>CM075071.1:71861347-73237597 GCA_037428765.1 Rubia yunnanensis | reverse complement strand
TTTGTGTTAAATTGGCATAAAGCTGTCCATTAGCTCATAATGGAGTGGGCGATTACATAATCTCCATGCATGATGCATGCGGTACAAGTGCATTTGTTCTCTCATTCTTAGGGAGGTTATTCTAGTGGGGTACACAAGAGTTATAGGCACAGCCTTACAACACTCTTGCCCAATACACTAACCTCAGCGCCACTCATGAGAACGTATGAAGGCCAAAAAATTCCTCCTTTCACCATCTTATGGATGTATATGGTAGAAGCAGATTCTCATTAATGCCAATGGTGGCACAACGACGGTTCCAACTTCACACGGAGTCAGCAACACTTGCAAACCATTCAAGACCTGAGATCACACTCGGCTGCACTAGGAGCTTCCAATATCAACCACTTGGATAAAGCTTCATCACGGCTTCAATGATAAAAAAAATTCAAGACCCAAGAAAGCAATACTCGGCTGCATTTAGGAGTTTACATGAAGAACCACTTTACTGGTTGCATATTCGTCTCGGCTTTATAAAAATCGAGACTTGAAATTTTTTCCATGTATTTCTTGCCGGATGCCACATTGCCGGTTTGTAGAATGCCTCACATGTATGGGGTAGAAGCGGTTTTCTTGGTTTGGGTAGTGAGTTTGTTCTCACCCCAATACCATTTTTTCATGCTTTTGCTATTAGTTTCCCACTGTTTTGGGACTTGCATTTTGTTCCACTCGGCCTATCACTGTTTAGCCAAGGGTGAGCATAACAACATTTTTATTAGGAGGGGTGCCCGAAAAGGCACCCCTACCGCGGACATTCAACCGCATATTCTATTTACCATATTTACCCCAGTATCTCGAAAAAGCTATCAGTGAGAGTAGTGAGAGTAAGTTCTCTCTAGCAAAAAAGAGAAAAATGCGTGGCCTTTCCTTCTTCACTTTGGAAGGCAAATTTCTCTAATTTCATCAATCTTCATCAATGGATCATGATTATCCAGGATTCAACACTAGATTCCGCACATAACCATATGAAATTTGTGGAAATTTTTTATCTAATTTTTCGTTTGAGAGATTTGAGAGAGTTCGGGAATTTGAATTTTACTAAGACAAAATTGATATAGATTGAAGCAACTGATTTCAATTTGGATTTAGAATTCTTGGGGCATTTGTATTTGTGCAAATTTTTATGGGGAACAATCCAATAGAATCTTCGAGTGGAATTTTGGTAGTTAGCGGGTTGGTGGTGGTCTTCTTCATCCGGATTCATCTTTGGATTTCCACCGTCTGCCACCCTTCTTGTTGGAGGATACTAGAAAACTCATCGCTCAGGGATCACGATGCGGTAATCACAGATTGTGGCACGATGGAAAAACATCGCAACACGGCTTGCTGAGAAATCCATCGCGGGTGGTCACAGTGCGACGCGGTATTCACGAATTGTGACGCAGGGTGTCAAGACACGGTGCGACATTCACAAATCACGATGTAGGGTGTCAAGGTGCGGCGCGATAATCACACTGCATAGGTGTAGAAAATTATGGAAGAACGGTCCGATGTGGAGCAGAAATCTTGATCGAGATACGCGGTGCAACATTCACTGCATGCCAAGGTAAAATCGCGGAGTGGCAATCCAGACGCGTGATTATGGCGTGCCATTCACGTAGTGGCAATCATGGACCACGATGCAGGATTTGCAACGTGATGCGGTAATGCACGATCTCAGGTGTCTGGCGGTGCGGCAGTGGAGAGTTAAAACCACAGTCAGTTGCAATTTCGACAGGTTGGGTGGATCGTTGTTTCATTGAATCAAGTTCTAAACTAACCTCAGCCTTAATTTTCTAGATAATTTACTGGAATATTTTCGGCTAAATTTTTTAATCGGATTATTGTATGGGGATTGATATGTTAGTCTCCCCTTGTGAGCATTGGTTTCAATACGTTAGTTGGAATTTGTATTGTTTTCTTTGTTTTCTCTTGTTAAAATGGCTACGGTCAGTGCTTTCAATTCTGCCACACCAAGCCAAGGCAAGAAAAGATATAGAAGAAAAAAGAATGCCAGAATTCAGGACCAAGCCAAAGGATCCGATAACCGTATGGAACAAGTTAATCCAAATTTGGCACCGAGGTTGTGGGATGACCCTTTACTTGAGAAGAAAGGGCAGTGGAATGACCCAGAGATCTTAATGGAGAAATTGTCCCATGAAACTGAGCCGAGCAATGGATATGGGGTAGATTTTGTTCTTAGTGAATATGAAGTCATCAAGGAGCTAAACAAGACTTTTTATAGCTTCATGGGTGTGTTTCCCGGCTTCTTCCCAGATATGTATGCTATTCGCAATTTGTTGGTGGTAAAGTGGAAAGTTCCGTGTATGGTGCAATTGCGAGAGAATGATTTTGCGAAGTTTAAATTTTCCACGGCCGAGGATAAAGATGCAGTGCTTCATGGAACAGATCATTTTTTGAATGGGAAAAAACTCTTCATTCATGAAATCCCAGAGACGGGAAAGTTTGATATGCAAATCCAGGCCTTAAAACCTATCTGGATTAGAATGAAGCATATACCAAAATGTTTTTGGCACAAGAAAACGCTTGAGAAAATTGCTTCCTCTATAGGTGAGCCTATCCTCATGGACAACGACACACTTGAACTAAGAGGATATTATGCCCGACTCTTAGTCCAAGTTGATACATCAAAAAAGCTTAAGGAGAAGGTGATTTTTTTGCAAAAACAATGATGCACTGCATACCCAAAAATTTATTTATGATTATTGCCCACCATGGTGCCTAAATTGTGGTGAAAACACACACTTATTGGAGGTTTGTGATGAATTCTGGAATTCAAAGGTGGATGTTAAGTGAACCCAAGTAATTGAAGCAAAGGAGAGGAAACTAAAAGGCAAGGAAAAAGTTGTCTCGGAACTAAAAAAAAAAGGGCTCAGATGGAGAAAAGTAATGATGGAATGGCCATAAACTCGGACTCTGCTCAATGGGAGTTTAACGTTGGAATTGTTCATGCCAAGTCAAGTAAAAATCGTATCAAGATGAGCCAGCCAAAACTGTCGCAAAGGAGAAATTATAAGCGAAAATCGTGGAGACTAGCATTCCCATAAAGCTGGCATTCGGAGGTGATGACATAGAACTACAAGATTCTAGACAAATCCCCTTAAAAATTATCCATCCCACGGTTAGAGCCTCTGAAATCCCACAGGTGGGTAGGAGCAAGAGCAATCCGCCTATTGGTATGGGAGCGGTTACTAGAAGTCGTAGCAAGAGCAAAACTCGTATACCTGGACCAGGAGATGTACAAAGGCCTTATCACCGTCTCATGAGTGCCTCTCTCAGTAATTCTAATAGTTTCAGAAATAGTTCAAAAGATGGCGGCGGTCCAAAGCCAAAAGGGACCTTGGGTTCCTAAATGAATACAGCCTGCATGAATGTCAGGGGTTCAACCGCCCCTGCAAGAAGGAGATAGGTCAAGGGGATCATCTCCGAGAACAATGTTGGGCTTTGCGGTTTGTTGGAGAAAATTGGAGGATAAGGCTTTGAATATTTTTCTAAAAAGTTTCAAAGGGTGGAAGCATACTCATAATTTTGATCTTTGACCAAACTCGAGGATATTGGTCATTTGGGATCCGAGAACTCATAGGGTGGAAGTCATTGGGAGAATGCCGCAATGTATTCACTTAAAAGTACATCTTCTATCCTCGGGAGTGGAATTTTTGGGAACTTTTGTTTATGTCCATAGTGAAGGAATGATGGCTAGGAAACCTTTTTGGGATGAACTTAAAGACTATGGGGCAAATTTGAGTAGACCGTGGATGGTTTTGGGAGATTTTAACGAAATCCTTGATGTAAATGATCATCTTCGAATCACGGTTCCTAGCCTTTACCCGATGATAGAATTCCAAGATGTTTAAACTAAATGTGAGATGAGGGACACACCATTTGATGGCGATCGCTTTACATGGCATAGTGCGGATTGAAAATTGAGAAGGAAGCTTGACTGTGTACTACTTAACCACGGCTGGGATAATCAAGCACGTAGAACAACATTTTTGCCAATCTCTTCACACTTGGATCACTCTCCGTTTATGGTGTCCATGTCCCAAGAGATTGAAAACAAGAAGAAGCCTTTCCGAGTATAAAATATGGGGTTGCCACATCTGAATTGTTCACAAATAGTGGAGGATTACTGGAAGCCTCATGTGGATGGATTTATGCAATATTTGGTTTGTCGCAAACTCTCTAGATTAAAAGCACCACTAACGGAGTTGGGAAAGAGAGACTTCAATCATATTTCGGAGAAGGCTAGGATGGCGGACAAGGGATATAGTGATGCCTTTTTGAGATTGGATGTCTTAAACACTACGTCCCAAGAAATTAATGGATTAAGGAGGTTAAAGAAGCAAGTTCTCTTCTACTATCATGCAGAATCCCCCTTCCTCTTTCAAAAAGGCAAGATCAATCACATCACCATGGCGGATAAGGACACATCTTATTTTTCATCAAATGATGTCCGAAACGAAATGAGGAGGTATCCCGGAAATTATTTATGGGGATAATCGTATTGTCACATCGAATGCAAGGAAGGGTGAACTTTTTGCCGAATTTTACAAGGGACTTTTTGGCACGGCTAGAGACATGGTTTCTATTAAAGAGGAAATTATCCTCTTGAGTCCAATCTTGAGTGATTTGGATAGAGCCTTTTTGGGGAAAATTGTTTCAAGCCAAGAAGTAAAAGTTGCATTGTTCTATATGGAGGAAAATAAAGCACCAGGACTGGACTGTTATACAGCTGGATTTTTCAAAAAACTATGGGACATAGTGGATGGTGAAATTACGGAGGATGTTTTGGAATTCTTTGCTTCGAGTATGTTGCTCACGCAACTAAATCACACATTCGTTGCTCTAATACCGAAGAATAATGATAATTTAAAGGTGGGAGATTTCCGGCTTATAGCTTGTTGCAACGTGCTATATAAAATCATCACCAAGATAATTGCAAATAGGTTGGAAAATATTTTACGCGTCCTCATTGATCCGTGCCAAGGGGATTTTGTGAATGGGAGAAATTTGTCAGATAATGTTAGGTTGGCTTAAGAGTTTGTCTGAGGCTATGGAAAGGCAAGAACATCACCAAGGTGTATGATTGTGGTGGACTTACAAAAGGCATTTGACATTTGGGATACATAGTTCTCGGATACATAGTTCTTGGAACTTGTAGTTCTATGGGATAATACGATGTAAGTTCTTGAAGATATTGGTCATTTGGGATCCGAGAACTCATAGGGTAGAAGTAATTAGGAGAATGCCGCAATGTATTCACTTAAAAGTACATCATCTATCCTCGGGAGTGGAATTTTTGGGAACTTTTGTTTATGGCCATAGTGAAGGAAGGAAGGCTAGGCAACCTTTGTGGGCCAAACTTAAGGATTATGGTGAAAATTTGAGTAGACCGTGGATGGTTTTGGGAGAGACTTCAATGCCATCCTTGATGCAAATGATCATCTTGGAAGTACGGTCCCTAGCCTATATCCAATGTTAGAATTCCAAGACGCTTGTACCAAATGCGGGCTGAGGGATACTCCATTTAATGGTGATCTTTTTACTTTAAATAGTGCGGATTGGAGATTGAGAAGGAAGCTAGACCGTGTACTACTCAATCACGACTGGGACAATGAAGCGTGTTGAACAGCATTTTTGTCGATCTCTTCACACTCGGATCATTCCCCATTTGTGGTTTCCATGTCTTAAGAGATTGAAACAAAAAAGAAGCATTTTTTAGTACAAAATATGTGGTTGCTACATCTGAATTGTTCTAAAATAGTGGAAGATTATTGGAGGCCTCATGTGGACGGATTCAAACTATATTTGGTTTGTCACAAACTCTCTAGATTAAAAGGTCCGCTTAAGGAGTTGGGAAAGAGAGATTTCAATCACATTTCAGAGAAGGCTAGGTTGGCAGACAAGGAATATAGTGATTCCTTTTTTAGATTGGATGTCCTAAATGCTATGGTGCATGGAATTGATTAATTGGGGAAGTTAAAAAAGCAAGCTCTCTTCTACTATCACGCGGAATCTTCTTTCCTCTCTCAAAAAGGTAAAATCAATCACATCACTACGGCAGAGAAGGGCACATCTTACTTTCATCAAATGGTGGCCGAGAGGAAAGGAGGAGGTATCTCGGCAATCATTGATAGTGAAAACCGTATTGTCACATCGAATGCGAGGAATGGTGAACTTTTTTCTGAATTTTACAAGGGACTCTTTGGAATGGCTAAAGATAGGGTTTCCATTGAAGAGGATGTCATCCTCTTGGGTCCAATCTTGAGTGATGTGGATAGAGCCTTTTTGGCAACAAAGTATTTCAAATCATAAAGTATAAGTTGCATTGTTCTCCATGGATGAAAATAAAAGCACCGGGTCCGGACGGCTATACGGCTGGATTTTTCAAAAAACAATGGGATATAGTTGGTGGTGAAATTACGGAGGTTGTTTTGGAGTTCTTTGCTTTGGGTATGTTGCTCACGCAGCTAAATCACACATCTGTTGTTCTAATACCGAAGAAGAATGATAATTTAAAGGTGGGATATTTTCGGCCTATAGCTTGTTGCAACGTGCTATATAAAATCATCATCAAGATCATTGCAAATAGGTTGGAAAATTTTTACCCATCCTCATTGATCCGTGCCAAGGGGCTTTTGTGAAGAGGAGAAATTCGTCGGATAATGTTATGTTGGCTCAAGAGTTTGTTCGTGGCTATGGAAACACAGGAATATCGCTTAGGTGTATGATTATGGTGGATTTGCAAAAGGCATTTGACACAATTTTTGGGATTTGTTAGAAGAGGTGCTAATTGGGCTCGGATTTCTAGAGTTATTGAAGGATAGAATCATGGCTTGTGTGAACTCAACCTCTTTCTTAATTGCGGTCAATGGTAAGCTTTTTGATCACTTCAAGGGACAAAGGGGAATAAGGCAAGGAGATCCCCCATCTCCCATTCTTTTTGTGATTTGCATAGAGCACTTCTTAAGACTTTTAAAGAAAAGAGCTGAATCTAAGCACTTTACATATCATCCTAGGTGTGAAGTGCTCAAGATTACTCACCTTGCCTTTGTGGATGATATCATGATTTTCTCTAAAGCAAACACGGATTCGGTGCACATACTTATGAAGGCTCTAAATGACTTTGAGAAAACTTCCGGGTTATCCATTAATGCGGCAAAGTCAAAGTTTTTTGGAGCGGGAATCAAGGAGGATTTCAGTTTTACGGTAATTCCATGGGCCACTTTTCCGGTGAGATATCTCAGAGTTCCACTTGACACTAGCAAACTGAAGGTCACTCAATTCGGTGTATTGCTTGAAAAGGTTGATTCAGAAATTGCTAAGTGGAAGGTTGATACTCTCTCTTATGCGGGAAAATTGGAGTTGGTGAAGTCCATTGTTTGGGGCATTGCCAAATTTTAGATACAAAATTTCATCACTTAAAAGGCAGTCATAGAAGCTATTGAACAAAAGTGCAAGAGGTTTTTGTGGTGCGGAAAGCACAAGAGCAAGGTTTCATGGAAAAATTTATACACTCCCAAGTCAAACGGGGGTCACAACCTTAGGGATTTATTTACTTGGAATGGGGAAGCCATAGCGCAAAAAATTATGGGGCATCCACACAAAGAATGCCAACATGTGGGTGAAATGGATTCATGTCTTTTACCTACAAACCGAAGGACTTTGGTGGATCAACCTAGAATTTCAAATGGAAGACTCAGTGATAGGTTTTCAGGCTACTTTGGTAATATGTGTAGCTTAAGAAATGAACTTAAAACCTTGTTTGGTGGAAACTTTATGGAGTTGAGGAGTACCTTAAGCACTTAGGCTGACTCGAGTAAGTTCATCAAAATGGCCTACAACTTTATGTATCGCCAAAGGTTCCCGGGGGTCTATGAGCAACCAAGCCAACCGAGAGAGAGGTTGTTTAACACTATTTGGAGGGGATTTATCCCACGCAAATTATCATTTATCACATGGTTAGCTACTCTTGGTAGATTCCACAACAAAGATAAGTACCGGGATGGTGAAGACGAGCACTCAGACTGTATATGCTCACTTTGCAACCTTGAAGTGGAATCAAATAATCACTTATTATTTTGGTGTAATTTCTCCCATACCGTGTGGAGTAAGTTAAGATAGTGTATTGGGCTAAGGAGAAGGACTTTATCAATTCCAAGTTCCAAATAGTGGATCAAAAGGCAAGTGAAAGGCTCTAAACTTAGAAAGAAACTTTACCCCTTAGCACTAATCACAATGGTTTACCGTATTTGGAGTGAACGAAATAGTGTGGTACATGACGGCATTCAACCAAGCTCGATAGGGTTTTAAAACTCATCATGACATATTGCTACATGGTACTAAACCGTGTCTTTCCGAAGGAGCATCTATACTGATCATCCCAAGGTAAGGCCACTGGAGCCACGGTTAATCTTCTAGGTGCCGTGGGTGAAGTGGCATGGATTTCAGGCTCCATGGCGGAAATATTTATGTCGCAAGGTCTTATGCTGTATTGGCGGCATGCTTCTCGGTGCAAGGATTTCCTGTCGGCATGCTACTATAGCTGATCGATTCCCTAACGTAAAGGATATCTGACATCAAGGTTTTCTGGCACAACGGTTATATGGTGCAACGGCTTTTTGGCACAAATGCAGGCTGGCAACATAGCTTTTGGCAGCAATGTAGGCTAGCGACACGGTTTTCTAGCACTAACGCAGGCTGGCGACACAGTTCTCAGGTAGGGGTGGGCAAAAAACCGAAAACTGAATTATCCGAATTCGAATAACCCGAACCGAATTTTAAATACAATTTTTGGATAACCGAATTGAATAAACCGAATTCTGAATATGGTTTTTGGTTTGGTTTTGGATATGGAAACTCAACCCGAAAACCGACCCGAATATCGAATTATAATTAAAAAAATAAATTAAATATTTATATACTAAATTACTAACTAATATAATTCTAATATCATGGCCCAAACTTACAAACTCATAAATTAATATGTATATATTCATGGCCCAAACATGAATTCATTATGGTCAAAAAAAATTTAGAACAAAAGTTAAAGAGAAAAAGTTGAAACCAGAAGTCAAAAACGGAAGGAAACCCTTTTCTGCTTCTGTTCTTCATCGCGAAAGGCGAAAGCCAAAAACCCTAGCCCTTCTTTTTTTGATCCCGATCCCCCGTCCTTATCTCCGTCGCCACGACCTCGTACTTAGGCACCATAGCCTTGCAGTGGCCGCAACGACGAGGTAGTTTTTTTTACTCTTTGATTTCTGAATCCAAGCATTATGTGTACATGTTAAACTGTCTAGATTATGAGTTTACTCTATGCTCTGGTAACGTCATGGATGATGTTATTATGTTGACGAGGTAGCACTAAGGTCCCTTTTTCATATTAATTATAAAAAATCATCTATCCTTCAACTCACTTGGGGCAGGATTACACAATAGGCTTGCATAGATCAAAACTTCAACAGGAATGAAGAAAATTTGGTAAAAGGGCAACCTATTGTGTGTACATGAGCAGTTTTTTATACTGCTAATTGAAGTTTGACTCTAGAGTAATTCACATGAAAATGAAGAGGGTGAAAAGCGTGAACATTCTTGTGGTCCAAAAGCGTGAAAATGAAGAGGGTGGAGACATTGTTTGAATCATTTTCCTTGAATTTACGATGGAAGATGCTTTGTAGATTAAGATGTTTCTACTATGTAGTTGATAATTGTAGATAAATAAAGATATTGTCAGAGTGGATTGGTTGTTATGTTTGTTTTTTGGTTGAGCTTTAACACCCATTATTATTGGTGACTTGTGAACATTGAATCTTGTAAGTCTTTTGATACATATTCCCTTCCTAATCCTAGAAGTTCCTGATATATATCCAAATTGCATGCAACCTGTGGTCCATATCAGATTTTGATTAGGAGATGTGAATTATGATGAAGCAGAAAGAGAAAATATATGAAGCAGAGAGGGTGTGTAGTGTACTATTTTTTATCTTTTCATCAAAGTGGTGTGTACTGATACTGGTATTTTCAAAAATGATTTGTATCAATTTTTTCAAAAAATCTTATGAAGTCTTGTGATGTTTGGGGTGTTCTTGTGCTAGTAGTTTTGCATGCCCGAGGACTGATCTCCTGAGCACACTGTTGTTGGAAGTTCAGTTTGTTTTTAATATTTATGTTATTTAAGCTTATGAATGCTGCAACTGATATACTCATTTTCTTGCATACTGCACTTGCAACTGATATACTTGATGTCTCATGTGAATTATTTCAGGTTTTGTTTTTCTATTGGATCTGTACTGATTTGGCAACTTAGCTGTTTCAGGAACCAATTTTGTCCATGACCCTTTTGGTAATTTTGTCCATAACCATAAAGTAGTGCAATCTTTTGGTAAGCTTGGTAAGTAGAGGTATTACAAATCTGGTGTTAACCTTTTCATGCACATGGAGGATGCCTATGAGACATGTCTTAATATAATTGGATACAGTGGATGTCCTTGTAAAGCTAGAATGTTCAACAAGAAATGTTGTCTAGACCTAGCTTCAACTTATTAGCATGAACTATAGTTGGAGAAGTCCATTTGGGTGTTTCTTACATTTGAATGCTGGAAGTAATAGATTAGCTAGAATATCACTAGGGAACAGATGGATACCAGACCTATAAAGTTATATGGAAGTGTTATCAGACCTGTAAAATTGAATTTCTGGACTATTAGTATTTATAAATTTTACATTTTCATTCAATGTACATAATCAGAAGCTTGCAGATCCTATTTTTTGTCCATACCCTTGACCAAATAAAAAGTTGGATTGTTTTGTGTGATGATTTTGCTTAAGAGTGGACATACTTCTTCTCTCTTTATGGTTACCTTACTTCTTAGGCGCTATTTGGTAAGATATGTTGTCTTTAAGCACATTTCTACTTATTTAATGCTTTTAATGTGATACTTCTGTGCAGCGTCACTAACAGCCTTATTCAAACACATTGAGTCTGTTGATGAGCATATTACTGATGAAAATCTTCGAGAGAGGACCTTAAGTTTTATCAGAGATAAGGTTGGATGAAAATCTTTTAATTTGTTGCCAACACTATGCTCTCAGGTTTTAACTTTTTGGATGTCACTACTTTAACCTGTTTCAGGTCTTTCCTCTTAAATCTGAACTTTTGAAGCCCCTAGAGTTGATGGAAAGGCACATGACTGACTTAATAAAAAAGGTATTTATACTGCTCTTTTGGTTGTTTATCCACATTAAGTGAGTTTTTTGTCAGCATTTGATTATCAACCATATAGTTTCATCAATATTTGGAATTCTTCATGCCTCAGAAATGAGACATGATGTGCAATAATGCAATTGTAATTGTACTGAGTTGGCAACTTGGCTGTTTCAGGAACCAACATTGATCCCTTGCAAGATCTTGAGTGTGTGTGAGTCTTGATTGAAATAAACTGGAACAGTTCTTCAAGGTAAACTGGCCTCTCACTCGAATACTCTGTCGCATGTTTACTGTACAGCTCCGTCATTGATTGCTAATCTGAGTAAGCTTTGTTATATGTAGTGTAATATGTTATGTACACAGAACATGCACCTACTAATACTGCTCATTCTGAAATAATTATAATTATGAGAACTGGGGTGTTTTTAACAGAAAATTTACCCAAGAAATTTGAAGATGAAATAGTAGGGGGGCTCATATTTTAAAGGGTTTTAGATGAACTTTTTCTTCTTTATCACTTGCATTTAACTACTGGCCAGGGGTGTTTCTGTCAGAAAATTTACCCAAGAAATTGGAAGATAAAATAGTGGTGGCTCATATTTCAAAGGGTTTTCGATGAACTTTTTCTTCTTCATCACTTCGCATTTAACTACTAGCCTTGGAAATAAACTCTTTAAATTTATAGTCATGTTTGCAGGATCATTATATGATCAGGGTATCAGTTTGTTAGAAATACAACGCCATAAAAACAGAATGTGTATCTTACATGCTCTTCAACAACAGCATGAACAACTGCATCTGCATCCGGCAACATTGGCCTACCAATAATTGTTTGCGTCTCTGAGCCCAACATGAGAACCCGATACCGTAAGCAGTATACGAATCAGTAACCGTATCGAAGAATATACAGAAACAGCAATATCAATCTGCTTGTAAATGAAATAACGTAGAAATAGCATATAGATGTTTTATTATATACATGTTTTGAAGTGCTTGCCTTTGTTTTGTTTTCTTAGTTTTGTGATTTTGTTTTATGAGTTCTTAATTTTTTTTCCCAAACTCTGGTTTTGGTGGTTTGTTTAGTAGGACCAAATTTTTGAAGAGCCAAAAGTAAGCGAGGAAGCACAACAAGAAGGTGAGTACTGTACATTTAGAAGTTCCTTAACTCCTAAACTTGTACAAGCCTTGATATGTGCTCAAGATTGGTACCGTGGTGCTGGAACTGAAATTAAAGTGGAAGAAAACATTGAGGAGCTTGAAAAATTTTAAGAAGGTAATATCATATTCATGCTAAATTATTTAAATTCTAGTTTGCACTTCTTTAATATATATTTTTTATTGTAGAAATCCAACAAACAACGATGGAGTCAACTGTTGTGGATGTTTAGCTGCTCCTTTGCTTTGGATTTTTGAAGGTCTGTACAAGATTTATATCTTAAGGTCTTGATATTAATTGACAATGATGCATTCAGTAAAGCTTAATTGAGTATGATGCATTCAGAAAATGATGATCTGTGATTTTTCTTTTCAGGTAGCCTCAAGGTGAATATGAATGTGGAGTGCTCAACGGCTTGAAGAATTTGATCACTTTGAAAATAAATTATATAATGAAGTATTTTACTTTAATGTTAAATGTAATGCTAAAGTAAAATTATTGTGATTGAATTTGTAAGGTATTCGTTGGTTTTTTATTTTGAAAACTTGATTTGGTTGATGTAAAATTTAGATTTTTAATTTTCATTAAATTTCAAGCTAAGATGTATAATTTTGGTAATTATTTAATATATATTAAACCCAAATCGGTTTATTCGGTTTCAAACCAAATTCCAACCGAAACCGAATTTCAAATTCGGTTCGGTTTGTTCGGGTTATTCGGTTTATTCGGGTCGGTTTCGGTTTTGGACTTTTTTGGAAAAAACCGAAAAAACCGAACCGAATAAACCGACCCGACGCCCACCTCTATTCCCAGGCACCAATGCAGGCTAACACCATGGATTTTTGGAGCAGAGGAGTTTATGGCACAACGGTCATATGACGCCATAGTTTTCTAGCGATAATGCAAACTGGCACCAGGGGCGGAACCAATGGGACGCGAGGTAGGGCTCCAGCCCTACCTCGATCGCCGGCCGAAGGTAGCAGGAGGCGGTTTGGTTCGCCGAGCGTGTCTTCCGGCGAGTCGAGCGCATCTCCGGACTTCGGCGACTGTTCGAGACTTTGCTCGGAGAAGAAGGCCGCGTTGCGGCCTTCTTTTTTTTAAATGCCTAAGTACTAAAACGACGTCGTTTCAGTTAGTAAAATGAAAAAAATGGTATGTCTAATGGATTGGGCCAAAAATGGAGCCCAATCCAACTCCTAGGACAGTGTTAACATTGGCGAGAGCAGCAGAACAGAAGAGCTCTCCCTCTCCCTCAGTCACTTCCCTCAGCCGAGAGAGAGCCATTCGCCACTGGCCCACCGCCGTCCGCCACCAGGTCTCTGCTGCGGCGCCACCGGAAGCTGCCTCGTCCCGCCGCCTCTGTACGCCGGACGCAGAAAATTTTTCAGCCTCCCCTGAAAAAAAAAATTGGTTCCGCCCCTGACTGGCACTATGGTTTTCAGGTGCCACGGTTATATGGCGACACAGTTTCTGGCGTTAATGCAGGCTGGCACGACGGTTGTGGGCGCTAATGTAGGTTGGCGACACCATTTTCTAGCGCTAACGCTGGATGGCGACACGGTTCCCTGACGCCAATGCAAGCTAACACCACGATTTTATAAAGGAGTTTTATGGTGCAATGGTCATATGGTGCCACGGTTTTCTGGCGATAATGAAGGTTGGCGTCGTGGTTTTTCTGGAGCTAATACAGGTTGACCCCACGGTTTTACTACATCACGGGTTGTACATTCCTTTTAATGTACACTTTTGTCTCGGCATGAAGTCTAACCCGAAGGTCGTGCCCATAATGATTTTAGTACGGATGGCTATACCAAATTTGTCATCCTTTGGGATGGCTAGCATGTAACTTACTATTAAGGAATTAATGAAGTTGCGGTTTATCCGCCACATTCATGGCAAAAGGAAAACATGGTTGGAATGTACGTTCCTCTCATGGTCTTCCTAGCCTAGGTTGTTACTATGATTTTGACGGATGCATCGATGCACTATATACTCATGCAACATTATGTGTTAAATAGGCATAAAGTTGTCCATTAGCTCAAAATGGAATGGGCGGTTACAAAACCGCTGCGCTAGGCATATGCGGTACAAGTTGTGTCCATTCTCCAAATTTATTCCATAGTTTTATTAGGTGGGACTCACAAGAGCACTTGGCAATGCCTCTTCTTACTCTTACCGCCAATATAACCTTTAAAGAGAACGTATTGAAGGCCAATAACACTCCTCTTTCTCCACCTTAGGAGCGTATATGGTAGAAGCTGCCCCATCATACCGAACAATGGCACATAGGCGACCCCAGCTTCATTTTGTTGCAGCACACAAGATTTCTACATTCAAGACCCGAGTACACTAACTCTCGGCTGCATTAGGAATGGAGTAAAAAGCATGGTAGCAACAATGCGCTACATCCCCTGCTACACGGCCACAGTTTTGAAGACTCGGGATAACATCGCTTGGTGGTGACCTTTTTTGTCACGGTTTGGAAGACCCGAGATCACTAACCTCAACTGCGCATAGGATGACAACATTTGGTGCAAGTAGAGCCAGTATACTCTCTCAGGTTAGTATGTATGGGTTCAGATTGACATCTCAATCTTGACTCGCATTTATGCTGATTTGATTTCTCGACTGGTATAGAAGGCCTTACATGTACGAGGTAGAAGCATTTTTTTTGGAATTGGGTAGTGAATTTGTTTTCACCCCTCTTCAATATATCATTCTTTACCCTCTAGTTTTCTCACTCCTTATAGGGATATGCATGTAATCTACCCTAGCTTATCACTAGTTAGCTTGGGGTTAGCAAGAATCTCATTATATTATGGGAGGGTGCACTTCAAAGGCATCCACCCGGACGTTCCACGACTTTTCTATTTACCATTTTACCATCGAAAGAGCTCTCAGTATCTCAAAAGAGCTCTCACAAAAATCTCCCTAGAGGAAAAAATGTGCAACCTTCTCCTAGCAACACCAGGAGCATTTTTCTTCTACTTTTTCCCTCATGATTCTGAGTTTCCGGTGAGGAATCCAACAATTATGTTGGATTTCTCACCGAACATTTTTCGATGAGTGAGTTGAAGATCTGTTCTTTTGATATTGAATTTTGATATGGTGAACACTTACGTAGTAGATAGGCAACATAGATGCAGATCATAGGAGGCGGATGTAACGCACCGGATCAACCAGATAAGAAAGCTCTGAGGCGAAAAAAGGGCGAAGCCCTTCTATTGTTCACCGTAGCCGATTTTTGCCGGTTCACTCTTCCTTGGCTCTTCTCCTCCGGCGAGGGACCCGACATCCTTGTTGGGCCCCTCACCGAGAATCTTTTGAGGTACGGTTCGTCCCTTTTTGCGGAGTTTGGAAACCATTTCTGGGTTTCTAGTAAATTTTTCTTCACGCAAGCTTTCTCTCGGAGCTGAGCTAGATCGGCCTACCGATCTCGGACCTTGGAAACCCACATCCTGATGATGGGTTTTCCTTGAAGTGGACCTCCATCCTGGCCTTGCAGAAGCTGAGAGATTCGATCTGGGTTTCTCTCAAAGTTCGTATTTCGGAGGAGGCCCTGGTTGTCAATGACCCATATACACATTATGGGTTTGCTGGGATGAGGACTTACACATCGGTCCTCAAGTACGGAGAAGAAGGGAGGAAGATGGTCACGGACTCTGCCCAAACCCGATTGCAAGCTTGGATTGAAGACTTCGGCCTTCAATCTGGGTTACTGATGAGCAGAGCTTAGCTAACACCTGTGTAAGTCTTGCTCTCTATATTTACGTGGAGTTGTATACTAAATGCTGTGCGAATAGCTGTAGCGTTGTCCTCAGCCGGACTAGATTTAAGTGAATGAATCGGTGTGGAGGTACTCTGTTTCATGTAGTACTCTGGTTCTCAGTGTATGCTGCTCTCTGTGGAAAATGTTGTTGTGCGGGGGTTGTTAATTAAAATGATTCGAGTGTATGTGGATTTTGATTGCACACAACTCTGTATTACCCTATTTATGTGGTTACCCCTAGAAACGTTTGGCTGTACTTCTGGGTAGATGAGACTGACTCGAAGAGGCTATTATTATGAAGTTCACTGGAAGCAAAGACTTTTGATGGGTTTCACACGTGAAGAGTGTTAGTGATCGGCGAAGTTCCTAATCCATCCGAGTAAACTTATGCCCAAAACCCGGGCACACGACCGGCCTAGCAGGTGCCCACCCCTGCCTTGCTAGTGCACTGTTAACTGGTCTTTTTCCGGCCTTGCTAGTGATCAAAACCTGGGACCACCACCCCCCAGCCTTGCTTGTGCTCAGATCCCGGACACTGCCCGGCCTCGTTTACTTGGTTTCATTAGTACTTACACCGACAGGCTATGTTCCACGCAACAAGCTTGGATTTATTATTGGTCCGCAGTGAACTTCGTAGGGTAATCTTGATTTGGTGTATTGGAATGTTATTGCTGGATGAAGTATATGCCTGGGGGCTAGTCAGATTCAAAATGGATGTTAGGAGAGGTCCTGATGCGTGTTGGAGTGAAGCCGGCCAACCATGATGGATTGTTTTCAATGGAATCATCAGTGACAATGTGCCCAAGATCCGGTAAGAAGCAGGTGGTTTGAGGATAGACGGATTGAGGACAGTAATATGAAGTTCATCGGAGGCTAAGAGTATTGAGGGGTCTCACACACGTGGAGAGTGTTAGTGATCGGTAAAGCACCTAATCCATCCGGGTAAAATTGTGCCCAAACAACGAGCACTCGACCGGCCTAGCATGTGTTCAATACCTTGCTAGTGCACAGTTAACTGGTCTTGTTTACTTGATTTATTAGGTACTGACACCGATAGGCTATGTTCCACGCTATGAACTCTGATTTACTACGGGTCTGCATTGAACTTCGCATGGAAGAGACAGCTGGGCCATTCGAGTTGAGGGATGGTTTGATGATGGAAAGATGGTCCGAGGACTGAAGGATACCTCGAAGGAATCGAGCTCCGAAGGCTTTCGAGTGCTGAGCAGGAGGAGTTCGAGTGCTCGAGGAGGTAATCGAGGATAGGAGTTGTTCGAGAGCTTGAGGAGGTGTTCGAGAGTAGGACGAGTTTGAGTACTCGAGGAAGTACCCCAGGAGAAGCCTTCGAGTGCTCAATGGGAGACATTCGAGGGTTACAGATGTTCGAGTGTTTTGCCCTCGAGTACTCGAAGGGAAGGTGAGATGGCTCGAGGAAGGAAGGATATCGAGCGCTGGAGGCATTATCAGTTCAATTGCTCGAGGCATTATCAGTCCGAGTGCTCGAAGGCTGGAGGCGGTCGAGTGCTCGAGGGGACAAGCGATTGTTGGAGTCCCTCGAGGGTTGAACGTGTTCGAGTGCTTTGTCCTCGAGAACTAGAAGGGAAGGTGAAGTGCAGGTGTTCGAGTGCTTCGTATGGTGTTCGAGTACTGAAGGTATCCGAGTCCTCGAGGGGTTTAAGGTATTCGAGTACTGAAGGAGTACGAGACCTCGAGGGTACTCAGGTATTCGAGTACTGAAGGTGTTCAAGACCTCGAGGTGTGGTTCCCCATCAACCTCTCACGGCTTGGTGCCAGTTCGACTGCACGAGGAGAAGGTGTTCGAGGCCTCGAGGGGTGCTGGCCCCCCCCTCGAGGGGTGGGGAGTTCTAGGGGTTTCAAGGAGGAACTACGGGGAGTCTTCAAGCGCGGCTGGCAGTTTCTGTGCCTCACGATGCGTTCATGGGCCCGAAGATATTCCTATGAGGGATTTGTTTCAACGGTTACATTTGCGCCATATGCCCGCGCTGCACTATGTGCTAAATTGGCATAAAGCTGTCCATTTGCTCAAAATGGAGTGGGCGGTTACATAATCGCCACGCTTGATGCACGCGGTACAAGTGCGTCCATTCTCCCATCTTCAGGAAGGTGATCTAGCTGGGATCCACGAGGACAGAAGGCACGGCCTCAACACATCCTTGCCCGCTACATTACCCTCGGTGCCAACAAGAGAATGTTTGAAGGCCAATAACACCCCTCTTTCTCCATTTTAGGGGTGTACATGGTAGAAGCAGATATCCTCCCGTACCGGTTTGGTGCAACCTTGGACATCAGCTTCAATTTTTATGGGATATCCAAGACCCGAGACACTCTCGGCTGCATTAGGTTGCGCTTGGATCTTTGTACCTTCATCCAATTCCCGGCGATGCACTAGTTCAAGACCCGAGACTCACAACTCTCGGTTGCATTACGGATTTCAGATGGAGATGGCCCCACTTGCCAGGGGTTGAAGCGGATTTTTCACTTATGGGCAGTGAGTTTGTTCTCACCCCATTTGTCTAGTGGTATTTTGCCTATGTTTCTTCCAGGCTGCTTTTGTACTCCCTTTGCCAGATTTGTTCTTGCTAAGGGTCGGTAGTTATATTAACTAGGGGGGGAGGGGGGGTTGTGTGGGAGTGTTGCCCTTTTGGGTTACGCTCTCACACCTCCACCCCCCCCTCCTCCTCTCTTGCCTTAGGTTCATCATGTAAACTAAGGTTGGACTGGTTTCTGTATTTGGTGGAGCTCCTTTGGGGGCCCTACCATGGGTACTACCGTATATACTATTTACCTGTGTACCGACATAGGAGGCGGATGTTGAAGATTTAACAACTGTTTGGAACAAGGGATTTCTTGACGAGATCAGATCTGGATTTTGATGCTCATATCATATTGTATGTTCTCGTTCATGAATCATGTTTATTATTATGGAGCGGATTATGTTTTGATTCTTGGGCATGAATTTCAGATATTTCCAATACTTTGTGTTGATTTGATATGAAATCTGGGACTTTTTGGGTCCATTCGTGTGCTAAGAGCAATTCCCAGATTGAATGGATAATCAACATATTGATAGATGAAGTTTTTGAAGGGGAATTCATAGAACGGATGAAGATTTTCGGATGGTTTCGTTGGATTATGTGGCTATGGACGGAAGTTTTCTTCCAAATTTTTGGTTTGGAGTTGTGTGATTATTTGTGTTCATGATGGATTTTGGCTGAAAACTAATCCATTCCCTTCGTGCCCAGAAAAATTCGATCAAACTCTTCATTTGGCGCCGGAAAATCCATGGAAAAGATGTTTTTTAGAGGTGGATTGCTATACCACGCCCTGTATTTTACTATCTTCGCCCTAATACGTATACAGTATATATTTTTAATTTAATTTCAATAACTGAATTAAAATTAATTTAGATAATTGTAGTTAGTTAATATTAACTGAATTAATGTAAAAGAAATTCCACCGCCGCCGGTCCGCTCGGCCACGGCCTGGGCGCGAGCCGCCGCTGGTCCGCTCGGCCACGGCCTGGGCGCGAGCCGTGGCGGTCTCCGCTCGCCACCGCCTGGCCGCGAGCCGCCGCCGGCCCGCTCGCCACCGCCTGGCCGCGAGCCGACGCCGGCCCGCTCGCCACCGCCTGGCCGCGAGCCGCCGCCGGCCCGCTCGCCACCGCCTGGGCGCGAGCCGCCGCCGGTCCGCTCGCCACGGTCTGGGCGCGAGATGGACCGGTGCCGCTCGCCGTGCCCTGGGCGCGAGCCGGACCGGCGCCACTCGCCGGCCCTCCGCTCGCCGCGCGTTGGGCGCGAGGCCGACGGAGTCCGGTCGCCAGGCCACGGGCGCGAGCCGGACGCGCCTCCGCTCGCCGTGGCCTGGGCGCGAGCCGTGCCAGGCTGCCTCCCAAATTTCTACTGCTATAAATTAGCACGAATTCTACTGATTTTGAGGGCACTCGAAATTTTTGCTATCCAAAGACGAGCAAAAATTACTCCAAAAAGGGTGTTAGAAATTCCATGTCTTCGGAGGTAATTTTACTAATTAGTTTTCTGTCCATAAGTAGTTGTTAAATTTAATAATTTTTGCCGTAGAAATTTATGCTCGTCTTTGTGTTTTAATTTATTAACTGTTACGTAGAAATTATTGCACATTTATCTCCTATGAATTTATCTCCTATTAATAGCAGTAACGTTAATTTTGTTGTTAATTTTGTTACGTAATGCTATTTTTAATTTATCTACAATAATTTTGTAACGTTAATTTTGTTGTTTTGTTAATTTTGTTATTTTGTTAATTATTGTACCGTTAAGTTACGTATTTTTACGTTATTTTTATATTTTAATTTGTTGAACTGTAAGAATGTAATATTAATTCTAGCCACAATGTTATTTCATCAAATAAAATTGTCACATTTTTTTTCCATTACATGTATGTTTTAGCTGTTAATGAGAAATGGTGGAGTGCACCCTTAAGTCCATTAGGAGGACAGTTTGAAATGGATGAATGTAATTTTAGTTTAGGGAGTTAATTTGTGTACGGGAATTTTATAACTGTAATGGCATTTCATGTACTATAATTTTATCTTTATGTTCTCTTCTTTAAGTATATGTTTTAACGTTTTGACTGTAATTTTATCTTTATTCGTTCATATGTAAACGTTAATTGACGACATCATTGTCGTTGGTATAGCAGTTGAGTGTAACTAATTACTTGATGTTTATTGCTGTTTAAGGATGACAATCAGTCATGTGAAGCTGCCGCAGGGCGGAATGGATACTCTCCATTTGCCACCTCAGCTGTGTTCCCAGGTGTTGCCGAGGCTTATTCCTACCTGCAACGGATTGCTCTGCAGGTGGGATTTGAACTTGTCACGGGGTCCTACAAACAGAATAGGAATGGTCCCCTGAGGTTATATTGCATTTGCAATCGGGGCCGAAAGGATAAGGTTGTAGATACGAGCGAATCTGATGTAGTCCGACGGAGTAGCAGCTCGACCAGAAGTTGTGACTGCCCATTCGCGATTGTCTTGAAACAGAGCATCACAGGGGATGGTTGGAATGTAGTGCCGTGCAAGGATCCTAGACGAGGGATGCACAACCACTCGTTCTCAGTGTACCCCGAGGGTCATAGGCAGAGCAGCAAGCTCCATGCGGACGCGAAGCAAATGATCAGAGATTTGACAGATTCAGAAACAGCCCCAAGGCATATCAATGCCAGCCTCAGTAATTCGTTTCCGGACCTGCATCAGAACATTAGGCAGGTGTACAATGAGAGATCGGCATATGTAACAGAAAGGCGAGGCGGGCGCAACACAGCGGAGAATTGTTTGCATCTGGCCACCGCGAAAGGGTATGTCACTAGTCACCGCTCAGCAGGTGATGGTACTTTGACTCATTTATTCATGGCCAATCCCGATGCTGTTGTGGCATTTCGCACGTTTCCGTGGGTTGTGGCCATCGACTCAACGTACAAGACCAATCGCTACGGCATGCCATTCATTGAGATGGTTGGGATGTCCCCTTGCAACACAAACTTCCTGATTGCCTACGCAATTGTCGTTGACGAAATGGCAGATACCTATGAGTGGGTGCTGAACGCGCTGAAGAACTTGCTTGTGGATGGACCGTTCCCTGAGGTTGTTGTCACCGATCGGGAGATGGGACTGATTAGGCTACTTCGGACTGTGTTTCCAGAATCGAATCATTTGCTCTGCACCTGGCATATTAACAAGGATGTGGAGGCACGTGTTACTGTGCTGACAGGGAATAAGAGGAACGGGGCAGCGTTCAAGAATGGTGCATGGTTCCGGGTTTGCAATGCGTCCACCGTTTCAGGGTACGAAACCGCCTTGGTAGATATGAGGGCTGGATGGTCTTGGAGCGAGGCTGTTATTAGTTACGTTGAGACGACGTGGCTCACCCCCCATAAGGAGAAATTTGTGAGGGCATGGACGAACAGATTTCTGCATTTCGGGAACACAACTACATGCAGGGTCGAAAGTGCACACTCGTCATTGAAAGGGTGGTTACAAACGTCGACTGGTTCACTGGACACGGTATGGAGGCGTGTCGACCTGCAGATAGCCCAGCAGATTACTATGATCAAGACCGGCCTGGAGAAATCAAGAACGTGCATTGGAAGATTGCACCGTAGGGCCCTTTTCAGCAACTTGATCAACAACGTGTCCAAATACTGTCTGGATAAATTGACGGTCGAGTCCGGGAGGATTGATGCACTCGGAGCACAGGTATATGCTTACTGTGGCTGTGTGCTGCGCTCGACACACGGAATACCGTGTGCATGCGTCATGGCAGGGGCAGTTGCTGAAGGAATCCCCTTGTACTTGGACGACATTCATCCGCTGTTTAAGAGCCTGGCATTGGGTGATCACGTGCGGAGCACGGAAAATATTGCGAGGGCCGAACAAGATCAGTCGCGGTTCAACACTCTGTTGGAGGAGCTGGCACGCAGCGACCCTTCGGTCCGCCGACGAGTTTCATCCTACATAGATGCGCAGTTGCGTCCGGAGGAGAGCGGCATTGGCGAGCCGGACAATTGTACTAGTGCACGTGGGAGACCAAGCGAGCAGGTCCCCCGATCAAGATCAACCCGACGTTCACCGAGCTACCACGAGCACGTGAACAGGCGATACGGGAGTAGTTCAAGGTCCCCAGGGCGTGCTTCAGGGAGCGGTCGCCGGCGCGGTAAGTACAAGCACCATTCTTCCTAATGAACGCCGCCTGCACAAGATATTTATCTTAATGTGTTCTCCTGCAGCGACATTCCCGTTCCTCAAAAGTGTCCCCCACATTGTCCGGCGTTACATCGAAGGCTGGAACGATGTCGTGAGTGATGGAAACTGTGGCTTCAGATGCGTTGCTGATGCGTTCCACGTAGACGGTGAAGGTGAATGGCTTACAGCGCGTCGGGCAGTATTTAACGAGATATCAACTCATTGGCCTGACTATGTTCCCATATACGGTTCGCAAGATGACGTTGAATTCGCCAGAGCCCGTATACACCACACCAGTGGTCCATGTGGTCCAGAGCATTGGTTTACGGTCATTGCAGACATGTTTCCTGTCGCCACCTACTACAACACGGTTGTAGTTTTATATTACATTTTAGAGAATGGGTCGGTGGACCATTGCTGTACGGTCCTTCCACTGAGGGCAGGTGGGGGTGAGGATGGAACAAGTAGGGAGCTACACATTGTATACGTTCGCAGTGCAAGCCATTTCGTCCGGGTACACGTGAAGGAAAACTGTCCCATGCCCCCCGTGGTTAATATGTGGACCACATTGAGGAAGGCTGATGTCGTAGGTTGGGAGTTACCCTTTCGTAGGAGGATAAGGGCTTGGAGAAGAGCATACTCTGAGAGTAATTAACTGTTGCAACCCAGCGAAACATTTCGGCATGTACGCAACCGTTACAGTTATTATCGAAGCGTCACAATTATTTCGAAAGCGTTACTGTTGCAAAAATCGATGACTTATAAATTTGATATGCACAAACAGTTACCGATTACATAAATGAGCAAACTATGGCAAAACTGTGGGATCATACATAAGCAAACAGTCGACTAAGGAATGGGTCCATAACCGAGCCTGCGATACTCATCGCGATGACTGACAAAAGTCGTCATCAACTCCCTCATGCTGGGGTCGGCGAGTCCATCAACGGTCGCCGAGTCAAACGGATCCAGGGCGCTCATCATGTCACTCAGCATCTGTTGCACAGGAAACAGATTTTACAATAACGAGACAGTACAATGTAATATAATTACTCGAAGCAAACAGTTCGGGAAAACTTACCGATAACTGATGATGTGTCATGTCCGGTCCACTCGTGGCAGCATGTTCAGGATTTGCGATCAATGGGTGCGAATGAGTCACGTACCAGTCCTCGTAATCCATGGTACACTCTGATTGGCTCGTGGCTATTGGGAACGCCGCAAGCTGACCGTCGTGCCAAGTGTGTGCCATCTCCCATAGGGTCAACTGCAGCCTCCCTGGGTAGGTCACTGAATAGCCGGCTGGATCAGCCGGGCGGGAACAAGGCTCGGGCGCAATTGCAAGACCCCGCGGTATACCCTGTACGAGACCGAACTGGCGCACAACGCGATCTGGCATGTACGCCTCCATTGCGTCGAGGTATCGAATCACGCCGCGGTAGTGAGTCCTCCCCCTCGCAGCCCTAACCACGTCCACTCCATATGGCAACCAATCCA
Source organism: Rubia yunnanensis (assembly GCA_037428765.1). Lineage (NCBI taxonomy): Eukaryota > Viridiplantae > Streptophyta > Magnoliopsida > Gentianales > Rubiaceae > Rubia > Rubia yunnanensis. The sequence continues at coordinate 73,213,191 of CM075071.1, read as the reverse complement.
CCTGCAAAAAGTTTCACAGACATGTTACGTTTCTATGGAATCCGATCTACCTACTACTGTCAGAATAAGAGTAAAAGCATGGAATTCATACCTGGTCGGGCTGTAAGGCATCCAACTGTCGCTTGATGGCACCGAGCCTCCCCGTACCCCTCCCCGTTTTATCCCCTGTGTGCCACCGACTGGCGCGGCCCGGAAGAGCTGGCAATGTACTCGGTCTCGGCCGAAACATCGGAAAGTACTCGTATATCCATGCTTGAAGCAGCGTGCAACATCCGCATAGGCCGCGCGCCTTGGACCGGGACGCAATTCCCAACTGCAGATACAAACTGGCCAACGTCGCCGAGCCCCACGACAACTGCGAATCAAGCAGGGGTAGAAGGTTGGCTCTAACCTTATTCCCAGTTTTATCCACAAAAAGCATGGATGAAAACAGGGTCAGCATGTAGCACATAAATTGGAAGTTCTCGCTCTGCCCCACCGCTACACACCTCGCCATCAACGATTGGGCATCTATGTTACCCCCGTTCCAGTCTTCCACGACAAAGGACTCCACGTCTTTCCCAAACAGTTCAGCGCACGCTTCCTCAATAGTCTCCACCGAAATGGTACTCGCAACAGCGCCACCATCGATGGGAATGCCAAGAATCATCTCAACGTCATGCATCAGGATGGTCATCTCCCCAAAAGGCATGTGAAACGTGTTCGTGTCCGGCTGCCACCTCTCGACAAAAGCGGATATCAGTGCCATGTCAAGGAACTGGAACATAATCGCAGGCAGGTGGGCCAACCCGGTCGCATGTATCCGGGCCTGTGCAACATCGCTCAGTTCGGGGAGCGTGGCGACTAGCTGCTTGCATAGCGGCGACCGAGCATGGCATCTCAGCACACCTCGCTCTATACCATTCCAAACGTCAACAGCGACGTGTCCTCCGAAGCTTGGTATGACGAGGTCATCTTGCGGGCCACTAGCCATCGGTCCCCGCACTAGCCACGTCTCATCGGCGGGTCGCTTCCTCCTATTCCTCGGTGCCCTTCCGGTGCTAGTCTCACCGGCATTGCACGATCCACCAGAAGACTGTGCGAATTGACCAGCTCTATTCCTCACGGTGTGCCTGGCTCCAACTGCAGCATAACGTTCGATCCCGGCATCCAATGGCACACTCGTCCCAGGTTGGCCCATCAGGGGGACATCTGTCGGCAGGTCATAATTCAACTGCCAGTCACTATCGTGACGGATTCCACCAGACGCGAGAATGTTAATCTCCGGACCGTCCCATGTTGGCATGGGATCGAATGCACGAACGCTCGGTGGAGAAGGCCGCTCCGCTCCTACATCACACTCCTGCGGGCGAGGCGACGGTTCATCCTCGACCACGCGGCCTCTAGCCTGTCTCGCCGAGGCACTAACACCTCTTCGTCGTATGGAACGACCATGGCCGTCAGGTTGACCAGCAGTGCTCATCTACAACACAAGATATGTAATTAGTATAACAACAATTGAATCAAACTGATATGATAAGATAAATTAACATACATTTCAACAACGTGTGAACTAATATTTTCGAACAGTGCATAATTTCAATTTACTAATGGAAACTACATATTCTATAATGCATAGGAAAAAGTGGATATAACATTAAAAAACCCCTCCACAAACAACAAATTTAATTCTCGTACAATCCCATACAACGAACTACACATTTTTTTAAGTTACAAATTGGAGATTACATTACTAAATAATCTTATTTTTTTACCACATCACACTATTATTAACATTCAAGGAAACAATAGTTAAAACATATCGTAATAGTTTACTACACAATTGTTTACATCGGATTAATAAAGTTTATTTAAATAGAACTGTATTCTATTATGTCACATAACTAAATAATTTCCAAAAAACATAATTTCTAAAAAATAATTTCTAAATAATTTCTATTATGTCACATAACTAAATAATTTCTAAAAAACACAATTTCTAAAAAATAAAATTTCTAAAATATTATGTCCAAATTTAAACTAAATAATTTCTAAAAAACACAATTTCTTCGTTTTAATTCCAATTATGTCACATAACTAAATAATTTCTAAAAAACAGAATTTCTAAAATATTATGTCCAAATTTAAACTAAATAATTTCTAAAAAACACAATTTCTTCGTTTTAATTCCAATTATGTCACATAACTAAATAATTTCCAAAAAAACACAATTTCTAAAAAATAATTTCTAAATAATTTCTATTATGTCACATAACTAAATAATTTCTAAAAAACACAATTTCTAAAAAATACAATTTCTAAAATATTATGTCCAAATTTAAACTAAGTAATTTCTAAAAAACACAATATCTTCGTTTTAATTCCAATTATGTCACATAACTAAATAATTTCCAAAAAATACAATTTCTAAAAAATAATTTCTATTATGTCACATAACTAAATAATTTCTAAAAAACACAATTTCTAAAAAATACAATTTCTAAAATATTATGTCCAAATTTAAACTAAATAATTTCTAAAAAACACAATTTCTTCGTTTTAATTCCAAAATTCATTAAATTCCTAATATTAGATTTCTCCAAATTATTATTCTACATCTTAATCTCCTATACTAACCACCAACCCAACATCTAACCACCAACCGAACATCCATTCTACATTTAACAAAATTCTAACAAACCCCAATTCTAACAATTCCGACAAGTTCAACAAAATTCGAATAGATCGGCCAACAATTCGCACGAAAAGTAAAAAAAAATCCTCCAAAACTTACGTTTTCCGGCGGGTTTCCGGCGGCGGCGGGCGGCGGCGGCGGGCGGCGGCGGCGGGCGGCAGAAATGGAGAGAGGGAAGGGGGAGAGAAATGGAGAGAAATGGAGAGAAAGAAGAAGAAGAAGGAGAGAAAGAAGAAGAAGGAGGAGAGAAAGAAGAAGAAGGAGTATTTATAACCATTCTTCCATTTTTTTTCTTTTTTTTTAAAATTCAAAATACGTGTATTTATACGTATTAGGGCGAGGATAGTAAAATACAAGGCGGGATATAGCAACACCCTTTTTAGAGTGGCAATTTGCATTTTCTGGCCTTCCAGGTCGCCGGAAAAACGCGTTTTTGGTTCAGGCGGCTCGGGTGCGCAGCTGCGTTATTAGACCCCTTTTCAAAAAATAGAGCGGAGGCACTTAGGATTTCAGACCCGGTTTGTGGCGGCCGGGTCAAAAAACCCGAAAGGAGAGAAACGGAGCGGAGGCACTTAGGATTTCAGACCCGACTCCTGGTGGCTGGGTCTTATTTTCAGACCCAACTCCTGGCGGCTGGGTCTTATGACCCGCGTGCATGAAAATGGGTCAGGGAGCTTAGGGATTACTGCAGTGGGCCGAATTATTTTATCTTGGGCTGAAAACAAATTAGGATATCCGGGTTTTCTTATAACCCGAACTTAAGGCGGGTTGACCCGCAAAAATAAGCCATGCTAGGCTCTTAAGGTTGACCCGCATGGCTGGGCTGAATTTGAGATTTAACTTTTAGAAATGGGCCGAAATGGATGAGCTTCCGGGCCTATTTGGACGGGCGAATTTCTTAAGGTTGGGCACATTGAAGAAATGAATTTTATGCCTTTTATTGGGCTGATTAAGCACATATTGGGTCATGAATGTTAGACTAATGAAAGTTAGTATGTACATTTTATTGGCTAGTTGTTACTTGGATTTGATGGACCTGTGCAATTTGCCTATGCTGCACTGCAAAGTGTAAAATGGCATAAGGTTGTCCACTTGCCTCAAGTAGAGAGGACGGTTACAAAATCGCACGCGGGGCATACACGGTACAAGTATGCTCAGTTGCTATATCTTTAGGGGGGTTTATTTGTGAGACTATCTGAGAGTGCAATTTGGACTTTTGTCAACATTGCACTCAGCCCCGCAAATGAATTCTTGGTTTACACACAGAGATCATTATTGAAGGCCAATAACACCCATTTATCTTCATCTTAGGGGTGTACATGGTAGAAGTTGCTGATTACTTCACTTCACGTAAAGGCCGAATCCAAATTCGGTTCCGAGAAGCTGGAGGCTACAAGCAGATTCAAAGGGCCAATTCACTCACCGGTTGGTTTTGGCTGGAAGCACCATTCTTTCAGCCCGTGATGCCGAGTCTACACGCATCGGCTTGCATGATCTTGTTCAGACTACCACATGTTCGGTTTTGCACTGAAGGCCTTGTATGTATGAGGTAGTACCAGTATCACATTCTTAGGGTGGTCTAGTGAGTTTGTTCTCACGACCATCCAGCTTCAGTAGGGCCTCTGTTCCCTGTCTCCACGAAGGGGTTAGTATTTTGGTCTCTTGCCATTAGCACCTTTTAGCCAAGGGATATGCATTACGTTTTTTTTGTATTAACGGGTTTACACCAATGTGTGCATCCCCGTCGACACTCACAGTTCTTTTTATCTACCTACACCTTCATCGAAAGAGCTCTCAATGAGTTGTTCATGTGATTTAGGATCAGAAAATGGTGGAATGGGCATACCGACTGAAATTTGTTGTACCATTTGAGCTGACTATAATCTCAAATCGGCTGGAGTTCTAGGGTGGCTGTACTTATTTTTCATCAAATCATTCACAATATATAGATGGAAAATAGTAAAATGTATGGTCATTCAAGAGGGTGGGGAAACAGCTTGTTATGAGATCCTTAGTTATTATGTTGTGCAACCATATAGAATAAGCATTTGCTCATCTACATTGTCATTACACTCGCTCTTCTGGAAGTCTTTTGGCTAGTTATAACTAAAGAATTGACGGTATTCCATCATATATTGTGTTATGATTACTTTGATTAGCTCACGCGAAATCAAATTAGTCATAACTAGTTTTCACTAGGATTTGACGGGACCATCTCAATCACACTGTGATTGCAGGCTGTAAATTATTTAAGTAGAGTACACTATTACAAATAATTTTACACCTAGTTGTTACTTGTATTTGATGGAACCATCTCAATCACACTATGTTTGCAGGCCATAAATTGTTGGAGTAGTGTACGCTATTACAAATCATTTACACCTTGTTGTAATTTGGAATTGACGGAACATCACTTGCGTGATCTGCCCACGCTACATTCTTAATGTTAAATGGCATTAAGGTTATCCATTTGCCTAAAGTGGAAAGGAAGGTTACAAACCCATTGCGCGGGGTGTACGCGGAAGATTTTATGCCCTGTCTCTTCATTTCTTATGTGATTCCAATGTGGGATAATCTAAGAGGACCCAGACCTCAGTTAACATTGCTCTTGGCCCTACAACTGATCATCGGTGACCACAAAGAGATCGTTATTGAAGGCCAATAACACTTCTCTATCCTCATTTTAGGAATGTACATGTTAGAAGTTGTTATCCTCTCACTTGGAGTCTACTAATGGCTTCACTGAAGGACCGACACCATTAGCAAGTTTGAAGAAAGCCGAGACCATCACCATTCTTTAGTCATATTGTATGGCTAAAGGTTCCGGTATGTTGAAGGCCGATGACTCCTCTTTTCTTGTCGGTTCCTAGAAGGCCGGTTGCACCACTCTATTAACCTCACACATATGGTTAACACTTCCAGTTTGTTGAAGGTTAAAAAATCCTACTTCATTAGTTAGCTGAAGGTCAGGATCACCACAGAGTTAGCCGCACACCATGGCTAATGATCCTGATTTATTGAAGGATGAAGCCATCATAGAGTTAGCCGCACATCATGGCTACAGGTTTTGGTTGGGTGAAGGCCAACGGCTTCCTTTTTGCCATTGGTAATTCGAAGGCCGATGACTCACACTCTGTCATTGGTTTGTTGAAGGTCAAAATTCCACTCAATTAGCCGCACACCTGGGCTATCATTCCGGTTTGCTGAAGGCCACTGTCATCACACATCTAGCTACACAATATGGCTAACAACCCCGGTTTATGAAGATCAATGATTTTCTCACTTTACCATCGGTTAGCTGAAGGGTTGGTGCACTTTACGGTTGGATATAGACCAAAATTTCATCTATTCAGTCTGGGGAGCCAATTTACCATACATAGGTTAGCATCACTTGAGACGAACCTCCGCTATTTTGGTTGTATTTAAGACCTTATATGTCAAAGGTAGAAGCGGATTTATTTTGAGATTAGTCTAGTGAGTTTGTGCGCACGGCTATTCATGGTTTCCATAGTATTTCTTGGTTCCCTATCTTTATTTGGGAACTTGTATTTTATCTCTTGGCTGTAGCACCATTATGCCAAGGCATCCTGGAACTCATTGTATGTGCGGGGACATATATGCATCCCCATCGAAACTCATGGTTTCTTCTATTTACCATATGATTCGAAAGAGCTCTCGGTAGTAAGAAAAAACCTCTGCAGAAAAAGGGTGTATCCCCTCCAACGCATACTCTTGGTCATCTTTTCTCCATTAATTCAGCATTATTTCTTACGATCCCTTTGAAATCATCGAATTTTCATGTTCCCCATTGGAATACAACTGATTTCATTGTTGATTTACCGTTTATTTCTCAGATTTTGGTTCGTATGATCTTTTTAGCGATAACAAAATTTTGGCCGATCTTCAAGTTTTTGGGTCCGATATGTTCAAGAGTTTAACATCCGATGAATTTGATATTAAATCCAGTGAATTCTGCTGGATTTTGAAGGCTTTTTTAAGGATACACAAATTTGGGCGGACAAGGTTTTGTGGACACGCTGGAATTTTTTCATCGCACTTTGCCAAATCATTGCTCAATCAGGTTATTTCTTTTCAATGTGTTGGGTTGTTTTGCTGCTCCAAGATTGGATTTTGATAATGCTACAAAGCTTTTTGCGATTAGAATTTAGTTTTTTTGAATTGGGAATAATATTGCTTCGATTCTAAAAATTGAATATGTTGTTGTGTTTAGCTTCTATTTGCGATCTGTTTTATTTTTACGATCTGGAATACTGCTATTGTGTTTTCTACTTTATTTCTTTAGCTGTTGTGTTTGCTTCGTTCTGAATAATAGCATTTGCTGCTGCGTTCAGAACTATGTCTGTGATCATATTTATTTGTGACTCAAAACTGCTGCTGCGTTCTATGCTGTTTGTAGACCAGATTGTGCAAGTTATAATTCCATAAATTCTTGGTATTGTAGCGATCATATTTTGATAATTTGGCTGTTGTGTGAGGTTCTGCTGAAGCTTCTTTAGGGCTGAATCATGGATTTTAAAAATCCTTTATTCCGTAAGTTGAAGTGGAATGAGTTGTTGAACAAATCGGCGAGGCCGCTGGACCATCAAAATCTGAGAATTCAAAAGTATGAAACTCTTACCTTGCAAATGGGAGAAGAGTACAAAACTGTGGAGAAGAATACAAAACTGTGGAGAAGAAGTTCTTTGGTTTTTTGGGGGTGTTGTCCAGGGAATTTTCAAGGCATCCAAACCATTAAAAGATTAGCGGAATCATGGAACAAAGGATGCATTGTTACTATGGCAAATAATGGTTATGTGAAGTTCAAGTTTAGCACCAAGGAAGATCGTGACTTAATCTTGCAAGGCAGTGATTATCACATCTTTAGAAGGAATTTTTTCATGAAACTACTACCTCGGCAGGGGAAATTTGAAAGGAACATGCTCTCCGTTGCGCCCGTATGGATTAGACTTGTTCATCTTCTAGCACCTTATTGGCACCCTACAGCTCTAGGGAAAATTATGTTGCCATTGGGAGATCCTATTTGTATGGATAATTGCACTCGTGATAGGAAAGGCAATGTGGCTCGAGTTCTAGTGAAGATGGACACCTCAACGATTTACAAGACTTTGGTTACATGCAATAGAGTCGATGGAACACAACATGAACAACCTATAGGGGTGGGAAATTGGTCAAGATACCGTGAAACTTATAATGATATTGGTCACTACTTGTCCGATTGTGATGAGTGGAAGCAATGGATGAAAAACCAAAATTATTTTTGAGAAGTCTAATATTCAGAAAAATGAAGTTGCACCTAAGGGAGTAAATAACGTTGAACGGGAGGGAGAAAAGAGGGTATCATAAGGAAAAACTGGAGAAGATAGTTCAGCTCAACCAATGGCTGAATCAAAGGAGGAAAAAGTTGATGATCAAGGTTTGAAAGATGTAGGGTGGTGAACTATTGAAAATAAAAAGAAGGCAAAACACGGGCAACAAGAAAGTTCTAATGACAGGAAAAGTACTGAGCAGCCAGGCCCTTTGAATTCAAGCAATTGGATACAGTTGGAACCTATAGTAGAAGAATAAACAAATAAAGAAGATGAGAATTCAACTAATGAAGAAACAATAGATTATCCAGATGAAGATTGTGATTATGAAGGAGATGATGTCGAAGAGAAGAACTATGATGATGAGGACATACTATCGATAGAGACTTTAGCAGAGTTCAAACAACGTTTACTTCAAAAAAATGGAGGAGTATGACTCTAAAAAGAAAGCAGCAAAGGACAGGAGAAAGAAAGACAAAGATAAGGAAAAGGGGTAAGGTAAAGCAAGTGAAAAATCAATAAGTTGAAGTACAATGTTTGGCACTAAGGGAACCCAGTGGAAGGAACCGAAGAAATCCTAGAAAGGTCGAGGAAAGTTGTTATAAGTAGAGGAAAGAAAACAAACAAGGAAATGGATGCTTCTAGTGCAAAGGATGAGAAGAAGAAAGGGCCCGACAACACTTCTAAATCCTCCAATGAGGGAAAGTGAAACTCAGAAGTGGTGATTTATGAAGAGCAACTAGATTCTTGATCAGGTTTATTCTTTTTTTTATTGATGTATTTCTTTTTCTGAGTTAGTTTCTGCTGTTTAGTTTGGAGTCCTTTTGGGTTGTGCTCCATAGTTTGTTCTAGAGTACTTTGAGTATGCCTTAGCTTTATTTGGGAAAGCCTTGTATTGGTTGAATTCATGAGGAATGATGCATTTTAGTGAAGGAAAACGTAGCAAGGGCACAAGCGCAGTCTTCAGGAAAATCTGGATAGTTTGCATACAGTTGACGGAAAAATCATGGGAAGATAGTAAAATGGTTTAGAAAAATCTTAACATTTTTGTGCTGAGAAGGACATTTGGAAGCCCTGTATGAATTTTTCAAGAATTTTTTGGTATGGATTTGTAGATCTCTTACTCAGCTCTGGGTAGCAGTACAGATTTTTGGAAATTCTGGTCAATTTGCATACAACAAGCGTATAGATCAGGTAAAATAGTAAAAAGACTCAGAAAATTCCGAAATCTTTTATACTGGGAAACACACCTAGAAGCACTTGCTAGAAATTTTCTGTAATTTTTGGGTATGGATTGGAGAAAAATGGGTGTATCATCTCCAACACATACTCTTGGCCATCTTTTCTCCCTTTGAAATCATGGAATTTTAGTGTTCCCCACTAGAATACGACTAATTTCATTGTTGATTTGCCGTTTCTTTCTCAGATGTTGGTTAACGATCAGAAATTTGTGGTCGATCTTTGAGATTTTGGGTCCGATCAGTTCAAAGGTTTAGCATCCGATCAATTTGATATTAAATCTAGTGAATTTTGCTGTATTTTGAAGGGTTTTTTTAAGGATACACAGGTTTGGGCGGACAAGATTTTGTAGACATGCTGGAATTTTTTAATAGTACTTTGCCAAATCGCTGCTCAATTAGGTTATTTCTTTTCAATGTGTTGGGTTGTATTTCTGCTCCAAGTTCGGATTTTGATACCAATAAAGAGCTTTTTGCGAATTGAATTTAGTCTTTTTGAATTGGGGATACTATTTCTTCGATTTTGAAATTTAAATCTGCTGTCGTGTTTAGCTTCTATTTGCAATCTGTTTTGTTTTTACGATCTGGACTGTTGCTGTCGTGTCTGCTTCTGTGTTTCATTTGCTGTTGTATTTGTTTCAATCTGAATAATAGAATTTGCTACCGTGTTCAGAACTTTGCATGTGATCATAATTTATTTGCGACTCAAAAATATTGTTGCGTTCTATGCTGTTTGTAGACCAGATTGTACAGGTTTGCATTCCTTTATTCCGTAAGTTGAAGTGGAATGAGTTGTTGAAAAAATCGGCAAGGCCGTTGGACTGTTCGGATTTGAGAATTCAAAAGCATGAAACTTTTATCTTGCACCGGGAGAAGAGTACATAATTGTAGAGAAGAAGTTCTTTGGGCTTTTGGGGGTGTTGTCCAGGGAACTTTTTGGGCATCCAAAACTTTAAATTATTAGCAGAATCATGGAACAAATGATGCATCGTTACTATGGCGGGTAATGGTTATGTGAAGTTCAAGTTTAGCACCAAGGAAGATTGTGACTTAATCTTGCAAGGCGGTGATTATCACATCTTCAGAAGGAAGTTGTTCATGAAACTACTACCTGAGCGGGGGAAATTTGAAAGGAACATGCTCTCCGTTGTACCCGTATGGATTATACTTGTTGATCTTTCAGCACCTTGTTGGCACCTTACAGCTCTAGGGAAAATTACGTCGGCATTGAGAGATCTTATTTGTATGGATAATTGCACTTGCGATAGGAAAGGCAACGTGGCTCGAGTTCTAGTGAAGATGGACACCTTAACAATTTACAAGACTTTAGTTACAATCAATAGAGTCGATAGAACACAACATGAAAAACCTATAAGGGTGGAAAATTGGTCCTGATACTGTGAAACTTGTAATGATATCGGTCACTACACGTTCGACTGTGATGAGCGGAAGCAATGGATGAAAAACAAAAAAGTTGAGAAGTATAAAATTAGGTAAAATGAAGTTGCGCCTGAGGGAGTAAATGGCGGTGAACTGGAGGGAGAAAATAGGGCAGCAAAAGGAAAAAATGAAGGGGAGAGTTCAGCTCAACCAATGGCTGAATCAAATGTGGAAAAAATTGTTAGTCAAGGTTTGAAAGATGAAGGGTGGTAGACTGTTGTAAATAAAAAGAAGGCAAAACCTTGGCAACAAGAAAGTTCTAATGGTAGGAAAAATACAGAGCAATCGTTCTCTTTGAATTCAAGCAATTGGAGACAGTTGGAACTTATAAAAGAAGAAGAAATGGATGAAGAAGATGAGAATTCAACTAATGAAGCAACAATAGATTATCCAGATGAAGATTGTGATTATGAAGGAGATGATGTTCTTCAAGCTCTAGCGGATGGTGTAAAATTACTTTTCAAAGAATCCCCAAGGAATTCCAAGAATTTTTGTAGCTAATTCGGACTCTGAGGATGAAGGAAGACCCCCACTGATCTTTTTATTGTCTGCTCAAATACAGAGGGCCGGGAACACCAAAAGAGCTCTTGAGTTCCTTAGACTCATGGAAATGGAACTGAATGCGGAAAGTATGGAAAAACATCTCGAAGACTCGGCAGCTACCGCGGCCCCCGCTTCTTCTGGAGGAACTCCGGGTCAGGCCCTACACTCCAAGGGATGCTATGATCTTTCGTGCCCCCCAATCCGCTTTCGCTCGCCGATACTCCAAATTCGGGGGTCAAAAAGTTTCCTCGCTCCGAGGGACCGTAGATCGGAAAGCGCCTTCTAAACCACCCCATTCATCTAGGTTAGCCGAAAGATGGTTATCGGTTCAAGAAAGCTTTGGTAGAGTTCAAACAACGTTTACTTTGAAAATGGAGGAGTATGACTCTAAAAATGAAGTAGCAAAGGATAGAAGAAAGAAAGACAAAGATAAGGAACAGAGGAAAGGTAAAGCAAGTGAAGAATCAGAAGTCGAAGAGTAGTGTTTGGAATAAAGGAAAATCAAGTGGAAGGAACCAAAGAAATCCCAGAAAGGTCAAGGAAAGTTGTGATAAATACAAGAAAGAAAACAAAGAAGGAAGCAGTTGTTTCTAGTGCAAAGGATGAGAAGAAGAAAGGGCCCAGCGAGAATTCTAAATCCTCCTATGGGGGAAAGTGAAAATCAGAAGTGGTGATTTATGAAGAGCAACCTGATTCTTGATCAGGTTTTTTTCTTTTTTTCTGATTGCTGCATTCTTTTTCTGAGTTAGTTTCTGTTGTTTAGTTTGGAGTCCTTTTGGGTTGTGTTTCATTGTTTTCTTTGGAGTACTTTGAGTATGCTTTAGCCTTGTTTGGGGAAGCCTTGTATTGGTTGAATTCATGAGGAATGATGGATTTTAGTGAAGGAAAATGTAGCAAGGGTAGTAGCGCAGTCTTCGGCAAAAATTTGGACAGTTTGCATACAGTTGATGGAAAATAATGGGAAAATAGTAAAATGGTTCAGAAAAATCTGAACCTTTTTTATGCTAAGAAAGGACAATTGGAAGCACCTATATGAATTTTTCAGGAATTTTTTGGTATAAATTTGCAGATTTCTTACTCAGCTATGGGCAACAGTACAGATTTCAAGAAATTCTCGTCAGTTTGCATACATCATGCGTATAGATAAGGTAAAATAGTAACAAGGCTCAGAAAATTCTGAAATTTTTAATGTTCGGAAACAACACCTGGAAGCACTTGCTCAAATTTTTCTCAAAAATTTTAGGTATGGATTGGTAGATCTTTTGCCTGGGCCGAGTGGTTTCCAATGTCGCTGGGCTGATTGAAGTAATTCGCTGATTTCTGGAGTAATTATCTTTGGCCTAGTAGTTCACCTTTGCTACTTGGATGATTTTGGAGGATTTAAATGGGCCTGGAGAGAATATTGCTTCCAAAAATTGGGCTAAAAAGCTTGCTCTATTAAGCAGAATTTTGAGTATTCATTTATTCCAGGTGGGCAATAGGGTTTTCTTGTTCTCTTGGGCTGAAAATAGAGTGATTTTTGGGATTTATTCCTAGGTTGGTTTAGTATTTATTGGAGTATATGCATGTACCTTACGCTTCGATTCTCTTACCACCGGCTTGGGGAATTAGCATGCATGGGAGTTCATCTTATTTTTCTAGAGATCTATCGAGTTCCGGCATATGCTAGTACTATTTGCTTTTTAGCACACTGAGTCATACGCTTGCATAGCATTGACCACAAAATGGCACAGACGGTTGATGGACATCGCCCATTACTTGGGGATATTCCAAGAAAGAGGATGGAATTTGATGAGCACCACCTTTGAAGGCTTCGATGTTTGAGGTAGAAGCAGTATTTAGTAGCTTATGGTACAGAGGGAATGTCCCCTGGGCCATAGCAGTGTTTCATTTATTTTGGTTGTTTCTTTTTTGTTTGCTTCACTTGGATTAATTCATTTGGGCCTCACTTTTAGAGGTTGAGAACATTTTGTAGCAGGCGGCTTACCAGCCCAGGCTCTCGTCTGGAGGTTAAAAAGAGGAGAGGCAACATGTATTTATCTTGATGTCAAAATCTAGACTATAAGTGAACCATATAAAAATGTTTTCATTGGAAAATTTTAACAAAGACCGCCCAGCACTCCACTTCCTTAGAAGCTAACTAAAAAAATAAGATTTCAGAGGAGAATGTCATGTCGCCGCTATAGATAGCCACCATGTCCACCTCACCTTTGACCACAAATAGAACTCTAAATGTGTTAGTTTAAAGCTATTTGGAAAATGAGTAACTTTCAATAGAAGTTTTAAAATTGGACGCCTGAATTTAACCCTAATCTTGAACCTCCATTAGCTCCAATATGGGTAAAATCAAATTCCCTCCACGCAACTTTTCCATACTTCATGATATCGGTCAGTTACTGGGCAAACTTGTCAAAACTGACACGCCAACAATCAGCCTCACATGTCCTTCAACGAATCATATAGAGACAATTTCTACCCACGACTCCATAACATTCGAGATACTCTTAGCACATGTTGCATAAAACTATACTACCTTTATCAAAAATTAAACTGCACTTTGATGTCTATTAATCAAATTTTGATTGAAACATATTTGTGTCAATGGTTACTTGAAATAACTAAATACTAAGCAGTATGTGTATAAACCTATACTAATGCACCAACACTATCACATTTGTTGTTTGCAGACGATACATTCATTCTTGAAGATGCAACTAATCATAAGGCGGTGGTGCTAAGAAACATTTTGCAATGACATGAAGGGGCTTCAGGGCAAAAGACCAACCTAAATAACTCTTCAATCATGTTTAGCCCAAACACTGGGGATCAGATCAAAGCTCATATCCTGGCCACGCTCCAAATGACAGAAGTAGTCACCCATGACAAGTACTTGGGACTTCCCATAGCTTTTGGGTGAAGGGCAAGTCCACAAGAAGGAATAAAGGACAAAATCTGGACAAAGATTGACAGTTGGGAACATAAAAAATTATCAAAATGTCGAGAAATCCTTATAAAGCCTTTTCTATAGGCTATAGCCACTTATTTCATGCCATGCTTTATGTTACCAGATAAACTCATAGATGACATATATAGGCTATATAGTCGATATTGGTGAGAAAGCACAACTCATAAGAAAATGATTCACTGGCCTTCATGGACAAAGTTGTGATTACCTAAGAGTATATGGGAATTAGGCTTTTAAAAAATAAAGATATATAACACCGTGCTATTAGGAAATCAGGTGTGGCGTTTGCTTGTCAACCCAAACTCCATTGTTGCAAAGCTTCTAAAAGTCAAGTAGTTCCCATCAGGTACCTTTCTAGAAGCAAAAATTGAGTTGAGACCCATCGTATGCCCGGATATCCATTTTGGGAGGAAGGAAGCTATTGATCAAAGGAATTCAAAGACGAATTGGATTGGGAGATTACACAAGCATAAGAAATGGTCTATGGCTCCCAATATTAGGAAACCAAAGACCCACATCATTAGCAGATAATTTCCTGATAGAACAAAAAGCTTCACATCTTATGTCCGATAATGGTACTACCTAGAATGAAGAGATTATTCAGAATACTTTCAATCATGAAGAGTCTGCTCTCAATCTATCTTTACCAAGGAACATAAGCTCTCAGGCCCGGGACTAATGGATATACCCAATAGTTGACGGTAAATACACAGTCAAATATGATTACAATTTAGAAATTAACTCATCAACTCTTGCTATTGCAGGTAACATGGTGTCGAGCAGCTCAAACCCCTCTCCACACTAGAAGAAGATATGGACTTTAACGACCTGACAAAAAGTAAAACACTTCTTGTGGAGACTATGCAAGAATAATTTGCCATCAGCGATCAATCTGCTTCAAAGGCACATAACCAGCTGAACCTTACTACTTAAGTTGCTTTATGGATGATATCTCCCTCGAACACCTATTCTCCTACTACCCCATAGCACATCAAGTATAGGTTGCAGCAGATTTGCATGAAAAGATCTTCCATTTCCAACAACAAAGCGCAAGCTTATGGGTCCAAGAATTGATGCTGGAATTGGAGCCACATGATATGGCAATTGGTGCGATATTATCATCACAACTATGGCACCACGAAAACAAGCTTCTTCATGGAAAGAGTCATGACCTTCAACCTCAACATTGTGTTATCTATGCTACAAATCTTCTATCTGATTTGGAAACAACGTTGAGTGGCGCGACACTGAATCAAGGGATTAGAAATCAAAGCACTCAACCGCCATCAGATGGAAATACCCTTCACTTTGATGCAGCTATATCTTCAAATCGAACATGTCTTGGATGGTACATGTGTTCTTCAATTGGAAATTGGATATATGGAGAATCACAACACACTTCAATTGTGCAAATAGTGAAACAAGCAAAAGCTATGCGTTTAAGAGCGGGCATGTTTACAGCCTTACGACGATGCACATGTTGTTATAAAAGCAATCAAGAACACTATGACAATCTATCGGATTTTGGCCTCATCATTGATGTCACAGTTAGCCTAGGTGCAAGTCATAGGTACCCAGAACCATTCTCGTTAGACGACAAGAGAACACTATAGCACACTCTTTAGTTCAACATGCTAAATACTCTATAGAATCTATCTCTAATGGGAGCACATCCCAAACTTTGTACAACATTTCTTCAATGATGAAAGCTAAGAATTTTACCTCTATTAAAGAAGAATTAAACTGTAATTTTAACTCTTCTGTTCCAAACTAAACTACAACTATTCATTTAATTAATGACGAAACACAAAAACAACCCTAAGTCTTTGTTGATGTACCGAAATAACCCTGAATTCTTCAAAAGTACTAAAATAACTTCCAGCGTTTGTCAAATATGCTAAAATAGCTCTAAGTATTCGTTGAATGATACTATTATTTCTAGTTCACACCAAAACCAATGCCAAAATCGTAGGATCATTTTGGCACTTTTGCAAGTTCAATGTCATTTTAACACTTTCGAAGGATTCGAAATTGTTTCGACACTTTCAAAAACAGTATAGAGGCTCATTTTCGTACATTTCTCTTTAATTTAAAGATCAATATAGCTTGGAATTGAAGAAGTGTAATTAAAAAATCAATACAGAGCATGTTGTTAGACTCATTGCATGGTTAGTTGACATAATGAAATAATATAAATTTACTGATATCTTAGGATAAACAACAAATGCAAAGCATTAAATACCTTCAAATCTGCTTACCCGAGTTTAAACTCAAAACCAACTATTCTATACCACTTAATATGGACAAGTATACAAGCTCTACTCTCTCAAATTCTCAATCATCATAACCTGGAACTTAGAACTACAATGTATTCATCTAAACTAGTATAAGGGCAGGCAAATGATGCACTAGAATTTACAGCAGAGAAGCCCTTGTCTCCAACTTCTGTGTTTCCGAAAACGCCCCCTCTCCGCCTTCGCCATTCTTACCGGGCTGCTATTCCAATCCGTTTGTAATCTGTGAAAACAAAGAAATGTTAAATCTCATGATCAATGAAAAAGTGTCGCGGCAAGCAATGAGAAAGCGTTGTTTACACTGGGAACGCGAAAGAACGTGTACTGGTCGTGCTGCTATCTGATCGATGAGAGAGGCTCCCGGAATATGGCACCATCGGCCCAGAAAACGTCACTAATCCTGGTCCAGTTGCAGCGAAACTCGACTCTCCAATGCCATGTTGCAGTAGGCTAGCCAGTGACTTTGGCTCATCGTCGCTCTTCTCAGCATTGCTCGGGTGATCAAGTAATAGAGCATCCGGTTTATCTTCCGAGTTATCATGCTTTACATTTGCAGCTTCTCCGTGGCTGTTTTCAGCACCTCCATCAACTTTATCATCGTGTAGCAATTTACTTTCTGTGACATTTTTCTTTGGATCATCAGAAGCAAAAGCCCCGGCAAGGCTTACTAAAATCGCCTCAACAGATGGAACCTGCAGGGCAAACATTTCAGAGACTAATCAGATACCTAAGTCTAAATTGTACAAAATTTGTCCAAATGAAAGAGTGTTAGCATCAAACCTCATCAATCTTAGCATCTTTGGAAGTGTGTTCATGATCATCCTCGAGAGACTCTTGTGAGCTATATCTGCTACTGGCTTCGGATTCATCTTCTGAGATATCATCTTCAGCTTTTTTGGCAGTAATCCAAATCACTTCACTCATTTCTTTCGAGTTCCCAGAGCCAAGCACGACTGTCGTAACATCCTCCACAGAATTTTCCACGGATGACTTTGAGCCGTTCAACAAGCAGGTTGCAACATCCACCTCGTTAGTCCCATCTTCTTCACCAAGAACCCGGTTTCTGATGTGTTCTACACCTGAATCTTCAATATCATCTACTGTCCCGTTGTTTTTGTCTTCACTAGGTTGGGAGAAAAACCCTCCGGCATGATCTTCCTTGTCATTTTGATTAAACACTTTCTCCCAACCAGGCGAACCCTCATCAACGCATATGTCCTTAATAATGTTATCACTGTAGCAAACTGTATCCTCTGAAACTTCCTTAACACTTTGGTCAGCATAACAATCTGTCTGTGACAGTGAGTTTGATTCTATCAGCTGAGATATAGATGTGTACGATGTTTCTGAATCTCCTGCTGCTTCCTTTTCACCACAGCCGGTAGAAGTATCCACGAAAATTGCAAACGCACTTTTTGAACTGCTCTGAGGTTGATCCTCTATACGTCCATTAGAGTGACAAAATGGCTCTTCCTGATCCAAAACCTTTTCGGCATCTGTAACTTCCTTATCATTTCTGTCAGAACTTCTATCCGCGACTTCAGTGCAATCAGATAAAAATGGATTCCAAGAGGCATCTCCATCATTCCCGTTGTCTATATTAATTGCCGAAGGATCTGCCTTCTTCTCAAAGACAATTGAAAGACCTGAGATTTCATTCTGATTTTCTTTCATGGTCGACTTCACTGCAAGACTGTCAAATAACCTGTCACAGAATGAAAGAGTTGGTACACCGAATCGAGCGGATACATTTAATTCAAGAATGAAGGCACCTCGAGTAAATTCAACTGCTTGCTGAACAGATTGTGAGCCAACAGCATTTTTTTCTAATTTAATCATATGAAACTATTCACCAATCTCTCGCCAGTGTATATTTGGACAAGAATTATACCTATCACCACTAAAACATACTATTCGTAATTCAAAATAAGATGACTGGACATAAAAAAGTGAGCAAACAGGGTGCATGCACTTCAAGTGCGGCATTTAGGAAACTTATTAAGTCCAAAACCAACAATGTCGTTTGGAACAAGTATTATACTCATTCACCACTAATACACACTATATGTAATTCAAAATAAGATGACGAGTGTGAAAAACAAGCAATCAGAAAGGAGTGGATGCATTCCAAGTGCTATATATTATGATTCAGAAAAAAAATACAGTCCAGAATCAACAATGGCAGCAGTTACCTAGTTTCATAGCTTTCATTTGCGGGAACTGTTTCCAGAATCTTCAACAACTGTGAAGCCAACATCCACTATCATCCAAAAACATAAACTACGAATCCTGCCTTCAAACCCTGATGGAAATGCTTTTAAATATTACTAGTAGAACTAATTTAACGAAGCAATACAGTTAGGAAAAGGAAACACCCCGTCTAACAATAAATGCATTCAGATTTGCAACTTATAAGGCCGTTTACCAACATGGAGACAGTAGAACAAAACTAACAGAAAAATCAGAAGTTTGGAAAAGGCAGGCAATCAAAAAGGCCGGAATCAGCTAATCTCCAAGCATAGGAAGAGCTTGATCCCTGCCTTAAAATCCAATATAACAGAAGAAGAGAAAATCGAAAATCATAGGAAATACCAAGTATTCAAGAAAACTACAAAGACCTGCTCATAAAAAAGGATTCAAAGATAACCAAATTCCAGAGGAATTGAAACTCTCATGATATGATAAACCCTCAAACACAGCAATGCAGGGCAAACCTCAGATATTGGAACTGCTTCCTCACCAAGTAAAATGACAGGACCACAAAAGACAGGCTGTAAATGAAAGGAAAGAAGACAAACATCACACATAACTTCAGAATTCAGATTAACAAAGGGATTTTCCTCTAATCCATTTTACTCAAGTTTTTTTATACATATTAGCCTAGAAATCAGTATAATAAATACCATCGGAAAGTGGGAATCTTTAACATTGTCCAATGATAAAGAAAAGGACAAGTTCCTCAGAATTTCTACATGAGAGCCTTCCAAAAAGCTTTAGCAACCTAAACTACACCTCCCCATATCCAAAGTCAAAATATTCACCCCACATCCCAACCACTTGCTTTGTCTTTTTGCCCCCCTCCACCAACTAGATCTTACATCCTCTCTACCACTAAGCCAAGACTCCAACTTTAATAAACCCTCCCCCTCCCAGTTCACCAAAACATAAAAATAATGCCCCAGGACTTTCAAGAATGCCAGCAAACAATAGTTTAACCAGATTTTCCTCTGATCCCAATAAAGCTAACACCTTTACAGCCCAGATAACAGAAGAAAAGCTAATGCACCAACCAAAAACACATCAGAAAAACTACAGATATTCATTCACCTGCTTAATCATAAACTCACACAAGAAAATCAGGCAATCATATGAGCAGGTGATGGTGCAGCTATACAACAGTAATCCACAGCACAGCAGATCAGATTCTCAGGCTCTCCCAAGATCCAAAACCCCAACAATGATTCTTGAACACAGATGAACTGTAACAAACAGTAAAAAACCAATTTTTTTCAACTTCTCTGGTGGAAAAAACCAGGGAGAATTCTGCACAATATAGTACCAACTCTGAAGGGAGACATGAAAAGGGAAAACAGAGGGCAACAGAAGTTTGCATCCCCTATAAATAAATGGGAAAAGTAACAAAACTACTCTATTGAAGTCAACTCTTCATTTTCAAAAATGGTGAAAAATATTGAGAGGGGAGAAAAAGGGTGAGAGCGGATAGCTGTGCTTTAAGTGCAGTGGGGTTATTGGAGCGCACGAAGAGGGCTATATAATAAATGGCGTCTGCACAATTAGTTCACTGTTCGCTAAAGAATTGACATTAACAAATAAAGGTTGTGACAATTCGATTTTTCGGGTAAAAGTCGGATTATATGGTATATTTATGTTGACATTTGATGGGCACGATTTTTTAAAATTTAGTATGAATTTTTAAACTTCTTTATGTATCAAAAAATCGAATCATTCTCATTTATTTATTAATCTTGTCAGATCATGTTTTCGGGAATTGATTTATTAGCGAATCGGATTGAATTAAATGAATTAAATTGAATAAATCTAAAATCAAATGTAGTAGTAGATCAAAATTAAGTTAAACATTATCCATTTAATGTTTTAATGTACGGTAGGGAAGCAGATAAAGCGAAGAAAACCCCTCTCAAATCATTACACAAATTTCTAGCTTATCTTAAAATTGATCCAAATAACATACGCTCCAGGACTCTACCCCCTCGAGAGCAAGAGGGCGGCCGAGATGGAGCTGGGAGCAAACCTATACTTTCCTTGGCCTTGCCTTGACTCCATCTTTTGAACGATGGTATTTTCGTACGTCATAAAAAAATTAAGATTTAAAGTACAAATTAGAAGAAATTAAGATAAAAATTTTGGGTTGCATAAATCGGGTTATAAACGTTATAATTATTACACGTTGCATAATAAATTTTTAATGTTGCAACTAAGATATTTTACCTTTTATTATTTTAATTAAACTCCATCTTTTCATAAGCATATGAAAAGACGGTATTTCCCAATATTTTGGCCATAACATATTCAAATTATGAATCTAAATTCAGATTATATCACAATTGTATTACGTGCGTGGCGTATTTAATATGATACCATGTGTTTAACATCAATAACAATAAATAACATTAATCATCTCAAACATCATTGCCATTTAATTATCTTTACGGTTTTCCTAACGAGTGTCCATGGGCACTCGTTAACAACTTCAGATTCCATCGAAAACTGTGTTATTAAATGCAAATAGAGTTAATGATTAATGATATCCCTAAAAAACTTACACTTTCTATGTACTATTACACAGTTTTCGATGGATTTGCATTTAATAAACACAGTTTACGATGGAATCTGAAGTTATTAACGAGTGCCCATGGGCACTTGTTAGAAAAACCGTTATCTTTATAAGATTTGTTGTCATGTCATATAATTTTCATTTAAGTTAAAAGTATCTAATTTGATTTTTAACTTTAAAGTTAAATTGAACTAATGTCGACGATTCAACTTTAATTATATATAAAAATTATTATCATATTAATATAATATACATTTTAAAAATTATTTTTTAAAAAAATTACTATATATAAACATATTGGTATAAATATATAATTTATTATATAATTAAATATTAATATATAATTAAATATTAATACAGTTAAATTTAAAAGTCAAATCAGATAATTTAGTTGGGATGGAGTATATGAGAGTACTTTAAAGTAATGATATTCCTTCTGTTTCTCTATCAGTGACATCATGGGTTTAGGTGTTTGAATTTAGGTAAAGAAAATGAGTAGATGAAATTAAAGGTAGAAAGTAAAAAATTAGAATGAGTGAATAAAATTAAAGAAATTTTATCAAAATAAAAAATATATCAATATAAAATAAACAAAAAAAAATGTCAATAGAACCAGATAGGGTATAAGCTGTTGGGGATGAGGTTGGTGAAATGGGAGTACGGTTGGACAAAGAAAACAAGTTTAACAAGAAAAAGGTTTTGCAACTTCAAACAAAAAAAAGGTTTTGCAACTTCAAACAAAAATGGCAGCGTGTGTTTTTAAGGTGGGGTGTGTGAGGTGGGAAAGTCTGACAATGTGATTTGGTTTATTTGGAAGATTGGAAGGGCTGACTAAAGGTTTTGTTTTTTTAAAAAAACTCGTAGTTGCACAGAAGAGCCAAGAGACAAATGTAAGTCAAATGCAAGATTCTATTTATTTTTGTATTTGTTTGCTCATTGTTTACTTCTTTGTCTTGGGCACCAAAAACAAGCAATTGGAGGAAGAAGAAAGAAGGGTTTGAGTAGTCATATACGAGGAAAGAAGTGCATTACTCCCTCCATTTTTTTAATAGCGACACACTTTTTAATTTAGGATATTTCTTTTATATTGATACTTTCTATTTATGGAAAGTTTAAGGTTATTATATCCACTCATTTTACTTTTTCTTCTTTCAATTCAATTTCATCAACTCATTTATCATCTCTTAAATTCTAACACCAAAAGTGATGTGTCACTATTAAAGAAACAGGGGGAGTACATCTGTACACCTTTTATGTTTAGGAAAAGTTCAACATGTCAAAAGACATACTTACAACATGTGTTACCTCGACACCTAAGATTAGATGAAGAATCGTGTATGAATTCGATATAATACATGACATGCGTCAAAATTTGACCGAGTTGCGTATCGTTCGATGAATCTAAAAATAAATGCAGCTATCGGAGGAAGGGGAAACAGATGACTTTAAAAGTTGTGGAAACCCGTCTGTTTATCCCAAGCACCCTGTAATATATTGTTTGTTTTTTGTTTGTGAATCTGGGGCATTTGAGTCATTTTGACTACCTTGTGAAAGTGAAACGATGTCGTTCCCGTGATATATTTACACATACAGGTCTTCTTGGTTGCTTTGTTCCCAATTGATCGTTGCGGTGGCGACGACATGGCTCCATCTAAGTGGCAACATTGAGATGGGTCACAGACGGCAGCGTCGAGATGGGTCAAAGATGGTGGTGGCGAGTTTGGTCGAAGACGGTGGTGGCGAGTTTGGTCACAGCAGTGGCATCGAGATGGATCAGAGACGGTGGAGTCAATTATGGTCACAGACGACAGCATTGATTTTGGTCACAGCGACGGTGTTGAGTTTGGTCATAGACTGCAGTGTCACAGCCCACGATGGTGTCGAGATGGGAGGCGGCGAACTACTATGCCTCAATAATTTTGTGTGGTGATTTGCTTCACAACACATTTACCTTATACTCCATTTTGCTCTTATCTTCTTCCGTAGCCTATTTTATTGTCGCAGGTGTGTCGAAAATGGAAATTCCAACGCAGCTCTAGACGTAGAAGCATATGGTGGTCAGGACTTCAGCTAAGGTTCTGCTGGTAGAAGATGCAAATAGGGAGAGCTGTAACTTTTTTTTGTACTACATGGGTCTATTAAGGAGTACATGAACCTCATGGTTAGTTATTGTTGTATGTCTATTAAGGAGTATATGAAACCCGTGTTTACCTGTTGTTGTATGTCTATTAAGGAGTATATGAACCCCATGTCTAAATCCATGTTTAGTATACATTATGATTAGAGCTAAAGATTGCAGGTACATATCGAGTTTGGTGTTATATAGTTTTCTGGTGACACTTCTTGTGCTGGTGTGGTCTCGACACTTCAGATTTGCTCAAATAGTTACCTAGATTGCAACAGCTTCTTTCTTGTCTTCTAGATTGTCAGGTTAGGCCTTATTTATATTTCAATCAGATATCATTCCATACCTCACGGAAAATTTTCGCTGCCAGTTTACAGCCAATTCCCGAAGTACAAAACAATTTCTTAATTCAACATGCTTTTTCAAAGTAGGTGATTGTTAAGTTCTTTATTTTATATATACTTTAGAAAACCAAGAAATGTACTTGATTTGGTCCAAATGTACTCTCCTTTACAACGGTCATAGTGATCCAGGTTGCTAATGAGAGAGTGAGGTTATACATGGCGATTTCAGATGGAGTTGTGAATATGGTTGACAGGGTATATACATCAAATGTTATTGCATCATTTCCTTTATATGTACATTTTATGCGCTACAGAGCGTATTTCTGGTGTAATTCTTTGGCAGTTCTTTGGGATGCACCACCATGATGCGGTTAGAGCGCACAAAATTTACAAAAAGTCGGGAAAACAGGTTAAATCATTGCTCCTGATTTCATCTACGGATACTAACTTTGTTTGAATATTCTTAAATTTAAACTATAATTGTAATGTGTGAAGGCAGGAAAGCTATTCAAGTTTTTTGAGATCTGCAAAAGGCTTAAATTCATACTAGGACAAAGCTACGCTAAAATTGATCAAGTACCATCTTTTAGAATAGATTCACTCATAATATACTCCCGATTTAGTTTAGTTTAGCGTTTCTTATTTTTCCAAACCTTGGATTGCAGCCTCCCGAATCATTCCTAGCTTTTATGGAAGAGTATTTTAAGGATGCTCTGAAACCTGTTGTGATTCCTAGGAAGGTGGTAAGCATGGTAAGCTTCGTATATCTAATAAACGCTGCAATGGCTACGTTTCCCTAATTTTTCTCCTTTGAGAAGCTAAAAAATTTAATGCTCTTTCATAAATCCTTCCCCTTGTGTCATCAGAATGATGATGACAAATTCAGAAGTCCCAAATCAGGATAAACTAGCCTCAATATGTGTTAGAATAAATAAGATTACTAATTAGATTATGATTTATTATGATTTATTATGATTTATTATGATTAGAGTCATTTCCTTATTTCACCTCTATTGTACTCTCTGTATATTCAGTCATCAATAATACAATTTCTTACGGAAAATCTTTCTACCATGGCATCAGAGCCTCTTCTGATCCAAAACCTAAAACCCTAAAATTTTTCTCCCAAGTCTCCACCGCCACCCCCTCTCGTCCAAATTCATTGACACCTTCATCTGTGACCACCTCCAGCGGTCGTGGCCAAGCAGCCACCTCTAACGGTCGCCAATGGTCACCAGCGATTTCCTCCACCAGTGGCTCCGGCGTTCCCTCTTCCAGCGGTCAATCCGTTGCTCTTCTGGCACCCTCCTCCTCTTAGTCATGGCTCAAGAAAAACTCTCCTTCAACACTCTGCTCCAGATGATGCTGATCAAATTCACTCCATCAAATTATCTTCTCTGGAAGCGTCAAGTAGGTTATGTTCTTCATCCTCAAGGTCTGTACAGTTTCATTGATGGAACTAGATCTTGTCCCACTCTCCTACCACCATCGCAGATCCTGTCTTTTGCTGCCACAGTCTCAACTCTTTCAGGTGGTAGCAAGGTTGATCTCCAGGAGGTTTAATTGAAAGCAAAAGAAGAGTATAATCAATGAGTTGATGAAGATCAACATCTCTGCAGTTTTTAGTTTTCCTCTCTCACCGCTGAAGTTCTCGCGGAACTCCCAGATTGTGCCACTTCCAAAGAAATCTGGGATAATCTTTCTCTCATCTATCATAATAGCAATGCCACCATCATTATCTGTTTTTGCAAAGATGCGCATGGTATTTGTAAGTTTAGTACTGTTCATGAACTTCATCTCAAATTTAGGGAGATTTTTGAACAACTGTCTATCATGGGTAATTCGGTTTCAAATGTTGATCAAACTGTATGGTTCCTGACTACTCTTGATCCAGAGTATAAAGATCTTTCCGCTCCTTTGATTAATGTTGTTCCAACCCCATTTTATGCGGATGTTCTTGCCCATGCCAAAAATCATGAGCCCTTTTTGGTGAATTTACAAGGACATTCAGGACCAGTCGCAGGACATGTCACGTTCCAAACCAGCAGCGCACCTCAAACCGATTGCGCATGGGATCACGCACTAACTCAAGGAGTTCGCGCATGGCCTTTCTATAGTGGCCGCAGCGGTTGCTTCAGTGCCAGGTGAGGCGGCGATGGCAGTCCTTCTCTGGTTCTCAGGCATCTGGTCCAGTCCCAGGTCACGATTTTCCTCATTGTTCCTGGTGCGAACAACTCGGTCACTATGCTGCGACGTGTTACCAGATGCAGGCACATATTGGTCATCCACCAAGTACTCATTTGACAGAAAATTATCACCCTTCTCAGCAGTCTGATACTTCTTCTCATCTGTCAAATTGGTACCTTGATTCTGGCGCTACCAGTCATATGGTGTCTTCCACCTCAGGCCTAGACAGTTTCACTCCTTATATTAGTAAATCTCGTGTTCTTGTTGGTAATATTTCTCTAGTTATGATATCTCATATTGGTGATTCTAAAGTTTGTGAGAACTTGCATTTGTCTGGTGTTTTGGTTGTGCCTGATATTACTTAGAAATTACTGTCTATTAGTCGATTAACCAGATATATGAGTGTCCTAATTGCATTTGATGATTGGAATTTTGTCATTTAGAACAAAGTAACCAGGGTCGTCGTGGGTTGGGGGCACAGTGAGGATAGATTGTATATTTTGGACCGGGGAGATGAGGTATTTGTTTCAGTTTTACAACATAATAAGGGTCGAGCTTTATATGAGTTGTGGCATGCACGCTTAGGTCATGTGTCTGAGTCATCCCCAGCCTCGGTTCCACTGCCTCGGCTCCGTTTTCCTAACGATGAGTCGTTCCGGCCATATGCTCCGCAAGATAACTTGGTATCGCCCGTGCCCATCCGTTCTTGCTCAGTTTCAAACCCATCTCGTGCTAGCATCACAGGCTCGGTCTCTATCTCACGTGGCCTCAGTCCTCATCCCGCACAGCCTTGATCTCCAGCTCGCGCGGCCACGGCCGTATCTCACGATGGAACCTTGGTCACGGGCTCTTCTCGCTACGGTGCCACGGTAGCGTCCCCATCTCGTGCTCCAGCCTGCATCACAACTCCACTCCAGCATGGCACCACGGCACGTGATGGTGCCTCATCCCCGGTCTCCTACCGTGATAGCGCCACGAACACGGGTTCTTCTTGTGGCACTACAGCCCGGGATGGCACTATAGCCCAGGATGGCGCATCAGCCTCGACCTCCGTCTTGTCCCGTGATGGTGCTACGGTCACGGACGCGGATGGCCCTTACGATGTCATCTTGGCCATGCCCCAGGTTTCAGGTCTTCCAAATCCGGGATCTTCTCGCATGGTTACTTATTCTTCCACCGGAGTTATTCAGCGCCGAGATTACTCAGATATTCATGCTCATGGTCTTCGTGTGGCTGTTCTTTCTCTGAAAGAGCCAACTGATTATCGTCCTGCACTTCAGGATCCTTCTTGGGTTTCTGTCATGGATGAAGAGATGGAAGCTCTTCGTAGTGCATAATTGTGATCTTGTTCCACGCCCTCCAGATGTAAACATTGTTGGGTCCAAATGGGTTTATTGGCTGAACTACAAACCAAATGGTTCGGTTGATTGCCATAAGGCACGCTTGGTAGCTCAGGGTTTCTCTTAGATTTCTGGTTTTGACGTTGACCATACTTTCAGCCTTGTGGTTAAGGCATCTACAGTTCGAATAGTTCTTACTATTGCTACTATGCGTGCTTGGTCTCTACATCAGTTAGACGTTAAGAATGCCTTTCTCAATGGTTTCTTGATTCTCCAATTTTTATGGCGCAGCCCATTGGCTATAAGGATCCCACTCATCGAGACTATGCTTGTTGTCTACGCAAGGCCATTTATGGTCTAAAGCAGGTGCCTAGAGCATGGTTTCAGCATTTCAGTGCTTATCTTCTACAGCTTGGGTTTCGTTGCAGTTCTTCTGATACTTCATTATTTGTGTTGTCTCGTAGCTCATCATTGTTGTATCTGTTGGTTTATGTTGATGATATCATTTTGACTGGGAATAATTCTACTTTTATTCAAAAATTCATTGATCGCACCCATAAGGAGTTTTCCATCAAGGGTTTGGGTGCCTTACACTACTTTCTTGGCTTGGAGGCCACACCCACTGCCTCGGGACTTATTCTGGGTCAAGCAAAGTATGCTCGGAACATTATTTCTTAGGCTGGTATGTTAAATGCAGTGCCTGTCACTACACCATTTCTGCCTAATTCCCAGCTTCATAACCGTACGAGTTCACAGTTCAAGAATCCAACATTGTATCGCTCTTTGGTTGGTGCTCTCCAGTATCTAACCATCACTCGTCCGGACTTAGTATTTGCAGTTAATTCTGTCAGTCAGTATCTTCAGGACCCTCAGGCGGATCATTTTTTGGCTGTCACTCAAATTCTTTGCTATGTTCGAGGAACTCTAAATTTGGCCTCAGTTTTCGTGTAGCTTCTTCTCCGGAAGTGCTCGATTATTCTTATGCAGATTGTGCCAGGTGTTTAGAGACTCGTCGTACTACTTATAGCTATGTTGTCTTCTGAGGCAGTAACTTGGTTTCTTGGAGTGCAAAGAAACAACCCACTGTGTCCAGGTCCAGCACTGAGTCGGAGTATCGTACTTTGGCCAACACTGTTTCTGAGGTCACCTGGATGACTCATTTGTTTTGTGATCTTCATGTTCCTCTTTCTGGTGCGCCTCTCCTGCTCTGCGACAACAATAGTGCAATCTTCTTGGCTCAGAATCTGGTGGCGCATAAGCAGGCTAAGCACATCATTTCGTTTGCGAGTTAGTTTCTTTGGGCAAGCATCGTGTTGCTTATGTTTCTACATCTCTACAGATTGCGGATACCTTCACCAAGGGTCTCTCTCGTCCCTTGTTTGAGTACTCTAGGTCTAAGCTTTGCGTCTCTGCAAATTCGACGCTTTGTTGAGGGTGGTGTTAGAATAAATTAGATTACTGACTAGATTATGATTTATTATGATTAGAGTTATTTCCTTATGTCACCTTTATTGTACTCTATATATATATTCAGTCATCAATAATACAATTCCTTACGACAAATCATTCTATCAATATGACTCACGAGCCAGACATTGTAGATGATGCATTGGTATGTTCTTGCGAGAACTTATGTTAACTTAACTTAATATGCAAGACATTTTCTCGATTCCCCGCTGAAACTGTACTTCATCTCTCATAATCGCGAAGATTTATCGATCCCCTCAACCGGTATGTATATCGATCCCCTCAACTCGAATGATTCATAAATAAAGTGAACAACATTAACAGCTACTTAACGTCGTATGCTAATGCCTTAACAGGAGATCAGCCTAGGCTGTCTAGCAATCAGGAGTGTGCACTTGAATCGACTCCAAGCTCTAAAGTGTCGGTCATTACAAATGGGTGCCCTGGTAAACTCCCCACACAATTAGAGTGTGGCTAAACGTTAACGGTCTCACAATTTTATGACAGAAGTCCATGTTGAATGAATTGTTTCTAGCATTTAATTTCGATTCTTCTAACGTTGTATCGATGCAAATGCAGGGAGGTGGATTGGACAGATTGACATTGGACACTTTGTATGCTGCTGCATTGGCAACAACGAACTCAAACTTGACGGAACGCCAACGAATTAAGAACATCTGATGCAACAACGTCAGCAACATATGTCAGGGAGTCACGGCTATACAGATTCTTTTGGTGACTGAGAAAACTTTTATCCTATTTCGGTCACTATAGTCCTGAAAGTTATAGATTGGATTGTGTAACGAGAGCAACTGAACATCAAAAGTGTTTGTAAAGTTGCAGTAAATTGTTAGGGGTTCTTCTATGTTGACCTGATTGTATATTTTGACCCAACTTAGTGTAACTTCTATATATGTGCTTTGTCCAGTTATTTCTTTTAACCAAACAATATGTGTTTGATTTTGGTACTCAGCATCGTTAAATAATGATTGACATCAGGAAGTTCGGGAGATTTTGCCATGCATTTGTAAGCAACACATCATTCTTTATATTTGAATAAAGAGTAATGTGGTATAAAGTTTTTTTAATCAACTTACATTTTTTAAAAAATTAATACGTTTTAGTTTATAATTTTTTATATTTTACTTCATATTCTTACTATAAATTATTTCTAGAAATATTTTAATAATTATCATTTTACTTTCATTCATTTTTAATAAATTCCACCTCCGTTGATTACATTTACTTTAGAATTCTTATAGTTAATATTACAAGAATATATTTATAATATTTATTTTAATTTTTACTTTATCTATGAAATGTAAATAATATATTTTTATTTAAACATTGCATTTGTTAAAATTATGACATAGTCTTGGGAAAGACTTATGGAAAGACGAGGTTGAATTAGAATTCTAGAAAGATAAAAGGTAATAGTTGCTATATTACAATTTATTGTGCAACGTGTAGTAATTATAAACTTATGATATAGTTAAAGCAACCAGAAAATTTTATCTTGATTTCTTCTAATTTACAGTTTAAACTTTGGTCTTTACGTAACTTATGGAAAAATCGTCTTTCAAAAGACGGACTCTAAAATCACATACTAAGTTTAGATATGTGAAAATAATTTTTATATTATATATTTTTATATTTTCACATTCAAATACACATTATTATTTTTTTGACTTTTTAAATACAACATTTAAATTATATAAAAAAATTATAACATTTAAAGTAAAAAGTATAGTGGGTTGTTCATAAGCTTATGGACAGACCGTCTTTCTTGAGACAATCTGAATTAGAAATGTTAGTTTTATGTACTTTATTCCAAAAGTATTCTCGCTTATACTTTGTGGAATGAATATGAATTACACATTGTAATATTAGTCAGAGTTGAAAACGTAAATAATAATAAAAATAATGTTTCATGTAATCTAAATATATTAAATAACTAAAAAATTTCATGCTGGAAAGGAAAAAAAAGTATTAAGTTATGATTTTTTTTTTGTATTGAAAATCATTTTCCGATATTTACTTCCTCATTTAAAAAAAAATACTGGTATTATGATTTTTTACATGAACTTTAATGAAATCATTCAAACTAAAACACGTTTCATTCATTCTAAGTAATTGAGTATTTTATTTTATAATTCATATACTTCGTAGTTCTTTTAACCAACTAATTGATTAATTCATTTCACAATCAATATAGTTCTTTTAAATGACAAATCTGTAGAATTTAGCAGTATTATTTGTTTTGAATATTATTATAAGACGAATATATAAACCGCCCAATTTTATAATTCACTATACCGCACAACGCACGGTAGAACCCTGCTAGTCTTTTCCAGTTCATTTCTAGATTCTAGGTTACTAAGGCAAACTAATGAATCTGAACGCAAAACACGTTCAAATCCATTAGTTAACTTAACTAGCTAAAATATAAATAAATCAATGTATTGAAAGAAAAGACAAACGTCCAATGTTTCACTGTCGTCTAAAATGGATAAACTTCCTTGGCTTCCATACCCATGTCAATATACACAAAGTCATAAAATAATAAAATATAGGCGTGTTGGAATTTATTTTACGATGCTTTATATGAAAGGCGTGTCAGAAAAAATAGTCAAGACACTTAGTTGACCGAATCGACATTTTGCTAAAAATATCAATTTGAGAATCGCCGTATTCAATTCCTACTCAGTCACGACACTTAATAGGAATTTGGGTAACGTAGCAGTTACCACTGAAAAAAAAAACAAAATTTTACATTATTATTTTACGAAAACTCACCCTTGATTTCTAAACTCAACAAACATTTCCTTTGATAAAAAAACAAGAGAAACGTGTTTTAGGCCAAAGGGCATTCTAGTCATTTTATGTGTGGTCAACGTCGATCGCATCAAGGTCAACACCGAAAATGGTGTTTTAGGGTTATATTGAAACTTTCATTTATTAGTTAGGGTTTGTAAAATTGTGCAGTTATACCCATTTTGCTCAATTCCATCATAGACTTAATGAAGTCAGTTGTTAACCAAATCTAAAAAGACATAAATACCCTAGGCTTAAAACTGAAAATATAATGACCATTCTACCCCTAAAGTTCTTCTTCTTTGTCATCTTCAAACACACCCGCTGGCCACCGCCCGCCGCTGCTCAACCGCTCTGTCGCTCTCTCTCCTCCTCACCCAACTCGCAACATGTAACTCATCATTTAAACCGGTGAAAACCTTCAAACGAAAAGCATAAATATGAAACCACCGCTGCCCCAAAAATATGAACTCAGTATTCAAATCAATGAAAACCTCCAAGCATAAACATGGACTTGTCATTCAAATCGATGAAAACATTCAAACCTTCAAACTTTTAGAACGGAAACCACCAGTCACCGCTAACCCATCGCCCTGCCACATCTCCCTGCACCACCACCGTTGCCCCCTCCTCCTCACCCACCACCTCTTCCCCCCCCCCCCCCCTCATCACCACCGCCACCTGCACCCACCACTGCCGCTCCCTGCATCCGTCATCGCTTCCCCCTAATTCTCATCCACCTGCGATGAGACCTACCCGTGAAACCCTTCACGCTCGACCACCGCCGGAGTTCTTCTCCACAACCCACTTAGCCTAGCCGCGACGAACCACCAGCTTAGACCAGTGCCAACACTAGAACGACGAGCTACAAATCGTAGGTGCAATCTCCATCGGCAAGGATCCATCACCGACACAAATGCCACCCGATTCAAGAGGGCGAGCCACTGCCGACGCAAGTGGGTGAGCCACCGCCAATTCAAGAGGGTGAGCACCAACACCGCTCCGCCCGACCACGAGTGTCCCCGCTTCAAGAAGAGGAAGAATAAGGTTGATTTGAGTTGTTGATTTGTTGGTGCATGTTTGGAAAAATTTGGATGCAAGTGTGCATGTTGTGAAATTTGGACATAAGCAATTTTTTTTAAAGAATCAGCAGAGGAGAGAATGCATCCTCACCTAGTATTCAAAAAAAAATTCGAGTAATTTTCGAGGACGCATTGGTTGAATGTGTCCTCTTGCAGCAAGATTTTTTTTCTGAAATTTTCGACATCGCATTCATTGAATGCATCCTCTTGTAGGATTATATATTTTTTACAGAAATTTTCTAGGACGCATTCGTTGAATGCGCCCTCTGGATGATTTTAATTAATTTTAATTTTTGCAGAAATTTGTAATAATTTCTTGTTTCCAAAAAATCCACAATCAATTGTACTATTGTTGTCTTAATTTTTATGATTTACAGAATCGGTAGAACACGTGTCCTGAATCTTTTTAAAAATGTGGCCTGATATGAACAAATGCATTTTTTTGCAAAATGTGTCATGAATTTAAGAAATGTTTTTTTTTTCAATCCAGCAATGTATAAGTTATTATTTTTCATATTTTTGTTTTTGGTGAACATTGTGCATAAGTAGGCTTGTGTTTTTTTGATAATATTTGAAAAAATAGTAAAAGGAAAATTTCGGATCGTGTGATTTGCAATTTTTATCTAGCAGGAAAGAATTATTGCATAGAGTTGGAATGAGTACAAATAAGCAGAAATGTACATTAGCCGAAGAAAACGTGTGAAATGTAATGAAATGAGTGTTGAATGGCATGTAATGTCCTAATGAGGGCCTCTCCACGGCTTTCCACCCGTTCCACACGGGGGAGGACGTATGGTCCAGGATGTCCGTCGAGGAACAACCATCTCAGTAGATACATGTACATCCTCATGTGGAGCTCCCTCTGGTATTTCCTCCTCCATATCCTCTCCTGCCTCCTCATTCGAATCATAGTGGACATGTGGAACACTACCTATATCTAATGGAGTGGTTGGCGACATGTATGCATGACTAGTTGTGGGAGTGACATAAGCTGCAGTCATGTCATGCTGGGAGGTTTCCCAATGTGATGGTTCGGCAAGACTAGCAGTGGGAGTACGATATGCAGTGAAATCTGCTGTAGTCGTGTCATAATGCGAGGGTCCACTATGTGATGGTCCGCCAATCGCTGGAATCACGTTGTGATGAACCAATGTGCTCTGTATGGCCCCGAGCACGTGGTTATCAACCTCCCTGTTGACCAGGTGGAGCCGGACGGTGGCTTCTAATGTCATTATATCTCACACCAGGGGTGGGCTCCTCACAGTGCACATACGGCTGATAATACTGCAGTCTGGAGGGCTCATGTGCATTTTATAGAGTACGTGTGCATTCCCCTGATAACATCTGCGAAACGTGGGGGACATTCATCCAAATTAATATCTTACATGATGAGCAACTCGGTCATTGCCTGTAACTAAAGAAACGAGATAAATATGTTGGATATTTAATATTGAGGAAATCTAAAGTATTATTCCTTAATAGTATTAGAAATTTAGGAAATACCATATACTTCATAGTTGCACTGTCTCCATGGAAACCCTCCATAATTGTTAGGGGCCGTCCAGGCTGATCAATCGGGGTCACTGTCCTGCGAATGTACCACTCCATGTATTCTCGACTTGGTGTGTATGGATCCGCACACCTAAGTGCGTTTGCTTGTTGATCAGATCGACGTTCCCAAGCATCGAGATATCTTCTGAGTTCCACACGCCCATCCATGCCAGACCTTTCTTGACGGTCTCTAGTATGAAGCAGTTTATACTTATTCCTAGTGACCAACTGGATGGGTATTGGCTGGATTAGGCCGAACTGCCTGAGAGCGCGATGTGCATAATGGTACTCCACGACATGCCAACAAATAAGGTCAACACAAAGTAGCCAGTTGTTGCTACCAGTTGTACAGTACCACGAGAGTTGTTCCACAACATCCTCCGTGTATGGCTGCCAAATAAATTGAAATAACAGGCAGGTGTTGCAGTTAGGTAACTAAAACCATATTTCCCACCAAGTAAATGAAAGGAAATCCAAATTGGACTATACCTGACTATCATTGAGAGATGTTAGTTGATCATGGTACATTTTCAATACATGCATCGGTGATTGTGATAAATCGTACCGGGCTCTCCACCTATGAGGAACAGAGTGAATTATATTAGCCATTTGTTGGAATTGTATGTGGTTTAACAAGTGTCTCTTGACTAATTCGACACGTACCGTGACCCAAGAGCACTCATCGTGACTGTCACTAGTAGTCGTCCGGCAGGTCGGATGGATGGTATGCGCTCTCATACCCACAACTGCCAATAATTAAAATAAAATTTAATATAAAGTAATATTATGGACATTATGTACAACTGACTAGATTGAGCAACAATTTTACTTGTAGCATGAAAAGTGGCCCAGATATGGATTTAACTTGTGGGATTGCAGTGTCACATAAGCACCTGTACAAGTGTGCCAAAATGGCACTCCCCCAACTATACTGATGTGCTGCACCTAGATCCATGAGTACTGATAAGTAGAGCAAATGGATAAGGTGGCCGGACGTGTCTGCCGTGAGCATTCCCCCAACCAGCAGTAGAATGAAAACTCTAGCCCGCTGTTGACATTGTACCTCAGTAGGATCAATAGGGAACGGACTGTGCAATAAGTTTCCCAACCAGCTGGCCCTAATGCGACCCCCTCTGATAGAACTAGGCTCTGGTGTAGCACCCAGGTAGTCTGTGCACACTCTCTGCCAGTCCTCCACACTCCTACTAGTGTCTACACTTGTGACTGGGATGCCATCAATTGGAAGACCCCATAGGATCCCTACATCCTGCAAAGTGACCGTAGCCTCCCCCATCGGCAGGTGAAATGTGTGCGTCTCTGGTCGCCAA
The DNA here is from genome assembly GCA_037428765.1 of Rubia yunnanensis. Classification (NCBI taxonomy): domain Eukaryota; kingdom Viridiplantae; phylum Streptophyta; class Magnoliopsida; order Gentianales; family Rubiaceae; genus Rubia; species Rubia yunnanensis. The sequence goes on along the minus strand of CM075071.1, from coordinate 73,177,656 downwards.
CACTACACTAAGGCAGTGATGAGGGAATGGTCAATGTGTATTGGTGCGGAATCCAGGAGTCCCTGGAATCCAACTTCACGCACATAGCGCATAACTCTATCAGGCATTTGTTCGGTCCAGCATGCCTTATCGCACCGCCTCACCTGCAGTGCCTCATCCTCTAAATGGCAGTTGTACAATACATGTGCACGATGCTCCTGATGAAGGTACAACAAATCCTTCTCAATGGGTCCTGGATGATACATTGTGTGTCCCTGTTGACAATTATAATCACATGTCAAAATTAATTGTTCAAGATTACCACAAATACACATAATACTATAACATATGATACATATTCCACAAATAAAAGTAATACTACATCATGTGATAAATATTCCACAAATACACGTAATACTACAAGTAATACTACAACATGTGCTAAATATTTTAACTAAAATTTACACAAATACACGTAACAAGAATATAGACTATCAATTGAACTCGAAAAAAAACAAATTACAAACACCATAGTACAAACAAGACACTAAGAATGGCCTCACCTACGGACGCCTTTGGATTCACCCGGCACCCCCTCATCCATCTAATCCCTTATCCTTCTCTCCACAAACTGACCACACCTCCTATTGCGAAACTTTTCAACATCAGGAATCAACCTCCAACTGGCACATTGCCAAAGTGATGGATCTCGTACATGCATGAAACCCTGACTATATTGTTGCACATAGGTAGTTGTGTGATAAACCCTGTCACATAGACTAGAAGAATCGTCATGCCTATGTCGACAGACGGCCAATGCATGGGAACAAGGGAAACGAAATATATGTCATTCACGACAAGTACATTCATTTCTCCAGTATTTGACTGTGTAATGTCTTTCACTAATGCTCCCATCAATGGTCCTTGTCACAACCCTATAAGTCTGTGACGCATGACCAAAAAAAGACACAATATGTCCATGTGCCCGTCTGTCTTGCTTCTGAAACCTTTTCCAATTCCAGCTAGGGAACACAGATCTAGACAAACGAACAAGAATTTGGAATCCAGAAACTGGTCTGTGAACACATAAAGAACTGTAATGAATAAGGAAAGTACCTCCAATTTGTGGCGTTCATTACCTTTGGGCAAACATTTCAACTGTTAGCTCGAACGTCGGTTTGACACACGCAGTTAATGGGAGATGACATGCGCGCCATAAATAGTTGTTTTAACTCTCTGACAAATTCGTTGTGAGAATTCCCCAACGTCGATCACCCTCATCAAAGGCAAGGTACCACTTACTGATATCTTGCTTTACCAACCAATCCCAAGCAGATGGATCTCGTACATGCATGAAACCCTGACTATATTGTTGCACATAGGTGGTCGTGTGATAAACCCTGTCACATAGACTAGAAGAATCGTCATGCCTATACCGACAGACGGCCAATGCGTGGGAACAAGGGAAACGAAATATATGTCATTCACGACAAGTACATTCATTTCTCCGGTATTTGACTGTGTAATGTCTTTCACTAATGCTCCCATCAATGGTCCTTGTCACAACCCTATAAGTCTGTGACGCATGACCAAAAAAAGTGACGATATGTCCATGTGCCCATCTGTCTTGCTTCTGAAACCTTTTCCAATTCCTGCTAGAGAACACGGATCTAGACAAACGAACAAGAATTTGGAATCCATAAACTGGTCTGTGAACACATAAAGAACTGTAATGAATAAGGAAAGTACCTCCAATTTGTGGCGTCAATTACCTTTGGGCAAACATTTCAACTGTAAGCTCGAACGTCGCTTTGACACACACAGTTAACGGAAGATGACGTGCGCGCCATAAATAGTTGTTTTAACTCTCTGACAAATTCGTTGTGAGAATTCCCCAACGTCGATCACCCTCATCAAAGGCAAGGCACCACTTACTGATATCTTGCTTTACCAACCAATCCCAAGCAGATGTATCTATACTCTCCAACTCCTCCTTGTACTCCCTCCACCTGCTCTCTCGGCTGGCACCACCAAGCTGCCAAACCAGAGTCTTCAGAAGCGCATTCTTGAACCTCCCATTATCAGCAGTAAGGAAGTTGGACTGAAAATGCCGCAAGCAAAATCGGTGGTATCCAGCTGTCTCTATCCATTCCTCCATATGTGTCATTGAATTTATAATTCCATCATGGCGATCTGATATAATATAGATTGGCCTGCTATCACCACCAACCACGTAGAGATGTAGTCTCTGCATGAACCAATTCCAACTCTCATTAGTTTCTGTGTTAACAATTGCATAAGCGATGGGGAGTATGTAGTCGTTCGCATCGTGCGTCACGACAACTAGCATTATGGCCTTGTACGCACCTCTCAAATGAGTGCCATCCACACTAATCATCGGCCTGCAGTGGCAAAAAGTATCAATTGCCTAACCAAATGCCCAGAAAACAAATTTAAATTTCTCACACTCGTGCCCGTGTATTCTGTCAGGTACGTCAGCCCAATCAACAACGGTGCTCGGATTATCATTGACAAGCTCATCCATATATGTTGGCAACAGTTCAAATGATTCCTCCCAAGTTCTGAATACCATGTCAATTGCCTTATGTCGAGCATACCACGCTTTCTTATAAGAAAGGGTGACATTGAACTTCCTCTTCACTTGAGCTTGTACATGTTTCACTGTGTATGAAGGGTTTACATCAATGTGGTGGCGAATTGAACGGGCAATCATCACCTATGTCAGGTTAATGTTACCCGCCGATCGACCAACACCTACACAGGCATGGCTACTTGCCCATTTGGTGATCTCCTACATGCCATGCAAAACCTTTTTGCTAGCTCTGGCAACCCAATGACAATTACCAGTTCCTTCAACAACATCCTTGCATTTCTCATACCATGTACGTGACCTGCTCTCCACGACTCTGTGTTCCCTGTTCATCATGGAACTCCACCTTGAAATAACTTCTGCCAATTCTGGCTTCGTCTGGAATTGCATACCCAACACCACTTCACCAGTCGCTTAAACATAACTAGAAACTCTGGCACCACAATTAGTTGGGTTATAGGCATCCTCATCAGGGCCCCCATAATCCCCAAAGTAGGTCTCTATATCAGGATTTGCCAGAATATGGAACGACGTGGATACATTGTTCATGCACACCACTTGTTCATCATCGTCCCCAGGATTCGAATCAGTTGATAAAGAACGATCATCTTCACTTTCTTCATCAAGTTCAGCTTCCTCACCATCATCTTCACTACCATCATGACGAACAACATGGTCGCCAATTTCACCCACATAATCATCATCGAAGACATTCGGCTCCTCATGATCCACACCATTTATACCACCACTTGTGGACGGCTGAGCACAATCCACGTGAACATACGCACTGGGTTGGCTGGACTCACCAATGACAAAACCTCGGTAGTGAACAGGGGGTGGTAAACTTGGTAAAGTGGTAAAGTTATGCATGTTGCTCAACAACGACATGAACGTGCTTGACCGTGCCCCGTCAATGGTGTTTTTCAACTTCTCTGTAATAATGTACAAATCCACTGAGGACAATGACAATCGATCAACAATGTTGAAGAAGAACGCGGTAGACTCGTCATCTTCCACATTATAACACCGATAGTATACGGCCGAACCAATCAGCTCAGGACAACGGTAATATATTTTCAACATATACCCCTCACTTGCAATACCAAGCCTTGTGACGATTAAATCAACTAGCTCGGAGTGGTTTAACCTCCTCTCGAGAGTCACGTTCCGCTCCGGTATGGGAGGATCATAATACACACCCACGGTCAAATCAAACTTAATCTGACCCCTTTGTACATATACACCGTAAAAAACATCGTACAACTGCATTATATAGATACATAACTTTTAATTCCTTTTAATTCGATATTCGGAAACATGGTTTTATTCAGCAACTTAAATTTAAACTATTACACTATCCTCAAATATGCGCTCAATTCGGCCACACTAATAAAACTATTACTACAAACTTAATACATAAATCAGTAAACAATTCACATAGTCACGCATCATCATTAAACACTATCATAGCATCAGACCAAACATAATCATTCAAACTACACACAATCATACAACACATTCATACTAACAAGAGTTTTTTGGGTACTCCACAAATTATAGTGTAACACAAAATTCAATAACAAATATTGTAGGACAACTCACACATAATCATTGGACACATTCGTAAAATCATGTAAGGTTTAATTAGCTTTAGGAAACTCAAAAATTGACTAGGTGGGTGTCTGAGACTCACGGACAAGGTAAATGCAGTGGCGGTCAGCGGCGGTCAATGGCGATCAATGGTGGTCAACGACGGTCAAATGTGGTCAATGATGAAAAAATCTCCGTGAGTCTACCATCGGACGTGTTCTGCTACAGGGATAGAATCAATTTCAGTAAAAAAAACAACCAAAAACACCAGAAAATAGAAAATTGGAGAGCTAAGAAGATAAACTACCTTGGTTTGCGGCAGCAGCGAGGACAATGGGACGAGAACCGGCGAGGACAATGCTGGAAACAGAGTGCGGGGAGGAGTCGGGAACGTGGATTCACAAATTGCGAACGTGAACGGAGAGCGGGAAGGAGGTGGAGAAGGACGCGGAAATAGAGTGCAGCGGCGAACGGGAATGGCGAACGTGAAGTCTACGGGAAGGAGGCGGAGAAGACGATGTGAAAACGATGGGATAATTCTAGAATTCTAGCCATTTCAACGAAGGATTGGAGGACGCATTCAGTGAATGCGTTCTCGTCGACGTGGCAACGAAGACTTCAACGACGGATTAGAGGACGCATTTCAAGAATGCATCCTCGTTGACGTGGCGGCCGCACTTGGAAATTTCGAAAACAAACGGAAAAGAAAATAAATTACAGAGGATGCATTTGCGTCCTCGAGAAATGTAAAACAAAAAAAATCTGGAAGGGGGAGAACGCATTTCCGAATGCGTTCTCCACATTTGAAGCCACTGTGTGCTACTGTAGCCACAGTTCTTCAAATTTTCCGGTTGATTTGGAGAAGAGGATAAAAGGGGTTTCAACGGAGATGAAATATAAAGTTATTGCTGAAAGGGAACCTTAATCAAAGAGAAAGGAGGCGGAAAGAGAGAGGAAAGAGAGGGTTATTGTTGTATTTTCCTCTTTTTAATTTTTTTAAGTGTCATTTCACCGATTTCTGACCAATTTGGTCGTTGACATTCTGGTCAACGAAGTTCTGCGTCAAATTTGCACTTTCAGATTTTTACAAGGTTATATATGTACTATCAAACAAAACATAAGTTAAAAACACTCATTTCTCATCATATATATATTGATTGTCAAACCTAGTTTTAAAAGTTTTTTAAATTTTTTTTAAAATAGCAGTGTGCTGTCACCCCAACTACTAAACTATTTTCTTTAGTTGTAAACTATCACAATTTGTGGTCAATTATTTAAACCATAGGCTCGTTGAAAAACAAAATTAATGCGGTATTCCTATCACAGCGTAGTTCATCAAAACTATTTCTTTTGTCTTATAGTACGTGATTGGTGCAACGATGAAGAAGATATTTTATCCGTCTATTATTAAACTGTATATTTTATTATCAATGTTCTTAAATCTTAAGTCACATTCAATTATTTATAAACTTTAATCACATACATTAATAATATAAAAATACCTATTTAAATAACTTTTTAAAAATGCAAATAACAGATCATTTGCCAAAAATTGGTGTTGGCCTGTTCTGTCATTTCAAGATTGAAGCCATTATTTCTTGACCTCAATTAGTGGGGCTCAAGTTCAAACCAAATGAATTAAGGATTGACAGATATCTACGTCTGCCCTTCATTTTTTAAAAATAAAATAAATGCATTTCTTAACGTTGATGATAACATAAATGAGAGACGTCAATCATTTTAATCGTTACATGACAGATTGGACCGCTGTTTCCGTCATTTTACGATAACCGTTGAAGAAAAGCAATTAAGTTGATCAATTTACCAAATATAAATATAGGGTAATATGCATATATTACCATATATTTGAGAAAAGTGGAAATATAATCCTCTATTATATTTTAGTGCAAATATAACCCTGACTATTGAATGAAAGTGCAAATATAACCCCCCGACCATAATTCCAGCGTTGACTAACGAATTTCGGTCATTGACCCACGTGAAAAGACTAAAATACCCTTCTGCCCCAAGTCTTAAATGAGAAGGACAATTCTACCATCTCCACCAACTACCATCACCACCCCCACCCATCTGGCTCCACCCCCACCGCCACCTTCAAACCCCTGCCACCACCTTTGAACCACCACCACTATTCAACCACCACCACCTTCACCACCAGCCATCACTATCCAGCCACCCTGCCACCACCAGCCAGCCTCGCTACCACCCGGCAAGTCAAGATCTCGTGGCGAGTCGACTCAAATCCGCCATCAATGAAGCACCACCCGACAGCCAACTAGAATCTGTCGTGGACGAAGCCTTGCCCGACTCTTTTGCCACCACCGCCAGTGACTCGAATCTGCCAGCGAATCGAATCCAAGAAATCAACCCATATCAAATTCACAGCTAATTTGCTCCAGAATCATCATATAACACAATTTAAAGACAAGAAATCAACCCATCTCAAAGTAATGCTTCTACTTATAATTCTCCCTGGATTTCTCCCTAAGCAAGAACAGAGCAACAAAGATCGAAACCTTCAAACCGTCACTCACATTCACTGGACTCGGGAATTAGTGGACCAGGAACACTCACTGTCACTCACATTGGAAAGTTTTCCTCTTCTTGCTGGGAATCTCAAGAGGCGGCCCTTCTTCACTCAAATAGGACTGAGGCCATCATCTGCCGCTTCCTCCGGTTGGCGACCAGAGCCTTCCAGATAGTGCCGACCATGCCACCATGAACCCCCACCTGACGTCGCCGCTGCTGAATCGGGTGGAGGAGAGAGAGGCCGGCGGCGTAGAAATCCTAAATCGAGTGGAGAAGAGAGAGGCCGGCAACGCCGTTGAAGAAGGGGGAAGAAATGAATCCTACTGGAAGAGTGAAGATTTCGTCAGAATATCGATACACGGCAGTAATATTAGGCGGATGGCTTTGGTTGAAATCGAATCAGCCATACAATTAATTTTTTTGTTGATACTATTATATTGATCTCATTAAACTGTGTTGCCGCTTTGGTTGATCTCAGTAAAAGGGGGGAAGAGGATGAAGGGATATGTTGGATATTTTTATGCCTTTTTCATTTTATTTTTTTACAGAGGGGCAAAATAGTCTTTTCACTGAATTCCGACCCTAAAATGCCGGAAAAGGTTATATTTGCACATAACCTAAACATCTAGGGTTATACTTGCAATTTCAACTATCGCAGGGTTATATTTGCACTTTCGTCAATTATATAGGGTTATATACTCCCTCCGTTCCACTAATAGTGGCACATAGGTTTAGGTGCTTGGATTTAGGTGAAGGAAATGAGTGGATGAAATTGAATATAGAAAGTAAAAAGTAGAATGAGTGGATGAAATTAAAGGAATCTTGCAAAAAATGGAAAGTGTGTCAATATAAAAGAAACAACCCAAAAAGGAAAGTGTGTCACTAATAAAGAAACGGAGGGAGTATGCACTTTGCTCTAAATATTAACATAAAGTTTTGTTTTATACTAACTAATCATTAGATAGAGTCTTAGGGCCTTAGAGCATCCACAATGGTAGCTCATTAACCCCACGTTTCTTAATAAGGAGCATTATTTATTTAAAGAGTATCATTGTGGAGTTTAAAGGACCAATCCTTAATAAGGAGTTGCTCCTTATTTAAGGAGTTGATAGCTCTTTATTTGTTCATTGTAAACCAATCAATAATTGACACTTACTTTTGTACTCCATCTGGTCCCCTGTTTATGGCTCCCTTTGACCAGAACTTTTGTTATGACATATTTGACCATCAATAACTTTTGTTGTACTTAATAACGAACATTATGTGAGATGTCTTTGGATTCTTTATAATGTGTAATTTTTTAAAAAGTAAAATTTTATTATCAGTTATCATATGCAACTAAAGTTATTGATGGTCAAACATTTCTTGTAAAAAGGTTACAAAGAGGGGGTCATAAATAAGGGGCCAGAGGGAGTATATTCAATTAATTATAATTTAAAATGAAAAAGAAGTGTGTAGGAAGGGCTTATTGAAGGAGATCCATTGTTGATAATTGGTTCTTACATAGTTTTTATCAAAATTCATGATGTGACACTTAAGAAGTGCTCCTTAAATATGCTACCATTGTGGATGCTCTTTGGAGGCTTTTGGTTGACGTGAATTAGGAAAGAGAAAATGAGATCTTGATTCCCTTAGTTAGTCTTTGGTTTGGTTTTTTTTTTATCATTCTCTTTCCTCATTTCTAGTTTTACAATTCTCTCAATTTGGTTTAACGTAATCTGGTCTTACATTGAGACTGAATTCTCTTTTCCTCCTCTTCCATTTCTCTCTTTATTTTATCAATTCCAAAATAAGATTATATTTTATATTTATTATCAAAATAAAAATGACAAAATTATGATTATGATTATAATTTCAATTAAAATATTATAATTTTATTTTTGTATTGTATATAGGTCAAATTCAAATGAAACTATGATTTTCATATGAAATATTTTTTAAGTAAAAATAAATAAATAATTTTTTAACTTTAGACTATGAATAATAGTTATATTATTTATATATAAATACTATTATTTTATAATTATATAATATAAATAAGTAATATATTAAGTAGTAATGTTATACTTTAACTTGATTAAATTTAAGACAGAAAAATTAATTTCATACATAAAAAATAATATTATAATTTTAATTTTCGAGTTTTATATGGGTGAAATATTAATAAAATTAATATTTATGTAATTTTCATAAAAAATATTATATTATAGAGGTCAACCAAACAAATTGAATATCATACCGCTGTCCTACCCAGATGAAAAGGCAATATGTGAAGTTTTAACTTGGTTCTGAGACTTTTGATGGAGGTGGTGATATTTAGGTGTGTAATTTGGTTCTCGATGTTGAATAAACAATTATTTATTTATAAATTTAATTATTTTATTAGAAAAATATTTATGTGTTGATGGATATAATACCCTATGTAATATTTTGGATTTGCATCGATTTTATGTTTTTAAACGATATCTTCTGGACGTTCATTTTTTAAAAGATTTACGTATGCAATGTTTTTTAACATCATTATTAGCACATTTTTTATTCTAAATGAACTACATATATTTAAATCAATATGGAAAAAATATATATAAAGATGACATTATGCAAATAAAGTGTAGACCACAAATTATAAATAGATTTACATATTTTTTTAATCACTTACAACATATTAATAAATTAAAGAGGATGAGCTACATATTGTTTATATAAAATATTTTTAAAATGAACTCAATATGACAATAATTCATGAAATATTTTTATATTTTTTAGCAGATTCGATTATGTGAAATAATTTGTACTTATATATGTTATTTTATAAATAATGCTAGAAATTAATACTTGTTTCCCTAGTGTAAACCAAACAGTAACAAAGGAAACGCGAAAGAATTTGATTCTTTCCACACTTGAACCAAACAGATTATAAAAAATAGGGATATTCTTTTCCTTCCTCTTTCTTACCCTTTCCTTCTTTTCCCTTTCCTTGCTTGAACCAAAGGGTCCATTGCTAGTATGAAAGTGTCAATATAATCCCATGAGATCATTTCCAACGTTGAGCGGAGTTAAAAAGACAAAAATACCCCTGAACAAAATTTGAAATTAGAGGATAATTTTGCCATCCCTCTCCAACCAGCTTGCCCAGAAAATACTCCCTCTCCCACCTAGCTCCCTCTCAAGCCATCCCATCCCCGTCACCACCCTTTTACCTAGCCGCTAAACACCACCACCACCACCCTCATGTCGTTGCTTCACTTCCTTTCGCGCTCAATCTGAGCATGAAACACCCCCCTCCCCCAATCCACCTCGACGCCCAACCTTAAATCCGCCACTACTCCCGCCACTCGCCACCTCGACGCCAACCATGCGCCACCATTCCTCCCAAATATATGTTTGCAGGGAGGATTCGTGGGGAGAAAAGAAGAAAAGAAGAAGAGAAGAGCCCCAACGGGGAGGAATCATAGGAAGAAAAGAAGAGGAATAAGAAGACTAGGGCTTAGGGGTATAATATTAATTTCATTCCTTATTATTTTAATTTTTACAGAGGGGTAATACAGTCTTTTCCAACCTAGATCTATCGGAATGGGTATGTTTGCATTTTCACTTACTTTCTAGGGTTATATTGACAATTGTAATTATTAGAATGTTATATTGCCACTTAAGTATGTAGGGTTATATGAGCACACAATTATATATAGGGTTATATAAGCACTTTTCTCTTCTTCTTTTTTGATTTCAATGAGATTTTTATAATTTTAAAAAGCTTTTAAAATAGGCAAAGTCTTGGGAAAGAAGGTCTTTCCATAGCCTTATGGAAAGACGGGGTATAATTAAAATTATAAAAGGTAAAAGGTCTTACTTGTAATATTAAAATTTTAGTACGTAACATGTTGTAGTTATAAAATTTATAACCCGGTTCATGCAACCCGAAAATTTTATCTTCATTTGTTCTAACTTACACTTTAAACCTTGGTCTTTCCATAACTTATGGAAAAACAATATTTCAAGAGACGGACTCTTTAAAGTATATTATAATACATGAATAATTATAATTTGAGCATATTATTGAAACACATGATTTGTGTAATGGAGTGGGACTTTCTCTATTTTATGTCAGCTCATGGTCGTTAAAAATTTATAACATCAACATAAGCAAACATGAAGTCCAACCCGAACATGTAATTCCACACGGTGTGAATTAGACCCAGCTAAATCACAAAAGGTCGTTGTGTAAAGAGTCCGTCTCTTAAAAGATAGTATTTTCACAAGTCATAGAAATACCAAGCTTTAAATTATAAATTGGAGAGAGTGTAGATAAAATTTTTATGTTGTACGAACCAGATTATAAACTTTAATATAACTACACGTTGCATACTAAATTTTTAATATTACAACTTAGACCTACCTTTTATTATTCTAATTAAACTCCATCTTTACATAATCATATGAAAAAGACAGCATTTCCCAAGAATTTTCCTCATATAAATCTATATATTATACGAAGAGAATTTCAGTATAACCATTTATGGCCTCAACGATGCTGTAGTTGGTATCATCCTTAAATTATGAGTTTGACTTTGATAGGTTCAAACAGTATATGATATGTACTAGTATTCATCATCCAATATAGTATATACTTCGTATATACCTTTTTAAAAAGTATACGTATTTTCCATAAAAAAGGAAAATACGTACTATTCACAAAATACCCTTATTTTCTACGCGTACTATTCTGTAAATTCTAAAGTAGTCATTTTAGCATGCAAGTTCTAACCTTAGGCCTTCATCAAGAGTCATGATAGAAAGATGTTATGATACTAATTATACTAATAATTGGGAAAACGAATGATAGGGGTACTAATAATTGACGCAGGAGAAAATAGGGACAACACAGTTCACATGAAAATATTTGTGTTGTTATTTTGTATTTTATAAGTTTTTTTTTTTGGCAGAGTCTTGGAAAACATATGGAAAGACGGGGTTAAATTAGAATTATAGAAAGGTAAAAGATTTTAGTTGTAATATTAAAATTCTATTATGTAATGTGTAGTAGTTTTAAGTTAATGATCCGGTTAATGCAACCCAAAAATTTTATGTTGATTTCTTTTAATTTACATTTTAAATATTAGTCTTTCCATAACTTATGAAAATACCGTCTTTCAAGAGACGGACTTTTTTTTCCTAAAAGGTTATATTTTATATTTTGCATTTTATAAGTCTTAATCAAGTGATTACTTGCATAAGAAAAGACATTGATTAATGTCAAACTCTTGAGAAACATCATCTTTTCATATGCATGCAGAAAGACGAGTTTGAATTAGAATTATAGAAAGATAAAAGATTTTAGAAGCAACATTAAAAATTTATTTTGTGACATTCAGTAGTTATAAATTTATAATTCGATTAAACTTTATCCGTCCCTTATCTTTTCAGAGTTGTTTTTATTTGAGATGAGAAAGGAGCACCGGCCGAGCGCCACGAATGAATAAAAAATTGACAGTAGAGGACGCCTGTTCTTGTTGAATTTGGTTCATTAATTAGCATTTGATTTTCATGTAGAAAATTTTAAATTTTCCTTCTACATTTTCTGAAAATTTCTCCTTTCCTTTTCTATAGTTATTTCAATTTAAATTTTCCTTCTCCGTTTTCTGAAAAATTCTCCTTTCCTTTTCTATAGTTATTTCAATTTTCAACTTTCTTCACATAAAGGAAAACTTGTTAATGTGTAATGTATTCTCCAGTCTTGTCGCACCCCATCTTCTTTCAATCTTTTTTCACCATCTTCCCATTAAGTGAGATAGGGAATAATAGTTTATTTTAATTTATAATTTTATTATTCAATAAATGTGAAATTTGTCTACACAAATTAGTTTTGTTCTTCGACTTGATCGAATAGATCGTTGTGCTCGTGATGATTACTCGATTTACTTGTTCACATTTATGTAGTGTTCTCAATCTGCTGTTCAGATCGTGTGTTTGTAATTTTGTTTGTGGTTTTATTTTTGGGTTTCCATTAATTTGGATTCGTCATATCTGTATTTTTTAATTTGTTTACAGTTTGGATAACATCTAACGTGGTTGGAACAAGTGATGTTACATTTGTAAAAGGTCCCTGTTTGACGCAGTGACATTGGTGCGTGATACGCTCCTCTCTGCCAAGTGGATATGATTTTTGCATGAAGCAAACTAATATCTCTGAGGGCGATGTTACAGTTTTTATTGAATCTCTAATTTGTAATTGTACAGACGATTAGTTTGGTTGACATGTAATTTAGATATCCTTGCAATATGTTAGTTATTGCTAAAGTTAGGCTAGTTAGTTTGGATATTAATTCCACTCATTATAATTATTGTTAGGCATTTTTTCCATCATTTTTGAATGATTGATTTTTCGAACAAATAAATTAATGTGGAATGTATTTAACAGTCAACATTCTTTTGGAAACTTCCCCAAAATTTCTTTAGTCATGAGTAAAATTATTAATTTTTATGTTCATTGGACCAGTCTTATACCCATCTCGATCGATCAACAATGTTTTATTACTCTCTCCATCCCATTTCAATTTTCACCTATTGGGTGGACTTGAAAAATATTTGATCAGATAATATTATTATCTGTCATTATGTATAATTAAACCTTGTGAAAAAATTAATATTTTGAAAATATATGTTAAAACGAATCTAAAAATATATCACACAATAGTATTTATACTTATATACCAATTCAATTTTAGGATTAAAGTTTAAAAAATTTAACTAAATTAATAGTTAAATTGCAGTTTGAAATGAAACAGAAGAAGTAGATTATTTTGGCTTTGGAGACTCTTTTTATTTTGTTTAAGAATTAAAAAAAAATGAGGGAGTCTTGTAACACAAGAACTTCTTAAGGGATCATCCATTTTAATGCTACTCCAGTCCAAATTATTTTAATGATCATCCATTTTAATGCTACTCTAGTCCAAATTAGCTTAATTATGAAGTTCTGATAGAATCTAATAATATGTTAGTGCTGGTATGATTGTATATGAGTGTTTTATCATTATTATTATTAAGGTTGTATTTGGTGATAACAATAAGAGTGTCTTGGCAAATTTTTATATGAGGAAAGGTTAGCAAATTGAAGTGTTTGAAGGTATCACCTTTTGTTTGTTTCCACAAGACTATGACCTTGATTAAAACAAAGAGCCAAAACTGAGAGGTTCGTTTAAACTAATCTCGGTGCATTGCATTTGGCTATTTGTCGGCTAAATTCTTTAATCCAGTGGAGTTCTCGAATTCTAATTTCGTGCGTGTAATATTTATACATTTTCCTATGATCCTAGGAATCCTGGAGATAAGCCATTCAGCCAAACAACAATCCTACACTGTCTGAATCAACAAAAATCTGCAGGCTTGCCAATTTTGATCCCCTGCTCACCTAGAAAATCTGTAATGGCGTTCTTCTGCCAGCCCTTGAAGCTCCTGCACCCGATAGCAGATCCCGATTTAGTAACACGATCAAGTGAAAGTAAACCGGAAAGAAAGAAAATGACAGCACGAAATGTTTGAAAGTTTCAGCGGAGTTTTGCAAGCTTACTTGTGATCAAGATGTGCCAAAATATCCCCGCCAGGGAAAGCAGCCTTGGTAGCGTCTAATGCAACTTTGATGGCTTCTTTCCAAGTCCCTCCTATAGTGTCAGGAGTCGGTTTTCCTTTTGATTTTGGCGGTTCTTCCATTGGTAGTGAATACCCCGATAGGAGATGACCCACCCAAAGACCGTCCTTTCTGCAATCCATCAGAATCCGTAAAAAAAGGTACAACATGGCATAAGAGACTAGAAATAAAGCCAGGATGGACTGATATTGCCCTAGAAAAATCTCATGTTTTATAATGACCTAATAATGCAAGAAACTCCTTTGCAGCCCACAATTTTTGAAATATATGGTGAATGGAAGCACAAAAACATTCAGCGAAAGAACTTCAGATGGAGTTAAAAATCCACTTACAAGATTATATCCATATGCCTCGGTACATAATGACCTCCACCAACCCCGAGAAGGACTTTCTTCCGTTCAGCCTCCCTGGAGCTAGAAGAATGAATCAGTTAGAAAGATACAGACAGAAGTGCTAGCCCCTAGGTGTTCATGAGCAGAATAAAGGTAGTGCAAATATTTCCATCCCATAAAAGTGGAATCGTATTATGGGATGGAGGGAATACCAATAGTGAGAGATACAAAACAATAACCAACCTGCTCCAGTCTCCGACTTCTGCATCATCTCCTAGTCCAAGTCCTTCCCAAACTAACTACATGAATATCGACGCAATTTATCAGAGGATATCAAATAAATGCAACCAAGACACTATGACCTTTTGGAGCAGTTGACTGTGATTACGATACGGGAAACTTAAAAGAACGGGGAAGAAATATCCTGAGACACAGCTCCAGGAGATTCTCAAATGATTCAGGAAAGAGTACATAATAGCTAAAGAAACCCAAGCAACAACTACACGCTTATCGACTATGTATGGAGTTTTCCACCGATTACAGTTTTTTATTCTTTTGTACAGTATGCGAAGTTGAAATAACATGATTTAAACATGGATGAAATGTGTAAGCTGATAGACAAACTGCAATAGCAAGAACATAAACTCAACTTGAGCAATGGCACGAGCAGCATCCTCTCTCTTCCAGTATTCTTCCGTACTACCTATATTGAAGGAAAAAAACACGCAGATAAGATCAAAAATCAAGAGCAAAGCTTAACACGTAACAGAAAATAGACAATTAGCCATGAACAAGTAACTTGAAAAACATATCAGAGGCTGAAAGGAAGTTCTTCAATTACGTACCAATTTCAATGAACATTGTTGGCTTACTAGTCACAGGGCCATGATGAGTAGCCTCAAAAGTAATCTAAATTAACAAAACAAAAAATGAACAGCTCAGTAATCTTAAAGCGCGCCCAAGAACTACAATAATCACAAACATCCTAACTGAGAGCATATAGCTCAAAAGCACAATAATCAAATTCAGGCAATCAACTCGACCTCAAATTCAGGAACTAGATTATGTGATTGAGCAATCTTCTTCAAGAGAATCAGCCAAGGCCCCATCCTAGGACTGGGCGGAGCCGCCCATCCCGGCTTTCCTCCTTGTGGTGCTTCATCCCCCTCCTTCAAATGCGGTATCCCTAAAAAGCACAGACGAAAACAAGCAAAATATCTAAGCACATAGCAAATACTAGTAATTCACCCATCCGGGCACCTCCCAAATCAATCATCCAACACATAATGCTCAACCATTCACCGAAAAATTCCAAAATCTCAAAATGCGAAATCCTTCATCTGTCCTAGATCCATCATCAAGTCTTTAAATAAACGTATAACTAAAAATTACGAATCCAACATGATCCAGCAAAATTGATACTCTTACTTATATATCGATTAAATTGCAACGTTGAGCATGTGCAGCTAAATCAGGACTCCACGCTAAAAAAAACAGATCGCAACTTTGATCGATTACCGATGGGGTGGATCGTGAGGGCGGGGCGATTGGACACGGCTTTGTGCTTGCTAAGAAAGATAACCTCGTCAACAACTTCTCCGGTAGCTTTCTCCCAACGTAGGTCTAAATCATCCTCCTCGACGATGCTGCCGTCGTGCTCCAGCAGCCGTAGCTTGTCGCCGAGGACGGAGCTCCGAATGCCGTCGAAAGCGGGTCCGGGTTGGCGCCATCCGGGCATGGATCGGAGGGCCCGGGCCGGGTTGATGGAGGCCGGGTCGGAGGTTGTCGCCACCACCAAAATCACCATCGCGCCTCTGTCTTCTGAAAAGAAAGCGTGATTGGCGGGGTTTGAGTTGATAGCGAAAAAAACGTTGTTCGTTGGACCTGAAAGCGTGATGTGAAATAATGGGAACGTAAAAATAAGAAGTAATAATGTTGCTGCCCAGGATCGAACTGGAGACCTTCAGTGTGTAAGACTGACGTGATAACCACTACACCACAGCAACTCATGTCGATAACTGTTACAGTTGTGCAATTTACCCAAAAATTCTACAGTACTTAACATTTCATCAAGACTTCAGTTTTCTAAACTTTTAAAGGTATACTTTTCACATGAAAACTTAATTGAAATCATTAGGAAATTAATTTTATCTTGTGTATTCAAAGAATACTCTTCATGTATCGAAGAGTTGAAGTGTTTGAATTCACATATTGTCTCCATTTTGTTGGATGTGACATCATATCTTTAGGTGTTTGAATTTAGGTGAATGAAATGAGTAGATATAATTGAATTTAGAAAGAAAAAAAAAGAATGGGTGGATGAAAATTTAAAAACCTTGCAATAAAAGGAAAGCGCGTTAAAACCACAAAAGCAACCTAAAAAGAAGAGTGTGACACTTTCAGTGAAAGGGAGGGAATATTCTCCTCAATGTATTTATTAATGAATTACATTGTACTAAATTAAAATTAAAATAGGGAAGAATAAGCATGATAACTGAAGCTAAACTAAATAGTATCAAGAGTTAAGTGCTAAAATAACACCAACTTTATGCTAACTACCAATATAGTCATGTAATATCAAAAAGTGCCAAAATAACCTTTGACTCTGCAGACTTTTTAGTCAACGATTGGCCAGATTTTGGTAAAAAATGATTTTACTCTTGACTAGTTTTTTTTAAATGGAAAAATAGAAAACTTTTACTCCATTGTCTCTCTATAATCAATAACCCTTTCTCCTCCGATTCAACCAAGCAACCCACCTTATTCCCCCTTTCTCCTCTGATTCCACCAAGCAGCCCATCTTATTCCCACTTTCTTCTTCGTTCCCGACGAGCGTCACCATTGAAGAGGAGCCCGGTGGAGGGCTCGACGAGGTTGTCATGGATCCCCGTCGTCTCTCTCTGTGGGTGGTGGCTGTGCAGTGAGCTAGGGTTTGGGATGAGGAGTTAGGGTGTGGTTGTGGGGAGAGGGAACAGTGAGGACGGCGTGGAGAGGAAGGAGGTAGCGACACTGGGGTGTGGCTGTGGGGAAGAAGCGCTAACAGTGAGGGCAGCGGGTAGAGGGAGGAGGAGGTGGCAGCTATGGGAAGAGGGGGGAGTCGCTAATAGTGAGGGCGGTGGGAGAGGGAGAATGAGGTGGCAACGCTGGAAATAGGGAGGAAGGGCTAACAGTGAAGGCAGCGGGGAGAGGGAATAAGAGGTGGCGGCGTTGGGGAGAGGGAGAATGAGCTAGGGTTTCTAACAGTGAGGGCGACAAAGTACAGAGACGTCACGACGGAGTACGGTGACGGAAGTGGTGGAGCTTGGCGGCAGCAACGGTTGAGAGGTGACGCCATTGTGAAGAAAAAAGATAGGTTTGTTATAAGGGTATTTTTGTCATTTCATTTTTTTGGTAATGCATGAATTCATTTGGTCAATGCCGGAATTAGGTAGTTTGGCTATATCGACACAATTTTTTTGAAACTTAGGGGTATATATTCACATATAATAATTGGTTAGGGTTATATTAGCACTTTCAGCATATAGAGTTATAAATGTAAATATCCCTAGTATCAACTGAGAATTTAATTGAACTGAAATGTGGATAAACTAGAGAGTACGTGGCATTATATTAAATAAATTCATCGTGGATTCCTTCAACCTATGAAACTAGTACTCTTGTCAGATAGCTCCTCAACAAATGATGGTACAATGATGATATTGAATCCCCAAATGAAGATGATATTGATGGCGAAGATTCTGATGCACAAAGTTAATGTGGTTGTCCGCATTTCGACCATTGAGTCTCCTCTTATGAATTATTATCTCATGGCTAGTTGAGTCTTCTCTCTCTATTTTTTTAAAATGGTGGACAATGTGATCTCAATTGTATGAAAATGATGATCAATAAAGACTTTTGTGAATATTTCTAAAATATATATGACAAATTTTCCCTGATTTTGTTAATAGATTAAATTCGAGTGCGTTTAGGTCATTTCAACAATGGATGCCCAAAGTGGGCGTTTATTTCGACTTCATGCCAACTTTGGAGTATTTTTGACACTTTCATAAAACAGGGGACTATACCATCACATATTCACATATGACGAAACTGAGGGTTATAAGAGCATTTTTTTACCTGATTAAAATCGAGAGGTCATTTCACTGTTGCTCGGATCGACCAACGCCGATGAGCTCTGGCCAACTTGAGGTTATTTCGACACTTCTAAGAAAATTCAAGGTCACACTATCACTTAATAAGGAATTGAGGGTTACGAGGGCACTTTTCTCAATGTAAATTATGCATAAAAAAGTCTTATACTCAATCAATATTCAGTTCAGTTCAATAAATTATAAATTAATCTATTCCTATTATACAAATATTGAATTTACCTAATGATTCTATCTTACTTCAACCAAAGCCCTAATCTAATACTAATTTATCCAATTGAAATGTAAAAAACATAAAATTGCATACCTCGTGGAAATGTATGTGTACTATTTTTTAAATTTATAATATAAAAGAGTCTAAAAAAACTATGTTAGACTAATTTTTTATAAGGGAAAAGTGCAAATATGACCCTATTAAATTGAGAAAGTGCATATATAAGCCTGTAAATTTTGAAAGTGCAAAATTAACCATAAGTTTTGTAAAATAGTGCAATTATACCCAAATTGCACCATTCCGGCATTGACCGAACAAATTCAGGCGTTGATCATCTATGAAAGGACAAAAATACCCCTATTCTTAAAAAATGTAAAGACAAAAGTACCATAGGGCTCTTCTTCTATTTCAAACCTGCCACCAGCAGCTCCGCCGCCGCACCACCAATACGTCACTAACCCCACCCATACCAGCTCCGCCGCCACCACCCAGCCCAGACCTGCCACTTATCCCCTCCGCCCAGACATGCCGTGCCACCGCCGACTCCTCCACTCCGCCGCCTCCACCCCTGACCCCAAACCCTAATTCTCCGTCGCCACCTCCATCCCATATACCTCCACTCTGTCGCCTTCACACCTCGCCACCCCAACCTCTGACCCAAAACCCTAATTCTTCATCGCCACCTCCACCCTAGATTCCGCCCTAATTCTCCATCGCCGCTCAAATCACTCGCCTCCATCACCGCTCAAATCATCGCCTCTCTAAACGACGTTGGCGTTGGTAAGGAGAAAATTGGGGAATCAAAGTGAGTACTCCCTCATTGAGAGGGTTATATATAGGCGAGGTTAGTGAGGTAAGAAGTGGCTGAGTTTATTGTTGAGAGACGAGATGAATGGAAGCAGTGGTGAGGGGAATCGAAAATTGGTGGTGTTGACGACACTGTTAGAAGAAAAGGGAAAAAAGAAGAAATAGGGAAGAAGTTTACATGAGGAAGAAGATGCGTAGCAAAGAAGGAGAAGAGGCGGGTAAATTAGTTGTTCCGTATTTTCCGAAATGTTAAAATTGTTAAACAAGGGTATAATGATCATTTCAATGATTTCCAGCCAAAATAAGGTTGTCAGGGTTAGATTGGCTATAATGGTCATTTTAATGATTTCCAACCAAATTAAGGTTGTCAGGGTTAGATTGGCACTTTTATTCTTAATTTAAGGTCATTTATACTTTCTCATCTAATAGATAGGGGTAAAAACGCACTTTGCTTTATTTTGAATAATGGAAAAATTATGTCACAAAGTTAAGGTGTCTAGCTCCCTCCATCCAAGGAGGACACCGAAGAGGCAGAACAGG
The DNA here is from genome assembly GCA_037428765.1 of Rubia yunnanensis. Lineage (NCBI taxonomy): Eukaryota > Viridiplantae > Streptophyta > Magnoliopsida > Gentianales > Rubiaceae > Rubia > Rubia yunnanensis. Next base: position 73,157,240 of record CM075071.1, on the reverse strand, counting down.
ACACATGTTATTCAAAATTTCCAGAACAGCTATTTGTATCCCTCTTTCAATTTCTTTAATGGCCGCCACAAAACCCCACCGCCTTCGTCAATGTAAGTTCCTTTTTCCAATACTCTCTCTTTCAACACAGTAATGGCTTCAGAAGCTCACTTTTCCTATCCATTGAGCAGTTGCAGACAGCTCGTTGAACTCTCCGGCCAAAAGGGCGAGAACCATCTGCTCCGGTATTGATTCCGACGACTCCTCTGCTTCTACGATGAAGGAGGCTTTTTCGAGCTATACCCAGTACCTTAATAACCTCGTACGTTCGTTTCTTCACTCTGTTTGACTTCATGGGGTTTGGAAAATGGGAAATGGGAAGAGGGTTTTTATGGGTTTTAGCTAAAAATTCAATCTTGGTTTTACCTCGTCCGTTCCTTTATGCTGGCCAATGGCCCTTTGCTTCTGATAAAAGAGGTTTTGATTAGATTCTACAGACTAATTGCACCGTAAACTTTGATTAAATTGGTTGTCATTCAAGGTTTAACTTGTTGCTGTTAGGATCTTGATGCCCAATACTGTCTTTCAGTTCTAGTTTTGTAGTTTGATGAAATGGGGAAGTGCACATGTTAATATTGGGAGCACAAAAGCAAGCACAAGTCTGTAGCTTGGCATTTCATTTTTGTGTTTTGCATTTTAATGCTTGGGTTATTTATTATTGTTAGCACTGAGATCGAGTTTATAATTGCTGTGTTTGATTAAAATGAGAATGAAGCTTTATTGCGTCTCTGAAATGGTCAGTTTTGTGGATTGTCAATTTCCACAGAACGACAAAAGGGAAAGAGTAGTGAAAGCAAGCCGGGATATCACTATCAACAGCAAAAAAGTCATATTTCAGGTTCACAGGTGAGAGTATTCATTAAATGAAAACAGGTAGTTTTTCAAGTTTATTTTAGATTCATCAATTTCATCTTCACCTCATTTGTTGCATTCTGAAACTCTTAACAATTGTTTTGTTCCTGCATTATGCTCACTATTAACAGAATTAGCAAGCACAATAAAGATGAGGTTTTAGAAAAAGCGGAAAAAGATCTTGCAGCTGTGAAGGATCAGTATATGGCCCGGCTTGTGAAGGAACTTCAGGGTGCTGATTTCTGGAAGTTAAGGCGGGCATATTCTCCTGGGGTAGTCCATCAAACCTTACCAACTTCTATAACATTAGAAGATGGTTGCATCTAATTCACTCATATTTTTGCAATTTCATAGGTCCAAGAATATGTTGAAGCAGCAACGTTGTTTACTTTCTGCAAGACAGGCAATCTCTTGAAACTCGATGAGATGAATGACACGCTGCTGCCGCTGAATGATCCATCCAGTGAACCCTTGCAGATCAATATTCTTGACTATATCTTGGGGGTACTTAAATTGCATCTATGGTTTAGTACAGATCTATTTATGCCTATGCTTGTGTATTCACCTGTTCAGATTTTTCTCTTGTAGATGGCAGACTTGACCGGTGAGCTGATGAGGATGGCGATGGGTAGAATATCGGATGGTGAAATTGAGTTTGCTGAGAAGATCTGTAAGTTTGTTCGTGAAATCTATAGGAAGCTTACCATTCTCGCGCCCTTAATGGATGATTCTTCCGACATGCAAAGGAAAATGGAGGTCATGCTACAGAGTGTTATGAAAATAGAGAACGGTTAGTACCTTTAAGTTTCCTCTCAAGTTGATTAGAGCAGTGATAGTAACAATGAATATACACCAGTCAAACAAAAAATCCATTTTAACTTCTTGAATCAAACTCTCTCCAAATGCATTTAAAAAGCATTTGCTATTGAGTCTCATCTGTATGTTTTTTGCCATTTACGTTTCACTCTTGGTGTAAAATCTCTGATTTCAAGTTTGAAGATCATTTAAAACAAGCCTATTTCTGTTCATGCAGCTTGCTTCAGCGTTCATGTTAGAGGATCAGAGTATATCCCACTCATTGGATCTGCAGATTCCAGTTACGCGGTTGTAGGAGTTTCCGATTATGATCAATGAAGTAACATTTCGTCTCCCTGAGAAATCCCAATGCCACCCCATTCCTGTCTTTACAGCTGCCAGTTTAAGTTTTGTGGTTCAAGGTATTTGAATGCGTACACAATTAACAGTTTTCCTTTCTTTTGTTTTGAAGTAGGTTAGGAAATATCAGGCAGTATGTTAATGATGTCATGTCCTAAAAACCTCAGCTTTAACAGTGCTTGATGCTGTTTGCTGTTAATGCTTTATCTTATCGAGGATGCTTGGTGAAGCAAATTGTTTTCAACTGTGCATATAATGATTGTAGTCCAGCATGATGAAATATCGAGTTCAATTGTAGTCCAGGATCTTAACTGAGAGAACTTTTTTATACATATCGCTGCACTATCGGCCTGAAATAAATTACATCATATCTGAAAGTGGATGTTGATTTGTGCTGTGCGATCTGAAATATCTGATTACGACATAACTGAAGTGTCCCAGATACAGACACACACACTGACGCACATTCAATCTCCCTGCAACGTTAAAAGGCAGATGGGGCTACATGGTAGACGACCTCACCAATTTGCTTGAAATCATGCACTATTTACTGAAGATGATAATACCTCAACCACCACGCAGCTTCTGCAGCATACATTATTTTCTCCCACAACTTTTTTGGTGAAGTGAAAGTGGTCAGTTTCGTAGACAAAAATGGCAGCATATCCCGGAACAAGCTCAAGAGATGCAAAAATATCAGCAGAAGGCGGCGAAATCCAGCTCGGTGATGATGAATGAAGGAGTTCATCTCGACTCTCCCGACCAAAGATTGGATCGGACTTCAACATCTCCACAACTACAAAGCCTTCTGGTTTGGAACCGAAATGCTGCGTGCCTTCATCGCGGTGCAAAACCAGGCCGAACCTGAAGAAAACGACATCTTACTAGCCACGATTCCTAAATCAGGCACCATTTGGCTTAAGGCTCTATTATTCGCGCTACTCAACCGGAAAACTCACCCCATCGACCAAAACCACCCTTTACTAGCACAAAATCCATGCACTTCGGTTCCATTCATAAACTTCCACAACCCCACTGAGTTCTGGCCGTCATTGCCCTCGATTCACTTATACGTGACACATCTACCGCGAGAACTCCTCCCGGAGGACGCTAAATGTAAGATTGTGTACCTATGTAGAGACTTGAAGGATGTTTTTGTTTCATATTGGCACTTCATTAGAAAATGGTCCAAACCTGGCTGTAACATTTCCCTCGAGGAAACTTTCGAGCCCTTCTGTGAGGGCATTAGCGTTTACGGGGCCTGTTTGGGATCACATTTTAGGTTATTGGAAAGAGAGTGGAGAAACCAGAGAGGGTGTTGTTTTTAAGGTACGAGGAGATGAAGGAAGATCCGGTGGTTCAGGTGAAGCGCATGGCGGCGTTCGTGGGCTGCCCGATCACGGGCGAGGAAGAGGAGAAAGGGCTGGTTGATGGCTTAATTTGTAGCTTTGAGAATCTGAGCAATCTGGATGTGAACAAGAATGGGAAATATTGGGCGGGAAGCAACCAAGATTTTTTCAGGAAAGGTGAGATTGGGGATTGGAAGAACCATTTGACAGATGAGATGGCGAAACGACTTGATCAGATCACTGAACTAAAGTTGCAGGGATCGGGTTTGAAGCTTTAGGTTATTAATTTGAGTGTGCATGTGTGTGTTTTCCCGTTTTTAGTTTCATGAGAATTGGGTGAAAGGTGTGCTTCTGTTCAGTGGCGGAACCAGGAGTAAATTTTAGGGGGGGGGGGGGGCGAAAATGAGATTAAAATTTTTTTTTGCAACGCTAAATAAAATAATTTTTAACAAACAACGCTTACATAATAATATGAATACATAATAATTAGATTTTTACAACAAAGAACTACCACTGCATAAAAAACTACGTTCCAATACTTGGGTTGCTAGAACTAGAAACACTAACCGCAGGAGACAACTGTGTCCTGCGATGTTGCATACGCTGATAACGTTGCAAAATTGGTTCATTATCAATCCCAACAAAAATCGCCTTCTCAATATGCACTGTCATAACATCATTCATCCATTCATCTCCCATTCTGTTGCGTAAATCAGTCTTGATTCTCTTCATGGCTGAAAAAACTCGTTCAACAGAAGCAGTTGCAACTGGTAGAACTAAGGTTAACTCAATAAGACGATATACCAGTGGAAAACATGTATGCCTAGTTGTTTGAACCATCTTTTGAGCAAGACTCCCGAAGTCCTCAATGGCCAAAAACTCATGATCAAGTTGCACATTATGAATGAAAGTACTAAGTTGTTGATGAAGGCGGGAACGATCTTCTACAGAGAAGTCACTTGGATATAGTTCAGCAAGACGAATTAACTTACCAATATCAAACTTAGAAAATGAATCTCTTGGATCAAGGCAAGTCATACAAGTGAGTAACTCCGTATTTGCTTCCGAAAATTGATTGTTCATTTCATGAATCATTCTATCAACAACCTAGTATTCAGAAAATAAAAGGTTAGCATGTAGCAGTGAAAAAAATGCAAATGCAAATCAAATAAGGTATGTAAATTATAAAAGTAATACCTGAAGAAAAGTATCAACACGAAAGAAATCACCATGGGTCTGCATTTGCGTAAGTCGTTTCCTACGACCACGAATTGTTCGTTCATCTTCCATATTAACTACCGAGATGTCTGATTAACACAAAATGCGTTGACTTCATTTAATAACTCATCCCAACCATTCTCTCTGTATTGTTGCAACTCAAACTTCATTGTATTCATCAAACTCACAACCAACACAATATTTTGATTCTTTTGTTGCAAAGCATGGGACAAAGCATCTACAACTCCCAACAAACGCTTCATCATAAGCATCCCAAAAACAAATTCATAACTCTCCATTTGCTCAAGCAAACCGCTCGCTGAAGATTTACTCAGATTTGCATCACCATCATCGTGGACGTTTTCAATCAATTGCAAAATAGATTCCCACATAGTAATGAAACAAATAATAGTAGTGTAATGTGACCCCCAACGAGTATCCCCCGGCCTTCTCAAACTAGTCTCTTGATTTTGGCCTCTTCCACTCACAATATCTCCATTCTCTAATCCCTCTACAATTCTAGCATGTTCTAAATCAAGAAGCATGTCTTTTCTTCTACATGAAGCTCCAGCTAAATTCACAATCATACCAAGATAAACGAAAAACTGACACACGGTTCGATTATCATTAGCAACAGCAAGAACAACCAATTGAAGCTGGTGAGAAAAACAATGGACATACCTTGCAGATGAGTTTTCTTTCAATATCAAAGCTTTCAGTCCATTATACTCTCCTCGCATATTTGAGGCTCCATCATATCCCTGACCTCTCAACTTTCACATTGATAATTTATGCTTTGCAAACAATTCATCAATAGCACTCTTCAAACTAATAGCACTCTTCAAACTAATAGCAGAAGTATTACGCACATGCACAACACCAAGAAAACGTTTAAGAACGCATCCTTATTTGTTGACATATCTTAAAACAACCCCCATTTGCTCTTTTATTAATGCATCTCTAGCCTCATCAACCAATAGAGAAAAATAACTATCTCCAATATCATTAACAATAAGATTTGTTACCTCACTTGCACAGGCACTTGATAGTTCCTTCTATACTTTGGGAGATGTGAGCTTGCAATTTCCAGGGCCATTTTCATTCATGGTCTTAGCAACAACATCATTTCGCTTGCAATACCAGTCAATCATTTCGAGATAATTGCTCTTATTCAGAGAATCCAGCCCTTCATCATGGCCACGAAAAGCCATACCTTGATTTAGCAAGAACCGTGTCACATCCAAAGCGGCTGTCAAACGCGTGCGATATGCAATCTCCAATTCCCGCCCACGTGCTTGATAAGAATGAAGGATACTCCGTCTTTGACGCTTAAATGCATACAATTGTTCAGCTGCATCATTATGAGAACTACCCATTACGCCAACATGTTTCTTATATATATCAAGCGCTTTCTTCCAATTGTTAACCCCAGTCACAGTAAATGCATCCTCTCCATCTCAACATCCCTTATGTGAATTCCTAAAGAGATAGCAACAAAAGCAAAATGTTGCATCCTTTGATGCGCTATACTCCAACCAATCAAAATTTTCATACCACAAAGGTTGAAAACATCTATAGTCATTTCCCTGCTTTGTCTTTGGAAAAGAATGACCCTTGGGTTGGCAAGGACCTCTTAACACATATTCTCTCATCACTTGATCTCTAATAGAAACATCAAAATCCTTAATAGGGTTACGTTTCCCGGGATCATTTATAACATCATCCGAATTGAACTCAACACGAGAATGTTTTTGACTACTACCCTCTTCATTAATCCTTTCTTCATTTGATTCACTCGGTCTCTTAAAAATAGATGATCCACTACTTCGAATTAAGAATTCATCCATATCATATTTGACATAAAATAAGAAAAATATGTCAAATTAAATATGTATATGCTATTCAATATTCACAATTTCTCAAAAATATGTCTAATTAAATATGTCAAATTAAATATGTCAAATTAAATATGTCTAATTAAATATGTCTCAAAAATATGTCTAATTAAAATGTCACATTAAATATGTCTCAAAAATGTGTCTAATTAAATATGTCAAAAATATGTCAAATTATTCAAATCTATATTTAGTACAATTTCACAATTTCAACACAATCACTAAATTATTCATATTTATATTCAATATTCACAATTTCATACAAATTCAAGTTATTCAACATTACATAACAAAAATATATTAGTCCCTTGATACCTTGCCCTTGGTTGCTGATAGTGGTTGTAGAAGAGACGGCGGCAGGCGGCAGGCAGCGGCGGCGGAAGGTGGCTGGCAGCGGCGGATCTGCTTGGAGTTGGAGAGGCAAATGTGCTTTGCCTTTGCTGCCTCAAACGTGCCTTAGTTAGGTTAGTTGAATTTTATTTGGGCCAATTGGCATTCTATTTTTTTCCCACCAGCTAAGCAAAACGACGTCGTTTCACTTAGCCAAAACGACGTCGTTTTGTTTAGTTATACCAAAAAAAATAAAAAAACTTCATCTTCTTCAAGTCTCCTTCCTCTGCGCGCCTCCGCCTCTCACGCCACTTCCTCGCTCCGGCAACGACGACAACTCAAGGGGGGGCGGAATCCGGTGGCTTCCGATGGCTCTAGGCCTAAATTTTGGGCCGCCGGATCTTAGGGGAGGCGCTAGCACCCCCTCGCCCCCCCTAGTTCCGCCTCTGCTTCTGTTCCATCAATATTGTATGGTTGGGAAATGTATTCGTGATTTGCATTTTGATCGCACAATCTCACATAATGTTTGAAACTAGAGGGTGATTTAATGCAGATGTCGATTAATTCATACCCCCCTGCCCCATTAACAATAGCCCTTTTTTAAAAATATTTTTTCTCTACCCGTCCCAATATAACATCCTAATTTTACTCAAAAATGGGGACTGTGTCAATTTTTTGATCGGTGAATTGTTAATCAACCCACCTCATTTGTTGACTCTATGCCGTAAGGTAGCGAAATTCCTTGTCGCATAAGTAGCGACCTGCACGAATGGTGGCGATACAGGCGCATCCAATGCCGGATTGACGAACTTCAATATATCCACTCAAATAAGGGATCAGACCACTCTTAGAAAGATAAAACAAAAGCAATCATGAAACTGACATTCATCTACCCCACAATCCGATCTTTTTTTTATATGAAATTTTTAGTTAAGATTACCTTGTTTAACCATGCACCGATAACTTTAGTTGTGTGCGATAGCTGACAATTAAAATGTTATGGAGAATCCAAAAACATCTCACATGATATCCATTATTTTATAAACCAATAATTATCGATGGTCAAACATGCAAATTCTCGAAGGGGCGGGGCAATATGAAAAAATCATAGGGAGTATAAACTTCTAACCCAAAATAATATTTCTAGTAAATTATATGGTATCTCTGGGGTATCATGAGCACCATATTCCCAGGGATATTTTGTGCATTTTAAATTGTAAGGGCGTGCATTATATTATGCAAGATTGTGCATTATTCAATTTTCTACATTATTATTATGTAAATATTGTATTCACAAATATTAGTATTGAAAAGCACATCCTACATATATATCATGCTGCTTCATGGTACCCTAGGGGTACAATATACAAATTGAATATTTCTAATACGAGAGTATTGGAAATTCACTAGTGAAAAATAGGGCCATTAACGTCATTTATAATGAGCATTTGATGAGGGACAAGAAACACCGTGCATAATTGAGCCCTGCACGACTGTTTTCGATCCAACTATTGCAGAGAGCAGTTTCGATTTTGGAACTAGTGGTGGGTTCTGCAATAAAGAAAGCGAAATTGTTTCAATTAGCAACGCCACTACCAATCAAACATAATCACCACCATATCGAAACCAATACATCAATGCCAGTGCCACCAATCGACAGCAACACCATCAACACCATCAACACCAACACCAACACCCCACATACGCATCTTCAATCAACATTGTATGATCGCCTCCAACATATTCAATCGGACCGTCAGAAACATTTCTAACAAACCCTAAAAAGATAACTCCTACCTTTAGATTAAGAGTAAAGTGCATATATAACCCTACATAATTGACGAAAGTGCAGATATAATCCTGCCATAATTGAAAGTGCAAATATAACCCTAGATATTTAGGCTATGTGCAAATATAACATTTTCTGGCAGTTGGAAACTGGAATACACTGAAAAGATTATTTTGCCCCTCTGTAAAAAAGAAAAAAAATTACAATCAAACCCCTAAATCCAATTTCATCTTCTTCTCATCTTCTCCATTTTCATTTTTCTCTCCACTCTGTTTCTCGTCTTCTTTGGTTTCACTCCATTTCTCGTCTTCTTCCATTTCTCTCCTCTCCATTTTCATTTGCACAGGTGGGTCTCATCAGTGTGGTGGGGAGGGAGAATCAATGCCCTCATCGTCGGAGGAAATCTACGGGGGTGGTGGCATTGTGGATTCGTCGGCGGGATCTGTAGGGGTGGTAGGTCTCGATTTTCTAGCGCCTAGCTGTGCGGCACCGGAAATGGTGTCGGGGTGAGGGTAGTGGTGGTGACCGGCGCTAGGGTTTCACTGGAGGGTCGGGATGGGATTTTGGTGGTTGGGATGAATGGAGCGGCGGTGGTGGAGTTCGTGGTGTGAACAGAGGTGTGGTGGTGATGGGGCTCAGGTGGTGGTGGGTTTGGTGTTGGCGAGTATGGTGGAGTTTGTGGTGACCGGCATGAGGTGGTGTTCGTGGTGGCATTAGAGGGGTGGGGTTTTGGTTGATAGCAGTAGGAGACAGGGGATGGTGGTAGTGGCGCTGGGGTGGTGGGTGGTGGCTAGGAGGTGGTGGACTAGTGGCTGGCGGAAGCCCTAGATGACTAAATAACAAAAAAAATCATTGTAATTTTATTTCATTATTTACATTATAATTTTAACCCTATCCAAACCATGTAAAATTCATAACAAAAAATTTTATACTCAATAAAAAACTAATTAAATAATTTTAAATTTTAGATTTCTAAATTTTATTAAAAATAATTAACAAAATATATGAACTAGAACTTTTTATAAATATTTTATACCAAATCAATTAAATAATATATATTTTATATGTTAATATATTAACATTAAATTTTAGAATATCACTTCTGCAGGACATGGGCAATAGCACTGGTAAAACACCCTACTAGCACCGGTATTTTAGCCCCCAGAAATACCGGTGCGTAAGTATAGCGGGGTAAAAAAGGTAGGCTATTTGCACCGGTAATGTCTACTGGTGCTTAAATGTTATATGCACCAGTATTAACTACCAGAGCACAAAATTGAACAATTCACACACCAAACATTGAAATACCGGTGTAGGAAATAGATACCAGCGTAGAATGTTTGAGAAGGTAGGGGGGCACAAAACAATTGCACCAGTAGTTTGATTGGGCCAGTGTACACTAGTGAATAAGTTTACACCGGTATAAGTCTGAAATATGCACCGGTATTTAGTTTCGCACAGGTATGGAATCTACACCAGTATGTTAAATTTTAAACACTACTGGTGTAATTTATTTTTCATATATTGAAAAAATTATTTTATTGTGAATTGTTTTTACACGGGTATTTATAAGTTATACCGATGTATGAGCATAATAAAATTTGCAATGATCAATTTATTTTTTGGTGGTCCCTCATGAATAATTTCCAGGACAATGACAACCAGAAATACTTGAATCTGAACTATTATGAAATTTAAAACCTCGGGAAATGTAAGAAACTTAAAACAAAATTGATAATATTGATTGGCAAACACAAGAATTTATTGAAACGATGATTAGAAAGTGTATTTCACCATGAATGGAAATAAATTTAAAAACCACACAAGTTTAGTACAATGAAACACGAGCCACAAAATTCTTATATGATCAACCACAGGAAACAATTATCAACCTATTATTTCATTTTTATCATCGAGAATTTGCAACGAAGTGTTTGCTTGATGCTGGTACTCATCCAGCCAAGTCCCGCACCATCTTTCAGCAACACATTGAATTTCATACACATGGTACGACCCTTGGTCCTCTGGGAAGATCTATGAATATGAAACTTAGAATGTTAGTGAAGAATGTTGTGTGTAACAGAAATTTTGAAAAAATGACTTTGAGATGTAATTTACCTCCAGGATATTGTTTGTCTCCGAATGATTAACAAATTCTTCCATGAAGAACATGCCGGAGTACCCGCATTGCCATGAACCATTTTGGATTTTGTACTGCACATGAATGGTGTATGTCATTACCAATTTTTAACTTAATAAATGATGTGGATGAAATGAAATATGGACTTACTTTAGTGTTCTTGATATTCCAAGTGTAGTCGGGTTCTGGCTCCGTCTTTCTCTTCTCCCTTTGGTATGCGTATGTAAGCCTGTAAAGAAAGTAAATGAAAATGGTTACTTCTTCTAGTATATTACAAAACTCGGACTTAGTATATGATTGATTGTAATGCCTAGAAATGACCCTAAGTTCGATCAAGTTTGTTGGTTAGATACCCCCCAACAATGTGTCCAGCGTGAAAACCTCTTCCGTTCTGGGACGGATAATGATGAGGTACCAATGATCGCTGCCGAAAAATTAGGGTAATCAATTACAGAAATAGAAGTGGTTTGAAATGTAAATGTTAAATCTGGGAAGAAAACCTTGCATTCTAATGCAGGGGACGATGTAGAACTCAGCATCCACTTCCTTCATTGTTGCCCAGATAAGGTTGAAACATGATTCGATCTACTGCTCGAAGTTGGACAAGTTTCCACAGTTGTAAGGGTGGAATTGGACGCGGCCTGCACTATTTTCCCAGATTTTCTCCCAGAGGTGCTTGTACCGGTAACGATATGAAAAATGAAATACTAATTGATTAAAAAATAATTAAGGCCATAAAAACCACCCCATCCACATATCGACTTGTGCATCCAAGTCATCAAATGCATGTTCTCGAGCCTTCTCCTGAACTCGAACAGAACATCTATTCCCACACTGCTGGTGTAACTGCGTGTGAAGGTCGATGGTCGAAAGACTGGGAAGAACATGCAGTCCTTTTTCTTTATCATTTCTAGGATAGCTGCATTGGCTCCCGGGATGAATCTCTCCATAATGGGCCAATCTGATAGGTCCCGTCTGTTGATAATCTGTGGAGGAAAAAATACATGAAATGCTCAATGAAATATGTAGAAATTAGCGGTTGTGGGAAATGAATAACAAAGTTTTGGGGTTCACTGAAGCACCTGTTTTGGTAGCTTCTTAAATTTCTATCTCACCGACGACCGGTAATTAGTTCTCGAGTGGGATCTCTTCCCGGCATCACACTGTTACACAGATTCATAAAGATGCACATGTCACTGAGATTTGTGGGAAATGAAAGTTTAGGTGCTACAATAATGTACCTCATCGTCGGTGGTGAGTATCATAACCTCCTCGTCCTCGTTGTCCATCGCCATGCCAGCATCCTCCTCATCGATGTCACTTGGTTGCTCGTCTCCCTTGTTCATCAAAGACACGGGCCAATCCACGACACTATTTAAGGCCTCTTTAACATTATCAAACTGGTGGTCTGCCGATGGCAATTCTGCCATAGGATGGTAGAATGGCTCGCATACTCTCACGCGAGCCACAATACCATGTTGGACATCCTGACGATGAGGTATTTACCGCAACCCATGTAGGACCATTTTCTTCTTACCAACAATGTTTTTCACCTACAAAGTCGCTTGTTCTCCATCATGTTTACTAGAGAGTTAAATAAAATGATAAAATGTTTAACCAGCTTTCAAGATGTGTAATTTAATGTAAAAAAATGTATACAATTGTGTAGGTTTACCTCCTCATCACCTTCTCCTTCGCTGGGCTCTTCACTCGACTTTTTAGCACCCGCATCCAGGTGATCTATCACATTCTCGATAAACTTCTTGGGATCATCTAGGCCTAGCGGGATTGCAACACCCCCTGTAGATGCGATGCCCTTTACCAGTTGCTCAAGGTACAATACCATGGATTTCACGATGGGTTGATCATTAGATGGTCTCCTATGTGGGTTTTTCTTGTTAGAGAAATTGTTGTCACACTTGATGCGTGAAAAATGAGGAACATCCACCAGTGTAGGTAGACCCGTCTGAGTTCCCCTGTACCTTCCCGAGTGATCATTCTTCTTCGTAACCTTTATGAGAGTGTCTTCACCCGGCTGCAGTACCAATGTTTCTTTTTTCCTTCAGCTCGTTCATTGTCAACTCTATTGACATTGGAAACAAAAATTTATATAAGAAGAATTTAGAAACAACGTACAAACTAATTTATGTGCATTGGAGATTTTTGTGTTACTTACAACGTCCTTTGCAATCTTATGAACCTCTTTTGATGTGTACAACCTTTCTTATCCTTGTTTGCCTCAAGGTAGACAAGATATCTATTTAGTGTAAGCTCATTCTGACTGAGTTGGGGCTCAATCTCCTCTTCAGTGAAGCCCTCAGCGATCAACCTTAATCTTTCATTTTCCTTTAGCTCCTAAGTTAGTTTGTCCAGGACGTATCGTTTACCTTTTCTCCCTGTGTTGTGGGTGTAATTCTTGCCCTCGTTGTGTTGAATAGCTCTCTCTCAAACTATCTGATATTGTTCATATAACTTTATATATAGTGTAATGGAATTTTTGGGCAACATAGTTACTAACAATAATTCTATGGGATCAAACTTGAAATTCCGGCGTCTAATGCCTCTGCTCAAAAAAATGTCATTCTTCTTCATCCATCCACTTGTACTTCTCCCATGGCCTCACTCCTGATATGTTGACTCCACTGTCAATTTCGTGGATGAATTTTTTTTCCACCTTTGTCTTCCAGTTCTGATGTTGGTCTCTTTCCCTGTCTATGCAATCCTTCTTCAGCACTTAAAGTTGAGCTTCGGTCAACTGGTTTTCAATTATGAAGCTCGTCTACAATGAAAAATATAAACAAACAGACATTAATCATGAGTTCATTGTGAAATTATTGAACATAAGATTTTGTACTTCCAAGTCTTGAATAACTTACCAAAAAATCCTTCCACGACTCTTCCTTTACATCTTCTGGCACATCGCACCAGTGTTCACAGGTGCCAAATTTGATGCGACACCGGAATGCATAATTGTCGTAAGCGTGCCACATTGTCCAGTTCTTTGTACGCACAACCTGTTTCCCAAGGAACTGAAATGCCACAGGGACGAGCTTCTTCTCCTTCACCAACATTACAAACATGCATGTACTAGTTCCACTTCTCCTCATCCAACTTTTGATCTCAAACTTGTCAAAACCATCTCCTTGTTTGCCCCCCGCCTTGGACAAGTCGTTGTCCTCTTTATTAACAGTCATTCTTGATTTGTGGGTGGCCTTTCCCTTTCCCTTTCCAACTGTTGGTTTGGCCACCTCTTCCCCCGCATCATCTCCCCTTAACATTCCCTTCATTCCCATCTCCATGTGGGAGGGGGATTCTTCTTTCTCTGCACTAGTCGATTCATGTTGTGGCGATGTTTCTTCCTCAAATTGTATTTTCAAAGGGATCCTTTTTTGGAGGCGGTTCTTGTTCTACAACATCAACCTCAATGGATTTAACCTCCTCATTCTTGCTTGCAACCAGCCACTTCCTCTTCTTGTTTAACTTCCCCCTTTTCGGTGGTATCTACGACAATAGAATAGATAATTGTTAAATCAATAAGCCAACTAACCCATTGACCACACAAAATGATACCCAACAATATGTATAGAAGATCAACAAAATGATAAAACTTGATAGAACATGGCATAGAAATTGAAAAACATAATAATAAAACTTGATAAAAAAAGTCATAGAAATTGATAGAACATTCCGTAGAACTTCCCTCAATGATACCTACCATAAGTTAGCTAATGATAAAACTTGAACAACAAATAAGTGGCACACAAGATGTAAAATCTATTCAAACATACTACCTACATGATCACAAACCCCCTCATCGCATAACCAAATATATTTCCATGAAAAACATAAATCTCAACATCCAAACATATGTATAATCATACCACACATGGCTATGGAATGGTGTTTTCTTCAATAACATGTTTGTGGTCATTGAGACATTTTGTCGAACATGTGTTGGGCTTATCAATATTTATGATTCTTTCACAAAAAAAAATGATATAGAAACCCCTATAAAACTAAAGAAAGCTTACTAACCTTCAATGATGCAGCGAAAATGGCAAAATTCCACTACTAGAAAGCTCAAAAGGGCAAAATTGGTGGATATGGAGAAGTTGTTCTTTCTCTTCTTCTTGGCCATAGGTTGTGTGTTGTTCAACCTTTTATAGCTAAGATAAGGGAAAGTTATGGCAAGTTATGATGATTGATGAAGAGCTATGGTGGTTTATTGTAGTGGGAATTGGAGGGATGAAGAGTGGAGGGCGGTTTTGGAGGGAAAAATGATGGTGTTTGATGAGGAGATGCGGTTATGGCCGTTTGAATGTCTTTTGTTTATATAGCCGCACAGTTTACACTAGTAATTTGGAGAGTACCAGTGCGTTTGTATGAACCAAGTGAGGATTTGAAGATGCAAAATTTTCTAAGTACTCAGCACCAGTATGAATACTGGTGCAAATGACTAATTACCGGTGTACATATGAGGTAAAAAGCAGCCGCCCGCAGTTGTTTTAAATAATTTTTTTGGTAACCCGAGAGTAAAAGTTTCAAAAATTTTCTAACTATCCAGCACATGTATTGTTACCGGTGCAAATAGTATTTCCACCGGTGTGAAAGGTGGATTAAAGCAGCTGCTTTAAACCATTTAACTTCCAAAAAAAGGGACCCGAGAGGAAGTTGCCTTATATTTTTCTAAGTATCCAACACTGGTAGTAATACCAGTGCAATTGATACCAATATGGTGTAAAGAATTTCCCTCCATTGACAAAAATGAAATTTAAATATTTTTTTTTGTTTTGCGCCACAAAAAAATTGAATCTTACACCAGTATTTTACAAATATAACGGTGCATATACTATAAACCTACCTTGCAATTTTTTGTACTCTTTCATTTCCACATATTTTCTTAGACACTCTAATCACTCAAATTGAAGCATAATTTATTTAATTGGACATACTCTTAGTTGTTTGAACCATATTTTGACTAAGCATGAGCCTCGTACGATGAAATAAATAAGCATATCTATATTTTATATTCACCCTGTCGACCACTATTCCATGGATCCGAATACCATTTATTTTTGCTGGATAGTTAATATGGATAATTTATTTAAATCCAAGGTAAGTACAATTCTAAATATTGTTGATATTCTTTTCTTGCAGTTAGGTCCTCGGAATCTGAAATGCGTATACGACACGTTCGGAAACAATATAAAGTACAAACTTAAATATTCTAGGGTTTAATCATAATTGCAACATAATTGTGTTCTGGTGGTGAATTGATCGAAAGCGCTAGTACATGTTCTAGAGTAAACGGTAAAGGTTTTCTTCAAAGCTTCAATTCGTAATTCGATTATCCCCCAAACTCACTATAGGGTCTGAACCCGTCAATTTCCCCAATTATGCAGCTTGGAAATACAATATGTATGTTGGACTACCATTCTGTTCAAGCGGATATCAATTTTGATATACGAGTAAACTTTTTACTTTTTGCACTTTAGTCCCTCCAAGAATCTTGGAATCGTCAAAATTAAAAATTGGTGGCATTAAAATGCAATTCAATACAATAAGATCATGTTCATGTGTTTCCGCCCCAAATGGGTGCACAATAGGGTCTGTAAAACTAGCATTGAATGTTTGCACTATATTACCAAATATTGCACCGTGGCCCAAAATGTTTTATGGGGAACCTCCATAGCTCCAAAGTTTAGAAATTTAGCCCAACTATACATTTTAGACATAAATTGTGTTTTTGGGAGTAACTTTACCAGAAAAAAACCACAAATATTATAAAATCTCTGACTTGAACCATCATTGCCCAAGTTATTTAAGCTGGAATGAATTAGATTCTAATAAAAGTATAAGTGTTCAACCGTCTAAGTGCAATAAATTAAGAGGGGGGGTTGGTGTGGAATTCAAATTTAATCAACTAAAACAACTTTTGTACATATAGTAATAAGAAAATGGTTCCACATTATCATCGTCTCCTGCTGTATCCTCATCACAGGTACTTGTACCAACATCCATGTCCTCCACATCGCATTTTTGAAAGGTTGGGAAATTTCCAACATCTTCCATGACGTCGGGAAATTGATAGTTCATAACCTTGGCCATGTGGTCGAACCAAGACCTCTGATACTTTGATTCTTGAAGCAAGTTCCATACACCCACCTCCAAGGCTGCGACTCTGGATTCAATGGTAGGGACACACATGTGAGATGGTAGTTTGTAGAAAGAGTCCACACAAATCTTACCCATTGGTTGCCCATAAACGTTATATGGATGGGCATTAACTCCCGCACTTGAACAAAGGGACGAGATGATACTGCAAAAAACATATGACCATATCTTATCCCATTCCGCCTTCAACATGATACAAATTCGATGGCCACCATTACATCTAAGTTCCTTCTTTACCGTGTACAAGAAAGTCAGGCAACTTTTGTGGACATCCATGTTCACAGTTACTGGGTCTATTCTAGATGCCACAAAGTGATACCACCCATTCATTTCCGGAGTTAGAGTCTTCTTCGGTATTTTGCTCCAACTTGGTTCGACATGCTCATCTATGTCGGTGCCTTGGCTCATTACTGTCCCAACAATCTCCCTCCCAATTGGATCTTTTAGACAATAGTTTTCGACACCGACATTATAGAGTGCTAGGAACTCATCCTCATCGCTTGGAACATTGGGCAATCCAAACAAATCATTTATAGATTCTGGCATGACAGAGACAATTATGCCTCCGCAGTACACCTGACTCAGGTTCGGGCCGTACCTCAAGTTTTAAAACTCACTTCGATGCTTAGGTTGAATGGTTGTAGAGTCTCGCAGAATTTTTCCCAACCAAGCGTGTGGATGGTTTGTTCAAATGGGGGAGCTGTCTCAATTCCTCTCTCAGGGTGATGAAAGCTTCCTTTGTATGATTCATGTACCAACATAGACTCCTTGGACACAAAGGTAGCATCTGGGTAAGTGTGCGACGACGCATTTGGCTGAGAAGGAGAGGATGATTGGCGTATCCTTTTCAAATTAAATTTAGGTGAAATTTCTTTTAAAACACATTGAAGCATTTTATCAAACACCTTGCATACATGTCAAGTTATTCATGATATCAAATGGTCAATCAATGTAGTTCTGATTCCAAGGTTAGTTAATCATATAGAAAAAGCATTAAATTGATTTACCCAATTTTGAGAAAAGGGATGAAGGCATTTTTGATACCGGAATAAATCTAGCCAACACAGTACAAGGGGAAAACAACTTTCCAACTTCGTAAAAATCTTTCTGAACTCAGAATTAACATGATCGTGTCCACCTGTGGGTGAGTGCCATTTCCGAGTTCGAAAAGGGCCCTACATAAGAAAAAAAAAGTACGCCCAATCATCAAAACCCTATTTTTCTTCCCCTTCATTGAAGAAAATGTGTTGTACTTGTGATTTCATCATTTGCCATTGATGAAGGTTAGTTTCATCCATATTATGTTCCTAGTGATCTTGAAATGTTCAAAGGGTTATTTAATGTTTTATGTGTAAGATGGTGAAATTAGGGTTTGAGATTAGATAGGGCTATGATTATTGTTGAATGTATCCTCATGTATTGCATTGTAATTGATTTTGTAGGATAATGAATCAAGATGAGCTCATTGGTAATGATCTTAGGAAATCACCCAAGTACATGCCATTGGTTGAATCATTTATTACATTTGCATTTGAGCATGCTTCTAAAAATGGTTCTTCCCAGGCATGATGCCCGTGTAAAGATTGTGAAAATGATGCGTATGTAGTGAGGAACAAGTTAGGGGAACATCTCATAATGAGGTGGTTCCAAACAAGCTACACTCGTTGGATATGGCATGGTGAAGCTATGGAAGGCTCTACAACAAATGAATTGGAGGACTCGATGGCGAGTGATGAATTAGATGGGAATGTGGAGTTTGATGAAATGGTGGAAGATATTGCAAGGGAATTCAAAGGTAAACCATAGTCATTACAAGCTTTGATGAACGACAATGGTACCCCCTTGCACAATGGTTCAAAATACTAATTTTTGAGTGCGACCATGTGGATAATGAGCTTGAAGGAAAAATTTGGATGGACAGATAAGTCGATGATGGAAACTCTCTAGTTGTTTTGGGATTTGCTTCCAGAAGGTAATTTAATCCCGGATAGGTTGTATGCTGCAAAAAAAATACTTTGTCCGATGGGATTGGAGCTGAATAAGATCTATGCATGCCCAAATGATTGTATGTTGTATAGGGGGAAGTAGATAAAGATCGAGAAAATTTTCATGTACGGTACAAGTTGAAGACAGGTGCGATTGCAGTGGGTACAGAAGTTACAGAATAATCAAGAAAATGACACCGGTAAAATTGTTATGGTACCTCCCGATCATTCCCTATTTGAAGTAGCTTTATGCATGTAAAGAAGAAGAAAAATTGTTGCGTTAGCACGTGGATAGGGTCCGACCTGTGGATAATGTGATAAGATATACTTTGGACGGGGAGCATTGGAAAAAAATCAATGCTCTATACCCCGATTTTGGCAAAGAATCTCGGCATCTGAGGTTAGGATTGTGTACAGACGGTATGAATCCTTTTGGTAATATGAGTAGTACACATAGCTCTTGGCCCATGATGTTGGTCATTTACAACCTTCCGTCGTGGTTGATGATGAAAAGTAAGTATGTTTTGTTGTCTTTGGTGATATCAAGTCCAAAGAAACCTGGTACTGAGATTGATATGTATCTTGCTCCTCTAGTTGAGGATTTTTTTTATTTTGTTTAAAGATGGTGTTCGAATTTATGATGGGTTGGTGGAAGATTATTTCACTGTTAAGGCGTTGTTATTCGGCACAATTTATTATTTTCCTGGATATGGGAAATTGTCTGGCTATTCTGTGAAAGGGCACTTGGCTTGTCACATTTGTGAGAAAGACACAGATTTTTGTCAGTTGAAACACGGTTGTAAGACCGTTATCAAGGCCATAAGCAGTTTCTTCCCGAGGGGCATCCCTGGAGATTGGCAAAAAAATGGTTCAAAGGGGAAATGGAGGAAAGAGGAGCACCGTTGCCATGCACATATACACGGATTCTTGTAAGGGTTAAAAATTTTCCCAACGACTTAGGTAAGAAGAAAAGAAAAGCTATTGTTGAAGGTAGTTAGAAGAAATGTTCAATCTTCTTTAAGCTACCATATTGGGAGCATTTGGACGTCAGACATTGCCTTGACGTTATGCACATTGAGAAGAATGTTTATGATTCCTTGGTTGGGATGTGTTAAATACTCCTAGTAAGACCAAGGATGGATTGAAGTCTAGGCTCGATTTGGTTGAGTTGGGTATTCGGAAGAATCTGGGGCAAGTGACTACAGGTGAAGAATGTTATTTGCCCCGTGCATGTTATTCTATGTCACAGTCGGAGAAGATATCCTTTTGTGAGACCCTTAGCAGTGTAAAATTACCTGGTGCATACTCGTCTAACATTAGCTCTTGTGCGTCAGTCGAGGAGTTAAAGTTGGGGGGAGTTAAAGTCACACAATTGTCACAACCTGAACAGGAACTGAATGCCATTGCCATTCAATCTACACTGCCTTCTCATGAAATATTGTGCATTACAAAGCTTTGTTTGTTTTTCAAATCCATATGTCGCAAAAGTATAAGTGCATCGAGGTTGGATAGGTTGCAAGTGATGATTGTTGAAGTTTTGTGCTGTATGGATATGTATTTCCCACCATCATTTTTTGACATTATGGTCCACTTGATTGTCCATTTGGTGCGTAAGATAAAACTTTGTGTCCCAGTTTTACTAAGATGGATGTATCCATTCGAGAAGTACATGAAAATTTTCAAGCACTTTGTGAAAAATTGGTACATGTCAGATGCTAGTACTGTTCAGTGATACGTGACTGAAGAAGCCATTGAATTTTTCACTGATTATGAAGGAAGTTGAATCTATTGAGGTTTTAATTGGTAGACATGAAGGGAGGTTAGAAGGTGTCGGGGTGAGACAGGGGAAATTATTTACCCCGACTGCGGAGGATTTTATGTGTTGCTCACCTTTATGTCCTATGCAACCACAAGGATGTAGTTTCATACATCAAAAATACATCTGGAGATGATACGAGCGGGGCACCCAAATTTCAATGAGGCTCAGGTCCTCTAATTGCGCACTTTGACTTTTGCATCTTGGTTGCGGAATCATGAAGATGTCGGTGAACATTCAATGAAAGTGAAATGGTTGGTGCGCAAACCATTGGGAATTATTCTTTCGTATTCAGGTTATGACATCAATGGCTTCACTTTTGCCACAAAATCAATGGATGATAATAGTGTCACTCAAAACAGTGGAGTGTCTCTTGTCTCTGAAGCATTGCACATTGGAAGTCGGGGTGATGACAATCCTTTGTACGCCATGAAATGCTACTTTGGTACAATTTCAGAAATTTGGGAGCTTGATAATGTCATTATGTGTGTCCTTGTGTTTAAATGCCAGTGGGTTGATATTAACAACGGACAATGCATAGAAGAATTAGGGTTCACCCTAGTAGACAGAAGTCGCGTTGGAAAATCAGGCGCATCAGGTTTTTTACGTCAGGGATCCTGTTGATCCTAGGTGGGAGGTTGTTGTGGAGGAGAAACATGCTTTTGTTGAAGAAAATGAAGTAGAGGAAGTAATTGGATTCGGATGTCATACATCGATCTATGGATCTAATGATGTTATGTTTCTTGAGGAGGATGATCGAAGTCTTCACAACTTCGTAGGCCATAGCGGTCACAGTAGAAAAAGTAAATCGAAGAAGGTATATATGAACATGGACTGGCGGAAAAAGTGGTATGAAAAAGTGTAAGTTAATATAACATTAAGGTTGCAGACTGTTTAGGGTATAACAAACTAACTTTAATTTATCTATTAATGTTTTTACACAAGAAAAATTGAAGAAAGATTAATTGAGCGGGAAATTCATTCCCACGAGCAAACACGACATACATTGTGAAGCCACAGACAAATCTAACCACATGGGACGTGTGAGAGATGTTGGTAGTTTCTTGACCCAAGAAGAGGTATTTAGCATTGTATGGTATTACAATGGAGCGGAACCCTCAGGAATGCACAATTTTAAAAAGAAAGTACAACAACAAAAATGAATCGAGCAACTAGACATCTTAATCCGGAGATTGGTCCAACACACCGGGCTCGTTCTTCCCCAAAATTTAGAGGACTTAACGCCCAATTGGAAACCACCTTTGAGGGGTTCACAAAATTCTCCTGCAGATGTAGAGGGCAATTGCGAGCCAATATTTCAAAATCCAAGAATCGATAGGCAATTGTTCAAATTTGACAACCTCGACAATGTCATACTTGCAAATGAGACAAAGGTACATGTTTCCTTCTCATTAATATCGCTCTATGAATAACTATCGAGTTTACTATATATTTTATCCATGTCTGTAGAAATCATGTTCGTGTGAACTGTACATTGATCAAGGCATAGAAGGTACACCGCTCCATGTTATCGATGGAGTTTCGCATGAGTTAATGAGACATCATCACTTTGTGCCTATTGTTGATGGTTTTTTGAGGGTTTCATTGGAGAATGCTTTGGTCATGGGCGCCCCTTTACCAATCTCGGGCGGAGAACACAAGAAAGTTAGCCCTGCTCGAGGGATGTTCCTTACTTGGTCCCGAAGACTAATTTACGCATATCACATCAAGGTTTGACATTTAATGGAAACAAGGCCCGCATCACCTAAACCAGTGAAAACTACACCAAGACCGGTCAAAGCAAGACCCAAATTTGTCCCAACAACACAAACTAGGGTTAGAGCTCCATTGGGAACGACACAAGCCCTATAAGACTCACCACACTTTGTATAGGTACTATATAATTTGCTGTACCCACATGATCGAAACTAAAAAATATGCATTCTTAGGAAGAGAATGTGTATTTTGATGCAAAGGTGAAATCATGGCGTTATGTAGTGATTTTGAAGACTTGTGGAGATGTGACCAAGTTAATCAAGCGATGGTGTCGATCTACACCTTGTGAGTGACTTTCAAAAAGTCGTTTATAAAGTCATTTTTTAATACACTAGGTATTATTGCTAATGATGACTTAATTGTAATTATTGAGGTACATGTTTTCCACTACTCATAAAAAAAGGGATGGATTGGATACATGTGCCCGGTCATAATACAAGAAGTTGGTTGTACGAAAGAAGAGAGAATCGACTACGTTTGAAAATGCCTTGACCGTAAGGATAAAAAGGTTTTCGTTGCACCATACATCGAGAGGTTACCTACTGCATTCATTTTCTTTTCCAAAATCATTACATTGTAATTTATATCATAATTTTTTATTTATTTTTAGCGACCATTGGAGATTGATATTCATAATACCCACAAATAAGCTGGTGTATTGGCTGGATCCCATGCACTTTCCACCGTCGAATGTATTCATTCACATTTTAGAATCCATAATGAAGGAACCAAGCGAACAAAATAAAAATGCGTTTGAGTTTATCAACATCAAGGTGGTCTACCGATAACTTTATTTTTATTTTAATATCCACTATTGGTCCAACATAGTTAAAAATTCTTGTTTTTCACAATTAGTACAAGAAACCGGCACAAACGTGGGAGTGTGGGTATTACGTCCTGTTATACGCGACTGAGTGCATAGAGAAAATCAAGGAACATGCACTTGAACTTGACAAGGTAATTGTGTAATTGTTTGTAGTCATCTTTTTATAGAAAATTTCCTAAATATTAATGGTGTACCATATATATTGTTGCTAACCGATTTTCAAAAAGGATTCGGCACTCTACTCGCTAGTTGAAATCAACAATGCGCGGAATTTTTTGGCAAAACATCTAATTCTCAATCGGTCCCATTCCTTGAGGAATCCTACTATTGGTAGGGTAGTGCAACTTAGATAAATATTGTAGCTTAAAAATGGCGGAATAGATTTGTGGTCAAATCTATTCCTATATATCTATAGATTATTGTTGGCTTAGCTTTATCTATAGATTTTTGTTAAGGTAGAACATACTATTGTGTATTGTTTTAGCATTGTGACTGTGAATCGTGGTTGTTGGATCCGAAATAGTTTATGAAACACATTTTTGGCAAAAAGAATAGAGGCTATTTCCGACCCCAGAAATCATTTCGGATCCGGGAATGCATTTATGCATAGATCTGAATACGATTCCGAATTCAGAAATAAAACCACCTTAAAAGTTTTCGAGTACGGAAACTTTTTCGCTTAATAAAAATGTGTGCCTTCCATTTTACAGTAAGGGGACGGAAATGGCACAAGATGTCGGAAATAGAAATCAACATCGCCAAAGAACGAAACTGATAATATTTTCCAATCTCGGAAACACTTCCACGACACAACCCTTAAATCAAACTTTCCGATATCTACAAATTAATGTTTCCGAGTTTGAAAATTGTGTGCAGTGTACGATGGCCTGACTAAAGTTTCCGAGTTCAGAAAAATTTTAAGGCTGTTCCATCGTCAATTATAAGGCGGTTTTTAACCGCATTCAAAGGCAATTTTTAAGGCTGTTCCGCGAACCGCCTTATTTTTAAGGCAGAACCAGTAAAAGGCACCTAAAAAGTGCCTTTCAATTGCCAATAGAACCGCCTTAGATAGGCCATTTTTACACTAGTGGATAATCTAAATTTAATATTAAAATTAATATATAATATACCTTAATACATTAAACTTTTTATGACAAAATCTTAAGAAATACAGCCTTTCTATAGGCAAGACAAAGTTGAAATAGAATTATAGAAAGGTAAAATATTTTAGTTGCAGTATTAAAATTTACTATGCAACAACGTGCAATAGTTATAAGTTTATGAACCGATTAATGCAAACCAAAAATTTTATCTTGATTTCTTCTAATTTGCAATTTAAACATTGGTCTTTCCATAACTTATGAAAAGACGATCTTTCAAGAGAATAACTCATTTTTAAATACTATTACCAATCACATATTGATATGTACTAAATTATGCCATTTCTAAATATTAGTTAACAAAAACAAAAATAAAGTCGTATAAATAGATAAAGTCTTGGGAAACACCATCTTACCATAGGCATATAGAAAGATAAGGCTGAATTAAAATTTTAGAGGGGTAAAATTTTAGTTGCAATATTAAAATTTCATTTTGCAACATGCATTAGTTATAAGTTTATGACTCGATTACTGCAATCCAAAATTTTAATCTTGATTTCTTCTAATTTGCAATTTAAACTTTGGTCTTTCCATAACTTATGGAAAGACGGTCTTTCAAGAGACGGACTCATTTTTAAATACTATTACCAATCACATATTAATATGTACTAAAATATATCATTTCTAAAATTTAGTTAACAAAAATAAAATAAAGTTGTATAAATAGACAAAGTCTTGGGAAAGACCGTCTTCCATAGGCATGGAAAGATGGGGTTGAATTATAATTTAATAAAGGTAAAAGGCTTTAGTTGCAATATTAAAAATTTATTATGCAACATGCAGTAGTTTTAATTTTATTACTCGATTACTGCAATCCAAAAATTTATCTTGATTTCTTATAATTTGCAATTTAAACCTTGGTCTTTCCATAACTTATGGAAAGATTGTCTTTCAAGAGACAAACTCTAAATAGACAAAGTTTTGGGAAATGTCGTATTTCCATAGGCATAAAGAAAGACCGCGTTGAATTAAAATTATAGAAAAGTAAAAGGTTTTAGTTGCAATATTAAAAATTTATTATGCAACGTGTAGTAGTTATAAGTTTATGATTTGATTAATGCAATCCAAAGTTTTTATCTTGATTTCTTCTAATTTACAATTTAAACATTGGTCTTTACATAACTTATGGATAAACTGTCTTCAAGAGACAGATTCTAAGAAAAAATGCAAACAAAATTTACAAATTGTTAAATAAATCATTGAAAGTATATACAAATAAAATATTTCAGTACTATATTTAATATTTATAGTATAAATTGTTTTTTTGTCTTAAAATTAAAATTTATTAGAAACCCTTATATATATAAATAGAAGTTAGTCCATCTATTATTCTAAATGTTTAACATAGTAATTTTAGATATTTTTGTAGGCAAATTAAATTACGTGAAAATAATTGATTGCAGTGAGTAAAAAAAAGAATAAGTAGATGAAAATGATTCACTTATTATCATGAAATGAAGTTTGATAACATTAAATACATAAGAAAAAACTGTTTTTATAACCCTACATAGTTGACATAAGTGCCAATATAACCTTTCAATATTCGAAAGTGCTAATATAACCCTATATAGCTAGTGAAAGTGCCAATATAACCCTATAATTTTTAAGGATGTGCTGATATAACCCAACAAACATTAGAAATGTGCTGATATAACCCTAAAAACATTAGGAATGTGCTGATATAACCCAATAATATTGCATAATGTGCTGATATAACCTTACATAATTTCAACGAACTATGGTGTTCCGGCTAACTATGAATGTAAAATTGTCCACTCAATTTCAGAGTTAGCCCAAAGGGTATTTTGGTCAATTTACATAGAGTTAACGCTAAAAAATTGAGGTCAATGCCGGAAATGGGGTCTGGGGGTTATATTGGCACTTTCATTAACTAGTTAGGGTTATATTTACACTAAAAATTATCATAGGGTTATATTGGCACTTACTCAAGTAGATAGGGTTATATTAGCACTTATCCCATAATCCAAAATGGAAAGTGTATCAAATTTAAAAGAGTGGGTCTCCTGACAGGCGGCATGTCCATAAGCTTATGGACAGACCACTTATTTATTACCTTATACACTACATTTCTTAAATTACATACAAAATTTAAAAATTTTAAAAATAATTTTTTATATCATTTATTTTTATATTTTCACCTTCAAATACATATTATTACTTGTTTTAACTTATAAAATGCAATATTTAAATTTTATAAAAAATTACAACATTTAAGGCAAATGCCCCTGAGGACTGTCCTTAAGCTTATGGAAATGCCGTCTTTCCTGAGACTTTCCCATTTAAAAATATAGTATATTGTAAAAATAAGTATTATGAACGAATTTCTCTAACAAATGGAGATTGAGGATACAAAAAGAATGTGCATCCTCATAAACAGAGTATGATTAGTTACTCATTAATTGTAAAACATTGAAGTATGGGAATAACATTGAAAATAAGAGAGAGATTTGCATTGTAAATTGGGGGTTGATTTAATAAAATATTTTATTTTCAATTAATTTTAAGAATGGGAGATGAAAATTTATATGAGTGACACATGACAATAATGGTGTGGAAAAGTCGTATGCAAGAATAACTTCCTTTAATATATGTAGTCGTCCCCAACCTCCGTAGACAAGGTGATTCTCACAAAAACCTCCCTCTCTCAATGCTTGTGTATTCCCTGTTCAGATTTCTCTTTTGTAGATGGGATACTTGACTGTTGAGCTGATGAGATTGGCGATTAGTTGAATTTCGGACGGAGAAATCGAGTTTGCTAGATTGTTGATTATGTACCATCAGTGCATTATTTCAACTTGCTTGATTGAGTATGGCCATTTTTGTTAACACTTTTACCCCCTTGGCTATTTAAAAAATTAGTTCATTTACTCATTGAGGGGTCAAAAGTGTTTAAAAAAAATCGAAGAAAAATAATGGTGATAGTTAAGGGGCCGCCGAAATCATTTGTTCTATTAAAAAGATATATTGGACTTTCACTCGAGCCAAACTTGAATTCTAACTCAATTACTTCAGAAATTTGGTTTTACTGAATTTACTAGAATAATTACTTCTGTGTTCCAATATAACCTATTTAACCAAATACGCAATAAAGTAAAACGTAGAGACACGAGACTTGGTTACGCAGTTCGGTGATAATCACCAACATCTGCGGGTCTGACCCAGTTCAGAATGAATCCACTAATAAAAAATATACAGTACAAAGTACACCACACAATTATACTTATTTATCTAATTATGACGTGTGAATTCTGCAAGCTCCCCTTGCTACCGATCCGCCTTGATCAGACTCCCTCCGACCTCGAAACTCGCCGACGCTGGATCTCCTCCTCCCAAGATATTAAGGTATACGATTCTGAACATTGAACAACAGTTTACGTATGTTGGAACATATATATGCTAGCTCTCGCAGTACTCTTCAGAAAAATAGAAAATCCGTGTGCAGATTTTTGCAATTAAGCTCATGAGTATTGCAGCTGTGATGTCCTCCTTACATAGTCCATTGAGTAGATTGGAACTCCCATGATTGTCTCAATAAGATTCCTATTCCTTATCTACTTCTAAAGCATATCCGAATCACATAGATAAAGTGATTTTCCTTATCTTAAATATCCCATAATATTCCATAAATCCAATTCCATATTTATTGGAATTTTCCATAAACCCATTATACTTATACTACACGCCTAAAATAGCATATTTGTGAAATATACATCCTTCCACAAGTCTAATACCTCAATATTCTGTATTTCGTAAAAACCTTTTAGGCACCCAACTTTTCTTATGTTCCAACATGGAACATTTTTCTTTTCAAAATCAGTTCACAAATTGTCAATTATTTAATCAATGAAATTCACGTGACTTTACAATCTTCCCCTTTGGCATTTTATGGACCCAGCCATTTTGGAAATAAGAGCATAAAGAAAAACTTCCAATATCACAACATAAGTCTTCCAAAAATCCACTTATGCTGGAACATATGCTAATCACTGAATTTGAACTCATAAGAATATCAAGAAAACCATAATTCCATAACGAAATTAATTCAGATTACAACACCAAAAAAAATCCAAAATCCTCATAATATGCCAAAGGCAATAAAAACACATAAATAACCAAAAAAAATAGCACTGAAATCTACTCCCCATTAAAATCAACAACTGATCTATGTAGGAACATAGTCAGTTCAGAACCATCAATCATGTTCAGGAGCAGGAAATTATGTTTCCAACCGAGCCTTCTAAGCTTCAATCTTTGCCTTTTCTGCTTCTAGAGCAGCAATCTGGATAGCTATAGCCCCAACCTTGCATTCAGAACAACCAACTTGGCCTATGTCTCTCCACTAGCTGAAGTAGACGCCAACGGATCCCAAGGTAGATCATGCACTTGTATCATCCCAAAAAATTTCTTGTTAGGCTAGAGAGATTCAGTCTCCACTATCTCATCCTTAGCCTTAGCTTTCACTTTTGCACTCCTATTCAACTCAGTAATAAGGCATGGATATACAAGAGCATGCTTAGCTTTAGGGGCAAGTGCCTGCCTCACAACACTCTATTGTATAAGCAATCCCAGATTATCTAGCTTCTGTGTTCCAACACAATATAGAAGTTTAGTCATCTCTCTAGTAAGAGTAGTAGTGCTGGTCGAGGGAATCCAGCAGTGAACAACAATCTGGAATAAGCAGAAGAATCCAGTAGCAGACCACTTAGTGTTAGCTCTTCTAGATATTACTGACAAAATATGGTCATCAGTGACCTCTAACTCCTTAGAAAACACTCCACCAAACTCGAGAGTTTTCATCCCCATCAACCTATTAAGTTTCTCAGCAGAAAAATTAATAATCTTGCCTCTCACAAACACCCTATTATACCAGGGAAATTCATCATCCAGATTTCCTTCCATCAAATTGTTGTATACTTCACACACCACTTGCTTGTTATACTCTTCATATAAAGTAACAGCTTTCTTGAATCCAATCAACTCCACAAAATCAGAAAATCCACTTGTTTCATATGCCTCTAAATCAAAATGCCTCTCAGAAATAATCTTTATTGGCAAGAATACCTTTCCCATTTCCTCAAAACCTTCATCTAAATAAATTTCATATAAAGCATCACTTATTGGAGGAGGTGGTAGAACTTTCTTCTTCTTTGGAGAGGCCAGGGTTTTCTTCTTGAATTTCTTGGCTATTGGAGATGACTATGCTGCAGGCTCCTTCCTCTTGGCCTTCCTTAGTCTCGTCTGGATGAACTCATCCAAGACTTCATCACTTGAGTCGGTCAGGTTTGGTTCTTGTGTTGGAACATGCTCAGTCTGGTCAATCTCTTTATCAATCTGCTCAGCATCTGCAGCAGCTCCACTCTATGTTCCAACATCTTATGACTCCTATTGTAGATCAACTCCCCCTATCTGTCCACCTTCTGAGTACTTTAGGTCATCATAAGCACTCCCAATATAGTCATCAAAAACTTGATCTTGTCCACCCATATCAGCATCTGTGAATCCCAAAACTGGTTCATCAACTTCCATGTCTTCAGCATCCTATGACTATGTTCTCTGTGTTGGAAGCACTCCCAATATAGTCATCAAAAACTTGATCTTGTCCACCCATATCAGCATCTGTGAATCCCAAAACTGGTTCATCAACTTCCATGTCTTCAGCATCCTATGACTATGTTCTATGTGTTGGAAGCACTCCCAATATAGTCATCAAAAACTTGATCTTGTCCACCCATATCACCATCTGTGAATCCCAAAACTGGTTCATCAACTTCCATGTCTTCAGCATCCTATGACTATGTTCTCTGTGTTGGAACATACCCGACACTCCCCTCTCTATCAATGTCTGTCAGCAAAATAATCATAGGCCTTCTAAGCTCTTCATTCCTCTTGGAAACATTAGCATCATAAAACACTAATGGCATCCGATCAATGGATTTTACCACTTCAAAACCCTCAGACTCAGAGTCATCAATCTCCTCAATCATCACACTACTAGGGCCAGGAGAATAAGAATAAAACCTTTCCTTGCTATTGTATATGCCATACGCACCTTTCAACAACCTAGGATTATGATTTTGCACATCATCAAGATCTCCTATATCCTCACTAAATAACTCCTTAATATCCACATCTAGTACTTTCCCTTTCAAGTTCTTCACCTTTGATAAATCTAAAGTAATTCTATCTTCTTTCACCCATTCAAAGAACTCATCCAAAGAGTTAAAATCCATACCATGCAAGTTAGGGAGATTTTCCTTTGGCCGAAGTAGCATCATTCTCAGGTTTGTTGCCGCCGGTGATCTCAGGAAGATGAGGATTATCATGGTTCTTTCTTTTGGCCATTGTTATTGTTCGAGCTTGAGAAGTTCCGACAAGAAGGTTTTTAGAGTAAGGGAATTTTCATTTGAGTACACTTAGGCTTCTACAGGATTGGTGATGTCAAATCCGTAAAGAAATCCCAAGTGTATTGGCTTCCAAAAGTTGAAGATAGGGACCAAAAGGGAGTATGATAGTTGAAATTAGAGGGAAGGTAGAGAGATAGAAAAATTTTGAACCAAGATTAAATTCTCCTTAATTCACCTCATTAATCGTGCCTCCCTTCTTCCCTTTCCATGAACAACAATGATTGCCTTTTTCCTACTTGTCAACTCTTATCACAACTCTGTGAACTTCTAACATAGCTCCACAACTTCAATTTTTGTTCACTTTTCCTTCTTTCTAATTTTTTGTGTTTTTCTAATTTTATGTACACAAAATAAAACCAAAAAACAAAAGTATTTACAGCTAAATAAAAGCTATAAAGAAATACCTCAAATCTGACAAACACTTAAGTGTTGTCTGTGGACCTCAAACGTAGCAATATCCAAAGGTTTTGTTAAGATATCTGCAAATTGCTCAGATGTTGGAACATATGCAACCCCCACTTCCTTCCTTTCAACAAGATCTCTAATAAAATAGTGTCTTATATCAATGTGCTTTGTTTGAGAGTGTTGAACTGGATTTTTATAGATATCAATAGCACTTGTGTTGTCACATAAAATCTTCAGAGACCCCTGATGAATTCCATAGACTTTCAACATTTGTTTCATTGATAATAGTTGTGTACAACAACTTCCAGCAGCAAGATATTCAGTTTCAGCAGTTGATAATGAGATTGAATTTTGTTTCTTACTATACTAGGATACTAGGTTCGTACCAAAAAAGAAACATCCACCAGTGGTGTTTTTTCAATCATCTACATTACCAGCCCAACTAGAGTCACTGTATCTAATCAGATCAGAGTCTTGATTCTTAAAACACTAGATGTCATACTCAGAAGTCCCACTAACATATCAAATAATCCTTTTGACCGCAGTCAAGTGAGTTTCCTTCGGATCAACCTAAAATCTTACACATATTCCAACACTGAAACATATATCGGGTCTACTTGCTGTCAGATACAATAGACTCCCAATCATGGCCCTATGCAGTCTCTGATCAACTCCGACTCCATTCTCGTCTTTCACCAATTTATCATAAACCCCATAGGTGTTCAGACCGCTCTAGAATTGCTTAGTCTGAATCTCTTCACTAAATTTAAAGCATACTTACTCTAATTTATAAACAGACCATTCTTTTCTTGCTTGACTTGAAGCCTATAAAATATGTAAGTTCTCCAACCATAGTCATCTCAAATTTGGACTGCATCAAAGTCACAAAATCATGTACCATAGATGGTGAAGTAGAGCCAAACACAATATCATCAACATAGATTTGAGCAATGAAAATCTTTGATGATTTTTCAAGCACAAATAACGTACGATCTACTCCCCCTCAATGATAACCTTTCTGAATAAGAAAGTTAGTAAGTCGTTCATACCATTTCCTAGGTGCTTATTTCATACCATTCAATGCCTTTTTCAGTCGATACACATGATGAGGGTAATGGGGATCCTCAAATCCTTTAGGTTGTTCAACATAAACTTCTTCATTAACCACACCATTCAGAAAAGCACTTTTGATATCCATCTGTTATGGAGTGAAATTCACATTGCAAGCAATAGCAAGTAAAATTTGAATTGACTCTACCCTGGAAACTGGTGCAAATGTCTCATCAAAATCATAACTCCTTCAACCTGAGTATATCCTTGAGCAACCAGTCTGGCCTTATTTTCAGTGATTTTACCATCAACATCATATTTGTTCTTGAAAATCCACTTAGTGCCAATAACATTTACACTTTTAGGGCGAGGAGTGAGATACCATACATCGTTACGTGCAAACTGGCCAAGTTCTTCTTGCATTTCTGCTATCCAATATTCATAAAGTAAAGCTTCCTTGTATTTCTTGGGTTCAATAAGAGAGATGAAACACTTTAATCCTGCTAGTTCTTTGTAATTTACCCGAGGGATTGATCGAGTTCTCCGTATGCTTGGTTCTGGATGCACCTGTATTGGAACATGCGGTGGTACAATGGGGGAAGATGTTCCAACATACTTGACTTCTTCAGGCTCATCAGGATTGTCAGTTTGTTCCGATGTTTCACCATAGCCCGGTTCATCAGGTTGAGTGCTCTATGTTGGAACATGGCCTACATTTGGTTAATCTTTTCTATGAACTGATACTTGGAGGTCATCATAATCATTCACAATGATATTTATGGACTCCATGAGAGAATTTTCCAAAGATTGTAGACATTATAAGCCCTGTTGTTCACAAAATAACCAAGAAAAATCCCAACATCACTACGATTGTCAAATTTTACCAATTGCCCTCTATCTCGGAGAATGTAACACTTGCTTCCAAACACATGAAAGTATGAGAAATTTGGCTTCCCGCCCTTCCAAATCTCGTATGATATTTTGCTTGTGAATGGACGAAGATACACACAATAGATCGTATAACAAGCTGTATTAATGGCTTCTTCCCACCATTTTTTGTGGATTCCTTTCTCGGCTAGCATGACTTGAGCTATCTCCTGAAGAGTCATGTTCTTTCTTTCCACAATAACATCCTGCCGCGGCGTGATTAGAGCATAGAATTCATGTTGAATGCCAAGTTCATCACAGAAATCAGTGAATTGAGAATTTTGAAATTCCCTGCCATGACCACTATGAATTCTGACAATCTTTCCTACTGGACTTCATTTTTCTATCTGCAATTTTATCACCAAACTTCTAAACACATCTACAGTGTCAGCTTTTTTATTTAGAAAAGCTACCCAAGTGTATCTAGAGAAATCATCAACACATGCAAAGATATACTTCTTGCCCCTCACACTGGGTATATTGACTAGACCCATCAAATCAATATGAAGTAATTCCAAATTTCTTGAGGTAATTATATACTGAACCCAAGAGTTAGGAGATCGAATTTGTTTACCTTGTTGACATGTACCGCACACAATTCCATTTTTGCTTGTAAGTGTAGGCATACCTCGTACCGCCTTCACATTTGAAATTTTCACCAGGGTTTTGTAGTTGATATGACCGAGCATTCTAAGCCACATGGTTCCTTATCTTGTTTTGAACTCAGACACTTCACTTTCTGTTCTAGTAAATAGCAATTGTCCTATGATTGAATGCCTGAGAGAACTTTATCTTCACCATGTTTCACTATGCATTTGTCTTTCTGCAATTCTACTGTCACATTGTCATCACACAATTGACTGATACTTAACCGATTTACCTTCAATTCTTCAACGAACAAAATGCTAGTAAATATTGAAAATCATTCAATATGTGGTTCGCCTTTTCCAACCACTCTACTCCTCTTTCCATCGCCAAATGTAACAAAACCACCATCATATGGTTTGATATTTATTAGAATTCCTGAGTTCCAGTTATGTGATAAGAGCAACCACAATCAAAGTACCACGAGTCTCCAGAATGTGCGATAAGAGATGTGTGAGCAACAAGGCAAGTACTAGTACGTTTAATAACCCATACCTTTCTGACCATCCTTGATCGCTAGACATCGTCTATGTTGCAACATACCAAGAGTTGTCGTCCTATCATGATATCCCTGACCAGTTTCTGGCATTGTTCCTCAGTATGACCTTGATACGAGCAGTAGCTATAGATGAGAGGTTTCCTTTGATGAGTCTTAGCAAACTTTCTTTTTATCTCTTGAATCTTTGACTTGAGATTGACTGTGCTACCTGGTGGGTTGTCATACCCGATTTCGTGTCGATCTCCATAGTTCTTTCTCATGGTCAGAATGTCATCAAGTTTTGTCTTACCAATTTTTAACTTGGTAATAGTTGCATCGGCCATCTCAGCTCTCTTAGTTGTTGAGGTTAAATTCAAATTCAATTCTTCAATCTCTCTTATTAGTTCAACAACTAGAACTAGCAGCTCCTTTTCCTTTTCAGCCATATATTTTTTTTCCTTCAACAATTTGTTTGCATCAACCACTTTAAGCCACATGTCATACATTTTCTCATATGTACTGTAGATCTCTTTATCACTCACAACTAGTCCGACATCATCACTGGATGCGTCATCAGAACCTGTGTTGGAACATACAACTTCGTCTTTCTCTGACATGTTGGAACATTCATCATCTGATTCACCGGGAAATTTTGCTCTAAATGCCACATAATTGCTTATAAGTTCCTCTTCCTCTTTCTCATATTCTTCATCTTCATTCCATGAGGTGACATAATTTTCCTTGCTTCTTTCGGATATTTGCACATTCAGCATGAATATGACCATATCATTCACATTCTCTACATTGAATTCTTCCAGCCTGCTTTGCTTCAACACTTTGAATTCTAGAGAACTGGTGATTTCCTTGTTCCAATTGTGTCCTGCGATTATTACCAAAGTCTTGTGCCCGAGGTCTAATTCCACCAAATCTCTCTTGTGATTTCTTTTTTACCATCTTCTTCAGCATTCTTAAGAAATTCTTCGTAATAAGAGAAATTTTTTCAAATCCATCATCACTGTCAGATTCATGATTGACCTTTGATGACGAAGTTTTGAAGGCCAACTACTTCTGAACTTTCTTTGTAGGTTGTTGCAAGGTCATTCATAGGTCTGTAAAGATCCATTAATTCATCTAAGGTCATGGTGGCTACATCTCTTGCTTCTTCTATTGTTGCAACTTTCATAGAAAACCTTTTAGGAAGTGATCTCAAAGTCTTCTTCACCAATTTTGCTTCTTTTTAAACTTTCCAAAGTTGATATGCCATATTGAAGATGTCTCTAAGTTTCCCGTTGAATACAACAATTGTATCATCCTCCTCCATCTTCATTTCCTCGAACTTTGTAACCAATATCTGTAGTTTGGATTCTCCTACACAACTCGTTCTTCATGGACAGTTTGCAAAATATCCCAAGCTTTCTTTGCTTAATGACATGTTGAGATGAGTTTGAACTGATTTTTTTCCACTTCCGTGAAAATAGCATTCAACGCCTTTGAATTTGCCAATGAAGCCTTCAGTTCATCTGGAGACCAAGTATACTTGTCTTTGAGTTTCTGCTTCTTCGTACTCGACTCTCCTTCTTTCTCCTTTGAGCTAGTTTCACCATCTTTAGTAGGGTGATTCCATTCAGTTTCAATAAAGTCCTATGCTAGTTCATCCAGTGAGTTGATGAAGACTATCATGCATGTCTTCCAGTAATTGTAGTTGGTACCTTCCAAGAGTGGTGGTCGAGACACCGAGGCTCCTTCTTTGGTCGTCATGGTAAAATCGGATCACACTTTCCTTGACACAACAAAGGCTAGAGTAAGTGACTTAGCTCTGATACCAAATAAAATTTGGTTTACCGAATTATCTTAATAATTACTCCTATGTTCCAACATAACCTATTTAACTAAGTATGCAATAAAGTAAAACTTAGAAACACAAGACTTGGTTACACAGTTCGGTGAAAATACCTACATCTACGAGGTCTGGCCCAGTTCATAATGAATCCACTAATCAGAAAAATGCAGTACAAAGTACACCATACAATTATACTCATCTATCTAATTATTAAGTGTGAAGTCTGCAAGCTCCCTTGCTACTGATCCGCCTTGATCAGATTCCCTCTGACCTCGAAACTCATCGACCCTGGATCTCCTCCTCCCGAGGAATTAAGGTATGTGATTTTGAACTTTGAACAATGGGTTACGTATGTTGGAACATATATATGCTGGCTCTCACAGTACTCTTTGGAAAGATAGAAAATCTGTGTACAGATTTTCGCAATTAAGTTCATGAGTATTGCAGTTTTGATGTCCTACTTATATAGTCCATTGATCATAACGAAACTCCAATGATTGTCTCCATATTATTCATATTCCTTATCTACTTCTAAAGCATATCCAAATCTCATAAATAAAGTAATTTCCTTATCTCAAATACACATAATATTCCATAAATCCAATTCCATATTTGTCAGTATTTTTCATAAACCCGTTATGCTTCTATACACGCCTAAAATACCATATTTGTGGAATATACATCCTTCCATAAGAGCAATACCGCAATATTCTGTATTTCGTAAAAACATTATAGGCACCCAACTTTCCGTATGTTTCAACATGGAACGTTTTTCTTTTCCAAATCAGTTTACAAATTGCCAATTAATTAATCAATGAAATCCACGTGACTTTACAATATCCACGCAAATTCAATTCGAACCAAGAGCTTATACTTCCTCTAACCCAATTTAAATTGTACACTTGTTTTTTACACTAATTTGATCACATATCTGAGAATGTATGTGAACAACAATATTATCATACATATTGTTGAATTCGTCGTACCAATAATTACTAAATATTACTGTTATTATATGTAGGTAAATATTTTAACGGTCAAACATATTTTTGAACAACGTGATTGTTACTGCGGTGCAATTTGATCCGGGAGAGGGAGCAGACTCGTTCGAATTCACTCATTTATATACTTACTCTCGCCACCAAACAACTTCAACGGCCAACCAACCTTATCCCACCACAATACTTTCTCCCATCGACGCAACTCTTTTGGTTAAGTGAAGTGGTCAGTTTCCAAGCTTTGCCACGGGAAAAAATGGAAAAATACCCTGAAACAAGCTCCAGAGATTCAGAAATATCAGCAGAAGGTGGCGAAATCCATCAGCGCGAAGATCAAATCAAGGACTTCATCTCCACTCTTCCGACCAAAGATTGGATAGGACTCAAACATCTCCACAACTACAACGGCTTCTGGTTTGCAACCGACATGCTTTGCGCTTTCATCGCGGTGCAAAACCAGCTCGAGCCGGAAGAAATTGACATCTTATTAGGCATAATGCCGAAACCAGGCACCATTTGGCTCAAGGCTTTATTATTTGCGCTCATCAACCGGGAAAACCACCCCATTGATCAAAACCATTCTTTGCTATAAAAAAATCCACACATTTTAGTTCCATTCATAAACTTTCAGACTGGTCAGTTCTGGTCGTCCTTGCCCTCAATTCGCTCATACGCAACACATCTACCGCAAGAGCTACTCCCGGGTGATGCTAAGTGTAAGATTGTGTACACACAAGGGCGGAGCCAGAAAACTTTCGTGGCGGGGGCTAGTTAGGAAATTTTAACAAAAAAATATTATATTACTTAAGTCTTGAATTTAATATGATGAGCAGTAAAATTCTTAACATACATATAAAATATTATTTGAATAGTAATAACCTAACTTCTAGGAGGCAGCGAAGACAACTGCATTCTTCGAGATTTCATGTTTTGAAAATGTCGTAAAATGGATTCATTGTCGATTGTTGCAAAATCCTCTTCTCAATGTACACAACAAGGCTATCATTCATCAATTCATCTCCCATGCGATTACGCAAATCAGTCTTCACAATTTTCATAGCAGAAACACCCTCTCCATAGTAGCAGTTGCAACCGGTAAAACCAATGCCAACTCAATCAACCGATATACCAATGGAAATATTCTATGAAAATCAGTTTCAACTAACCTCAGAGCAAGAGTACCCAAGTTTTCAATGCTTGAAAAGTGAGGGTCATATTGCAAAACATGGATATAGTTCCTCAACCGAGATTCAAGATACATGTGATCAGTATGAGAGAAGTCTTCCGGATAAATAGTTGCAAGATGAATCAATTCCGGAACACTGAACTGGGAGAAAGAATTTCTTGGATCAACACAGGCAATGCAACCAAGCAATCTTGTGCTAACTTCTGAAAAATGATTGTTCATCTCTTGTATGATCAAATCAACAACCTGAAATTTTAAAATTAACGGTCAATAACACAAAGAAATATCTCTTTCTTAACAAAATATGATGAATAATCATACCTGAAGAAACAATTCTACATAATAATGATGATAATTGGTTATAACTTGCCCCATTCATCTTCCATAGCCACGGCTAGTCATATTTTCATTCATATCAAGTAGTGGGATCATATGCAACTCACAAAAATGGTTAGCTTCTTCCAAAATAATATCCCATCCATCTTCCATAAAGGCTTGTAATTGTTGTTTCACACAAGCAATCAAATTCATAGCATTGACAATATTTTGATCCTTTTGTTGTAAGGCAACTGACATTTCATTCGTGATTGACAACAAGTATTTCATCAAATGCATCACACACAAACTGATAAGTATCCATTTTATCAACCAAACTTCTCGCAGTACCTCTATTCTCCTCACTGCTTCCATGGTTATGAATATCACCCAACAATTGTATCACTGGAGGTCACATCGTATGTAAACGAAGTAATGACAAGTAATGTGATCCCCAACGAGTATCTTCGAGTCTTGCTAAACCAGTTTCTTGGTTCAACCCTTGACCACTAGTAATTTGTCCTTCTTCTAAATCAACAACAATTCTAGCATGTTCATACTCCCTAACTTTATCCATTCGTTTGCAAGATGCCCTAGCCAAAGTCACAATCATAGTGACATAAGAAAAAAAATCAACCACTGTAAAAATTTCTTTAGCAACTGATACCAGAACTAATTGGAGTTGATGACAGAAACAATGAATCTACATAGCCTGTGGATTTTCCTCTCGTATCAAGGCTTGTAAACCGTGAAATTCACCCCTCATATTAGAACTTCCATCATATCCTTGTCCTCTCAATTTGTCTAAGGACAACCCATGTTTCACAAATAAAGCCACAATAGAATCTCTCACTGAAATAGAAGTAGTGTCTGGCACATGTATAATATCAATAAATTGCTCATTAATTCCTCCCCTTTCACTCACATATTGAAAAACAACTCTCATTTTCGCTTTTGTAGAAACATCTCGAGACTCATCAACCATCAAAGAAAAAACTCTATCACCAAGATCAGTAATAATAGAATGTGTTTCCTCTTCGGCACAAGCCCGAGGTAGATCTCTCTGAATTGGAGGGGAAGTCATTTGATTGTTACCCGGAGCATTTTGCTTAAGAATTTTGGCAGCATCTTCATTGTTTTGACAATACCATTCAACCAATTCAAGAAAATTACCTCTATTCACGGAACTAGAAGACTCATTATGTCCACGAAAAGATAGCACTTGTCTGAAAAGAAATTGTGTCACATCCAACATTGCAGTTATACGAGTGCGATAAGAAACCTCAGAGGTAGAATCACGTATTTGAAACACATTTATCAAATTATGCCTTTGATCTTTAAAAGATTCAACACTCATCCTTGCATCTGTATGACAACTATTCGCATCCCTAACATGAAGAGAAAATCTTTCTTTTGCCTTTTTCCAATTAGTAAATCCGTCTACTAAGAAAGCCTTTTGAGCAACTTCACCTCCCTTATTATGTGATGGGAAAAAGATAACACCAAAAACAAAATGCTGCATCTTTGGACACACTATATTCTAGTCATGGAAGTCTCTATACCAACTAGCTTGAAAACTCCTTTCTTGATTGCCAACTTTTTTTTGGGTAGTTGTGACAAATTGGTTGATAAGGCCCATTAACAATATATTCTCTTCGAATTTGATCTCGAATAGCATTATCAAACTCCTCGATTGGCTTCCTTAGACCCGGGTCATAAACAATATCATCCACATTAAACTGTGCACTTGAGCGATTTTCCGAGATTTCATCATTAGGTTTACTAGAAGACTCCCCACTACGATTTCTTTTAGTAGGTTGAAAAAATATCTTCATATCCTACATGCATAAACAAAGTAATTTTATAATTTGTATTGATAAGAACTAATTTATGTACAATTGAATTTTTTTGATTAAGAAGTAATTTTTGTATAGTTCAACTTGTAACTTTCTAATTAATTTTTCTTCTTCAACATTTAAATCATAAGAACTAATATATGGTTAACACAACATCATGTATAATAAATGTGTAATAAAAACAATTATTATATATCCATATTATGTAGTCAAATAAATAAATAAGTAATGCATATTTTAAATAAATAAAATTGAAACTAACCTTTGATCTGCTTCCAAATATTGAATTTATCCTCCCAAATTGAGCATATGTGTGAAGGCAAAGTCTTGGGAAAGACGGTCTTTCCATAGGCTTATGGAAAGATGGGGTTTAATTCGAATAATAAAAGGTAAAAGATCTTAGTTGCAATATTAAAAATTTAGCATGCAACATGTAGTAGGTATAAAATTTATAACCTGATTCATGCAATCCAAAAATGTTATCTTCATTTCTTCTAATTTACACGTTAAACCTTGGTCTTTCCATGATTTATAGAAAGACCGTCTTTCAAGAGACGGACTCATGTGTGAATGTAGAGTAGAAATTGGAGATTATTGAGCTTGAAAATTGGAGATTATTGAGCTTGAAATTGGAGAAATTGGAGC
Source organism: Rubia yunnanensis (assembly GCA_037428765.1). Classification (NCBI taxonomy): domain Eukaryota; kingdom Viridiplantae; phylum Streptophyta; class Magnoliopsida; order Gentianales; family Rubiaceae; genus Rubia; species Rubia yunnanensis. The sequence goes on along the minus strand of CM075071.1, from coordinate 73,115,966 downwards.
ATATGTGTGTGTGTTAGGATATGAGAGGATAGAAAATACAGGTAACCAATAAACTTATTACATGTGGCATGATTATCCACTTGGATTTTATTTTAAAAAAATTCTTTAGGGGGCTGAACTGTAATAAATTTACTTGGAGGGGGTTGAACCATAATTTTCAAAAAAAAATCAACTCTTGAAAATTTCTTGGCGGGGGCTAAAGCCCCCATGCAGTTGCGGAACATAAGGGGATCGAGCCGGTGCGGCCGCACTTTTTGTACCATCTAATTTCTACCATCGTCACACTTTTGTATTAATTTTTTAAAACTAATTAATATTTTAAACTTTCTTCACTAATTAATTCTCTTGGAATATTTCAACTTGCACTAAAAAAACAATCTGAATGTTAATTAAATAGCAATTTTAAGAGGATAATATCACATGATGAGCACTAGGAAGATTCCTTGAGAGGATAATATCTCCGCCGTGATAACGGTGGTTATGCTCCTTGTATGTGCGACGCCAGGGCCGGGTACGAGGTTTTGCAGTGGTTTTGATGGGTTGGGAGAGGTGGACGCCGGAGGTATTAAAGTGTCGAAATAGCCATCCCTAAATGGTTGTCTTCTTGGGTTAGGTTGCAATAGCCACTCTCTTTCTTTAATTTGCTATAGTATTCACATTTATCTTTTTTATATTTTCTTATTATAATTTTCCGATTTGTTTTTTTCACCATTCCCTCTCTTCCAGTCTATTCTGCATAGAATCTTTTTACGATCTCCAATAAACATGTTTGACTGTAAATCTTTAGTCACTGCATCATCGTACCACCTTTTGGTCTCTTACGATCGACACCACAACATCAAATCCAACACTCTTCAACTAGATCCAAAAAAAATTGATTTATGTTCCTGTGTGCGGGGATGCTGGGTTGGGTTTGAGGTTTTCTTTTGGCATAGCGACATCGATGGTGATGACGGATGAAAGACGGTGGCATAGATAGGGTGAAAGAAGCAAAGAGGGATAACAGCGGCGAAAAAAGATGGAAGAAGAAAGAGAAGAAATGGTAAGACACTTATTGAGGGAGGAAATACACTTTTTTTCAAGACAAATTCAAAAGAGCAAGTCTGAAAATTAAATGTTGAATTGAGTTCCAAAGCTGATGGATTTAGCAGAGTCCAATGCGGCGGACCATAGATTCCAGTAAGCTTTCTAATGGGCCGAAATCCATTCGCTTCTCATCCACGCACTTTGATAACTGCAAGTACTTGTTAAATCCTTTTAAATTTACCTATAATTTCTTTATATTATTGTTAAAAATTTTAATATAAAATTTGTTTTATAAAATAAATTATAAGTGTGTGCGGAGATTTAGAAGAAGTGGATGCAGCGAATTTCGCACGAGTAGAGAGATTTAAGTTGGTTATGGAAACTAATGAAACGAATTTTAAATTAAAAAATGTAGGGGTGGAGATGAGTTTTAATACTCCCTCTGTCCTACCATATTCGGCACAGAATCTTTTTTTATCAAAAGATATTAAACTTTGACCACATAATTAAATATATATATGAATAATAATTTATCGTAAAATATGGTTAAGTTTTAATATGTCAATTTTTTGTGTATCATTATTATCCGTAGGTACACATACTTACAATCAAAAATATTTATGAAAGACGGTAAAAAATTCACCGAGACAGTATTGTGTTCGCCACAATAAAATAAATATGGACGGACCGTAATCCACAGTCATCCTACTCCAATATCATCTGTTTCGATGTACTAGTTACATCATTCTTATTTAAATTGAAAAGTAGACTAATTCTAAAGAGTGGGTCTCCTGACAGGCGGCATGTTCATAACCTTATGGGCAGACCACTTATTTCTTACCTTATACACTGCATTTCTTAAATTACATACAAAATTTAAAAATTCTAAAAATATTTTTTTATATTATATATTTTTATATTTTCACCTTCAAATACATATTATTACTTGTTTTAACTTATAAAATGCAATATTTAAATTTTATAAAAATTTACAACATTTTAGGCAAATACTCCTGAGCATTGTCCATAAGCTCATGGAAAGGCGACCTTTCATGAGACTTTCCCAATTCTAAAAATCCACAATAGCATATACATCATAACGTTCTTTCAAAATAGAGTATGAAAATTACAAATATTGACATGGAAATGGTCGGTCTCGCCGCTTAAGTCCTCAACTCAAAGTTTCCTTTTTATATTCTGCAATTATTTAATAATAATAATTACACGTCTATTTCCATGCTGTTTCCAAGCATATCAACATCGTGTAGTTAGGTTAAGACTTTAATTTTGCTAATGGGAGAAAATAAACATTTAACAAAGACATGCTAATGTTTAAAAATAATGTTACATGAAAAGATAGCTCAAATCAACCGGGCCATAGCTATTGAAAATTTATTGCAAAGATTAAGCCTCGGAATCAATTTTATCCTCTGCAATTCAATACTTTAACCCTCACTTTTTTTATTAGAAAATACGCACTCAAAATTTCATGTTCACAAACTATAAAAAAAATCCTTATGAATTCAAATGCATTTCATTTAGAGTAAAGTGTTTTTTTTATCACCACACCATATTAAGATTAAGATGTTAAGTATTCAGTAATTTTTTGAACACTTTTAATCTTCCAAAATTTCATCGATTTAATCCGCAAAAAATCCCAAATTCTATTTAAAATTGGGTTCAAAGTTATCAATTAGGTCTCGTAATATAGATAAAAATATCCTCAACGTTTTTCAGTATCGTCAAGACTCAACTTCCAAGAAAATGTCTGCATTAATAAAATTTGCATTTGACTAAGTTTGATACAAATTAAAAGTGGTGGAAAAGTGATTCGATGATAAAAACGATAAAAACTTTAATTTTGGTATAACTCGATGATAAAAAAGACGTATTTATAATATTTTTAGATGAAACGCATTCCAAAACAACCATAAATGTTGTCACGTTTATTTTCTCACTATGGTTGGTAAAATAACAAGACCGTTGGCAAGAATATGGTAGCTATAAAGAAAATGACAAGAAGCTGATTCCTGGGCAATTTAGACAGGACAGTGCATGAATATGATGAGAGAAAGAATGGAATGTACAAGTAGTGTACGAAAAGTCATGTAGGTAGGTTAGAATGATTTATTTGTTGGGTTTTCTGGGAAAGGAAAGCACAGGTACGAGATTAGACGGATGCATGCATGCAAGTCTCCATCCCCCTGGGAACCCCAGAGATTTGAAAGTGAGTAATGGTGCATATATACACCCAAATTGCACTACTCCGGCATTGGCCGAAGGAATTCAGGTGTTGACCCAATGTGAAAAGATAAAAATATCCCTAAAAATAAAAACTAAAAATTTAATGACCATTATATATCTAGGATTCTTCTGACCTTATATATCTTTTTTACGTAAGTGTTGATCTAATCATGTCTTTTCAATGAAAGTGTTTATCCAACCCGGCTATCGGCGTTAGATTTTTTTTATTTGTTGGGGGTGGAGGGTTTAGTACTTTTTGGGAAGGGTAATATCGTCTTTTCCTATTCCTTGAATTTTGAATTTTTTTTCAAAGGGATATGATGGTCATTTTAAAGAATTTCGGCCACAATTTGGTTGTCAGGGTTAGATTAGCATTTTTTACCAAAACATAGGGTTAGATTTGCACTTTCAAATTTTATAAAGTTATATTGGCACAACAAAAAAAATTGCGGCAATGAAATGGGGGCGCGGCAGGCCAAAGAAGAAGGCGGCAACACCATCAGTGAGGTTGCAGAGTGCTGTACCGCGGGAGATGAGCACGAACAGTCAATCCAACACGATTGAAGGTGAGGTGGAGGTGGATGATAAAGAGGATCGAGATCTGGAATTGGGAAAAGGGTTTTCAATTGAAAACAAGGTAACTGATGATTACCTAAATAGAATTCATGATGAAATGGCTCCTAGACTATGGCTAGATGTAATCAAAGATAATCGGGCATAGGGTAATGGTTTGGCTATTGAATTTTAACTGCCTATTATTGTCAATGGTGAAATTGAAATTGAGATTGAAATAGAGGAAAATGATATCAGGTATGAATTGAAGTTTTGGGAGAATGCTTTAATCACGTATGACATAGGGGGGATCTTACGATGAATGCATTGAAAACCTATATAATGAGATCATGGAGTTTTGTTAGTCTTCCTGAAATGTACTACAATGGAAAAGGATATTTCATTTTGATATTTAAGTCTAAAGGGGATATGGAAACTGTACTTAGTAAGGGGCCGTATTTTATATACAACATGGTGATGTTTTTACAGAAATGGAAGGTATATTTTGTGCTGAAAAAGGATAGGGTGAATAGACTATCAATTTGGGTACAATTGCCAAACCTACCTCTTCATATGTGGGAAGCTAGTAGTTTAAGCAAGATAGGCAGTGCTCTGGGTAGGCCGTTGATGACTGATGAGTGCACTGCTCATAAACTAAGGGTATTTTATGCCCTATTTCTAGTGGAGGTAGATATCACTCCAAAATTAGTGGAAACTATAAATATAAAAGGATATTGGAGGTGGAAAGATTCAGTAGGTTGTGGAATACGAATGGAAGCCTAGATTCTGTGATAAATGTGGTATAGGGGGGATACAGATGTAGAGAACAGAATGTTGCACAGAACATGGTGAAAAAGTGGGTGGCAAAAAGGGCTGAGGGGAGAACAGAGATGTCAGAAGAATGGGAAATAGCTAATGTTGGCCCCAAAGAGAGTAAAAGGCAATTGAGAGGAAAAGGGAAAGCAACAAAACATATGGAACTGAGCAATTAGGGGTGCTTGAATGGAGAACCAATTGGCAGAAGTCAGATCAAGAAAGTGGGGATTTGGATTGATCCTCCAGGTGTCCATGATCCTGGCTCATGCTAGTCTCTTGGAACCTAAGGGGCTTAAAAAACAGCAAAAAGAAAGGAGATTAGTGCCCGTCTTCTGAGCCTAAATATGGAAGTTGTATTACTTGAAACCAAGGTGAAAAAAGAGAAAACTGTGAATATCATAAAGTGTTTTGGAAGTAGGTGGTCTTTTGAATATAACTATGAAGAGCATAACAATGGAAAATTTTGGATTATGTGGGATCACATAAGAGTGCAGTTTGAGAAACTTCAATGTTCTGAGCAGCTGATCTATGGGGTGATCAGAGACTAGGCTGGTTGTGTTAAGACCTTTTTTACTAGTGTGTGTGCTTCAAATCAGAGTCAGGAGGGGAGATCTTTAGAAGGACATTGAAGCCATTGGAGAAGATTTGAATGAAGAAGAGGCTTGGATGTTAATGGGAGACTACAATAATGTCCTTACAGTGAATGATAGAATAGGGGGGAAATCATGTTCTTCTGAATGAGTTCAGTGATTTACAACAGATGATGGAGACTGTGAGGTTATTTGAATGTGAGTCTAAAGGGGACTATTTCACTTGGTCAAACAAATAGGTGGATAACATCATCTACTCAAGGATTGATATGTTATTGGAAAATGTTGAATGGTTTCAGAAATTTCCAGGTGCTACGATGGAAAATGTTGAGCCTGGAGTCTCTGACCATGCTCTCATCAAGGTTAAACTGGTGGTACAGGTGGAGTTATGAGGAAAAAGCTCTTTAAGTGTATGAATTGTGTTATGGAGAATGAACAAATAAAAAAGGGGTGAAAGAGAACTGGAATATGGAAATCACTGGATCTTTTATGTTAAGGTTATGGCAGAAATTACTAAGGTTGCAACTTGTTTTGACAGAGTGTATGAAATAGGCAGAGGGCTTGAAAAAGAAAATTGAACCAGCAAGAATTGGCCTGAGTGAAGCACATCGGGATCTGAGAAGAGACATGCTGAATGCTGAAAAAATTCAAAAAAACATTGGACCGCACAAAGAACCTAATGAAGTGGGATGAGATTGATGAAAAATTTCCTAGGCAGAAAGATAAAGCTGAAATCGGATGATGGCAACAATGCCTTCTTTCATGCCACAGTGAGCAAAAAATGGTTGATCAACCATAAGTTACCTGATTTTGGAGGATGGCAGGAAAGTATCTGAGCAAATTGAGTTACAAGCTGAGGTACTGAGATTTTATGGTGCTCTGGTGGGAACTAAAGAGCAGGATGCAGTTGATCAGACCAATTCAGGAATCTGAAATATGGACTGCTCTAAAAGGAATTAGAGATTTAAAGTCCCCGATATTCTTTGGTTACAATGCCAAAATTTTAAACTAAACTGGGAGATAGTGAAGCATGATACTATTAGAGCTGTGAAGGAGTGTTTTTTTACAAAGGGAATCTCTATAGGGCATTGAATAGTACAACGGCCACAATGATTCCTAAAAATCATAGTGCATAAAAGGTAAGTGATTACAAACCCATTTCTTTCTGTACTACCATCTATAAATTGATCTCAACAATCTTAACTACTTAACTGAGTGGAATTATTCAGGAGGTTGTAAATGATAGCCAAACTACCATTGTCCCAAGTAGAAATATACATGATCATGTTCTTTTGGCTTATGAATTAGTGAGAGGGTACACTAGGAAAGGGGGTGGCCCAAGATGTATGATTCAATTAGATCTTTAGAAAGCATATGATACAGTTGACTGGTTTGCTTTGGAGTGTATATTGAAGGAGTTGGGGTGCCTTTAGATTTTGTAGGATGGATTATGGCATGTGTGCAGTCTGTGTCTTATAAGTACATTATAAATGATGAACCTACTGATTTTCTTACAGTCAGGAGGGGTTTGAGACAGGGTGATCTCTTATCTCCCCTTATATTTGTTATGGTGATGGAATACCTGAGTAGGTGTTTACCGGGCTTACAATATGACAACAGATTCCAGTTTCATGATAGATGTGGAAAAATAAAAGTTGTTAATCTGACCTTTGTTGATGATATCCTGCTATTCTCAAGAGGGACTGTTGAATCAGTACAAGCTGTGATGGAAAGGTTACACAAGTTTTTGAGATCTACAGGCATGACTGTAAATCCTAGTAACTACAAGGTTTATTTTTGTGGTTTGAATGACAACCAAAGAGCTGCTATTATGAGAGAGACATGTTTTGCAGAAGGACAACTACCTTTTAGATACCTTAGGGTCCCTTTGGACAGTAAGAGACTCTCCATTCAAACTTGCCAACCTTTGATAGAAAAGATGACAATGAGGATTAAGCATTGGAGTTCCAATTTGTTAAGCTATGCTGGTAGGATACAATTCATAAAAAGTGCCTTATTTTCCATAACTAACTATTGGATGTAGTGTTTCCCTTTTGCCTAAAGCTGTCTTGAATAATATAGAGGCTATGTGTATATCTTTCCTATGGAGTGGTGGTGACAAGATAACAAGGAAATCTCCAGTAGCTTGGGGGAAAATCTGCTCAAAGAAGAAAAAAGGTGGATTGAATATGATTGCTTGTAGGAATGGAATCGGGCATGTATGGTGAAGCTATTGTGGAACCTGGGCAAAAAGAAAGTAGTATGTGAATGAGGTGGATTCATTCTTACTATATGAAAGGTAAGGACATCATGGAGGTGACTTTTCCAGCTAATGTCTCATGGATTTTGAAGAAGATATTAAAATGCAGAAACCTGATCCGGCGTAGGAAGGTATCGGGGATCTAAGGCAGGAGAAAATAATCAGGATGCAAAAGATGTATATGGATTTCAGAGGGGATAAAGATGATGAAGAGTGGAGTATCATGTTTTTGAACAACCATGTCAGACCTCGTGCTTAGTTTACCTTGTGGTTGGCCTGTCAAAATAGGTTAGCAACAAAGGATAGACTGAAAAAGGTGGGGATTGATAAGGGAGATAGCTGTGTTTTCTGTGGAATGGATGAGAACATCCAACACCTATTTTTTGGATGCAGCAAAACAAGGGAGATATGGACTCAGGCTTTAAAGTGGATGCGCATGGATAGAATGCCAAAATTTTGGGATGAGGAGAAACAATGGATGGAGGAGTAGTGTAGGAAGAAAGGATGGAGAACCGAGACATTAAAAATTGTTTTGGCTGAGACCATACATGGCATTTGGGTATGGAGAAATGATGTATGTTTTGACAAATCGTCTACAAGTGTAAATGTTCTTGAATCAATTTTGGTAAGTGTTATGTATAGATGTAGGATGAGGCCTAGATTAAAGGAGAAATGGCTAGTTGGATGATTGAGAGAGAGTTGTAACAATGTAGAGGTGGTAAAAAGATAGCTTATACTTCAAAGTTTTGGTTAATGAGAATGTTTTCATTTTTCCAAAAAAAAAAGAAGAAGAAATTATATTGGCACCTTCAACCAAAACATAAGGTTAAAATTAAACGCATTTTACCCTTGTTATCACTATTACTACTCACTCCATCCTAACCATTTCTGCACACTTTGAATTTCGTCAGTTGACTCAAAAAAAATTGATCACTGATATTTATAATTTTGTGTAAATACAATTTATGAAAAATTGATATTTTAAAATACATGTTATTACAAATATAACAAGATCACATACGGCGATGTCCTATCTTATTTATCAATTCAGTTTTGAGGTCAAAGTTAAGCAATTCTAACTAAGTGAATAGTTAAATTATAGATTGGACCGAGACAGGGGGTAGCCTATATGTTAATAGGTTTAATATTTTTTATCGATCTAAGTTATTTAATTCAGTTCAGTTCAGTTCATTATTCATTATTTTAAAAAGACTAAATTCTATGACTAGTTTGGCGGAATCCACTTTAATCTATTCACTTTAGTTCACTTTGCTTCGGTTTATTTTAACTGTATAGTACTTTGAAGAGGCTAAAATAGGGTCTAGTTCTGCCCGATTGAAGCTCATATATATTTGATTCACTTTAGTTCACTCTACATCAGTGTAGTCTAGTTCTGTTATGTTTGGTTTTAGTAGTCAAGTAAAGTCCCGGAGCAATGCAGTCTGGTCCAGTCTAGTTCAGCTTGGTTCAATTCAACATTTTATGTGAATATTGTACATCCTAAGTGAAAGATATAATGAGAAAATCCATTTCATGGCCAAGGGCAACCTCCCACTAGTTTTTTTTTCTAAAGGAAAAAGATGAAGAGGTAGAGCAAGTGAAATCCTATAGACGCAGGGATTAGTGTGGGGATCGAATACGATATCTGGACCCGGATTCACCAAATCGGTCTGGGAAAGGGATGAAGCATGGCTCGTGGTCCTGTCTATATGTGGGCTGCAGATTTCTTCTAGATTTTGTCTTCGCCCATGGACCATTTTTCCATCTTTTCTTCACACACAAAACAATCTTACAACCTGTATATCTGCTGCCTGTTCATTGCATCAATTGGTCGATGTTGATAGACTCTTCCGTTTCTACCAAACAATACATCATTTATACGAAGCTCATACGTAGGTCGTGTTCTTTTCGCTTGAACTGAATTAAAGTGCAGTAAATACTTCCTCAGCTTGTATTGAATGCGCTTTTTTATTTCCTTTGTTACTAAGGTATTGACACACTTTTCTTGTTTCAGCAAGATTCCTTTAATTTCATACACTCATTTCACTATTTTTCTTTCTAAAATCAATTCAATCAACTCATTTCATTTCCTATCATAATCCAATCACAATAAACGATGGTGTCCAATCCATAGAAACGGAAGGAAAACAATTGGCTTTTGCAGTGAGGAAAATAATTGTTTTCTAAGGCTAGATGAAGGGTAATTGGATCAATAAAAGTATATTCTCACCAATTGATCTGTGAACTCGTTTTGTTCATGTTACACAATCATTAATGAGTGGGTCACCTGACAGATGACATGTCCACAAGCTTATGGACATGCTAGGGATTAATTTGCAATTAACGCAAATTAATCAAACCCTTCTTCCCCAAATTGAGGCACAAAACTTTCTTCTTCCCCAAACTCTCACCCTCCGCAAAATTCTCCATTCTCCATTCTTCTTCCTTCCCAAACTTCAGTCTCCTTCCCTAAACTCTCACCCTCTGCGGTTGTAATTCCTGTTGTACTTCAGGTTTTCCAAATTCACATCATAGAAATACTTGTCGTTCTCCAGAAATCTGGTATCGCTCATCCTCTATTTCTGAATGCCATTCTTGGATTCTTCTGAATGTATGAACTATTCCGCCCTTTCGGGTCCGCCATTGTTGTTGTTGTTTAACTCGTAGTTCGTCGTCTCCTGGCCGTTGAAGACATCGGGATTCTCCTCCTTCTCGTTGTTGTTCTCGTTGTGGAAGTTGGCCTCTTTCTCGAGGTAAACAGTATAGACGGTGGAAGCCACGATAGAGCCCTAAAAGAGCCCTACCAAATACAAAAACAATCCAACCCTAAGTTACATGATGAACTTAGGGAGCAAAATCCGGGGGAGGGGGGGGAGAAGCGAAACCCTAAAGGCACCACTTCCCCCCCCCCTTATTTTCTAAATAAAAACTACCAACCCTTAGCAAGGTAAGTCTAGCAAAGGGAAAAGAGTCAAGTCCCAAAGATAACAGAACCAAAAACAACAACCTGACATGAAGACAGGCTAAGAAATGCTAGGTAAACGGGATGAGAACAAACTCACTACCCATAAATAAGTGTACCGCTTCTACCCCTAACAAGCGGGGCCTTCTTCATTTTCATTCCATAGAGCATCCGAGTATATGAAACTCGGGTCTTGAAAAAACGTAGTTGTAGGAAAGTCGATGAAGATACAAAAATCCAAGGTCCTAATGCAGCCGAGAGTGTCTCGGGTCTTGGATATCCCATAAAAAAGAAGCTGATGCCCGTAGTTGCACCAATCTGGCACGAGTGGATATCTGCTTCTACCATGTACACCCCTGAAGTGGAGAAAGAGGGATGTTGTTGGCCTTCAAACATTCTCTTGTGAGCGCCGAGATTAATAAAGTGGGCAAGGATGTGTTGAGGCCATGCCTCATATCCTTGTGAATCCCAACTAAATCAATCTCCTGAAGATGAGAGAATGGATACACTTATTCCGCGTGCATCAAGCGTGGCGATTATGTAATCGCCCACTCCATTTTGAGCAAATGGACAGCTTTATGCCAATTTAACACAGAGTGTAGCGCGGGCATAGGGCGCATAAATAACCGTTAATTCAAAGTTAAAACTAGGCTTAAGAGAAAAGCATCGGAGCAGAATCCTTACTTTAAGTCCTATTGCCTCATCCTGGAAACATCCGAGCACTCGAACACCTGTAGAACTCGAATGCCCCTTCGAGCACTCGAGCCTCCTACGCTAAAAAACCTCCTCGAGCACTCAAACACTTCCATAACAAATTACCCATTCGAGCAATCAGCCGTCTCCGTAGCTCGAATGCCCCCTGGAGCACTTGACCAATTCGTACGCTCAAAGACCTCTCCGAGCTCCCACAGACTCCTGGGAACCACGCACACTGGAACACCTCTACGAGTCGAACGCCCCTTCGAGCACTCGAACTTCACCTTCACTCGATAACCTCCTGGAGCACTCAAAAACCTCCTCGTGCACTCGGAAACCTCCTCAAGCACTCGAAGATCTCTTGCATTCAAACAACCTCTTCCTTTGCTCGAAAACCTCCATGATTCTAGTAGCACCTCGAGCACTCGAACTCCTCCATAACTCGAATTCCTCCTGAAGCACTCGAACTACACCTCCACGTCACGAATGCCCTTTCAATTACTTGATTACCTCCGTAACTCAATCTCCCCCTCGGGGACTCGAATGCCTCCTACTGTCGAACACTCCCTCAAGCACTAGAAGACCTCTCACCTCCTCGAGCAATCCGAAGACCTGATGGAGTGCTCGAAGACCTCCAACACATACATGTATTGGATACCCCATTTGAGCGCTCAAACAACTCCATGACTCGAATGCCTCCTCGACTACTCAAACAGGTTCAGTCGATGCTCCTCCCGAGCACTCGAACAACGCCATGATTCTAGTTCCCCATCGAGCAATCAACATATCATTTTTTACTCCAAAACATGATAGAGCACTCGAACGGCTCCTACACTCGAAAACCTTCTGAAGCACTCGAAGGCCCCTTACACATCCCGGAGCACTCAAAGCACTCGAAGACCTCCTGAAGCACTCGAAGTCCTCCGACACTCAAAGCCTTCCTCTAGTACTCAGACACCTCCATATGAGAAGTGTCCCATTCTAGCACTCGAACACCTCCATGAATCGGACACCCCCTCAAATTTTCAAAATAAGTGCTCATCTGGGAATATCCGATTAATGACCATGTAGCAATCCTTCATGATTATCTTCACAACTCGATCAGAACTAGATAGAGCACCATTCATAACAACATTGTTTCGTTCGCTCCAAATACGATAGATTGTGGTAATAAGAGCTAACATACCAAGTTTCTTGCGAATTTTTGAACCTTTAATTTTCCTTTTCACCCAATTCATGGAGCTAGCTATCGTATTTGTTCTTCTCCGTAATCCGATCCAATTCCGTATTCGATTCCAAACCACTTCTGAAAACTCACATCTGAAAAATAAATGCTCATTGGTCTCTTCTTCTAGATGACATAATGAACAAATTTTATCCCTACTATCAACTTCCTCCGGTGCTCGATGCTTATCCTTGGTGTATAGCCTTTTAATCACAGCTAACCATGCAATGAAAGAGAACTTTGGAGGTATAAAACCACGGCATATGGAGTTAAATACCTTTTCACATGATTGACCGCTTTCTTCATATATTATCGTATACTTATGGCGATGCATGAAAACATAAGCTGCACTTGTAAATCTACCCGAACTTGCCCAAGAACCAAGATTGTCTTGAACCGCTCGGACATCTCCATGAAACATAGCATTTATCTCATCTCGAAGCTTAAATAGATCACCAAAATAGCTCGAGTATCTTTCACCCAATCTACCGTTTTGGATCCTAGGATTAATATCCCAGAACCCATCATCCTGAAGGTAGAACGAATGAATCCATTTTACCCAGAAACTGTCCTTCTTCATGTGGATATCCCATAGCCCTTGAGCCATTGAAGCACGATTCCAAGTAATAAAGTCCCGCAAGCCAAGACCCCCATACGATTTAGGAGCACATAAGTTCTTCCACACCACTTTATTCTTGTACTTTCCTCCCCACAAGAAGCGTTTACATATTTGTTCCAGAGCATCAAAAACCGAGGATTGTATAATGAAGTTCTGAATCCAGAATCCTGCAATACCTCCTACAATTGATCGTACAAGCTCCAACTTACCAGCATAAGAGAGAGTATGTCCCTTCCATTTTGCAATTTTTGAATCAACCTTGCCAAGTAGAGTACCGAATTGAGTCACCTTTAACTTACTAGAATCGAGTGGCACGCCTAGATACCGAACTGGAAAGGTTGCCCAAGGAATACCTATGAAACTCAGATCCTCCTTTATTCCGACTCCAAAAAACTTGGACTTAGACGCGTTGATTCCTAACCCAGAAGTGCGCTCAAACTCATTCAAGGCTTCCATGAGTATGTGTACTGAACTCGTGTTTTCCTTAGAGAAGAGCATGAGGTCATCCGCAAAAGCCAAGTGTGTGATTCTTAGCAATTCACATCTCGGATGATAAGTGAAATATCTTGAATCCGTCCTCCTTCTCAACAGCCTCGAAAAATACTTCATGCATATGACGAACAAAAGAGGCGACAATGGATCCCCTTGATGAATTCCACGATGCCCCTGAAAGTGATCGCAAAGCTTACCATTACCCGCGATCGAGAATGAAGAAGTACTGACACATGCCATAATTCGATCTTTAAGTCTTTCTGGGAAGCCGAGGCCAAGCAGAACTTCTTCCAAGAAATCCAAAGAGACCGTTTCAAAGGCATTCTGTAGGTCCACCATGATCATGCACCTAGGGGAATTCCGAACCCTTCCATAACCCCGTACGAATTCTTGAGCTAACATGACATTATTTGAAATGTTTCTACCCTTCACAAATGCTCCCTGGCACGGGTCTATAATCTCTGGCAAAATTCATTCTAGTCTGTTTGCGATAATCTTAGTGATAGTCTTGTAAACCACATTGCAGCATGCTATTGGTCTAAAGTCACTCACTTTTAAATTATTAGGCTTCTTAGGTATTAAAGCAACTGATGTATGATTTAATTGGGCCAGTAGTTCACCTGTACGGAAGAACTCCAATACTGCAGCTGTCACTTCCACTCCCACCGTATCCCATTGCTTTTTAAAGAAACCAGCCGTATAACCATCCGGACCTGGAGACTTATCATCCTTCATTGCAAATAAGGCTTTTTTAACTTCAATACTCTCAACTTCCTGATTCAAGAAAGCCCTATCAATATCCGAGAGAGTGTTTCCCGAACTGATAATATCAGGATCGATGGAGACCCTGTCCCTTTTCGCACCAAATAAGCCCTTGTAAAAATTTGCAAACAGTTCCCCCTTGCGAATGTTAGATGTGACAATACGATTTTGACTATCAATGATCGCTGGTATGCCTCCACATTTTCTTGCCGAGGCCATAGTATGAAAATACTTCGATCCCTTGTCCGCCAAAGTGATGTGATGCCCTTCTGCGCGAGAAAAGATGACTCCGCAATATAATAAAGCATAGCTTTCTTCTTTAACATCCTCGGTGCCTCAATCTCCTCAGCCGAGGCATTCATGGCGTCGAAATGATCAAATGCTTCACTATACTCCCTATCTGCAATCCGGGCCTTTTCCAAAACATGATTAAAATCGATGTTGCCCAAATCTTTCAGTGGGCGCTTCATCCTTAGCAACTTTCTAGCAACCGAATATTGATTGGACCCTTCCACCGATGGGCTCCAGTAATCCTCCACAATTTTTTTACAATTCGGATGGTTTAACCACATGTTTTGGAATCAGAAAGGTCTCTGCTTACCATCAATTTCTTGCGTCATGTCAACCACCATGGGAGCGTGATCAGATTGGGCTGAGATTGGGAGAAAAGTGGTTCGACAGGCATCACCATCCCATCCATGATTTAATAGAACTCGGTCCAATTTCCTCCAAATCTTCCAATCAGCATTATGCCATGTTAGATGCTCTCCAATGGAAGGCGCGTCCCTCAAACCGCACTTCAAACTAACATCCTGAAACTCCTTCATGGGATATAAACTGGGTACCGTGCCTCCATAGTGATCATCAACACTGAGTATAGCATTAAAATCATCAAGAACCATCCAAGGGGAATGCAGGTTAACACCAAAAGCCCTCAACTCCGCCCAAAGTGGCAAACGCGCCACTCTACCCTCACTATGACCATACACAAATGTATAGAAAAACTCAATTCCCGAAGAGAGATTATGAACCTTAAGATGGATGCATTGTGGAGACTTGTCGAGAACATCTACCAAGAATCCTTTCGGGTCCCAGATGATTAGAATCCTCAAATTCTGCCACAGCTCAAAGTTATGCGTGAATTTCCACCCCTTAAACCCCTTCAAGAAAAATACTTAACACCTTATCCTCCAACTTCGTTTCCAACAAGCCACACAGTCCTACCCTATTAGTGGAGATGATATTTTTTACCCATCTCCTCCGTACAGGGGACGATAGACCCCTGACATTCATTGTTGCAGCATTCATTGGGAACCAGAGGTCCCTTTAGGCTTCGGACCGCCGCCTTCCGAGGTTTTACTACCAGAATTGTCAGAGTTGCTCCTTGAAGCATGTAACATACGTTGGAAAGGATTCTGGATGGCCTTCCCATGCTCTTGATTGCGCGGTTTACTTTTGCTCCGAGCTCTAGTTAATGCCCCTGAAGCAGAGGGGGGTCTACTCTTGATCTTGCTTCTGTTCAACCTTGGGATTTTAGAGCCCCGGATTTCAGGATGAATCATTTGTGGTGGCAAATTTCCAACTCCCACAATTGGATGATCATCAGTACCAAAAGCAAGAAGCTGCCTATCGGGTGATGGATCCAACACTGCATTCACGGATTTGGCGCCTCGGTTTTTCCTGGACTTCATTCGCTCTACACTCCTGCCTCAACGCGAATCCTGAGCAGCGCTGGCTTCTTCAGCATCATCTTTGGTGCTAGGGTTCTCAAAACCTGGCGCTACTGGTAGTGCCTTTTTCACTGGCAGCGGGGAGCTTGCTAGCAGCGCAACAATCAATTGGTTAACCTCCTTTCGCCCAACACCAATAGAAATGCCCAACACCAATAGAAATACCAGGCCCTCGGTTTGCAGCCACAGCTTTCACGATATTCTTTCCCGTGTGATCCTCTGCTTTGCCTTTTCCTTTTCTCAATCTCTCCGAAGCCTCATTATTCGAAGAGACATCTTCAATAATAGCCTTTGCATCCCTTTGAGCAGAGCCAACACTTGGGCTTTCTCCCATGTTATTGGCATACATCTTCTTGACCCATACTTGGTCATTATGCCGAGTTCTCCACTGTGCCTTTCCCCTTGCCATTTGTACATTATTCTCCATCCTTCCCGTGGCCCTATCCAGCCCCTCTTCCTATTTTTTCCAAAATTCTTCGCACACATCATTAAAATGATTATTATGGCCGCAAGTTGAGCACCAATGATGGAAATAATCATAGATAATTCTTTGCACATGTATCTCACCACTTGGAACACGAAAAGACACCTTTTTCTTCAATTCCTTAGAAGTGTCGATCCAAATTAGGAGGCGTGCATAGAATTCCCGTAGCTCAAGGGTGTCGTTATCCATAAGAATTGGCTCTCCTATGGATGTATCAAACGTTTCCAAGGCCTTCTTATGCCAGTAGGACTTAGGCAAGTGCTCCATCCTAATCCAA
This sequence comes from Rubia yunnanensis, assembly GCA_037428765.1. Classification (NCBI taxonomy): domain Eukaryota; kingdom Viridiplantae; phylum Streptophyta; class Magnoliopsida; order Gentianales; family Rubiaceae; genus Rubia; species Rubia yunnanensis. The sequence continues at coordinate 73,099,231 of CM075071.1, read as the reverse complement.
ACTGGCTTGGTGGCTTGAACATTTGAGTCGTACTGTCCAGATTCATCAATCTTCAACATAAACAATTTCTTCCCATGGAGATAATGGTCAGGACCATTCATCACCAAGTCCCTATCCTCAGCACTGTTGAATTTGAACATGACATATCCATTCTGTTTGCTCTGAACAGTACATGCAACCTTCCACTTCGCAACCAGGAGGGCGCAAATGGCAAACATTCCAGGAAAGAATCCTGGGAAAACACCCAAAAACCCATAAAAGGGTTTGTAGAGATCCTTATGAATCTCTTCTTCAGTAAGCACAAAGTCGATAATGTCTCCATTGTCATCAGCATTCTTAATAGTTGACTTGTTCATGAGGATTTCCGGATCATCCCACAACCTCCTCCTCTCAAGCATGGGATCATTCCATTCCCTCGGATGGACTCTTTGAGATTGCCTAGCTTAATTTGGTTCGTCGGCTTGACCCTGATTCATAGGGTTTTTCTTGTTGTTGATACCCGAAGAGGAATCTCCCTTCGCCACCATTGTAATCATGAAATCAATCCAACACAACCACAAGTTTCGATAAGAAGGTCGGAATCACCAACCAATTATCGCAATCGGAATCACCACACTAACATAAACACCAATACGAAACACCACAATGCTCCAAATAACGACCAAATAAACAAAATCTAATTAACAAATCAGAGGCAACACACCATGCATGCAATGCACCAAATCGAAAATAAACAACCCGTGTTGAGTTTAGATAGCATAACCTGGATACCGTAGCACCACGAATTCCTATCGAAGGATTTGAGTCCGACGAATGGATTGCTTCAAGTCTGCCAAGTCCTTCAAGCAATTCCGATGTAGATACAAGTAATCCGATTAAAGGATGTGTTGAAACCCTTAATCAGACCCTTTTAAACCCTTCTCGGAAACCAAATCCTACTAAAGTTCAGACTTTTAATCAAAATCTCCAACTTGGCCGTGAATCCGATGCAAGAACAAGATCCGGTTTCAAATCCAAGTATAAATCTTGAATCCGTAATCACGAAAAATAGTACCACGATCGAGCTCCGCAATAGAACTCAAATTTTCGGAAAAAACCCTAACTCCAAGGCCGAATTAGATCAAACACCCTTCACAAATTTCATATGATTTTGTGCGGAATTCGGAGGAGAATCTGTTAAACCATAATCTATCGGTTAAAAGTGAATGAAATTGAAGAAATCAGCCTCCAAAGAGATGGAGGAAAAGCTGCACCTTTTTTTCTTCTTTTTTCGCCTCTGAGTTGAGAGCTCTTTCTTTGGAGAGCTCTTTAGTTGGCCTCTTTCTCGCTGTCATAGAAGTTGGTAATGGATCCATCGTTCTCGTTCTCGGAATCGTCTATCTTGTTGTTGTTGAAGTAGTTACATATGAGTGAGTCTATGTTGTTGAATTTCCTACGATGAATTAAATTGTTGTTGAACTTCTGAATGTATGAATTATGCTGCTATGAACATGTAAAAAATATGTGGCGAGTATCTGAAAAACTAAATAAATGTTGCAGGAAATTTTTGTATATACCATGCACCTGTTACCTTACAATATGTATCGTTTGTATTAAAATATTCGCTTGTTATAAAATAAAAGTGAATATGAGTTATGTAACATTTCCAGGAGATCATGTATAAATTAAGTTAAAATTTGACAATTTAAAATTGTCATATTAACTGTGCATTGATTACTTTAAAACATGTACTGTTTAAACAAAAACATGCACCTGATTTTAAAATGATAATTCTTTGTATGAATTAGCAAAACTTTGTCAGGAAGTAGTGTATAAGTTACCTTATGAATCTTTTATGTTTTGTTAAAACATGCATATGTTAGCTTACAGCTAGTATTTCTTATTGATACTACATAAAAGAGGTTACATAATTTTGTAATTTTTATAAATTTATATAGATTTACTACATTTAATACCTTGCAATGTGTACTAATTACATTAAAACTTCTATTTGTTTTCAAACACGGGAGCAAATTTTCCAGATTTCAATTAAAGAGATGCCACTAAAACTCTTGTCGGTTAGAAAACAACACATGAAAAACTATTGCATAGTTTGCATAAAAATTATGCAAATGTTGTTTCATACACGAGAAGAACTCTCAATTCTTGAACAAAGGGCAAGTTATGAGATAAATCCTACAAGTGCTCATAACAAAAATCTTCTATAATGGAACTTACATTTTCAACAATGTTCCTATATAGATTAACTAACAATCTCTAATGCAGTGAATCAATTATTAATCTTCAAAGGTAGATCATCTTCGAATTCCTTAAATTCAGTATCAGTATCATCTAAATCAAGCTTGTGCTGAAATGTCTCGTGTAGTCCAATGTTCAATATTGTGTGATTCCATATCACTTCAAGTTTAGATCAAACTCCTGCAAAATAGCATACACATTGGATATTAACAGTTGCAGCATATAATCAAACATGTACAATTTGTAATTCAAAACGAACAATAATGAACAATTAAAATAAAAGTCAAACACAATAAAACCAACAAGTACATATTGGATACTAACAGATACAATATATAAGTAAACAGATGCAGTTCCTAATTCAAAACAAACAACCAACAACGTTTTTTCAAAAAAAAAATCATACACAACACAACTAACAAGTACACAACATATAAGTAAACAAATGCAACTTGTCATTTAAAACGTACAATTAACAACAAATGAAAACAAAAGGCCAGACACAGTATAACTAACAAATACACATTGAATACTAACATGTGCAACATAGAAAGCAAACAGATGCAGCTCGAAACTCAAAACGAACAATCAGCAGGAAAAAAAGGTTATTCATAGTACAATGGGTACATGTTGGATAATAACAGTTGCAACTATAAGTTAACGAATGCAACTCATAATTCAAAACGAACATTCAGCAACTTTTTTGTAACAACGAAAGGACAATTCAAAATCAAGTCACAGAAAAACATACAAATCAACTCAAAACACAGAAAAGCAATGTCTGACACTCAACAAAACAAACAACGAACCAAATATGAATAATATAGCTGAAATTGAGCAGTAATACAATTAGAAACAAATCCGGCATACCTCATCCGACGAACGATGCAGCAACGAATGAAGAAACAAACTAACGGCGACGCCGGAGAAGAATTTGAGAAACAAGCAGATGGAGAATCGCGGAGAAGAGGCTAAGAAACACAAAGAAGGGGTGGAGTTGATGTATTTGTCGGTGCTTCCAAATTTTCAAATCTGAAATAATGGGCTTGACCCGGGAATTTAGATAAATCTGTATTGATTGCAATCAACTCTCTGGCCTGTTCATTAGCTTATGAACATGCCGTCTTTCATGAGACTTTCTCATTATTAATATCAGAGTATGTTGCTCTACGAACCTTAACTCACTTGTCCTCTTACTCTGATCTTTAAGGATGTCCAGTTTGTGTCAATTAGAGATGTAGTGAGCGTATTAGAATTGGGAAAAATGTAAATTTTGTGATAAACCCGAGGAAAAGTTGAAATTACTTTGTACTCATTCGGAATTACCTTCAAAAAATGAAATGTAAAAACATAAAAACAGTGATGTGGTACGGAGGAGGTACAACCAGCGGAGAGCGGGACGTGTAAAAGAGAAGTGGGCGGGGGGCTCCGTTTTGTGAGTTTTTTTCCCACGTTCCCTTTGTCTCAACTATTTTCCAACTTTTCTTACTCCCCCAAATTCAAAAACTTTTTAGTTCATTCTCACCAAACTTTTTTTTATACAGTGATCGTTCATGGTACTGTAGTTATTCTTCCTTCCAATACCGGACAACTTTCTATTGATCTCTTACTTACACAGACTAAGATCTCCCACATAAATATCTTGTTATTTATAATAGAAGTACGTTTCTAAAAAGGCTATCACACCTAGCCTTAGGGTGCCCATGCCAGCCGACCACATAGCCATCACATGAGAGGTAAGTCACACTGACCCAGTACCATGGCCACAGTGCTGGTTCATACTCGCCCGTCACCAGGAGGGTCCCACCGCCACGTGCGCGTTGCCACGCACGCTTTGGGAAACACACTCCCACACGGCCGTAGCGAGCTTCAAACCGTGGGTATCCCCACACTGCCCACTACCACTTGGGCTACACATGCGGTGGTTAGAAGTACATTTCTAGGAGGATGAACTCGTGTGGCACCACCATATATCTTATGAATTGGTTTTTCATTGTAGTGAAGTAATGAAGGAAGTAAGTCATGTTCCTCGTTGTGCAAACTGGTTAGGGAATGTCCACTTCAGCTCTCAATAGTTGACCTTCAATTGTGCATTACTTGTGTGGGTGCAGAAAACCCAATCCAAAACTAAGATAAGATGCATACCATTGGAATCATGCTTCCAAAGAGGTTGGATACTACGTATTACTCCACTATCTTCAGATGGATGAAATAAGATTGAGTGGTCGTCCATTCCAAAAAGAAAAGAAAAACTAAAAATATTGAAAATTTTAAAATGTTAATAAGTTGATTAGAGAGTTTTAAAAATCATGAAAAATATCACTTATCTAGAAAATAATTTTAATAATTTTACCCATTTTATAAAGAGAAAAGTGTCATACTTTCCTTGGAAAAGTCTTGGAAAAAATTATTTTTCTATATGTATATGGAAAGACGAGGTTGAATTAGAACTATAAAAAGGTAAAAGGTTATTTATTATGCAACATGCAGTAGTTATAAGTTTATGATCCGATTAATGTAATCTGAAATTTTATCTTCATTTATTTTAAGAGTAAAGTGCCCATATAACCTTATGTTTTGGTTGAACGTGTTAATATGACCCTGTGAAATTAGAAAGTGCTATTATAACCCTATGTTTTACTTGAAAGTGCTAATATAACCCTGGAGGCCTCAATTTGGCCGAAATTCTGTGAATTGATTATTATACCCATATTTTTTTATAAAAAAATAGAAAATATGAAATGACAGTTATGCCCTCATTGTCTATTAACCCCAAACATTTTTTATATTTTTTATTTTCCTTCTTCTCGATTCCATTGTCTTCTTCTTCTTTCGAGCTTCTTCTCTTCTCTTGGTCACACCATCCGACTTCGTTCACCACAGTCAAGGTCTCCACTTTCCGGCGCTTGGCTGCCGGAAAATGGTGGTGGATGTTGGCGTGGGGCTGGCTGGTGGTGTTGCTAGGGTGAGGGGCTAGGGGATGTGGCGGTGAATCGGTGGCAAGCAGTGGCATTTCTAGGGTAGAAGATGGGTGCGAGCGGGGCTGGGCTAGGGCATTGAATGACTGGTGGTTTTGCTAGGGTGGGGGGCTAGGGATGGTGGCGGTGAATCGATGGCGAACGGTGGCGGTGCTAGGGTAGAAGATGGGAGCGAGCAGTGGTGGGGCTAGGGGTGTTGAATGGTGGTGGTGTTGTTAGGGTGAGGTGGGCTAGGTGATGGTGGCACTGAATCGATGGCGAGCGGTGGCGAGGAGGAATGAAGATGGGGGAGAGCGGTGGCGGGGCGGAAACCTTGGTGTTTCACGGGTAGAGCGTCGAATTTGATAGGGTTGAAGCTTCTCCTCCGACGTTGACTTTCCAGATTAGGTCGGCGCCAGAGTTGGTGAAGTAGCCGTTGCTAGAGAAATCAACGGGGTCAGGAAGATGCATTGGTCGGTGGAGTGGTCATAAGCGAGCACACGACGGTGTTTGAGAGTGATGCCGAGGATGGAATTGGGAGGAGTGAGGGATCGGAGATGAGGGTTTCAGAGACACCAGCGTTGGAGATGGAGAGGAGGGTTGGGCGGCGAAGGGACCCGACGATGAGTGCTAGTCTTTTGGATCCCAAGTGATTAGGAGTGGTGACAGGGGAGAGGAGGCAGAGTGGTGGCAGGCGGGTTTAATGGCACAAATTTTGGTGCGTAAATCTAGATTACGGCAGTGGTAGGGGAGCAGCGGCGATCCGACGGTGGTGGTGGTGGAGCGGCGGTAACCCGACGGCGATGGTGCTAAAGGTTGTTTTGAAGATGAAGATGAAGAAAAGGGTGGTGTGGAGGGGTATTCTTGTCTTTAATTTTTTTAGTTTTAAGACTAGGGTATTTTAGTCCTTTGTACTAGGTCAACACCGGGAATTACAAAGTCAATGTCAGAATAGTGTCAAAAGGTTATATCGGCAATTCTGATGCAAAACATAGGGTTATAATAGCATTTTCTAACTTCACAGGGTCATATTGACACTTATTACCAAAATATAGGGTCATATCTGTATTTTGCCCTTCTTTTAATTTACAGTGTAAACATTGATCTTTCCATACAGTATTTCAATAAAGTGTACACTTTGACTTTTTAAAGATTGACTAAAAAAAATTTGACCACTAACATCTTTAATTAGCTAAAATAAAATATATAAAAAATCTAAAAATGTGCTTTAAGAAGAATGTAACACTATGTCACATGATAATACTCCTAAATATATCAATTGAATGTTATATTTTAAATTAGCCAATTACAGTTATTGTTACATTGGGACAAAGGGAAAATTAAATTCAAAATTAAATTTTAAAATCACCTCCCTCCTAACTTCTCTTTTCACTTTGACTCAAATTCTTACATGTAATACTACATACTTATTCTAATCTTAATCCCCTATTGTCAAAGAAACATCATTCAAAATTGAACTTATAGAAGTAAAACCCCATCCCACCACGCATCGGCCAAAGACAACTAAAAACAAAATTTATTCTAATTTCAAAAGACAACATTATTAGTCAATTGTCTTAACAATTTTTTAATCATCTCTTTTATCCCATTATTTGATTTTATCCATAACAAAATCTTGAGAAATACCGTCTTTTCAAATTTTATGAAAAAATGATGTTTAATTATAAAAGGTAAAAGATCTTAATTGTAATAATAAAAATTTATTGTGCAACATGTAGTAATTATAAAGTTTATAACTCAATTCATCCAAACTAAAAATTTTACTTTCATATATTATAATTTATACTTTAAACATTAATTTTTCCATGACTTATGGAAAGATCATCTTCAATCCGGAGACTTTTTATCCATATACCTATACTAATATAATTATTTAGAGCCTGAACGAACAAGTAAAGGTGGTCCTCGCCATTCCCCACCAACAACTTGTAATATTAAAAACATAAGGGTAATAATATTTGTTTGTTTTCATAATCTCGCGATACATTATATAGTGGTATAGAATATCTATACAATGTAGAAAAATATAATAGAATATAATTACAATTACAAGTAATATTCTAATTCCTTAATACTCCTCCTTAAGTTGGAGCATGGGGACAGAAATGTCCAACTTGCCAAACAGATAATGAAATTGGTTACGTCTGAGAGCCTTAGTGAAGAAGTCCGCAGGTTGGTCTGAAGTGCGGATATGCTGAGTAACAATAGTGCCAGATTGAACAAGATCCCGGACAAAAGACAATCAACTTTAGTGTGCTTTGGGCGTTCATGGAACACTAGATTTTCCGCAATATGAAGAGCAGATTGACTGTCACAAAACAGTCGCATAGGATAAGTGTGCATAATCCCTAAGTCTTTCAGTAAAGACTTAAGCCATAACAACTCACAACAGGTAACAACCATATCACAATACTCCGCTTCAGCGGAAGACCGATAAATCGTAGGTTGCTTCTTGGTCTTCTAAGATACTGGAGAATCACCAATCATCACAAAATATTCGGGAAGAGAACGCCGGGTAATTGGGCATGCAGCCCAATTTGAATCACAGTAAGCAGTCAACTGTAACGCACTACTGGAAGAGAGAAATAAACCTTGACCAGGATGACTCTTCAAGTAGTGCAACACACAAACTGCAGCTTGCCAGTGAGGAACACAAGGAAACTTCATGAATTGCGCAAGTGTATGAACTGAATAACTAAGCTCAGGACGTGTGATAGTCAGGTATATCAGGCACCCAACTAGACACTTGTACTGCTCGGGATCATGATAAGCCGGACCCTTAACACGTGTCAGATCATGTTTCTCTATCGAAAAGTCAGTTGGTTTAGAAGCAAATAAACATGTATCAGATAAAATGTCCAACATATATTTCCTTTGCAAAAAAAACATCCCATCTGGTCTTCAAGCAATCTCTATGCCCAAGAAATACTTAAGTAAACCAAGATCATTCATATGGAAACAAGAACTCAAATTTAAACTCAGAGATGAGCGCAGAAGAGCTACCTGCAATGACCAAATAATCCACATAAACCAGAACATGCAAAAAAAACCGATCCACGGGATAAGACAAACAAAGAGTAATCTGCCTTACTCTGGAAAAAAAAACAAAATGCTCGTAAAGCCTGAGCCAATTTGGCAAACCAATTGGCTACCTGACCATAAAGAGATTTTTGAAGGCTACCTGACCAAGGGGCACGACATAGCCTTGTGAGGGTCGCATAAAAACCTCTTCATGCAAATCACCATGTTGGAAAGCATTATGGACATCCATCTGATTTATTTTCCAACCACGAATGACCGCAACAAATAAGAATAGGCGAACAGAACTCATCTTCGCAACCGGAGCAAATGTCTCAGTATAATCAATCCCTTCAACATAGCGATTTCCCGAGAACTACAAGGCACACCTAATGAATTTCAATAGTACCGTCTGACTTAAAGTTCGCTTGATAAACCCATTTGCAACCAAATCGCCTTCTTATCCAGAGGCAGGGGGGACAAAGCTCAAGTCTGATTGTGCTCAAGCGTGGTAAGCACCTCTATCATAACATATCGCCAATGAGCATACTGGGATGCCTCAAAATACGTGGTCGGATCTGAACTAGATGTTACTGCACCCAAAAATCTAGAATGCATACTAGAAAAATTATCACAATTTAAATAATCAGTAGGAGGATAGAGAACACCTGAGGATAGTGATGGCGCATGAGTGAACGTAATAGTAGGGGGGTCTTCAGTAGTAAGAGCACATGCATAATCATCACAATCATAATCTTCCAAGTAAGGAGGAGGTTTGCGAGCACGAATACTCTTTTTTATAGGTGGCAACTTGGTGGTGGAACTATCCGGAGCAGGAGATGCCGCGAAAGCGGGCTGGGTAGGCGGCGCGTGAAGCGCATGGGACTCCATCGTTAGAGCCAATAAAGTAAGGATCAGTCGACAAATGACCAATAGGCACAGTAGTCTGATGGCCAGATTGCAACTGCAACTCCTTCAGTAAAGTCGCAACCACATCATAACCACTCATATCCTGAAGCTTCGGAACCTCAGGTGTAGCATCAATACGAGCATGTTCTTCAAAAGTAGACATTGTGCAAAATCAAATAGGATCAACAGCGGGTACAATAACTAGCGGCCTATCGGATCGGCAAGACACACCAGCGTGTTGAACAACCGACTGCGTGTGGAGATCGGTGCAGCGGTGTGTGCGTATTGGTAAGGGCAGTGAAAAGATCGCTGACAACGACAGCTAGTAATCGACGATGGCGGTCGGCGATGTGCTAATGAACGACGAGCTTCAGACGGCGGCAACGACGGTGCATGGAAGAACGCATGGTTGTCGGCGGGAGCTCGGAAAAAGGCAGCGGAATTTTCTTTTGAGGTTTCGGGATTTTAGTCTTTGATACCATGTATAAAATGAGAGTAATAATGTTTGTTTGTATTCATGATCTTAGGATACATTATATAGTGGTGCATAATACCTATACAAACTAAGTATATAATTTTAATTACAAGTAATATTCTAATTCCTTAATACACTCAATAAAATATTATGAGCTAATTAACGTATATTTTATTAAATTATAACAAACTCCATTTCCCGTTAATTGTACCTTTGGTGAAGTCCGTTCTCTTTTATTATAATTTCATATTATTGACTTGCTAGTTGCTAATCTAATTGTATTAGTATCCTTATTCTCTAGGATAAATGAATTATAGTCCATGTGTAATGAGTACAAAATGAAGTCCTTGTTATTTTTGTTTGATTTTATAATGAATTGAATTTAATTAAATTTACACTTTCTGATATTTTTACTGTGCATAATTTACAATCACTCATTAAATTCTTTACATTTTCATTTAATTTTATTTACACACTTCAACTTGCGAACAACACTTTTAAAGTTAAGATACCAAGGCTTTGTTTCGCAAAACTGTGTTTATAAGTAAAGGTAACTTATTTTGTAAGCGAGGGAGACCAAGGCCCTATCCTAAAAGCTTATTTCAACTCCAATCAACTCAACTCATCTTTTCTCAACCCTTCTCAGCTTTTCTCAACCCTTCTCAGCTCTTCTCAACTCTTCTCATCATTCTCACCTCTTCTCAGCTCTTCTCTACTCAGTTCTTCTCAACTCCAATCAACTCATCCCACCTCTAATAATTTCATATCGTTTACTTTGAAATCGTTTAAAATATTATATAATTAATTATTAACAAATTGTTAAATATCATGAAATTTTAAAATCTTGATTTTAATTTTATTTTAATTAAGGTGCACTTGGGTTTTAAACTTTAATTATGAATTTTACTATGATTGAATACGATAAAAATTACAATGTAAATAATGAGACAAAACAGATAATTATCACTTTTAGATAAGAGTTTGTCTCTTAAAAGATGGTATTTCCACAAGTCATGGAAAGATCAAGGTTTAAAGTGCAAATTTGAATAAATGAAGATAAAAAATTTTGGGTTGCATGAATCGGGTTATAAATTTTATAACTACTACACGTTGTATAATATATTTTTAATATTGCAACTAAGACCTATTACTTTTTATTATTCAAATTAACTCCGTCTTTCCCAAGACTTTGCCCTTAGATAAATTTATCTAAATTATTAATTAGTGTTGTAAATTATGGAAGTATGAATGCCGTGTGCACCTTCGTTTACATTCATACTACAAAATCTAATGTGCGTATAATAATTCGACATATTGCTACAATATATGATGTATTTGAAGTTGTTTGATTTTAAAAACCTTGTTCTCCAACCCTAAATTTGTAGTCTCGCGCTCCTTATTTCCCACAAACAATTTAATTAATAATTTTAATATATTTCATATAAAATTTATATTATTAATAATTGTATTTATTATATTTGTAAAATGTTTGCAATTATAAAAATTATATTTCATTTCACTTCAAACTTGATAACGTCGGGTTCGAAATTTATAATTACATTATTAAATTTACATTATATATTAAATTTTAAATATATTATTTAATTCACATGCACTATTATTTATATCACAATTTATTATTAAATATTAATATGTAATATAATTTATCCGTTATATTCTTTTAATTATTTTTTGTTCAGTTCACTTTTATTCAGTTTGATTCAGTTCGGTTCAATTTGATTCAATTCAATTCAGTTTAATTCAGTTCCTTGTTGACCTCAATCCACTTCAGTTAGCTTTAGTCAATTTAGTGTGATTCATTTCACTTCAGCTTTATCCAGTTAGGTTCATTTTGATGCAGTTTGATTCATTTTGATTCAATTAAGTTCAATCTAATTCAGTTCAAATTATTTTGATTCAGTTCGATTCAGTTGTTTCAATTCAGTTTAGTTTGATTCAGTCAATTTGATTCACTTCATTTTAGTTTGACTCAGTTAAGTTCAATTAGATTCGACTCATTTCATTTTGATTTAGTTCAGTTCGTTTTGCTTCATTTCAGTTCATCGACAACAATTTTATTTTAGTTCATCTACAATTAAATTCAGTTTAGTTCAACAACAATCAGTTCAGCTTCGCTCCAATTAGTTCAACTCAACTTCAATCAACTCAACTCAGCTCTTCTCAACTCTTCTCACCTCTTCTCGGCTCTTCTCAACTCAACTCAGCTCCAATCAACTCAATTCAGTTCTTCTCTTCTTAGCTCCAATAAACTCAGCTCAACTCGACTCAGCTCTGTTTCACCTGAACTGGACAGGGCCCAACTTCTATTTTTTCCCAAAAATAAATTCTACTTTTAAAATAAGTAGTTTTTAAACATTTTATCAAACTCTAAAAAGTCCTTACTTATAAGTAAAAATAACTTATAAACTCTGTCTAAAAGAGCATGAATTTAGCAAATGGAGGAAATACTAAAATTAAAAACAAAAATGAAGGAAGAAAAACAGGAAAAGGCGGATGATGTGTGAAGTAAAACATCGACCAGCAAGGAAGGGGTCCTTTTCTGAAGACAGCGTTCGAGAATGACTCTTGATGATTTTGAATGGACATTTTCTATGAATTCATTTTAAAAATCTGCTTCTTAATTTCTCAATTAAAAAAATATATATTTTTCTTAATTAATTAAAAGAGAGAGGATTTAAAATAGAGTGGGGCGCACTTGGCCATTACGTGATGAACAGAAAAGTCCGCTTTTGTGACTCTGCCGCTTGTCACGTGCGTCGGTGGGATTTCCCATATCCCTACTATTTTATTATTTCCTCTTTTGTATCAGAGTGCGTCTCTTGAAAGACGATCTTTCCATAAGTCATGGAAAGATCATCTTTCCCAAGACTTTGCCTTTGCATTAATTCATATTTTATTAATAATTGTGATTTTTTCAAAATAATTAAAGGCAAAATATTGGGAAAAATGATATTTTCATAGGCTTATGGAAAGATGGGGTTTGATTAGAATAATAAAAGGTAAAAGGTCTTAGTTGCAATATTAAAATTTTAGTATGCAACATGTAGTAGTTATAAAATTTATAATGCGGTTCATGCAACACGAAAATTTTATCTTCGTTTTTTTTAATTTACACTTTAAACTTTGGTCGTTATTCAAGAGACAGACTCATAATTAAATACATATTCCAGCAAATTGATAAGCTGATTATACGTTTACTAGCTTTTACACGTAAGCGCCACATATACCTGATTGGAGTTTTAAGCTAAGAGATGTGAACTTAGAAAGAAGATTAGGGCTGCTCAGAAACCGGGCAAAATACTGATTTGATCATATGTTTTGGAGGTTTGTGCTAATATGATTCTGTGAAGTTGAAAAGTGCTATTGTAGCTCTATGTTTTGCATCAGAATTGCCGATATAACCCCTTGGCACTATTCCGGCATTGACTTAGTAATTTCTGGCATTGACCAAAATTAAAAAGACTAAACTACCCCTAACATTCAAATTACAAATTTATTTGCTAAAATACCCTAGGTTCTTCTTCTTCTCCATAACCACCTACGTCGCCGCTCCGCCACCGACGGCGGCCGAAATCTGGAAACGAGCCACTAACACCACTGTCAGGAGACCACAGCTAACAACTCCACCTCCGCCGCTGCTCCGCCACCTCTGCCTCCAGAATCTGGAAATGAGCCACCAATAGATCTGGTGATTCCAGCAGACCACAGCCAACACCGTTACAACCAACACCATCTCCTCTTCTTTCTAAACCCTAACACCATTACAGCCACAACCAACACCATCTCCTCTCCTCTCTAAACCCTAACACCAATACAGGGCGGCGCAACACCACTGCCACCATTTCCTCTCTAGACCTAGTACCACCGCCAAAATTAGAACAACAAATCCATCCCAAATCCATCCAAATACGATGAATAAAAAGGATTTGTACTGACCTTTGATGAATTCCGATTGAGAGAGCGACTGGAATGGGATTCGCCAACACCATTGACGCCGCCGAGTCCGTCTTCCACGTTGTAGCACCAGCTCCGCATCGCCGTAGGACCATCTCCGGTGGTTTGTAGATTCTCGGTGTGTGTAGCACCAGCTTCGCATCGTCGTAGTACCATCTTCGGTGGTCTGTAGGTCTTCACTCAGCGATGGCACTGTGGGATAGAAATAGGATGAAGAAAGTGGAGAAGGGAATTGAGCGGAGCGGAGAGAAGACGAAGAATGTGGAGAAGGAAACTGAGCGGAGCGGAGAGAAGACGAAGGGAGTGGAGAAGCGGAAGAAAGAAGGAAGAAAGTGGAGAAGGGAAGAAAGTCTGCGGAGAGAAGAAGAAGAAAGTGGAAATAATGGAAAATTGTTTAGGGTAATAGACATGAGGGCATAACTGTCCTTTTACATTTTCTAATTTAAAAAAAATTAAATCAGGGGTATAATAATCAATTCAAATAATTCTGGCCAAATTCAAGTCTCCATGGTCATATTAGCACATTCAGGCAAATCATAGGGTTACAATAGCACTTTCCAACTTCACATAGTCATATTAGCACAAACCACCAAAATATAGGGCTATATGAGCACTTTTGATTTTTTAAAGTAAATATTTCATTTCATATTATTGGTATCAACCAGTATCGTTTGAAGGTAAGGATTCTAAGGGAGTAACCCATACATTCTCCGTAAATTTGCTCAATTTCGCAAAGCATGCAAGTGAATGAGCTAAGCTATTTTTATCCCTATGAATCCAAAAAGTAATCTTGTTTACAGAGCAACAGAGCAAGGGCCTCTGATTTACAGAAATTAGATCTTGTTTCTTTTGCAGAAATTAGATCATAAACTTTCACACTTCGATTCATTTTATAGTATATTCAAATTATACAGCTCAATTTAATACTTCCTTCATTCTAGATTAAATGACATACTTCTTCTGGATCCTTTCATAATGACTTTCTTTTTTGGAAGATTTTTTGTATTGACTTTCTTCTGGATCCTTTTTTGATAAATGTTAAAATTTTCATCCACCCAATTTACTTTTTATACTTTCATACAATCTTCACCATTCATTTAACTATTTATAAAAGAAGAAAGAACGCCCAAAAGTATGGGCCAGATACAAGAGGGAGTAATTTGCCTTTTAGAGTTAACTGCATCAACAGTTAACTACCAGCATCTTTATTTATGTGTGTATAATAATAGAATAAAATTGTCAGAGTTGGTTCAGTTTGACTCAAAAAGTGAAAAATGTGTCATTTTTAGATAGTATAATTTTATTCATTTTAGTTTAGTTTTGTTATATGTTCTATATGTTTTATTATTATCGATTATATTGGTATTACTATGTAATTTTGACCTCTTTTTATTTTATTGGTGTTTTTCAAAAGACATAGTTTTGGGAAAGATCGTCTTTCCATAAATTCATGGAAAGATGAGGTTAATTAGACTAATAGAAAGATAAAATATTTAGTTGAAATTTAAAATTTTATTATGCAACATACAGTAGTTATAAATTTATGACCCGATTAATACAATCCACAAAATTTTATCTTCAGTTCTTCTAATTTGCAGTCTAAATTTTGATTTTTTTCATAATTTATGAAAATATTGTTTTCCATAAGAGAGGACTCTTCTCAAAATGTGATTAAGCGCTTTCAAATATCCTGAAGCTGGTTGAATGAAATATTGTTCAAAACTATAGATTTCTCTCATTTAAAATAGAGGCATAATAAATTAATAGTATGATAATCAATTCTAAGGTTCAATTTGGGTGTGAAACATGCTGGCTTTTCAATTTATTGTGGAACATAAGTAATATGGCCTACTATTGATAGGCTTATGTCCTACTCAAATATTAAATGGCATTTAGCATTTACCAAATCTAAGAGAAATTATTGTAATCAGAAAATGGGCTTCCAAAATCTTAATACAATCCAACCCGAATCATGAAATAAGAATCAAATCTATATCACCTAACCGTAGCCATTGTAGCTTTGCAGTTTGCACATGTTGCGGTCAAGAACCTGTTCTGTGCCAACTTTCATTTAGTAACTAATTCAATTATTCTGTCTCCGCCCTTTGGATTTGGACTAGAGAATCTTTCATTCAAACTAGATTCTTTTCATTTAATTCAGTTGAAAACACTCATTTTTTATTTCACTTCTGTTCGATTCGGTTTTGTATGTTCATATCAAGCAAATAAAAATAGAGTCCATCTGAATGGCAAGTATAATTATTTTAAGAAAATTAAGTGAACGACTCACTGTTTATATCAAAACTGAATTATTCATAGGTTTTTTATTGATTTTTTTTTTAAAAAAATTACACAACTGAAATCAAACCTATCAAATTCGAGTTGTGTTTTTTTTTGTATTTTTATACTAGTAGGTCAAAACGGACAATTTTTTTAACCTAATCATAACTCAAATTATTATGAAAATTTTAAAAACAAACATTTAGGTCGGATGATTCATATGGGATTAGATCGGATTTCATGGTTTGACACATGGTAAATATTTATTCCAAAAATGTTATTTTCAACTTTCGGCCCGCTTATGCTACCCCTCTCAAGTCATTTTACAAAATTGGACCAGAGTAAAGATAACTTGTTAAGAATTGATTTGGAGTATTTTGGTTATAATATAAATTTTTGTAGGAATTAAAATGGATGGTAGAGTATAACATTTGCTAAATGATTTAAACTAAAAGTTGTAAGTACGAAATGAGTTTTTCAAAATGTATAATGTTCTTCCCCATATATAAATAAAAACTTTTGTGTCTTTTTTCACTTCACGCGGAGTACCAATTTCTAAGAAATTTTATTTTACTTCTATCCTCATTTTCTGATTATGGTTCACATGTGTCCAGTATTTGTAGGTAGAAAACAAGGGTAATAATTGTGTGTCTATTCATGAACTCATGATACATTATATAACAGTACATGATACCTATACAAGGTAGGAAAAGGTAATAGAATATAAATACATTTACAAGTAATATTTTAATTCCTTAACACCCTCCCTCAAGTTGGAGCATGGGGATCAGAAATGTCCAACTTGCCAAGTAATGAATGAAACTGGTTACGTCCGAGAACTTTGGTAAATAAATCCGCAGGTTGATCTGTAGTGCGGATATGATGAGTAACTATAGCACCAGACTGCACAAGATCCCGGACAAAATGACAATCAACTTCAATATGCTTCGTACGTTCATGGAACACTAGATTTGCTGCAATATGAAGAGCAGATTGACTATCACAAAACAAACGCATAGGAGCAGTATGTGCAACCCCTAAGTCTTTCAGTAAAGACCTAAGCCATAACAACTCACAACAGGTAACAGTCATAGCACGATACTCCGATTCAGCAGAAGACCGAGAAACTGTGGGTTGCTTCTTGGTCTTCCAAGAAACAGGAGAATCACCAATCATCACAAAGTAACCGGAAAGAGAACGTCGGGTAATAGGGCAGGCAGCCCAATCAGAATCACAGTAAGCAGTCAACTGTAACTTACTACGAGAAGAGAGAAATAAACCTTGACCAGGATGACTCTTCAGGTAGTGCAACACACGAACAGCAGCTTGCCGGTGAGGAACACAAGGAGACTTCATGAATTGCGCAAGAGTGTGGACTGAATAACTCATTTCAGGACAAGTAATAGTCAGGTAGATCAGGCGCCCAACCAGGCGTCGATACTGCTCCGGGTCATGGTAGGCTGGACCTTCAACACGTGCCAAATCATGTTGTTGCTCCATCGAAAAGTCAGTCGGCTTAGAGGAAGATAAACCGGTATCCGATAAAATGTCCAAAGCATATTTCCTTTACGAAACGAACATCCCCTCCGATCTTCGAGCAATCTCTATGCCCAAAAAATACTTAAGCAGGCCAAGATCCTTCATATGGAAACAAGAACCTAAGTATTTCTTGAACTCAGAGATGAGCGAAGAAGAACTACCAGCAATAACCAAATCATCCACATAAACCAGAACATGTAAAGAAGCTGATCCACGAGAAAAGACAAACAAAGAGTAATCGGCCTTACTTTGAACAAATCCAAATGCTCGTAAAGCCTGAGCCAGTTTAGCAAACCAATTTCTAGGAGCCTGTCGAAGACCATAAAGAGATTTTTGTAGGCGACAGACCTGACCAGGCGGTACAGCGTAGCCAGGTGGAGGACGCATTAACACTTCCTCATGCAAATCACCATGGAGGAAGGCATTATGAACATCCATCTAATGCAGTTCCCAACCACGAATAACTGCAACAGACAGAAACAAGCGAACAGAACTCAGGTGCAGGCCGGTGGACGGAGTCGAAAGCGGAAGCAAGTGACGGCCGGCGGAGCGGGAGCAGAACCGGCGGCGGAAGAAGAATGGCGGCGTGGCGGTGGCAGGACCGGCGGCGGAAGAAGAATGGCGGCGTGGCGGTGGCAGGACCGGCGGCGGGCTGAAGAAGAAATTTTTTTTTTTTGCAAAAGAAAGGTAGTCCGGATCGGCGGCGCGTGGAAGTCACGCAGTGACGAAGGCGGAAAATTTAGGACGGTATTTTAAGGTTTCAGGATTTTAGGCTCTGATACCATGTAGAAAATAAGAGTAATAATTGTGTGTCTATTCATGAACTCATGATACATTATATAGCAGTATATGATACCTATACAAAATAGGAAAAAGTAATAGAATATAAATACAATTAAAAGTAATATTCTCTAATTCCTTAACATTGTACATAGTAAAACTATTTATTTGACATGGAGAGTGGTAATTAAATAATTCAACTGAATCTGTTTAGATGTTTTAGCTAATGACAAAACAAATGCGATTAGCATAGATTAGAGGCTTTGATGTAGGTGATTAGTAGTAATAACTAATCAAGCAAGTACTCCCTCCGTTTTTTTTTCATTGGCACCTCTCTTTTGGTGTTAGAATTGAGGAGATGCTAAATGAGTGGATGAAATTGAATTGAAAGAAGAGAAAGTAAAATGAGTGGATGTGAAAACCTTAAACTTGCCCAAAATAGCAAGTGCCAATTAAAAAAAATACCACTTTTAATAAGTGTGCCAATGAAAAAAAAATGGAGGGAGTACAATGTTCAAGCATGCATGCACCTAAGAGATATTTATAGTATTGTTTGACTGGTAGAAACAGATCTTAGGAAAGTGGTAAGTAAAGAATTCCAAGCTAATTAATTAGTTATTAACATATTTTTAAGAATGCCTTCATCAAAGTTTGTCAAGTCTGACTGACAGTTATTTTAAAAACAGTGCCACTGTGTGTATTGTATTTTCTGTTTTTTTTTTTTTTTTTGGAGTATTTCATTTTGAGATTATATTCACTCCTTCTGGTCCTCTATAGTTTTACACTAATTTTGAGTATTTTAATTTATACAAATTTAAAAATATGAAAAAAATTAAATGAGGAGAGTAAAAAAAACTTAGTGAACATATAATAATGATAAAGCGTAGGAAAGTATAAAAAATTTAAAAATATATTAAAATATATTAAAATAAAAAAGTATACCGAGTAGTATGAGATTAATTATGGGTGTTGCTATATCCCGCCCTGTATTTTACTATCCTCGCCCTAATACGTATAAATACACGTATTTTTAATTTAAAATTAAAAAATAAAAATTGGGAAAAGTAGTATAAATTTGCAATTTCTCTCCTTCCTTCTCTCCTCCCTTCTCTCTTTTTCTCTCCTTCTTCTTCTTCTTTCTCTCCATTTCTCTCCCCCTCCCCTCTCTTTATTTCTGCCGCCCAGCCAGCGCCGCCC
Organism: Rubia yunnanensis; assembly: GCA_037428765.1. Classification (NCBI taxonomy): domain Eukaryota; kingdom Viridiplantae; phylum Streptophyta; class Magnoliopsida; order Gentianales; family Rubiaceae; genus Rubia; species Rubia yunnanensis. The sequence goes on along the minus strand of CM075071.1, from coordinate 73,079,842 downwards.
GCCGCCCACCGCCGCCGCCGGAAACCCGCTGGAAAACGTAAGTTTTGGAGGAATTTTTTTTACTTTTTGTGCGAATTGTTGCCCGATCTATTCGAATTTTGTTGAACTTGTCGGAATTGTTAGAATTGGGGTTTGTTAGAATTTTGTTAAATGTAGAATGGATGTTCGATTGGTGGTTAGATGTTGGGTTGGTGGTTAGTATAGGAGATTAAGATGTAGAATAATTTGGAGAAATCTAATATTAGGAATTTAATAAATTTTGGAATTAAAACGAAGAAATTGTGTTTTTTAGAAATTATTTAGTTTAAATTTGGAAATGATTACTATTTCCGTAATTTGGAAAGTATATGTGACATAATAGAATATAGTTCTATTTAAATAAACTTTATTAATCCGATGTAAACAATTGTGTAGTAAATTATTCTGATATGTTTTAACAATTGTTTCCTTGAATGCTAATAATAGTGTGATGTTGTAAAAAAATAAGATTATTTAGTAATGTAATTTCCAATTTGTAACTTAAAAAAATGTGTAGTTCGTTGTATGGGATTGTACGAGAATTAAATTTGCTGTTTGTGGTGGGGTTTTTTTATGTTATATCCACTTTTTTCCTATGCATTATAGAATATGTAGTTTCCATTAGTAAATTGAAATTATGCACTGTTCGAAAATATTAGTTCACACGTTGTTGAAATATATGTTAATTTATCTTATCATATCAGTTTGATTCAATTGTTGTTATACTAATTACATATCTTGTGTTGTAGATGAGCACTGCTGGTCAACCTGACGGCCATGGTCGTTCCATACGACGAAGAGGTGTTAGTGCCTCGGCGAGACAGGCTAGAGGCCGTGTGATCGAGGATGAACCGTCGCCTCGGCCGCAGGAGTGTGATGTAGGAGCGGAGCGGCCTTCTCCACCGAGCGTTCGTGCATTCGATCCCATGCCAACATGGGACGGTCCGGAGATTAACATTCTCGCGTCTGGTGGAATCCGTCACGATAGTGACTGGCAGTTGAATTATGACTTGCCGGCAGATGTCCCCCTGATGGGCCAACCTGGGATGAGTGTGCCATTGGATGCTGGGATCGAACGTTATGCTGCTGGAGGAGCCAGGCACACCGTGAGGAATAGAGCTGGTCAATTCTCACAATCTTCTGGTGGATCGTGCAATGCCGGTGAGACTGGCACCGTAAGGGCACCGAGGAATAGGAGGAAGTGACCCGCCGATGAGACGTGGCTAGTGCGGGGACCGATGGCTGGTGGCCCGCAATATGACCTCGTCATATCAAGCTTCGGAGGACACGTCCCTGTTGACGTTTGGAATGGTATAGAGCGAGGTGTGCTGAGATGCCATGCTCGGTCGCCGCTATGCAAACAGCTAGTCGCCACGCTCCCCGAACTGAGCGATGTTGCACAGGCCCGGATACGTGCGACCGGGTTGGCCCACCTGCCTGCGATTATGTTCCAGTTCCTTGACATGGCACTGATATCCGCTTTTGTCGAGAGGTGGCAGCCGGACACGAACACATTTCACATGCCTTTTGGGGAGATGACCATCCTGATGCACGACGTTGAGATGATTCTTGGCATTCCCATCGTTGGTGGCGCTGTTGCGAGTACCATTTCGGCGGAGACTATTCAGGAAGCGTGCGCTGAACTGTTTGGGAAAGATGTGGAGTCCTTTGTCGCGGAAGACTGGAACGGGGGTAACATAGATGCCCAATCATTGATGGCGAGGTGTGTAGCGGCGGGGCAGAGCGAGAACTTCCAATTTATGTGCTACATGCTGACCCTATTTTCATCCACGCTTTTTGTGGATAAAACTGGGAATAAGGTTAGAGCCAACCTTCTACCCCTACTTGATTCGCAGTTTTCGTGGGGCTCGGCGACGTTGGCCAGTTTGTATCTGCAGTTGGGAATTGCGTCCCGGTCCAAGGCGCGCGGCCTATGCGGATGTTGCACGCTCCTTCAAGCATGGATATACGAGTACTTTCCGATGTTTCGGCCGAGACCGAGTACATTGCCAGCTCTTCCGGGGCACGCCAACCGGTGGCACACAGGGGATAAAACAGGGAGGGATACTGGGAGGCTCAGTGCCATCAGGCGTCAGTTGGATGCCTTACAGCCCGACCAGGTATGAATTCCATGCTTTTACTCTTATTCTGACAGTAGTAGGTAGATCGGATTCCATAGAAACGTAACATGTCTGTGAAACTTTTTGCAGGTGGATTGGTTGCCATATGGAGTGGACGTGGTTAGGGCTGCGAGGGGGAGGACTCACTACCGCGGCGTGATTCGATACCTCGACGCAATGGAGGCGTACATGCCAGATCGCGTTGTGCGCCAGTTCGGTCTTGTACAGGGTATACCGCGGGGTCTTGCGATTGCGCCCGAGCCTTGTTCCCGCCCGGCTGATCCAGCCGGCTATTCAGTGACCTACCCAGGGAGGCTGCAGTTGACCCTATGGGAGATGGCACACACTTGGCACGACGGTCAGCTTGCGGCGTTCCCGATAGCCACGAGCCAATCAGAGTGTACCATGGATTACGAGGACTGGTACGCGACTCATTCGCACCCATTGATCACAAATCCTGAACATGCTGCCACGAGTGGACCGGACAGGACACATCATCAGTTATCGGTAAGTTTTCTCGAACTGTTTGCTTCGAGTAATTATATTACATTTTACTGTTTCGTTATTGTAAAATCTGTTTCCTATGCAACAGATGCTGAGTGACATGATGAGTGCCCTGGATCCGTTTGACTCGGCGACCGTTGATGGACTCGCCGACCCCTGCATGAGGGAGTTGATGACGACTTTTGTCAGTCATCGCGATGAGTATCGCAGGCTCGGTTATGGACCCATTCCTTAGTCGACTGTTTGCTTATGTATGAACCCACAGTTTTGCCATAGTTTGCTCATTTATGTAATCGGTAACTGTTTGTGCATATCAAATTTATAAGTCATCGATTTTTACAACAGTAACGCTTTCAAAATAATTGTGACGCTTCGATAATAACTGTAACGGTTGCGTACATGCCGAAATGTTTTGCTGGGTTACAACAGTTAATTACTCTCAGAGTATGCTCTTCTCCAAGCCCTTATCCTCCTACGAAAGGGTAACTCCCAACCTACGATATCAGCCTTCCTCAATGTGGTCCACATATTAACCACGGGGGCATGGGACAGTTTTCCTTCACGTGTACCCGGACGAAATGGCTTGCACTGCGAACGTATACAATGTGTAGCTCCCTACTTGTTCCATCCTCGCCCCCACCTGCCCTCAGTGGAAGGACTGTACAGCAATGGTCCGCCGACCCATTCTCTAAAATGTAATATAAAACTACAACCGTGTTGTAGTAGGTGGCGACAGGAAACATGTCTGCAATGACCGTAAACCAATGCTCTGGACCACATGGACCGCTAGTGTGGTGTATACGGGCTCTGGCGAATTCAACGTCATCTTGCGAACCGTATATGGGAACATAGTCAGGCCAATGAGTTGATATCTCGTTAAATACTGCCCGACGCGCTGTAGACCATTCACCTTCACCGTCTACGTGGAACGCATCAGCAACGCATCTGAAGCCACAGTTTCCATCACTCACGACATCGTTCCAGCCTTCGATGTAACGCCGGACAATGTGGGGGACACTTTCGAGGAACGGGAATGTCGCTGCAGGAGAACACATTAAGATAAATATCTTGTGCAGGCGGCGTTCATTAGGAAGAATGGTGCTTGTACTTACCGTGCCGGCGACCGCTCCCTGAAGCACGCCCCGGAGACCTTGAACTACTCCCGTATCGCCTGTTCACGTGCTCATGGTAGCTCGGTGAACATCGGGTTGATCTTGATCGGGGGACCTGCTCGCTTGGTCTCCCACGTGCACTAGTACAATTGTCCGGCTCGCCAATGCCGCTCTCCTCCGGATGCAACTGCGCATCTATGTAGGATGAAACTCGTCGGCGGGCCGAAGGGTCGCTGCGTGCCAGCTCCTCCAACAGAGTGTTGAACCGCGACTGATCTTGTTCGGCCCTCGCAATGTTTTCCGTGCTCCGCACGTGATCACCCAATGCCAGGCTCTTAAACAGCGGATGAATGTCGTCCAAGTACAAGGGGATTCCTTCAGCAACTGCCCCTGCCATGACGCATGCACACGGTATTCCGTGTGTCGAGCGCAGCACACAGCCACAGTAAGCATATACCTGTGCTCCGAGTGCATCAATCCTCCCGGACTCGACCGTCAATTTATCCAGACAGTATTTGGACACATTGTTGATCAAGTTGCTGAAAAGGGCCCTACGGTGCAATCTTCCAATGCACGTTCTTGATTTCTCCAGACCGGTCTTGATCATAGTAATCTGCTGGGCTATCTGCAGGTCGACACGCCTCCATACCGTGTCCAGTGAACCAGTCGACGTTTGTAACCACCCTTTCAATGACGAGTGTGCACTTTCGACCCTGCATGTAGTTGTGTTCCCGAAATGCAGAAATCTGTTCGTCCATGCCCTTACAAATTTCTCCTTATGGGGGGGTGAGCCACGTCGTCTCAGCGTAACTAATAACAGCCTCGCTCCAAGACCATCCAGCCCTCATATCTACCAAGGCGGTTTCGTACTCTGAAACGGTGGACGCATTGCAAACCCGGAACCATGCACCATTCTTGAACGCTGCCCCGTTCCTCTTATTCCCTGTCAGCACAGTAACACGTGCCTCCACATCCTTGTTAATATGCCAGGTGCAGAGCAAATGATTCGATTCTGGAAACACAGTCCGAAGTGGCCTAATCAGTCCCATCTCCCGATCGGTGACCACAACCTCAGGGAACGGTCCATCCACAAGCAAGTTCTTCAGCGCGTTCAACACCCACTCATAGGTATCTGCCGTTTCGTCAACGACAATTGCGTAGGCAATCAGGAAGTTTGTGTTGCAAGGGGACATCCCAACCATCTCAATGAATGGCATGCCGTAGCGATTGGTCTTGTACGTTGAGTCGATGGCCACGACCCACGGAAACGTGCGAAATGCCACAACAGCATCGGGATTAGCCATGAATAAATGAGTCAAAGTACCATCACCTGCTGAGCGGTGACTAGTGACATACCCTTTCGCGGTGGCCAGATGCAAACAATTCTCCGCTGTGTTGCGCCCGCCTCGCCTTTCTGTTACATATGCCGATCTCTCATTGTACACCTGCCTAATGTTCTGATGCAGGTCTGGAAATGAATTACTGAGGCTGGCATTGATATGCCTTGGGGCTGTTTCTGAATCTGTCAAATCTCTGATCATTTGTTTCGCGTCCGCATGGAGCTTGCAGCTCTGTCTATGACCCTCGGGGTACACTGAGAAAGAGTGGTTGTGCATCCCTCGTCTAGGATCCTTGCACGGCACTACATTCCAACCATCCCCCGTGATTCTCTGTTTCAAGACAATCGCGAATGGGCAGTCACAACTTCCGGTAGAGGTGCTACTCCGTCGGACTACATCAGATTCGCTCGTATCTACAACCTTATCCTTTCGGTCCCGATTGCAAATGCAATATAACCTCAGGGGACCATTCCTATTCTGTTTGTAGAACCCCGTGACAAGTTCAAATCCCACCTGCAGAGCAATCCGTTGCAGGTAGGAATAAGCCTCGACAACACCTGGAAACACAGCTGAGGTGGCAAATGGAGAGTATCCATTCCGCCCTGCAGCAGCTTCAAATGACTGATTGTCATCCTTAAACAGCAATAAACATCAAGTAATTAGTTACACTCAACTGCTATACCAACGACAATGATGTCGTCAATTAACGTTTACATATGAACGAATAACGATAAAATTACAGTCAAAACGTTAAAACATATACTTAAAGAAGAGAACATAAAGATAAAATTATAGTACATGAAATGTCATTACAGTTATAAAATTCCCGTACACAAATTAACTCCCTAAACTAAAATTACATTCATCCATTTCAAACTGTCCTCCTAATGGACTTAAGGGTGCACTCCGCCATTTCTCATTAACAGCTAAAACATACATGTAATGGAAAAAAAATGAAATAACATTGTGGCTAGAATTAATATTACATTCTTACATTTCACATTAAGGTTTAAAATTAATTAACGTAACGAATTTAATGTTTACTAATGAACTTTTGGAATCCAAAATGCAACCGGGTCGTTTCAGATTAACTTTTAATACTTGCATTTGAATAATGTAAAATGAAACAAAGTAATTACATTTCAACAAATTAAAATAACAAAATAACGTAAAAAAACGTAAATTAACGTTACAATAATTAACAAAATAACAAAATTAACAAAACAACAAAATTAACGTTACAATAATTAACAAAATAACAAAATTAACAAAACAACAACATTAACGTTACAATAATTAACAAAATAAAAAAATTAACAAAACAACAAAATTAACGTTACAATAATTAAAATTAACGTTACAATAATTTTTACGTTACAATTAATAAATTAAAATACTAAGATGAGCATAAATTAAAAAACTAAGATGAGCATAAATTTCTACTTCAAAAAATAATAGATAATAAATTTAACTATTACTTATGGACAGAAAACTGATTAGTAAAATTACCTCCGAAGACATGGAATTTCTAACACCCTTGCTTGGAGTACAAATTTGGAGAGTAAAAATTTGGAGAGTAAAAATTTGGAGTTCCACATATTTTTACAGCAGAAATGATCTTTTTATAGCAGAAAATTCAACTTTTTCGGGTGTGTGATAGAGTAAATGACATTAAATGTGGGTAGTTGGGGAGAGGAAGCCGTCCGGCTCGCGGCAAGCCCATCGCGAGCTGAGCCCGTCCGGCTCGCGCCCAGACCGTGGCGAGCGGAGGCCTCTCCGGCTCGCGCCCAGGTCGTGGCGAGCGGAGGCCTCTCCGGCTCGCGCCCAGGTCGTGGCGAGCGGACCGGCGGTGGCTCGCGCCCAGGAGGTGGCGAGCGGACCGGCGGCGGCTCGCGCCCAGACCGTGGCGGCGAGCGGACCGGCGGCGGCTCGCGGCCAGGCGGTGGCGAGCGGACCGACGGCGGCTCGCGCCCAGACCGTGGCGAGCGGAGACCGCTCCGGCTCGCGCCCAGGCCATTGCGAGCGGACCGGCGGCGGCTCGCGGCCAGGCCGTGGCGAACCGGAGCAGGCGGCGGTGCACGGTGGTCCGGCGGCGGCGCACGGTGGTCCGGCGGCGGCGCACTGTGGTCCGGCGGCGGCGGAATTTCTTTTAAATTAATTCAGTTAATATTAACTAACTACAATTATCTAAATTAATTTTAATTCAGTTATTGAAATTAAATTAAAAATATATACTGTATACGTATTAGGGCGAGGATAGTAAAATACAGGGCGTGGTATAGCAATCCACTTAATTAAAGAAAGTACAATGGTCAGTATTGTAGACCCTCCATCCCATTATATATCTCACGAAATTCATTTTCAGTCAAATTAAGGCCTTGTTATCATGATCTTATCATATTTTATCTGATCTGATTTGAACTGGACTAAACTAAAATAAGTGTGTTAAAAAATAGTAATGTATGACTAAATTTAGTTAAAATTTCATCAAATTAATTTTACACTGAACATAATTGATTTAAACTGAAATGAACTGAAATTCAAATAAGCTCTGGAGAACAGGGCCTAAGCAAACATTGATTATAAAATAAAATTGATTTAACATAAGTAATAATATTATAACGTGTCATCTCATTATAATCGTTGTAACATATATTTTCTAAATACGACTTTTGTATCGTTTTACAATAATTTTTTAATACATTTATAATCAAAGTATTTTTTTAAAGCATCAAAGGTTGATATAAAAGTACTTTAGAACAAGGGGAGTGTGTATTTTACATATATAACCTTATAATTAATCACGTAATAAAGATAACGTCAGACTGTGACAAGGGAATAGAAATCATCTCCTTGCAAGAAAGGTTATAAACAAAAGTTACCTTATAGAATTGGTTTTCTCATAGAATTAGTATCCTAGTATGTTAGATCATAGATGATAATTTTCTTTAAAATTTCATAATCTTATTCATGTTGATGAAGTGTGTCATTGATGAAGTGTGTCATTGATTAGATATCAATGCATCATTGATTAAATAAATCGATTATATTTTATCAAACTGAATAGACTAAAATGAACATAAACTGTATAAATTTATTAAAACAATTAACAAATGAGTAGGTTTCTTGACAGGTGTCTGTACATAAGCTTATGGACAAACGTGTCTGTCCAAACCATTTATTTTTGGTAAAGTATTGGGAAAGATCATTTTTTCATAGACTTGTGGAAATACAGAGTTTAATTAGAATAATAAAAGGTAAAAAAGTCTTAGTTGTAATATCAAAGATTTATTATGCATCGTGTAGTAGTTATAAAGTTTATAACCTGATTCATGCAATCCAAAAAAAATATCTTCATTTCTTCTAATTTGCACTTAAACCTTGGTTTTTCCATGGCTTATGGAAATGCCGTCTTTCAAGAAACGGACTCCTTAATTTTTTATCTTATGCACTGTATTTGTTAAATTACATGTTGAATTTAGAAAACAATTTTTTATATTATATATTTTTATATTCTCACATTCAAATACATATTATTATTTGTTTTAACCTTTAAAATGCAATATTTGAATTTTATAAAAAAATTACAGCATTTAATGTAAAAACCACCATGAACTGTCCATAAATTTATGGAAATACCACATTTCATAAGACATTTTCTTAACAAATTTATAAATAAATTGGAGATAATATGATCCCACAATACATATAATTCCTTCATATTGGACGAGTGAAATATATTTGATTGAAAGACAAGTTTAATTAATTGCAATTCTGCAATACTACAATCACTAGTTAATGGCGAGGAATCAAATTCGCATGATGATACCACACTCGTAGAATGATATAATTGTCGCATGATTATAATTAAATATCGACCTTCAAAGTGTGAACAGGATATTTGTAGATATTTATAAAAAAAAAACATATACTCCCTCCGTTTCTTTTATATTGGCACCATATGTTAGGTGCTTGGATTTAGGAGAAAAAAATGAGTGGATGAAATTGAATGTAGAAAGTAAAAAGTAGAATGGGTGGATGAAATTGAAGGAATTTTGCCAAAAATGGAAAGTGTGCCAATATAAAAGAAACAATAAAAAAATGAAAGTGTGACAATATAAAAGAAACGGAGGGAGTACGTGCATAATGTCACATTTATCAGGAATCGGAAAAAGTTATGCATTATCTAGATTCGGAATTATTGCATCACTGAAGCAGGACCATAATTTTAGACGCAACTCGCAAATGACGGATTGCGCCATTTGGAATCGAATTTTTTATTCGCCCTATTGCTTAGGTAATGCATGGCATATTGGCATTGGATTGATGAGAAAGACGAATTAGGTGATTTGGAGATCACTACTAGATTGGATTATGCACCTATTACGTGTCAATCCGATGTGACTTTGGGTATGCCCTAGACGACTCCCACGACTTAGATTTGTGTCTACCTGATCGGTTTGTTAAAGCCATATGCACATACTCAATTTATTTTTATTTTCTTGATTCTGTTTATGCCAGTGCAGTGCAGGAATCGCTATTAACGTTTATGTTACAGGGAGGTTATGATTTTTTTTCTTCGAAATTGCGTATATTTAATGAATTGAACTCGAAAGATGTGTTTTGTTATTCTTTGGAAATCCGTTGGAAGGTTGAATGTGGCATACGATGGCTGCGTTGCTTATTTTTGTTTTTTTTGAATTTGGATCATGTGTCTAGAGTGCACTGAATTAGACAACGATGGTTGAACCACCATCTAGGAAACCCTACAAAAATACACTCTTACTACTATCATAAGGCACTTCCGAGGTGATAAACTTCGTTTTATATGGTATGGTTTCTCCTCCGTTTTAAATTTGTTATTAGTAAAATCACCTACAAATTTTGATGTATGTTATTGTTCAAGGTGGATTGATAATTGTTGTTTGAATGTTTATTATTATGAGGTTGATTGCAGGTAAATATGATGAGTGTTAGAAATGAGAATGACATTGGTTATGTTGCGTTGAAAATGAATGTCGATCATTGTGCACATGAATAACGGGACGTTGTGGTCATAAGTTTTTTTAAAAAATCGATGGCAGTTTTGAAGTTGGAAATGACCTCGTAAGTATTAACCCGACGTTGAAAGGGCCACTTCATTGAATGCCTTGTTGCTTCATTGCACGGTGGTTCAAAATCGCCGTGCAACGCGCAATTTCACTATCGGTAATGTCTCCATTGTGCACTAGTGTTAATTTTAAAAGGTTTTGTGATAAAACGAGGGTGCTATATTTGTTAGGTGAAACAGAGGAAGAACAAATTTGTTTTAGATTAAAAAATCATACTATTATAACTAGTACAAATTGTACAATACTCATTCCAATGTCAGCTACATTTGTTGGTTTTACTAATTATAAATTAATATCTCTACACATTTTGATTATTATTTTAGATTTGAAGACTGTTATGAAATAATCAAAGTTTGATAACATTACAAATAATGAGTGTATAATTTGATTTGGAATATGGGGAGTGTTATTTTTTTTTTATGGTGCCCTTAATTAATTATGGGAAAGTCTCAGGAAAGGCAATTTTTTCATAAACTTATGGACAGTCCTCAGGGCCATTTGATTTAAATATTGTAATTTTTTATAAAATTTAAATATTGCATTTTATAAGTTAAAACAAGTAATAATATGTATTTGAAGGTGAAAATATAAAAATATATGATATAAAAAAATATTTTCAAAAATTTTAAATTTTGTATGCATTTAAGAAATGTAGTGTATAGTGTAAAAAATAAGTGGTCTGTTATGAACAGATCGCCTGTCAGGAGACTCACTCATTAATTATATATGTCAAAATCATTTTCAATAAAACTTAAAATAGTTCGAATCTACACGTTTGGAACATCCTGTTGCGTTGACTACTGGAGATGCCTTGAGCTCATTGGGCAACTTCCCTTCAGGTGCTCTTTGTATAGACGAACCACTTCTTTGTGGCCCTTTTTTCAAAATTTAAGAAAGGGAAAAAGACTACAAACAATAAAATGGAGAAAGAATTGGGAATTAAGAAAGGGAAAAACTACAAACAATAAAATGGAGAAAGAATTGAGAATTAATAAAGGGAAAGGCTCATGTGAAACTATTTTACTAGTATAACTTATAGTGAGATGAGAGGATAATTACAAAAAGTATCTCATGTCATTTGTATTTAAACAATCCATCTCATTCTAAGATTGAGTAAGGATGTCACACACAAGTCTTCATACAATAAAAATATCATACATGTATATCATACATGTATATTACTAGTATAATTTATGCGGACGGTCATAATTTGTAATCCAACTAAAATGAGTATATTAATGAGAACTTGAGAAGTATTTCATCATTTTAAAAGAACAAAAAGTAACCTAACTAGAAATTGGAGAAAGCTTAGAATTTCCAATGTCCATAGCTGAAGGCGTGATTAAGAGACGGTATTCTAGAGCTGATTTGATATGATAGGATCTAATTTAAATTAAATAAAAATAAGCGTGATAAATAATAGTAATATATAACGAAATTAAGTTAAATTTTGCTAAAATTAAATTTATATTGAACCGATCTTAAATAAAATGGAATGCAAATCTAGAAAACAGGGAGTGATCAAAATTAGGTCCTCTTCAAACTTTGACCTACCTACCAACCCTATCAATAATCAATGTTTACCAACGGTTTGTGTTAGGGGCTCTATGCAGGGGGAACCCAACTTTTCCACAATTTTGGAACTACACTCGTCCTAGTTTAAAATGCAGTGGTATGAAAAATTGTGTCTATTTTTTTAATTTAAAAAAGTCGTTATGTGCAGAGATAGTATCAGTTACTTGGTTTAATTACTGTCTATGAAACGGTAATTATAACAAAAAACAGTGATCACAGTAATTAAATTTTAAAATAAAACCAAAATTTTTTTGTAATCCTTTGAAAAGTGGAGAAACTTTCCAAATGCATACAATTGGGAGTCAGGATTCAATTTTGGCTTCGAAAATTAAAATTATAGAGTAAAAATTGCAACTTAGGACCTGACAGTTCAAATCGACTCCAAAAATAATAATTAATTACAACTTTTTTTTATTAAAAAAACAAACAATGCAGATGTATTTACAATACTCACTACTGGAAGATATCCCCATAGACACCGGCATTTCACCACATAGGCAGCAGTATTTTGAGCGTTTTCATACCGATGTCTAAGTGACCCAGTGCAAAAAATTGTAGTTACATAGGCACCGGTAAGTGGTACCACTGCTGGTATCGATTCTAGCATCGTTCCAATCTATCCGTTATTGCACTTGTAAAGATTGAGGGGTCCATAAAAATATTATTCATATATAAAGAGTGTCAGGGCTACAACTGGGTAAACCACAATTATTCTCATTATTTCATACACATATTAAGTTTAGAGTGGTTCTCCTGACAGGCGGCCTGATCATAAGCTTATGGACAGACCACTTATTTCTTACCTTATACATTGCATTTCTTAAATTACATACAAAATTTAAAATTTTTAAAAATATTTTTTTATATCATACATTTTTATATTTTCACCTTCAAATACATATTATTACTTATTTTAACTTATAAAATGCAATATTTAAATTTTATAAAAAATTACAATATTTAAGAAAAATGCCCCTGAGAACTGTCCATAAGATTATGGAAATGCCGCATTTCCTGAGAATTTCCCTTAAGTTTATTATTGTTAAGTACACTATTTTACGTGGTATAATACCTACATAAATCGCTCTTAATATCAATGAAACCAAACAAACAACATAACCAACAAACTAATGCAAATACGTCCAAACGCAAAATAGGTCGAATTAACCTAATTCACTAAGAAACAACCACCTTTCCTTTGTTTATTAATATCATTCCCTGCCGTCCCAGAAGCTCTCAATCCAAGTGCAAGTTATCACACACACACAGGCATCTTTCCTTTTACCCTGCTCTACTTTTTCCTGCTCAGCAACCATCGGTCATAGTTAATTCTTACTTAAGTAAACGTAGACGCTTGAATTCGAATTCAGTAATTTCACCGGCCAAATAACTTGTTTGAATGGTTATACTCCATGTGTCCCACCTTATACTGCATAGTAATTTTTTTTACGGTTTTAAGAAACATGCTTAATCGTTAATGTGCTTAATTAAGTATAATAATATCAAATAAAAGGTGATATTTACTATGAATCCAACAATATCACATATAATAATATTATTGCTCATATATCTATTTGAATGCGTGGCCAAAGTTCAACAATATCAACTATCAAATAGTAAATAATAAAAGTGCAGATTAAACTGAAACAGAGGGGAGCGTTGAATAATAATTGGGTAAAGATCCAAGACGTTGGATCAATTTGAAGCTATGACTGAAAAATTTATTGATGTGTTTTTTTCTTGTTGAAAAAATGGTGAATAGTGGGAGGAGATATGGAGGGAGCAGAAGGGGCATGTGGAGGAGGGACAAAAGGCGTAGGACATGCTCAGTTGACCCAAATTAAGAGGGGGCAACTATTCTTGCCTGCAATCCTTCATGTGGGTGGGGGCGCTATCACCCAAATCTTTACCTAAATATCACTCTCTTTAAATTTGAATCAACTAATTAGTTACCAACTTGCTTCTATGATCTATCCTTAGGGTAGATTCGTGGCGGCCGCTCATTTATTGTGCCCATTCCATGTTGGATTCAATCAATGTTATCTCGCCAACTTCTCAAGTTAGGAATTTCATGCTTAGATGAACGCCTATTTTAGGCCCATAAATCTCGACTCGGATCTCGCAATTATTGATGGCATTTGAGTGGTCTGAGAATACATTTTGCACGTCTTGAGAAGATAGTCTTCTGAATTGTAAAGAATACCGAGACTGAATATGAAAAGACCCTCAAGATGTCAATGGAAATCGAACTGGCTAGACAGAAGTGACACGATTTAACACTTGTATTGTTTTAGGGGCCAAGAGTGTTCGCGAGGGCTAAAGGTGAACGGTGATATTAATTTAGGGGCCAGTGGAGTCGTTTGACATGTATATTTTACCGATCCTTTGATTTTAGTAAAATTTGTTTGTTTAAAAAAAATCAAAATAAGGTTTTATTAAATTATAAACTTGATTACATACTAGGTCAACCGAGGGGCCTGATTCACACATTGTTTTGGAACCTTAACGGTGCAAACATGATGTAATGGGTCCAAGAGAAGTTTGAATTCATGACTTGAGTTACTATGCGGAGCTGGGTTCTTCCCGTTGTGTGACTGGGGAATAGAAAGAGTGGTGAATTATCCTGATTGATTCCACATTTCAATTGCATCCGAATAATGATTTGGTTCATGATTTTCCCAGATAACTCTGTTTCAATTCTTCTAGATGCTTCATATGATTATAAAAGACAATGAAAGTAGATCATCAGGAGAATTCTCCATGCGTTTCACAATCTGCAAACAAGGGACTTGCAGTTTCTATTTTCGAATGGCAACGAAGGCATAAGCCAGATAATTTCAATCGTCACTTTTGAACGCTTTGTTTCACGGACCTTTGAATACTAATTAATCATTTATTCTTTTGAATGATATAAATAAAGCAACAAAATTTAATCTACTTAACAACTGGATTAACAAACTCGTAAGTTAGAATTGTAAATTTAATAGAATACAAGAGTTTGTGTTGTAATAGGTTACGTAGTTTCCTTAGTCATATCTTGTACATTTGGGTATAAATAACTCATCATTATGTGAATGTCAGTAAGATCATTCTTCCCAAAATACCTTATTCTTCCTTGTTTCATGGTAGCAGAGTCAACTCTCTAAAACCTAAAATTTTAACCGATCCCTAAACCCTTTAGCCACCACCGCTGATGTGTCATCACATCGCCGTACTATAAGCAACTCGGAAACCACGACCGGTATGAGTCGCATGACAACCAACCCCCGTCAGCCTCTCACCGGCGGCGCAACCAATGACCGGCTGCTGCCGCCTCCTCCTCTGACGGACGACCAAACTATCGGCCCTAAGCCCCTTCCGCGTCCATGTCTCATCTCCATTCTACATTCATCATTCGGATCACCCCGGCTTGTCTCTCTGTCCGGTTGTTCTTCAGTGTGATAACTATCAGGAGTGGACTACTTTGATGAAGAACGCACTCAAGGCTAAACGTAAGTTGAGCCTTATCAATGGTCGAATTACTCAGGTTGATATTGCCTCTGTTGATTTGGATGACTGGTATTGTGTTAACTCAATGTTGATCGGATGGGTTGTTCAAACCATTGACACATCGCTGCGATCTTCTATAACTTATCCAAAAACTGTTTTTGAGCTTTGGGAGAAGTTGCGACATCGCTTTTCTGCCGGCAATGGCCCTCATCTTCTCCAGCTTCACACAAATTTGGCGAATTGTCACCAAAATGGAAAATGTGTCGCTTCTTATTACGGTGCTCTCAAGAAGATTTGGGACGATGTCACAACCTATGTCCTTCTTCAGGCATGTCTCTGCAACAATTGTTCTTGTAATATCACAACCAAGCTTGGGACCGAACGTGATGTCGAGAACCTTCATTACTTTCTTCTTGGACTCGATGACACTTTTGAAACTCTTCATTCCGGTAGTATGGCGCAAGAACCACTGTTGTCTCTCAATAGATTTTATGCGTTGGTTATTCAGGAGGAACGTCACAAGATCCTCATGAATGAGCGTGACACCAAATCCGATGGAATGACATTTGTGGCTTAGGCTAAGCCTCCGCGCCAGATAAGCCCTCCAATAGCCACCCATCGTACACTCATTGCGGGAAGCTCGGTCACGATGTCTCTTAGTGTTGGAAGATACATGGCATCCCCGGGGGTTTTGTTCACCTCTCAGCCACCCGTGGCAACACCGTGGAGGCATCGCACACTCGGCCCAACAGTAACTCCCGCCTACGTCGTCCAACGTCACCTCTATTCTGGAGCCTGCATGCACACCCCGGTCATGATCAATGGCAAGCTGTCTTGCAGATGTACAATTCTATGAACACTCATTCCACTGATGCAACTGGTAAGCATTCTTTATGGATTCTCGACACTGGTACCCCTTTTCCTATGATGGGTAGTCTGGCCTTGCTTCATGATATGATTGATATTACACCTATTCCCATCAAGCTTCCAGGCAATCGTGTTGTTATAGCAGTTCAGGAAGGTTCTCTGGTTTTCTCTCAGTCTGCTAGAATTGATCATGTTCTCTATTTGCCGACTTTGGAATGCAATTTTCTCTCCTTTGTTATGTTGCTTGTACATGCTTGGTGTTTCGCTTTCTTAACCGATCAATTATGTGTACTTCAGGAAAGCGGTTCAAAGACAATGATTAGTGTGGGCGAGAAAAGAAGTGGAGTTTACACCAGAGAAGAAGTACTCAGCCGAATTGTGGCATAAGAGGCTGGGTCACTCTTCAGATGCAGATTTATCTTCTTTGTTTGTTCCATTTGATTCAGCTTCTAGTACTGTCCCTTGTGACGTTTGTTTCAGTTCTAAGTAAACACGAGTTGTTTTTCCTGTAAGTTCTAATAAAGCCACACATTGTTTTTGAACTTGTGCACTGTGACATTTGGTGCTACTTATTTTGCTACGATTGTCGATGATTATTCTCGTGCTTCTTGGGTCTATTTACTGAAATCCAACAGAAGTTCCATGTGCGATTATGAATTTCCATGCTTAGACTATTGCTCAATTTAAGTCATCAGTTCACCGCTTTCGATCAGTCAATTGTACAGAGTTTCTCGGACTGAGGGATTATTTTGCTACTCACTACATTGTTTACGAGACCTCTTGTGTTTACACACCTTAGCAAAATGGCAGAGTGGAGCGCAAGCATTATCACCTCTTAAATGTGGCACGTGCTCTGCGTTTCCAAGTCTCTCTTCCCATTAAGTTTTGGGGTGACTATGTCCTTACTGCATGCTTCTTAATCAACCACACTCCTACGCCAGTTCTCCAAAACAAGACTCCATTTCATCTGCTACTTCAGAGATAACCAAAGTATTCTAATTTGCGTGTCTTTGGGTGTCTCTACTTTGCTCTGGTTCTTCCTCGTCCAGCCAATAAATTTACTGCTCTTGGTCTCAAATACGTTTTCACGGGATATCCTAGTGGTAAACAAGATTGGCTACAGACCATGCAAGCCGAGCTTGACGCTCTTGAGATAAATAACACGTGGTCTCTCACATCTCCTCCTCCTGGTAAGAAACCTATCAACTGCAAGTGGGTCTACCGTATCAAGTATAAGTCGAACGGAGACATTGAACGGTACAAGGCTCTCCTTGTTGTGATTGGCAATCGTAAGGTTTAAGGAATCAATTTTAATGAAACATCTGCTCTGGTTGCCAAGATGGTCACTATTCATATGTTCTTATCAGCTGTTGCAGTTCGAGGTTGGGAACTCCCCCAAATGGACGTTCACAATGCATTTCTTCACGGTGATCTGGATGAGTTAGTCTTTATGTCTCCACCGCCGGGCTACTCTAATGCATTACCTAGTCAAGTATGTCATCTCCACAAGTCCCATTATGGTGTATGTCGATGACTTAATTATCGTAGGTGATAACCCAACTGCCATATCAACTTTCAAGCAGTACTTGTCTTCCTGCTTTCACATGAAGGACCTGGGCATTCTTAAATATTTTTTGGGCCTTGAAGTCACTCGCAATCCCTCCGTTATTTTCGTTTCCCAACGCAAATATGCTTTGGAGGTGGTCGCCAAAGTAGGCCTCTCTGGTTCAAAACTGGTTTCTTTCCTGATGGATCCCACGCACAACCTCGCCAAGGCTTCTGGTTCGGATTATGCTCATCTTGATCAATATTTTCATCTAATTGGAAAGTTAGTCCATTTGACTATCACTTAGCATGAGCTCAGTTTTGCGGTTCACACTCTGTCTCAATTCATGCAGCAGCTGAAGTTGGAACATTGGACTGCGCTCTGCGTGTTCTTCACTATGTCAAGGGCAGCCCGGGTTAGGTCGATTTCTTTCTCAAGATAGCAGTTTGGCTCTGACAGCTTATTGTGACTCTGACTGGGCGACCTGTCCTATCACCCGTCTCTCTGTCACCGGTTACTTTGTCACTCTAGGTGTGTCATCGATTTCTTGGAAGACCAAGAAGCAGCACATTGTATCGTGTTCTTCTACAGAGGCTAAGTACAGAGCTATGACGAATGATTGTTGTGAAATTCTCTGGCTTTGCTTACTTCTCCGCTCTCTTGGTATTCGTCATTCAGATCCAATTCGCTTGTATTGTGATAGTCAGGATGTTCTCCATATTGCAGCAAATCCACTATTTCATGAGCACACCAAACATATCGAGATCGACTACCATCTTGTTTGTAATATAGTATCTTCACGTGTCATTTCTACTCATCATATTGCTACTTCGGAGCAGCCAGCGGACATATGTACCAAGTCACTAGGATGAACGACATTTCTTCATCTTAGTTCCAAGTTGGGCATTCTCGACCTTCATACGCCAACTTGAGGGGGAGTAATAGAATGCAAGAGTTTGTGTTGTGATATGTTACATAGTTTCCTTAGTCATATCCTGTACATTTTGGTACAAATAACTCATCATTCTGTGAATATTAGTAAGATCATTATTCCCAAAATACATTTTCTTCCTTGTTTCAATATTCAACAATATTTTGTATATTAGATATGGAATGAGTCCTTTTTAATTGCAAAGTATATTTCACTATTTAGTTTATTGGGTTCGCTAATATTGATTGTTTATATGATCTTTGTAATTTTAGTTCATATACGAGAAATAGCTAAACATTACTTTATGCATTTTCACAATCTTTTTATTCACACTTTTCTAAAAATAAAGTATCATAATACAATCTCATAAAAAGTGTGGGAAAAAGTTTTCTTAACACGTTGAGACGCGAAATTCGCTGAAAAAGAGATTGAGAAAATGATTTGGCGGAAACACATTTTAACAAGACTAAATTATTTTTTTAGTCCCCTATAAAGTATCTTATACCATATTTTGGTCCCCTTTTGCAAATCAACCCTTAGACAGTACCCCAAAAATTCAGAACAGTTTGTTTCATCCCCAAAGGTGATTTTCAGGGAAAACCAACGGTAAAATTGGTCAAAATATGTAAAATGACCATTATACCCCCGAGTTTTTTTTTTAAAAAAAGCTTCATCTTCTCGCGCTTCGTTTCCTCCGCCGCTACTTCGTCTGAACCAGATCTGGAGTAGTCTCCCCGCCCCGAATGAAGGAGATTCCGGAAAAGCTTTGGAGGCTTTGGAGGAGATCCTGAAAAAGCTTGATTTTGCAAAGTCCAAAAAGAGCAGAGCCACCGCTGGAGGAGGAGAAGATGAAGAGTTTTCACTGTCGCGGAGGCGATGAGCTGAGCCACTGCCGCTGGAGGAGATTACGAAGAAGAGTTTTTCCACGACTCATTTCACCGACTACTGTCTTCCACCAGCATTTCCTATTCCGGTTCACCGTGTTCGTCTCCTGAAGCAGAGGATCCGAACTTGGTTCCCAACTCGGGTTCCGCCCTCAAATATGGCGTTTGGATCTCTCCGCTATCCTCCGTTAGATGGGCCTTATCCGTGATCCCTCTCCCTTGTCCGCCCGAGTTTTCAATTGTTAAACTAAAGAAAATGCTTTTAATT
The DNA here is from genome assembly GCA_037428765.1 of Rubia yunnanensis. NCBI lineage: Eukaryota > Viridiplantae > Streptophyta > Magnoliopsida > Gentianales > Rubiaceae > Rubia > Rubia yunnanensis. Next base: position 73,060,077 of record CM075071.1, on the reverse strand, counting down.
GAAAATATTTTTAATTAGTAAAATTACCATTATACCCCTGGTTATACCAGAAAATCACTTAGTCTTGCCTGAAAACCACCAATGAGGACCAAAACATATCATTTTGAATTTGTGGGGTACTGTCTATGGGTTGATTTGCAAACGATGACCAAAACATGGTATAAGATACTTTGTAGGGGACTAAAAAAATAATTTAGTCTTTTAAAAATTAGGACTATATTTAAAATTTGGGTCAATAATTCTGATTTGAATTCTTTTCAGAAAAAAATCTGAATTGAATTAAAAACTTTGGATTTGGTCTGTTCATTATTTTGAAAAACAAACCCAATGTGAGTTGGAAAATTTGCAGACACAATATAGACCCAATTGTAAAATAATAGAAGAGGGTATCTATACTCCTTCTCTTCCACGCCCTGTATCATCTTCCCAAACTCATTTCCGGTAATATCAAAATTTACGTTTCTGGCGAAATCAAAATCTTACATTTTCGGCGAACTATTTCCAATCCTTTTCATGACAGATCAAATTCTCAATCGGGCGCACAAAAACTATTATAAAAATTGACACATAATATTACTACTCCCTTCGTTCTTCAGAATTTATCAAGGCGGCCGCACCGACTCGCCCCGATTTAGTTCCGCCATTGGCTGTTGGAATAACATTTGGAGGATTCTTTCAAATGCTAGTAAAACTTCTTGTATTACAGAAAATGAATGATGATGTTTCTCATTAATTTAAAAACCAGCACTTTAAAAAAATGAATATTATAATTTCACATTTTAATTTTATTTTTATATTTTTCTGTGGGAGTAAAATAGTAATTTCATCGAATTCCAGCTAAAATTGGTTGGAATGAGTAGTTTTGCACTTTCACTAACTATTTAGGGTTATAAATGACACTTTCAAACAATGAAAGATTACACTGACACATAATAAAGTAGGTAGAATTATAAAGATATTTTTTCAATGTTTAAAATAAAGAAAAATAATTAAATAATTGCTATGTAAAAATTGCAAAATGTTAAATATTTACATGCGCAAAAGACAATGGTGAAAAGCATAGAGTTAATGAATACTGCTGTGGTGGTTACAAATTAAGTTTGACTGTATTAGATTTATGTTAGATAATGGATTATATCTTGGACTTTTGTTGTTCAACATTATCATAAGATGTTGAAAATCTTTGGAGGTGCTGGATCTCTATGCATATGTATCCAAACGTGAAATTAATAGCATCCACCTGTCTGATAAATGTAATGTCATGTTTATGAATAAATAGAGCGATGATTTTGTAATTTTGGATAATGAGTTCGTCTCCAGGGAAATCATTTCATTGTGAGACAAGGGACCAACTATAGATATTATAATTAATAAATAGGGGCTTTTGAAATTTGGGATCTAAAATATAAATATATTATTTTTGGGGTCTTAGTTCTAAATGACACTGAAATTGAGGGCTGCAAATGCAGTTCATCAAAAATATAGAAACCCTCGGTTATCTGATGCAACGTCGTTCGTCCGCCGGTCATTGCACCACCACGCTGTTTGTTTGACGGAATATCATTTCTGGTGCTTGCATAATCATCCTTCGACATCCGTGGAGCTCATATTCTAACTTTGCAAAGAGTGTGGGTTGGGTGTGGGTGGTACAGTATTGAAACGGCGAGGCAATCCGCGGCGGATGAAGTGCTGACACGGCTGGGGACTTCAGCGTTGGAATTTGGGTGTTTCATCGTGTTATGACCGGCGCAAATCTACGATGAACACAATGAATCGATATGAATAGGGTTTGAGAATATAATTTGCTGAATTGCAAAAAAAATCTAGGGTTGAATATAAAAGATATTTTTGCTCCTTGAAATATCAACAAAAATGAAACTAACGACTTGATCAGACGAAAATGACACGACTTAACTCTTTTGTTAATTCTAGGAGTAGGAGTGTTTAAAAATAAAACAAAGAACAAAAGATAAACGATGATAATAGTTTAAAGGAAGTCGTTTAGCATGATTACCAACTTCTTACGAAATCTTGATGGATAACACGACCTCAAAATACATGCTAATAATGATACGATCCTTTACCACTAGTTCAATCATTATTATTCAATTGAATTGATTTCATACGGTTTAAACACTACTATGATATATCTCAAAACCTAAAGTGAACACATACTATTCAAAACCTAAAGTGAACCCACTGAATGGCCAAAGTTAACAAAACCTTCTTCCGTCTGATCCAATTGGAGTAAACTGATTTTTGTTAAATTGAATTGAACTAGTAACAAATTTAAAGTAAATTAAACAAAAATAATATGAATAATTCCATCCGGTAAATTAAAAGAAATTAAGATAAAATCATCGGGTTGCATTAATCATGTCATAAACTTATAACTACTGCGCATTGCATAATACATTTTTAATATTGCAATTAAAACTATTTACCTTTCTATAGTTCTAGTTAAACCCTGTCTTTCTATAGCTTCATAAGTCTATGGAAATGCGATCTTTCCCTAGACTTGGCCAAACTAATTACACCTAATTAAAATAAGAGTATGTCTCTTGAAAGACAATATTCCCATAAGTTATGGAAATATCAAGGTTTAAACTGTAAAATAGAAGAAATCAAGATAAATTTTTGGGTTGCATTAATCGGGTTATAAACTTATAACTACTGCACGTTGCATAATAAATTTGTAATATTACAACTAAAATCATTTACATTTCTATAATTCTAATTCAAACCCGTATTTTCATATGCCTATGGAAAAACGATTTTTTTCAAGATTTTGCTTTAAAATAAATTGAGTTGAATTAAATTAAATTTAAGTGCATTTTTTTTCTTTTTAAAAAATTTGATAGAAAAGAAAATTCTACACAATCATCAACATTCCTATATTTGTGCTCACACATTCATAGCCCCTTCCTCTAGTTTCTCAATCATTTTATTTTCATTTTTCTTAAAATTACCAAATATTCAGGCTCATATTTTCCTTGTAAAAATCCCACCTAGATCCAATTTTTCTCTGTAATTTTAATAATTTCCAAAAACGTTGGAGATTTCATCTCCTCAGCCATATGGGCTATGGCACGTGAACTGACAAAAAATTCCCACTGCGAAAAGAAAATTTTTAGAAAAGGAAAGAAAATCAGTCAGCGCACACTAGCGCACACCCACGCGCTCAAACACCATAACCGCCTGGGCCGGTGCTAAAGTGCGCAGCTCGTGTCGTTTCGTTTCAGAGACTTTTCTTTTTAAGCCCCCTCCCCATGAATTTCATAGGAGCGAAAGGCATCAGGATTTTTCCTTAAAAATCCCCATTTTCTCACACACCAAATCTATGCTTACACACCTCCTTGTGCGTGTCCACTTTTAGAAAGAACGCACACCACCAAAAGGAAAGAAAATAGAGAAAAGCTTATAAAACCAGTGTTTGTTCTGTTTCTGTAAATTTGGTAACAAGTTGATTGTTCCTGAAGTTTTATGTTCGGGGAAGCTTTTTTTGGCGTTCTGTTGATAAAACCAAAGTGGAGTCTTTTGGGTACCCTGTTCTGAAAATTCAAGATTACAGCGGTAGAAGATCATTATTCCTTCTGAATTGAAATGGGTACGTGTCATTTTTGAGTACGAATTCAAGAATTTGGTGGGTTTGGTTTTGTTTTTTTTCTGTCTTGTTTTCTTCGTCCATCTTAATTCGGGTTCTGAAAATGATGCTTTTTTTTATTCTTCTTGATTTTTGCTTGTTCTTAAGAGAGATGGAGGGGATTAGGATGCGAAGGACTGTCAATTCTGTGTGATGAAAAACCCCCCAAGTGTGTGTTTTTGTGTGTGTGTTTTGCTGGGGTAACAGGTTTTTTGGGAGTGTCCCACAACCCCACCCCACTGGGACAAGAGGCATAAGAGTAAGGGCCTTTTTGGGGGCGGCTAATTAGGCTCTGCTTAATTGGCCTACTTCATATTTTTTAGTGTGATTCTAGTGCCCACATTGAGGCCTTCATAATTGGTCAGCTCTTGTATTCTTAATTCGAGATTACTTGTTTCACACTCTAGTTTCCCTCTTTCTGATTTGGTAACAGTGTTTGAGGTGTTCTTTATGTATTCTTTTGTTGGTTTGGCCTTATTTGTAAGTTTTTGACCTAACCTGTTTGATTTTGCTGTTTTCAGAAGATTCAGTGGGCTATTCCAACACCATGGACGATGAGTATGAGAAGTTCATCCGAAGAATGAATCCACCTAGGTTTGTGTTTATTTTCACTCACTATTGGAGGGGTTAAGATTCTTGGAAAGTTTGTAATGTTTTATGATGTTATTGCAGAGTTGTTATTGAGAATGATTCTTGCAAAAATGCAACTGTTATACAGGTATGTCTTTGTTGTGGTCTAATGGATTGTTTCTTCTTCTTGTGTATGAGTTTGTTGTCCTGAAATTCTTGCCCTTTTGGTGCAGGTGGACAGTGCAAACAAACATGGGATACTTCTTGAAGTTGTTCAAGTTTTAACTGACCTCAACCTTGTCATTACCAAGGCGTATATTTGCTCTGATGGAGGATGGTTTATGGATGGTAAATTCACTTCCCTTTTAACTTCCCTTTTAACCCTGTTTTACCACTTCTTGCCGGGGTAGAAGTAGGCTGAATCGACGTTTTATGTTTGCAGTCTTTAATGTTACTGATCAAGATGGTAAGAAGATAACAGATGAAGGAGTTCTCGATTACATTCAGAAGGTGAGTAGTAAGGTGCAGTGTGAATACGATGAGAGCTTTTCCTTTTTTTGCATTTATTTGAAAAGGTCATTCCAACTCATTCTTTTGTGCATTTTCAGTCACTTGGTCCAGATTCCTGTTTTGCATCCTCTATGAGGAGATCTGTGGGGGTTGTACCAGCAATGGACCACACCTCGATTGAGCTAATTGGATGCGACAGGCCGGGTCTACTCTCTGAAGTGAGTGCTGTCCTTACCAACCTAAACTGCAATGTGGTGAATGCCGAGGTTTGGACCCATAACACCCGGGCTGCAGCTGTAATGCAAGTGACTGATGAGGAATCGGGGGCTGCCATTACCGACCCCCAGAGGCTCGCATTGATCAAGCGTCGCCTGGGGAATGTTATCAAAGGCAGCAGCACCAGCAAGAAGTTAAAGGAGGCTAAAACCGTCGTGTCGCACTCAGTTACGCACACTGATAGAAGGCTTCACCAGATGATGTTTGCAGACAGGGACTATGAGCGGCCGGGAGATAATCCTGTGGATGAAAAGGAGAGGCCTGATGTCAATGTGGTTAATTGGCACGATAAGGACTACTCAGTTGTCACCATTCGCTGCAAGGATAGGCCAAAACTCCTATTTGATGCTATCTGCACTTTGACTGATATGCAGTATGTCGTTTTTCATGGGCACGTCGATGCTGAAGGGCCGGAAGCATATCAGGTAGATTAATTTCTATCGGCTCTAGCTATAAACACGAAAGCTTATTCAGTATATAAGAAATGCAAATGTTAACTCCATTTTGTTTCCTCTTATGAAGGAGTACTGCATACGACATGTGGACGGCTCACCTGTGAAATCAGAGGCTGAGAGGGAGAGAGTTATTCATTGTCTTGAAGCAGCCATTGAAAGAAGAGTATCTGAGGTGATCACTGAAAATCAACATTTTTTTTTCTCGTTCAGTTGCTAATGGTGAATTTAAGCGTGTCTGTTTAGTGAAGATAATCATGTTGCTTACGCTATTGTCTTGTTTTAAAAAAAATCTATTTGTAAAGAAACATTTGCACGTAATCCTAAGCCCTCATTATTCTGTTCTTCTTCAGGGATTAAAACTCGAGCTATGCACTACTGACAGAGTTGGGCTCTTATCAGATGTCACGCGAATCTTTCGCGAGAGCAGCCTCACTGTCTCTCGAGCAGAGGTCTCAACTAGAGCTGGTAAAGCTGTGAACACGTTCTATGTTCGCGAGGCCTCAGGATATCCCGTTGATGCTAAGATCATCGACAACATTCGCCAAACAATAGGGCAAACCATACTGAGAGTGAAGGGTGATCCTGGAGAATCGAATCAGTCGCAACAAGAATCTCCAACAAGGTTCCTCTTTGGTGGTCTCTTCAAGTCCAGATCCTTTGTCAACTTTGGGCTGGTTCGATCACACTCGTGAGTTGACAAATTACGCGCACTTTCGCGCACTGTATATATTCCTTATGGTCGTGCTATCGATCTTTTTTAGGTTTTAGTCCAGAGTAGTACCATATACCTTATGGAGAGGTTGGAAAAGAGTGATGAAGATGTCCCATTTAGTTCCTTCACTTGTTCCTTAGTTTCTTGATTCATGCAATGCAATCCAATGTTATGTTGGAATCTATGAATGTCATGTACAGAGGAAAACCATAACTTCTTGCAATGTTAATGGCATTTTTAGTCAATTGCATTGCAAAAATGGCCGTTAGACAAGATTCGACAAAATGTTACACTGTCTTAGATTGTTTAATGAACTTAAAATTGACTTGCAAAGACCTTTCATTGCAAGATAGGGACAGATGATTAAGAACTACATTATATATTATGGCTAGTGTGAACTAGAGAATAATATTATAGAGTTGATTTTCACAAAGTATATGGTGTCGTGCGTGGAATGAGAATTCTTCTTCATTTATTTTTTTTGGTTTCTTGAAAGGTTTAATTCCTTGTTTGACCACCTCCTCAACGGCTGTCTTCTTCATATCTTGGGAAAATATCTTTTACCAATTGATTGATGTTATGGGGCAGGAAAATGTTGAAGTTATAATGCTCCCGTCCAAGTAAACTAAAACAAAAGAAAGTCGATGGTTCAATTCAGATCCGTCGAAAAGACCGTGTGACCTAATTTTATTTAACGCTCATAGAATATTTTAAGAAACTTTCATAGGATCTTCTGTATGATTATTGGTATTGCATTTAATGAACATAATCATCAAAATGAATAGGTAAATAATTCTTTCATTGAAACCATTCATAAAGTCTCTACTTCCATAAATTGAATAATAATGATCTATAGAACATGCGGTGGGATGTGGATTTCCAAATGCATCAAAAGATTCAGTGATTGATTGTGGATAAATTGGTTCATTCAACTCAAAGCAGCTGATACATATAGCAATTAGACCCAAAAGAAGGGCACTTTCCATTTCCAAGAATTGGGTAAAAGCATTATTGGTAGAGAAATGGGCAAATTGCATAGTTTCCCCCATGATGATTCTCCTTAAAGTTTTGTTTCTGGGGCAGTCCAAAGCCCTTTGGGGCGGGAAAGGGCACCAATCCAATTTCATTTGACCAAAAGTGATGGATAACTTTGTTGAAGAAAACAGGAGAAGAAAATGATGGGAAAGAATAATGCAAATTGTAAGTTGAATCCAATATTGTGGATTGAAATATTGCATGGGGTCCTTTCACTTGACTCTCAGTATCTAATTTATAGAAATTTCGCATGTGTTATTTTTTCAATGGGGATTGGTCTAAATCTGGATCCTACACCAAGCCAATGATTGTTGTTATCAAATAAATAATGGCATTATTTGGGAATAATGGCATTATTTGGGTGTGGTTGATGATCAAGATCAAGAATAGCGAATGAGTATGATATGGGGTGGTGCCACTTGGCTAGCTATAGGGTTGGTGGTGCCTAGATCATTAGTGTAGATGGATACGAGATTTTATTACTTCCCCGTCCCTGAATAAACTGTACATTTTTTATTTTGGTTTGTCTTTGATTAAATTGCAAGCACTTAGAATTTGTCATTTTCAGCAATGTTGACCATGTGCAAAAAGATCAAAATATCCCTGGACTCCCTCAAATTTACATCCATTAAGGCTGATTAATTAGGGAAGTGGAACATTATTTAGTGGGATTACTTTTAAACTCCCAACCCCCAGACACTTCACATGCGTCTCATTTAGTTTTTCAATGCTCTATTATTGCTCTTCCAACGCTCCCATTCGGCTTATGGAATTCTCTCTTCAACGCTCCTTTATCACCCCTTTCCTCTCATTTCCCACTCATTTCTCACAGCAGCTCCTCTCTTCTCTCCCAATTCTGAAAACCCTAGCCACTTGTGCTCTTTTTCGGCTTTGTTCTTTGCTGAAAACTTGTGTTATTTTTGTTATTTTCGTTGATTATATCTGGTTTATCACATCTTTTTGGCTCAGATCTAGGGTTTTTATGAGTTGGTTGGGGGTTTTGAAAAACGAAATCAAAATCTTAACTTTTCTACGTTAATCACAACTTTTTAAGCCTCGATTCAGGTTTTGCTGGGTGCTTTACGGATTATTGAACAATAATTGATGTTCTTTGTGGTCTGGGTTTCGATCTACGGTTTATGTTGTGTTGGATTTGTGATTTTAGCCAATGTTCTTCGTTTTCGCTGTTTAAAACCGAATGCATGTGTCCTATTTTAGATTTTCATGGTCATTTTCGAAGTAAATGAAGTTGGGTTTGTGATTCTTGAACATAAGCTAATGTTCTTTGTGGTCTAGGTTCGATCTAGGGTTTTTATTGTGTTGGATCTGCGACATTCGCAATTGTTCTTCATTTTCGTTGTGTAAAACCGAATGCATGTGTCCTATTTTTTAATTTAATAATTATTTTATTAGTCAATTATGTTGGGTTTGTGATTAATGCTGTTGATGTTCATTTATTTTGGCCGATCTGATATTTGGTATGCATGTGCTCACTGATTTAGCCCATAGATGTTGATATTCTCTGTTTAGCCTCGATTAGGGTTTGACCAATTCAATTTGGGGTATTTAAAAATTAAACAATTTTTTTGGGGCTAGGTTTGTGCTCTTATGGCCGAATATTAGAAACTGCTTGCATGTGCTGATTTTCTTCTCAGTTTAGCAACTTGTTAAGGGATTCATGTTTGGGGTCCCCCTTATTTTACCAGATATGTGATATCATGTCTATGTTCTTGCTGTTTTGATATTGGATATGGACATAATTCACTTTTATCTTCTCTAGGTTTGTGTAGTAATTATAATGCATCCATTTTTGTCTTTGTATTAGCCACCGTTGCTTTGCTTGTGTGTTGATTACCCTGTGGTGTTGTGTTTCTGTTGATTATCTTTTTCATTTGCTGAAACATGGGTCATAAGGATAAGGTCATGGTTGGGTAGGATAAATCTGCCCCTTGCCAAACCTTGAGTGATTACCAGTATGTTACAATTTGAGTCCAACTTCGATCCCACACTGTTTACTGGGTTTGAAGATATTGACTCACAACTCATTCACACTGATGGCATCCCACCCCACCACCCTGTTCTTAACACTGGCTCATTTGAATCCCTGGATACCCCTGTGGCCACACATTTTAGCCCTGTACCTGAATCTGTTCTATACCACTCAGAATCAAATACTGATTCAGATGAAACACATCTCCCTACTCTATTGATCTTGACAAAACACAGCCCCCTAATACTGATACTAATTCTGATGCAACCCAACCCCCTGATTTCGATGAAACCCAACCCCCTGATTCCGATGAAACCCTACTCCCTGATACTGATCCTGATAAAACACAACCCCCTGAGCCTGATACTGATATTGATTCTGATGCAACCCAACCCCCTGATTCCGATGAAACTCAACCCCCCGATTCTTATAAATCTGATTCATCTGAATCTTGGTGTGATCCACATCCTTCAGTGAACTTCAAGGGTAATGCATTCCCTAAGTATGGCGAGCCAGGTTTCTGGGAAACTAGGGCTTGTCTTTATCCTGGTAACTGGCCAAAATATGTGCATAAAACTGATCATGATGCTGGAAAATAGTGTTATTACTCACAAGTTTGTATTTTTTGGCTTCTTTTCAGTTCCGATTTTACCTTCAAATTTAAAATTGTTGAACATATACCAATTGTCTACCTCTTAATGTAGATTTTTTATACAGTGTGGGTGTTGTTGCTTTTTACAGCAACTACTTCATTATGTGTTTTTCCGTGGTTGCCTGTTTGCTACTTGTTTGTGATAGCACATGTGCTACTTGTTATATGTTGGGTTTTTGAATCAGTGTGATGTTTAAGTTCAAACGTGCAACCACTCAGATTTTGGCTCAGATTCAGTTGAAACCTTGGGTGGCTTTTCCCCATTTTTCAACTGAATCTGAAGCAGAACCTGAGTCAGGCAACACATGTTTCAGATCAAGGGGAATAATGGGAGCAGTAAATTGTGATGCATGATCATGTGGTTTATATATGCAGCCATGCAGTGTTAGTAACTAGACTTACCTGATCTTGGCAGCGCATTTGTTTATTGATGTCATAGCTAATATGTGTGCTAGTTGGGTATGTGCTGGTTGGAGTCATAATTTATGATGTAGCTGTGATGAATGAATAAACAAGAAACCATGCTTATTAGTTGCTAAACTGATCTGATTTAGGCTGGACATGATGTGATTATACCCAGCTCTGAAATTATTTGCTTAGTTGACCCTGTCGTAGTTGTTAACCACCTATGATGATACCCCACATGAACACTTTAGCAGCAACCATGTTTTTACAAACATTAGGATGGCAACTTTATAGTTTTTGTCCTTTTGTTGTTATATGTGTGTTTGACATTCCTCCCGATTTTAATGGTTTATCATTCTGGACTAACCTGTTTTGCCTCATACTTAGAAATATATTTTTAAACATAAGCTCATTTTAAAAAGTTTCAAACAAAAGGGAGTATAGCCCTCCCAGCTTTTACAAGGTTGCCCTATAAACATACCTTATCAAAATAACTTGTATGTTTACCCTAGACCTGAATCTAGAAGCACAACCCTACAAAAATACATCAGTTGCATGTCTACACTAACTCCATCATGATTAGCAGATCCTGTATGTTCCTAGTTCTGCCAATAGACACTATGTGTTCCAAACAACCCCTTACTAACTCAGAATCCACAATTAGATTGTGGGGTAGCAACCCAAGTCTTCTTAGCCTTTCCTTTCCAATATGTGGCCGTTTGAACTATTATCACCCATGCATTTCATGATTTCTACTATAACACTTTGCAAGCTTAGGAATATCTTGTTTATGACCCTAGGATCCTCCCTGTCAAAAACATCATGCACAACTTGTAGTAGTCCATCTAGGTTTTGGCTATGGTTTTGCTATTGTATACTTTGAATTGAGGCAAAAAAACCCCAAGTCCAGAATGTTTAAATCGGGTGATTTGAGTGGTTGGGACACTAACTGAATGTTAAATCCATCTGAGGTGGCTGCAGCTAAAAATTCAGGGTCATTTTCAAATATGTGGGTAGGGGCATTATCTTGATGTATGAAAATGTTTTTACTTGCCCAAACTGGCCAATTTACCTTGATAGTTGGTATGAGTTCATTGATAAGCTTGTGTCTAATGACATCTTGAGTTATGGATGTTATGGGTTGTGGAATCATGGTTCCCCTAGGTCGATTTACTATTGTGTACTTGGCTGCTACACACTCAAGATAAGGAAACACACCTACTTTTCCATCAAACATTACATTACCCTCTATGTCAAATATAGGTCTACACACAACACATAGAAACATGAGTTTTGGTATGTAATGCTTGCTTTGGGTGATTCTATGTGGTTCTGGTTCATTGGGACCAAGAATACACCTCGTTGTACCCTCTGTGATGTAGAACAATTTTTCGTCGATGTGTATGATGTTGTGCATGGTCTTGAACTGCATGTTGCACTCCAGTTTGCTTAAACATCATTCCAGCCTTGATTCTTTCTAGGCTGTTGTTAGGCATTGATGAACTGCATTTGCGTGGCTTCTTATCTCCTTCTTGCTATTGCTCTGTGTATGCTACTTTTACCAACATGCAGCTTGGCGGCTGTGCTTCGGCATGTACGTTAGAACTTTAGTGGCAATGCCATTAGAGACTCTAGGTCGATTAGTTTCTTGCTTCTTCCACAGCGCTCGTGTCTTCTCGAACGGGAGCACACATCCTCACCATTTTGAAGCTGCTGCCTAACTCGCGCCTAGATTGTACTGATGGTCCTAACTGAGCATGACCATCTTTTTGCTGCCTCCACTCTACTGTTGTTCTCAAGCTGCCCATTTTTTATGTGTTGAAGGAGAAAATGGGCAATTTCCTGCCTTTGTTCATCAGTGAGGTTTCTCCCCACCAACATAGCTCTACTATTGCTCGATGATGAAGATCAGAAAAAGTGCGGGTTAAGGTTTTATGACTTTCGCCAGTTCTTCCAGAACTGGCCAAAAAGGATTCTGAGGGTTCTTTTTTTTGGTTAAGTAAGGTGTGAATGAGTGCTGTAATAAATGCCCTTTTTATAGATGAGAATTATAATTTTTGGAGGTAATGAACAGTGAACGAAAAAGTGTAAAATTGGCTCCAAAACTAAAATTTTTGGAGTCAAACATTAACTTTTGGAGGAAATAATCAGTGTTTTTACATTATTTAGCACTGTTTTCGAGTCAAATTGGGGGCATGGAAATTCTGATTTTGACATATACTTTTTTAGCTTTTTGGACTAAAAAGGTGTCATTTTGGCACTATTCAATTTTGCCTCAACTTTTCTCTTTCTTGCAAATTAATCAGGGATGAGGGAGTATGATTTTCTTCTGTTAGACTATGATATTTTGATATCCGAACGCTTAAATTGCGATCACTTTATCTGATGAGTCCGTTAATATATACTCCCTATGGTCCTCTATTTATGACCCCTTTAACCAGTAATTTTTTCATAGCGTGTTTGACCATCGATAACTTTTGTTGTATATAGTAATGGACATTATGTGAGATGTCTTTGGATTCTCCGTACGTGTAGTTTTTGAAAAGTAAAATTTTATAATCTATTATCGTACGTAACAAAAGTTATCGATGATCAAACATATGCCTTGAAAAAATATCAAAACAAAGGGGGACATAGATAGAGAACCAGAGGAGTACTGACAAATCGTTATTTACTTGAGAAAGATATGGGTGAAGTAGATCACTCCAAGTTTATAAAATATCATGATTGTATGAAATATGTTGTGGCATCAATGACGCAACTGTTCGGTGAGCCACGCAACTCATCGAAGAGAAGTATGCATCAAACTTCAGCTATTAGGTTTCGTAGAATCTGATTCAGTTGAAGTTGATTGATATTTTTTTTTGGATCAGACCTATCATATTGAATCGGATCATATTGGATGGAGAAGTAACACACTTAATGACCACACCAACACTAGATGATGTCTGATCAAAAGAGAGATCGGTTAAGTGGTTAAATGCCAGGTTAAATTTTTCACGGTCAGGGGTTCAAATTTTGGTAGCGGCAGTGTGAGATTCAAATTTTGGTAGCGGCAGTGTGAGATTCAAATCTTGGTAGCTGCAGTGTGAAAATTTCTTTCTGTAGGAGAATTTCTCGTGATTTACCTCTTCATCAACCTGTGATATCGAAATAACGGAGGCCCGCAATGCCAGGATGACGGAGCCCCGTGAGGGACTTCGCCTCCCCCATCAAAAGAAAGAAAAACATGATCTAAAAATACTAGATGATGAATTATAATCTTTTATATAGTTTTCACGTTTTTTAATGGTTCGATATATTTCAGGAATTTCGATGAAGATGGAATAAATCCCAACTTTATTTGTAAAAGGCATTTAAAGATTCGAGATTAATTATATTTCTAAAAAAGTTAAGAAGTATAACTGTGTAAATATAATAATCTCTCAATCCCAAATTAAATTGCATAAAATTTTTTCACTGCATAGAATTTTTTCACTGTTATCAAGAAGCATGTTTGACTACTAATATATTTAACCGCTTATAGTATCGGCAAACAAAAAGTTACTTTTCAAAAACTACTCGTTATGACAAATTCAAACATATCACATGCGATTATATTATTACTTGTATACATATTTAAATATGCCGTCAAAGTTTAACAGTAAATAATATTAAATAGTAAAATGTCCAGTTTAATCTTGGACAACAGTGTGTGTGAAGACGATTTAATTCAAAGTGGTAACGTAATTATGTCACTAATTCGTTTCCCTTTGACTGGTCAATGGTCAATATTCTACCCTATTAAGGTGGAGATTCACTTAAAGTAATAATAATTTATGGGTTTTTCTACGCAGCCTCCTAATTGGCTAAAAAAAACGTATAAAAACTAGACCAAATTTTGTTGTAGTCACTATGCAAGCTAGACCATGATCAATGAGAGTCTTTGTATATTCCATTAAATCCAGAGCATTTGCAAAAAGTAGGGATCTAATGTCTATCATTCACTTAACTTTTATTTGGACTCATTATATATGAGTCACCTGCGAAAGATAAGTCGAAGTAATAAGTCATGCAACAACTATAATAATATATGCTCTCTGTTTTGAACAAGTTGCACATTTATTATTGGACAGTTAACATTATAAAATTTTGAACATATATTTATATAGATTGTTAAATTTCTAGTTATATTAGACTTTCATATTAAAATCAATTGACACTGAGTGAAGATGACCCAAGACCTTATATATAAGTTATTATCCTTATAAGAAATCGATGTGGGATATATCTTTCAATATGTCCCCCAACGTGGAAACACTCCACGACTCACATCAGACCAAATTAAAGGGGATCCCACATCGGCCCAATAAACCCAACATTGGCTCTGATACCACGCTAAATTTCAAGGTATATTGGGCTTCCATCTTAAAACCAATTGACATTAAGTGGAGGTGAACCAAGACCTTATATATAAGTCATTATCTTTGTAAGAAACTGATGTGCGATATATCTTTCAATATAGATATATAAACAATAATATTATAGTATGTGATATTACTGGATTGGTCATAATAATTAAGTAGTTTTAAATATTGACTTTTTATTTATCGATATTACACGTAGTTAAACATATGAACTGTCAAACATGTTTATTAAAGATCGTAAAAAAAATTTCTATGCAATTTATGCTGGACAAATGTAGTATTATAGATATTTTGCTTTCTAACTTAAATATTACTTCATCTATTCCAAACCGAGCTACAAAAAGAAAAAAGAAAAATGTAACTAAAACTTTTAGCTACCTAAACCAACCAAACTACCCTTATGAATGTGGGCTGGAAAGAGTTAATCCCAACATACTAATCGCTTGGGTTTTAAGAAAAATTTGGAAGACATATATTCCGTAAAGTTATTTGCAAAGCAATACTAACAACATATACAATGGTAAAATCATTGTGCAACCGCTCTTGCGATTGGAACCACAAATGAATCACTTCATTTTTCTCTTACAATGATTGAGATCATTTGACAATTATTTCATGGATTTTACTTGATTTTCTCTATCCTACTAATTAATTATACATTAATATTTAATTTAAATAAATTTGCCTATCAAAATAAATTGAAATTTGAAATTTAATAATATATTTATAATTTTTGAATCGAATTTCGTTGATTCAAAAAAAATATTTTGTAATTTAAAATTAAATAATAAGAGAAATTGATTTAAAAATTTTAAGATTAAAAAAACTTACATGATAGAATGATTTGCTGTAATCAATTGTATTATTGATATCTAAATATATAGAGAGTACAATAGATGTGTAATAAGGAAAGAACTCTAATCATAAGAAATCATAATCTAATCAGGAGTCTGATTTATCCGAACACCCCCCTCAAGCGGAGCGTCGGATGCTCATCGACGTACAACTTGGACCTGAAGAACTCGAACAGCGGACGAGAGAGCCCCTTGGTGAAAATGTCCGCAATCTGAAGAGAAGTCGGAACATGAGCAACACGCAGCTTTCCGGATGTCACCAACTCACGAACAAAATGGTAGTCGATGTCGATGTGCTTCGCCCGCTTGTGAGCCACTGGATTCTGAGCCAAGAAGATAGCACTACTATTGTCGCATAACAACAGTGGAGAACCAGAAAGCGGAAACCGAAGATCACGAAGCAAATGAGTGAGCCAGACCACTTCTGAGGTAGTGTTGGCGAGAGCACGGTATTCAGACTCAGTGCTAGAGCGAGAAATAGTGGGCTGTTTCTTGGCACTCCAAGAAATCAGATTCCCACCAAGAAAAACTGCATAACTATAAGTGGACCGACGAGTCTCCAGACAGCGAGCCCAATCAGCATCAGAGTATCCTAACACATCAGGAGTACTAGCAGAACAAAACCGGAGACCAAAATGAAGAGTGCCACGAACATACCGTAAAATCCGAGTCACGACAGCAAAATGATCATCTCTGGGATCCTGAAGAAACTGACTCACCGTGTTGACCGAGAATGCCAAATCCGGGCGAGAGATGGTGAGATACTGGAGAGCACCAACAAGAGAACGATAAAGTGTAGGATCCCGAAATGGAGGACTGGTAGAGCTGTGAAGCTGAGAACCAGCAACAAATGGAGTTGAAACAGATTCCACGTCAGACATACCGGCCCGATTCAAAATATCCCGAGCATACTTTGCTTAACCAAGCAATAATCCCGAGGAGGTAGGCGAAACTTCAAGACCAAGAAAGTAATGAAGAGCACCAAGATCCTTGATCGCAAATTCTCCGTGTGTCTGATCAATGAACTGGCGAAGAAGAGTCGAGTCATTTCCTGTAAGAATGACATCGTCCACATACACAAGTAGGTACAGTAACGACGACCCTCTCGAAAGGACAAACAAAGAAGTATCAGCTGAGCTGCACCGAAAACCAAGCTGTGTCAGATAACTGCTGAAACGCTGGAACCAAGCCCGGGGAGCCTGCTTGAGACCATAAATGGCCTTTTTCAAACGACAAACATAGTTTGGATGGATAGAATCCTGATAACCAACGGGCTGCTTCATGTAGACTGGAACATCAAGAACACCATTAAGGAAAGCGTTCTTGACATCCAACTGATGAAGTGGCCAGGAACGCATGGTGGCGATGGCGAGAACCGTCCTAACAGTGGAGGCTTTGACCACAGGATTGAAAGTGTGGTCAAAATCAAAACCCGGAATCTGCGAGAAACCCTGCGCCACAAGTCTAGCTTTGTGACGCTCAATAGTTCCATCTGGCCGATACTTGAGCCTATAGACCCATTTGGAGCCAACAATATTGACATTCTAAGGTCGGGGCACCAAATCCCAAGTGTGCTGACCACGAAGAGCATCCATCTCATCATCCATGGTTGAAACCCAGGCTGGTTCCTGAAGGGTAGTGCGATAATCAGTGGGCTCTGTCTGAGAGAGGAGTACGGCAGTGAGACCATGAGCAATAATATCCGAATAATTCTGGCGCTGAATGGCACCAGTAGAAGACCGAGTGGCCTTCCGATGAGTACGAAGCTGGGGCGGCGAAGCTGGAGGAGTCGAACCAGCTGATGACACGGAGGAAGATCAAGCTATGCTGACCGGAGAGTGGCCGTCGGAAGTCACCGGAGAAAGAATAGCCAATACTGGCTGAGGCGTGGTGGCCGGTGGCTGAGACGGTGGCAGAGGAGTGCTGGCCAGCGGCTGAGATATTGTGGGCGTTTGGCGAGGAGCTGGGTCCAGGTCGGCCGTCCAGATGGAAGATGGTGGTGAAGGAGGGGCAGCTGTAATAGACACAGACACAAGCGTGGTGGCCCCCATCGATGAAGTAACAGTTCCATAAAAAATGATGAAATCTCCAGATCTGAAATCGAACGACTGTCTGAGGAAGATGAGACACAAGGGAAGAAAGTTTCATCAAAACGAATGTGGCGAGAGATATAGATGCGCCCAGAAGTTGGGTCGAGACACTGGAAGCCCTTGTGATGAGGGTGATAGCCAATAAAAACACAGGGAATGGATCAGGGTGCTAACTTATCAGTAGTAGTGGCACGCAGACATGGAAATGCACGACAACCAAACGGGTGAAAGAGGGTATAGTCAGGCACATGACCAAAAACAACCTCAAAAGGTGATTTTCCACTCAGAACCGAACTAGGCAGACGGTTAATAATGTAAACTGTAGAGGAGAAAGCTTCCACCCAATAACAGTGCGGCACAGAAGAGTGAAAAAGCATGGCAAGACCAGTCTCTGTGATGTGGCGATGCTTTCGCTCAGCCTGGCCATTCTGAGCAGGTGTATAGGGCGAGGACATCTGATGATGAATGCCACATGATATGAGATGAGCCTGAAGTCGGTAATTAGTAAACTCGGTGCCACCATCGGTGTGAAAAATTTTAACCCTAGCAGAAAACTGATTCTCAACGAATTTCTGAAACTGGATAAAGGTGTCATAGAAATCCGACTTATGCCGCATCGAAAGAAACCACGTGAATCACAAAAAATATCAATGAAAACGGCATAATAAGAGAAACCGTTGACAGATAAAACAGGAGCTGGTCCCCACAAATCACAATGTACTTTATCCAATAAACCAGTAGCGCGCTTGTCACTAGTGAAAAAGGGCAAACGGCTACTCTTGGCCATCTGACAAGGAGAGCAACTGACAGGTGCAGGCATAGCAGAAGTGACAGAAATGAGGCCCCGTCGATTCAATAACTGAACAGTATCATGAGACACATGACCGAGGCGAGAGTGCCACTGCTCAAAAGAAGCCTGAAGCTTTGTAGAGCGTAGTTCGCCTAAAAAACTGGAATTACCAGTCTCAAGAAAATAAAGACCTGAACTATTATGCCCTTTACCAATTATCTTCCTTGTATGCTTATGCTCAATGAAAAATGTGTTGGCATCAAATATAACACGGACAGGTAAATCACGAGTAAGCTCACTAATAGACAATAAACTTCTAGTAATCCGAAGGACCACAAGGACATCATTAACAGAGAAACCAGAGAAATGACACCGACCGATGTGAGAGATAGATAATGATTCACCATTTCCAACAAGAATAGAATTAGAACCTCGATAACATTGTACCTTATCAAGATGACTGGTGCGAGCAGTGATGTGAGATGTAGCACCTGAATCAACAACCCACTAATTCGACGAAGGATGACGGTTGGGACCATTCAAACTGGCCTGAAACAAAACTTTGTCCGCAACCCAATTAGTGGAGCAATCTTCCCGATATATAGGGCCCAAATAAACCATCGTAACAGACCAAAAATGGCAGAAAAAATTGAGTTTTCCAAAGGCAAAACGGGACTAAGTTACATATTAATTTGGAAGGATTCGTAACTCCCAAAAGCAAAAATAATGGTCCAGAAAACAAAGTAGGCGAAGCTGACTCAGCGAAGGACTAAGATTCGGTCACGCGCATAGAAGTGACTGAGCGCGTGTTGTCACGTGAAACGCGCGAGTGGAGAGACGCGCTGGCTTGTTCAAGTGGCTTCAGGCGCCTCTGGTCGTGAATCTTCCGCAGATCGAGAACCGAGGCTGGTATGATACCCCTGAGGCAACTGATGGAGAATGGTGGCCAGAGAATCCAATCGAAGAGGGGACTCGTCGGCGCAGTTGAGCTTTCTGCCAGGACCAAAAATTGGACGGAGAAGAAGAGAGCCGCTTTGAGCAACGACAAGCAGTAGCGGGGTGACGGCGTGGTGAGCACGGTGGAGGAAAATTGAAGAGAGGCGGTGGAGGCAAATGAAAGAGAGGCGTGGAAAAGAATTAGGTCAGGATCAGAACTTGCTCTGATACCATGATAGAATGATCTGCTTTAATCAATTGTATTATTGATATCTAAATATATAGAGAGTACAATAGATGTGTAATAAGGAAAGAACTCTAATCATAAGAAATCATAATCTAATCAGGAGTTTAATTTATCCTAACATTACATTTGAAAGACCAATTATTACGATTAGAAAAATTACAATAAATATTTTTTTACTAAAATATTGATCTAACATGTCTAATTATTAAAAATTGAAAACTAAATATTGATTTAGTCTGATCAATTGTTACAAACACAAAAAAATTACAGATAATAAAAATTAGTGTCCCATGAATTTAAAATATGAAATACAAATTATTTTAAAGAAAAACGGACAACATATATTAAATAAATGGACTACCATTCTTACTAAAAAGGGATTATAAGTAATAAAAAAAATTAAGCATGAAACAAAAATAAACAAAACAAAGCAAAAGAAAAAAAAACCATGACACCAAAGAAAACAAACGGAAAAAAACATAAAAAAATATGTGCAGACTAAATCACGTGGGCATCTGACATTAGTCAGATCTGGGCATGGTTCCTCAATTTCTAGCCCGCTGGGCGATTCCACATTTGTGGAACTCTTTTGGAATCTCATTTTCAATTGGGTTTTAGATCGGTTCCAATTCAAAACTGAAACCGATATAAATGTTTTGGAACCCTTATTGCGCATGCTCTGACATCTAAACTATTACAAGAATCGTAGTATACTATTAGATGAGAGAAGAGGGTGGAAGCACAACTCACACTTTAAATTGTAAATGCATGATTCGCTTAATCCCATACCCTCCACTCTAATCAGACAACTTGATTGTTGTTGTGACCAATTTACAAGCTAATCACACAATTAAGCAAGCTAATCGAAGCAGACATGGCGATTATGGTAATAAATATGTTCATATGGAGAAAAGAAAAGGAGATTAAAGGTATAGGGAACATGTGCATAGCTTTGGTCTTTGTCCATTTGTTTGAACATAGAGAATTGTAGAATGTAGAGTAAACGCAAGTGATACACTGCTCACACGGCAAATCTCCCACGTGAATGGCCGGTTACGATAGTTAATTTATGTCACCATGAATTCTACCGTAGAAAATAAGGGTATTAATATCTGTTTGTATTTATAATCTTGTGGTATATTATATACGAGTACAGAATATCTATACAAGGTAGGAAAAAGTAATAAAATTTAATTACAATTATAAGTAATATCTACATTCATTAATACTCATCCTCAAGTTGGAGCATGAGATTAGAAATGCCCAACTTGCTGATGTGTAAGGGTTGGTATATATGGACAAGTGAAACCGACGTGATAACATTTTATTTGCTACACTTAATTCGAATATTTCCTTCCCTTAATTTGATCATCTAGTTTACTTTCTTTAACTTAAACGTTTTCCTTTTTCTTAGGATATTTAATTTCCGGTGCCCTTTATGTTAGAAGATTTAGTTTCTTTTTCACTTTTCCCTTAGGAGATTTAGTTTCCCTTTCCCTTTCTCATTAGGAGATTAACATCCTATAAATATATAGGGCATTCTTATGTAATTTTCATGCTTGTTTTGATAATGATTAATAAAAGTTGACATTTATGTTGCAAACCCTAGCATTCCATCTTTCCTATATTATGTTCTACATCAGTTGGTATCAGAGCTATTCCGATCCCCGCCATGACGCATCGTCGACCCCATGGAGGCATCCCTGATTGTGGTACTGATATATAATACGTTTATAGATGCGAAGAAACTGCAGGAGTATGTCCACAAGTGGAGGCCTAACACGCTTCATCGAAGCGCTTCTTCAAAAGTGCTTCGAAACACGACCGGCCCCTCTTGACAAATCCGACATCGAAAACAATCACAATAACCTTTTCGCCCAGAATTTGGTAGACACGTCTACGCGATGCACTCGCGCTACGCAACTCTGGAAAGTTGGCGTGGGGAGTCGACGTTCCAGGTGGTTATCCCAGAGTACGACGAGACACCGTACGACGAGGAGGAGCACAACGAGGTTGTGTACGACGAATCATAGTATGCTAAGACAGAGTACGACACGCCCTTGTATGACAACGTCGTTTACAACGAAGCAAAGTCAAACAAGGTAGTATACGACAACCCCATATATGACGAGGAAGAGATTGAGGTAGTAAAAAAAGACTTTTTTTTAGTAAAAAAATACTTTTTTGGTGAACTAATTTATAATATTTATGATTATGACATCGAAGCCGGGGAGGAGATTAAGGAAGTCGATCAAGATTTCTTTGATGAACCATTTTATGATGATGACGTGGAGGTCGAGGAAGAGATCGAGGAATTCACGGGATACGTAGGTCATGTACTCATAGTCCGGAAAAATTTTCTTACCTCTCCAAGCCGCGAGGATGGGTGGCTTCACCACAACATCTTCCAATCTTCATGAACCATTGGCGATAAAATTTGCAACTTTGTTATCGACCCCGGAAGTTGTGAGAATGTTATAACCTCGGGAGTCGTTACCAAACTTGTATGGCCTCAAAATGGAAAAGCACCTGAAAGCCTACAAACTTGCATGGCTTCAAACCGGCGCTGACGACACCATTTCTAACCAGGCTTTGGGGGAAGAAGTGCTCGACTTCAAGGCAGTCTTGGAGATAAGACACATCCTCTCCATTGCCTTTACATGGGTGATAGTTTGGACAATTACGCACTGGAAAGTTTGGGGATGGATTTTTCCACCCCCTGGGAGAATGATGTGGCATAAGGGTTGGTATATATGGACAAGTGGGACTGACATGATGACATTTTATTTGCTGCACTTAATTAGAATATTTGTTTCCCTTAATTTGGTCATCTAGTTTGCTTTCTTTAATTAAAGCATTTTCCTTTTCCTTAGGATATTTAGTTTCCCTTTCCCTTTCTCTTAGAAGATTTAGTTTCCTTTTCACTTTTCCCTTAGGAGATTTAGTTTCCTTTTCCCTTTCTCATTAGGAGATTAGCATCCTATAAATATATGAGACATTCTAATGTAATTTTCATGCTTGTTTTGATTATGCTTAATAAAAGTCAACATTTATGTTGAAAACCCTAGTGTTTCATCTTTCCTATATTACGTTCTACATCACTTGCCAAGTAAGGAATGAAACTGGTAAACAGTCTGCATGTTGATCTGTGGTACGGATATGATGAGTAACAATTATGTAAGACGCACAAGATCCCGAACGAAATGACAATTGAACTCAATATGCTTTGTACCTTCGTGGAATACTGGATTTGCCGCAATATGAAGAGCAGATTGACTATCACAAAATAAACACATAGGAGTAGAATGTGCAACCCCCAAGTCTTTCAGTAAAGACTTAAGCCATAACAATTCACAACAAGTAACAGCTACAACACGATACTCCACTTCAGCAGAAGACCATGAAACTGTATGTTTCTTCTTAGTCTTCCAAGAGATCGGAGAATCACCAATCATCACAAAGTATCCGAAAAGAGAACACCGGGTAATAGTGCATGCGGCCCAATCAGAATCACAGTAAGCAGTCAATTACAACGTACAACATGAAGAGAGAAGTAAAAATTGACCAGAATGACTCATCAGGTAGTGTAAAATGCGAACAACAATTTTCCAATAAGGAACATAAAGAGACTTCAAAAACTGTGCAAGTGTATGGACCGAATAACTTAGCTCAGGACGAGTGATGGTGAGTTACATCAAGCGCCCAACCAGACATTGGTATTGCTCAGGATCATGGTAAAGTGGACCTTTAACACGTGCCAGTTCGTGTTGTGGCTCCATCACAAAATCAGTCGGTTTAGAAGCAGATAGACCTGTTCAGACAAAATGTCCAGGGCATATTTCCGTTGTAAAAGAAACATCCCATCCGGCCTTCTAGCAAAATCTATACCTAAGAAATACTTAAGCAGACCAAGATCATTCATGTGAAAACAAAAGGTCAAGTATTTCCTGAATTCAAAGGTAAGCAACGGAGAACTACCATCAATAACCAAATCATCCACATAAAGTAGTACATGCAAATATACCAAACCACAAGAAAAAAACAAATAGAGAGAAATTTACTTTACCATGAACAAAGTCAAATACACGTAAAACCTGAGCTAGTTTTGCAAACCAATTGTTAGGAGCATGGCGAAGACCATAAAGAGATTTCTAAAGGCAACATATCTGTCCAGGGGGAGCAGGACAGCTGGGTGGAGGATGCATGAAAACCTCTTCATGCATATCACCATGCAGAAAAGCATTATGCACATCCATCTGATGCAGTTCCTAACCACGAATGACTGTAACAAACAAGAATAGGCGAACCAAACTCATCTTCGTAACAGGAGAAAATGTCGTAGTATAGTTAATCCCTTCAATCTGACAATTCCCAAGAACCACCAGGAAAGCTTTATGACATTCAACAGTACCGCCCGTTTTATACTTGGCTCGGTAAACCCATTTGCGACTAATTGAAGTCTTGTCCAGAGGTATATGAGCCACTGTCCATGTCTGATTGCACTCAAGTGCAGTAAGCTCTTCAGTCATAGCATATCACCAATAAACATGCATTGACACCTCAGAACAAGTGTTGGGATCTGCACTAGAAGTTACTGCACCTAAAAATCTAGAATGCATACTAGAAAATTTATGACAATTTATATAATCAGTAAGAGGATAAAGAACACCTGAACATAGCGATAACGAATGAGTGATCGTAGCAGTAGGGGGTTCTTCAAAAGAAATAGCACAAACTTAATCATCGTAGATATAATCATCCAGGTAAGACAGAGGTCGACGATTACGGACACTCTATTGTGTAGGAGGCAGCTCAGTGGTAGGAGGCGGCGCCGGAGTAACCGGCAAAGCATGCGGCAAGGCAGGCAATAGGAGGTGTTGGACGGAAGTATTCTGGTCCGTAGAGGCCACGTCAGACGGTGGTGCAAAACTTCGGTTGGGAGGCGGCAGCACGTGAGACACGTTATTGACGGGAGCTAGAGGCACGTGAAATACATACGAAAGTGTCTGCTCGGACTGTACATCATCGGACCAGACCGACAAAGGAGGTAGCCGGTGGTTGAGACCGATCGTCAGATCCATCTTTGAAAGAGTAGTGACGACCGACGATAGAGGTGGGTCGGCGGTCAGCGAGAACGATGGGGTAGCGACCAGTGCATACAACTTTGGCGACGGCAGTGATGATGCCGACAGTGAGGTGGTGGCACCGCTAGGATCCACTGATGAGGCCAATATCAGAGTTTCTACATACGGGAGCTGGTCTTCAAAAAGATCGGCATCCCAAGTGTAGAAAAAAGTGCGGGATTCCAGGTCATAAAATTGGTAGCCTTTCTTTCCTACATGATAACCAAGAACGAACATAGCCGACTTCTTGGTGCAAACTTGTCACGGTATCTAGAAATTTAAGTAGCAAAATACAAGCATAAAAATACCTTCAAAGGTGTGTAATTTGGAGCTCGTCTATAGAGAATTTCAAAGGGAGTACAACCATTGAGATGTTTTATCGGTGTCCAATTAATCAGATAAGTAGCAGTAAGAACACATCTCCCCAAAAATCAACTGGAAGATTAGCTTGAAAACGCAAGGCACGCACCACATTTAGAAAGTGGTGATGCTTACGTTTAACACGATCATTATCTTGTGGTGTATCAACCATAGATGTCTCAAAAATATATCCCAGATTCAACAAAGTTGGATCTCAAAGGCAAAAATTCAGTGCCATTGTCAGCTCAGATGTGCAAAATAGGTCGACCAAACTGGTTCTTGTTTAAAGCACAAAACTTCATAAATCTAGAAGCTACATCTGACTTAGCTACTAATAAATAAACTCAAACAGCTCGGAAATAATCATAAACTACTGTTAAAAAATAACATGCACCACTAGAAGATGGTGTTCTATAAGGACCTTAAACATCACAATGTATTAATTCAAACAATGAGGTAGAATTTGAAGAACTCAAAGAAAAACTATGCCTAGTATATTTTTCCCTATAAGATATAGAGCAAGGAACAAAAGCCTTATTTGTGCTAAAATCAATAAATGAAATAGAAGACAATAACGTAGAGGAAGGATGTCCGACACAGAAGAAACTATCGAAAAATATTGTAGGAAAGGAGGACGACCACGAGTATTCAACAGACGAAGCCATAAATCCCCCCTTGTTGTTCACCCACGCCAATTTCATTCCTCGTACTGATTTTTTGTAAAATGCAATAATTTTCAGTAAACAAAGCTAGACAGTTTAATGCAGATAACAATCTAGAGCAAGATAATAATTGCATCGCAAAACAGCTATGTATAACACATGATTAAGGGTGACATCACCAAAGCAGATATAATCATATTGTGTAGTAGACGACACAGATCCATCAGGCAGTATAACATTCAAAGTATCGATAGCAGTAGTAACTGGATGTGGGTAGCTCAGTACTCCACATATATGCTGTACATGCGTTATCACAAGTGCCTGGTACATAGGCAAAAGAATGTCAAAGGGGGAAACGACACGTAGACCTAGACCTTAGTAAAGAAACTAAGATACACTACTATCTAAGCTATTACAAGCAAAAAGAGAAGAATTACAAGACAAGGACATTAGGACATGTCTTCTCGGGCCGTGACTCAACACTTAGGGTGCTAGTCTGGCGGGCAACTGGGCGCTGCACGCATGGACGTTGGGTACAGACGGCTCGAGTGTTGTGTACACTGCATCGCGGGTATAAAGGGGGACATCATGGGCCGTAAGAGGTTAGGAGGTCAGCACTGGATGATCCAGAGGCGTGTGCGGTGCAGTCGAGGAGACTGGTTTGCAAGCATGCGTTGAGCTGCACGGGACTGCAGCACCGTTTTGGCATGCATGCGGGTATGGGGTTGCATTGAGGTTGGGTGATGAGCCTCACTCCATAACATTCTCCCCCACTCAATTCAGAAAATGTCCCCAGAGCCATCAATTCTCCAAGGTGCTTTGCTGCCCACATTTTTCTCGTACACTTCTGCCTTAAGAAAGGGGTTGATTCAATTACTGGCGCTGGTGTACTCTGGTTCAGCCATGGTCCTCGGCTTCTCTTCAGTTACAGTTTGAGTTGGCTTGATTTTATAGCACTCACTCGTTGGTCGATGACCAAAAGAATGTCCAACTGTGGATGCTGTCCGATACGCATCATCATCTATTCACATTTCTACCTCCTGCCTTGTGGAACAAGGGGTTACTGATGTGAATGATGACTCATCTTTCCCCGTCAAAGTTTACAATGTTTAGCCTGCTTGAACGACTCAAAATGGGAAGTTTGATGGGGTGCGCCAGCAGGGAGATATATCTTTGGAATCCAGATCTTCATGGCAACCAGCGAACGCTTCCTATCCTCCCTGTTCAACAAATCCTCATCCCTTACAGCTGAGGAGCGACACATAACATGCTCAGCCTTCAGACTTGCTTCACAAAGCTCCTAAGATCCATCTGGCAAACCCATTGCAGGTGTAGACCCTTATAACCCTTCATTTTTGTTCTCCCCACTGGGATCCGCTAAACCGTGGTCCTCATCTTGTCTTATGCACACGATGAGCTGCAAAGCCTAGAGTTCATCCTTGGGTGATCTCTTTGTAGTCATTTTGACTGTGCATGGATTAGTGCTTAAGACGTAAAGGCAGTTGCGATATGGGTATACGACAATCTGTGCATCTATCAGAAAATCCATGTCGAGGACTAAACCGAAATCATCCATTTTAACGACATGGAAATCCACTATGGTTTTCACGGTCCCAACCTAAACTAAGCATCATCTCACAACACCTAGTACCAGTTGAACTATACTATTAACGACCTTCATTCTGCCTACAACTTTCTCCAACGTGAGCCCCAATCTTGTTGCCTCTTTTTGGAGACATACATGGCTAGCTCCCGTATCGACTATCGACCATTGCTCGGATGGGGTTTCCATTCATGCGCAAGCCCATATGAATCAATTCTCCATTCATATATTGCACTGGTTTCACACGGACAATCTCAGGTTTGTCAAGCTCCTGTGCGTGCTTCCCCACTTTTCTTGACCAATTTGTGGCTCTCTTTGATTGCACTACAACAACCACCAGGTCAATCTCAGGATCCGTTAACGGATTCAACCACCATGACTCTCTTGATCCCACTATGGAATTACACTGAAGATTGAATGCCCCCATGGAGCAAGGTTCTTCCTCTACAGGCCCAGACTACTAAGTTGTTTGCTCCAGAACTACCTCGCTCTGTGCCTCCCTGATTTGTCTCAAGTCCTTGAGCAACATAGCAGTGATCCTCTGCACTGTTAGACAATCAACAAGGGCATGATTTCCTTTGTACATTCCACACACAAGTCGCGCCTTCTCAGTTTGCCCATCACACCTTGGTTTGGACCTTACTGAACTGGCCGCACTTGCACTGGGGCTTCCCCTATTCCTTCCAATACTCGAATTAGGACTGTAGCTACCTCCGCTGCTCAGATTGGGTCTAAAGTTACCCCCCACCTTGGAAGAACTTGCACCCGCACCATTACCCACCTTGCAACAGTAGAACTGTTCACCTCTCCAACCCTTTGCGATCCTCTGCCATTACAGTCCTCCTGACGTTCGACGAACACCAATACTGAGTTATAGTCAGTTTAACGAGCTCTCATTAGCTTGAGTCTAGCCCACATATTCAATTATTGGCTGAAGTCATGGAGTTTATATTCCTCCTGATGGCCACGCAAGTCGAGCATACAAGCCTGGAAAGCCGACACATACCCCAAAATACTGCCGGTCTGCACCAAGGTTCTTAGTATCAACAAAGCATGTTCCTTCATGTTGGTGGGCATGAATTGTTGCCTCACCTTGAGCTTCAATTCATCCCATGTGTCGATGACCAGGCGTCCTGCCTTTATCTCTACGTCTTGGGATTGCCACCACACCATAGCATAGCCCTCCAAGTACATCGTGGCAACAATGACTTTCTCAGCTTCCGAATCCATTCAAGTCACCTTAAATCATTGATCCAACTCGCATAAGAAGTTATCAAGCTCTCTCGCGTCACGTGTCCTGCCATATTTCTTAGGATTGGGGACTTTCCGTTTGTGCACAGCACATACGCCACCACCACCGCCCCCACCTTGGGTCAAGTTGGCCATAAAATTGCATGAGCATGCACACGTCTTCACCAAGCTTTTTGACGATTCCCCTCAACTCAGCAACATCCGACTCGCGAGATGCCAAAGCTTCCCTCAGCTCAGCGATCTCCTCATCCTGATGTGAAACCTTTACGTTGGCCATTTCAATATCTCTATTGATAATGGCAACATCCATTTCTGTCTGATCCACTCGGTCATCTAGGCTCCCAGACCCTTGTGCCTCACCAAAGATAACCCTCTCAATGTTCTCCAACCGATCCGTCTTCTTCTACACAATGATAGCCTTTCACTATGCGCTCAAGGACTACTTGAGCTCTGATACCAACTGTCGCAGGTCGTCCTCTGAGGGAGCTAACCGTGCGGCCTAGCCATGCTAGAGTGTCGCGACTACCGCCTGATTTCCCACGTGCGTCGCATTCAGCTTGGTTGCTCGTAGCACACCAAGCCTTTAGATGGACGTGGTCGAGTATGCAGCGAAAATACACACACAAGTTTAGATTAGTAGCATGGCTTCACACACACAAGCCAACAATGCAATACAAAACCCGACAACTGGGAAGCAAACTCTCATTTTCAATATATTGCAAAATGGCAACTGGATATGGGTAGATCAGTACTCCACATATATGATGTACAAGCGTTATCACGAGTGCCGGGTACATAGGCTAAAGAAGGTCAAAGGGGAAAATGGCACGTAGGCCTAGATCTTAGTAAAGAAACTAAGCTACACTACTATCTAAGTTATTACAAGCAAAAAGAGAAGAATTATGGGACACGGAGCTTAGGGCATGTTTTCTCGGGCCATGACTCAACACTTAGGGTGCTGGCCCGGCGGGCGACCGGGCATTGTGCGCACGGGCATCGGGCATGGACGGCTCGGGCATTGTGCACACCGGTTCGCGGGCGCACAGGGAGACATCACGGGCCATGAGTGGTTAGGCGGTAGACATTGGATGACCCAAAGACGTGTTCGACGCACTTGAGGGAGACCGGTTTGCAGGCACACGTTGAGCGGTACGGGACCGCAACACCATTTTGGTGTGCATGCGGGCATGAGGTTGCGTTGAGGTTGGGTGATGAGCCTCACCCTGTAACACAGAGGAAGACATAGTGCAGAATCAGTTAAAGATCAATGACAAATCATATGATTACCAGCGGGTCGGATCACAGCAAGATGCGGCGGCTCGTTGGACTGGCGACGGCACTTGGCGGATCGAGGCAGGCAGCGCGTGCGGCTCGGGAACAACGACAGATGGATTGGCAACAACAACAAAATCAGCAATGATCGGTAAGCTACAGACAACGGCAACGACAATGCATGGATTTAACGCGCGGCCGTCGGGCTGCGACAGGAGCTCGGAAAAAGCAGTGGAATTTTTTTGTAGGGTTTCAGGATCTTAGGCTCTAA
Source organism: Rubia yunnanensis (assembly GCA_037428765.1). NCBI lineage: Eukaryota > Viridiplantae > Streptophyta > Magnoliopsida > Gentianales > Rubiaceae > Rubia > Rubia yunnanensis. The sequence goes on along the minus strand of CM075071.1, from coordinate 73,029,964 downwards.
GATCATGTAGAAAATATGGGTAATAATGTGTGTTTGTATTCATTACAATTACAAACACACATTACCGTTACAATTACAAAATTACAATTACGTTGCAATGTTTGTATTTCTACCTTGTACAGAATACCTATACAAGTTAAGAAAATGTAATAGAATAAAAAATGAAATAGAATCTAATTGCAATTACATATAGTATCTACATTCCTTAAAACCTTGTATCAGATTCAAAATTACCAAAAGAAGATTTTTATATAGAAAAATGTTTGAAAATATTCCCATGTTTGCACCCACATTTGCTTCTTGTAAAGAACTCATTCATCTCATTTCTCCCTTAGTTCTGCCTCCCCTTATTGAACTAGGTTATGCTAAATGAGAAATTAATACTTTGTTACACTTGTTTAAAGAAAGTGGAATTATTCCATATTTTTTTCATCCATTCAATAACATTATAGCTTCTCCAATTAAAACGCACACATACACAATAATTAGGTTCCGAACTTGTAAGACACCTGAAATTTGTATCCATCTCCCATGGAGGATTTTGACCTTACTTTTATAATTCTTGTTATAGAAAAATGTAGTTTCATTCACTTTAGAGTAATTTGTAATTTCAAATATTGATTACCCTGGTAAAAGGTAACAAATATTGATTCAAATATTGATTCACCAAATATAAGGAATCCATTACCATGTGATTCAATTCTTGTATCCCAAACGAATTTTAGATCGGTTTTGATCCCACAAATTAATACATGGAAAATTTCCCTGGTCTGAACCATGGCTACACACCCATCAGTGGATTCAGGAGTATAAAACAAACCACTATGGAGACCTAACCATGATGGTAGAAATACACTGAAGAAAGCATATCACATTGCCATGACAGAGTTCCATCCACAGTGTAGATATTCATCCGGATTTAAGGAAGCTTTGGGAACTACTTTGAACCCTAACTTACCACACAAGGTGACAATATTTGTATGGAGAATCATTAACAGAGCACTCCCAACAACAAGGAACTTAGTAAGGAGGACAGTCAAACAGACAAAGGTGCAGTCGAACTTTCAGTGTTGGATTTTAGTACTCCATTGTTCTTGCAATATATACAAAATGCTCCGGACAAAGGTTCAGTCGAACTTTTAATGTGTTGATGGAGATGCCAAGACGACTATCACCATAAATGAAAACATTCCACGCATTGATCAAACATTTAAAGGATTTGTTCGGGATCCTCTAAGTGACATGGCGGGACCTATGACTAGGTTTAGGAATGCTGCTTTAAATGCTTTGACTGATCGCCTTTATGAAGAAGAATTGAAGAAGGAGTCATCATCGACATCTTGGATTTATTGTCCAATGACTGTCGAAGAACTAAAGACATTATGAAGAACACTACACTTTTTTTCTCATTGAGTTTTTAGTGAGGTAGTGTGATCGCTGTAAAATATTGTAAAATTATTTCATTTTGGATTGTAGACTTTAGAGCTCAGCCATGTGGGTTTTGAAGAGCTAATTTTCAAATCCAGTCCATTAGGGTTTTGAAAATATTGAGTTTTATTCTGATTAGAATTAGTTTAGGTAAGATTAGATAAGAAAATATTCATCCAATGTGTGTCTTGGAAGCATTCGGTGTGTGTGTGTACTTTTCAGCCATATGTGTCTATTTTAGGTATTTTAATTAGTTATGGTTTTAGCTTCTTAAAGATGTTATAAGTCGATTTAGTTTCCAATTGTGATTAGGGTTTGGGGCTGAGATCTAACCCTATAAATAGGAGGGGCTGCTTAACCCCGAGGGCTAGTTAAGTATTGATAACCTTGTGAGTTGATCCCGCGGGCTAGTTAGTGAACATGTCAAAATTGAGAGCATCTCGAGGGCTAGTGATCTTGAATTTCGTGCGAGACAATGAGGGTTTGCAGATCCCTTCACTTGATCAAAGATTTTATTTCCGCAATCTAGAGTCTTCACAAGGAGATTCATATCAGTTAGTATCAGAGCAAAGCGAAAGATCTCCCAGTGGCCAAAAATTTTAGCAAGGGTTTTGAGTTTTGTTTGAATTTATTTTCATTTTTTTAGATTTATAAACTCTTTCGTGTCATATTTTAACTGTGTTTATTTGATCTTTCTACCAGGAGGATTGAATCTAGAGTCGAAGAGCGTTGAAGGGTCTGAGAGTTAGAATATTTCGGTATTACTATCCGTCTTCACCTTCGTCAATCGTGAATTGTTCTTTGATTATTGATTACACCTTATTTAAAAAAAAGAGTTTTGTGTCATTGTCCATATATAGTGTCATATTCTTGATCGTTAAGATCTTGAATAGCTCAAAGTTCATTTGAATCAAGAGGAAGTTGTTGTAGATTTCTTATTCCAAGTTTTATACAGGAGAATTTGTTCCAAAATTTTTTCAAAAACAAAAGGTAGCAAATTTTGGGATTTTGAAATCGGGATTTAGGGTTTCAAAATCAGAAATTTGGGGCAGATTTATAAATTTGAAAATTTAGGGATTGTTTTGCAATTCTTGAAAATTTGGGAATTTTACACAGTTTTGAATTGCTTGGGTAATATCTTGTATTTGAAGGCTCCATTTAGAAATTGAATCAGGTCACAGCTCTCAAGTCAACCATCATTTTCACCAACATGTTTTACAAAGACTTGGATGACACCGTCTCACCCAATCTTATGGTGAGACTCCTTGAAGCAATACTATATATAATATATATATATATAGTTATTTTTATATTTTTAGTTTCATAATTTTACCGCACCTCTCTCTTCTCCAATTAACCGCTCTCTCTCTCTCACACACACAAGCTCACCATAAACCCTCTCTCAATCCTCTCAAAACTGCTCGCCATAAATTTGCGATTCAACCATCAGAAATCCTTACAAATTTGTGATTTCTCAACGGCATTACATTGCGCTCTTCATTCCGACTCTACAGAGGTAAGAATTTATGGTTTCGCTGGAATTTGTGTTTTTTTTTGTTTTCTTCTACTTTTCCGATGCTTTCTATTTCATTCCGACGTTTATCTCTATGAATCCGGCCGTGCATGTCTTTTTTTGGCCTTATATTGTTTGTTTATGATTTTTGTTTCGGTATTTTGTAGATATTGTGAAATAAATGAAGAAATTGCCAGTAAAGATGACCTGGAGGTTGATGACGTTGTTCCCGCCTCATCTGCAGTTGAATCTAAAGGTTTTTTTTTCTATTTTTTGTTAATTTTTGTATTGTCAGGGTTTTTTGTTCGTTTTCTTTGATTTTTCTGTTTTATTGTTTGTTGATTTGATGTGCTTTTTGTTCTTATTGAAGCTTCTATGTTTTTTGTGTTGTGTTGCTCTGTTTGCTGAATTTTTATATCTTGCTATGTTTTATGTTGTGGTTTATGTATGAAATGGTGTATTACATTAGTTAGGTTGTTCATGTGTTTAGTTAGGTTATTCACGCGTTTGGTTCGGGCTTTGTTGTGCCCCTGTTGTGGTTTAGTTTAGCCTCTGTTTACTTTGTATATGTTTTGTTTGAATTGCATTTAAGTTAGGATGTTTATGTGTTTAGTTTTCATGTTTATGTGCTTAGTTTAGACTTTGTTGTGGTTTAGTTTAGGTTTAGTTTAGTTTGCATTGTCTCTCAGTTAGGCTATTCATGTGTTTAGTTAGGCTGTTTGTTTGTTTAGTTAGGCTATTTATGTATATATTTCAGGTTTTGTTGTGGATATGTTGTGGTTTAGTTTAGGATCAGTTTAGTTTGCATGTTTTCTGTTTGGAATGTCTTATAGTTAGGCTATTTGTGTGTTTAGTTCGCATGTGAATGTGTGTTCTGTTTGCACTGTCTTTCTGTATGTGTATATACAAAGTTATATTGGTTTGTTTAATTTAGGTGTTTGATTTTAAAATTTGAGTGTTTATGTGATTACCTTTTAATGTAGATGATGGAATTAGCTTGAGGAAATCAAGTAGATTGCAGTCCAGATTGCCAGTTAAAGATGGTATGTATATTGTTAGTTTGTAGTTTTTTTTATTTTAAGCTTTATAATTTTCTTTTAATTGATTGTGTGATTTTTAGGTTCTAAACTGCCTGTGAATAAAAGGGAAAAAAATCATCATAAAACTACTACCATAGGTATTTAAATATGATTGAATTTTATTCCAAATTTTTGTTGGTTTTTAATTGATTGCTTTATCAATTGCTGATAATTTCTTTACTTTTTTTCATAGCTGATATTGTGAAGGGATTGCACAAAAGTGGTAGTAAATCTGGTGTGGATAAGCCAGATAGAGTTGCTGGATCTTCTGTTACTGGTTGAAATTTTAATTTTTTGTTATACTTTGACTATTTAGTTTTTTTTGGTATTTAAATATTTTATTTATTTATTTTTATTTGTATGTGATATGGCCGGGGTTCAAAATAAGCTCCATAAATTTAATACATTCCGCACTGTTTATTTTACTTTACCTGTTTAGTTCTTTACATTTGGTATTTAAGTGTATTGTTTTGTTATTGTAGATGGATGTGATCTGTCTAAGAATCAGAACAAAACTGATAAATTTAATATATTCTAGTTTTTTGTTTACTTTTACTCTTTACGGCGTTACCATTGATATTTATGCATTTTATTTTGTTATTGTAGATGGATGTGATGCGACTGGGGGTCATCATAACACTAGTAAATTTACTATATTTTGGTTTTTTCTCTCTTTCTCTCTCTCTCTCTTTTTATACTTTTACTGTTTGTTGATTTAGTTTTGTGATTTAAATTATTTGTTTGTATGTTGTAGTTGCTGGTGAGGTTGAAACTGCTGTTTGTAATAATCCAGATTCAACAAATCTTACAGAATCATGTTAGATTAATGCTTAATGATTTAATATATCCTGATTTCTCTTTACTTTTGTTGTTTATTGCTTTAGTTTTTTTATTTACATTATCTGTTTGTATTTTGTAGTTGTTGATGAGGCTGAAATTGCTGTTAATAATCCAACTTCACCAAATCCTAATCAATTATGTTAGGTTACTGTTTTATGATTTAATATATCCTAATTTCTCTTTACTTTTGTTGTTTATTGTTTTAGTTTTGTGATTTACATTATCTGTTTGCATTTTGTAGTTGTTAACGAGTCTGAAACTGCTATTGATAATCCAGCTTCAACAAATTTTACACAATCAAGTTAGATTAATGCTTTATAATTTATTGTCATTTTGTTAGTTCGAGTATGAAACTTATTAGTTGAAATCACTTTTTATGATGTAGTTGTGGAGACATCTATGATCGGTATTCCTCCACCTTCAGCAATTATCGAATAAAGTGGTTAGTATTAGGCGTTTCAACTAATTTTTTTGAGTTATTAGTTAAATTTATAAATGGTTAGTTATGCTATTTTTCTCAATAGTTAAGATTGGATATTGGACATTATCATCTACATCAACTATTTTTATTATGTAGTTGTGGAGAAGCCTGTGATGATTTGTCCTCTTGCTTCAGAAATCATTGAACATAGTAGTTAGTATTTGAATTATTTGTTCATATGTATTTATCTTTAGTTATGCTATTATACTTATTAGTCTTTGTTTTTGCATCAGATCTTGGAAATGATTCTGCTGAGAGAAATGCTGATGATTGTCCTTCAACACATATTTAAACAAATGTTACTGTTGATGGTAATTTTTAATATATTTTTATTGTGTATATTTAGTTACTTTTGTTTATTTAGTATTTTTTAATTTTAAAAAAAATTGTAGGTTCTACTTTTGTTGCTCAGAGTCCCATAAGTGTTGGGATAAAAGTTGTTATTGAAGTATTGAGATGTGAAACTGATTATGGTATTTATCGATTTCTCTATTCTATTTTTTTTTATTTAGTATTTGTATAAATTTTTTCTATTTGTCTTGTAGGTCAGAAAGTTTGTACAAAGAAAGGGGCTATGAAGAAGGTTAAAGTTCGTCGAAACCTTATTGATAAAGATTTTATAGAAGATGATAATTTTATTGATCTGCCTCCTGCTGTAGTGGATGCAAATGAAAAGGGCAAAGAAAAAGTTTGTGAAGGAAAAGGAGATGAGCCGGCTGTGGAGAAGGCGGCTGCAAAGAAGGCGGCTTCAAAGAAGCCGACTGCAAAGAAGTTGGCAGCATAGAAGCAGGCTGCAAAGGAGCCAGCCGCAAATGAGCTAGCCGTGAAGCCCGCACCAAAAAAGCCAGCTGCGAAGGAGCCCGCATTAAAAGAGCCTGTGAAGGAGCCTGTAACGAAGGGGCCGGCTGTGGCCCGCAATGAAAAAGTTTGCAACGAAGAATCCCGCAGCGAAGAAGCCGGCTGCAAAGGAGCTTGGAGGGAATGTTCCTGCAATGAAAGAGCCTGCAGCGAAGAAGCCATCTGGGAATAGTACTGAGGAGGTTGCTGGAGATGGGAGTGGGCCGTCAAAGAAATCTTCTGTTGCGATAGAATGCAAGCTGGATGGAGTTTATGGATATGGAGATGGTGTTTTTGAACCTGTGTCGATGAGAAATGTTCCTGCTCATCGGCTAGCAGGCAACACTAATGATGGCATTGAAGTGACACGCCAGATTAGACAAGTTTGTGAAATTGAGCTTGCTGATGGTTCTAGGTATGTTATATTACTTTATGTATTTATGATCTTACTTTATGTTTGTAGACATATATTTTGTATATTTCAGTTTTTAAATTTTGCATAATAACTTGAATGATTTAGAATTTTTTTGGTTTAGGTATGTTGTCATTTACCTTTGGTGTTTCAGTGTTTTGTTTCAGTATTCTTTTAATTGGTGATGTGTAGAGTTTCAGTGTAAATAGTTTATGTACTTGTTCATTTTATTTATGTGTTTAACTGTTTAGTTATATTAAATAATAAGTTACTCTTTTTTTACTTTATATTGATTTGGTCGTGTATTAATTAAACTTTCTGTTTTAAATTACTTATGTTTATTTGATGTTTTTATCTCTTAGTTTGGGTATCAGTGTGCTTAGTTTTCATATTTACTAACTTAGTGTATTATGTTTGTTTCTAGGATTTTAAAGAAGTTTATGTCTGGAAGCCAGCAGGTAAAGAATACAGATCTCTGCGTTACTTTCAGTGATCAACAGAAGGCTGATGTTGAAGCTATTGGTTTTGGGGGTATTTTAAAGCTAAGATTGGAGATTGCACTTCACTCGGGTATTGTGCCTTGGTTGGTCAGTACTTTTAACACTTCTACATGTGTTTAGCTAGTTGGGTGTAGATAGGTACTTTATTACTGCTAATGATGTATATGATGTTCTGTGTTTGCCTCGAAACCCTGGTAGAAAAGTTGAGGAGAAGAGAAATTCTGGGATGGAATTGAAGGATAGTTACAAGGCTAGGTTTGGTAGGGAGAATGAACATGATATACCCCTTCACTTGATTTTAAATATGATAACTGAACTTAAGGAGGGAGGGGTTGAGTTTAAGAGACCATTTGTTATTACTCTTCGTACTTTTTAGCTCATATATCTACTGGGAAGGTAGATATGAAAATTCTTGAAGCTATTGAAAATGTTGACGAGATTAAGAATCTTGACTGGTGTAGTTTTTGTGTTAGTTAAAATGGCTTCATGATTAGGAGGTATAATAGCAATGTAGAATACAAAACGTGTAGTACTTGTGCCCTTATCCTTTTGATTCAGTAATTGTACTGATTTGCTATCCATGGTGTGTTGGAGCCAACATCTATTCCTCTAGTATAGCATTAGACTTATGCAAAGATGAAGGAGAGGGGGAGTGTGTTGGAAATTGGAGGAGGTTATGACTGGATCATCATGGTGAAGGGTTATCCAATCAGCTGTGCTGGAAAAGTGAAAGAGGGTCATAGGGGTAAGAGTGATGTTGGAGCTCAGCCTGATATTAGAGCTGATTTTGTCCTTGATGATGATTATGTGCTGACGTTCAAAATCCAACATGGAACTATGACCAACTCCAGGATTAAAAGTCTTGCTAAGAATGTAAGTGTTTTTAAATCTTTACCTGATGTATTTGCTCTGTTAGTTCTGGTGGTTAACATGATTTCTTATGTGTTTCAGTTAGTTTAAATTTTTATGTGCTAGTTTAGGTTTTTTTAGTTTCAATATTTTATATTGTTGTCTTTTAGTATAGTTAGTTCATGTGCTTAATCTTTCTGTTTAGGTGTTTAATAGTTTAGTTCAGTTTATATATGAACATTTTATGGTTAGTTGATTATGCTTTCATTGGGTATTTAATATGTTTGTTCAGGTTTCAGTATAAATTTGATGATACTTTTCTTGTGTAGGCTTATGATGAGGCCCTGGTGTTCGTGAAGCTTAACTTTGAAGTTGTTACCGCTGAAATATGGATCAGAGGTTGGAGATGGTGAAGAGTGATGTTGGGGGTGAAGAGTGATGTTGGGGATGAAGCATCGCAAGACCTGACACCAATTGTTGGGACTAGTGCAAAACCTCAAAATCAGCAAGATGACTTGCCACCAATTGAAGAATCACCATAGGAATGGAATGCCAAGTTAATTACTATGATTGATGAAGAATGCAACCAATGAAGGAGAAGGAAACAGTACTAGCCTCATAATCAGCCTCTTCCGACTTTTAACTTGTTTCAAGATGGTGAATTGGATGGCCTAGGAGGAAAATCTACAAACAAAGGAGTTTAAGATGTAATTTGAATGATTTGATTTTAATAATATGATTTTGATTTGCTATGGAATGATTTGAATATTTGAATTTGTTGAACTGATGTTTTGGATGATTCTAAATGGTCTATTAAGATTTGTTATATATAGATGTTATTTTTATTTGTTATGCACTTGGATTTGTTTGTAATTGCTGGATTGAAACTTGTTATTTTTTGAAGATGATTTCAGTATCAGTTTAGTTATGAAGTTTATATCTTTAGTTGCATTGTTTATTTCTTTAGTTTTATATTATAGTTTACTAGTTTGTCTAGTAATGATATTTTGGATGTTGAAAGCCATGTGTCCTCTAGGTATATTATTCGGTTATTTATGTATATAGTTTGGTTTAAAAATTAGATATTATCTAACCATGTATTGTTGGTTACTTTTTGACCCTCATATTTTCATTTACTTTTTCTAACATTAGCTCATTTATATTTCCATTTAGCTCATTTGTTAGAGTCATTAGTTTGAAACACAGTTTGTTTGGTTGAATATATTTGTATTTAATTAAACCGCACTTGTTAGTTCAGGTGTTTAAAGCATTTGAAGTGAAATTTTAATGATTTGTTCCTAAATTTAAGATAATTGTACAAAATAATAAAATAAATACAATGTCAAATTGACTCATAGGTCTAGACTTGCTTTTGTGTTTGGTACCAAACTCCTTTGTTTTTTGTTTCTTTCTGTGCTTACATCTTTCAATTCTCTTGCTTCTTCCTTTTGTCTTCGTGGGAGATAGATCTTAGATTTTTGGCAATTTAGCAATAGAAGATTTTGCTATGCTGCTTGAATTTTCTTGTTCCTTTGTATTGTTTGAGACAAGAATTTCCTCTACCCTTTATTGTCTCTTTTGAAGCTTTCTTCAGGAATTTTTCGGGTTTCTACATCACCTTCACATTTTAGGACCAGATTGTAGTAGTTTCTTGCCATTTGGTGTCGTCATGGAACTTTGTCTTTGTTTTTGTTCACTTCTTAATTTTCTTGTGTTGCTTTCAGTTTGTCCCATACTTGCATTTTAGCAAGCTTTGTCCATCGCTTCATAATGTATTGTGATGGCATCTCACTGATTGAGTTGATGTGCAATATTCGGATACAGTGAAAGCAGAGTATTCCTTGCATAACAAGATAACAATGCATATATACAAGTTAATAAGATAAACATCCGAACTAAAGCACTAAAGCATATAATGTCCTGCATTTTAAAGCTAAATACGCAAATGAAGAACTAATGGCATAAATATAACATGTATTATCAAAAACTTTCTATGAAACCTGGTTACAAAAAGATATATGTGTGAACAAGAGGTAATGATCCAAATAGAAGAACTAAAGATACTAACATAAGATGTAACATGTATATTCCATTTCATCAGTATATACTTGTTTCTTCAAAAAAAATTTGCAAGAGCAGTTTACTTCCACCATTCCACAATGTTGTGTGAAGGTGACAATTTACACTTTTGTATCATCTTCTTCAGGACTTACATCATACTTTGTTGTTGATCCTAGGATGAAACTCTTGAGGCTTTTTTTGCTTGTGCAATCTTGTATTCCTTCCCAAATTTATAGCACATTGACAATTTGTACTCTTGAGCTGCATGTTTGAGTAGCTTTGATCCATGTGTGGCTGACCTTGGTACTGATTTTGAGCATTCATTTTCCTTTGCTATTTCCTTTGCTCTACAGTGATCAATAGTCTTATTGAAGATGGCTAAGAACCTATTGAGTGTGGTCATTTTTCTGGCGTTGAATGACTACGCTTTGTTTGTGCTCTCACTTCGTTATGATGAAAGTGTTCCTGCGGAGAAAAAATCTTTGCTCATTGCAGGGCACCACTTATCTCTAATGGAATAAAGGCTTTTAAACCATTCCTTGTCTTCAAGCTGAAAATTCTTGATCATATTATTCCATGCCGTTTCAAATTCATCTTTTTTTTTTACAGTATTTCAAACAATGCTCAAATGCTTCCTTGAAGGGATCATCATTTTTCAATTCACCAAAATGACTAATGGCTTTCTGTGTAATGTGCTATAGGCACAAACTATGCTTCGTGTTTGTGAAAACCTATAAAAAATTTTACGAATAATTTTATTCAGAACAAGTTCATATATGTGCATATGGTCTAAAACATATTAAATATGAACTAAATAAATAAACATGGAATGCAATTGTTCATGTTTTTCCCCCAATAATCATGTGTTTTTTTATTGAGAAAGATGACTGAAATTATACATTATATGCTCTGAACAAAAACAAGAACTAATGAACTAAACAATAAAGGTAAGTACATAAGCATATCAACCCAAAATAGTCCAGATCAATCAATTTTAAGAATGGTCCCCTTTTCGATTGCTTTGGCCCTGGATGGATCTTGGTCTGTAATTATTGTTACTGGCTCTTTACCACCCATTGATTTTCTAAAAACATCAATAAGCCATTCAAAAGTTGAAACTTTCTCGTCGGCAATGAAAGCACATCCAAACATAACTATATTTCCGTGGTTGTTCATCCCGACTATTGGAGCACATATCAAGTTGTATTTTTTGGTCCTGTATTTTGACGAGTCATTAAACAAAGTTCGCTCATGTTACTTCATGTGTTAATGCAGTTACACCATTCAATTAATATGTTACCTCGTACGTTTCAGTAAATTTAATATTAACAAAATACATATAGGTCAATTTTAGACCTTGGTGAGTTATCAAGCATAATTATATCATGTTTATTCATGTTTTCATGCTATTACATCGTGTGTTTAATAAATTACATTATACTTTTTAGCACGTTTTAAAACAGAAATTTTTTCTTTAAAAATGTAAATATTTTACTTCAATTGTTCATGAAGTTACACCGTGCGTATAACATACCACCTTATATGTTCATGCTATTACTTCACTCATTTACATGTATTTGACAAAATCTAAACCATACCAGTATGTTGTGTCATATATCATTAGATCGCCATATAGGGAGTAGTCTTCCTTCATCATTAAGTCCCTCCAAATCAATGTTGTTAGCCTACCATTATCATTCAATTAAACTTTGAAGAAGAAAGCTTCCTCTTCGGCACTCTTCTGTGAGAGTCTTTCAATTACTTGTCGAGCATCGCTTTCTTCAATCTCCTTCATGCGCAACCTATTCACGTAGTTTATATGATCCTTAATCGTGTTTCCTAGATTCTTAATACCACCAGCTTCAAAAGCCATAAACTTGAATCCATGGCTAAGTTTTAATCCCGCGTTTTCCATTCCTTCTTTAGCTTTCCCCTTTTCCCTGGTAATTCTCCTTCCACTTCTTTGCAAATACTGTTATTCGAATCGAGTGAAAGAATGATTGCGAGATGTCACACAATGCAAAACTTCATTGGCTCCGTCAATAAATTTAACCCGAATTCCAGCTTTGCATCATGTTCTCGTAACCACATATTCCCTTGTTTTTCTTCATTTTTTTTCTTACAGCCCTCTTCAATGATATTGTTGTTCGAATGTGTGTTGGGTGTTTCATTCTTCATTTTTGTGTTTCCTTGATTTGAGCAGACAAAATACTTGTCTAGGATGGTTCTATCTTTTTATCTCTTTGTGTTGAACATCGCATCCGAAATCCCAATGCATTTGACTATTTTCTGTATAACTCATGAAACTTTGATAGCGTTTTTCCTCTTAAACCTTTGAAACAATCCGTGACATCAACTTTTGATTGGTCGCTTAAATTGGTGACAAAATCTAGTCTTGCAAATTGTATCCTTTTAGTAAATAATAACATCAACTGTTATATTGATTTGTTTGTGTATCTTACAGTATAGTTTGGCCTTCATAAACAGTTGGTTAGCCACTGGTAAATTTGCACAGAGAGGTACAATATCAAAATATTTTGATAAAAAATTCTACTAATTGAATTTAAGACATTAAGCACAATAGATTATATATTTATTGAGTTACACTGTGTATTTAACATATAACCTTTTGTGATAAAGTAAAATTTAAAACATGAAAATATTCTTAACAAAATGCATGTAATTGAATTCTTGACGAATCATCTTACAAAGTTCAAGTGTTTTACTTTATGTGTTCATACAATTATATCTAGTGTCCATCATATTACCTAATATGTTTAAGAAAATTTAAAAACACATACATTTTATCAAGAAATTGCATATAACCAAATTTGAGACCTTGGGGAATCGTCCATCAGAATATCATCGCGTTACCTCATATGTTCATACAGTTAGATCCAGTGTTCATCATATTACCTCATATGTTTCAGAACATTATGAAACAGCTACACTATCCCAACAAATTGCAAAGAACCTAATTTCAGACCTTGGGGAATTGTCATGTTACCTCATGTGTTCATGCAGTTAGATCCATGGTTCATCATATTACCTCATATGTTTCAGAAAATTATAAAACATCTACACTATCCCAACAAATTGCATAGAACCTAATTTCAGACTTTGGAGAATTGTGTATCAGAATATCATTGTGTTACTTCATGTGTTTATGCAGTTACATCCAATATTCACCATATTACCTAATATATTTTAGAAAATTTAAGAACACCAACATTTTCTTCACAACATGCATACAACTAAATTTCAGATCTGGCAAAAAAAATTCACAATTTATGAACGTTACTTCATGTGTTCATGCAATTATTTCATGCGTTTAACTGTATATACAAAATCAATACCAAACTTGGATGTAAACTTGTTGAATTTTCAGATTGAGCAAAATCATTGCTTTTTCCTTCATACAAAACAATTTTGTTGCCTTGAATTGCTTCGTCCTCCAGAGTTTATAACGACAACACCTTAAATCGTAGATTTCAATCGTTAAACCTAAGATTTTAAACTGTAAAATTAAGATCTTAGATCGCATATCTCACCTTCGCAGATGTAGAAGTTTCTTTGATGTTTCCTTCACAATTCCGTCGCTGAATCCACTTCCGGTGCAAATCCGAAGTAAATCCGACGTAATCACGAGCTTGCAGATCTGATTTCGTAAAGTTGCAGATCTGATTTCGGTTCTAATTCGCGACCTTCAACTGGAGATTTGCAGAGATTTGATCGGAGATTCGCAGCTGTTGATTCCAGTATTTAGCAGCTTGATTCAGATTGAGTTTGAGAGCAATTCGGATTGAATGAAGAAATTCCTTGATTTTTGGGAGGAAAGAGAATCTGATAGTTATTTTGGGAGGAGGGAGAAATTTGGATTTGACCTAGTTTTGTTATAACCCATTTTGACCTGTCTTTAGCCCATTTTTCTATTTTACAGCCAGATCCCTATTTTTAGCTTCGTTCCTAATTATTGCAACTTGGTCTCTGATATCACTATTTGCTATGGTAAAACGATCTCACTGAAAATTTTCTCCTAACATGTTTCATCTCTTCGTTCAATGCATCATATCTACCATGGTAATTTATCTTCATTAGTAATTACTAATGAGTTATGATAATGAAATCGGTTATGCAATTGAAATCGTGTGTCAATTGAATCCAATATCTTCATTAGATTCTTGAAAATACACAACATGTTCACTAGCAATTGTTGATTTCTTACCTCACATGGATCAACAAATCCCCAAGGATTCAATAATAACTAGATTTGTCGGTTTTATTTTTATGATTTATATCTTATTGTTATTTAATACAAATCAAAGAGTCAATCTCTTGAAAGATGGTCTTTCCACATGGAAAGGCCAAAGTTTAAATTGTAAATTAGAAGAAATTAAGATAAAATTTTTGGGTTGCATTTTTTAAATATTGCAACTGAAATTTTTTACCTTTCTACAATTCTAATTCAATTCCATCTTTCTATAAACTTATGCAAATACGGTATTTTCCAAGACTTTCCCAACTATTAATTTGAATGAACATTCTTTTCACAATAAAACCCATTAATTTGAATGATATTCAAAGTATCAGCATGCAAATGTACATCGAAATTATCCCTTATTTAAAATAATATTGTCATCAATGGTTCATGTTCCTCAAGAAACTTACAGTATAATTCAATCACATTGGAGCATGCAAGGCATAATAAAATCTATTTTTACGATTGAAATTTGGTTTTACCTAATTAATTCAATTATCATTACTGTGTTCCAACATAACCTATCTAACCAATTATGCAATAAAGTAAAGCATAAATACACGAGACTTGGTTCCGCAATTCAATGAAATCCACCTACATCTGCAGGGCCTACCCAGTTCAGAATGAATCCACTAATCAGAAAGATACGGTACAAAGTACATCATACAATTATACTTATCTTATCTAACTATAACGTGAATCCTGCAAGCTCCCCTTGCTACCGATCCGCCTTGCTTAGACTCCCTCTGACCTCGAAACTCATCGACGCTGGATCTCCTCTTCTCGAGGAATTAAGGTATGCGATTCTAAACTTTGAACAACAGGTTACGTATGTTGAAACATAGAAATCTGGCTCTTGCAATGCTCTTGAAAGATATAAAATCTGTATGTAAATTTTTTTCCTATTAAGTCTGTGAGATTAATGCACCCGTGATGTCCCATATATATACGAGCAGATTGGAACTCTCCATAATTATCTCCATAATATCCCTATTTCTTATCTGCTTTTGAAGCATATCCAAATCATATAAATAAAAGAATTTTTCCTATCTCAAATATCCCATAAATATTTTTCCATAATTATAGGGATTTTCCATAAACCCTACCACATGCCTAAAATACCATATTGCGAAATCTCATTTCTTCCAGAAATAAATATCCACGCAATAATCAGTCAATGGTTAAAACCTTTTAGACTTCAGCTTTCCATATGTTCCAACATGGAAAGTCATTACACACGTGAAGTTTATTCCATCTCCAATTCTGATACGCATGAAGTCATGTGCAAATATAATTCCTTCTCCACATAAATATTCTGATTACAATCAAATCCCTTGGAGATAGAAATTACCAAATCTAATCCCTTAAAGAAAGGAATTAATATATTCTATCCAATTCCTTCCACAAAGTATATTTATCAAATCAATTCCAATTTTCATAAATCCAATCTAATCCCATAGGAATTGATATATTTTGAATTTAAACTCCATGGACGAAATATTTCCTTCTCAGATTTCTTCGCAAACTTCCATAAATCTCAATCATTCCTTATTTGATGTTTCAACACAACAATTCCATATTTGCATAACTTCCACAAATTGGCAACTAGATAAATCTAGACTTTACAACAAGAATAAAAAATATAACTGATAAGATTAACTAATCTAGTTTCATAGAGTTTGATTTATACTCCAATTATAAATGGATAATCTATTTTCTTTGGGATAAATACATTTATAACCCTAAATTTAGGTTGAAAGTATCAATTTAACCCTAACTAATTATTGTATGTGTCAATCTCACCCTAAAATTTCAAAAAAGAATTTGTGCTGATATAGCCAAACTCCCTAATTTCGGCATTGACCAAATGAATTCAAGCATGACCAAAAAATAAAATGACATCTTTCTCCATACGGTGGAAGGGGCGAAGCAAAACTTATCGGGAGTGGCGGAGAAACTTCATTCTCCTATCTCCATACAACAAATCTTCTTTACTTCCTCCTTAGCATTCTCCGACAGCCAGAAGCGGTGGAGAAACTTGGCAGAGCTCCGCTCCACACGGTGACACTTGTCATTCTTCTCCTCCTGCTCGTGGTTCCTCTCACCGGTGATCTGCAAAACTTTCCCTTCATCGATCTCCACCTTCATCTACTTCTTCTTCAGCCCCCGGAGAGCCTTGACGACATGCGCCTCCAGCATCTCCTCCCAGTTGATCTTGGCGCTAGCGCCTTCCTTGTCAGCGGTGTTAGCGACAACGTCAAAGAAAGGGGAAGCCTTTGAACGAGTCTCACAAGCCGAGAGAGAAGGGGTCAAAGATGTTGCTCTGCGGCCGAGAAAGCTTGGAATTAGCGACTGATGTGTGATAATTATGTTGTTTATTTTATTGGGATTAACTGTAATTTTACGTGATTAATGTGCATTTTAAATATTTTATTTGTAACAGATCACAGTTTTTGGGCTCGAGAGGAATTTGGAGGAGAGTAGGGAGAACCGGGCAATTATCGCAAATTATCGTAATCAAATGAAGATCAGAATCGTAGCAATTAATTTGGAGCAGATTGGACTGATATTCTTGGAAATATTCTTGAAGATAATGTGAAGATTGGATCAGAATTTAATTTTGGGAAGAATTTTATTTTATTTGGAAGAGTCCAATATGGACATTATTTTGTAATGGCAGCCTATAAATTGGTGCGCATGAAGACAAAGGAGAGGGGCTTTTTCTGACGTTTTTGGGGAGAGTAGTTGAGTTGGAAAAGAAGTCAAACATATCTTTTTCTCCTTTTTGTTTTTTCGGACGGAAAAGAGTGAGAATTGGAAGCAAACTAAGTTTTGTTTTTTTCTCTCTCTATTTTTGTTACTTCCCCAGACGTGATATAGTACTGGTGAAGCATGTGGTTTTATTTGTTTTTAATTGCTTGTCTCCGATTCATTTAACCATGTTCATATATTATTATATATATTTGTTTAGTTTAGTTATCATGAGTAGCTAATTCATATATCGGCAGAGAATAACAAATGCTAGGTTATAAATCGTGAGGCCTAATTGCATTATAATTGATTCTTGCATGTTCTTGATTGTCCTTGGTTGAAATTATTTCTAATATGTTTAGGCCTGGTCAACTTAAATGTTTTTATAATACTGCTATCTAATTTCCGCCAATACGTAATTGTTGGATGGGATTAGTAAGTAGCACAGTCTTGTGAAAAACAGCTAACTAGCTAAGACTGTAATAGCAAGATAGGGGATAATTGAGTGTGCGTTACTATTTGCTTTTACTTTGGTAATCGCTATATCGGGTTCTTTTAATACATAATGCCATCAAAATGTGTTCTGGTTTAGCAAATACTTTCTGGGAACATTTTGGTAAGGGAAACAGTTAATTAATCATAATTAGTTGACTGTCGATAATGAAAGAAAGAATTGGGGGGTTAAGCACACCTACTTCCCTATAACCGGTAGATGTGTAGGAATTGATTCATTATTGCGCCTATGATCGATAATAACTAACATGAGTTATTCTTAGCCGATATTATTCATTCATATATTTATTTCTCACAAGTTTAAGTCTTCATTTGCATTTTAGAGTTAATAAAATCATTACATTTAAGGCGTGGTGGCATCACCAAAAAGGTTTTCAAAAATTAGTAGGAAAAATAATTAATGAGTATTGCTTTTGCTCCCTGTGGGATCGACCCTGCTTATCATTGTACTAATTAATATCAATCTGAATTTGCAGGTTATTTGGCGAGTAAAACGACGCTCACCAAATTGGCGCCGTTGCCGGGGAACAGTAAGTCAATTAATTTTTAATTTTTTTGTACTAATCTGTGTGTTAGTGTGCTTGGTTTATGAGCAGATCATCCAGGCCGAATTTAATATTCGACCCGGAAGTCGAGAAGACAGCCAAGCAGAACAGAAAGCGAACAAAAGAGAGAAAATCAATTTCTGCCGAGACCCTTCGGTTTGGCCAAACCGAACCCATTGCGATTTCAGCAACTACCTCTGATTTAGGAACTGACATCAAGATGGACGGAGGTGACCAAAATCTGAATCCTGGGCAGAACCCAAACAATCCATACATGTGGGAACTCACTGGTCATAGTGAAGATGATCCCCCCACTCCTATTCAGTTGCCAGAGACCGAAAATCTGATTGAAATTAAGCTGGCATTCCTGAACGTACTCCCCAAGTTCCACGGGAGAAGCACTGAAGACCCTTACAATTTTCTGAGCGAATTTATCAAGATTTGTAAGGTTCAGAAGAGGCCATCTACCTTGACGGAAGATCAATTCAAATTGGTGGCATTCCCATTCAGTTTGACAGGAGCAGCAAATCAGTGGTTTTCGAGCTTGCCGCCCAACTCCATTACGACATGGGCAGAATTGAAGATATTTTTCTTGGAGTACTACTTTCCAGCCACAAGAATAGATGCCTTGAAGAAGGAGATCACAAGTATCAAGTAAGAATATGATGAACCATTGAGTATGTATTGGCTGAGGTTCAGAAAGTTGCCCTAATCACCGAATGACGGAAGGCCAGTTGCTTCAATGCTTCTATCAAGGGATGACATCCAGCAACAAAGACTTGGTGAACTCTTCCAGTAGTGGTGGATTTTCTCACCTTCGAGTGAATGACGCTAGAGAGATTATCAAAAGGTTGGTGAACTCTAAGAAGGAGTATGATCAGCAAGAGGTACGAATCTTGAAGAAGGTGGCACAAACATCCACATCCGAAAAAGATGAGATCAAGGAAAGGATGGAAAGAATGGAGAAGATGCTTTCCAAGGTCGTTGACAAGGTGGCATCTGTACAAGAAGGGCCTTGCGATACGTGTGGAGCAGTCAACCATACGACGTCGCAGTGCATTCTTACTTTGGGAGAGATACCTGTTCAAGAAAATACTTTCTGGGAACATTTTGGTAAGGGAAACAGTTAATTAATCATAATTAGTTGACTGTCGATAATGTAAGAAAGAATTGGGGGGTTAAGCGCACCTACTTCCTTATAACCGGTAGATGTGTAGGAATTGATTCATTATTGCGCCTATGATCGATAATAACTAACATGAGTTATTCTTAGCCGATATCATTCATTCATATATTTATTTCTCACAAGTTTAAGTCTTCATTTGCATTTTAGAGTTAATAAAATCATTACATTTAAGGCGTGGTGGCATCACCAAAAAGGTTTTCAAAAATTAGTCGGAAAAATAATTAATGATTATTGCTTTTGCTCCCTGTGGGATCGACCCTGCTTATCATTGTACTAATTAATATTAATCTGAATTTGCAGGTTATTTGGCGAGTAAAACGACGCTCACCAAATTGTTATTTGGCGAGTACTAATTAACATTTTTGTGTTAAATGAAATTTAGTTTTACCTAATGAATTCAATTGTGATTATCGTGTTCCAACATAGCCCAATTAACTAAGTTCGTAAGAAAGTAAAAACTTAAAGACACATGAATTGGTTACACAGTTTGGTGAATGTCACCTACACCTGCGAGACCTGGCCCAGTTAGGAATGAATCCACTAATTAGAAAGATAGTCCGGAGTACACCATACAAAAATAGTTATCTTTTCTAATAAACACGTGAATTCTACTAGCTCCCAAAGTTGCCGATCCGCCTTGATCAGACTTCCCCTGACCTCGAAACTTGTCGACATTGGATCTCCTCCTCCCGAGAAATTAAGTTTTACGTTCTAAACTTTAAGATCAAACAAGTTTGATCATGTTGAAACATAACAGTACAAATCCGCGTTACTTCAGAATATTGAAAATCTGAATGCAGATTTTCTTAATATTAATCCGTAAGTAGTTTAGCCAGAATGTCCACAATATATAACACGGTCACACTTCATCAGTTACTTGTGCGACTGGAATTCTATCTCTATAAAATATTCTAACAAAAATTAAACCCCTTAGAGATAGAATTACCAAATCTAATCCCTTGGAGATAGGAATTAGAATAGCTCATCCTCATCTATACAATACTCGAAATCCATATCAATTCCAACTCTACAAATCCAATCCCAAAAATATAGGAATTGATATATTCTCTAAATAAAATCATGTTCGACGAGATATATAGCCTCTCATATTCTATCTTTAGCATTCCTTATATCACCAAACTTCTTTCTTTGATGTTGCAACATAATAATGCCACATTTGCATAATTACCACAATTTTCCAGTTTATAAATTTGGACTTTACAATCTCCCCCTTTGACATTTTGTGGACCCATCAAACTTTTGGATCTTCAGTGCAACAACTATACAAGTAAAGTTATCAAGTTAACACCAATATGGATGTTGGAACATGAGCTCAAAAAAATTAGCTCCCCTGAAATACCGCAACTCCAAACTATCACAACCTCAACATCCATGTTGGAACATGAAATATATAATCAACATTTAGCTTCTCAGACAAAACCATGTTGGAACACAGGACCAACCAAACCACATGTAAGTACTGTACATCCAAGAATAAAAACACATATCAATCATTAAGATATCCATCATGCCTATAGCTTCCAGCTAGGCCTTAAAAAGTACAGACCAGAATTCCAGAAAAAACAATACCAAAAATTTCAAAATAAAAAATCCAACCAGAATTCTAGAATCCAGAAGACCATCATCCAAAACAGAAAATCCATAAATCCAACATAACATCCTTCCAAACAATACTCCCCCTTGGGGCCATAAAACATGCAAAAGGAAAAACTAATTAGACTTCTCTTCTGCATTTTGCTGGACTCCATTAGTAGAATCCATCTGAGCCAACTCAGCCTCTAATGCAGCAATCTGAACCTGAAAGGAAGCAATCTTGGCCTTCACAGCTAACTTCCTTGCCTCTTTTGCCTTTTGCATTGCATCTAAGGAATTTCCTGCTTCTGATGGGCTACAGGGAAGACCCTTGACTGTCCTCAACTGAAAGTTCTTCTTGTTAGGCTTGAGAGGCATGACTGGTACCACTACTCCATTTTCATATGCTTTAACCTTTTCTCCTTTCAACACACCAAAAAATAATTCAAGGATAAGACAGAGAGTTCTTAACCCGAGAGGAACAAGCATGCTCAACTATGCTTTCTTGGATCAGAAGACCAAGATTCATGAGAGCTTTAGTGCCAATGCAATACAATAATTTAGCCATATCTGTGGTGAGTGCAATGGTGTTAGAGGATGGGATCTAACCGTTTATAGCTATCTGGAATATGCAGAAATACTTGGTACTCATACTGAAAGCAACAACATTTCCCTGAGTTGGCCATTCAGTTTGATATCCACCTGTAATCTTTGTAAGAATCAGATCATATGTAACTGTAAAGTCTCCAACATATACTGTTGTAAACTCAGGTGTAGGTAGTCCCACCAGTTTGTTAATCTTCTCCCCAAAAAATTTGACCACTTTTACTCTTGCATAGACCCTTTTGTACCAGACTTAATCATAATCTAGATTGTCTTCCATCAGGTTTGAGTAAAACTCCTGCACTATATCCTGATTGTATTCCTTGTATACAAAGTCAGCAGTTGTAAATCCCAAATACTTCAGGTAGTCAGTAAACCCACACTTCTTGTAAGCAATCAGATCATCAGGTCTCTGCCATAGTTTTCTTTCACATATTGCTTTGCATACCTCTACACATGCTTCATTAAAGAACTCAAAGTTCAGGACCTCCTTAGCTGATGGAACAGGTCTTGAGCTCTAACCAGTTCTGACTTTCTTCTTTTTTGGTTCTTACTGTGGGGTTTCTCGCATGGAAGCCTTCCTCTTGGATCTTATTTGGAGAGTTTAGGCAAAGTCATCCAGGACTTCATCACTGGAGTAGGTTAAATTCTCAGTAGGCACTTCTTATGTTGGTACATCAGTTCCTCCTACTTCATCAACCTCAGTGTGTTCCTATGTTGAAGCATCTCTCACCACCTCTGTATTTTCCATCTCAGGTTGGCCTGATGTTGGAACATCATCAAGACCAAATACTTTAGTCCCAACTTCTTCTTCCATAGCATCGAACTGATCCGATGTTGGAACATCGACAAGGCCACCCTCCTTATTCTCAACGTCATTTTCAACATTATCAGGCTGATTTAATGTTAGAACATCATCACCTTTAGCTTCTTCTCCCCACGTTTCCCTCTCCGGGGTCAGAATGATGAACTCTCCACCCAGATCATAATCTTTAACAATTTTCACATCTGCATCAAAATCACCTCCCCCTACATTTTCACCAATTTTCTGTTGGACCAGCATCCATGGCTTCCAGTTCCTCCTCATTAGAATCACTAATATCAATCACAACAGGGTATGGTAATTCCCTAAGATTTTTCAGGTCCTCTCCCACACTACCATCATACAGATGAATGGCTTTATAATCCGCAGAGCTTAAAACACCAAGTTCTTTAGGACACTTTCTCAGCTCTCTAAGTTTCAACTTCCTTGGCCATGATGCTTTAGTATAAACACACATCACCTTTTTCCATTTATGCTTTGAGCATGCCAGTTCTACCAACCTAGGATTCCAGTCCTCGATTTTCTAAATATCCCCAATAATCCCTCTTAATAGCCGGAATAAACTAACCTCATTAATATACCTAAACATGGATTTGTACCTTCTTAAGTCTACCCTCTTATCATGATTCAATTATGATTCATACAATCATCTAAATATTTGAAGGTTTGGCTATTAAAAGTAAAAAAAAATTCCTGAAATACGTTGATTTTCACCGACATAGAGGGATCTGTTATTGGCTCAATTGGCGGTGGCCGGATAATTTTAACTCTTGGTTCTTGAATACCATCCCATGGCTTCAGCATGTTGCACTCATGTAGTTGAAAGCTCTTCTCCGTCTCTCCAAAATTCTTCTTGAATGATTTGTTGTTCTCCATGATGATGTCAAAAAGATTTTTGCATAGATAAAGTTCTTGAGCATGGGTTAGCCAATATTTCTCAGAGATAAAGTTAAATCCCAAGAATTTGAAGCACAATATCAAGAAGATGGCAAGAATATTGGGTAGAGGTTGCGGGAAGAAGGAATGGTGGGAGATGAAAAGTTAATTTTAAAAAATATTTACTACCCTTCTCAACACATGCACCAGTTTTTTCTCTTTCCATTGTAATAATTACCTTCTTTTACCCACCACCCGTCAAAACCAAAGGCTATTCTCCTCTCTTGATTGATTATCCTTCCATATTCCAAAATGCAGCATCACTTCCAAATTTTCCTTTTTCTCTTTTCAATTTTTTTGGTGTTTTTATTTTATTTTTCTGTACACAAATATATAATAAACATGGAAATCTACAATAAAAAAAACTTGGAAAAAATACCTCAGATGTGACACACACCTAAGTGTTGTTTGAGGAGCTCAAATGTGGCTGAACCCAGTGGCTCTATGAAAATATCAATAAATTTCTTTGAAATTGAAGCATAGGCCACCATGACTTCTTTTCTTTCCACAAGATCTCAAATAAAGTGGTGTCTTATATCAATATGCTTCGTTCGAGAATGTTGGACTGGATTCTTAGATATGTTTATAGTACTTTTGTTGTCACATAAAATCTTCAAATGCCCTTGATGAATTCCATATTCATTCAGCATTTGTTTCATCATAATAATTATGCATAGCAACTTCCAGCAGCAAGATATTCAGGTTTAGTAGATGATAGAGAAATAGAATTTTGCTTCTTGCTATACCAAGATACCAAAATCGTGTCAATAAAGAAACATCCACCAGTAGTACTTTTTTGATCATCTGTAATGCCTGCCCAATCAAAATCACTATAGCCAAATAGATCTGAGTCTTGATTTTTAGAATACCAGATACCATACTCAGAAGTCCCACTCACAAAACGGATAATTCTTGAGTTTCGTTTGGATTAGCCTGGAATCTTGCACATACCCCAACACTAAAGCATATGTCTGGTCGACTGGCAGTAAGATATATTAGACTGCTAATCATGCTTCCATATAAATTCTGATCAATTGAAACACCTTTCTCGTCCTTCTCCAATTTATCTATAACCCCCATTGGAGTTCTAACTGATCGAGAATTTCTCAAGCCAAAACGTTTCACCAGATTCATGGTATACTTACTCTGATTTATAAACAAGCCATTCTTTTGCTGCTTGACTTGAAGTCCTAGAATGTAAGTTCACCAACCATACCCACCTCGAACTCATTCTGCATGGAATTTACAAATTCATGCACCATGGTGAAGTAGAGCCAAAAACAATATCATCTACATAAATTTGAGCAATCAAAAATTTTGTTGATTTGTTGAGCACAAATAAAGTGAGATCTACTCCCCCTCGACGAAAACCTTTCTGAATAAGAAAGTTAGTAAGTCGCTCATACCATGTCATTGGCGCTTGTTTCAACACATACAATGTTTTTTTGAGTCGATACACATGATGGGCCTATCAGAAATTTTGTTGATTTGTTGAGCACAAATAAAGTGCGATCTACTCCCCCTCGACGAAAACCTTTCTGAATAAGAAAGTTAATAAGTCGCTCATATCATGCCTTTGGCGCTTGTTTCAACCCATACAGTGTTTTTTTGAGTCGATACACATGATGTGAATAATATGAATCCTGAAATCCTTGTAACTACTGAACATAAAATTCTTCATTCACCACTCCATTTAGAAAAGCACTTTTCACATCCATATGGTATAATGTAAAGTTCATAGTACACGAAATGACAAGTAAAATCCAAATAGATTCCAACCTGGAAACTAGTGCAAATGTCTCATCAAAATCAACTCTTTCTACTTGAGTGTACCCTTGTGCCTCCAGCCTTGCTTCATTTCAAGTTATCTGGCCATCAGCATCTGAATTATTTTTGAAGATTCACTTGGTGCCAATGACATTCACCCATTTTGGACGTAGAGTAAGATACCACACACCATTCCTTGCAAATTGTCCAAGTTCTTCTTACATCTCTGCAATCCAGTACTCATCAAGGGGAGCTTATTTATAGTTCTTCGGCTCAATCAGTGAAATGAAACATTGTAATCATGCAAGTTCCCTGTAATTAACTCGTGGTAGTGTACGAGTTCTCTTCACACTTGGTTCTGGTTCACCCCGTGTTGGAACATGAGGTGGAGAATCAAGGGTCGATGTTCCAACATCGGGGTTATTAGGGTTATCAAGATTCTCAGAAGGTTGTGGTGTTCCAACATTGACTTATTGGCTGGTCGAAGTATGTTGTGTTGGAACATGATTGGGGGCTGGTTCATCGTCTCCTTTTCCTGATACTTTCTTGTCATCTGAATCATCAACAATCACATTGATTTACTCCACGAGAGTTTTAGTGTGGAGATTAAACACTCTGTATGCATGACTGTTCATTGAATAACCTAGAAAAATTCCTTTATCACTGCGGTTGTCACCCAACTGTTCTCCATCCCCGAGGATGCAGCAATTGCTTCCAAGCACATGCAAATACGAAACATTTGGCTTTTACCTTTCCAGATTTCATACGAGGTCTTGTTTGTGAATAGACGTAGATACACCCTGTTTATAGTATATCATACTATGGTGATTGCTTCTACCCACCATTTTTTGTGAATTCCTTTTTCTGCCAACATAACTCGGGCCATCTCCTACAGTGTCCTATTCTTCCGTTCTACAATACCATTTTGCTGAGGAGTAAAGGGAGCAAAGAATTCATGCTGGATGCCAAGTTCATCACTGAACTGAGAGATTTTAAATTCGCTTCTATGGTTACTACGAATTCTCACAATCTTTCCAACAAGGCTCTTTTTTTCTATTTGTAACTTGACCACCAGACTTCTGAAGACATCCACTGTATTTGATTTCTCTTTGAGAAAAGCCACCCAAGTGTATCTGGAATAATCATCAACACATGTAAAAACATACTTTTTCTTAGTCATACTAGGAGTATTAACTGGACCCATTAAATCCATGTGAAGTAATTCAAGATTTCTTGACGTGGGAATATACTGAACATAATAGTGAGGAGATCGAATATGTTTACATTGTTGACATGGTCTACACACAATTCCCTTTTTGTTAGTAAGAGTAGGCATACCTTGAACTGCTTTAGCATTTGCAATCTTTACCAACGTCTTGTAGTTGATGTGACCAAACTTCCTGTGCCACAAGGTTTCTTCATCCTCTCTAGAGCTTTGGCACCTCACTTCTTGTTCCAGCAAATAACAATTGTCTAACGAGCAAACTCCATACAATACTTTGTTTCTCCGTGATTCATAATGCATTTGTCCTTTTGGAACTCGACTGTCATATTGTCATCGCACAGTTAATTTATGCTTAATAGATTAGCCTTCAGATCTTCTACCAGCAGAACGCTTGTAAAGCTAGGGAATCCCTCTATTTGTAGTTCTCTTTTACCAACAACACGACTCTTCTTTCCGTCACTAAAAGTGACGAAGCCACCATTATAAGGTTTGATGGTGTTCAAGTATTCTTGAGTTCCATTAATATGCCTGGAGCAACCACTATCGAAGTACCAAGAATCTTTAGAAAGTGCACAGATGTGTGAGCAACAAGACATATAGTACTTCGTTTAGGAATCCATACCTTTCTGATTAATTTAGCTCTTTGGGTGTCACTCATGTTGGAACATGCTGGCAGTTGTTGCCCATTCATAATATCTCGGAGTAGTCAGATGCATTGTTCCTTTTCACGACCTTGATAAGAGCAGTAGTGGCATAAGATAGGCTTGAAACGTCGTGTCTTCATAATCTTTTTCTCCGTGGCCTATACATTTTTTTTGAAATCAATTAGACCTTTCTCAACTTTGGTATACCCAATTCCTTGTCTATCTCCAACATTTTCCCCATTGCTCATATATCATCGAGCTTTGCCTTTCCAGTGTTCAACTTCATGATTGTAGCTTTAGCCATCTCAGCTCTGACATTTGCTGATTTAAAATTCTGTTTCACCAGTTCAATCTCATTCTCCAATATCTCAAGCATTCCTAATAACTCTATCTTTCTTTCCACCAGTTGATGTTTTTCAAATTTGAGAACTTTGTTCGTCTCAACAACTTTGAGCCACATTGCATACATATTCTCATACTCCTGGTAGATATCATCATCATTCACTTCTCGATCATCATCTTCTGAAGAATTTCCACTCGGTATTTTTTGTGTTGGAACATCCCGCCTTCTCAATTTTCTCGGTGTTGGAACATGAACCGACATATTCAATAATATTTGCTCTAAATGCCACATAGTTGCTAGTGAGTTCTTCTTCTTCATCTTCTTTCATATCTTCACTCAAAGAAGTGACATACAATCTCCCCTACTTCTTTCGAGTGTTAGCACATTCAACATGGATGTGACCAAAACCTTCACATTCTCTGCATTGAATCCTTCATTGTTGTTTTGATTCACTATTCTAATTTCTCAGACTGCTGATTGTTTCGTTCCATTAGAGGTCCTCGAGAGTTACCAAACTCCTGGGAACGAGATCTATTTCCACCAAATCTGTCTTGAGATTTCCTATTCACCAATTTTTCAGCATTTTAAAGAAAATTTTGGATATAAGGGCAAGTTCTTCAGCTTCACTTTCACTGTCACCCCCATGATCATTTCTTGAGGCTGATGCTTTGAATGCCAACTCTTTGTGTGCTTTCTTTAATGACTGGTCAAGTGTCATCTCATATGTCTGCAACGATCCCATCAACTCATCCAGAGTCAAGTTTTCCACGTCTCTTTCTTCTTCAATGGAAGCTACCTTCATAGAATTTTTTTTGGGGAGAGATCTTAGTATTTTCTTCACCAATTTTTCTTCCTTGTAAGTTTTCCCAGTTGATACGCCATATTGGAGATGTCTCTTAGTATTCTGTTGAATATAGCCACAATTCATCTTTTTCCATCTTCAACTCTTCAAATTTTGTGGCCAACATCTGTAACTTTGAGTTATATACTTGACTTGTTCCTTCATGCACTATTTGCAGGATATCCCATTCTTTCTTTGCTTGGTAACAATTTGATATGAGTTTGATATGATTTTCATCAACTGCTGTGAAAATAGCATTCAAGGCTTTGGAGTTTTTCATTGAGGCCTTCAGCTCATCTGGACTCCACTTTGACTTATCTTTAAGCATTTTCTTCTTTGTGCTTATTTCTCCTTCCTTCTCCTTTGAGCTCGATGCAACATCTTCCATAGGATGACTTCATTCAGTAAGAATGAAATACTAAGTAAGTTCATCAAGTGAACTGATAAAAACTCGCAATCGTGTCTTCCATTAGTTGTACTTTGTCCTTTCCAACAATGGAGGACGAGACACCGAAGCTCCTTCTTTGGTCACCATGGTAAAACCAGAACAACATTTTCCTTAACACAACCAAGGTAAGAATAAGTGACTTAGCTCTGATACCAAATGAAATTTGTTTTTACCTAATTACTTCAATTGTGATTACCGTGTTCCAACATAGACCAATTAACCAAGTTCGTAATAAAGTAAAAAACTTAAAGACACACGAATTGGTTACGCAGTTTGGCGAATGTCACCTACATCTACAGGGTATGGCCTAGTTCAGGATGAATCCATTAATCAGAAAGATAGTACATAGTGCACCATACAAAGTACGTATCTTTTCTAATTAAATACGTGAATTCTACTAGCTCCCCTAGTTGGCGATCCGCCTTGATCAGACTTCCCCTGACCTCGAAACTCGTTGACGTTGGATCTCCTCCTCCAGAGGAATTAAGGCTTACGCTCTTAACTTCAAGATCAAACAAGTTTGATCATGTTGGAACACAGCAGTACAACTCTGCACTACTTCTGAATATTGAAAACCTAAGTGCATATTTACCAATTCTGATAATAATCAAATATCTTAGAGATAGAATTACCAAATCTAATCCCTTGGGGTAAGAATTATAATATCTCATCCTCATCTATACCACACTCGAAATCCATATTAATTCCAACCATACAAATCCAATCCAATCCCAAAAATATAGGAATTGATATATTCTCTAAATCAAATAATGCTGGACGAGATATATAGTCTCTCAGGTTCTATCTTCAACATTCCTTATATCACCAAACTATCTTCTTTGATGTTGCAACATAAATACCATATTTGCATAATTACCACAAATTACCAATTTACAAATCTGGACTTTACACTGAGTAATTGATTAGGGATTTTTTTATGGTTTCATAATGTTGAACATGGCTAGTGGATTAGATGTGGATTCCGACATGGCGATTAGACAGAGACGGTGGGGAGAGAGAGACGTCGAGGTGGAGGAAGTGGGAGAGGGAGAGGTGGTGGCCGAAGGATTGAGCAGTAGCGGGAGTGATAAGGCCTGCTACTGGAGGTGATTAGAGATAGATGACGAAGGAAAGATTTTCCTTTTTCCTTTTTTCTATTTTTTAAGTCAAGGGTAAAATTGTCTTTTTACCAAATCTGGCGAAACGAACATTGACTAAAAGCCAGTAGAGTCAAAGGTTATTTTGACACTTTTGGAGATTGCATGGTTATATTTATGGGTGGGCATCGATTCGGTTTAATCAGTTTTCAATTTATTCGGTTCGGTTTATTTGGTTTTGCCCCTAAAAAACCCAAAATCGAATCCGACCCGAATAACCCAAATTATTCGAACAAAATTCAGAATTTGGTTTTAGTTTGAAACCAAATTCAACCCGAATAAACCAAATTGATTGCAAAATTTTAAAAATAATTACTAAAATTATATAACTTAGGCAAAATCTAGGGAAATGGCGTCTTTCCATAGGCATATGGAAAGACGGGGTTGAACTAAAATTATAGAAAAGTAAAATATTTTAGTTGCTATAATAGAATTTTATTATACAACGTGCAATATTTATAAGTTTATGACTCGATTAATGCATCCAGGAAATTTTGTCCTGATTTCTTCTAATTTGCAGTTTAAACCTTGATTTTTCCATAACTTATGGAAAAACAGTCTTCCAAGAGACATACTCTATAACTAAACTTAAAATTAAATAAAAATATATATCTAATTTCTACATCATCAAAACCAAGTTTTCAAAATAAAAATCCAACAAGTACAATACAAATTCAACCATAACAATTATAGCATTACATTTAAGATTAACGAAAAAGGATTCATTTTAATATTCATCCTCAAATCCTTCAAATTCTTCAACCCTTCAATCACTCCACATTCACACTCACCTTCAATCACTCCACAAACTTACTTAGTATTTAGGGGGCGTTTGGTTGGGGTGAATCAGGAAAGAGAAAAAGAATCTGAGATTTTTATTCCCTTAGTTAGTGTTTGATTTGGCTTCTTTATCATTCTCTTTCCACATTTCTAGCTTTAACATTCTCCCAATTGGGTGTAACGTGATTCCATGGTGTTGCCTTGGGACTGAGATTCCCTTTACTTGGTCTTCCATTTCCCTCTTTGTTTTATGAACTCCAAAATAAGATAAGATTATATTTATATTTATTATCAAAATAAAAATTACAAGATTATGATTATGATTTCAATTAAAATATTAAAATACTATTTTTTTATTGTATATAGGTCGAATAAATGAAACTATAATTTTCATATGAGCTCTTTTTAAAGTAAAAATAAATAAATTTTTTTTATACTTTTTAATATGAATGATATTTATATTATTTTATAATAAATATATTATTTTTATATAAATACTATTATTTTATAATGTAAATATTATTATCTTAAGTAGTAATGTTATACTTTAACTTAATTAAATTTAAGATAAAAAATTAATTTCATACGTAAAAAATAATATTATAACTTTACTTTTCGAGTTGTATGTGGGTGGAATATTAATAAAATTAATATTTATATAAATTTCTTAAAAATAATATTATTTCATAAATATTATTATATCTTAGAGGTCAGCCAAACAAATTGAATATCTTACCGATATCCTACCCAGATGAAAAGGCAATATGTGATATTTTAATTTCGTTCTGATGCTTTTGATGGAGGTGGTGATATTTAGGTGTAATATGGTTCTCGATGTTGAATAATCCATGTTTGATTTATAAAATTTAATTATTTTATTAGAAAAATTATTTATGTGTTCATGGATATAATACCTTATGCAATATTTTAGATTTACGTATGTGATTTTTTAACATCATTATCAGTACATTTTTATATTTAATGGACTACAAATTTTAAATCAATATGTCGCATGTGATATAAAATTTTAAAAAATGTAAAAAAAAGACAATGTGTAAATAAAATATGTACCACAAATTATAAATAGATTTACACATTTTTTTAATCACATACAACATATTAATAAATTAAAGATGATGAACTACATATTTTATATTAAATATTGTTTTATATGAACTCAATATGATAATAATTGATGAACTACTTATTATTTTTTTTAGCAAATGTGATAATGTGAAATAATTTATACTTATATATGTTATTTTATAAATAATGCTAGAAATTGATATTTGTTTTCATAATGGGAACCGAACAGTAATAAAGGGAATTAGAAAGAATTTGATTCACTTTCCACACTTGAACCAAACAGATTTTAAAAAATAGAGTTATTCCTTTCCTTTCTTTTCGTTTTCCTTTTCTGATTCCTTTCCTTTTCCCTGCTTGAACCAAACGGGCCCTTAGAGTTTGGGGATAATTTATTCTATTTAAAGATTGGTCCTCCAACTTAAATTTATTTATTAATTTAATTTTGTTGTTTTAAAAGTTAGTTATTATTATATATTTAATTAATTTAATTAATTTCAATTCGGTATTCGGTTCGAGTTTTGATTTGAGTTTTAATATTCAAAATCGATTCAAAAATCATATTAAGAATTCGGTTTATTCAATTTGAATATCCGAAAACCATATATTAAATTCGGTTCGGATTATTTGAATTTGGATAATTTAATTTTTGGTTTGATTTTTTTTCACTCATAGTTATATTGACACTTTTAAACTAAAGTAAATATAATTTTACCGCTTAACTCATTTTCTTCTTTTTATTAATGCATGCATTGTTCTCACGTTCTTCAGCTCAAGTGAATAGCACAAAATTCTGTACAATACGTGCTTATAAGCAAAGCTAACTTATCTTCTGTTTTTTCTCCAAAATAGGTTATGATTTTAAAATAGGTTACCTTTTACCATACTTTACCCAACATTAAAAAGTGATTTGTTTATAATCATAACAAGTTAAAAGCTCTGCCAAGCCATTATATGTTACTACTAGCTGGACTTTCAAATTGATTGTATTTCCGAATATTCGTTTTATATTATTAGTCAGAATTTATTTTTCATGTATCTTGCAGATAGAAACGTTCGATGATTATTATGAAAAAAAGACAACATATCAAATGATGGATGCAGCGGATTAATGGTTGATAAATTGCAAGTACAGGTGTTTGGTAATGATGGTTCATCCAACAACAGATATGATTTTTTCAAAATTTTGAATTCAAATTAGATAACTTTGGGAAACACCGTCTTTCCATATACCTATAAAAAGACGGGATTGAATTAGAATTATGAAAAGGTAAAATGTTTTAGTTGCAATGTTAAAAATTTATCATGCAACATGTGCAATTTAAAAATTTTATCTTGATTTATTCTAATTTATAATTTAAACCTTGGTCCTCCATAACTTATGGAAAACCCGTCTTTCAAGAGACGGGCTCTTCAAATTATGGCCAATAAGTTTTAAAAAAATTCAACTAAACATTAAGGGTATAACTGTATGGTGTACTTACGTGATATTCACCATGAAAAATTGAAATATTCCTATTCGAACAAGAAGTCCGTAAATTAAGACATATAATATGCAAAGAAAAAGAAATTCATTTCATAAAGAAATAAATTTACTTATTAACCACTCAATAATAATACAATTTTATGAAATTTTGAATTCAGAATACCTGTAAGTTTTAATTAAGTTACTGGAATTTAGTGGTACAATTGTATGGTGTTATATATTAACTTTGCCACTTAATAAATAAGTTAACATGCAACAAACAAAGAAGTTCATTTCATCAAAAAAATTAACTTATTAATCACCAACAACAGATAATTTTTTTAAAATTTGGATTCAAAATACCGCTAAAAAGTTTCAACCAAGTTACACAAAAATTAAGGGGTTCATCTGTATG
The DNA here is from genome assembly GCA_037428765.1 of Rubia yunnanensis. NCBI lineage: Eukaryota > Viridiplantae > Streptophyta > Magnoliopsida > Gentianales > Rubiaceae > Rubia > Rubia yunnanensis. Next base: position 72,996,588 of record CM075071.1, on the reverse strand, counting down.
GTGTACTATATTAACTTTACCACTCGTCTAAGTTAGGAAACCTAACATGCAAAAAGAGAATTTATTTAAAGGAAACAAATTTACTTATGAAACAAAAGGAATTTTTTTGGTCAAAGATTTACTTCTTTTATTGGCAAATAATAATAACAAGAATAATGAATACAACCGCATGAAAGCGTGATCGCACAATGTTGGACTCGTGAAGGCGCGATATTTCATTCACATGTAAAATCCGTACATTTTACTCACGCCATTCTATGCATCCGTTTATAATCTTTAGATTTTGTAAATCTTTTTTGTGAGTAAATCCGTTTTCTTAAAAATCCGTTTTAATATTTTCTTCCTATAAATATTAATCCAAACAGGATCGGGAAAAATTAAAAAATAACACACTAATTTTCAAACCTTCACTCCTGATGAATTTCCATCTTTGAATTTTCAAAAACAATTTTGTAATCCCGAACCAGCTCCGCCACCGTCGCCGCCGTCTACCTCGCCGGGATTCCACACCCTTGCCACCAGTCGACTCTACCTTGAAGTGGGTTCCCGCAGTTTCTCACCGCATGTAAGTATTCGGGTTAAAAAACTGATCTTTATGCTTTTGGACTTGGGGTTTGAATTAGGGCTTTTTCCTCTGTATACCCCTTCTTGATTTTGATTGAGTTTTTGTAAATTCTGCCCCCTTTAGCTGCTAATTTACTGATTGTAAAATACTTTGCTTGATGAATGCTTGAGAATTGAGTATGTTTCTTGATTGTTAGGGCTTGCACATGGCATAGATAGAAAAGGGAAGACATGTGGACTTGTGTTAAAAGGGATTTGAAAAAGAATGATAGACAGCTATAAATGTGTATGTTCTGATAGAGTGTTTGTGTGCGCAAATTTTTATCTATTTATAGGCTTGGTGGTGGTGGTTTTATGTTCTGATTTAATGGAGAGTTGTTTTATGTTGAGCTTTGTATGATTTACTGATTTGATTTTCTTGTTTGTCTGGTTTAGAGGAAGATGAGCTGGGTGTCGGCTGGTCATTCAAGGCGAAGGCCTCGCTCTGGGGGGGTGAAGACGTCTAGGGGGTCTAGGAGGCCGGTGATTCAAGCGGATAAAGATGATATCATTTTTATTGACGTTGATGGTTATGGCGTTGATAATGTTGTTGTTCTCGATGTTCCTGACTCTCTGAAAAGCAAGCATCGCAAATCAAGAGTAGCAAGGAAAGACAAGAAAACTGTTATCTGGCTGGATGTTGATAGCGATGATGATGATGAAGATTGTGAGAGGAATTTGAATGATGTCGCCTCAACTAGTAAGAGACCGTATACCGGTTCTGAGGATGCTGGGAGTTCTTCTAATGGAAAAGCTGATGCAGATGGTATTGAATTTGTTGATGGTATTGAATTTGTTGGTGAATATATATCTACTCGAAGCACTTCTGATGGTGAAGCTGATCCAGAATATATTCAATTTATTAATGAGTTCGTATCTTCTGGGAGGACTTCTGAAAGATATGCCAATGGTATTAAACGTGTTCATAAGCACACACCTCCGGTAAAATTGTCAAAAGGGAAGCGAACTTACTCTGGAAAAAGCAAACCTGATATTGATTGCGAGCTGATGGAAGACTGCTTTATTATTCGCGAGCAGTGGGAGAAAGCTTCATCAAAAAGGAAGCTTGATACTCGCAATGGTCAGTCTGATGCTGAACATCCTCAGGTTATTCCTAATGAACGTCGCCAAGAAGCTAATGCAGTTAAAGAGCCCTATCAACAAGAGAAAGATAGGGACTTAGAAAGTGACAATGAGATGGAAGTAGATCCCGATTATAAGATTCTGAAAGAGAATGTTATCCCAGTAGCAGAAAATCTAATGTTTCAGGGTGAAACTGATCATGCCAGTGGGAAGGCGTCTTCATCCAAAGAACTTCCTTGTTACAATGGGGAAGACTTCAGTAGGCGGCTGTTTGAGAAGGATAGATCAAGCTCGTTCACTGGGGAAGACAAAGAAAATAATCCTCCAAATGTGAACGAAGAGACTCCAGAATATGTGTCAAGCATTGTGATGAAGAGTGATGAAGTCGTCCCATTGCATGATAAAGAGGCTTCAGAGGGATGCATGAAGGGTGAAAGGGAGAAGTATAAGGAGACCGACGAGTACAAGAAGGCATTAGCAGAAGAATTAGCTGTTAGGGAAGAAGCCCTACGCATTCAGGTATGCCATATTATTCTTTTCGAACTCATTTTATCAGCAATAATATTTTCCTTGTTTCCTTTGTGATATTGCTGTTATTACCTATTCTGCTTACTCTTTGGAAAGCATTGAATTCTGATCCATACACTCCATCCCTTTGGCTTTTCAGGCTGAAGCAGCACAAACCTTGCGTCGGCTGCGAAAGAGAGAGAGAGCTGAAAGCATGCGGTTACTAGACATGGAGAGGAGACAGAAACAGCGAATAGAAGAAATAAGAGAAACCCAAAAGAAGGTATGAGCTAGCTGTTTCTTTCTGATCCACAGGATAATCTATTATTGATCATATACCGATATGTTCATTTTACAATCTCATTAATTAATTAATTAATTCATATCTAGTGGACTTATCGTTTATATTTTCACCTATTCAGGATGAGGAAGACATGAACTTGAAGGAGGCCATTCGTGCTTCTGTTAGGGAGGACCTTCAGAAACTAGAACGATCGTGTTACAGTATGTCATCCCTACTAATAGGCTTGGGAATTATTCCTTTCGATACACTTCCATCACCAAGTGAGGTGAGTTATGCTTGCTCTTAAGTTCTTTCAAAATTTTATGTTTCCTTTATCAAAAGTATTAAAAGCATTTGCATTCTTGGATTTTATACAATTTTTTTGTAGTTTCTTTGCCACCAAACAATGTTGGATAGGTATAAGATGTAACTGGTTGTTTATATATAGCTCGTTTGAATGTAGCGCTAACTGCGGTTAACTTTTTAAGGTGCGCTTGGGTTACAAGAAGGCTCTGCTGACATTTCATCCTGATCGAGCCTCAAGATCTGACATGCGACAGCAGGTGGAGGCCGAGGAGAAATTTAAGCTAATCTCGCGCATGAAGGAGAGATTTTCGCTGCCTTAGTGACACAGCTTTACATAAGTTAAATGTTTTGTCTTTATATCTAGAAATGATCTAGATGAGGATCCATGCTTTGTTCTAGGCTTTTTAAACTTTTGTAAAGTTTGTAACTTGATAGTTTTCTAGGCTCCAGATTAATCTTCAAAAACATTTCTTACGTAATGAATGAATGCATGGAGTAGAAAAGCTGAAATTCAGGGAAGAAGAGATGTGGATCCTGGTGAAAATTGTGCTTCTAGGCAGAACCATGATTTATTGTTATGGTTATTATAATAAGCGTACGATAGAATAAAGAAAGTAGATGATTAGATAATATTTTATTCCATGTTAATGACTAGTACTAGAGTTATATTTACACTAGTCTTCTTTGTACTTTATATATATTCTTCATCATTAATTAGAATCATTATGGAAAATTACTTTATCATGGTATCAAAGCAAACCTGGTTCTAAAACCCTCTTCTCTTTTTTTCTTCTTTCGATCGCAACTTCTAAAACCTTGCTTCTGCCGCCGGAAAATTCCAACTTTCAAGAAAGTAGACATACGGACCTCAACAAAGCAAAGGCATAATTCAGACATCTGCTTCTCTTTGTCATAATAATACATCCCATCCGCTGACTTTGTCTCTGCTTTGTTATTTTCGATTTTCATCCCATCCGAAACCATTATTCACCTCCCGAAAATTTTATTATTTTTGTTTTCTCCTCTCATCATGTCTGACGATAAATTATCTTATAATACCTTGCTCCACATGATGACTATCAATTGTCATCATCCAATTATTTGTTGTGGAAGCGTCAAGCTGGTTATGTTCTCCGACCTCAGAAGCTGTATGGTTTTCTTGACGGTTCCAGGCCCTGTCCGACTGTTCCTCCTTGCTCCCTAGCCGCCGCTTCCGTCTCCGATGCAGGGGCTGTTACTTCCACTCCAGTTCGAGGCTCCTCCTCCAAGCCTGATCCCATGGAGGCTTACTTGAAGGCTCAGTCTGATTATGAAAATTGGGTTGATGAAGATCAACGTGTTTGCAGTCTTCTCTTTTCTTCCCTCATCCCGGAGGCTTTGGCAGTTTTGCCTGATTATGCCACTTCAAAGGAAATTTGGGACAATCTTCAGTCGATTTATCACGACAGCAGTGCTTCATCCGTCCTTCGTCTTCGTGCTGCTGCCCATGGTATACGTAAGACTGGTACAGTTCATGAACTCCATCTCCAATTTAAAGATATTTTTGAGCAGATGTCTATGATGGGTTTTCCTGTATCCAATGATGATCAACTTATTTGGTTTTTGACTGCTCTTGGAACTGAGTTTAAGGATTTTTCTGCACCATTAATTAATTCATCTCCTACTCTGTTGTATGCCAATGTCTTATCTCGTGCCAAAAACCACGAGGCTTTTCTGAAAAACTTATAGGACCATTCAGCCCCGGCCACTGGGCCTGCCGCATTCACATCAGCAGAATTTCCCTCGGCCGGCCGCGTGTGGGATCACGCACCGGCGAGGGGAGGTGGCGCGTACCGCTCACGTGCCGCCAGGGGTGGTCGTTTCGGCGGTCGACGCGGCGGCAAAGCCAGTTTTCAGTCCTCGGCTGGGGCTGGTCGTGGTCGGCCGCAATGCACTTGGTGTGGTCGTCCCGGCCACTATGATGCGACTTGCTACAGGATGCTTGCTCAGACTGGTTATCAGGGTCCGACTCGTCGTACAGACTCCACTCATCTGACGGAACGTTTTCAGTCATCCTTGCAGTTAGAGCCTACTGCCCGATCTTCTGATTGGTTAATTGACTCTGGTGCTACCAGTCATATGGCATCCTCCGCCTCTGGTTTAGAGTCTGTCGCTCCATATTCTGGTAATTCTACTGTTTTTGTTGGCAATGGTGCTTCTATTCGAATCTCTCATATTGGTGACACTAAACTCTCTGATGACTTATGCCTTTATGATGTTCTGGTTGTTCCTGATATTACTAAGAATCTGCTGTCTATTAGTAAGCTGACCAGAGATTTAAATGCTTTTGTCACTTTTGATGATCGAAACTTTGTCTAAACAAAGTTTCCAAGGCGGTCGTGGGCAGGGGCCACAGTGATGGTGGTCTCTATGTTTTGGATAGAGGTGATTCAACATTTTTCTCGCATTTACAGCAGAATAAAAGACGGGCATCTTATGAGCTTTGGCATGCTCGCTTGGGTCATGCATCGTCGACAGTTATTTCTAGTTTGCAGAAGTCTGGTCTAGTTTCTTTATCTTCTTTGTTGCCCAAACCTGTTGCCTGCGCCCCCTGTGCTATGGCGAAAGGTCAACGGTTGGCATTTGTTGAGAACCATAAACGTGCTACGCATGTACTTGATTTGATTCATTGTGACTTATGGGGACCTTCCCCTGTTTTATCATCAACCGGTTTTTCCTACTATGCTTTATTTTTGGATGACTATTCCCGTTTCACCTGGCTTTATCCACTTCGTCGTAAGTCGGATTTCTTTGATGCTTATTTACAAATTGAGGCATTTGTGGAGAATCAGTTTTCATCCAAAATTAAGGTGTTTCAGAGTGATGGTGGTATTGAGTTTCAGAACACTCGTCTACGGAGTCATTTTGCTACTAAGGGCATTCACCATCAGATATCGTGTCCTTACACTCCGGAACAGAATGGTAGGGCGGAGCGCAAACATAGGCATGTTGCCGCGATGGGTCTTACTATGCTATTTCATTCGCATATGCCTATCTCTTACTGGGATGATGCTTTTGCTGCAGCTGCATACACAATCAATCGATTGCCTACTCCTGTACTGCATGGTTCTTCTCCTTATGGGCTTCTATATGGTCGGGATCCTTGCTACTCGAATTTTCATCCTTTCGGTTGCCGGGTTTTTCCATTTGTTCGATCATATGCGGATCCAAACAAATTATCTCCTCGCAGCATTCCATGCGTCTTCCTTGGCTACAGTTCCCAGTACAAAGGTTTTCGTTGTCTAGATTCTTCCACAGGCAGAGTCTACATCACTCGTCATGCTCGATTTGATGAGACATATTTTCCTTTTGCCACTTCTTCGACTTTGGGCTCTCCAGCATCTGTCCTTGATGTCTCGGCTTTTATTGATCCTGATGGTGATATTGATACCTCTGGGCCGGTTTCAGCTTCATCTCCTTTGCCGCCTTGCCTCATTTGCATGATGGAACCGGAACCAGCTTTTCCGTCGATAGTTCCACCATCCTTACCACTGGTCACAGTGCCTCCTCCAGCTGCGGCCACCTCTTCTTCGGCTGCGTCCGTCGGCCGCGACTCGATTGCCTCTTCCGAGTCTACTCTGGCGTCATCCGCCAGCTCCACTTCTTCCGCCTCGCCGCCTCCGCCTCGTACACATCGAATGTCCACTCGGTCATCTACTGGTGCCATTCAGAGATGGGATTATTCGGATATTATTGCCTATGGCCTTACTGCAACTCTTCTTTCTCAGACAGAACCCACGGATTATCGCTCGGCTCTTCTGGATCCAGCCTGGGTTTCAGCTATGGACGATGAGATGGCTGCTCTTCATAGTCAGCATACTTGGGGTTTGGTGCCTCGACCTTTTGATGCCAACATCGTTGGCTCCAAATGGGTCTATCGTCTCAAGTATCGTCCGGATGGTACCATTGACCGTCACAAAGCCAAACTTGTGGCGCAAGGCTTTTCACAGATTCCAGGTTTTGATTTTGACCATACTTTTAGTCCTGTGGTTAAGGCCTCCACTGTTCGGACTGTTCTTGCAATTGCCACCATGCATTCTTGGCCACTTCATCAGCTGGATGTCAAGAATGCTTTTCTTAATGGTGTTCCGGATAGTCCGGTCTACATGAAGCAGCCAGTTGGTTACCAGGATTCTTCTCATCCAGACTATGTTTGTCATTTGCGCAAGGTTATTTATGGCATTAAGCAGGCCCCTAGAGCTTGGTTTCAGCGGTTTAGCAGCTATCTTACCCAGCTTGGTTTTCGGTGCAGCTCTGCTGATCCTTCTTTATTTGTTCTGGCGAAGGGGTTCTCATTGTTGTACCTCCTTGTGTATGTCGACAACATTATTCTTACAGGGAATGATTTGACTCTTCTTCGTCAGTTCATTTCTCGGACGCACAAGGAGTTTGCGATCAAGGATCTTGGTGCTCTTAATTACTTTCTTGCTCTTGAAGTTTCTCCTACTCCCTCCGGGTTGCTTCTCGGCCAAGCGAAGTATGCTCGAGATATCCTGACTAGGGCTGGTATGTCTGCTTGCGTGCCTGTTTCCACGCCGTTTCTTGCTGGCTCTCAGCTGCACAGTTCCACTAGTCCGGCGTTTTGGGATCCCACTCTTTATCGCTCTCTTGTTGGGGCCCTTCAGTATCTCACCATTACTCGTCCGGATTTGGCCTTCTCGGTCAACACCGTGAGTCAGTACCTTCAGGATCCTAGAGATGATCATTTTGCTGCAGTTACATGGATTTTGCGTTATGTTCGTGGTACTCTTCATTATGGATCGGTTTCAGTTCTGCTAGCACTCCAGATGTGTTAGGCTATTCTGATGCTGACTGGGTCCGCTGTCTAGAGACTCGACGTTCCACTTATGGATATGCAGTTTACCTGGGTGGGAATCTTGTTTCTTGGAGTGCCAAGAAACAACCCACCGTTTCTCGTTCCAGTACGGAGTCTGAGTATCGTGCTCTTGCCAGCACTGCTTCTGAGGTTGTCTGACTCACTCATTTGCTTCGTGATCTTCGAGTTCCGCTTTCTGGCTCGCCATTGTTGTTATGTGACAACAGTAGTGCTATCTTCTTGGCTCAGAATCCGGTGGCACACAAGCGGGCCAAGCATATTAACATTGATTATCATTTTGTTCGTGAGCTGGTGACTTCCGGCAAGGTGCGCGTTGCTCATGTTCCAACTTCTCTTCAGATTGCTGACATCTTCACCAAGGGTCTTCCTCGTCCGTTGTTCGAATTCTTCAGATCCAAGCTTTGCGTCGGCGAGCATCCGACGCTTCGCTTGAGGAGGGGTGTTAGAATAAAGAAAGTAGATGATTAGATAATATTTTATTCCATGTTAATGACTAGTCCTAGAGTTATATTTAGACTAGTCTTCTTTGTACTCCATATATATTCTTCATCATTAATCAGAATCATTATGGGAAATTACTTTATAAGCGTCATTTCTCAAACTTGAGATTTTCTACTAATTTCTTCGATAAAGGGTTTAAAAGATTGGACTTTTATACCTACAATTTCAAAGTGGTAAACCATGTCTACTCTTTCCTATTTGAAACAGGTTGTTAAATGTAACACTGTCTGTTTTTGGAAAGATTTTGTTTGACTTTACTTTTCCAATTCTAAACTCAGTTTGTTCACGTGCGAAATCGACGATGTCCGGAAATTGGAGCAGAGTATTTGACATGGAATTCTTTCTCTCATGCAAGAAAAGTGCATGATTTCACAAGTACAAGGTTATAAACTCATGATAACCATTTGTTAAAGAGGATGGAACACAATAGGAAGTCCTTCTTGAGGTCTAATGGTGAGAACAGTCATAGGGCAGTGAACATAATCGGGAGAAACTGTGAACCTAAAACGCTGCAAAATCATTGAGAGTGCAATCTTGACTTCATTTGTAGCGAAATTCAAGCCAACACAAGTCCTAGGTCCATACCCAAATGGGAGAAAAGCCATCGTGTTGTACTTTGTCGCTTTCGCCACCCCTTCTGCAAATCTCTCTGGGTTGAAAACGCGCGAATCTGGCCCCCAAATCTCAGTGTTGCAGTGCAATGCAAGTGTTGGAATGTGCAAATCCATTCCAGCAGGAAGTTTGAGCTTCCCAAGTGAAACTTCTCTTCCAACTTTCCTCACAAGCAAGTTTACCGGCGAGTAAAGCCTCAGAGATTCGTTGATAACCATCGCCATCTGGTGACGAAAGATGGTAAAGATGGAAGAATCATGAAGATCAGAAAAAAGGGTTCTGAATTCGGCTTACTTTTTTAAGTTTGGCAATGCATTCTGGATTTGGGAGTTCTTGGCCAAAGTTTTCGAGCACTTCACTTCTTGCCTTTTCTTGCCAATCTGTGTGGATTGCAAGGAGGAGCATGGTCCAAGATAGCGCGGAGCTGATTGTCTCGTGCCCGGCTAGGTAAAATGTCTTGCATTCATCAACAATGTTGTCTAATGAAATCTGGTTTTTGATTTCTGCTTCATGGTGAACGTTTAGCAGTGATCCAAGGAAGTCATTTCCATAACCATCTGTTTTCCCCATCTTCACTCCATCTTCTCTTTTCTTCACCACTGATAAGATTGTGTCGCGAAGCGATTGCTCTATTCTGTCTGATTCGATATCATCAGCTGATCGGAAGTACTTCCTGCAGACAGAATTTCGACGTGGCATTAGTTGATTGTTGCTTGATAAGGTCTCAAGTCAGTCTCATCATCTCATGACACATATATAGCATATAATAATTGATGTACCTATCCTTAAGGAATCGAACTTTGCCATCATATTTGAAGATGTAGAACCCGAGCTGAGTTAGCATGTCGAATATGTTCTTCCCTTCTAAGTAACAGCTTCCAAAAGCAGTTCTTGAAATGACATCTGAGGTAAGTAGTCTGAATTCTTCATACACATCAATTTCCTTGCCTTTGGAAGACCTCCATTTTTCGAGCATGGATTCCACGCTTTCGATCATTTGTGGAGCCATATCCTAAATAAACAAAATCAATGTTTGAAGTTTGCAACAAGCACTGTTTTCACATTTCGCGTATTGCTAATCTACCTTTAAGCTTTCTGCATGAAAGGCATGGTTGGCTAACCTCCTCAGCTTCATCCATTTCGCGGTTTCTTCTGTCATCACGAGGCCATCGCCTATTAGTTTTCTCGTAAAGCTGTCAACTTTAGCTTTTCTGTAGGTACCATCTTTGTTGCTAAGGATTTCTTTGATCAATTCAGGATCAGTGACAACCAGTTGAGGGTCAACTCCATTCCAAACTAGGAAATTCTTCCCTTCATTTCAAACATTTGATTCTGTCATTAGTTATGGTTGGAAAGCAACAATTCTAACATAGGAAAAACTTTGATATGTACCATATAGTTTCATCCATGCATGAATGTGAGGCTGAACTCTAGGTAATAAGTCATTTGAAGCTGAAAGATCCATGGGGATGCTCATGGAGTTCCTTTTCATGTCGAGGATTTCCTTCGTGTTCCCGTAGATAAACTTGTAAGAAGGGCCTTTGATCCCTTGAGATCTCATTACATACTGCAAATGGATTGGAGCCAACAAAAACTTATGTAAAATTCTTCCAAGAGCGATGATCAAGAAACATAGGAAACAGGAGAGTACAAGTCCCATGGCTTCTCAAGTGTTTTGAGTTAAGATAAACTCTAGCGATCGAGCGAAGTTTATAGCATTGCCTCAGAAATCTGTCTTAGAAGATGAGACAAATTTGATCTTAAGAATTGCCACCCTATAAGGAATAATTTCTATGTAAGAAGGCAAGAAGTACAAGTTACATAGGCTGAGTTTACAAAGTACTATTCTTGTTTTACACATTGTTTCATGGGTTTTATCAATTTCTGTGTCTTACACTTTTGTCATAAACATAAAGTTCATATCCTCGTCTGCTAAGAATCTTTAGTTTTGTAATATTACTACCTATAACTAAGCATATTTCATTACTTCATCTTATGAAGATGAGTAGTCATCCCGAAGGATGACTTGCACTCCATGCTGAGGCCGGAGGAATGGAACATCGATAGGCGCGTGAACATAGCTTGGAGATAGCGTAAATGCATAGCATTGCAATATCATCGAGAGTATGATCTTGGCTTGAAAAGTTGCAAAATTTGCTCCAACACAAGTTTTAGCTCCAAGAAACGGCGAAAATGCTGATGCACTGTTTCTAGTTGAGAATCTTTCCGGGTTGAAAATGTGCGCATCTTCGCCCCATATCTTTGGATCATGGTGAATGGCTAAGATGGGAACATGAATGTTGATGTTTGCAGGAAGAATGTAGTTCCCGAGTTTCGCTCCTTCGCGAGCCTTCCTTTCTGAGTGTACTCTAGGAGAATATAGTCTTAGAGACTCATTTATGATCATGCTGATCTGCATCAGAAATGGCAAAATGAAAGCAGCATTAAAGTTAGTCCAAAAGGTAAAAACTCTGATGTTTCATATTTGAGCATTTTACCAATTTCAATCTTGAAATCCCTTCTGAATTTGGAGCATTCTGACCAAACAAACTGAGCACTTCCTCCCTGCCTTTTTCTTGCCATTCTTGGTGAACTGCAAGAAGAAGAATTGTCCAAGAAAGCAGACTTGTAACTGTGGATTGTCCTGAAGAGTAGAAAACTACGCATTCGTCGATGATTTCTTCAATGCTAATCTTATCATTCACATCAGAATCATCATGTTTTTGCAAGAGCAATCCCAGAAAGTCCTCTCCATGTCCTAACATGGACTGCCTTTTCTTCACAATCACTGAAACAAAGTCGCGAATCCCTTTCGCGAGCTTTTCGGCCTCTACATCGTCTTCATCTTTGAAGATCATCTCCATCATAGAAGGCCTAACTTTGTAACAATTCTTGGTAGCTAAAATCATCAACTTCCTCAACATATGGTAGATTTCATTATGGTCACTCTCAAATGCAGCTCTTGAGACAAGTTCAGCAGAAAGAAACCCGAACTCTTGAAAAACGTCGAAATCTTTCCCTTCATAGTTCTTCCAGATTTCTATCATCATTTCCACACTTTCAACCATCCATGGGATCATTTTCTACATACAAAACAAGATAAGAAAAACCCTTTTGAAAAATCAACTCAAACCAGCAAAAAAACAAGAAATTTTACTCCATATCTTACTTCTAATCTTTCATCATGGAGAATTTGATCAGCCAGACTTTCACCTCCCAATATCTTGTTCAAATAATTACCACTTTCTGATCTGTAAAAGCCCCCTTCTCTATCATTTAACAACTCTTCAATCAGCTCCATTTCTGACACAACCAGCTCAGCTCTTGCACCAGGCCAGTGTAGAAAATTCTTCCCTGAAAAACAACAAATCATTACTAGAAAACAAAAACAGTAAAAAAAAAAAAGTTGAAGATCATCAATTACCATATATCTTGGTCCACAAGTGAACATGAGGCTGAAGAGCTATGAAAACATCATCTGATAACTGCAACTTTCTGCTCAAAGAACTCCTCTTTCTCTCAAGAATTTCAGTGCTATTTCCATCAAGAAAAACATATGGAGGCCCTTTGATTCCCTGTGATTGCAAGAATTGTTGAATTTGCATCGGTTTCCACCATATTTGGTGGATTTTTTTGAGTATGGCAGCAAGAAAGGAGAGGAACAAAATGCTCAAAAACATACAGAAAGTGAGATGATAGTCCATGAAGATCATGATCAGAAAGAAAGAATATTGATGCCATCCCTTTTGATATTTTCACTTCGCACATCAAACTATTGCTCATTTGCCTACTGCTGTTGACTTCTTTTCTGTTTTTTTGGCTTAAAAAAAATTGAAGTCAGTCTTTTCTTTTTGATTGTGGATGTTTTAATTATTGGGGAAACCAGACAAGAAGATGCACTACTTCGTCTCCATACTCAAGAAAGAAAAATAAATAGGAGACAGGTTTGTTTTTCTTCTGTTTTATTTTGGCAGGATCAAGAAATCTGGACCAGTAAAAATTTTAAAAATTAAGGTGTTTTTCAAGAATTTGTCTTAAAATGAAGCATTCTATCTGTTCACGTGAAACAAACTGTTTTAAAAGCTGAAATGGGGATAAAAACAAACATTTTCATGTGACAAAAGAATAATGTCACAAGTTACAAAAACAAGGACCTTAAGTGCTATAAGGCTAAATAAAAGGACCAAAGTTACAATTTATCTAAACTGGGAGAACCAAAGTTGTGATTTCCTTCTCTGATGAATGTAATATTTTCTTCAATTATTGATTTGCATTTTTTGTTATGTGCCTAATGACATAAAATATATTTGAAGAAAAAAAAACCTACTTGACCTATGCATTTAGGACCGCTATCCTTGTCAATAATAGTTTAATGTGATTATTCAAATGTACTAATTTGTGCCGATAATATAATGTTATTTCCTTAACTCAATCCTTTTATAAAAGGAGCAATTGCAATAATGTTATATCAAGATTCATAACAGCATGATTTCTAAGGTGGTGCCTATAGTATTAGGTTTCTTCGCCACTTTTCTAGCTTACTTTCTATGGAGTTTCCTCCATAGGGCATGGTGGAGCCCATATCAGATCAAGAGGAAAATGAATTCCCAAGGGATTATGGGGCCAAATTATAAATTTCCCTATGGAAATACCAAGGAAATCACTACCATGAGAGCTCAATCCATGGCAAGACCTATGGATTTATCTCATGACATATTTCCAAGGATTCAGCCTCATGTTCATTGTTGGACTAAAATCTATGGTACCTTGTGAAGATAATCTAGTACTTTCTATGTCAGAGCATAATAAGAGTCGTGTTTGTAATACTGGTTCACGTTTCTGATCTTTCTTTGTTCATGGTGATAGGGAGGAACTACTTGAGCTTTCTTGGTCCACAAGCCCAGTTGTTCTTAACTGATGTAGAGATGATAAAAGAAGTTCTTACCAATCGAGAAGGCGCTTACCCGAAAATGGAAGCTCAGGGCTCTGCAAAGAAGCTCCTTGGTGAAGCATTGATCACCAATGAAGGCGAAAAATGGGCTAAAGTGCGAAAAGTAGCTAATCATACATTTCATGCACAGAGCCTAAAGGTACTCTTTCTGTTTTTGCATCTTACTTGTTATTTATACTGTCTGCATCCCAAAATAAGAGCCGTGTTTGTAATACTGCATGCAGGGCATGGTTCCCGCGATGTGTGCTAGCGTCGAGGCAATGTTGGGAAGATGGAAATGTTATGAAGGGAAAGAGATTGATGTGTTCAAAGAATTTGGACTTTTAACCACAGAAGTGATTTCTAGGACAGCTTTTGGTACTAGTTATAAAGAAGGAAGGGACACATTTGAAATGGTGGCAAAGCTCACTGCTATAACTGTCAGAAATGTCTACACTGTTAGACTACCTGGCATCAGGTAACTTGGGTGGGACTGAGGAAATATTAATTATTAATTTCGGCGATACTAAAATACAATCCGATAATTCAGTCTATGTGGTTTTGCAGCATGATACTGAGATCTCGCGATGATATCGAATCAGAGAAGCTTGTGCAGAGGATCAAACGTTCGATTCTGGCACTTGTGAAGAAAAGGGAACTGGAAAAACAAGATGAAACAGAAGATTTCGGGCCAGATTACCTCGGACAACTGATGAACATTACTCATGGTTGTGATATGCAGAAGAAGATTACATTGGATCAGATGATTGATGAGATTAAGGTCTTGTTTGGCGCAGGACATTTGACCACCAAGAACTTGCTTGCATGGACTGTTTTTCTTCTGGCCATCAATCCTGATTGGCAAGAAAAGGCAAGAATTGAGGTTTTTCAGACATTGGGACAAAAAAACCCTACTTCTGATGGCATTGCCAGGCTAAAATCAGTAAGAAAAATCATACCCCTGCTATTCATTCTGTTCCATAAGTAGAGTTCATTTTTCCAATTTTCTTAAGGATGAGTTTGGATTTAATGCAACACTTTACGAGTGTTGCTATAGGTACTAAAAGATGTTAAGTTGGACCTATTGCAACACTTTCAAGCAGCACTATAAGAGTGTTACTATATCTAATGCAACACTTATTAAGATTTAGGCAATATTTTTTTAAAGGTTTAAACAACACTTTTAAAACTACTATAACAGTTTAATAAGTGTTGCATGAAAAATGTTACTTTAGCTTTAATTTGTAGTAATGATCGTTGCAGAAAAAGGAGGAAGGTAGACAGGATACTATCATTGATTTGATACCATGTAGAAATGAAATTCCCGTAGTTAAGGTTTGGATTATTGGATGAATTTATAGAGTACAAAAAGGGTAAAATAGTAAGAAACCGAACCCTAGTCCATGCTTTAGAATCTTCTACTCTAACATGATGGCGAGAATGAGAGTGCGAAGTTTTTAAGATTCCTATAATGAAAGATTTATAGTTAAGCTCTCCCGCATTTTCATTCTTGCAATCTAAACACGCTCTTATTACTGTTCTCACATTGGTCGTAAACCAACTTATTACTCATGTAAGGTCACGAATCACCTTCCAGAAGTTGAACATCATGCACGTCGACTAATCAAAATCTGATAAATCCGTGTCTTAATTGCTTTCAGATGAACATGATCATCAACGAATCACTCAGACTCTACCCTCCAGTGATCACAATGACAAGAAAAGTGGAAAGGCAAGTCAAATTAGGAAACTTCACCCTTCCTCCAAACATCAACATATATCTCCCTGTTCTAGCGCTACACCATGACCCAAAAATATGGGGCGAAGATGTTCATATCTTCAGGCCAGATAGGTTTGCAGCAGGGGTGGCTAAAGCCACCAACAACAACGCCGCGGCATTCTTCCCGTTCGGGATGGGGCCCCGGACTTGTGTTGGACTGAACTTCACCACAAATGAAGCGAAAATCGCTCTAGCCATGATTCTGCAGAGGTACAGGTTGAGTTTGTCGCCAAATTATGTGCATTTTCCGGCAGATATCTTCATTCTTACGCCGAAAAATGGAGTTCAGGTCATCATCCAGAAGATTGATTCAGCTTGAAGAACTAATGGAGATGTTTTGAAGATCAGTTGAATGATGTTGTAGCTTGTATTGTGCAGTTTTGTATGTTACTTGTGTGCTAATAAAGGACGTCTTAATGCAAATGGGAAACGTCCATGAATCTTTATATCTATCTGAAAATTATGTGTAAGAAGTTTAATCCAAAGATTTCATCACAATTTATGAATATTCTTAAAATTTCCTTCAAAGAAGTAACGTTGTTAGGTAGGTTTCCTGATGGACGGTCTGTCCATAATGGAAAGATCATTTATTTTTTTACCTTAAAAATTGTATTTGTTAAATTACATAATCCTTCCATCCCATCAATAATGACATATTTATTTTTTCAAAGTCAAATTTGTTAAACTTTGACCTTAAATATTAATTAATATATACATAATAAATATATCATGTGAGATATTGTTGAATTCATTTTAACATATCCCATGCTTTCTTTGTTGGTGACACGTAGATATAAGCTTGAACTGATTTTCATCAACAGCAGTGAAGATCGCATTAAGTGCCTTCGAATTCGCTAGAGATTCTTTAAGGTCATCTGGAGTCCATTTAGCCTTGTCTTTGGGTTTTTGACTTGACTCCCCTTCTACAGCCTTACAACTTGTATCAGCATCTTCTGTAGGATGATTCCATTCATTCTCAACATAAAACCATGCCAGTTCATCCAGCGAATTGATGAAGACCCTCATGCGTGCCTTCCAATAGTTGTAGTTGTTGCCTTCTAGCAGTGGTGGTCGAGAGACTGAAGCTCCTTCTCTTGTCGTCATGGTAAAACTGGATCTCACTTTCCTTGAAACAACCAAGGGAATGATAAGTGACTCAGCTCTGATACCAATTGAAATTTAGTTTTACCAATTTTTCTAGTCCTTACTAGTGTGTTCCAACATGACTAATTTAACCAAGTGCATAATAACGTAACACGTAAAAGACACACGACTTGGTTACGCAGTTCGGTGTAATCCACCTACATCTGCGGGGCCTGGCCCAGTTCAGAATGAATCCACTAATTAGAAAGATACAGTATAGAGTACAGTTTACAAAATACTTATCTTTACTAACTATAGCGTGTGGACTCTGCTAGCTCCCCTAGCTACCGATCTGCCTTGATCAGACTCCCTCTGATCTCGAACTTCGTCGACACAAGATCTCCTCCTCCCGAGGAATTAAGGTTTATGATTTTGAACTTAGTGCGGTAGGTCAGGTGTGTTGGAACACAGTGTTCTGACTCTTTGCAATTTCTCGAAAGTCTCAAAAATCTGTGTGCAGATTTTTTTCTCTGTTAAATCCGTGAGTATGCAGCCGTGTTTTGTCCCAATTTATATCCACGAACAGATTTGAATACTCCTTGATTATCTCCACAATATTCCTATTCCAAATCTGCTTCTTGAAGCATATCCAAATCCCATAAATAAAGGGATTTACCTTATATCATTCTATCCCATATATTCGAATAAATCTTCTCCATGTAAGTAGGGATTTTCCATAAACCAATTATGTTTCACACGCCTGATATATATAGTCAGGTATACGAATTCCATTTATTCCATGCTACAGCAATATTCTGACTTTGATTTCCATAAAACATTGGCATAAATATTCTGCACCAGCATGTTCCAACATGGTCAGAAATTCTGTTCAAAATTAATTCACACAAAATTGCCAATAAAATATTTACTTGCAAATCCCTTGACTTTACAATCTCCCCCTTTGGCATTTTTGTGGACCCATAATATTTTGGACATGTAATTCCCAAACAGTAACTGTCAGCATCAATATCATAAACTTATAAACCAGCAATCAACAAGATATCAGAATTCCAGAATTCCCTTAGGCATGAAATTCGAAAACCAGAAATCCAAAACATAAAAATTATTACAGCCAAATTGAATCAAAGTCTAAATCATGCCATCCAAAATTTCTCCCAGATTTTCAGGAAAGACTCCCCCTTTCTCAGGTGTTTTTAGACCCAGCAACATGTTAATCCTAGCAGCAGAGACATCTATGACCTTCCCCCGTACATATACTCTACCATACCATGGGGAGCTAATCTCTAAATTACCAGGCATAAGATTGGAGTATACCTCAAGTACAACCTGCCTGTTGTACTGTAGCTGGATTGTTGCTGCTGTTGTCATGCCAGCCAGCTTTAGAAAATCTGTGAAGCTGCTCTCCTTATAGGCTTTTAAATCCAGATGCCTTTCTGCTATGAACTTCTTTTCTGAGAAAAAATCTCCCATTTCTACACCATTTTCATCAAAATAAACAGCAGAGAATGCCTTGCTAATAGAGGGTGGAGGTAAAACCTTCTTTTCCTTGCTGTCATGTCTTCTCTTGCTCCTCTTCGCTTGAGCAGAGTCCTTGGCTTTGTCAGCATTTCTCTTGCCTTTTGCCATCTGATAGTACTCATCCAGTACCTCATCACTTGAATATTCCAGATCAGGAATATCCTATGTTGGAACACTCCCTGATCTTTCAGCATCCTTCTCAAATTCTTCCTCCCTCTCAGAAACATCTTTCTGGATAGGCAGGCTTCTTTCAGGTACTTCATCTGTCTGCCCTTCATGAAAATCACCATCATCTGCACCTCCCAGATCATTATCAGAATCTAACTCCATATAGTCAGGTTCCTCTCTTGTGTTGGAACACTGTCATCACTGTCCCACAGAACAATGATGATAGGCTTCCTCAATTCTTCCATCCTCTTTGCTGAATTCGTATCATAGAACCCCACCTGAAGTTTATCTCCATTCCTAACCACTTCACTTCCAGCCACTTCACTTTCATATATCTCTCTGAAATAAGCATACCCCGTCACCGGAATATAGCAATGTACATAAAATTTGTCTTTTTCCCAGAATTCAGCATATCTTCCCATAACAAATTTCACAGTATGATTCTCAAGTCTTATTCCTCCTAGATTCCCAGTTATTAACTCCTTTACTTTAACAGTCAAATATTCTCCTCTAATCATCTTAATCTTGGTTAAATCAACTGCAACTCTATTAGCTTCAAGCCATTCAAAAACTTCATCCACACTTCTACATTCAATTCCCATGAATTTTAATGGACGAGGGTCAGGACCAGTTACTGTAGGTTTCTTCTTCTTCTTGGTTCCAGAAGATTCTTTTTGTGTATCGGGTTCAATTTCTGGTTCCCCATCACAATGCCGAGATGGAGAGGAATGTTGCGTATAAGAGTTTTTTTTTCCGGCAAGGATTTTGGGGAGAAAATAATTGATCTAGTGAGCAGAGATGCGAAAGAATGTATACCAAATTTGAATCCTACTTTAACTCTTCATCTTATTCACCTCTTTTCCCGCAAAGCCCTTTTTAGATTTCCCAACATGGTAATGATGGCCCTTTCTCTTCTTGTCACATCAAGTTGTCATTCCTTAATTAACTTCCAACACATCATACTTACCATCTCCTGTTTTTGTACACCTTTGCTCCTTCCATATTTTTTTTTTCTGTTTTTCCAAAACGAAAATACCCAAAAGAAATATTTGCTGGGAAAAATAATTTTGTTAAAAGTTACCTCAGATTTGACAAACACCTAGGTGTTGTCGAAGGCTCTCAAAAGTAGTGGCATCCAACGGCTTTGTAAATATATCTACAATTTGCTCGTGTGTTGGAACATAGACTACTTCCACTTCTTTTCTTTCAACCAGATCTCTAATAAAATGATGCCTTATGTCAATATGTTTGGTTCTCGAGTGCTGAACTGGATTCTTCAAAATATCAATAGCACTTGTGTTGTCACATAGAATCTTCAAAGGGCCTTGATGAATTCCATAATCTTTCAACATTTATTTCATCCATAACAGTTGTGCACAACAACTCCCTGCTGCAAGATACTCCGTTTCTGCAGTAGATAGAGAGATCGAATTCTATTTCTTGCTATACCAAGACACCAAATTTGTTCCAATAAAGAAACAGCCACCTGTGGTACTTTTTCGATCATCAGCATTACCAGCCCAATCAGAATCACTATACCCAACCAACTCTGAGTCTTAACTCTTAGAATACCAAACACCATACTCAGAAGTCCCACTTACATATCGAATAACTCTTTTAACTGCAGTGAGATGAGATTCCTTAGGATCAGCTTGAAACCTCGCACATATTCCAACACTGAAATATATATCTGGTCTGCTTGCGGTTAAATACAATAAACTTCCAATCATGCCTCTGTATAATTTCTGATCGACTGCAACTCCTTTTTCATCCTTCACCAATTTATCAGAAACACCCATCGGAGTTCGAACTGCTTGAGAACTACTCAGACCGAACTTCTTAACTAAATTCAAGGCATACTTACTTTGATTTATGAATAAGTCGTTCTTTCCTTGCTTGACTTGCAATCCCAGAAAGTAAGTGAGCTCTCGTACCATGCTCATTTCGAATTCAGATTGCATAACGGTGACAAAATCCTGTACCATAGATGGTGAAGTAGAACCAAAAACTATGTCATCAACATAGATTTGAGCAATCAGAAAAATTGAAGCCTTGTCAAGCACAAAAAAAGTGCGATCTACTCCCCTTCGACAATAACCTTTCTGCAGAAGAAAGGTAGTAAGTCGTTCATACCATGCCCTGGGTGCTTGCTTTAGTCCATATAAAGCCTTTTTGAGGCGATATACATGATGTGGATAATGAGGATCTTTGAAGCCTTTAGGTTGTTCCACATATACTTCTTCATTCACCACTCCATTTAAAAAACCACTCTTGACATCCATTTGTTACAAAGTAAAGTTCAAAGAGCAGGCAATAGCTAGTAGAATTCGAATAGACTCTAACCTGGCAACTGGCGCAAAGGTTTCATCAAAATTAACACCTTCTACCTGTGTATAACCTTGAGCAACAAGTCTAGCTTTGTTTCGGGTGACTAAGCCGTCTGCATCTGATTTATTCTTGAAGATCCTCTTCGTACCAATGGCATTAATGCCTTTGGGGCGAGGAGTAAGATTCCAGACATCATTCCTTGTAAACTGACCAAGTTCATCTTGCATTGCAGCAATCCAATATTCATCAAGTAAGGCTTCTTTATAGTTCTTGGGTTCAATTAGAGAAACAAAACAGTGTAGTCCAACCAGTCGTCGGTAATCAACTCAAGGCACTGATCGAGTGCTTCTCATGGTGGAACCGGGTTGGTCATGTGTTAGAACATGGGTGTCAGTAGCAGGGGATTGTGTTCCAACATGGTCAGCTTCGGCAGGGTTAGGATTCTGTGGCTTAGTTGTTGTGGCACGTTGGTGAAAGTCAGAGTCAACTGATGAATTTTCCTTGTCTGAGGTTTGAGACTGTGTTGGAACATGAGTGTTGCTAGGTTCTTCCTCTATATCTTCTGGTTGTTGTTCCTTCTCTGAATCATCCACAATAACATTTATGGATTCAATAAGAGTGTTGGTTCGATGATTAAAAACTCTGTAGGCACGGCTGTTGATGGAGTACCCTAGAAACATTCCTCTATCACTTTAATTATCAAAATTTGCCAACTGTTCTCTATCTTTGATAATATAACATGTACTCCCGAACACGTGAAAATATGAAACATTTGGTTTCCTGCCCTTCCAAATCTCGTAGGCTGTCTTGCTGGTGAATGGTCGAAGATACACTCGATTGATTGTATAACATGCTGTATTGATTGCTTCTGCCCACCATTTATTGTGAATATCTTTCTCTGCCAACATCACTCGAGCCATCTCTTGGAGAGTTCTATTCTTTCGTTCTACGATACCATTCTGTTGAGGAGTGATAGGAGCTGAGAACTCATGTTGGATTCCAAGCTCATCGCAGAAGGAACTGAACTGTTCATTTTCAAATTCTCTACCATGATCACTCCGGATTCGAATTATCTTTCCTACTGGGCTCCCCTTTTCAGTTTGTAATTTCACTACAAGACTTGAAAACTTCTATTGTATCAGATTTCTCTTTCAAGAAGGCTACCCATGTGAATCTAGAGAAGTCATCAACACATACAAATATATATTTCTTTCCACCTATACTAGGTGTATTAACCGGACCCATCAGATCCATATGCAATAGTTCCAGATTTCTAGATGTAGTAATATACTGTACTGAAGAGTGAGGAGAACGAATTTGTTTACCTTGTTGACATGGTTCGCACACAATTCTATCCTTGCTGGTTAAGGTAGGCATTCCTCGCACAGCTTTCACATTTGCGATTTTCACCAGTGTTTTATAGTTGATGTGGCCGAGCTTCCTGTGCCAAAGAATTCCTTCATCCTATTTTGAAAGCATGCATCGAACTCCTTGTTCCAGCAAATAGCAATTGTCTGATGATCTTATTCCAGAAAGAACCTTGTTTTCTCCATTCTTTACTATACACTTGTCCTTCTGAAATTCCACTACCATATTGTCGTCACACAACTGGCTTATAATTAGCAAGTTTGCCTTTAGATCTTCGACAAATAATACACTTGTAAATACTGGAAAGCCTTCAATTTTCAATTCGCCCTTGCCAATTACTCTGCTTCTCTTTCCATCACCAAATGTTACATATCCGCCATCATATGGAGTAATGTTCGTGAGGTATTTTGGAGTGCCAGTCATGTGGCGAGAACAACCGCTATCAAAGTACCACGAATCACTGCAATAGGCTGTTAGAGAAGTGTGTGTCACCAGACACCTACTGGATTTTTTAACGACCCATATCTTTCTGATCATTTTTCCCGTATGAGTATCGCCTGTGTTGGAACACAACAGAAGTTGTCTTCCTATCATTTGATCTCTGATCAGTCTTCTGCACTGTTGTTCAGTATGTCCTTGGTACGTACAGTATCTGCAGATGAGTGGCTTTCTTTGATACGATATCCCATACTTCCGTTTTACTTCTCGGATCCTAGCTTTGAGAGTTACTGGTTTTTCATGCAATTCAGTCTTGGGTTCTTTCCCGTATCCAATCCCGTGTCTATCACCAAAGTTTCTTCCCATATCTAGAATATCATCAAGCTTTGC
This sequence comes from Rubia yunnanensis, assembly GCA_037428765.1. NCBI lineage: Eukaryota > Viridiplantae > Streptophyta > Magnoliopsida > Gentianales > Rubiaceae > Rubia > Rubia yunnanensis. The sequence continues at coordinate 72,973,793 of CM075071.1, read as the reverse complement.
CTTTCCGGAATTCAATTTAAAGATAGTTGCTTCAGAAATCTTGGCCCTCTTGACTGCTGCTATCAGTTTCTTGTTTAGTTCTTCATTATGTTTTCCAAGTTCTGCAACCGTGGATCGTAATTCTTTTTCACTTTCAATTAGCTTTCTTTTTTCTTCATTCAGCTCTTTGTTCGTGCCAGCTACTTGAACCCACATGGCATACATTTGTTCATATGTGCTATAGATTTCTTCATCACTTACAGACATATCATCATCTTCATCGTTGTGTGCATTGTCCAGATCTATGTTGGAACATACAGCTTTACCTTTGTTCAGTGTGTTGGAACACTGATCCTCTGATGTATCATGGACCTTTGCTCCAAAAGCTACATAATTACTGGTAAGTTCCTCTTCGTCTTTTTCATCATCTTCATCTTCACTCCAATAGGTGACATATGATCTTCCTTGTTTCTTGCGAGTGTTAGCACATTCAGCCTGAATATGGCCATATCCTTCACATTCTCTGCTTTGAGTTCGTCCAGCCTGCTTTGGTTCGTTGTTCTGATTTCTCCCGAACTGCATATTCCCTTGTTCAAATCTCATTCCACGATTATTGCTCTAATCTTGTTGTTTTTGTCTGTTTCCGCCAAACCTTTCCTGAGATTTCTTATTGACCACCTTCTTTAGCATTCTTGAGAAATTCTTTGTAATAAGTGCCAGATTTTCAATCTCATCAGACTCGTGACTTTCCTTAGCTGGAGAAACTTTGAACGCCAAATCCTTAGAGACTCTTTTTGTAGGTTGCTGGAATGTCATCTCATAAGTTTGTAACGAACCCATTAGTTCATCTAGGCTCATGGTGGCTACGTCTCTTGCTTCCTCTATTGCTGCTACTTTCATTGCAAACCGTTTGGGAAGAGATCGCAAGGTCTTTTTCACCAGCTTAGTTTCTTTGTACACCTTTCCAAGTTGATAAGCCATGTTGGAGATATCCCTGAGTTTTCCATTGAATGTAGCAATGGTGTCGTCCTCCTCCATTTTGAGTTCTTCGAACTTGGTAGCCAGCATCTGTAGTTTGGATTCACGCACTCGACTGGTTCCTTCGTGAACAATCTGTATAATATCCCATGCTTTCTTTTCTTGGTGACACGTAGATATAAGTTTGAACTGATTTTCATCAACAGCAGTGAAGATCGCATTAAGTACCTTCGAATTCGCTAGAGATTCTTTAAGGTCATCTGGAGTCCATTTAGCCTTATCTTTGGGTTTTTGACTTGACTCCCCTTCTATAGCCTTAGAACTTGTATCAGCATCTTCTGTAGGATGATTCCATTCATTCTCAACATAAAACCACGCCAGTTCATCCAGCGAATTGATGAAGACCCTCATGCGTGCCTTCCAATAGTTGTAGTTGTTGCCTTCTAGCAGTGGTGGTCGAGAGACTGAAGCTCCTTCTCTTGTCGTCATGGTAAAACTGGATCTCACTTTCCTTGAAACAACCAAGGGAACGATAAGTGACTCAGCTCTGATACCAATTGAAATTTAGTTTTACCAATTTTTCTAGTTCTTACTAGTGTGTTCCAACATGACTAATTTAACCAAGTGCATAATAACGTAACACGTAAAAGACACACGACTTGGTTACGCAGTTCGGTGTAATCCACCTACATCTGTGGGGCCTGGCCCAGTTCAGAATGAATCCACTAATTAGAAAGATACAGTACAGAGTACAGTTTAAAAAATACTTATCTTTACTAACTATAGCGTGTGGACTCTGCTAGCTCCCCTAGCTACCGATCTGCCTTGATCAGACTCCCTCTGATCTCGAACTCCGTCGACGCAAGATCTCCTCCTCCCGAGGAATTAAGGTTTATGATTCTGAACTTAGTGCGGTAGGTCAGGTGTGTTGGAACACAGTGTTCTGACTCTTTGCAACTTCTCGAAAGTCTCAAAAATCTGTGTGCAGATTTTTTTCTCTGTTAAATCCATGAGTATGCAGCCGTGTTTTGTCCCAATTTATATCCACGAACAGATTGGAATACTCCTTGATTATCTCCATAATATTCCTATTCCAAATCTGCTTCTTGAAGCATATCCAAATCACATAAATAAAGGGATTTACCTTATATCATTCTATCCCATATATTCGAATAAATCTTCTCCATATAAGTAGGATTTTCCATAAACCAATTATGCTTCACACGCCTGATATATATAGTCAGATATACGAATTCCATTTATTCAAAACTGCTGCAATATTCTGACTTTGATATCCATAAAACCTTGGCGTAAATATTCTACACCAGCATGTTCCAACATGGTCAGAATTTCTATTCAAAATTAATTCACACAAAATTGCCAATAAAATATTTACTTGCAAATCCCTTGACTTTACATACATAATAAATATATCATGTGAGATATTATTGAATTCATCTTAACATATATTTTCTAAATATCAAATTTTTATGCGAAATTGATATATGTAGCTAGAGATATTGACGGTCAAACATGATCATTGAAGATCGTAAAAAAACAAATATGTCATTACTGTTGGGACGGAGGAAGTACTAGATTTAGAAATTTAGAAAAAAAAAATTGTATTATATATTTTTATATTTTCACATTCAAATACATATCGTTACTTGTTGGCAAAGTCTTGAGAAAGACCGTCTTTCCATAGGCTTATGGAAATACCGAGTTTAATTAGAAAAATAAAAGGTAAAAAGTTTTAGTTGCAATATTAAAAATTTATTATACAACGAGTAGTTATTATAAAGTTTATAACCCGATTCATCCAACCCAAAAATTTTATCTTCATTTCTTCTAATTTGAATTTTAAACTTTGATCTTTTCATAAATTATGAAAAAACCGTCTTTCAAGATATGAACTCTTAATTAATAGTGTTTTATGGTATATTTATGGGCAAACGTTAAAATGATTCGATTTATCAATTTTTGGGTAAAATTTCTCACTATGTGTATTCATCTCCATATTAATTTGTTGTACTCCCTCTATTCTATCTGTATTTGTACAAACACTATTTATTTAGTCAATATCAATTAATTTAAAAAGTAAAAATCGAGTAATATATAAGATAATATACTATCATATGTGATCTTGTTAGAATCGGCATAACATCTATTTTCACAATATCAACTTTTTATTATTTTTAATTGTGCACAAGTAAAGGTATTAACGATCAAAAATAATTTTGATCAACTTGCAAAAATCAACATATGCAAATACAACTGGAACATAGAGTATATTTATTATACCAGTTAAAATCTTTCGCATCACTACAAGTTTTCGAATTTTTAAAAGTTAAAGATGTTTCTGGGGGAAAATAATACTACTATTTCACTACTTTTCAAATACTAGTGGGGAATAATTCGTTACATGCACCAATCAAAGGGGTTCTTCTGATTTTTTGAGAAACCGTCTTTGTGGAAGGGTTCCGAATTCGGAACTACTATCCCATGGTCCCTATCCATTTTAAAGGCGGTTTTGAATCGAATAAATGCGGTTCTAGTAGAACCACCTTTAATAAACATTGATTAAATACGGGACTATTGAAAAACAGCCGTTAATGGACCACCTTTGTTGGACTATTTGACCCAAGTATATATAGTCTAAGGTTTCTTTATTTTCTTCCTTAGTTTCTTTTTCTAACAAAGAGTCGATCCTTAGTTTTTCTCCTCACTTAGTTGTTAGAATCAAGTGCTAAAATGATCATAACTTTAGACTAAAAGAGTCAATATAAATCCTGCAAAATGAGAAAATGCCAAAATAATCCTGACTTTATGACATATGTGCCAATCCAAGGCGTTGTTGACTTCAATTGTCAATGGGAGATTTGGCCAAAATTTAAGGAAATGACAATTTTACCCCTAGATTAAAAGGGGTAAATGGGAATTTAGCTTATAGGGGCAAGGGTATTTTTTATCATTTGAGGTCCGGTTAACACCCAAATTGGTGAGTCAACTCTGAAATAGTGGCAAAAGGTTATAACTGCACATTTGTCATAAAGTTAGGGTTATATTGGTTTTTTCTCATTTTGCAAGGTTATATTGACACTTTCAACCTAATGTTAGGGTTAAAAGTATAGAAATCCCTACTCCCTCCGTCTCACCAGTAATGACATATTTATTTTTTCAAAGTCAAATTTGGCAAACTTTGACCATAAATATAAATTATTATATACATAATAAAAATATCATGTGATATATTATTAGATTTATCTTACTCCCTCCGTCTCATCTCAACTGCACACTTCACTTTATGACATTATTCACTATCCAACTTTGACCACATATTATATATATATGCGTAAACAATAATATTATCATATGTTATATGGTTGGATTCTTCATAACAAGTAGTTTCACAAAAGTAGTTTTTTGTTTGTCGTTATTATGCGTAGTTAAACATATTAACGGTTAGACAAGTTTCTTGATGAGCGTGAAAAAGATTCTGTACAAGTTGAGCTGGGACAAAGGGAATAACATCTATTTTCTAAATATCAAATTTTATGCAGAATTGTTATATGTAGTTGGAGATATCGATGGTCAAACATGATCATTTGTTGAAAGATATATCCCACATCGGTTTGTTAAAGACTAAATAACTTACACATAAGGTCTTGTGTCACCTCCATTTAGTACCAATTGGTTTTAAGCGGAAGCCCAAGATACCTTGAAATCTAACATGGTATCAGAGCCCAGGTTAGGTTATTGGGCCGATGTGTGGATCCTCTTTAATTTGGCCCGATATGGGTCGTGGAGCGTTTCCACGTTGGCACGAGAGGGGTCGTGTTGAAAGATATATCTCACATCAGTTTCTTAAAGACTAAATAACTTACATATAAGATCTTGGGTCAAGTTTCTTAAAGACTAAATAACTTACATATAAGGTCTTGGGTCACCTCCACTTAGTATCAATCCAAGATACCTTGAAATTTTAAATCATTGAAAACCGTGAAAAGGAAAATATGTCATTACTAATGAGACGGAGAGAGTAGTTTTTTATCTTCTTCTCTCTTTACTTGCACCCATATCCGCCGCTTCTCTTTCCTCATCGCCATCACCCGCGCGCCAATGACTTCTTTTCACCATCACCCACCCGCCAATAACTTCTCTTCACCACCACCTACCGCCCCCTCTTTCCTCAAATGGCAACGATGACACCTCACCTACCTCGTCTTCATTTCTCCTCACGGGCTTCGCACTATTCCTACATCTGACACTATTTTAGCTACCACCGCCAATCGGAACGCCGAACAGCTTCAGACTCAAGTCCAGGTCGTCGCGACCGCTGCCAACGATTACCCAGTCGACCTCCACCGCCGCCTATATCTCCAGTGATTCCCATGCGACCTTCGCTACCGGCAATTCCCTCTCGTGCACTTCACCATTGTTGTTATCGCCGCCTTCGTTGCTCTCTACCTGTAGATGTTTCTGCACATACTCCACAACCGACTCAATTTGCGATTCAGCTGTTTGAGTTATCCTTCCGCAACTTCTTGTTCTCTTCTAAAATCCTTTGCATTATCGCAGTTGTAGTGCTTCACTTGAAGGGTGCATGATATTGATACTGGTTTTCGACAATTTTTTTTGGACCCTCTATACAAGTTCCATATTCATAACTGCATTCGAATCTCATTTAAAGGCGATTGTGTAACTGCCTTTGATAGTTGGCGATCAAATGCAACAATTATAGACAGAGTCAGAGAAGTCACCTAAAAAGTGCATTCTCTGGTCCGATATACCGCCTTTAATGACAAACCATAGATTGCAGAAGATGGTAGAAGAAAAGTACCTGGAAGTATCAGTGAATTGGGATCGATTGCAAAAATGAGGATGGAGTAGGGATTTGGGGTTTAGGGTTTTTTGGAGGGTAAAATGGTAAATACACATTTTATCTTTAATTTTTTTTTAAAAAAAGGCAAAGATGTCATTTCATTTGATTTCGACAAAGATTACAGTTGACTAGTTTTTCAGATGAGACCAGGATTATACTACTCTCTCCATCTCAGGGGAATCTGTACACTTTCCTTTTATAGGTGTCCCAAGCAAATCTGCACACTTTCCTCTTTTGGTAAAATTTTACACTTAAAAAGACGTATCTACTCTTCTTAAGTCAAAATTTTACTTCCATACCCAATCTGCTTATTCCCACCCATTTACACTTCCCCACCCATTTCCTTCATCCATTTTCTCTAGCATTTCCTCCGCCTCTGTTCCTCCGTCATCCGCCCCCGTTCCTCCGTCCTCCATCCTCCGCCCCCGTTCCTCCGCCGACAGTCCCATGCCAGAGCCTAGCTTCCATTCGCCCTACTTCCCTCATCACCACCTCCGTCTCCCCTCGACTCCGCCCTACTCGAACCCACCTTCCCTCACCATGACGGAACCCTAGCCTCCATTCGTCGTTGCTGATGTTGAACACCAGGTCGGCCTAGATTCTCGTTGTTGCTAACGTTGGAACTTGAACACCAGGTCCTCGTCGTTGCGGCCCAAATCTGGTGCTCTATGACTAGGTCGGCGTCGGAGTAGTTAGGGTAGTCATCCCACGTTACCTCGCTACAGTGGTGATTTCACTATCGAGAGCCACCACCGCCATCGAGATTTGGGCCTTGTTAAAGGCAGGGCCAATTTAGTGGTGGAAATGGAAGAGGAGGAAAATGAGACGAGCGGTGGTGGCGAGAACCAGGTGGCGGGGGAGAAACAGGCGGCAAAAAGGAGGAACAGGCGAAAGGGAGTTGGAGAAGACTGGGGAATAGTAGTCTTTTCACCCATGGGAATTTAGCAGAAGAGATTTCTCTCTCTGCAGGTTCTCCTGGGACGGAGGGAGTAGCACTTTTGAAAAAAAGTGTTTTATTTGCATTTATCAAAGAACTGGAGGGTTATAAACGTTTTTTTTTACATATTACTCATTGATCTCAGTGTAAGACTATTGAGACTGCATAGTCCTCAAATAATATTAGTATGATATTGTATGTTATATGCAAAGTCTGCCCGATTTTTAATGGACTAAATTGTTTTTTTTTGTCCCTAACATATGGAGGCCCGTTGATTCCCTGTGATTGCAAGAATTGTTGAATTTGCATCGGTTTCCACCATATTTGGTGGATTTTTTTGAGTATGGCAGCAAGAAAGGAGAGGAACAAAATGCTCAAAAACATACAGAAAGTGAGATGATTGTCCATGAAGATCATGATGAGAAAGAAAGAATGTTGATGCCATCCCTTTTGATATTTTCACTTCGCACATCAAACTATTGCTCATTTGCCTACTGCTGTTGGCTTCTTTTCTGTTTTTTTGGCTTAAAAAAAATTGAAGTCAGTCTTTTCTTTTTGATTGTGGATGTTTTAATTATTGGGGAAACCAGACAAGAAGATGCACTACTTCGTCTCCATACTCAAGAAAGAAAAATAAATAGGAGACAGGTTTATTTTTCTTCTATTTTATTTTGGCAGGATCAAGAAATCTGGACCAGTAAAAATTTTAAATTAAGAAGGTGTTTTTCAAGAATTTGTCTTAAAATGAAGCATTCTATCTGTTCACGTGAAACAAACTGTTTTAAAAGCTGAAATGGGGATAAAAACAAACATTTTCATGTGACAAAAGAATAATGTCACAAGTTACAAAAACAAGGACCTTGAGTGCTATAAGGCTAAATAAAAGGACCAAAGTTACAATTTATCTAAACTGGGAGAACCAAAGTTGTGATTTCCTTCTCTGATGAATGTAATATTTTCTTCAATTATTGATTTGCATTTGTTGTTATGTGCCTAATGACATAAAATATATTTGAAGAAAAAAAAAACCTACTTGACCTATGCACGTAGGACCGCTATCCTTGTCAATAATAATACTATCATTGATTTGATACCATGTAGAAATGAAATCCCCGTAGTTAAGGTTTGGATTATTGGATGAATTTATAGAGTACAAAAAGGGTAAAATGGTAAGAAACCGAACCCTAATCCATGCTCTAGAATCTTCTACTCTAACAGGATTGCGAGAATGGGAGTGCAAAGTTTTTAAGATTCCTATAATGAAAGATTTATAGTGAAGCTCCCCGCACTTTCATTCTTGCAATCTAAACACGCTCTTATTACTGTTAGAGTCTCACATTGGTCACGAATCACTCATATAAGGTCACGAATCACCTTTCAGAAGCTGAACATCATGCACATCGACTAATCAAAATCTGATAAATCTGTGTCTTAATTGCTTTCAGATGAACATGATCATCAACGAATCACTCAGACTCTACCCTCCAGCGATCACAGTGGCAAGAAAAGTGGAAAGACAAGTCAAATTAGGAAACTTCACCCTTCCTCCAAACATCAACATATATCTCCCTGTTCTAGCCCTACACCATGACCCGAAAATATGGGGAGAAGATGTTCATATCTTCAGGCCAGATAGATTTGCAGCAGGGGTGGCTAAAGCCACCAACAACAACGCCGCGGCGTTCTTCCCGTTTGGGATGGGGCCCCGGACTTGTGTTGGACTGAACTTCACCATGAATGAAGCGAAAATTGCCCTAGCCATGATTCTGCAGAGGTACAGGTTGAGTTTGTCGCCGAATTATGTGCATTTTCCGGCAGATATCTTCATTCTTACGCCGAAAAATGGAGTTCAGGTCATCATCCAGAAGATTGATTCAGCTTGAAGAAGTAATGGAGATGTTTTGAAGATCAGTTGAATGATGTTGTAGCTTGTATTGTGCAGTTTGTATGTTACTTGTGTGTTAATAAAGGACGTCTTAATGCAAATGGGAAACGTTCATGAATCTTTATATCTATCTGAAAATTATGTGTAAGAAGTTTAATCCAAAGATTTCATCACAATTTATGAATATTCTTAAAATTTCCTTCAAAGAAGTAATGTTGTTAGGTAGGTTTCCTGATGCACGATCTGTCCATAATGGAAAGATCATTTATTTTTTTACCTTAAAAATTGTATTTGTTAAATTACATACTCCCTCCGTCCCATCAGTAATGACATATTTACCTTTTCAAAGTTAAATTTGTTAAACTTTGACCTTAAATATTAATTAATATATACATAATAAATATATCATGTGAGACATTGTTGAATTCATCTTAACATATATTTTCTAAATATCAATTTTTTATGCGAAATTGATATATGTAGCTATAGATATTGACAGTCAAACATAATCATTGAAGATCGTGAAAAAACAAATATGTCATTACTATTGGGACAGAGGAAGTACTAGATTTAAAAATTTAGAAAATAATTTTTTTATTATATATTTTTATATTTTCACATTCAAATACATATTATTACTTGTTGCAAAGTCTTGAGAAAGACCGTCTTTCCATAGGGTTATGGAAAGATTGAGTTTAATTAGAAAAATAAAATATAAAATGTCTTAATTGCAATATGAAAAGTTTATTATGCAACGTATAGTAGTTATAAAGTTTATAACCCGATTCATGCAACCCAAAAATTTTATCTTCATTTCTTCTAATTTAAACTTTAAACTTTGGTATTTACATTAGTTATGGAAAGACCGTCTTCCAAAATTTATTATGCATCCGAAACCCATATGATTTTTAATTTCGGATCATATTCCCTTATAATGTGATCAGTTGCTCCCTCTCCATTTCAATGTAGAACATAGGTTAAACACAATCAACAATAGCTACATTTTATTCCAGATTCTATCTTTGGCAAATAGTTTCTTAGTTGTTATATATGGAAGAAACAAAAGACAGTAAAATTTTGTATGCATTCTCTACAAATAAATTTTTTATTCTCTCAGTATGCTGGACCCTTCTGAATCAATTATTGATGCATACTGATTTCATAAATATATACCCTGCTGACTATAATTTCTGCGTGGTCCAAATAGATGATTAATTATGAACCATTTTTAATGCATCATTATTGTACGAAATGGAAACTCTAGTATACATTAATTCGTCATGAAAACATTCCTCTTTCAGAACCACGGAACCACCTAATTTTATATGCATGTCATCAGCTGGTCCAAATATTTTCTTCACCTTTCTTATTCCTCCAGAAAGCAACATTTCTGGTTACGTAATAGTGGACCAGGAAAGAACTATAATTTATATTTAACGATGTGCCATTTCTTGAAACTTATATATTACCAACTAACTGTAAATATATTATCCAAGATCAGTATGATGGTTCAATCAGATTTTCTTAGAGAAAATATGTGGTACCTTTCAATCCTCTCCTTGTATATACCATAGGCAAATTATTAGTATCATTGTGGTACCATAAAACTATGGTATCCCTCGATATTTTATGTATTTTAAATTATATAGACGCATAGCTTTGTATGTATGTTAAATTGTGTATTATTACAATTTGATTGTAATTACTGTAAATATTGAAATATAAGTAGTCTTGAATACATTTAATATATAGAGTATATACAATGCACATTCATAGTATCGTGGATACGGTATAAGAATTGTGCATTGAGTGTACAGTACACAATTATTTTGAATTTCGCTTTCTCGAACCATATTGATATTGGGCTTAAGCCATTCTTGAGGGCATGTTAGTGTAAATAAGACATGCTCCATTTGTTGGCTAAGCTTGCATGTTCAATTTACTGTTTTTAGTAAATTCTATTTTCAGCAAATAAGGTAGTCCAAGACCTAGTCTTGAGGAGTTAGTTTGTTGGTAGAAGTAGTCTGCACGTTGGATTAGAACGTTGCACGTTTTCCCTATTCTTAGTCTTTTTCTGTTTGCTTTAGCATTATTAATAACAAGCAAGGCCAAGAGAAAATGCAGTACCTTTTACTGCACAAAACCTTCAGTTTCCTTGTGTTCTTCTTGTCTGCGAAGCCTTTTTTGTACCTGCTGCAACAACAAGTGGTATCAGAGCGTTTGGTGTTCGATCCAATCTCTGAAGTCGATCGGTGTCTGATCCGTTTCGACGCAATGGCAGGACGAGGAGCAGGAGCGACTGGTGACAAAAACAAAGGAGGAGCCGCTACACCACCACCTGTTGAATGGCCAAAACTTGGTAGCCTTGGCAGTGGTAGTGAAACTGGAGGCAGCAACGAGACGCGAATCGTGGAGCGCGTTATCGGGGAAAGCGACGGTGCGGCGCATTTTCCAGTACTCACTCGGACAAACTACTCAGACTGGGTTATACTCATGAAAGTTCAGTTGCAAGCTCAAGACTTGTGGGACGTCATCGAAGGTGGTCCAGGAGAGGTGCGGGATGACCGGAGAGCCATGTCTGCTCTTCTCCGAGCAGTTCCACCGGAGTTGGTTCGAACTCTTGGAGTCAAGGCGACTGCCAAGGAGGCTTGGGACACGCTCAAAACAATGCGGGTCGGCGTGGAGTGCGTTCATGAAGCCAAGGCGCAAACTCGTTGGTCTGAATTCGAAAATCTTGCGTTCAAAGATAACGAAGGTGTAGAATCATTTGGCATACGGCTCACTGCCATTGTCAACGATTTGGAGGTCTTGGGTGATCCGGTGACGGAGCACAAGGCCGTGCTCAAGTTCCTGCGGTGTGTACCGAAGAAATATAAGCAGATGGCTATGGCCATTGAATCACTTGTGGACTTGAAGACGCTGTCTATTGAGGAGCTCATTGGAAGGTTGTTGGTCGTTGAGGAGCGAGGAGAACTCGACGAGATGGCATCTGGCGAAAGCCATTTATTGCTCACCGAAGAAGAATGGAAAACAAGGCAGCGCAACCAAGGCGCTGCCGGCGGTGATAAAAAGGGCAAAACTTTGGCAAAATCAAAGCCCCAAGCTTTTGTCAAAGGGAAGAAAGGTGAACGCAAGAAGGGTATTTGCAACTACTGTGGCATAGCTGGACATTGGGTAAAAGAATGTCGTAAAGCGAAGCGTGATCGAGAACCACAAGGTCAGGTAAACCTTGTGCGCGCGGAGGCTGAAGGCGACGAGGAACCGGCACTGCTTATGATCCTAGGAGGAGAGGATGGAGCCGAGACCCAATTCACTTCTGAAGAAGTGTTCTTGAATGAAGAAAGAGTGTTGCCTATGGTTGCCGAAAAGGGACTTTGGTACCTTGATACCGGAGCTAGCAGTCATATGACCGGTGATAAAGCAGCGTTCAGGACACTTGACGAGAAGGTGCAAGGAAAAGTGCGGTTCGGGAATGGTTCAGTGGTGAATATTCGAGGGCGAGGCACTATCATGTTTCAATGTCGCACAGGTGATCCCCGTATACTCACTAATGTATATTTCATTCCAAGTTTGCGGAGCAATATCATTTCGCTTAGACAACTTGATGAAAATGGGTGTAAGGTTGTGATCGAGGATGGGGTGCTTTGTATTTTTGACCGAGCACGCAAGGTGTTAGCTCGGGTCATGCGTTCTCGAAACAGGTTGTACACATTGAGCCTGAATCTTACGGCCCCAGTGAGTTACTTGATGCAAAAGGATGATGATTCATGGCTTTGGCATGCACGGTTCGGTCATCTTCACTTCAGGGCATTGCATAACTTGTCAAGCAAGGAAATGGTCCGAGGAATGCCTCACATTCAGCATGTAGAGGAGCTGTGTAATGGTTGTGTGATCGGAAAGCAACACCGAAAGCCTTTTCCACAAGCAACGACGTTTCAAGCCAAACGTCATTTGGAGTTGGTCCACACTGACCTTTGCGGTCCGATAGCGCCTACAACGGCTGGAGGGAGAAGGTATTTTCTACTTGTCATTGATGATTATAGTAGATATATGTGGGTTGAACTGCTCAGGACAAAGGATGAGGCGCTGAAATTTTTCAAGAAAATAAAGGCAGCAGCAGAGACAATGAAGGAATGCAAGTTGACTGCGTTTCGCTCAGATTGTGGCGGTGAATTCAACTCTGATGAATTCAAGGAGTTCTGTGAAGCAAACGGGATTAAGCACAACACCAGTGCTCCGTATTCGCCTCAACAAAACGGTGTAGTTGAGAGGCGAAACCAAACGGTGGTAGAGATGGCTCGATGCCTTATGAAGTTTATGGTTGTGCCCAACTCGTTCTGGGGAGAGGCTGTAAAAACCGCCGTGTATCTGCTCAACCGCGCACCAACACGGAGCTTAGAAGGCATGACGCCTTATGAGGCATGGCACGGAAAGAAGCCTAGCGTACACCACCTGAGAACATTTGGGTGTGTTGCACATGTGAAGAGGCTTGGTCCGGGATTGAATAAGCTAGCTGATAGGTCTGTTCTTGGAGTTCTCACTGGCTATGAGGAAGGAGCAAAGGCATATCGAGTCTTTGATCCAGTTGGACAGCGCATGTATGTGACAAGGGATGTTGTGTTCGAAGAACGATGGGCATGGAATTGGAAAGACTCGGGTGACATGAGTTCAGCAGACAACTCATTCACTGTGGTTTATTCTACAAGGGAGTGCACAGTTCCTACACCCAAGTTTGCAGAGCCTGAAGCTGAACCGCAAACGCCAGAGCCTGTCCGAAGAGAGATGCAGTGGGCAACACCTCCAACGCATGATGATAATCTGGATACCTCAGGCCCAGGACGCTACAGGTTGATCACAGACTTGTACAATGATTCTGATGAGGTCGAAAAGGTCGAAGAAAGTGGTGGTTGTCTTCTAGCCGCGGAGGAACCAGCCAACGTTGAAGAAGCCTTGGCAGATGCAGCTTGGAGAAACACAATGAATGAGGAGATGAAATCAATTCTTGACAACAAAACTTGGGAGTTTGCATCACTTCCAGCAAATCACCGCGCCATCGGACTGAAATGGGTTTTCAAAGTCAAGAAAGACTCGGTTGGAACCATCGTTAAGCACAAGGCAAGACTCGTTGCAAAGGGTTATGCTCAACGATAGGGGGTGGACTACGACGAAGTGTTTGCTCCGGTGGCAAGAATGGAGACAATTAGGTTACTGCTTGCACTCGCTGCTCATGAGAAGTGGGAGGTGCATCACATGGATGTCAAGTCGGCGTTTCTGAATGGCGACCTTGCTGAGGATGTTTATGTGCAGCAACCACCGGGTTTCATTGATGTTGAAAACGATGGGAAAGTGCTCAATCTCAGAAAAGCCCTGTACGGTCTCCGACAAGCTCCACGATCTTGGAACTCCAAACTGGATGCATCTCTTGTCTCTCTCGGATTCACAAGGTGTCAGCTCGAACATGCGGTGTATCGGAGAGGTAACACTAGTTCTTTTCTGCTTGTTGGCGTCTATGTGGATGACTTAATTATTACGGGAACGAAAGTTCAAGATATTGTTGAGTTCAAGGCACAAATGCAGAAAGTTTTCAAAATGAGTGACTTAGGTCTTCTAAACTACTATCTTGGGATTGAGGTGCGTCAAGGCAATGGTGAAATTACCATGTGCCAAAAGGCATACGCTGAGAAAATCTTGGAGCTCGCTGGAATGAACGAGTGTAACCCGTGCCACACGCCGATGGAGAACCGGCTCCGATTGAGCAAACAATATGGAAATGCAGCAGTGGATGCCACCAAGTACAGGAGTGTTATTGGTAGCCTTCGCTATCTTGTGAACACACGGCCAGATATTAGTTATGCTGTCGGAATTGCAAGCCATTTTATGGAGGCTCCAAGTACTCAACATTGGGCTGTAATTAAGCAGATACTTAGGTATCTTCAGGGTATTCTAAGCTATGGTTGCTGCTACAAGTCAGGTGGCAGCAAAGTTGAGCTGATCGGCTATAGCGACAGTGACTTTGCCGGAGATGTTGATGACCGGAAAAGCACCGCTGGGATAGTGTTTCTGATTGGGAAGAGCATCATTACTTGGACTTCACAGAAGCAGAAGGTCGTTGCTCTGTCATCTTGTGAAGCAGAGTACATTGCGGCGGCGACTGCAGCTTGTCAAGGGGTTTGGCTCAGTCGGCTCATTGGCGAACTGGTTGGACGCGAAGAACTTGTTTTTAAGCTTCTCGTTGACAACAAATCTGCCATAGAGCTTACCAAGAATCCAGTGCATTATGGTAGGAGCAAGCACATTGACACTAAGTTTCACTACATTCGGGAGTGTATTGAAACCGGGAGGATGGAAGTCGAGAACGTCGGCACGGATGGGCAGCTTGCTGATGTTTTAACTAAGGCATTGGCAAGGACGAAGTTCAGTGAAATGAGACAGAAACTTGGCATCGTTCGGGTCGAGCAGTAGAGCAAGCTTAAGGGGGTGATTTGTTGGCTAAGCTTGCATGTTCAATTTATTGTTTTTAGTAAATTCTATTTTCAACAAATAAGGTAGTCCAAGACCTAGTCTTGAGGAGTTAGTTTGTTGGTAGAAGTAGTCTGCACGTTGGATTAGAACGTTGCACGTTTTCCCTATTCTTAGTCTTTTTCTGTTTGCTTTAGCATTATTAATAACAAGCAAGGCCAAGAGAAAATGCAGTACCTTTTACTGCACAAAACCTTCAGTTTCCTTGTGTTCTTCTTGTCTGCGAAGTCTTTTTTGTACCTGCTGCAACAACACCATTAGGGTTTAGATTATGGTTTAGGTCATGTTTTCTAGAGTTTATTTGCACTTATATTAAGTTTAGTTCAATTTAGAGTAGTAGTATTATTATTATTCTTAATACACTTATTTTTAGTTCAATTCCAGATTTCAGGGCTTACTCCTAATAAATTGTATAAAATATTCATGAATGCAGAGCCTTTCGCTTCACAATTTGCACTCCATCAGAGTCCCTTAATTTCATTCCTATTCCTGTCCACTACAATACTTGTTCCAATTCCAATTGCTTCATTTCACCAAACTCCACCATCTAAAATCCCCCAAACACCTTAGTCATTTGAAGAATATCAAAATATTGATGTGCTAAAGTTGGCTGTGAAAATATGGTTGTAGTTTGGAGGATAAGTTTTCTCTTTGCAAGCTTTCTTCTCGCATGTTTGCTCTTCATAGCCCTCAAATTCCTCAACAAAGTATGGTTAAATCCAATTTATGTACAATACTTCATGAACTCCCAAGGAATCAAAGGGCCTTCCTACGAGTTCCTCCATGGCAACACCAAGGAGATCGCCGCGACGAGAAGAGCTTCTGCTAGCAAGGCAATGGAGGGCTCATCTCACAACGTATTTCCAAGAATTTTGCCTGATGTTTATCAGTGGCAAAACCAATATGGTAGAATAAAATATACTCCTTTCGTCCCGCATGAAGAGTCGTGTTTGTATGCCTGTCTGTTCCGCATGAAGAGTCGTGTTTCTATGTTTGTTCTGTGTGGAGGGTCGTGCTTTTATGCCTGTTTTCATGGCAGAAACACGAATCTTTATGTCGAACAGAGGGAGTAAATGATCAATGCATAATTCTTGATGATCTAAATTAACTCTTTTTTTCCTTCTTAACCAGGAGCAACTTACCTAAACTGGCATGGAACTCAGGCTCAGCTGGTTGTGACAGAACCAGAGTTTGTCAAAGAGATTCTGAACAACGGAAACCATGATTATCCAAAAATGGACCTTCAAGGCTATGCCAAATTGCTCCTTGGAGACGGGCTTTCATCGTCAAAAGGCGAAAAGTGGGCAAAGATGAGGAAACTAGCAAACCAAGTTTTCCACTCTGAAAGTCTCAAAGTAAGGAAGATATTGCAAGTAAATTTGGATACTTCACCAGCCATTTTAAGATTTGTAAATGCAGAACATGATACCGGAAATGATCGCGAGCACGGATGTTATGCTGTCCAGATGGAAGGACCATGAAGGGCAAGAACTCGAGGTTTTCGACGAATTTAGGATGCTAACATCAGAAGTAATCTCCAGGACAGCTTTTGGGAGCAGTTATATGGAAGGCAAGAACATATTCGAGATGTTAATGAAACTTACTCTAATTGTTTCTCGAAATGCACACAAGATTAGGTATCCAGGAATCAGGTAAGAAAACTTCAACGTCGGTTTCTTAAAAACTAAATGACTAATATATACGATCTTGAGTCACTTCACTTATTACCAACGGGTTTTAAGATGGAAATCTGAGAAACTTTGAAATTGAACATGATATCGGAGCCTGTTTTTCGCAGCTGGATTCTGAAAAGCGGCGATGAGACTGAAGCAGAGAGGCTTGAGCAAGGAATTAAGAGTTGCATAAGGAGTATCATCAAGAAAAAAGATGAAACATCAAAAGGGAGTTTTCTTGAAAAACTCATGGAGAACGGGATATCATTGGAGGATATAGTAGATGAATGCAAGACATTCTATTTTGCGGGACATGAAACGACGACGTCTCTGCTTTCTTGGACCATATTTCTCCTAGCTCAACATCAGGAATGGCAAGAAAAAGCGAGGAAAGAAGTGACCGAACTGTTTGGCCAAGACAGCAATAACATTCCTAAACTAAAGATTGTAAGTAATTCTCATAGACAAACATCTTCTTTTTCCATCTAACATGTATAATTATGGGACACTTTTAAGCTTCCTATAAACATGAGTCCCAGTAAATTTTTATAGTAATGAAGTTGTTATTTTAAGCGACCCAATAGATATAGATATGATATTGAGCCACTTATTAGTGACCTATAAAAGCGTCCCAATAATTAACCGAATCAATGTTCTAATTATTTTATATTAGGTTGGTTTTAGTAGCATATGTAATTAAATTAGGATGCTTTTGGATAATTAAAAAACGTCCTAATTAATTATAAATTGAGTCGTTTTTTATTGCCCTATTTATGCATATACAGGGATACTTTAGAGTCACTTGTACCTATCTTAATTGTTACATTGGATCACATTTTAGTATTATATTATATAATTTACATGTATTAGTATGCATTTTATTGAGTGCTCTTATACAAGCATCTCAATGATCTGCTCCCACTACAGGTGAACATGATCCTTGAAGAGGCCTTAAGACTGTACCCTCCGGTGCCTTTGATCATGAGAAAAGTTGACAAAAAAGTGAATCTCGGACGACTAACTTTCCCGGCAAAAACACTTCTTCTAATCTCTCCTTTGGCTCTTCATCATGACCCTAAGATATGGGGCGAAGATGTTCATCTCTTCAACCCAGCGCGATTCGCCATAGGAGTGAATAAGGCTACCAACAACACTCCTGTTGCGTTTCTACCATTCGGGTTCGGACCAAGAACTTGTGTTGGGAACAACTTTGCCATGGTTGAAGCTAAGGTTGTTCTTTCGATGATTCTGCAGCGCTACAAGTTCGTGATTTCGCCGAATCATGTGCATTCACCTGTGCAGATTTTCATGGTTCGTCCTCAGCATGGTGTTAGAATCATTCTCAATAAGATCTAAATCAATGAAGATTTGTTAAATTTATTTTCGTTACATGAAAAGTTCCATTTGAAAACAACATCTGTGATGTGGAATAAATTTTATTAAGAGTAGTACCATCTAAATTGATGTGAATCAATATTAGACTATCAAATAAAAAGTATTTATCAAATATAATTCTCAAAATCAAACAGCCAACAAGGAAAAATTGGCAATGAGGAATCAAATTGGAACTCCAACAAAGTCTAAGGCGCAAAAGAGGAATTAAAACAAAATACCAAGGCAAATCCACAAATAAATAAGTTGGCCCTCACTCAAATACGCTTACGCTCACTATTCCGCTCTGTAAAAACATCCCGCGGCCTTCATGCCTTCCTCCGCCGCCATCGCCGCCGCACTCCGCCTCTCAGCCACCAGGAACATCCTCAAAAAGATAATACTGCCCTCCAAGCTCCCATTATTCTCCATTTCGCCCTTCTCCACTCTCTGCAGAAACCACCGTTCATCCACTCCGCCAAAGCCGCCACCGCCAGCTCCCAAGAAAGTCCCTTTCGAGGCCACCGCTCATGGGGTGACGTGGCAGGACCCATACCGTTGGATGTCCAATACCGACGACCCAGATTTCACGCAGTACCTTCGTCAAGAGAACGCTTATGCGGATGCTTTTATGAAGGATACAGAGGAATTGCAGAGAACCATTTACTCTGAAATGATCAGTAGGATGCCTGACAAAATCTCCACCCCGCCGGAGAAATGGGGCCCTTGGTAATCCCCTTGGCTCAAATCCCACTTCATGGTTTTCTATATTGTTTACTCCCTCCGTGCCACTGCTATTTAATTTTTCAAAGTCAAATTTGTTAAACTTTAACCATAAATATTAATTTAATTAATACATACATAACGAATATATATATTGTTGAATTCATCTTTTAACGTATGTTTTCTAATTTTTTTTATTTTTTTTGAGGAATTGATATTCGTAGCCAGAGATATTGAACGGTCAAACATGTCAAGACCGTCAAAAAGTAAATATTTAATTACTGTTGGGACGAAGGATGGAGTATATGTTATTGAAATGCTAGTGTATCATGCTTATTCATGCGTTTGCATTATGTTATAGTTTACTTACTTACCTTCGTCGCTGCATATTTTTCATAATTGACTAAGAACTTGTTTTATTGCTTACATTTTTCGTTATGGATGATTAAAATTTATGAAAAGTAGATATAGTGAAAAATATATGTTACAAAGAAAATAAAGTATCCCCACGTGAGCGTGATAATATTCTTATCACACATCAGTTGAGGTTTACTGTCAAAGTTAGTTGAGTTTTACTGTCAAAGTTAGGCAAGTTCGACTAAATGAATCGTCGTATTCAGTTTAGTTTTTGTATTAAATGAGTTTGGGATGCTAGTGTGTGTGTGTGTGTGTGTGTGTGTGTGTGTGTGTGTGTGAACTTTAAGTTATATGTGTGTGTGAACTTAGTTTAGTTTCTGTATCCAATGATGTGATATGCTAGTGTGTGTAGTTTACTATTGAGTTTAGTCTCTGTTTCTGATAATTTGAAGGCTGGAGAAGGTGGATATGATTTAGCGAATTGTGCATGAGTCTTTGGTTAAATTGAGGAATCAGGAATTCTTGTCGGATTTCTGTATCAGGTTGTACTACCAATATATCCCAGAGGGGAAGGAGTATCCTGTGTTATGTAGAAAGTTGGATTGTGGTGGAAAGAGTTGGATGAAGAATGTTGTTGATTACATGGCGAAAGGATCCTTGAAGGAAGAAATTATGCTTGATTGGAATGAAGTTGCTGAAATGTATGGTAATGTCATTTTCCTTTTGCGGCTGTTAGGATCAGTTCATATGCCTGAAAGTTTTTGCCCGTTCTTGCCTTGTTCATTCTCCTTATGGATAGTCGTTTGATGGTGGGGCTGCATATTAATGGTTCTGGCTCTGTTACTTTTGTAGGATATGTTCATATTGGTACTTGTCGAGTATCACCAGACAACAATTTTCTTGCATATACGCTTGATATAACTGGAGATGAATGGTTCTTTCTCCAAATCAAGGACCTTAGGAGCAACTCTATTCTTTCAAATCACAGGATTGAGGGGGTTGTTAGTTTGGCATGGGCACGCGATGGTTCAACTCTGTTCTACACTCTATGTGATCAGAACCAGAGGCCTTACAGGCAAACTCTCTCTACAAGCTTCTTCTATTAGACTGTTGATATCGAATAATCAAAACGCAATCTCATCATTTGTTTGTTGATCAGGGTACAGTACATAAAACTAGGATCAGGTTCCATGGCCAATATTCATTTATTTGAAGAAAGTGATTCCAGATTCTGCGTTGACATAACAAGCACCAAGGATGGCAAGTATATAACTGTGAACTCGAACTCAAGGACTTCATCTGAGGAAGGGGCCGATTTGTTTCATTTATTATCGTAGTTTGCCCCTATTTCAATTAAACTAGCTCTTGCTTATATTTCTTCACCTTGGTCCCCCTTTGCAGGTTCATGTCATAGATGCAGTTAATCCTCAATCTGGGCTAAAAGGATTTCGTGAGCGTGTCGCTGGTGTTCAATACTTTTTGGAGCATCACCATGGATATTTCTATTTTCTAACTAATGCTCCATTTAGCATGGGTGAGGCTTTTGATGTCGGAAATTATTATTTGGGAAGATGCAGAGCTGAGAATTATCACAACTTGGAGGTGAATATTAAGCTGATAGTTGATCTAATTATTATGCACTTTAATAATTTTTATTGGTGTAGAAAATCTGTTGATGCATACAGTATCATCCTGTGATATTATTGTTACATGTTGTTCTAGAACTGATTCTGGATTACTTTTGTTTGTCATCAGAACATTATCCTCCCAAGTGAAGATATGTGCTTTGTAGACATGGATATCTTCAACGGACATCTGGTGCTTTTTGTTAACAAAGATGGATCTTCCTCTATATGTTCCATTAATATGTCTCGTTTTACTACCTGCAAGGTATATATCTTTCTATTTTATTTTAGGTCCATGTTTCTTATGATCCTCCCTAGTGCTCCTAATCTGTTTTTTCCACTGTCAATGCTGAGAATAATAATAAAATAGCCTCTCTCTTATTTTCCTGAAGTGTCACCGTTGGCATCTAAGGTAATTTTTGCCTTATTCTGCAGGAGAAAATGACTATCGATGATTTTGATCCATGGTTTTTCCCTATGCCTTCAGATATGTGTACATTATCTCCAGGTTCAAATCACGACTTCATGAAGTCGGTCTACCGTGTTGTTCTTTCTTCACCAGTGGTATAATTTCCAAAATCTCAGTTACAACTTAGCAACAGTTATAATTATGAGTTCCTTTTAAATACTGCCCTTTTTTATGCTCTCTTTGGCATTGTGTGTGTGTGTGTGTATATATATATATTTTTTATTTTTTTTGCTATTTAAAAAGCACTAACCAAGTGCTTCCATTTTCCTTCAAATATGCAGATGCCTGATGTCATCATGGACTATGACATGTCAAGCAAGACATCAACGGTTGTGCATCAAGAAGAGGTGCCTAATGCCAGTTCTACCCTCAAATGCTATTCTCCAAATTATAAAAGCACAGAGAAGATTGAAGAGAGTGGAAGTGAATATGGAAAAAATGGTCACGCATGTGAACTGAAAGACTTCTTAGATGCATACTCATGCGAGAAAAAAGATGTCATTTCACATGATGGTACAAGGGTCCCCTTGACTATTTTGTATTCTAAAGCAGCGCATAAGGATGGTCAGTCTCCGGGGCTTTTACATGGCTATGGAGCTTATGGCGAAGTTATAGATAAAAGCTGGTCTGCAGACCGGTTGAGCTTACTGGATCGTGGTTGGGTGTTTGCATTTGCTGATGTAAGGTATCTTCTTACAACTTCGTGGTTGCAACATTTATTGTAGGATCACTAGATATATTGTTTCTTGACCCGTAATTGTTGTTTATATTGAAATTGTCATATGATGGTTTGTGATTTAGGGGTGGTGCTGGTGCTGATTCCTCGTGGCATAGTGGTGGCAGTGGACTGCAGAAGTTAAATTCCGTACATGATTTTGTTTTGTGCAGCGAATACCTGGTTAATGAGGGTTATGTTCATAAACAGCAGCTTTGCGCCGTTGCCCATAGTGCTGGATGTTTTCTTCTCGGTGCAGCCATCAATATGCACCCCCATCTCTTTCAAGCTGCTTTATTGAAGGCATGCTTTGATTTCTTATTGTAGTACATCTTCGGCTTTATCATTTGTTTCTTCATTTTCCATGAATGGCAGCTAGTTCAGTAGAATGATCTGTGTGATAATATTTGTGCCAGGTTCCGTTTCTGGATGTATGCAATACATTGTTGGATGCTAACTTACCTCTCACCATACTCGACTATGAAGAGTTCGGGAATCCTCGGATCGAGTCTCATTTCCACAACATTCGGAAGATTTCTCCTTACGATAA
Source organism: Rubia yunnanensis (assembly GCA_037428765.1). Classification (NCBI taxonomy): domain Eukaryota; kingdom Viridiplantae; phylum Streptophyta; class Magnoliopsida; order Gentianales; family Rubiaceae; genus Rubia; species Rubia yunnanensis. The sequence continues at coordinate 72,951,130 of CM075071.1, read as the reverse complement.
CACCCGTGAACAGTGCTGCTACCCTTCTATGCTTGTTTCGTCTGCATTTAATGATTCAAGGTAACTTTGTATGTTCATGTTACCATTAATTTTTACCTCAGATGTCAATGTCATTCTGCTATCTTGTTTATTTTGGATTTGTTTTAGGGTTGGCATCTGGGAAGCGGCCAAATGGGTGGCGAGGGTTCGTGATGTTACTTGTTCGACCTGTTCTTCTTCTGTCATCCTAAGGTCTGATATGACCGGAGGACATTTTGGAGAAGGTGGACGGTTCAGCCACTGCAAGGAAACTGCATACGACTACGCTTTTCTACTGAAAACTTTAGGTACTCACCATCATCGGGTAGAAAGAGGTTAAGTTCCAGTTAGCCTAAATATCAGTATTTAGGTATGATCAAGATTCCACCTTCAATATGATACACCCTGGAATGCTGTCAGAAGCTCCCACGCGTCTTGAAGATGTTTGTGGCATAACTTCCGTGGAAGGGAACCACGGGAACTTGCGTGACAGTTTTGTTATACCGCTCTGTTATCAGCTTTGAATAGGCTAATGTAAAACAGTATGAAAAACTAGTTTATTTTAGTAAAACTAACAAAATGAAGCAGCAGTTACTAGGCATTTTTGGCATCGCAACCGTATGTACTACACCCAAAAGTATTGACCAACTGTTACAGCATCCAACTAGATACACATCTGAAGACCAATTCATAATAATCCCCAAAAGGAATGATATGCTCTAGAAACCAAAGGCACTCGAATGCAGGAACTTATAAACATGCAATGTAGAAAAGCTCGATAAGAATGGAGATGTGAATTGCAGTATATACATTTAGCTATCTTATCATGAACTGATGATGAGACAAAATTGCGACGAAGAAGTATTCACTTGAAGAGGAAGAAGAAGTGCGCAGATGTCATAGTTTCATCCTCTTTGGAGCTTGATTCAAGTCTTCACCATTTCCGTAGTGCCCGAATTGGTGATTGCTAGAAGGCGTAGAATTTTCCTGATCCTGAAGATGTAGACTGTTAGCGTTGCACAAACATGACAGATGATAATACATCATGATCAACAGAGATAAGATGACATACTTGACTTGTGGATATCCCAGAAGCCAATTCTCGATTCGCTCTTTTTCCTAGATTAATCTGAACTGAGATGGTCGCCTGTGAAAGATCTACCCCGGAATTCTGTAACGCTTGTGTCAACGTATTCAGTAACCTGATTAGAAACACATGAAAGCAACATTGGAGATATCAAACCAAGAGTTGAATTATTCAGCTAACGGTGGACCAGAAGCAGTGCAAAGTTACTCACCCTTGGGAATACGCACTTGATATGTTGATTGTGCCCCCTTCGATTGAGACATCGTTAGTATGTTCCGAGCCATTTTCAGTTATGGGACACTCAGAAGACTCTGCCACGGGAGCTGGCCTAGAGTGGCTGCGAGAGAAGGAAACGTCACTCTGAACTGGAACTGGAACGCTTGTCTGCAATGGCACTTGCATTGGCATCGGGTGGTTTGCCAAATCAACCTGAGGAACATTTTGCTTGGAGGAAACATCTCTTCCAATGTCTGAATCAATTGGGTTTTGTAGACTTGGTTGTGCAGTCGAACCGACATCAATGTTGCTATCATCAAACCTTCCCGGAAAAATTGGAACCGGACCAGAACCATTTTTTATTGCTTGCGGATTGACAAATGCCTGAGTGCGCCAATGGCTGTTCCGCTATCAGAAACAAAAATGAGCAATATAAGTTTGTCAAACCATTTAAGCATGCATCAAACAGAAATCCAAGCCAAAATATTACAAGACTTCGAATGCAGCAAAATAAAATCGCAGTTTATAACATTCTCTCTAACTTCTTCACCCCGTTTCAGGATCCGTTGGAAATTTGTAGCAACACAGGAGTAGCAAAACAAAGGGAAAACAACTCCAAAGGACAGGCCAGATTATTTTGTGTTTAAAACAATAGTATAGATGAAATATATCAAGAAAACTCAACAAAAGCAACAGAAACTAAGTTTGATAACCAAAGAAAGCCCATGCCAATGAGGTAATAGAAAATATCAACTGATTTGCGCCGTATGAAGGGAAGGCTATATAGATTGAACGGTGAAGCAGTGATGCATATTCAAAAGCAGAAAGAGAAGCAAAATACCATCTTCAAAGAGAAACAAAGATATCATCAAGAGCCCTCATAAATGGGGAGCTTTCGAGACAGATAACAAGAATTTACCCATGGCATCAGCTTTGTTGGCTCCGAGCCCCAAGTTTGCTGCGAACCCTCATGCTTCTGAACTCTTTCTTGTAAGTATTGCACATACTGAATGACCTGTCCACAGAAATAAACAATCAGCTGAGTTACAATACAAAATAATAATTCCAACACTTGCTTATCCAAATAAAATACCTCCAACAAGAACGATGCAGTATCACGCTTTTGATCACACTGCGGTATCAATTCTCTCAAAAGCTGAAATCTGTTCAGGAAAAAAAATCATGATACCAAAGTAGAATGCCACGTCGCAATATAAGTAGAAAACCGGTAAAATCTATCATGATAAAAATAGTTGGTGCTACACAAGGTACAGACTGTTGCTAAAGAAATCCGAAGCATGCTTCTACAAAATCAAATCGACCTTCAAGCAATCAACTTAGAAACAATGAATTTTGAATAACTACAGAGCAGAATCTTGCAAAATCTCTCGACAGCAACTCAACTGTGACTCAAACACAACAGGTTATTATGAATATGTGCACTTACGCATCGAATTCAGTAACCAAGAACCTTGATCATCTATAACTAAGTAAACCATATAAAATGGAACAAAAGTCTCAACAGCAATTTTACAAACATTGTTACAAAACAAAATCACAGGCTACATAAATTGTACCTCTCGTTGATCTTACTCCTTCTACGTTGCTCGGTCACGGAATGTTTCGACCTCATTGCCGCCTTATCATTGTTCTTCCCATCTATTGCAACAAAATCATTTATAAAAATGCCACAAACACAAACTTACAAGCATAACATTTATGTACACATCAAATGTAGAAAAAAAATATACTTTTTGACTTACTGTTATCATTAGAAGGCGGGGTATCTTTCTTGGCATCAAAATCTCCCTCCTCCTCTTCTTCTTCCTCCATATGACTTTTCCCCGACCTCATTCCGCCAAGATTCAATTTTTACCGCTCCTTTTCTGAAAAAAAAAAAAAATCAACAGACCCAGAAATCCTAATAATCAGCATCGACATCCAACTGGGAAGGAGAGATCTACAGACCAAATCCAAGGAAATGGAAATCAAATTCAAAGCATAACAAAAAACAAAAACAAGAAAAAAAACACGCACACACACAGTAGCAAAAACTTACAGGATTTTGACAAAGCAGCGAACTTTTGGATGGGAATTGAGAATTCAGGCAATTGGGTTCATTAATTGGAGGATTTCCTCCGGGGATTGTGAGTGCCCGCAGCACTAACAATTGAACTGGCCCTTGCTTTTGGGTTTGCCGACGACAATACGAAAAATGTTTTTTTTTTCATTTCGTTTTCTCACGGTTATGGTAATTTGGAAATACTAATGTTTAATGGGCAAAGTCTTGGGAAAGACGGTCTTTCCATAGGGTTATGGAAAGACGTGGTTTAATTAGAATAATAAAATATAAAAGGTCTTCATTACAATATTAAAATTTTAGTATGTAACATGTAGTATTTATAAAATTAATAACCCGGTTCATGCAACCCAAAAATTTTATCTTCATTTCTTCTGATTTACACTTTAAACCTTGGTCTTTTCATAACTTATGGAAAGACCGTCTTTCAAGAGACAGACTCTTGTTTAATGTGTAAATTAAAATAAACAAAGGAAAAAATTTTGAGTGGTATAAATTGAGTTATAAATTTTAGAGTCTGTCTCTTGAAAGACGGTCTTTCCATAAGTGATGGAAAGACCAAGGTTTAAAGTGTAAATTAGAAGAAATGGAGATAAAATTTTCGGGTTGCATGAACCGGGTTATAAATTTTATAACTACTACTACATGTTGCATACTAAAAGTTTAATATTGCAACTAAGACCTTTTACCTTTTATTATTCTAGTTAAACCCCGTCTTTCCATAAGCCTATGGAAAGATTGTCTTTCCCAAGACTTTGCCTAAATTTTATAACTAATATGTGTTATATAATAAATTTTTAATATTGCAAACGACATTTTACCTTTCTATTATTCAAATAAAATCTCATATTTTCATACACCCAATACTTTTCCTTTTTTGTTTTGACATTTTAATCCCCACTTATTAATTGCTCATAATAGTACTCCCTCCATTTCTTTATTAGTGACACACTTTCCTTTTTAGGTTATTTCTTTTATATTGGCACACTTTCCATTTTTGGCAAGATTCCTTCAATTTCATCCACTCATTCTACTTTTTACTTTCTACATTCAATTTCATCCACTCATTTCCTTTACCTAAATCCAAACACCTAAATCTATGTTGCCAATATTAGTGGAACAGAGGGAGTATTACTCCATTCTTCCCATATCAAATTACACGATTTTTTTTCCAATTCTTCTTTTCAAAATACGTGTTTGATCATTAAAATTAATCACATTTAATACCAATAATTAGAAAATTAATATTTAAAAATTATTTCTTATGATAAATTCAAAAATATTAAATATAATAATAATATTATTCCATATATCTATTTAATCAAGTAATTAAAGTTTAAAAGTATTATCCGTCTAATATGCAAATGTGTAATTCAAATTGGAACATAAGAAGTATCAAAATTAAAGTTCTCGTGAACCATGTGACTTATTTGGCAGCAGAAAAGGAAATCTTATAAAAGAATCATGTGTGATTAACTAGTTCATGTTGTTTTTATTTTTATTTTTTTTTTGCATCTTTTGATCTTCAACATCAATACCATGTTTGTTCTAATAATTAACATTTTGAAAGTAATTTGTTTGGTCTCAGTGGCTTTTAGGTGAGACTAAATAATTTTTCGGCATGGTCTTTTTTTGTAAGTTTACTAATTAAAAAGTTTTTCAATTAAAAAATCAATTTCTATTTTTATATCTTTTTCTATTTTCTTTTTTTCCACCCCATCCCTTTCTCGGCGATGAGGGTTTTCTGTCCTGTTGCTCAAAATCCCTAAACTCTTGTTGCTCTGCTTTCTCATAGCCAGTTGCATCATCATCATCATTGCCCTGTTCTTGGCGGCGACGAGGTGGAACCGGTTGCATCATCATCGCCGCCGTCAGCGGCAGCGCGTGGACAAGCCTCGCTAAGTCACCCAGTGGGCCGCATGAACCCCCAAAACATGGACGCCCCCCTCAAGTCTTCTTCTTCCCATTCCGACAAGCCGTACCTCTGCGAGAAGAGCATTGGCTCCAACGAAGCCATCTTCGCCTTCCTCGGAGCCTGGTCCGCCGCCGCCGACTGGTACTCCCGGAAGCCCTTTGGCGAAGCCATCTACTGAGAAGCTCAATGCTTGTTTTGAGAGCATCCCTGTTTCTGATTTCCCTCCAGCTCCCTCCGATGAAGGTCAATCTCAAATTCATCACTTAAAATTATTGCTTTTCTTTACTAGATGCATCAAATCAAAGCAAATTGTGATTCCACCTTTTTTGCCCATTCTGCTTGTTTGACAAGCTGATTTTTGTATAAGCTGTAAATTTGTTTGGCAAAAAATAATTTGTTGGAGGCTGTTTTCTATCAAATGTGTTTATTAAGACTAATAAGGGTGCGCCGGATTTTTGGTCTTGCCGGGAAAGATGGCTCCTTGCCAATTCTGTTATCTGTTGTTGGAGTTTATATAATCTCTGTAAAATAGGCCGAGGTAGCTTTCAGCTAAAATGATCTTAAAAGTTTTCCGTGTGTGTTTTCTTAGTGATCTCGATTTGTGCGTGTCATCCTTGCGCAGGGGCCACGCTAATCTTCTCTGTATCGTTCCAATTTTATCGGATGTCCCCGAAGGGACGTTTTCTTAGTGATCTAGGTAAACTCAGATTCAAGTATGGCTGAAGTGGTCAAATTGTTGGCTGCACACAAAATATTGAGTGCACCAATTGTGGATGTCAAAGCTCCCGAGGATGCAAGCTGGATTGACAGATATCTTGGCATTGTGGAGTTTGCGGGTATTGTTGTGTGGATTCTTCATCAGGTATGTCTTGCTCACTATGAGTGATAATCGCTTTAGCTATGGTTATTTATAAGTAATAGAAGTGGTATGTTTGTGTAGAAGTGGTGATGGTGTGGGTTGAGGCCCTCGATGAAAAGGATGTTCAATTGGTTTTATGATCGAAGTCCATGATTCTTACGCATGTCATCTACGTTCGAGAACTCAATATTGTCGTTGCACTAGCTATCATCTCTAGGATGGTGGCTGATGATGGTGATGGCTAAAATCAATGATACGAAGTCCAAATCATGGTGATTTGAGGTGGTTCTGGTGCGAGTGAGGGAACACGAAGCAAAAGAAGACTCCAAGTAGTAGTGCACGACTGTGTGCATGTGGAGTTTATTGAGGGCGCTTGCATGTCTTAGGCGAAGACACGAGGGTAAGGGATCGGAGGTGGAGGTGGAGGACCGATGGGGGGAATGGAGTGGCTGAGCGCAGGAGAAGAAGATGTGTAGCAGTGTTGAAAATAATGGTGATGGTGGTGGGATGAGGCGCTACAGGGGTGCTATTGAGTTGGGTGGCGTCGGTGGGTGGAGTTGGGCAATACATTTTTTAGGCAACGATGTGTTACTGAAAACAATGAGATAGGATTGCCAAATAAACAAGGTTATTGCCATTTAATTTTTTTTACACGAAAATTGTGAAAATCCTACCTAAATGAAATTAGAGAACTTGTAATAATTAAATTTTATCAAATATTCAAATATTTCCTTTAATTTTCCAAAAAAAAATTTATATATATAAATAATATATATATAAATATTATATAATAATAATAATAATAATAATAATAATAAGAGTGTGTCTATTGAAAGACGGTCTTTTTATAAGTCATGGAAAGACCAAGGTTTAAAGTCTAAATTAGAAGAAATGAAGATAAAATTTTTGGGTTGCATGAACCGGGTTATAAATTTTATAACTACTACATATTGCATACTAAATTTTTAATGTTGCAACTGAGACCTTTTACCACCTGACTGATATGAGCTCGTAAATGAACACCGGTATGAATGGGAAAGTGAATTCTGAACAGATAGCCTTCGAGCATCACTGATTGGGTTATGTTGTGTATGCTAGTCATAGTTGTCATATGGGCACTTGGCAGCAACTCGGCATTAACCACCAGTATCCTTTTACGGTGTGCTAGGACATACATGCTATTTGAATTTTAATGTGAACTTTGATATTGTAATAGTTAGGAGAAATTTTTGTTTGACATTTGTAAAAAATTCTTTTCACTGTAATAGTAAATTAGGTTTTTACATTACTTAAAACGCTTCTGCATAAACTGTAATTGCTCGTTAATACTGGCCCTTTCGATAGAACGCTCAAACCCGATCCAATACTTGCGTTTTGGGTTTGGGGGTGTTACAAAAATGCTGAGAGATGTTAAGTTATAAACCTTTACACTAGTAAAGGGTTACACTATCACTTTCGAAAAACATAATAGTATGTTGGTCAAAGGTTATATGAGCCCGTTTCGAAAGGAAAAAAAATTGAAAGTCTTTTTTATTTTGTCCCGAAAAAGCCAGGTAAACTATCAAAAGTATTTACGTCATTTACACTGCCTATATGATGGAAATTTTTAAGTCAACATTGGTCAAAAGTTGTAGGAATTAAGTTATTCGATTCAATGTCAGTTAAGTATTACAGAAACTTAAAGTTATATTAGCACATAGACAATGATTGGTACTAATGTTCTTGCATTACATTTTGCTTAGATTTGACCCAAGAACAAATTTTCATTCCTAAATTTCACTAAGTGGCCAAATAAGAACAGCAGCTTAAAACGGCACTAGTCTGCAATGTTGTTTTCAGGTCATTGAATGTTAGTAGACATGATTTTACTACACATCATAAATGCTATCACCTCACTCTCCGTACATAAATAAAGTGAATCATGCCAGGTATTTTACTTGATTATGCCATGTATTTATACTATTTAATATACAATATATATTTTAAATTTAATTTAAATAATTTAAATTAATATTTAATTAATTAATTATTTAATTAATGCTCCGCCGCCGCCTTCTCCGTGCGCCACCTTCTTCTCCCCCTTCTCTTCTTCTTCTCCGGCAAGTCCTTCTCCTCTCCCGCTCTCCTTCTCCTTCTCCTTCTCCTTCTCCTTCTCCTTCTCCTCCCGTTCTCCTCTCCTTCCCCTTCTCCCGCTCTCCTTCTCCCGTTCTACTCCCCTCCGCCCGGTTCTCCTCCGCGCTCCGCCACTTCCAGCTTCTCCGCCGCCGCTTCTCCGCCGTTCTCTCAGGCTAGGGTTTCGCTTGACGGGGAAGAAGGAGAAGGAGCTCGGCTGGGGTTTCGCTCGACGGAGACGGTGGAGGAAGAGCTCGGCTGGGCTAGGGGTATCGCTCGACGGGACGGCGGAGGAGGAGCTCAGCTGGGTTAGGGTTTCGCTCGACAGGGATGGCGGAGGAGGAGGTCGGCTGGGCTAGGGTTTCGTTCGACGAAGACGGGGGAGGAGGAGCTATGCTGGGGTTTGCTGCGGACGAGGAACGGCGGAGGAGGCACAGTGGTGGCGGTGGCGAGACCGCCGGAGAAGACGAAGACGAGAAGAAGGGGCGGCGACCGGCGGCGGCGCGGCGTCAGCGGTGGTTTTTTTTTTTTTTTTTTTTTAAAATTTTAATATTAGTATTATACGTGTATATATGTATTAGGGCGTAAACTAGTAAAATATAGGGCATGATATAGCAATACCCTAAATAAATGGCAACTATAAATCTACACAAATTTTTGTGCTTAAAACGTGCCAATATACCATCCAAAAACTCTTCCTTAACTTCAACATTACACCCCTCAATTTTGTGCTATTTTTGTAGCTCATGCATTTGTTCTTGTTATGGTTGAAGCTGCTTTCAGCTGTACTCCTAGGCATTTTGCTTCTTCGTTTTGTAATTTTTGCATTGACTTCCTTGCTTTTAGCTTTAGTGTTGCTCTTTCCACCACTCTGTATCTTCTTGTTGCATGATAATGTTTAGAGTAATTTTCAAGTTTATTTGTGAAGTTCCACCGGAATTTGTTGGTGATGAGATCAGAAACAGAAGTTGGTGTGCTTAAAGATCGATTCATCGGAGTTTTCCTTTTGATCCTTTCACAGACTCAGAAGAGAGTAGAACGGAGGTACTAAAGGACGAAACTTTTGTTTAATTCTATACCATAATCATGTACTGTAGTTCCAATATGATCGTGAATTTCTCGAGATATTTTCTTGTGAAGTTTTGTTATGTTATTCGAATCACTTGAAACATGTGTAGTATCCACGAGTGAGTGCATAAATCTGCTTCTGATTCAAGAAGACATTTTGAATTGTGGCAAAATTGAAATTCCCAATATGTTGACATTTGTGAAAGAACATTGGTTAATTTCCCATTTCAAGTTTTTCAATTCTATTTTTTTCTTTCTCTTTTTACCACAAGATTTGATAAGGTTCGAAAATCTAACCTTTAAATAACGCGTTACCATACAAAGAACCTATTAGTTTTGACTATTGATGTTAGTCCATCTCACTTAATCAAGAAATGTCTCGCTCTTGTTGCTACAAGCCTACAAATGCCTTGAGTAGTTTGTGTTTGATAAATATCCTCGTTTCACTGCATGAAAAAAGTCTTAGCAATGATGCTTTTTTTTGTGACAGATAAGGAAGTGTCACAAAATTTACTTTGCCTTTTGGTGTCACCAAATTTTATTGACACAAGTATATGTCACTAAACCAAACTACTACATTAACTCATGTCACCAATTTTACTGACACTTCTATGTATCAACGAGTCACAAAAATATATACACATTAACGCATCACAAAATTTTAGTGATATGGTGAATAGAGGCACTTCCACAAATATCACTACTAATTTTAGCGACATCTTTGAGTCTCATTAGTATTCAAAACAAGCGTCACTACTGGAAAAACTTTGCAGTTCAATGAATTGGTGTCTGTATTAATATAGAAAGGGCAGAGAGCTTGATTTTACTGTGCATGATCTCAAGATTTTAGATGCAAATGTGCATCTTCTGAGTTTCAGATAACATGGCGGAGGATGCATTCTCCGAATGCGTCCTTTGGGACTTTAAATTTTTTTTACACAGGCCATGTAGAGGACGCATTCGTTCACTGTCCGATTTTTTTTTTAAAAAAAATTAGTTAAACCGTCATAGACGGGGTTTGAAGGGTGTCCTTCCCTTTCCATTAAGCTTATATGTTGCCAGAAAATGGCTTGCATCAGTTTTCCAAAGGCTTACTATTACAGCGTGATTGGGATAATCCCAATTACACAAATACATTAAAGATAACAGTAATGTGGCATAATGAGAGGTATCTGAAGTGATGAATAGATTCTTCCCTACTATGAATCAGTCCAACAGATTCCACCTGAACATGCCGAAACAGAGTCCCCATACTCAAGACAGCGTCCCATCTCGAATAGATCACAGTAACAAACATCAGATTTGACATATCTTTTTCGCAAATTGCAAGTTTGCTAGAAAGATATGTCAACTACACAAAAATTAATCTAGCAACACTTTACAGATCTACATCTAGACAATCTAAATGAAAATTAGCACCTCGTGTACTAAAATTCCAGTTAGTCCCCATTAAATTAAGGCTCTCTTTAGAAAGTAGGAGACTCATACTGGTCATTTTCGATTGCCTAAAATGTATTTCCTTTGATGTTTCAGAATCCAAATTGTGTGTACAAAAGTCTCTAACCCGAATCAAATTGAAAGAGTGAATCCATCCAATCTAATCAAAATCTACAAATCTGCTCTGTACCCTTGGAAGGAAGTCGCCAAAAGCCAGTTGTTTAAACTACTTTTGACTCGGATTTCTCCTAACCAACTTAGGAGAGCGGATCGAAAGCCAACATGATTTACCAATAAAAGGTCGTCGGAAAATTAATGTTGGCAGAAACTTTTGGTTCTAATGCTCAAACCAAAACCGATATCCTTTTTTTAAAAACACAACCTCGTGTTAAAACTGGAAACAAATAAAAAGAAAATAAAAAGAGAAAAAAAGGAAAGAACGGAAAGGAAAAAATAAAATAAAAATCCTCAGGCACGCCCATTTATTTGCCTTTACCCCATCAATCTAGATCGAAAATCAGTTACCGAAAACAGGCACCCGTGTCCGTTGACTAAGACCCAAGCACCTAGCAACGACCGGAGCATGCATCTTTGAAAAAACAACCGATCCAAGCATTACTTGTTACAGATGCCGGAAATCCACAAGAAAATTGACGCACTCAGGTGAAATCCGCCGGAGAAAAACCCGGCAACCAGTAGACCCATTTTGAACCGGTGTTCCAGTGAAACCGGCAGCCCTATATTTTTTAGGTACTCGACAGTTGATTAGCCATCCTTTTCAGATAAAACTCCACCAAAACTACCACATGGCCGCCGTGGTTGCAGCCAGCTCTCGTGTCTGTAGATATGGGAGAAGGAGGCAGGAAAATGAAGAATGGTCAGGGGGGAGGGGGTGAAAGGTCGAGATTGAAACGTTGGAGAACTAAAAGGCTAAGTTTTGTTGGGGAAAATGGATCTAGAGGGTGTTGGGTTCAGGCTAGTGTTAAGGTGTGTGGCTGAGGAAAGGTGGGGGAACCGCCGAAAGTAGCAGCAGCGGCCCCCCAGTTGCGTTTGTTTAGGGTGTCTCATGTAGGCGAGGCATTGAGAGAGAAAAAGGATTTTACTAACTAACTAGATTTTTTAAAATTTATGTGAAGAATGCATCCTCATTGTCCGAATTTTTTATTTATTTATGTGAATGAATGCATCCTCAGTATTTGTTTGTAAAATTTTTATTTTCGTGAAGAGGACGCATTCTGTGAATGCGTCCTCAATACTGGCTTAAAATTTATTTCTCTTGATTTATTAAATAAATTTTGATTTGCATGTTATTAAAAATGCGTCATGAATTTAATAAATGATTTTTTTAATCCAACATTTTATGATTGCGTCAACAATATAAAATTAATATTTTAATCAGTCTATTATATAATTTATAAATTATTATTTTTCATATTTTTGTTTTGGGTTAAGATAGTGCATAGGTAGACTTGTGTTTGTTTTATGATATTTTAAAAATTGCAGTAATGATAAATTTTGATCGTGGGATTCGCAATTTTTTTAAGTCTTGAATATAGAGTAGGAATGAATTATATTATAGAGTTGGAATGAATATAAATAAACCGAAATGTACAATATTCGAAGAAGACTTGTCAAATCTAATGAAATAAGTGCTTAATGTCATGTAATGTACTAATGACGACCTCTGCAAAGCTTTCCACCTGTTCCACATGGGGGAGGACGTATGATGCGGGATGTGCATCGTGGAATGGACATCTCTGTAGAAACATGTACATCGTCATGATGGCCTCCCTCTGTAAGATCCTCCTCCACATCGTCTCCTGTGTCCTGGCATGAACTATACTGGACATAGGGAACATTACCTGTATCTAATCGAGCAGTAGGCAACATGTATGCATAACTAGCAGTGGGAGTAACATATGCAGTTAAATCAGCTGTAGTAGTGTCATACTGTGAGGGTCCACCGTGTGACGGTCCGGCATGACTAGCAGTGGGAGTATGATATGCAGTGAAATCAACTGTAGTGTCATAGTGTGAGGGTCCACGATGTGATGGTTCGGGGTTCGTTGGACTCACATATGAGGGTCCAGCTTGTGATGAACCAATGTGGTCTGTATGGCCCCAAGCACACGATCGCCGATCACCCTGTCGACCAGGTGGAGCTGGACGGTGGCTTCTGATGTCATTATATCTCACACCAGGGGGAGGTTCCTCACAATGCACATATGGAAGATGAAACTACAGTTTGGAGGGCTCATGCGCATATTGTAGAGTACGTGTGGCAACATCGTGTACCCCCTGATAATGTCTGCAAAACGTGGGGGACATTCGTCCAAATTAATATTTGACATGATGCGCATCTCGGACATTGCCTGCAACTACATAAATGAGGTAAATATGTTAGATATTTAAATCTAAAATATTATTTGTTAACACTATTAGAGATTTAGGCAATACCATATACTCCATAGTAGCCCCGCCTCCATGAAAACCCCCCGTAATTGTTTCGGCTCATCCTGGTTGATCAATTAGGGTCACTGTCCTGCGAAAATACCAGTCCATGTCTTCTCAACTGGGTGTGTACGGATACGCTGACCCAAGCATATTAACTTGTTGCTCTACTCGATGTTCCCAAGCATCGAGATATCTTATCAATTCAACACACCAATCCATTCCTGACCTCCCTCGACAGTCTCTAGTATGAAGCAGTTTATGTTCATCCCTAGTGACCAACTGGGTGTGTATTGGCTGGATAAGGCCAAACTGCCTGAGAACACAATGAACGTGATGGTACTCCGCGACATGCCAGCAAATGAGGTCAACACACAGTAGCCAGTTGTTGCTACCGACTGTACAGTACTATAGGAGTTGTTGCACGACATCCTCGGTGTACAGCTGCCAAATAAACTGACGTAACATGTAGGTGTTGTGGTTAGGAGAGGAAAACCTTTTTCTCCATTAGTTCAAAGAAAGGAAATTTGAATTGCAATATACCTGAATGTCATGGAGAGATGTCAGCTGATCGCGATACACTTTCAATACATGCATGGGTGATTGTGATAAATCGTACATGGCTCTCCATCTGTGAGAAACAGAATGAATAATATTAGCCATTCCTAGTAATTTCCAAGCAGTTTAAACATTTTCTCCTGACTAATTCAATACGTACCTGGACCCAAGAGCACTCATCGTGATGGTCACTGGTAGTCATCCGGCTGGATGGATGGATGGTATTCGCTCCCATGCCCACAACTGACAATAAATAAAATGAAATTTAATATAATATAAGAGGTCATTATCGATAGTATATACAACATACAAGATTAACCACCAATGTTACTTGTAGTAAAACAAGTGGCCCAAATATGGATTTAACTTGTGCGATTGCAGTGTCACATAAGCATCTGTACAAGTGTGCCAAAATGGCACTCCCCCAACTGTACTGATGTGTTGCATCTAGGTCCATCGGTACTGACAAATAGAGTAAACGGATAAGGTGTCCGGATGTGTCCGACATTAGCATTCCACCAACCAGCAGTAGAATGAAAACCCTAGCCCGTTGTTGACAATATACCTTAGTAGCATCAAGAGGGAATGGACTGTGCAACAAGTTTCCCAACCAGCTGACCCTTATGCGACCCCCTCTGATAGCACTTGCGTTCGATGTAGCCCCTAGGTAGTCTGTGCATAATCTCTGCCAGTTCTCTGTGCATCTGCTAGTGTCTACACCAGTAATTAGCATGCCATCGATCGGTAGACCCCATAGCATGCCAACATCCTGCAAAGTAACGGCAGCCTCCCCTATTGGCAGGTGAAATGTGTGCGTCTCAGGTCTCCAACGCTCTACTAAGGCTGTGACAAGGAAATGATCGATGTGGATTGGTGTGGAATCCAACACTCCCTGGAATCCATCTTCACACACGTAGCGCATCACTCGATCAGGGATCCGACCAATCCAGCAAGCCTCATCGCATCGCTTCACCTGCAGTGTCTCATCCTCTAAATGAATGGTGTACAGAGCACGTGGATGATGCTCCTGCTGCAAGTATAGAAAATCCTCGTCAATTGGTCCTGGATGATACATAGTGTATCCCTGGTGACAATCAGAATCACATGGCAAAATGACTCAGTCCAGATTTCCAAAAAAAAAACTATAACATGTGATAAATATTCAAACCAAATTGTACATTAGCTTCAATTTAGACAAATACACATCATACGAATCCACATAATCCATTGCACTAAAAAACAAAAGAATTTATCATAGCAAGCTTACTGGCTACATAAAATAATGTCATACATATTGGTCCAAATATAGAAACTCCATATTACATACATAACCCTAAGCACACCTTTGCCTACGGATGCCCCTGGAATCACCCGGCACACTCTCATCCATTTGATTCTGTATCCTTCTCTCCGCAAACTGACCACGCCTCTTATTGCAAAACTTTTCAATCTCGGGAATCAACCTCCAACTAGCACATTCCCATAGTGATGGTTCTCGTACATGCATGAAACCTTGACTATTTTGTTGCACATAGGTGGTCGTGTGATATACCCTGTCATAGAGTAGATGGATCGTCACGCCTATACCTACAGACAGCCAATGCATGGGAACAAGGGAAACGTAAAATTTTCCATTCACGACAAGTACACTCCTTTCTCCAGTATTAGACTGTGTACTAGCTCTCATCAATGTTGCCATCAATGGTCTCTGTCACAACCCTGTAAGTCTGTGACGCATGACCAAACACGGTGACAATATGTCCATGTGCCCAAGTGTCTTGCTTCTGAAATTTTTTCCAAATCCTACTAGGGAACGCGGATCTACACAATTCAACATCAATTTGGAATCAAGAAACTAGTCCATGAACACATAAAGAACCTCCAATTTGTGGCATCCATTACCCTTCGTACAAACATTTTAACTGTTCGCTCAAAATTTGCTTTGACCCACGCAGTTATTGAGAGATGTTGTGTGTGCCTTAAATAGTTGTTGTAACTCTCTGACAAATTTGTTGTAAGAATTCCCCAACGTCGATCACCCTCATCAAAGGTAAGGCACCACTTACTGCTATCATGTTGTATCAACCAATCCTAAGCAGATGGTTCGATACTCTCCAACTCCTCCTTGTACTCTCTCCACCTGCTCTCTCGTCTGGCACCACCAAACTGCCAAACCAGAGTCTTTAGAAGTGCATTCTCGAACTTCCCATACTCAGCACTAAGGAAGT
Organism: Rubia yunnanensis; assembly: GCA_037428765.1. Lineage (NCBI taxonomy): Eukaryota > Viridiplantae > Streptophyta > Magnoliopsida > Gentianales > Rubiaceae > Rubia > Rubia yunnanensis. Next base: position 72,935,101 of record CM075071.1, on the reverse strand, counting down.
TGGACTGAAAGTGATGCAAGAAAAATTGGTGGTATCTAGCTGGCTCCATCCATTCCTCCATATGTCTCATTGCATTTAAAATTCCATCATGGCGATCTGATATAAAACAAATTGGCCTACTATCACCACCAACCACGTGGAGATGCAGTCTCTGCATGAACCAGCTCCAACTCTCATTAGTTTCAGCGTCAACAATTGAATAAGCAATGAGGAGTATGTAGTCATTCGCGTCGTGCGTCATGAAAACTAGCATTGTGGCCCTTGTATGCACCTCTAAAGTGAGTGCCATCCACACTAATCATCGGCCTGCAGTGGTAAAATGCATCGATAGTCTGACCAATGCACAGAAAAATAACTTAAACTTCCTACACCCATGCCCGTGTATTCTATCAGACACGTCTGCCCAATCAACAATGGTGCTCGGATTGACCTTGACTAGCTTATCCATATATGTTGGCAACTGTTTAAAGGATTCCTCCCAAGTTCTGAATACCAAGTCAATAGCCTTCTGTCGAGCATACCACGTCATCTTGTAGGAAAAGGTCACATTTAACTTCGTCTTCACATGCGCTTGTACATCTTTCACCGTGTAAGAAGGGTTTACACTAATGTGGTTGCGAATAGAATGGGCAATCATCAACGATGCCAGGTTAGTGTTACCCGTTGATCGATCAGCACCAACACAAGCATGACTACTTTCCCATTTGGTGATCTCCCATATGCCATGCAAAGCATTTTTTTCTGGCTTTAGCAACCCAATGACAATTACCAGTTCCTTCAACAACATCCTTCCATTTCGCATACCATGTGCGTGACCTACTCTACACGACCCTGTGTTCCCTGATCATCATGGAACTCCACCTAGAAATAGCTTCTACCAATTCTGGCTTCGTCCGAAATTGCATACCCAATGCCACTTCACTAGTTGCTTGAACATAATTAGGAAGTTCGTCACCACAATTAGCTGGGTTATAGCCATCGTCAGCAGGGCCCCCATAATCCCTAAAGTAGGCATCCGTATTAGGATTCGCCAAAAGATGGAACGACGTGGCTACATTGTTCATGCTCACCACTTGTTCATCATCATCCCCTGGATTTGAATCAGTTGATAAGGAACGATCATCTTCACTTTTTTCATTAAGTTCCCCTTCCTCACCGTCATCATCGCTACCAACAAGACCAACAACATGCTCACTAATTTGACCTACATAATCATCATTGAAGACATTCAGCTCCTCATGATGCCCACCATATATACCACCACTTGTGGATAGCTTAGCATAATCAATGTAAATATACGCACTGGGTTGGCTAGACTCACCAATGACAAAACCATGGCAATGAACAGGGGGTGGTAAGGTTGGCAAAGGTGTATAGTTTTGGATGTTGCTCAACAATGACGTGAACATGCCTGGACTATGATCACTTGCACGGTCAATGGTGCTTGACATCTTCTCCATAATAATGTACAAATCTGCTGAGGACGACGACATTCTATCAATAATGTCAAAGAAGGTCGCGGTAGACTCATCATCTTCTACATCATAACACCGATAGTATACGACTGAACCAATCAGCTCAGGACAACGATAATATATTTTCAACATAAACCCCTCACTTGCAATACCAAGTCTTCTGAAAATAATCAACTAACTCGGATTGGCTAAACCTCTTTTCGAGAGTCACGTTTCTCTCCAGTATAAGAGGATCATAATACACACCCACAGTCAAATCATACTTAATCTAACCTCATTTGTACAGGTACACCGTCAAAAACCTCGTACAACTACATTATACAAATACATAACATATAATTTGATATTCAGAAAGACGGTATTATTCAGCAACTTATATTTAACTCCTCTAACCCTAAACCATACAGGATTCTATTATAGTCGGTCAACCACATCATACACTATTATTGATTTTCAAACTATTACACTATCCTAAAATGTGTGCTCACGTACGCCACACTAATTAAACCATTACTATAAATTCAATACAAAAATTAGTTTAAAAATCACACATAATCAATTCACACATAGTCACGCATCATCATTCAACACTTTCATAGAATCAGACCAAACATAATAATATAAACTACACGTAATCATTCAACACATTCATATCAACAAGATTTTTTCAAGTACTTCACAAATTACAGTGTCACACCAAATTCAATAAAAGAAAATTATTAAAGGAAAAATCACACATAATCATTCGACACATTCGTATAATCATGAATTGTTCAAATACCTTTAGAAAATTCCAAAATTCCCTCAAACTCACGGAGGAGGTGGTGGCGCGTGCGATCAACGAAGGTCAAATCTTCCAAGCAAGATCAGGAGGATGACTTCAACTACAAGGGAAACAATAATTTCAGCAAAAAAAACCAAAGAACGATCGAATAATGCAGAAAATGAAGAGCAAAAAAATTTACCTAACAAAATTAAGAAGAGATCCAGCAACGAGAATGCCAGAAATAGAGAGCGGGGAGGAGACAGTCGAGGATTACGGCAGCGGCGACGTGAGAGGATTCCGGCTAAGTCAACTCTGGAGTCCACGGCGGTGGGTGGAGGAGAAAACCAAGTGTGAAAACCAAGTCCGAATCTGGGATTCTAGGCTATTAAATGAAGACTCAGAGGAAGCATTCAATGAATGTGTCCTCATTGACGTGCACGGAAATCAGTGGTGGCTTGGAGAACGCATTCATTGAATGCGTCCTCATTGACGTGGTGGCACGAAAATCAGCGATGGATTATTGAATACGTCCTCATTAACACTGAATTTAAAAAAATGAGACAATCAAGGACGCATTTGGGGAATGCATCCCCATGACTTTCAGTAAAAAAAATTGAAAAACTGGGAGAACGCATTTGCCAAATGCTTTCTCCACAAATGCATGTATTGTGCGCTACTGTAGCCACAGTTCCAAAATTTTCTAAGCAAGAGCAAAAGTCTTTAATTCAACCTGGATTGGTCAAATGAAGTATTTCAATGTTTTTACACATAGGAGAGATATTAAAGAAACAACATTTGACCTAAATTTATGTGTACATAGAAGCAAATTACAATAGTAGCTCCAAGTTTTAGAGAAATAACACTAAGAGAATGATTTGTCGTAAGAAATTGTATTATTCATAACTGAATATATAGAGAGTACAATAGAGTTGTAATAAGAAAAGAACTCTAATCATAATCTAATCAGTAACCTGATTTATCCTAACACCCCCCTCAAGCGAAGCATCGGATTCTCAGAGACATAACACTTGGATCTGAAGAACTCAAACAAAGGACGAGAAAGACCCTTGGTGAAGATATCCGCAACCTGTAGAGATGTAGGAACATGAGCAACATGAAGCTTGGCCGAAGAAACCAACTCATAAACAAAATGATAATCAATGTAAATGTGCTCAACTAGTTTATGCGCCAACGGATTCTGAGCCAAGAAGATGGCACTGTTGTTGTCACAAAGCAGAAGAGGCGCACCAAAAAGAGGAACGGGAAGATCACGAAGCAAATGAGTCATCCAGTTGACCTCAGAAACAGTGTTAGCCAAAGCACGATACTCCGACTCAGTGATGGACCTGGACACATTGAGCTGTTTCTTCGTACTCCAAGAAACCAAGTTACCACCGAAGAATATATCATAGCCATAAGTAGAACGACAGGTCTCTAAACACCTTGCCCAATCTGCATCATAATAACCGAGGACCACCGGAGAAGAAGCTGCACAAAATTGAGACCAAAATGTAAGGTCCCCCGAACATAGCGAAGAATCTGATTGACAGCCAAAAAATGATCTTCCCGAGGGTTCTGAATATACTGACTAACAGAATTAATAGAAAATACCAAGTCCAAACGAGTAATGGTTAGATACTGGAGAGCACCAACCAAAGAGTGATATAACGTCGGATTCTTGAACTGGGAACTCGTACTGCTGTGAAGCTGAGAATTCGACAGCAATGGTGTAGAGATTGGCACTGTATCTAATATACTAGCCCGAGAAAGAATGTCCCAAGCATACTTTGTCTATCCCGGAAGAAGTCCCGAGGCAGTGGGCGTGACCTCCAAGCCAAGAAAGTAATGTAAAGCACCCAAATCTTTAATGGAAAACTCCCGATGGGTGCAATCAATGAACTGCCGAATAAAAGTGGAATCATTTCCAGTGAAAATGATATCATCAACATAGACCAAAAGATACAACAATGAGGAACCACGAGACAACACAAATAATAAAGTATCATAAGAACTGCAACGAAACCCAAGCTGCTAAAGATAAGCACTGAAATGATGAACCATGCTCGAGGTGTCTGCTTTAGACCCTAAATGGCCATCTGTAGACGGTAAACATAGTCTAGATGAGTGGGATCCTTATAGCCAACGAGTTGCGCCACAAAAGCCGGAGAATCAAGAACACCGTTAAGAAAGGCATTCTTAACGTCCAAGTGATGTAGAGACCAAGCACACATAGTAGCAATAGTAAGAACTGTCTAAACTATAGAAGCTTTTACCACAGGGCTGAAAGTATGGTCAAAGTCAAAATCGGGAGTCTGAGAGAAACCCTGAGCTTCCAAACGTGCCTTATGGCGATCAACCGAACCATCAGGTTTGTACTTCAGCCAATAAACCCATTTGGACCCAACAATGTTGACGTCTGAAGGGCGTGGAATAAGATCCCAAGTATGTTGACCACGAAGAGCAGCCATCTCCTCATCCATGGCAGAAACCCAAGAAGGTTCTTGTTTTGCAGAATGATAATCAGTCGGTTCTGTCCGAGCAAGAAGAGCCGCAAGAAGACCGTGAGCATGAATATCTGAATAATCTCGGTGCTGAATAACTCTCGTGGAAGACCGCATAACCATGCGAGAAGCTGCAGGAGCTGAAATGGTAGTGTCGTGACCTGTCATGGCCAGGAAGGAAATGAGAGAGTTGGGACCATCCGAGGCCATGCGTGGTGGTGTGGGAAGGAGGCACATGACTGCTGGGCGCGAGCTGGGCTCGGCCGTGGCCGTGCGTGGCTGTGGTTGTTAGTAGCTAGAGACATCTGGGGAACGAGCCATGACGACTGGGAGTAAGCATGGGTGAAAGATGACCTGGATGGGCGCAGGCGAGAGCTAACTAGGCTTGGGTGCGGGCGCGGGCTTTGGCGAGAGGCCACCACGGCTGGCCGCGGGTAAGGAGCCACCGTGGTCGGATGCGAGATGGGATGACTCATCATCAGAAAATTGGAAGTGTAGGGAAGATGGAGCCGAGGCTGGTGATGGCGCCATCTCACGATCAGGATCAAAAAAGGCAGGACATCCAAACCTGAGGAGAGAGACCTAGTTCCCGAAGCTGGAGCAAAAGGAAAATAAGCCTCGTCAAATTGAGCATGGCGAGTAACATGAACCTTGCCAGTGGTAGGGTCGAGACACGAAACCCCTTATACTGCGAGTTGTGACGGATAAAGATACATGGAATACTACGGGGAGATAACTTATGATCAGCAAAGGGGAGAACAAAAAGAAAAATCCGACAACCAAAGGGATGAAAGTTACCATAGAGAGGATCCCGCTGAAAAAGAAGACCATAAGGGGTCGATCCCTGCAGAACTTGAGTAGGAAAATGGTTGATAATGTAGACAGTAATGGAGAACGCATCATCCCAACAAGAAATAGGAAGATGGGAGTGAAAAAACATCATGAGACCCATTTCAACAACATAGTGATGCTTGCATTCTGCGCATCCATTCTATTCCTGAGTGGCCGGAAAAGAAACCTGATGATGAATACCCTTTTCCACAAAGTGTGATCCGAGTCTGGTGTTCAAAAATTCAGTGCCACCAACACTTTGAAAACCTTTAATTTTTGCAGAAAATTGATTCTCAACAAGTGCCTTAAACTGCAAATAAGTGTCATCAAAATCTGATTTGCAATGAAGGGGGTACAACCAAGTGAATCCAGAAAAATCATCCACAAATAATGCATAATAAAAAAAACCATTTGTAGATAAGACCAGGGAGGGAACCCCCATAAATCACAATGTATTAAATCAAGAACATTGTTAGCACGCTTAGGGTTCTCAACAAAAGCCAATTGTTGACCTTTTGCCATAACACAGGGGGCGCAGGTATACGGTTTAGGAAACAAAGAAGAAACTGAAAGTAAACCAGACTTATGTAAACTAGTAATCACTGCACTAGGAACATGACCTGGGTATCCATGCCACAACTCATATGAAGCTCGACTCTTATTCTGTTGTAAAACTGAAACAAATGCTGCACCTCCCCGGTCCAAAACGTACAATCCATCCTCACTGTGCCCCCGATCCACAACGGCCCTGGTTACTTTGTTCTGAATGATAAAATTCTGGTCATTAAATGTAATTAGGACACCCATATCTCTAGTTAACCGACTAATAGACAGTAAATTCCTAGTAATATCAGGCACAACCAAAGCACCAGACAAATGCAAGTTCTCATAGACTTTAGAATCACCAATGTGAGATATTATAACTGGAGCACCATTACCAACAAGGAAACAAGATTTACCAGTATAAGGAGTCAAGCTGTCTAGGCCTGAGGTGGAAGTCGCCATATGACTGGTAGTGCTGGAATCAAGGAACCAATCTGACAGACAAGAAGAAGTATCAGATTGCTAAGAAGGGTGATGATTTTCTGGCAAATGAGTCCTTGGCGAACGACCAATCTGTGCCTGCATCTGGTAACATGTCGCATCATAGTGAGCGAGTCGTTCGCACCAGGATCAGTGAGGACGACCACAACCTTGGTTCGAACCAGCTGCCTGAGAACTGGAAAAGGACTGCAGGCCACCGCCGTGCCTCCCACCAAAGAAACCACCACGGCCACCGCGAGAAGGCCACGTGCGGCAACCTCGAGTCGGCGTGTGATCCCACACGCGACCGGCTTGAGGTGCGTTGCTGGTCTGGAAAGCGACCTGTCATGCGGTTGATCCTGAGTGTCCTTGTAAATTCATCAAAAAGGCTTCGTAGTTTTTGGCACGGGCAAGAACATCCACAGAAAATGAGGTTGGAAAGACATTAATCAAAGGAGCGGAAAAATCTTTATACTCAGGACCAAGAGTAGTCAAGAACCATAAAATTTGATCAATATTTGAAACCGGATTACCCATGACACACAGGTGTTCAAAAATCTCCTTAAATTTGAGATGAAGTTCATGAACAGTACCAGACTTACAAATACCATGCGTATCTGCGCAAAGACGGAGAATGGTGAAGGCACTGCTATTCTGATATATGAGAGCAAGATTATCTCAGATATCTTTGGAAGTGACACAATCTGGGAGTTCCGATTTGTTTGGCTGCAGCAATGACAGGGATTAAATTAGTTATACAAGAACATATCTCGGTCCCTGGGACGGCGAACTGGGTGATTTATGCGTTTGTTGCGAGAGTTTTTGTGGCGCATAATTTGAGCTCGATTGTTATTGGAAGAGGAATACGTGTGTGAGAACCCGGTGAGATCTTCTCTGAGGAAGCATGTTGCGAGAGTGGAGGCAAGGAAGCATTTTTTTCCTGAGGTGGTACAGAGGAAGGTTATACTGGTTCCTGGAGGGTTTTTTAGTGCTTGTGTCATCAACATTGCATTGTTGAATTCGTACAGTGAGCTTTTGAGTGAGCACAAAGATTTGTTCGTCGTTTGGCAAACTAGGGTCAAGACATTCGATGAAATGTACATCCTTGTCAAGAAGCATCCCAAATTGATCCTCGGATCGTGATTTTTGTTTGTATGTTTTTCTTAGTTTGCGTTTTGAGACTGGAGGTCTTCTTCGTATGCCATTGATTGTGAAGGTTTTTACATTGTATGCATTTGGCATATGCATCCGCTGACCTTGTTGTATCAAGAACCGGAACAATAGAGGTGTATTAAGGAAATAATTCTAATCATAATAATTCATAATCTAATCAGTAATCTGATTTATCCTAACAAACACACTACACAAAAGTTATGCTATCTCTTTCTCATTGAAAGAGTCCTTATTTAGCATTTCAGACATGACTTATGAAACTCCTTCTCATTAGAAGAGTCTCGTTTTAGCATTATAGACACGACTCTTTAAATAGGATGGAGGCAGTACGTACTTCGGAAATTATCCGTTTAACTTATACATCCTTCAGATGTGGGAAAAACACTTATTCCTTTTTCTCTGATCGCCCCGTAACAAATTGAGAACACTTTAAAAGCCAATACCTCTCTAGCGCAGCCTCCATAGACACCCCCAAGCATACACAGGGCCTTTACTGGTGAATCATGAGAACAGGAGAAAATTATTCAACCCAAGTTGACTTTGTGGGCACTAGAGAAATGCTTAGCACTTGCTACCATGGCAGCCTCAGGAGCAGAGGGCACTTCGCCCTTTGGTGAGACCTTCTCAGCTTTAGTATCCTCATTTGAGGCCTTAAAGAAGGACTTGATTGACTTAAACACAGAAGAAAACCACTTCATTGTGTGTAGTATACCAAAACTAAATGGCCAATTTGATCAAATGAAAGGTAAAAAACGGAAGAAGATGAAATAATAATGTGGCTTTTTATTTTTGCTTGGATTATTTCTTTGAAGATTTGGTTGTGTTTAGATTTGTAAGTGAAGTAGAAATGGCCTTTTTTTATAGTGAATATTTTTCTTCGGGATCAAGATTGACTAGAGGCAATTCAGACCCCCTGAACATGAAGAAGAATCGAAGCAAGGTCCAAAAAGTAGTGGTGATGTAACATAAATGTTGGACCGTCCCCCGCATTTCATAGACACGTTGTGTGTTTGAATATTTATTTTTCCTCTGTCTTACGCTCCAAGAAAGTTAGAACTTAGAATAGAGTAAAATCAATAGATTAAGTATCAGTAAAGACGATTTTTCCATAGTTTATGTACAGTCCATGGGAACTTTATCTTAAATATTATAATTTTTTAAAAATAATTAAATATTATATTTTATAAGTTAAAACAAATAATAGTATGTATTTGAACGTGAAAATATAAATATACTGCTATATATATATATACTGCTTGGATTATATTTGATAACCATTTGCGTGAATTTGGATGTGAACAAGACTTTGTTACAAAGAGTGTTATGTGAATAATATTTGCACATATATGTCCAGTACACTAAGGCTATCGAATTTGATAGTAAATGGATTTGGTTATATTAATCCCTTAAATTTACGGGGAAAAAAATGCCATGAGTTTAGAATATGGGATCAGACATTATTATTCAATTACATGAAAGCAATACATATGTTTGGAAATTATGAGACATGTTTAATTTTCGAAGCCCTTAAAATGTTAGAGTATTTGCTTAAATACTTAATCAAATGTTAAAATACCTATTTTGCATGGTATAATAATTTGGTGATGTGGGCTGCTCATGTTGGTTAAAGATTTAAACCATATTTGTGTGAGAATGTGCTGCTAGTGATTCATGACTTTTATATGCTTGGTCTGAGAATCGCATGCGAAAAATTGGTAAACTTCATTTGCACTTAAACATGACATCTCTCGGCAAGAGTGAAATATATTCGTGCATGAATGAAGTATGTGACATTGGGTTATTTGATCCATGATGTATTCTCGTTCATTTAGGGACTTGATTTAGCTGCATATACAAAAAAAATTTATCTATGTTGTGTCTAAAATTGTGTTATGCTTTATATGCTATGATTGTATTAATTGTTTGGGAAAGTGCCCTTTTGATGCAATGAAAGGTTTGACAAGGCTTGTCCCAATAATTGGCTACCTTGATTGATCGTTTACGAGCATATGACTCACGAGTGACAATTGTTAGATTGCACAGATAGAGCATATGGGCTCAAAGTTCAACATATTCTGGTTATTTTGTATGACCTGAAAAATGTGAACGTGAAGACATTAGTTTACGACTATGTCTAAGGTATTGGTTCTTGTGAACCATGGTATAAACCCTAAAGCATGAGTTATCATGACTATGCTAAAAACCTTTGATTATTTGTAATCAAAGAATTCAGGGGAAAATCTCAAGATTTTGGTTGGAAAGCCTAAGAATCCTGAGAATGGGAATCCCATGACTTTTGGTCAAATCTCTTGATTTATGGTTGAAAAATCTAAAAATCATGAGATAGGGAGTCCCAAGACAGTTGGTCAATTCTCTAGATTTTTTGTTGGAGAGCCTTAGAATTTTGAGATGAGGAGACATTCAGTCTAGAAACCCCAAAACATGAGGTTTTGAGAAACTTAACACGTGTGAGGATGTTTAATAAAACCAGCCCAATGTGGGGGGTAAACGAAAACCTAAAAATTCAATGACGATATGAATTTCGATAGGTACTTGAAGTGAAAAAGTCGCCACGAGAGATTTGAATCAAGTTGATCAAGTCGGGAGGACTTTAACTCGAACCAAAAGGGTAAACTCGAAATTGAGTCTAGCAATGCACTCAAACTTGAGTCGGGCAATAGACTTGAATGTGTTTCGAGCATAAAGACACTCAGGTTTGATTTGAGTAGTCTGAAAGTAAAGTTCAGTTGTATTGAAACTTAGCTTTAAAATGGGCATGAAATTGTGTGGAGTTGGTAAACTCATATTGCGCCCTAGTGAGAGTTAATCGAATCATCGATTGATTGATACTACATCGGTTGTGGTATTGGTCATGCGAGGAAGAACGATTAATTGAGATCAGAAAGTTTAGTAATCTCTAATTCCAAGGGAGTTGAAGGAATAAGAGAGACTTTCACGATAAAAGATCAATGCATGAAGGTGTTTTAATGGTTGAAAGGATTAAGCCCTAAAAGAAATTTTATGGGTAAGAACCTAGTGTTTGATTCATTATTGAACACACGGACTTTTAGTAAGTTGGGTTTGTATATTAACGAAACCCCTTACGTTATGCACAGAAAACATATGAGGTTATCTGTGACCATGATGTGAATACATAGAATCCTTTGGGGAATGTGATTCACAATGTAGATATTTGCAAGGTCATTTGGTGATTGAAGGAAATTGCCAGAAATGATCAAGCGTTGTGGGGGGAGCCTTTAAGTTGGCTGGCGATCTTTTAAATAAGATACCCCAAGAAGGAGGAAAATAAAGCTCCTCATAGAGCCATCCTAAAAGTTCTTTCGAATGTGTGGGTTGGCGTATTGCGAATGTGGTAAAAGGAATACTTAAACAGTATATTTACTAGATATGCACAATGTTGAAGTGCTATCAATATCTTGAAATTCACAAGAAATATTATGCAGAAACTAGAAATATATCTTGATGGAAAGTGTATTTTGTGGAAGTTTCTGTTAAAGATCCTGATTCATCTTAAATGGACTTAAGAGTCAATAGATGGAATCATTAAGCATCGGAGATAAACCAACAAAGGAAACAAGATTCCATGAAATGACGTTTGTGGAAAGCGGTGATCAATAGAGAGTTTGATCTACCATGATTGCAAATCACTAGAGTACTAGTAGATTTGAACAATTAGTAAGTATATTTGTGTACTTGATGGGTGTTCTCTAGACTTGAGAATGAGTCCAAGGGTGATGGTACTTGCTATCGAGGCTTTGTGAAAGCTAGAAGTACATCTAATGGACCTAAATAGTCATTTGGAGATTTAGATATTAAGATCTGAATAGAGCAAAATGAAAAGCTCAATGCTCCTAAATGACCCATCATGTGACCAAACTAATTGTTGTTTAGCCAGTGATATTAAATCAATGAGTTTGATGAAGGCGGATATGCTAAGGGACATGGAAAATGACCATGACATTTATGTCTTTGAATTGATGGTTTTCTCATTGATAGAAAAATTGATATGATGATTGAGTCTCTTTGAGATATGTCGTATTCAATGGAATGACTCTAAACATTATGAGCTAACTTTTTGTAAAGGTGAGGTGTCTCTTAAGAAGAGAACTCAAGAGTCGTTGATAGTCTGTTGTACTTATTAAAGTGCACATTAGACTATTCTTACAATGGATAGTAAGATGATACACGAGTAATCTAGAAAAGATCGCTGGAAACAAGCTGTGTGTGAGACTCATGGATATGGCTCGAGTTGTGTAGAGAAATGGTTCTCTCATGCTAGATTCATAGAGGAATCTATGTCCATTGTGTTGGAAAAAAATTGGGAAAGATATACCCTAGGATGACCAAAGCACTTGTATGCTTATTGGTGTAGTGTAAAGCTTGTAGCTTAAAGCCATATCGATGATGGTGTGTCTCGACATAGACACTTTACCATTGGACGACTACTCTCTATGAGAATTATCGATGTTGACTACGTAAGGTCAATATGATAAGAGTTGCGATTCTTTGACGAAAGGATTGAATTAATTTCTTGACGAAGAAATTGAATCGAGAGTTAGTTGAGAACTCATCGAAAGGAATATGACGAAGTCCAATAAATGGTGGGTTACGTACGTGGACACCCAACCTATGTGACTGGAGATCCCAAGATCTAGGTTCAAAGGGACAACTAAACTGCAAAGACCCATCGCGATCACTGTGGGGGTTTCATACCTCTTGTCTTATTCCTATGATGAAGAAACAATGATGTGAATGGAGGTTAAGCATTAAATTGCTTTTAATGATTCAAGGCATCGAGTATGTAGTACTCGAAAGAGCGCAATAGTTTGCGGAACTGCTCTTACGCCAAGAATCACCTATGTAAGCGAGAAGTGTGGCCGCTTCGAAAGGGAATTGTTGGGACGCGATTCTTTAGAAACCTTACAGAACTAGGCGTGTACCATGGCCTGATTAATGGACACAACCGAGGAAAGCGCAAGGCTGAGGAAAGTGCAAGGGCTAGGAAAGATGTCTGTGGGAAGTGCATTGTCGTTCACACAAGCGGTAGGGGAAGTTCAAGGACATCGCGTCTACTTCCTAACCAGTGGGCTAAGTGTACTCTCTCAAGGGAAAGTTCAAAGGGTGACACCTACTTATCCTATGCAGCATCTATGCCGTCGAAATGAATCAATCACCAAGTCAAACTCTGTGTCTGACGTGATTGTTCTGATTCCTACATCAATATCTATTCATGTGGGGAATTGTTGGAAAATGATGGTTAAAAGGTTGAAATTCGTTAACTTTTTTGGCTTCGTTTGAGTGGGACCCAAATAGATTTTGGGTCGGTGGATGTCATTTTTTGGTTCTCCTTCGCGAGTAATATAAAATCGACTATTTAAACTCTCAAAACGGATCAAGGGTGAATGAGATATGGATGTTTGAAATGTCACTCTTGAAAGAGAAAAATTAGGCGGAAATTGGCCCATATTAATTTTTCTCTGGACTGTCCAAAATGCATATGGACCGCATGGAAGTCTCTGGAAGGTCCAACCGCATAGTATATATGGAATTGCTTGTGTGTAATTCTTAAGAGATAAGAACAAAATTCTTCCATATTTTGTGAGATATCTTGTCTTAAATAAATATGCGGTTTACCATGTTTAATACGATGAAGAATATTTGTGCAAATATTTCTTCCATTTCCAGCAGATTTGATTCGAGTATTCATGGAATATCTCGGATTTGGTGAGTTGGTGATTGTAGAATATTCTTCTCTAATTACAGAAAATCAGAATATCATGTTTCCATGATTATGGTCTCTTAGAGCAGTATAAATAGAGCCTCTAAGTCATTCAGAAATTACACACCATTTCTCAAGTCCCTCCATATTCTAAACTTGAGTCTTCTGTCTGTCTTTCTCGAAGTTTCCATTTGGTGTTCGGTCAAGGTGATAGTCCTTCGGGCCTTGCGTGAATCCGGGGTAACTCTTATGTGTTAATTGTTACTTTTGATAGTTTTATCCTAGGGAACGATGTCCACGGCGGGACTCATTCGTTTCAAGGGCAGCGAGTGTTACTCGTGATCATTACTTGAAACATGATTTATGCTTTGATTATTTGTAATTTAAGCGTTTCGATTGTATTCTTGAATAATTAATAAAAGTTTATTATTCTTGCATATGTTAAATGCTCGTTCAATTTTATTGTTTAATTTTTCGCATGATATAATCAATATATGTCCAACAAATAATTCTAATCTTAATAAATTATAATCTAATCAGTAATCTGATTTATCCTAACAAACACACTACACAAAAGTTATGCAATCTCCTTCTCATTGAAAGAAACCTTATTTAGCATTTCAAACATGACTTGTGAAACTCCTTCTCATTAGAAGAGTCTCGTTTTAGCATTATAGATACGACTCTTTAAATAGGATGGAGGCAGTACGTACTTTGGAAATTATCCGTTTAACTTATACATCCTTCAGATATGGGAAAAACACTTATTCCTTTCTCTCTGATCGCCCCGTAACAAATTGAGAACACTTGAAAAGCCGATACCTCTCTAGCGCAGCCTCCATAGACACCCCCAAGTATACACAGGGCCTTTACTGGTGAATCATGAGAACAGGAGAAAATTATTCAACCCAAGTTGACTTTGTGGGCACTAGAGAAATGCTTAGCACTTGCTACCATGGCAGCCTCAGGAGCAGAGGGCACTTCGCCCTGTGGTGAGACCTTCTCAGCTTTAGTATCCTCATTTGAGGCCTTAAAGAAGGACTTGATTGACTTAAACACAGAAGAAAACCACTTCATTGTGTGTAGTATACCAAAACTAAATGGCCAATTTGATCAAATGAAAGGAAAAAAACGGAAGAAGATGAAATAATAATGTGGCTTTTTATTTTTGCTTGGATTATTTCTTTGAAGATTTGGTTGTGTTTAGATTTGTAAGAAGTAGAAATGGCCTTTTTTTTGTAGTGAATATTTTTCTTGGGGATCAAGATTGACTGGAGGCAATTCAGACCCCCAGAACATGAAGAAGAATCGAAGCAAGGTCCAAAAAGTAGTGGTGAACTGGTGATGTAACATAATTTTTGGACCGTCCCCTGCATTTCATAGACACGTTGTGTGTTTGAATATTTATTTTTCCTCTGTCTTACGCTCCAAGAAAGTTAGAACTTAGAATAGAGTGAAATCAATAGATTAAGTCTCAGTAAAGACGATTTTTCCATAGTTTATGAACAGTCCATGGGAACTTTATCTTAAATATTATAATTTTTTTAAATAATTAAATATTATATTTTATAAGTTAAAACAAATAATAATATGTATTTGAACGTGAAAATATAAATATATATGATATAAAAAAGAGTTCATCTCTTGAAAGACGATATTTCCATAAGTCATGAAAAGACTAACGTTTAAAGTGCAAATTAGATAAATGAAGATAAAACTTTTGGGTTGTATGAACCGGGTTATAAACTTTATAATTAGTACACGTTGCAAAATAAAATTTTAATGTTGCAACTAAAATATTTTACCTTTTATTATTTTAATTAAACTCCGTCTTTTCATAAGCCTATGGAAAGACGATCTTTCCCAAGACTTTGCCTATAAAGAATATTTTCTAAATTTCTAAATTTTGTATGTAATTTAACAAATGCACTGTATAAGGTAAAAAATAAGTGGTTTGTCCATAAGCTTATGGACGGAGTCGCCTGTCAGGAGACTCACTCAAATAAATAAATATAGTGTGAATCACAATGTTATGCACTGTATTTTACTAAATCACGTCTTGGATTTGTACGGCTGAAATACGTATTTTGAGTTTAATTAAAATTAAGTAATAATTAATTAAAAACATGATTAATTAATAACTAATACAAAACATAACATAAATGAATGGAAAATAAGGCATTTTCTCCGGCGTGGAGCTGTTTGCCAACAGCGGAGGTCGGCTGGTATAAGGGTTCCACTAGCATCTTTTCCGACGTCTCCTCCGGCGAGGCTCGCCATCCTCGTCGTTCTCGTTTTCCCCCACCGATCTCCTTCTCCGTCCGTTATCATTTTCCTTGCCCCGGCCGGCTCTCCTTCTCCGGCTCTCCCTTTCCCTCTTTCTCCCTCGGTTCTCCCTTTCCCTCCTTCTCCCCCGGTTCTCCTTTCCCAGTTTCTCTTTTCTTGTTCTCTTTTCTCTTTTCTTTCTTTTCCCGATACTCTCTTCTCTTTTTGCCCTGTTCTCGTTTCCACCCACCGCCCCAGTTCTGTTTCCCCCACCGCCCATGTTCTCGTTTCCCAGCATTCTCCTTTGCCCAGCCTTGGTTCTTCACCGGAGTGGGATTTTGGGTTGGGTTACGGGACTGTTTCCGGTGGGGCTGGGCTAGGGTAGAGAGGGGCTGGGGAAGGTGGTGGGTGGTGGCACCGACGGAGCAAAGGCGATTGTGGCATCAACAAGGGAAAGGTGGGGATTGTTTTATTTTTTAAAATTTTAAAAGTAACATTATACGCGTATATATGTATTAGGGCGTAAAATAGTAAAATAAATGGTATGATATAGCAACACACAATATTTTTGGCTGGGAGTTATTTTTAGATTAAATTGTTTTTTGAGTTAAGTACCCATATAACCCTATGTCTTGATCATATGTGCCAATATGACCCAGCAAGATCAGAAAGTGCTATTATAATCCTATGATTTGCTTGAATGTGCTAATATAACCCTGGAGACCTGAATTTGGCCGAAAAAAATTGAAATGACAATTATAACCCTGTGTTAAAAAATAAAATTTAGAAAATGTGAAAGGACAGTTATGCCCTCAATTTGCCAACCCTAAAATCTGGAGAACCCTCTCCGCCGCCAATCATCTTTTTTAGCAACACACCTTTTTCTAGTACTCATTTGGACGACTCAAACAATTTTTGAGTACTTATTTGGACGACTCAAACTCCAACCAACACCACATAGAATATTGTTTAATCAGTTGTTATTTTCATTTGTCTTTACAGATTTAGGTCTCTTGGGTGGGTGATGGAGGCCGATCGATCTCGTCGTGCAAAGGCTGAGTCGCAAAGGCCGATTGATATCGTTCTCTTTCGACGATTTTGCAGCAGAGGCGGCGTGATAGGGTTTGGGTCGTGGTGCACGGCGGAGCCACGGTAGGAGCTGAGGTACGGCAACAGTGGGGCGGTGAAGCAGTGACGGTGGCTAGGTAAAGGCGGAGTGGCCATGGGTTTGGTGGGGTGGGCTTGGTTTAGGCGGTGCCTGTGGCTAGGGTTTCAACGGTGTGGGTGCCCGCCGGTGGATGAAAGCTACACTCGATGGAAGTGAGTTGGAGGGTTTTGGCGGCATTCACCATCCCCGGATAGGGATCGGCAACGGCAGGTTCATTTCGTTCCCGATTTGTTTGGCTGCATCAATGAAAAGGATCAAATTAGTTGTACAAGAACATATCTCGGTCTCTAGGACGGTGAACTGGGTGCTTTATGCGTTTGCTGCGAGAGTTTTTGTGGCGCATAATTTGAGCGTTGATTGTTATTGGCAGAGGAATAAGTGTGTGAAAACCCGGTGAGATATTCTCTGAGGAAACATGTTGCGAGAGTTGAGGCAAGGAAGCATTTTTTTTTCCTGAGGTGGTACAGAGGAAGGTTATACTTATTCCTGGAGGGTTTTTGGTGCTTGTGTCATCAACATTGCATTGTTGAATTCGTACAGTGAGCTTTTGAGTGAGCACAAAGATTTGTTCGTCGTTTGGCAAACTAGGGTCAAGACATTCGATGAAATGTACATCCTTGTCAAGAAGCATCCCAAATTGATCCTCGGGTCGTGAGTTTTGTTTGTATGTTTTCCTTAGTTTGCGTTTTGAGACTGGAGGTCTTCTTCGTCTGCCACGATTGATGTAATGTTGCTGGAATCAGGGATCTTTTTGTGTAGATTTTGTTTGATGGTATGCCATTGATTGTAAAGGTTTTGACATTGTATGCATTTGGCATATGCAGCCGCTGACCTTGTTGTATCAAGAACCGGAACAAGAGGTGTAATAAGAAAAGAATTCTAATTATAATAAATCATAATCTAATCAGTAATCTGATTTATCCTAACAAACGCACTACACAAAAGTTATGTTATCTCCTTCTCATTGAAAGAGTCCTTATTTAGCATTTCAAACATGACTTATGAAACTCCTTCTCATTAGAAGAGTCTCGTTTTAGCATTATAGACACGACTCTTAAAATAGGATGGAGGCAGTACGTACTTTGGAAATTATCCGTTTAACTTATACATCCTTCAGATGTGGGAAAAACACTTATTCCCTTTTCTCTGATCGCCCCGTAACAAATTGAGAACACTTGAAAAGCCGATACCTCTTTAGCACAGCCTCCATAGACACCCCCAAGCATACACAGGGCCTTTACTGGTGAATCATGAGAACAGGAGAAAATTATTCAACCCAAGTTGACTTTGTGGGCACTAGAGAAATGCTTAGCACTAGCTACCATGGCAGCCTCAGGAGCAGAGGGCACTTCGCCCTTTGGTGAGACCTTTTCAGCTTTAGTATCCTCATTTGAGCCCTTAAAGAAGGACTTGGTTGACTTAAACACAGAAGAAAACCACTTCATTGTGTGTAGTATACCAAAACTAAATGGCCAATTTGATCAAATGAAAGGTAAAAATGGAAGAAGATGAAATAATAATGTAGCTTTTTATTTTTGCTTGGATTATTTCTTTGAGGATTTTGTTGTGTTTTGATTTGAAAGTAATGTAGAAATGGCTTTTTTTTATAGTGAATATTTTTCTTGGGGATCAAGATTGACTGGAGGCAATTCAGACACCCTGAACACGAGGAAGAATCGAAGCAAGGTCCAAAAAGTAGTGGTGATGTAACATAATTTTTTGACCGTCCTTTGCCTCATAGACACGTTGTGTGTTTGAATTTTTATTGTTCACGTGTCTTACGTTCCAAGAAAGTTAGAACTTAGAATAGAGTAAAATTAATAGAGTAAGTCTTACGAAATACGGTATTTTTATAAGTTTATGGACAGTATACATGAACTTTTATCGTTGTAATTTGTTTTAAATTTAAATATTGTATTAATATGTATTTGAATTTAAAAATATAATAATATATGATATAAAAAAAATCCGTCTCTTGAAATACGGTCATTCCATAAGTCATGGAAAGACTACGGTTTAAAGTGCAAATTAGATAAATGATGATGAAATTTTTGGGATGTATAAATCGGATTATAAACTTCATAACTAGTACACGTTGCATAATAAATTTTTAATATTGCAACTAACACCTTTTACATTTTTATTATTTTAATTAAACTTCATCTTTCCATAAGCCTATGGAAATACGATATTTCCCACGACTTTGCCTACAAAAATTATTTTTTAAATTGTGTATGTAATTTAACAAATGCAGTGTATAAGGTAAAAAATAAGTGGTCTGTCTATGAACTTATGGATGGGCCGCCTGTCAGGAGACTCACTCAAATAAATAAATGTATGATAGTATAAGTTTGTTGAAATTACATGTTTTTATTTTTTCCATTAAATATTTTTTAAAGCTTTCCTAATTTATTATTAAAAAAATTTAAATAATTTTAAGACCCTAACATAAATTGGAAAAAAAAAGTAGATTTTTATACCTTAGAAAAACATAAAAAAATTTACCCTAACATTTTTAAATTTAATTTTTGTATAGTTGGCCTATTTCATTATAACTGTGTTTTCTAGAGGAATATTTTATTAAAATCAAGAGAAAAGTGCAGATATAACCCTATATAATTGACGAAAGTGCATAACCCTGCGCTAATTGAAAGTGCAAATATAACCCTATCTATTCAAGTTATGTGCAAATATAACCTTTTTCAGCAATTTGATACTGGAATTAAGTGAAAAGACAAATTTACCCTGCCGGTTTATGTTTTTAAAAAATTGAAAATTTCAAATGAGGTAATCACCATATTGCCCTTCTTCTCCTTCAAACCCTTCTTTTTTCTCCTCGTTTTCATTCATCGGAGAGCAGATCTTCTTTCATCTCCTTCTTTCTTCTCCTCGTTTCATCTCCTTCATTTGTCTTCTAGTTTTTCCAGCTGTGTATCGATATTCTGAAGAAATCTTCACTCTTCCAGTAGGACCCATCCTCTTCCCCCTTTCTTCAATGGAGCCGACCTCTCTCTTCTCCACTCGATTTAGGATTTCTGCGCCACCGGATTCTCTCTCCTCCACCCAATTTAGCAGTGGCGCCGCCAGGTGGGGGTTCATGTTGGCGTGGTCGGTACTATCTAAAAGGTTTTGGTCGCCAGCCGGAGGAAGCGTCGGATAATGGCTTGAGTCATATGTGAGTGAAGAAGGGTGCCGCCTCTTGAGATTCCCAGCAAGAAGAGGAAAACTTTCCAATGTGAGTGATAGTGAATGTTCTTGGTCCACTAATTCCTGAGTCCAGTGAATGTGAGTGACGGTTTGAAGGTTCTGATCTCTGTTGCTTTGTTCGTGCTTAGGGAGAAATCTAGGTAGAATTTTAAGTAGAGGCATTACTTTGAGATGGGTTGATTTCTTGTCTTTAAATTGTATTGTTTGATGATTATAGAGCAAATCAGCCGTGAATTTGAGATGGGTTGATTTCTTGGATTCAATTCGCCGACGGATTCGAGTCACCAGCGGTAGTGGCAAAAGAGTCGGGCAAGGCTTCGTCGACGGCGGATTCCAGTTGGCTATCTGGTGGTGCTTCGTTAATGGCGAATTTGAGTCGACTCGCCACCAGATCTTGACTCGCAGGGTAGTGGCGGGGCTGGCTGGTAGTGGTGGCAGGGTGGTTGGGCAGTGATGGCTGGTGGTGAAGGTGGTGGTGGCTTGGTGGTTCGGTCCTCCACAACGAACCGAACAGGTTTGGTGTTTAAGCATTCCACCACGGTCAATTTGTAGAACGAAGCTGCATATGAAGAAAACCAGAGTTCTTTGTGAATGTCGCCTTTTGATTTGAATGATAAGAGAGCATTGGTATTGGCGTCTGGTTCAGGAGAAATTGATGAAGTAAGAAAGAAAATAAGGATAATACTGGGAAAGAAACTGGATTTTGAGACACTATAGTTATAAGGTTTGAGACCTTGGGGAAAATAGATGTTTGAAACCATGGGGAACACAGAGGTTTAGATTGCATGCAATGTAATGTTGATGAAGAAGATGATGAAGGAAGCGTCCGAAGGATATTTTTGTCTTTTTAATTTTTGTACTTAGCCCAAAGGACATTTTGGTCATTTTCGATTGGTCAATGGCCGAAAATGACCGGTCAATGCCAAAAACATGGTCATAGGGTTATATTTACTCTTTCATACGACAGTCGGGGTTGTTTTTGCACTAAAAAACAACTCAGGATTATATCTGCACTTTCTCCAACATATAGGGTTATATTTGCATATTACCCTAAAATCAATTTAATATTTTACAAAAAAAAATAATAAACTAGGTAACGTCACAGTAAGTTTCCCTTGTTCTTCACCAAAAATTTTAACCTCCACGTCCCTCCTACCGAATCTTTAAGAAACCCTAATATTTTGTGAATCACTATATTATGCACTGTATTTTACTAAATCACGTCTTGTATTTGTACGACTGAAATATGTATTTTGAGTTTAATTAACATTAAGTCATAATTAATTAAAAACCTGATTAATTAATAACTAATATAAAACATAACTTAAATGAATGCAAAATAGGGCATTTTCTCCGGCGTAGAGCCATTCGCCGGCGGCGGAGGTCGACTAGTGTAAGGGTTCCACCAGTATATTTTCAAACATGTTTTTGCATCCTTTCCGGCGTCTCCTCCGGCAAGGCTTGCCATTCCCACCGTTCTCGTTTTTTCCACCGTTCTCCTTCTCCGTCCGTTATAGTTTCTCAGCCCCGGCCTGCTCTCCTTCTCCGGTTCTCCCTTTCCCTCTTTCTCCCCCGGTTCTCCCTTTCCCTCCTTCTCCCCCAGTTCTCCTTTCCCGGTTTCTCTTTTCTGGTTCTCTTTTCTTCATTTTCCCGATTCTCTCTTCTCTCTTTGCGTTGTTCTTGTTTCCTCCTACAGCCCCTGTTCTCATTTCCCCCATCGCCCATGTTCTCGTTTCCCAACATTCTCTTTTGCCCAGCCTTGGTTCTTCACCGGAGTGGGATTTTAGGTTGGGTTATAGGACTGTTTCCGATGGGGTTGGGATAGGGTAGGGAGGGGCTGGGGAAGCTGATGGGCGATGGCATCTGCGGTGGCGCTGACGAAGCAAAGGCGGCTGTGGCATCAACAAGGGAAATGTGGGGAGTGTTTTATTTTTAAAATTTTTAAAATTAACGTTATACGCATATATATGTATTAGGCCGTAAACTAGAAAAATACAGAGCATGATATAGCAACACTCAATATTTTTGGTTGGGAATTATTTTTAGACTAAATTATTTTTTGAGTTAAGTGCCCTTATAACCCTATGTTTTGATCATATGTGCCAATATGACCATGCAAAATCAGAAAGTGCTATTATAACCCTATGATTTGCTTGAATGTGCTAATATAACTCTGGAGACCTGAATTTGGCCGAAAAATTTTGAGATGCTGATTATAACCCTATGTTAAAAGAATAACATTCAGAAAATGTGAAAAGACAGTTATGTCCTCAATTTGCCAACCTTGAAATCTAAAGACCCTCACCGCTGCTAATCATCTTTTTTAGCAACACACCTTTTTCTAGTACACATTTGGACGACTCAAACAATTTCTGAGTACTCATTTGGACGACTCAAACTCCAACCAACACCACATAGATTATTGTTTGATCAGTTCTTATTTTCATTTTTCTTTACAGATTTAGGTCTCTTGGGAGGGTGATGGAGGGCGATCGATCTCGTCTTCTTTCGATGGTTTCACAGCGGAGGCGGCACGATAGGGTTTGGGTCGCGGTGCACAATGGAGCCGTGTTGAGGGCTGAGGTACCATGGCGCAGCTAGGGTCCCGCAGTGAAGCAGCGATGGTGGCTAGGTAAAGGCGGGGTGGCCATGGATTTGGTGGGGTGGGCTTGGTTTAGGTGGCGGGCTAGTGGCTAGAGTTTCAGTGGCGTGTGTGCCCACCAATAGAGTAAAAGCTACACTCGATGGAAGTGAGTTGGAGGGTTTTGGCGGCGTTCGTGGTCCCTGGATAGTGATTGGCATTGGCAGGTTTGTTTTGTTCCCAATTTCTCTAGTTGCATAAATGAAAGGGATTAAATTAGTTGTATAAGAGCAGATCTCGGTCCCTGGGACGGCAAACTGGGTGCTTTCTGCGTTTGGTGAAAGAGTGGCGCATAATTTGCACGTTAATCGTTTTTGGCAGAGGAATAAGTGTGTGAGAACCCGGTGAGATCTTCTCTGAGGAATCATGTTTCGAGAGTTGAGGCAAGGAAGCTTTTTTTTTCATGAGGTGGTACAGACGAAGGTTATACTGGTTCTTGGAGGGTCTTTTGGTGTGTGTGCCATCAACATTGCATTGTTGAATTCATATAGTGAGCTTTTGAGTGAGCACGAGGCGTTGTTTGTCGTTTGGCGTACTGGGGTCAAGACATTCGATGAAATGTACATCCTTGTCAAGAAGCATCCCAAATTGATCCTCAAATCATGAGTTTTGTTTGTATGCTTTTCTTAGTTTGCGTTTTGATTACTGATGGCTTTCTTCGTGTGCCACGATTGATGTAATCTTGCTGGAATCAGGGATCTTTTTGTGTAGATTTTGTTTGATGGTATACCATTGATTGTGAAGGTTTTTACATTATATGCATTTGGAATATGCAGTTGCTAACCTTGTTGTATCAAGAGCCGGAGCAATTACCTGTTCTGAGATTTTGTGGCAGCGATGCGGCGGCGCGACAAAGATCTGACGGCGGAGGTGGTGCTGGATGGGGTTAGACAATGAAGAAGATGGACCATGGATTGTTGTTTTGTCGTAGATGCAAAGAGTTTGAGGATGATGATTGACCAGAAATCCAAAGTCGCCACTGGCATTGACCAATTTGTGGTTGTTTAGATTCCGGCCGCCGCCGTCGGAGCGATGGCGATCCAATTCTGGTGGTGGTGGAACGGCGGTGACCTGGCAGCGATGGTGGTAGAATGGGCGGAGGTGGTGCTGATTTGAAGATGAAGAGGAAGAATAAACTTCGGGTATTTTAGTCAATAAATTTGTAATTAGAAGACTAGGGGTATTTTAGTCTTTTTGTATTTGGTCAATGCCAGAAAATACAAAGTCAACGTCTGAATAGTGCCAAAAGGTTATATCGGCACAAATAAAAAAATGATTTGTTTGGTCTCCAAAGGTGGTTTTTGGGTATTTTAGTCCTTTAGTATTTGGTCAATGCTAGAAAATACAAAGTCAACGTCAGAATAGTGCCAAAAGGTTACATCGGCACAAATAAAAAAATGATTTGTTTGGTCCCCAAAGGCGGTTTTCAGGTAAAGTCAATGATAAAATTGATCAAAATAACTGAAATGGCTATTATACCCCTGAGTTTTAAAAATCACTAATTAAAATACTTTTCTCTCTTTCTTCTTCCCCATTTCTGCCGATGGTGTCTCGGTAGAGAAAGCTTCTACCGTGACCGCCGTTGTTGGTTCTCTGTCACCTCCGAATAGAGCAAAACAGACTGATCGAAAGTGATTTCTCCAATAGAGTATAATTGACATCAACAAACCGGATGAATCAGAGTAAAAATCGACATAAATAAACCATTGCTCAGATTTCGTGATTTTTGCAACAAAACCATTGCTCAGAATTTGTGAAGTCGTGTACGGCGGAGCAGTGAGGGCATGGCATACGGCACAGTGTGGGTAGATGGCGTACAACAGCGCAGTGACGACGGCGCGGAAGGAGGAATAGGGATATGGCTTACGGGAGGAAGAAGATGAGAACTTGGGCCAAAATGTTTTTGGCCCATTTTCTAATTAGGTAATATGCAGATATAAGCCTATATGTTGAGAAAAGTGCAAATATAACCCTCAGTTGTTTTTAGTGCAAATATAACCCTGACTGTTGAATAAAAGTGCAAATATAACCCTTCGGCCATGTTTCCGGCGTTGACCATTAGAATCCGGCAGTTGACCATCAGAATCTGGCAGTTGACCAACTTGCAATGACTAAAATACCCATATGGCTGAACCCTTGACTTCGAAGGACACTTTTGCCCTTATTATCATTGGGCCCACAAAAAACCATATGTTAACTTCCTTTGTTTTCAAAAAAACTGGTCATTCCTTAAACCCATCCCTTCTTCTGCATCAATCCACCTAACTTCCTTAGTTTTTCCTTCCCCTGCTAGCCACTCTACTGAACTTCACCACCGCAAATTTCCCTCACCACCATAATCAATTCTCGACCACCGAAACTCCAAGGATGATTGTCTCGACTCAAATTCTGACTCTGTGGATAAAAGGACGACTCCCTAGACTGAAATTCTGAATTCGTGACTTTATCCCAACTCAAATCCACCGTAAATTGATCATATCTGAAGAACCCTGCGAACGATGCACGTCCTCTTCACCACTTCCAATTCTACAAATTTTGCGATCAGGAATGTGCCAAATCGAACCGATGAGTAGCTGCCTCTAATCTAGACAAAATTTGAACAAATCCGACTTTGATTTTAACTTTGACGGTTGCAAATTCCGATGAAATCTGACCACCACCACCGCCACCAATCCCTGGCCACCACCGCCACCAATCCCTGGCCACCACCGCCACCAATCCCTGGCCACCACCGCCACCAATCCCTGGCCACCACCGCCACCAATCCCTGGCCACCACCGCCACCAATCCCTGGCCACCACCGCCACCAATCCCTGGCCACCACTGCCACCAATCCTAGGCCACCACCGCCAAGCTCTCCTAGCAACCACCACCTTCACCCCACCACAAATCGCATCCCTAAACCCAGCTCTGCATCGCCCCAACTCAACCTCGCCTGCCCCGCCATCACCTGTGCCTCCACCATCATTGTTTCTGCCTCCACCCGTAACCTTCATAACCGCCTCCCGCTAAGCCATGGGAGAGCAGATCTTGCTCTTAATCAGAGCCCCAAACCTCAGTCCTTCCACATTAGGGTGACGATGGCGATGGTTGGTATAAGAAGGTGGTTAGGTTGGAGAAGAGAGATCGGAAAGACAGAAAATGAGGAGAAGAAAGAAGAAGAACAGACAAAAAAATGAGGAGAAAGAAGAAGAAGAAGAAGGGAAAAAGAAAGAAGAAGATGCAGGTGGTCAAGGGTTTGAAGGAGATGAAGGGCAATATGGTCATTACCTCATTTGAAATTTTCAATTGTTTTTAAACATAAATTGGGAGGGTAAATTTGTTTTTTCACCTAATTCCAGCATCAAATTGCCGAAAAAGGTTATATTTGCACATAACCTGAATAGATAGGGTTATATTTGCACTTTCAATTAGCGCGGGGTTATATCTGCACTTTCAATTAGCGCAGGGTTATATCTGCACTTTCATCAATTATATAGGGTTGTATCTGCACTTTTCTCTTTCTGATTTGTTTTTTTTTCTTCATTAAACAAAACAACGTCGTTTCACTTATACAAAAATGACGTCGTTTTGTTTAATGAAGAAAGAAAAAAATTTAACAAATCAGAAAATGGCAAGAGTATTCTTCATCATAGCTCACCAGAGCAGCCTGCAACCTAGAGTTTAGTTGGGGCAGCGCAGCCTGCAACCGAGGGTTTAGCCGGTCTCTTCCTCATCTTCAATCGCCAATCATCTTCCAATTCGCCGCCAGTCATCTTCCAGTTCGACTCTGAGCCAATCCCTAACTCGTCGGTCATCTCAAGTTCATCAGAGTCGGTGGCTCTCTATTCGAGTTCCTCTGTTAGAAGTTAGCGGTACCCTCTGTTCGATTTCCCTCTGTTCAAAGTTAGGGATTGCCCTCTGTTCAAGTTCGAAGACGAGGCCGTCTGTTCGGCGGTGATGGATTAGTAAAATTAAAAGGAAAAGTCAAAGGAAAAGGGTTTAAAACAAAATTTTAAAATAAAATTAAAAGGAAAAAAATAAAATGTTTTTAATTAGTAAAATTATGTAAATACCCCTAACCTTATTGGAAAATAAATCTGGTTTACCTGAAAATCACTTTGGGGATCAAACAAATCAATTTTAACTTGTTAATTGTTGAATAAAGGCGGTATTGGCCTTGGGGATCATAGGATGGTATTGGATCATATGTTAGGGGCCAAAATAATAATTCAGTCTTATTTTTATTTTTATTATGCTTATTATAGTTAGTATATGATCATAACCGTTCCCTCTCTTTCATCACCGACAAAGCTCTCCAACTCCTCCGTAACCCTAAAGCCGCCGGCACCTTAATCTCCCCTCTTTGGGTGATTTCTTCAACCGGAGGAGGGGTACTTCTCATTATTTTCTTCAACTCATTTTAGTTTTGCTTTTTTTGCAGATTTTGGTCACCAATTTAAGTTACTTTTTGTGCAAGTTTAAGCGTTGTCAATGGAGCTTCCGGTGATATCAAATGTGCTTCTCTGGTGTTATTTAAGGTCGAATCATTGATGGTGAATCGAGAAATCGTGCCACAAACTTCAACAGCTGCTCTCCGACTAATTCCTTCGATTTGAAAGTTTCCACAACCCTAAAGTCATCCATCTTCGGCAATCTCTTTGCTGATATTGGTCACAAATTTGAGCTAATTTTTGTTCAAGTTTAAGAGATGTCAATGGAGCTTCCGATGATATCGATCTGGAGCTATTTAAGGATGAATCATTGATGGTGAATCAAGAAATCGTGCCACAAACTTCAAAAATGGCTCTCCGACTAATTCCTTCGATTTGATAGTTTCCACAACCCCAAAGTCATCCATCTTTGGCAATCTCTTTGACAAACCTTTAGAAAATGATGCAGTACGGCTGGTTTATTTCTGAGAAATGATCGGAGTGTTGGATTTGGGTACTCTGAACATGCAAAAGGAAGGAATTGTGATCCAAGGTAATTTTGTTTCGGTTTGAGTTTTGAATTTGTAGCCTCCCTCAAAGATGATGTTTGTGATAAATGCTCGAAGGAAATGCGTGCTCGCCGACGAGGTGAGCAACTCGCCGGCGAGTTTATGTGTTTTTGGTTGCTGAAATTTTGCTCTATTTTCACTCAAATCTGGCAGGTTTAATTGGTTTCAGGTCGAATGATTCGATTGGAAGCTTTTTGGCATGATTGGGTTGGGATTGGCTAAAATTGGGTGGTCCGGTTCTGATCAATAAATATAAGTATAGTTATTAGCAACCATAATTTTAGTTCTGCAATTTTACTTCTCGTGTATTTTAGTTTAGTTTATCTGGATTTCAATTTGCTATGGAAGTTCTATATTTTAAGGCTTTATTTTCTTGACAAAGTCTTGTGTAAAACCGTCTCACGGTGAGATCGGAGATTAAATTGCAAAGATTTCAATATGGGATTTCATATTAATGTTTTAAAAGTTCAGAAATTTAATATGTAATTGTGATAATTGCAATTTAGTCCAGTTCTATTAATTTTTTGCCCCCAAATTTAATTTACTTTTTTCCTATTTTGCCTCTAGTGCTTGGTCTCACCATGAGACGGTCTCACAAGAGACGAACTCTATTTTCTTATACCTCTCTGCAATGATACTTGTGATCTATTAATTGTAATACTTTGCCAATAATTTCTGATTTAAAGAAAAAAATTGTTCTAGGAGAATTCGTAGCTGAAAAAAAGAAAGGAATATATGGATATCTTTGAATCTTTATTGAAATTAATCAAAACTTTAAGTTTAGCCGTATAAATTTGCGGAAAATCAATCCTTGTGAAATTTAATAAATTGAGTTCGTTTCTTGGAAAACGGTCTTGTTATAAGTCATGAAAAGACCAGAGTTTAAACTGTAAATTAGAAGAAATGAATATATAATTTTTGAGTTGCATTAATCGAGTCAAAAATTTATAACTATTACACGTTGTATCACTAGCGGATCTACTTGTGTGCGTAGGGCAATTGCCCTACTATTTGTGTGTGTGTGTGGAAGATGATTTTTTTGAAAATTTTAGTTAATTAATATATACTTTTTTATTAGTACCCTTGTAAATTTTCATTTTAGTCCCACTTTATTCCTCTAAATTCTAAAATTTCTCATAATTTTAACACCACCTTCAGAGATAGAGTTTTAAAATTAAATTGTGACGTACCAAATTTTTTTTCTAGATCTGCCAATGTGTTATATATTAAATTTTTAATATTGCAACTAAAACATTTTCCTAATAAATTAAAGCCGTATCCGTATGAGGTTTACAATTTGCAACACTAGTTTCCAATGTGAAACCAAAGACAAAAACACTCCATAATCACACTTTCACTACTAATTTCAGCATTAAAATGTGATTCTAATTACTTGAGACAAAACACCACACAATTAAAAATCGTATTTGCTAGATCATCTGTTTCTCTTCATAAGCGACTCAGATCCACGACCTCGAAGTTATAGATTAGCCATACTTAATTAAATGGGCACTTGAGAAATGCTTTCTTGCGGCTACAATGGCGGCTGCTGAAGATGAACCCTTCTCATCACCTTCGCCTGGAACCATGAAGCATGAGATGAATAGCCTGAGGAACATGGAGACTAAATCGTTAGATCCAGTACTCATCTTATAAAAGGTCGACTTTCACGAGACTGATTCGTTTTTACGGAGCTCTTCTATAATGATAAAGGGCTTGTTAAAAGAATGTAGTGCGTTCAATGGGTTTTGCTGAAATGAATTTATAGGGGATTTGGTTGATGAAGATGAGATGAGTCTTATTTATATGATATAAAACTTCTTGGAGGAAAAGAAATTAAAGATGTTGGGAAACCACATGATGGAAGTTTGAATTGTAATAGCCTAGCGAACAAGTTAGCAAGTAGAAAGTGACTCTTCTTGACTTTGACGAACAAATTTGACTAAACAAGCAAAGATGAGTTTTTTTCCTTTTTCAATTCTTAAAATTTAAACCTTAAGGTCAAATAAAGATGTTGTTCTTGACTTTGACGAACAAAGTGACTCTCTTTTGACTAAACAGACGAAGGTGAGTTTTTTTTTCTTTTCAATTCTTAAAATATAAACCTTAAGGCAAAGTCTTGGGAAAGACGGTCTTTCCATAGGCTTATGGAAAGACGGAGTTTGATTAGAATAATAAAAGGTAAAAGATGTTAGTTGCAATATTAAAGTTTTAGTATGAAACATGTAGTGGTTATAAAATTTATAACCCGGTTCATGCAACCCAAAAAATTTATCTTAATTTCCTCTAATTTACACTTTAAACCTTGGTCTTTCCATAACTTATGGAAAGACCGTCTTTCAAGAGACGGACTCAAACCTTAAAGGTCAAAATAAGGATGTTTTTTTTCTAGGGAAAAGTGCAAAAATGACCACATTAAAATGAGAGAATGCAGATATAACCTTGTATAATCTGAAAGTGCAGAACTAATCTTATCTTTAGGTCAAACTGTGCAGTTTTACCCAATTTACACTATTCTGGCATTGATCGAACAAATTCAGGCATTGACCATTTATGAAAAGATAAATATACCCCTGACCCTAAAACAAAAAATTGAATGACCATTATACCCTAAGCTTAAGCTTCTTCATCAACCCTAAAATCCTAAGCTTCTTCTTCAGCTTCAAACACCAGCGCTGCCCCGAGCACCGCCGCTCCAAGCCCAAGCACACCCGCTCCGCCGCCGAGCCTCTGCCCCCAGCCCAGAACCACCGCCACCCTTGCCATGAACCACCGCCACCCCTGCCATGAACCACCGCCACCCCTGCCATGAACCACCGCCCCAAGCCGCTGCCAAGTGATGCGCCCCAATTTACCGCAGACGCCGTAGGTGATCAAAATCTACAAAGACAAAGCCCCCGGAGGTTTTCGGGGGGAAGAGGCTCCGACAGCTAAGTAAGCAAACATGCTACAAGAGTGTAATTAGGAATGAATAGTTGAGTGTATAGGGTACCTTTAGCCTTTATATAGGTAGGCAAGTAGGACAACTATTTTGTTTGCTTGTGGAGCAAGTACTCTCACCTTGGCCCAGCCCAAAAGGCTTTACCCAAAGGGTAAAGCTATGGACCGGTTGGCCGGGTGTACGGGCATTTAGGCCCATACAGATTTACACATTATTAAGAAGCCCCTGGAAAGTTGAGGATTCAGTCTTAGAATTTATCCCAAGAGCGGGTCCGAATCTGTGCTCGCGTATGTGGGTTCGTCGCTGGTCCCTTTTCATGGGGACGCTTTGAATTGACGGCTGAGCGAGGGTTCATCCTCCAAAATCATTAAACACTCCAGGGGTACGTTCTTGGTCCCCCGCGACGAGTTGAAGGTCTTTCCTAGGTTGAGGCTTTGAACCTGTTGTTCAAGCTGATAAATATGTCGGGGGTTTGACCCTTGGCTTTCTAGTCTATGCTAGAGCTCAGGGGCCTAAATCCCACCTCTTTAGTTTCCCCAAGGGCCTTCGGGGCCCCGTTAGTTCCGAGTGAGGGGTTTGGTCCTTAGGTTTTCTGATTTGTGTCAGGGACCAAAAGACCTTTGAGCCCCATTAACAGAAATAGAGAACTAAATTTCTTGCCTTCTAATCTGGGTTAGGAAACGAGGGCCTTATAATTATTTCACGTATATATCAGGAGAGAGAAACGCTCTCGAATCTGTGTTAAAGCCATATATTGTGCGGATCTTAGTACCTTACCCATAGAGGGCATGACGTTAGGGTTTCCAATTTGTGTTGGAGCCCTCGGTGGTTCGAGTCCTAGTGAACCAGGATGGGGATTCAAAGTTTAGTCTTCCATTTTGTGCCAGAATCCAGGGGAGTCTGAATCCATACTTTTTCATTGTACAGGGTTCAAGCTCTGGTTTTCTAAACTGTGCTAGAATCAGGGAATTCAAACCCTGTACATAGTGCGTTCGTCCTTTGGGTTCTAATCTGTGCTAGAATCCCAAGGGTTTGAATTCAAGCATTTTAAGCGTAAAGGGTCTGGGCTTTGTGGGTTCTAGTTTGTGCTAGAGCCCAAGCGGCTCGAATCAACCTGCGAAGGGGTGAGGGGCTCGACCTTTGGTTTTCTAATCTTCATTCAGAACTGAAGGGTTTGAGCCTAAAGCAAGAAAAGAAAAGGTCGTGTAGGATTAGGGTTTGAATCCAAGGCGAGAAGTGGAAAGGTCGTTAGCGTGATGCTTACTCTCTTCTTCTGGGCACGTAGAGCCTATGATGGGTTCCACACATGCAACTTTCCCCATAAAAACCTCTAATTTCTCCCCCACACGGCCCATTTACCCACATACCTATTTTCTGTGTGGCCGCCTGAGGTAATGATTACATTTTATTCCCTCTATAAATATTAGGTTTTCACCGCCCTCCCATCACTTCATCCTCAAATCATTTTCAAATTTTCAGCAAACCCTTCCTTTCTCAGAGCACTTGACCGGAGATTCTTCCACGTTCTGCATTTCTCGGGAGCTCACGCTGCTTTCCAGCCAATCAATTAGTAAGTCCCTTGTCTCTTAACCTTTAATTTCTGTTTTAGGATGTCGCAAACACCGTTGTTGGGGAAGAACTCTATTCTGGCCTATTTTCTTACCGTTTCTACATCCGCTGGCACAGAGAGCTCCCATTTCCAAGATTTCGATGTTGTTCCATCTTTGGCAGCCAGTTCCTTTGCAATGGGTTTGGAGGCTGGGGGAAGCTCCAGTAGTTGCTCTAGTAGTTGCTCCGCACCACCTCCGGGCTTTCATCGGAAAGTGGCCTTGTCACGGTGTAAGGTGCCGAGTTAGGCAAAGGTTCGGGAGGACAACGAGATTTCTCCCTACTTCTTCAAGAAAATCTTGACTCCAATCCTCGAAAGCCCTCAAATTCCATGGTTCCAAAGTTTACCAATCTGTTAAAGACGTTGCCTCTGTGGGTCCAACTTCTAGAGGATTTACGGTTGAAGGACCTTCGAGAGGATTAAAATCCAATGGATACAAGACCCGGTCGGTGCGTAGCCTACGAGCGGTATCTCCGGTTTGGGGTATGGTTTCCCTTACCTCCCATACCCTCTCATCTTCTCAAGGAGCACCGAGTAAGTCTGGCCCAAGTGCACTCGAATATCGCTCTTCTTGTTATGGCGTTCCTGGCTCTATGCAACAGCCTAGGTATCACTCCTCGTTACAAGATTTTTCAATCTCTATACTACCTTTTCGAGAGCAGGGTACATACAGCAGGAGGCCGGGATACGAAGCTTGGGGGGATCATGACCCTATGCAACAGGTTTTCGAACGACCCCATGAAGATCTCATCAAACTATAAAGGGTGGCACCAATCCCCCATTTATACATTCGAGAAGAAGGCTGAGGAGTACTATGTACCTGATTGGAATCCAAAACCAAGGTTCAAGAATCCTTCCACCTATGTTGCTCTGGAGGGTGTGATAGCTAATAGAGATCGACTGCTAAGAGATCCCCTCGATATATTGAGGAATTTTGATTTTGTCTGACCAGAGTAGGTGTATGATTGGATCTATTGCCAAAAGCCAGTCCTGATAGAACCCCTTCCTCCGGTGAATTCTGTGAAGTCTCCTCCGCCAAAGGGAAGGAAAAGGAAAATAAGAGTTTAAAGGAAAGGAAATGGGAAGGAGATGAGGACAACCAGCCCAAGAAAACAAAAGTAAAGAGAAAAACCTCTTTGATTGATGATGAGGAGGCTTTGAAAAAGCCAAAGAAGCAAAAAACCAAGGCTAATAGTTCAAAACCTTTCGGGCATGCCTCGAAGCCTGTTGAAGCAAAGCTGGAGCCTGCCAGAGCAAGCAATTCCGGAGAGGCACCTATTAGGATTTCTTCCCCACCCTCCGAAGGTGTTTGCGACATCCTTAGTTTATGCTTTGATATTTTATACATTCTATCTTTTCTCTCTCCCTTTTTGTTGACTAATTCGTGTTTTTTCTTGTTTCATTTAGTGAACTTTGCTAGTACTCTTGGTTTTGACAACAAGATGGAGGCCGAGACTGTGTTTAAGGAGGCCTATCATGAGGTTCCCAGTGACTATATGATTTCAAGCCCCGTTCGACCGGAAGCTCATTCCAAGGTTCAGTCGGAGCTCCAGGATGAATCTACTAGGAACAAACGGGGTTGCAACGGTTCTTCTTTGCTCCACCCCTCCCCTCGAAGCAAAAAACTGTTACAGCCATGCAACTTCCGAACCACCCCCTTCAACCAGAACATGGTCTTTCTGGGAACACTAGATCGAAGGCTATCCATCTCATGGGGAAGAGCAACTTTCCCCTCTGGGTGGCGAGAGTCGCTCTTTGAGTCTTGTCTTGGAGGCGCCCGCCTTTTCAATTGCTCTGGACTCTGTTGCCCTGGCTTACATGGCTAATGCCAAAGAGGTTGAACTAGTGGTTGGTAAAGTCAAAGAGCTCGAAGGGGAGCTGAGGGAGTTGCTTCCCGTTATAAGGAAGAACTGAAAAATGGGGCCTTTTATTACGAGGTCAAGCGTGTTAAGGCTGCCCTCACCTACAAAGAAGAGTTGGAGAAGTAGGCCCTTATCCATAAAGGGGAGATTGAGAAGCTGGAGCTCGAGAATGACACTCACTTGAAAAAGCTTGAGCTGAAACTCTCGGAGGCCCAGGCGGAGAATGCCAATCTTGCCGCCTTTTGCTCTCCCGAGCAACAGGCTTCTGCATTTGAGGCCTACACTGATAGGCTAGTGAAGACCCAGGGGTTTCAAAACTTCTTCTCAAACCTCTCCACAGTTATGGTGGGGCTTTCTTGGAACAACTTGGCTTGTTCCATCCCCAAGGATCTCCTTTTCGATTATGCGACTATGTTGAATGTTTACAAGAACAACTCGGAGCCGAGACAGCTGAGCCATCTCTGGTGGAAGTCTATCCAAGATGGGGGCATTAAACTCCCCATCCTCGACCATTTGAAGTGTTTCGACAAGTACTTTTTGACAGAGGAAATCCATCACTTAGAGGTGGATGAAGATACAGAGTTGAAAGAGTTGAACCCCCTTACCACTCTGAGATCTCGATGTGGGTCTGCTCCCTCGAGTTCATCTCAAGCGACTCCTAGCATAGAGAAAGATGTATGAAAAATTTTCCCCTTGGGGCTCCTAATGTACTCTTTAGGAGACTTTCCTAACTTTTTTACTTATTAATGAAGAATTCCCTTTTCTTGTACTTATGTGTTGCAAAATGGCACTTCATTCTACATTTTCTTTCAAGTCATGAAAGAGTGGTATCACCGAATCGATGAATGATCTTGGGAGCATTGGATCAAGGCATCTCGGCTCTAGTACAGGTCTGTCTAGCTCGAAGAGGAGCTTCAAGCAGTGCACGAAGGACTGGGCCTATGGCGCAGTGAACTTCACGAGAGGCAGAAAGAATGTCTCAACGCACTGAGTCGTTCAAGAGAGGAAAGAGATTCCTAGACTGCGGTGAAGGACAAGATTTTGGGAGACTTCCATTCTCTTAAAGTTCGGAATAATAAAGTTCTTGAAGAGAAAACTACCAAAGCCGGGTTCACTTCGTGGCACGAGTGACTTACCACCGCTAAGGCATATAAATCAGCTAAGGGGTATCGTCTTCTCGATCCAACGAGTCCATTGAAGGCTACCGTCGTAAGGCTCAAGTGGCTCAAGAAAACATGGAAGTGGCTCGAGCAACCTTGAAGACTGCTATTGCCAAACTCGGGGAATGGAAAGAAGAACTTTGGAAATATCAGCGAGATCTAGTCTCTGCCTTAGAGAAAACTATTAGGGAGAATCAAGCTATTATTGGAGCTGTCTATAGAGACAAAGAGAAGGTTGATAAGAAACTTTTCGAACTGTACAAAACATACGAGGCAACTGCCAACAACCTTTGAGCATACGGGCTCCGACTTGCGCCGGTCGAAGCTCCACTGGTTGAATATTTTGAAGTCTTTCTTCAAGATACTATCAATATTATGGAGCAGAAGCACATTACCAAAAATCTAAAGCATCATGAAGCTTATGAGGAGGCACAAAGGTGGCCGGATTGACTACGAAGAATGAAAGTGGGGCTTCGAGTTCCCGCACCGCTCCTAGAAGAGGTGAGGCTTTGGGATCTGGTAAAGCCTCTCCTCCTGTGGCTTCAACTCAGAGGGTTAACCTGGGGGGGCAACCCGATTGGTGCCACTGGCCGAGGGAGGGATTCTTCGTCCGGTAGGGGAGGTAACACTGTTGGTCGAAGCCGAGCACGACCCATTGACAACGAAGAAGAACCTTTAGTTAGAAGACCAAGATGTTAAGTCCTAGGGTCCCCGTATTTCATCCGGAGGCTACTATCGTAGGTCTCCTTGAAGTTTTCCTAGTTGTAAAATAGCTGTAACTTATTTTTGTTTACTTGTAAGCCATTATTGACATTTATTATTGAAATAATACTTGTGAAGGGCAATTGACCTTCCAACCGTGCTAAATTTCTTAGCGCGTTTTCTCTTCCGACTTTGCTGTTTAGTAAATTTTGTTGATTTTTTGTTAAAGGGGCTTTGATAGCCCTTCGAGTAGTTTACAAGGTATGTGCCTTGAGCGCTTAATGTGCGTTCGATGGGGTTTGGATAGCCATTTGAACTTTTTACAGGGTCTGAGCCTTGAGCGCTTTCTGCGTGTTCGATGGGGTTTTGATGGCCCTTAGAACTCTTTACAAGGTCCGAGCTTATGTGTTTTTGCGCGTTCGATGGGGCTTTGATAGCCCTTTGAACTCTTTACAAGGTCTGAGTTTTGGGCGTGTGTTGTGCGTTCAATATGGCTTTGTTGGCCCTTTGAACACTTTATAAGGTATATGTCTTGGGCGCTTGTTGCACATTCGATAGGGCTTTGATAGCCCTTTGAATTCTTTACAAGGCCTGAGCCTTGGGTGTTTGTTGAGCATTTGACATGGCTTTATTGGCCCTTTGAACTCTTTACAAGGTTTGTGCCTTGAGCGCTTGTTGCGCATTCAATGGGGATTTGATAGCCCTTTGAATATTAGTGACTCCATTTTTAGGAGGATGATTTGTAACGTATGCTCAAATTATTTTGAATCCAGAATCAACAACATGTCATTACGAATTATCAAAGACAAGAGGAAACATATCGACCCGTAGGACTACGAGGGTGTCCTCCGACCTAAATGCATCTAGAACTGGGCCTTCTCTCAGCCCCCTCGAGTTTGTTGGGATTTTGGTGTATAATACCTCCTAAGGTTGGATATGTTCCATCTGCACGGAATGAGTTCACCCTTGGGGGTTTCCAACATATAACTACCTCCCGGGCTGGCTTCGATGACTCGGTAGGGTCCTTTCTAGTTTGCTAACAGGTTCCTCTCTGGTTCTATACGACTCTTCTCATTTTTCCTCATTATTTGGTCTCCTGGGGAAAACTAGACTTTCGGACCCTCCTGTCGTGATACCGCTTAACCCTTTCTTTGACCTTGGCTTCGCGGAGGTTAGCTCTCTCTCTTTTCTCTTTGAGAAGGTCCAAATCTAAGTGGTGCTGCTCATATTGTCTTCTTGTCATCCGTTGCTGATAGCAAACCGTCGAAAGGTGGGCGGTCTTATCTCCATTGGAATGACCGCCTCCGAGCCATACACCAGGCCAGTAGGGGGTTTCACCTGTAGTAGATGATTTCATTTTTTGGAATGACTAACGCACGTTGGGTAATTGGTTGTTCTAGTTTCCACCTTCCCCTTCAAGCCTCGATCGAATGCCGTTAATAATGGTTTTATTAGTGACCTCCTCCTACCCATTTTCTTGAGGGTGGTAAATGTTTGTAACCGTTTGGCCGATCTTGTATTCCCTACACCAGCTTTTAAAAGGGTCATTGACAAACTGAGCACCATTGTCACTTATGATCGTTCGAGGGATCCCAAATTTGCATATGATATTCTTCCAGCAAAACCCAATCACTGTTTTTCCCTTTATGCCAGTTAGGGTATCGACCTTGACCCACTTTGTAAAGTAGACTATGGCCACAATCAGGTACCGAGAGTGGCTTGGGGCCTCCGGGGAAGGTCCCATCAAGTCGATCCCCCATTTTTCAAATGGCCAAGAACTTTTAATATTCATCATTTCTTCTTGAGGGATTTGGGTGATTGGTGTGTGCATTTGGCATTGGTGGCAAGCCTAGATATGCTTGTTTGCCTCTTCGAATATATTTGGCAATCAATATGCAGCCAGGAGAAGCTTTTTAGCTACCGATCGAGCCCCTTGAAGACTTCTGCAGGCCCCCCCCATGGGTTTTGCGAATCAAATAGTCAGCTTCATGGGGGGCTATGCATTAGAGGAGTGGTTGGAGATGGCCACGACGATATAGGAAATCTTCGTTGATCACATATTTAGGCGCCTTTAGCCTAACCTTCCTTGCTTTGATAGGGTCCTCCGGGAGAGGCACATCTCGATGGTAGCTCATAATAGGCGCCATCCACGACTCTTTCTCTTCAACCACCATCACAGGTACTTCCTCTTCAAAGCTATGCTTACTTAGTGTCTCCACCATTAAGTTCCCCTGAGATTGCAATTCCAGGTCCGATGAGGCCAATTTTCTTAGGGTATCGGTCTTGTGATTCTTCTCTTGAGGGACTTGAGTGAGGGTATAATTGTGGAAATATTCGAGAAGGGGCTTCACCATTTCCAAATAGTGTTGCAAGCTTCTTTCCCCGGCCTTGTATTCCCCCTTGACTTGAAAGATCGCAATTTGGGAATCAAAAAAAATATCTAGGCTTCGAACTCCCAAATCCTTGGAAATTCGAAGGCCTGTGATTAGCACCTCATACTTCGCCTCATTGTTCGTGGCGTTGAAGTCAAAGTGTAGAGCATAGGGGTAATCTTTCTGATTGGGGCTTCTGAGTAAAACTCCAGCCCCTCTACCTCCGAATTCAGAGGACCCATCTACATAAAAATGCCATGTCTCTTGGGGTTCATTTTCGTATTCGATTTCTATCAGTTTTGTGGTTTCGACAATGAAATATACTAATGTTTGGCCCTTGATAGTTGTCCTTGAGAAAAACTGGATGTCGTGTTTACCCAGTTCGATTTCCCATTTCAACATTCTTCAAGAGGTCTTCGGCTTTAGAATTACCTACCTAATTGGGTGACTGGTGAGTAGGATAATCATGTGGCTTTGGAAATACGGCCAGAGGCGCCTTGCAGCATGTACAATCCCCAATATTAGCTTTTTGAATGCAATGTAGTGGTCTCTGGGCCATGTAACGCCCTACTTACGAAGTAGATTGGGTACTGGTTTCTGTCATTTTCCTTTACCAAGACAGCACTCATCGCTAGGGGGGATGCTGAGATGTATAAATATAGATCTTCCCCCTTGTTTGGTTTCATAAGGGTGGGCAGACTTCGTAAGTACTCTTTCAACTCTCGGAAGGCTTTATCACAGTCATTCGTCCATTCAAATTTCTTTGCTTTTTGAACTACCTCAAAGAATGGAAAGTGTTTTCCAGCTCCCTTTGAAAGGAATCTGTTGAGGACTGCCAATGAGCCTGTGAGTATTTGGACATCTTTGACTGTTTTTAGGGGCTCATATTCATCAATGCTTCAATTTGCTTAGGATTGATATCGATCCCCCTCTCTGAGACCATAAACCTCATAAATTTACCAGCTCCCAATTACGCATTTAGTGTGGTTTAATTTTAAATTGGCTTCTCCGAGCATCTGGAAGGTCTCTTCGAGGTCCAGTTAAAACTGGTAGAGCCCCTTGCTTTTAACCACCATGTCATCAACATATATCTCAATGTTTCTGCCAAATTTTTTTGTGAAGAGTTTATCGACCAGCCTTTGATAGGTGGCACCTGCATTCTTCAACCCAAATGGCATTTTCTTGTAGAAACATATTCTCACATCAATTATAAAAGATGTTTTCTACTTATCCTCCTCTTCCATGAGTATCTGGTGATAGCCCTTATGAGTATCGAAGTAGGCCAACACCTCATATCATGTTATGGCTTCGACCAGTGCGTCAATGGAGGGTAAGGGATAGCTATCTTTGGGGCAATGTTTGTTGAGATCCGTGAAGTCTATGCACATTATCCAAGCTCTGTCATGCTTGGGGACCATCGCCGAATTAGATATCCATTAGGGGTAGAATACCTCTTCGATTACTTCTGCCCGAAGCAGCTTTTGGACTTCTTCCTTTATGGCTTCAACCCTTTTAGGGGCAAAGGATCTGCGCTTCTGCTTGATTGGATTTTGGGAGGGGTCCACATTCATCTTGTAAACCATCAGCTATTTAGGTACCCCCGTGAGGTCAAAAGTGTCCCACAAAAACACGTCGACGAAATTATCTAGGATGTCCTTCAGTTGTTTCCTCGTTTTAGGGGTATCATTATCCCCACGGGCACCATTCCTGTGTCTCGAATGGTCATTGGTTTTGTGTCTGTGGGTTTGATTTCTCCCTTTACCGAAGCCACTATATCATCCTTCTTAGCCTCTTTAGGAGC
The DNA here is from genome assembly GCA_037428765.1 of Rubia yunnanensis. Lineage (NCBI taxonomy): Eukaryota > Viridiplantae > Streptophyta > Magnoliopsida > Gentianales > Rubiaceae > Rubia > Rubia yunnanensis. The sequence goes on along the minus strand of CM075071.1, from coordinate 72,894,883 downwards.
TATGGCTAAACAGCTTCGGGTCGCTTGATCCCTCCAGATAACTGCTATCCCCCGTTTTGTGGGGAACTTCATGGTCAAATGATAGGGGAACCATACCACACGTGCTTGGCACATCCAAGGCCTCCCAAGTATCACATTGTATTGAGAGACAATATCAACCATTGTGAAGCTACAATCCATTGTGACTTCCTTGTCTTCGTCTACCACTCTAACCGAGAGGATCACAACCCCTAGGGGTAACACTATTTTCCCGATAAAGTCGGACAGGAGAGGGTTGTTCTCCTTAGACTTTCACGTCTAAGCCCCAATTGGTCGAAACAGTTTGCGAACATTACTTCCACCCCAATGTCATCGTTCACGAACACCCTTTTGACATAAAAATCTACGATGGTTGCAATGATCACCATTAGGTCTGTGTGTGGGGTTTAGCTTGGCACCAGGTCATCCTCCGAGAAGGTAATTGCTTCTTCATGTCGGAAACGCTTTTGACAGGGTTCACCGGGAGGCACGCACCGGGACTGGGCTTTGATGATCATGTTCAAAGCTTGGTCACTTACAACTCCATTAATGAAGTTAATCACTCAGTTTTCTCCATCCCTTTCATTCCTGTCCGACCAAGCCTCAGCCTCGGGTCGGACCCCTGCTTGGTTTCCAGCGTAGTTTGCTTCGTTTGCCTGCTGTTCTCTACCCCCTCGATAGGATTTCTTTTTGCCTTTACAACGACGTTTTGACCTTCCCTTCGAGGTGGATTCTCTTCTCGAACCCTCGACACATTCGGGGAGTAAGCCCTCTCCCGTACATCTTTCAACGTCTTATCTTAGGTGGGTGCCATCATTTGTGTTGTGGCCTCATTCTTTTTTATACACACAAAACTTTGGAGAATCTCTTTTTCCATGGTAGTCCTTTCTAGGAGGGGGGCTCCAAAACATCCCTTTGTGGATAGAGCGTATCTTCATTGGGGATATGGTCAAGGGGGTGTAGCCCTCGAACGCTTTCTTCGGAGGGTCAGGTCTTTTTTATCGTGACTCAGAGTTCTTAGGCCTCTTTTCAGCACATCTATCCCACTTTCGTTTCCTCTTCGTGGCTTCTTCAATTTTTGAATACTGTTCCACAATTTCCTATAACTGCTGCAGGGTCTCCGGTTTTTTCAAGACCAGTTTTTTGTACAGGTCGAGATGCGTCACCCCATTCATATATCTGAGGATCACCTCATCCTCTATTCGATTGATCATGCTAAGGCTCTCGTCTACATATTGATGGTAGAATGCCTTCGTCGATTCGCCTGGCCTCTACTTACTCTGGTAAAGCTCGATCAAGGTTTTCGTAAACCTTTTATTTTGGAAGAACTGTCTCAAAGTGGCCCTTCCAAAGTCTCTATATGAATGTAGCGACCCCCTGCCAGCTTCTTAAACCATTCTTGTGCTTTTCTTCTAAGGTAGCTTCCGACCAGCTTGTATGTTAGCCGTTTGCTAAAATCCCTCAAATTTATCAAACTGAGGAACGTTTGTATGAACTCCCGATCCGAGTCTCCACTGCAAGTGGGAAGCCCTTCGAGTGGCTTTACATCGCTGGGCCATCGAGTGGCCACTATTACAGGACTAAAGGGGGAGGTTGCGACTTTTCGGAAGGCCCAATCAACTTATCGAGTTCTCCTGTCAAGGCATCACTCGATCCCCCTCTTATCCGTTGATCTCTATACAGACTTGGCCAGAATGGAGTATAAAAATAAGGGGTCGAGTTTAAGGATATGTATCCCGAGCGCAATCCCCTACGGTCGAGTTGTAATACAACTCTCGTCGGTAAGGCTAATAGGGGGGAACCTCCGTTCGGGGTCCTGAGTACATTTGGCTTTCGAAACCCGAGAATAATCCCATCGACCCAGCCATCAAATAAGGAATGCTTTGGCTCAAAGCTGGAGGAATTGACATGGACGTGGATTATACCATTGCTTGGGATATGTTCGAGAGCGTTGGTTAGGGCCATGTGAGGGCTCCAACATCCGGTTGATATGACATTCCCGGAGGGGTAGGCAACTGGAATCTTTGTTGCACCATCAGGGGCATCAAAGGCGGGGGGGGGCATCTGCCATTGGACCACACTTTGGTAGAACATTGGGGGATCCACCTGGTAGCCAGCAGATCTGAGAGCCTGAGCCCACAATGCTATATCCTACTGCGGCAGGGGGCCTGCTTTGTTCGTTCCCCTCCCTGCTCAAGCGGCTCCTTGCATAATTTATGTTTACGAATCCGCCATAGCCTACATGAACTGTGACTCATTCTCCCTTGGCCGACGCACCTAGCTTTGTGACGTGGGGGATTCAGCGCCTCCTACTCAAGGTTCGACATTGATCTCCATGGTTCTTAGAGGTGCGTCAGCTTTTGTACGAGAAGCTTCTGGACCCCTCACCTCTAGGAATTGGTCCTGGCCTACTTCCGGAGGCTTGTACCATCACTGGTGGGAGTGGGGTCTGATTGCATATTGGACCTACGCCCTCTCCTTTTCCGGTATGGGGATTGTACTCCTTCGCAGGAGCCTAAAGCTTTGCCTTTTGTTCACTCCTACAGAAAGCGCTTATCGTAGATGTGGGCATAAATAGCAATCTCGAACGTAGATCTAACTGACGGTCCCACTGGGGTTCCCACTTGCTGCACCTCAGTTTACCGTTGCCGTTGTGCCAGTGTATGTGATCAGAATAAGCAAAGACAAAGCGGAGGTTTCCGGGGGGGAGAGGCTCCAACGGACAAGTAAGCAGGCAAGCTACAATGTAATTAGGAATGAATAGTTAAGTGTGTGGGGTTACCTTTAACCTTTATATAGGTAAGGAAATAGATCAACGGTTTTGTTTGCTTGTGGAGTAAGTAATCTCACCTTGGGTCAGCCCAAAAGGCTTTACCCAAAGGGAAAAGCTATGGACCAGTTGGCCGGTTGTACAGGTATTTAGGCCTATACAGATTTACACATTATCACCGAGCACCATCGCGCCAATTCAAATAAAAACATCCCAATAAACTATTAAACAATCAAATATTGAACAATCAAACCATAGATCCCTACCAATCAGCTAATCATCCAAGAACAATCCAACCCATTGCTCCTTACCCCGCCACCAAACCCTAGTTCTGTCACTACCTCTTCCCTCTGCTCCCTACCCCGCTGTCGCTATCCCAATAGCCCTAGCTCCTTCCGATCTCGATCTGCTCGATCCAAAACCCATTGTCGCCTTCACTCGATCCAGAATCCGCTCGATCCAGAACCAACAGCCTCATGCGTCCCCCGTCGTCAAGTGTCCTGGCGTCGATCCAGAACCCTCCCCCACTATCGTATTATTGAAACATCAAGTTTATGTATATAATAGACTCGGCGCCATGAATCCCGGCGCAGATCCGAGTCAAACGCGGGGGTGGTGTTATGGTGGTGGTGGGTTGAATGATTGTGGTGGTGATGTGGGGGCTCAGTGCTGGTTGGTTGGGTGGTGGTGGTGGTGGTGGGGCTGAGCGGTGGTTGGTTGGGCGATGGTGGTGGTGGTGTAAGGGCTGAGCGGTGGTTGGTTAAGCGGTGGTGGTGATGTTAGGGCTTAGAGAAAATGGAGAGAAAGGGTTGAGAACGTGGAAATAATGTCAAACATGGCTCATAGCGATGGCTATTAGTGTCTTTTCTATTTATTTTTTTTAATTTAGGGGTATAATGGTCATTTCACTAATTTCCAACCAATTTGGCCGTTGACATTTTGGTCAACGAAATCCAGGATTATTTCCACGCTTTAAAATTTTACAATATTATTTCTACACTTTCACCCAAAACATAAGGTTAAAATCGCACTTCACTCTTTTTTCTATTACCTGTGATTAAAAGTCAAAACATTTCTAACAAGACAAAACTAAGATGACTTGCACAATTCCCTTCATTTAAATCACCTTTACTTTATTTAAATGATAAATACTTAATTTTAAGGACTATTAGTTATAATTTTAGAGTGGGTCTCCTGACAGGCGGCCTGTCCATAAGCTTATGAATAGGCCACTTATTTCTTACCTTATATACTGCATTTCTTAAATTACATATAAAATTTAAAATTTTTGAAAATATTTTTTTTATATCATATATTTTTATATTTTTACCTTCAAATACATAATATTACTTGTTTTAACTTATAAAATGCAATATTTAAATTTTATAAAAATTACAAAATTTAAGTCAAATGCCCCTGAGTACTGTCCATAAGCTTATGGAAAGTCCGTCTTTCCTGAGAGTTTCCCATAATTGAGTGGGTCTCCTGACAGGCGGTCTGTCCATAAGCTTATGGACAAGCCACTTATTTCTTACCTTATACACTGTATTTTTTAAATTACATACAAAATTTAAAATTTTTTGAAAATATTTTTTTATATCATATATTTTTATATTTTCACCTTCAAATACATATTATTACTTGTTTTAACTTATAAGATGCAATATTTAAATTTTATAAAAAAATTATAATATTTAAGTTAAATGCCCCTGAGAACTGTCCATAAGGCCGCCTTTCCTAAGACTTCCCTTGTAAGAAAGTACTCCGCATTGGGATTATGCGTTAATTGTTGGAAAACTGTTTTTTCTCTGTTCCTTCTTCTTTTTCTAGTTACTCCATCACAACCTCTAGCTTCCTCTTAAATTTTTATTTTTCAAATTATCTTCGATACAATTAATTGGCAAAGTCTTGGAAAATACGGAGTTTAATTAGAATAATAAAAGGTAAAAGGTCTAAGTTGCAATACTAAAAATTTATTATTCAACGTTTAGTAGTAATAAAGTTTATAACCCGATACATGCAACTCGGAAATTTTATCTTCATTTCTTCTAGCTTACACTTGAAAGATCGTCTTTCCATGACTTATGGAAAGACCGTCTTTCCATGACTTATGGAAAGACCGTCTTTCCATGACTTATGGAAAGACCTTCTTTCCATGACTTATGGAAAGACCGTCTTTCAAGAGACGGACTCCAATTAATTTCAGTTCAATAAAAAATAAAGGAATTTTTACACTTCTAACCCTAACTTTAAATTGAAATTGTTAATATAACCCTGCAAAATGTGAATGTGTCAAAATAATCATAACTTTATGATAAAATGTGCAGTTATAACATTTTGTCACTATTCCAGCATTGACTCATCTATTTAGGTGTTGATCGGACCTCAAATGGCAAAATACTCTTGCCCCCATAAACTGAATTCTCATTTTATCCCTTTTAATTCAGGGTTAAATTGTCATTTCCTTGAATTCCGGCCAAATCTCCCGTTGACAATTGAAGTCAATGGTGCGTAGGGTTAGATTGGTACATTCATCATAAGTTAAAGTTATTCTGGGACTTCCTCATTTTGCATGATTATATGGGCACTCTAATCTAAAATTGAAGTCATTTTAGGGTTTGACTCAAAAATAAATTATAAAACCGAACAGAGCATTCTATAATTGAGTTGGTATAACACCCGCGGGTGTACCCCAGTGGTTGGAAGTTGGGTGACCTTTCACGAGGTCACGAGGCAGCCATCGTGTGGGAATGTCCTGAGTTAACTTTGCCTTTGGGCCAATGGCTGCTTGGGCTTCCTGATGGGCACCGAGTATAACTGCCCCCAATGATCTTGGTGGTGGGCTACCGTGACTTACCTCCCACGTGATGACTGTGGTGTTGGCTGGTGTGGGCCGCTGAGGGTGAGTTGTTATCCATTGATCTTGACAAAAGAGTTATGCATAATGCGTGAGTGTGGGCTTCCTTGAAGCCCATTTGCTTTGCCGAAATGGTTGCAGTCCAAAAGGTTGGGCTTGTATCAGTAGTCTCCGGTTGCTATAACACAGGCTAGGTAGACCACCAAAACGACAAAACGACAAAACGAACTACTTGTCTCATTTTCCCCAAACCGTTTCCTCGTAATCTTGTGAAGATAATTTAAATGAATAAAGTATCATTTTTCTATAATACTTTCACAGTTCCTAATTAAGATTTACAAGAAGTATATCTATAGACTTAATAAGTATTTTTTATCAAGTACAATAGTTTGATTTTTAATTGAGAGGTAAGATTAAATCTCATATTACTAGTGGAATCGATTGATAACGATAATCACTTGCTATCATAAATGGAGTGACGCAAATACTGTCTATATTTCTACTATTTATCGGTTGATGATGGATGGTGATTCTTCAACCACGTTTAGTTAAGGTTCTGAATTCAGATTTTTTTTTTTGAAAACGAAAGTATTTTTAAAAATTGTTAAAAAATACAACATAACCAGACAGCCTTTATTATTACCCATCTAAACCTTTATTGCACACCATGATACTACCATCATCTCCACCAACACGCCACTGTTAGTTCAATAAGAACCTAACACCAATAATATCTGACTCACAATTTCAAAAGATTTAGACTTACAATCCAAAAGATGGAATTGGGATGTAGAGTTTCAATATAACTAGGATTGGGGTTTTGACGGAAAACTTGAACTCTAGAGAAAAGATTAGAAAGAATTAAAAGAACAAAAGAGGATTATTGAGATACATTTGATACATGGGTTCGTGTTTTTGTAAAAGGAATGATAAAGAGACATTTAATTTAGAGTAACCCTCCTAGCAGGCGGCTTGTCGATAAGATTATGGGCATGCCACTTATTTCTTACTTTATATACTGCATTTGTTAATTACATATATAATTTAAATTTTTAAAATATTTTTTATATCATATACTTTTTTATATTTTCAGATTCAAATACATATTATTACTTTTTTTAACTTATAAAATGCAATATTTAAATTTTATAATAAAATTACAACATTTAAGGTAAATGCCTATGTGGATTGTGCATAACCTTACGGAAAAGTCGCATTTCCTGAGACTTTCCCTTTAATTTATTCTTTACATTTTAAAATTAGAAAATGTGGAATTGTTTTGTGAATTAATCTAATCATCGTCTAAACCAGACGAAGATCCATATGTTTAGACAAAAATTAAATAGACCTTCTATAGTATTATGACATCTCAAGTTCTTGAAGGATATATCTCACATCGATTTTTTAAAAACTAAATGACTTGCATATAAGGTATTGAGTCACCTCCACTTACTATCATAGAGTTGTAAATCAATTATAATCAGGATAAGAAAGGAATACCCTTTCTGATTGGTTCTGTATATATCATATTCCATATTTGTTTAGGTCTTGTATACTCTTTGTACTCACTATACATATGAATACACACAGCCCTAATTAGGTGTGGGTTTTACATTCTATCATGGTATCAGTCAGGTTTCAATAAAATTCTCTGGCTTTTCCCAAAAAAAATCCACTCTTCTTTCCCGTGTTTTTTCCCGATCTAGGCTGCACCTACCCGCCTTGTTTTTCCGATCATCGCCGCCACTCTCAGGTTGTCGGTGATTGCCCATCGGATCTCTCACGTGATGCCGTCCTCGTTGCACGCGCCGCTGATCCGCCCGTCGTTGGTCTTTTTTTCCGCTATTGTTCGTTGCTGCTCCCTTGTCAACGCACAAAGTTAAATCAGTCGTACGCTGCCATTCACAAGCATGCCGTGTGTTTGGTGCGATTTGCTTTATCTCTTTTATTTGGATTTCTATTTGCTTGTTCATGTGACGTCCATTATGCTTCCATCATTGATCAGCTGCATCACCATTAAGTTTGATGGTTCAAACTATGCTCATTAGCGTACTCAGGTTACTTCTGTTCTTCAGCCTGTCAATTTGATTGGTTTTGTTGATGGATCTTCCAAGTGCCCTGATCTCCCTGTGAGTTTGTCTTCCAAAGAAATCGATGACATAATACTGCGGAAGACAAGGCTCGTGATGCTTGGATCCAGCAGGATCAACTGGTCCAGGCTGCTCTTTTCTCATCCCTGTCACCAGCTGCAATGTCAGTAGTAGACGGTATGGTCACTGCTGCTCAGGTATGGGATGCTTTAGCTACAAAGTACCAGAACAATTCTCGTTCTCGTCGCCTTTTTCTTTGTGATCGTTTGTACAGCATTCGTCACGATGGCCATTCTGTTCAGGATTATTATTCTTGTTTTAAGGACATCATTGATGAACTGCTTTTGCTTAAACATCCTCTCCATGATAAGGATGTTACTGTTCTTTTTTGTCGTGGTTTGAACCAACAATTCTCTGAGTTTTCCAATTCTGTCATGCTGAGAGATCCATTACCACCTTTATACTCTATTTTTGCTGATGCTGAAGCTTTGGAGTTTCATCTCAAAGCTCGTTTGTCAAATTCTGGACCTGCACCAGCTTCTTTTTCTGCTATTCAGCAGGCGTCTGGGCAGGCTAACCACGGTATGAAAGGCCACGGTAACGGGCGAGGAAGGGGGAGAGGTCGCAGCTGTGGTCGAAACTCATCGTCGGTCGGCAGCCCTCCATCCGCGTCGGGTGGGCGTGGCGGTGGCACCTATGTCTGCCAGTGGTGTCATCGTCCCGGTCATCTTGCTGAATTCTGCTACAAGCTTTCTCAGGTTGGTCGCGATGATGTTGGAAATAACGCAGACACAGCTCAGCCACAGTACTATCAGCAAAATAATGCAACTTCATATTGGTAGTTAGATGCTGGTGCTACCAATCACATGACGGCTTCTGCATCCAACCTGGATCGCATCGCTCCCTATAATGGTAATCATCGTGTTTATTTTGGCAATGATGCCTCTTTGCGTATTTCCCATATTGGCAATTCCCAAATTTCTTATTCCTTTACTTTTTCTGATGTCTTGGTTGTTCCCCACATCACCAAAAAATATTATCTATTTCCAAGTTGGCCAGGGATCTAAATGATGTTGTTTATTTTGATGACAATGTCTTCACTATTCAAAACAAGGTTACGAAGGAGCTCGTGGGCCGAGAACACAGTGAGGGAGGTCTCTACATTTTAGATTATGGTGGTGCTGCTTTAGTGTCTTTTGTTAATGCAAATAAAGTCAAAGCCATATTTGAGCTCTGGCATAGTCGTTTAGGACATGTTCCTTTTAATGTATTTCTGCATTAAGTAAGACTGGTCATTTGTCAGTCACTAGCTTGCTGCCTAAGCCTCATTTGTGTTCTTATTGTGAGATGGCTAAGGGCAAGCGTCTTTCTTTTAATGATAATTCAAAATGCGCATCACGCATACTTGATTTAGTTTATTGTGACCTATGGGGGCCCTCACCTATTGTCTCTCGCGCCAGGTACCTTTATTATATCATTTTTATTGATAATTTCTCTCGGTTTACTTGGTTATTTCCTCTACGACGAAAGTCTGATTTTATGAAGGCATACATGCAATTTGAAGTTCTGGTTGAGGATCAGTTCTCTACCACCATCAAGGTATTTCATAGTGATGGTGGAACTGAGTTTGTAAATCATCACATACAGACTCATTTTGCGTCTAAGGGCATTCATCATCAGTTTTCTTGCCTTACACTCCTGAGCAAAATGGTCGTGCAGAGAGGAAGCATCATCATATTATGGAGACAGGTTTGTCGATGCTCTTTCATTCTAGGCTTCATCATTCTTTTTCTTATGATGCTTTTTGTACAGCGATCTACATCATCAACAGATTGCCTACTCCGATTTTATCTGGTCATACTCCACTTTCTATTATGTTTGGCATTGCACCTGACTACTCCAATTTTCATCCATTTGGCTGTCGGGCTTTTCCTTATTTGAGGCCCTATGATGCGCATAAACTGGCCTCTCGGAGTATGTCTTGTATATTTTTGGGATATAGTTCTCAATACAAGGGTTATCAATGTCTTGATCCTCATACAAAGAAGGAATACATCACTTGCCATGCTCGGTTTGATGAGTTATTTTTTCTGGCTACCCGTACTGGAACTGTTACAGATTCTTCATCACTGGATATTTCTACTTTTATGGAGCCTTCGTTGGTTCCATCAGAGGTGTTTGAGCCATCTTCTCCAGCCTAACCACCCATTATTTTTGGAAAATTCAAATTTTCCAATAGGGTTATTCGGAAATTTGCAATTGTTTGCCACAAGGTGACCAGCAGCGTGTTCGACACAAGCCAGCGCCTCCAGCACAGCCGCCAACGCCGGCTGTCGTCGACTCACGTGCCAGTTACTCCAACTATGTGTGAACACCACACGCCACCTAATCAGCCCCGACGTCTTTAACTCTTTCATCGATTGTCCCTGTCTCTCCATTACCGTCATCACCACCGCCTGCTGGGCCGTAGTCGACTGCCTCAAGTTTTGTGCATGCTGCCTTGGTTTCCATGCCCTTATCGGGATCCGTGCCTTCACAGATTGTGGGTCCCTCATCTCAGCATTCGATGACTACTCGCTTCCGCACTGGTTCTCTTCGGAACAAGGATTTCTCTGAATATGATATTTCTAGTTCCCTGAGTGCTTTATTTTCTAAGACTGGGTCAATGATCCTGAATGTGTTGCTGCTATGGACTCAGAGATAGATGTTTTGCGCACTTAACACAAATGGGAGTTGGTTCCTCATCCTTCTCGTGCAAATGTTGTTGGTTCAGAATAGGTTTACCGGTTGAAGTATAAATCTGATGGCTCTCTTTACCGTCACAAAGAAAGGTTAGTTGCTCAGTGTTTTTTGTAATTGCCTTGTTTTGATTATGATCATACTTTTAGTCCAGTAGTGAAGGTCTCTACTGTTCTTACTGTTTTATCCATTGTTGTTCTTCGCAATTGGCCATTGCGATATGGTGTGAAGAATGCCTTTTTAAATGGCATTCTGGAGTCTCCGGTTTACATGGAGCAGTCTGGTGGTTACAAAGATCCAATGCGTCCTGACTATGCTTGTCGTCTACGCAAGGTCATTTATGGTTTAAAGCAAGCTCCATGCGCTTGGTTTCAGCTTTCATTCATTTTTTTATTGGCCTGGATTTTGTATGCAGTTCCTCAGATACCTCCTTATTTGTTATCTCATAGCGTGCCTCTTTACTCTATTTAATGGTTTATGTTGATGACATTATTTTGACTGGGAATGATGGTCATCTTATCCTAAAGTTTATTAATCGAGTTAATCAGGAGTTTTAGATTACCAATCTTGGCACTCTGCAGAGTTTTTTAGAATTGGAGGTTGTTCGTACTTCCAACGGCTTATTCCTTGGTCAAGCCAGATATGCTAGGAACGTTTTACTGCAAGCTGGCATGCAGGACTCTGTGCCTGCTGCTATTCCTTTTGAGACTTTTTTGCAACTTTCTAGCTCGTCAGGTAAGCCGTTCGTAAACCCCACGCTTTATCGTTCTTTGGTTGGAGCGCTACAGTATCTTTCGATCATATGTCCCGACTTGTCCTATGTTGTGAATACGGTCAGTCAGTATATGCAGGCTCCTACTGATGACCATTACCAAGTTGTCACTCAGATTTTGCGCTATGTTCGTGGTACACTCTACTATGGTATTCAATTTCGCGCAAACTCCTCTGCTTTACCATTTTTGGGTTACTCTGATGCTGATTGGGCTCGTTGTATAGAGACTCGTAGGTCTACGTATGGTTATGTCATTTTCCTTGGTGGAAACCTGGTTTCCTGGAGTGCTAAGAAGCAGCCTACAGTTTCTCGTTCCATTTCAGAATCAGAGTACCATGCTATGGAAAATACTACAGCAGATTTAGCTTGCTTGATGAATCTTCTTCGGGACTTACGTGTGACATCGCGCTCCCCACCCATTTTTCTGTGTGATAATAATAGTGCTCTCTTCCTAGCTCGGAATCCTGTTTCTCATAAGAGAGCTATGCACATTGATATTGACTATCATTTTGTTCGTGAGATGGTGTCTACTGGCAAGCTCAAGCTTGCTCATGTTTCTACAGACTTGCAGCTTGCTGACATCTTTACGAAGGGTCTACCCCGTCCTCAGTTTGAGTTTCTACGTCCCAAGCTTTGCGCTACGATTAGTCATACGCTTCGCTTGAGGGGGGTAATAGAGTTGTAAATCAGTTAGAATCAGAATAAGGAAGGAATACTCTTTCTGATTGGTTCTGTATATATTATGTTCCATATTTATTTAGGTTTTGTATACCCTTTGTACTCACTATATATATGAATACACACAGCCCAATTAGGTGTGGGTTTTACATTCTATCAATTACCAATTGGTTTCAAGATGGAAGACCGTGATAGCTTGAAATTTAACAGAAGTGCATAGTTTTAATTTAAGAATCGTTTTAAAGGCAATTTTAATAAAATAATGTGGAATAATCTTTTAGTGATATTTTCACAATTTTAAAATCAAAATCTTTGTGTGTTATAACTTACAAATAATTACCAGTAACATTTTAAGAAATTCATTAAGGTTTTAAAAATCAGAAATTACCACTTTCTCGTTTCGACCATTCTTGCATATTCAACTTCGAGTATATGAACTAAAGTATAATTATCATATTCAAATTACTAAACATATCCACACACAAAGTTTAATTAATTAACTTGTACTTAACTTTTGTTTATTTTAAAAAGATACTGTTAACGGCTCTATTACTGTTCACTAGGGGCGAACGGGAGTGCGAAACACACAGTCCGATTCTCTCTGATTCACTCCGTCTTCTCCTTCTTCCCTTCACCATCTGCTACTACTCTTGGCCCAATCAATCCGGCCACCGATGGCGTTGCCGCCGCCCGCTCCCATGGTGGAGTCGGGTCCTGCGACCAATAAGAGCTTCATCCAAGCTCTGAACACCAAGCCATCTCCTCTTTTCACCTCCCTTCCGGACACTCCTAATCTCCATCCGGTCACTGAATACAAAGGGAAAATTGCGTTTATCCTTCCCATTGAGGAAGGAGAACGTCTGGCATCCCATTACCAGAACGCTCTGGTCGGCAAATTCAATCGGGGAAAGCCCTCGATGGACTCCCTACAAACTGCCTTCAAATCAATAGGATTTAAATCTAAATTTCAGTTAGGCTCTATTGATTATCGTCACGTTTTGATCAGATTTCAGGATCCTGAAGACTACCAACGCTGTTGGATGAAGGGGCAGTGGATGATACAGGGCGTGGTAATGAAGGTGCAAAAATGGACGCCCGACTTCTCTCCAACGGTAGAGTCCTCAATCGTTCCGGCGTGGGTAACGATTCACAGACTCCCTCTTCATTTTTACAACAATTCTGCCATTATTGGTCTAAGTAGTCAAATTGGAAGGTTTTTAAAAATGGACGCTGCTACGGCAGCTCTAACTAGACCATCGGCAATAAAAGTCTGCGTTGAAATAGACCTTCAGTCCCAACCTCCTGCTTCTATTGTCATAGGTATAGGTAATAAGGTCTCTGAATATCCAATTGAATATGAAGAACTCCCACATTATTGTGCTCACTGCAAAGTAGTTGGACATAACCAAGATAAGTGTACTTTCTTACACCCTGAGCTTAAAAAAAAGGTTATTGAAACTAAGAGAAAACAAGGAAGGGCAGAAGGTAACATAGCTGATCTGGCTCAGGATAGCTCTGGTGTTGAGAAACAAGTTCACACTGAAGGAACAATTGAGAAACAGTCTCACCAAGAGGAATTACCTAATGATAAGATAACTGGAACCTCAGCCCTTAGTGTTTCTCAGAAACAAAAAGAATTTCAAAAGCAGAATCATCACTCAGGCCATCCACAGAACATCTTTGTTAACTCATTCAACAATATTCATAAGAAAAGATCAGACTTCTACTCTTTGGATGATATTTCAAAGCCTATTAGTAACACAATATGGAGAAAGAAGACTAAGCAATCTGAAAGCCTCAGATTAGAAACTTTAGAGCATATTCAATCAGTGTCCATTTCTAATGCTTTTCAAGCTCTAGATGTATCTTTTGAAGAAGAACAGGAAGAAGAGCCAGTGGAGATCTTCCATGAGACCCAACAAACTCACAATCAGGTAAAACACTCGGGCAACACATATTCACCAGAAAGAAGCTCTGAAGAACAACTTCACTTGGAAAACATACCTGAAGCCAGACCAGATCAGATCCTAGCCTCTACACCCAAACAATCAGCTTCTCTTGAGCAACCTCCAGTGGAGAAGGTAACAGCTATGGCCAATCCAGGTGACAAACCTCTACTCTCTACTGATGAACTTAATTTAGAGCACACAACTGTTGATTCTCCGAAATCTATTGCACTTGCGGTCAAAGGTAAAGAGTCTCAGGATAACTCTACTATAGTTGTGCCTAGTAAATCTAGGAAACTCAGATCCTCTCAAAAAGCCGTTCCAATGAGTTTTAAATGATTAGATACACCATCATAGGTAATATTTTGGTATGGAATGTGAGAGGTTATGGTACATCTCTGGATAGACTAAAAACACTAAAGAGGAATCACAAGATAGACATCCTTTGTCTCTTAGAACCTTGGCATGATAATCAGCAGATTGATCAACTTAAGTATGTCCTAGGTTTCAATAATGCTCTTGCTGCTCAAAATGCCAAAATATGGATTCTGTGGAATCAATCTTTTCAGTTATCTTGTGTTAGAGAATCAGATCAATTCATTCATGTTAAAATTACCGAATCTGATTCCTTATCCAACTGGAATTGCTTTTTCATTTATGCTAGTGTACATAGGACTATGAGGGAAAATTTATGGCATGATCTAGGCTCAGCTCTCTCAGAACCTGCCATATATATAGGGGACTTCAACACGGTTTCTTCAGTTAATGAATACAAAGGAAGGAAATCAACCCCCCACAAAAGTATGAAAAACTTCAATGACTTCATTCACAGATCTGATTTGCATGATATTCCCACTGTTGGGAATTCTTTCACCTGGTGTAACAATAGGTTCAAGGACAGGGGTAAAGATACAATATTCCAAAGACTGGATAGGGGTCTCTGTAATTTAGAATGGCTTGATTTATTTCCCCACAGCTCTATACAGGTTTTAAATAGAATCACCTCGGATCATTCTCCTTTACTCTTATCCATACAATCAGCTTCTGAGTTTTCCCCTAGGCCTTTTAGATATCAGGAAATGTGGTCTTCTAGGCAAGATTTCAGGGATATAGTTACTAAATGTTGGACTTTAACATCACCTCTAAAAGGCATGACTGGTTTTGTTTTCAAACTTAAGAGGCTAAAAGTGGAAATAAAACAGTGGAACAAAACTATTTTTGGCAATGTAAATCAGAATCTGATTCAGGCTGAACAGAGTGTTAGTGATTTGGAAATAATTTACCAACAAACACTGGATGATAAGGATCTAGCACTTTTAAATGAATCAAAAGCCTTATTGTTAAGATCTCAGAAAGAAAAGATAACATTTCTATCTCAAAAAGCTAGACTTAATTGGCTAAAGTTTGGGGATGCTAATACAAAATTTTTTCATCATGCCATAAAGGAAAACCGGGCAAAATCTAGGATCAGCAAAATTAAAGACTCCTCAGGCAATTGGCTCTCAGACCCTAATCTGATAAAGGAAGAAGGAATTCGGTTTTATAAAGATTTATTGAATGAGGAACCAACCCCTAAAACTGGTTCTCATCTTAAGTTTTTTCTTCAAGAAATCCCTCTGCTCATATCTGAAGAACAGAATCTTCTGCTCCTTCAACCTTTTAATTTACAGGAACTTAAGAAGGCTGTTTTTGAACTGAAAAAAGATAGTGCCTCAGGTCCTGATGGTTTCTCAGGGAATTTTTACACATTTTTCTGGGAGATCATTAAAAATGACCTGCTTGATGCAGCTAATGATTTTTTGGTTACTGGAAATATCCCCTTAGCAATCTCTAGTACTTGGTTGGCCTTGATCCCTAAAAAGCCAATTCCACTCTCCTTTTCTGATTTCAGACCGATAAGTCTCTCTAACTTCATCAACAAAGTTTTCTCAAAAATGCTAATGGAGAGAATTAAACCACTGATGCTCTCCTTAATTTCTCTTGAACAAAGTGCCTTTATTAATGGAAGAGACATCTCAGATAATGTGCTTCAAATGCAGGAAATGGTGAGATTTTTAAACAGAAAATCAAAGGCTCATAATATTATTGTGAAACTTGATATGCAGAAAGCCTTTGATAGAGTGTCATGGTCCTTTTTAAACTCTATACTCCTTCAATTTGGTTTCCATGGACATTTTGTTAAAATTATCCTGAGTAACATAGCCTCTGCTCACTTCTCAGTTTTGATAAATGGAGTCACTTCAGGTTTTTTTAAATCCACCCGAGGACTGAAACAGGGAGACCCCCTGTCCCCTTTTCTATATAACCTTGTTTCTGAGGCTTTCTCAAGGACACTTAAAAAAATGATAAATACTGGATACCTTCACCAGTTTAGCTTGCCTCTCTCTTGTCCAATCATTTCTCACCTCATGTATGCTGATGATACAGCTATCTTTCTAAATGCCAAACCCACAACTTTAAAGAGATTTAAAAGGTTCCTAATTGCTTATGAACACACCACAGGTCAGAAAGTAAATTTTGGTAAATCAGAATTCTTCACCTCACATAAAACCCCCCCTGCCCACATTCTAACTGTTAAGAGACTTTTGGGCATGGAGCAAGGTGTACTTCCCTTTAAGTACCTTGGGGTACCAGTATTCTATGGTCGAAACTTGCAGGTTTACTACAAGCCAATGCTGGAAAGGATGGAGAAGACAATAAACAACTGGAAGAATAGGTGGCTCTCCAGTGCTGGTAAGCTGGTTCTTATCAACCACAGTATACTCTCAATTCCTACTCACATTTTCTCAGTTTTGCGCCCTCCTAAGATTGTTATAAGGAAAATGGAAAAATTGGCATCCACCTTTTTCTGGGGGAAAGTGGATAACACTGAAAAAAAGAAATGGAGATCATGGAAAAATATGTGTCTACCTATGGATGAAAATGGCTTAGGACTTAGGGATATTGGAGCAATTGTTGAGGCCTTCTCATGCAAACTTTGGTGGAAACTACAAGTCAACAAATATCAATGGACCTCTTTAATTTGGTCACTCCCTAACTCCTATAAAACTTCTCACACCTGGAAAAGAATTTGCTCAATAACAGAAAAGGCTAATAGACATTCAAGAGTCATCTTTGGCCAGGGTGAGTGCTCTTTTTGGAGCTCCAACTGGACTGGACAAGGAGCCCTTTGTTATGAATGGCCAGAAGGGATGACTCTACCCTTTGAGGATATATCCCTGAGGTCATTCATACAAAACAAAAATAACTTCATCCCTCTCCTGGAGCCACACTTGGCTACCAATATTCTTGCCATCTTGCAGGTTGCTGAATTGACATACCAACACGAGGATAGGATGATATGGACTCCAAACAACAATGGCAGTTTCTCTATTAGATCGGCCTATCACACCTTCAGAAAAAAAAAACAAAGAATCAGACATTTTTCAAAGGTATGGAGTTCTTTTATACCAAAGAAAATGTCTGTTATACTGTGGCGTGCTTTGAATGGCATTCTGCCATTTGATAATATTTTGGCAAGAAGTGGCTTCCAATTGGCATCTATTTGCCCTTCCTGCATGAAGCATCCAGATATCTTAGACCATTTTTTCAATTCATGCTCATTTACTGTTAAAATTTGGGAGGCTGTTGGTGTCTTACTTGATATGCATATGCCTCGGTTTGGAAATCTGAAGTCTAGAGTTGATTTCATCCTATCTTACAAAACTGCCACACGGATTCAGTCTCAAATCATCATAGCTTCACTTTTGGTCACAATTTGGGTTCTGTGGATTAAGAGAAATAAATACTTTTATGAAAATGAATCCTTTTCCCTTCATGCCTGCCTTCATGAGATCAGGGGCCTCATTTATGACATATTTACTGCCCACCAGCTTTCTGGAAACCTAGAAAGGAATAGACACTGGATCTGCTCTAACATTGTTCCAAGGATCCTCCCCAAGAAGAAGAAAAATATAACAGTTGTATCATGGAAGAAACCTTCCTCTGGTTTTAAAATTAACACTGATGCCTCATGGATACATCCAGGTCTGGCCTCATCAGCTGTAATTGTAAGAAATACATCTGGTAATGTGATTTGCATGAGGACCAAAACCTTCCAGTCACCAACACCTTTTGATGCAGAACTTGTAGCAATTCAGGATGGGTATGAAGTAGGATATGAACTAGGAATTGCTAACTGTGAATTGGAAACTGATTGTTTAAATGCTGTCAGAGGTATACACAATCCATCGAAAGCTCCATGGATGAATTTTTCCATCTGCAGTGCTCTCCACACTTATCATATGAAATTTCCAATCTCTCACATACACAGGGAAGCCAATAATGTAGCTGATTATCTGGCCAAATTCTCATTACAGAACAATATCCAAGGGAACCTTGATCTCCTTTTGGCTCCAACTGTGCTTAGAGGCCTCATCTGCCTTGATAGATTAGGAATTCCCTCAGTAAGAATAGGCTCAAGATCAGGAGATGATTCTTTCTTCTCTTAATCCCACATGTTAATACTATTTGGACTACATAATGTATTTTTTTTCATTGTGGAATGGAATCTACTGTGTTTCTTTTTCCTTTTCAGGTCTGCTGCGGTATCCGGGATTTCAACCTCGAGGCACCTCAAGAACGAACCCTCCCAGCTCGAAGCTCTTGCTGCTCTTGCTGCTACTCCTCTACCCAAGACTGACACACCAGGAAGAATGCCTTCCTTAACTTCAACCTCACAGTTTGAAGCTTTTGCTGCTACCTCTACCCAGCTCGAAGCTCTTGCTGCTACATCCTATATTGCTGCTTCTCCTGCAGATTCTCCCCGAATGTTTTCCACGGACTAATAGGAGTCTCGCTTTGGTGATTCGCCGACATGTTTATGGATTACATTTGGTAGCATTCTGTAGGAATTATCTCACTAGACTTTCATTCGTTTTGCCAGAAGATCATCACATTGATGAATTTTGTAAACCGATATACACTTTCAGGCTTAAGCCAGTTCTTCCGGCCCGGGGAGCCAAATAAAATTCCCCCCATCTTTTGGATGGTTTAAATTAAAAAAAAAAAAAATTTTAAAAAGATAAAGTCTCAGGAAATGTTGCATTTCCACAAGTTTATGGATAGTTCACGGGGGATTTACTTTAAATGTTGTAATTTTTTAGAAAAATTAAATATTGTATTTTATAAGTTAAAATACGTAATAATATGTATTTAAAGGTGAAAATATAAAAAAAATTAAAAAAAGTTCATCTCTTGAAAGATGATCTTTCCATAAGTCATGAAAAGACCAAGGTTTAAAGGAAAAATTAAAATAAATTAATATAAATTTTTTGGGTTGCATGAATTGGGTTATAAACTTTATAACTACTGCATGTTGCATAATAAATTTTTAATAGTGTAACTAATACATTTTACCTTTTATTATTCTAATTAAACTCCGTCTTAAACCTATAGAAAGACGGTCTTTTCCAAAACTTTACCTAAAAATATATGAGATATAAAAAATTATTTTCAAAAACTCTAAATTTGGTATGTAATTTAACAAATACAGTTTATAAGGTAAAAAATATGTGATAAATCCATAACTTATGGGCACACTGCCTATCAGGAGATACACTCTTTCAAATATATTTGCAAAAAGACTTTTATTTTCACTTCAAAATGTCGATGAACCATAATAATTAATCTCACCACTAAACTGATGTTATTAATCATTACTTCATCCGTCTCAGATTAAACTACACACTTCACTTTATGTCATAATTTACTGTTCAACTTTGATCGCATATTTGAATAAATATATAAACAATAATATTGTTATATAGTTGGATTCGTCGTAACAAATAGTTTCTGAAAAGTAACTTTTATTTATCGTTATTATACATAGTTAAATATATCAATAATTAGATAATTTTCTTATTAAATGTGAAAAAAATTCCGTGTAATTTAATCTGGCTAGAAAGTAATCAAATTGTGCGTACAAAAGTTAAGCACTTGTTCTTCACAGATTACACTTCACATGGCTCTTTTAATCTTGGGATATGCAATCATATCATGAAGTGCTTTTAAAGTGAAGAGCAAGATATAGCAGCATAATTATTTCCCTTCAGATTTTTCTTTATTAGCTTTTTTATTTTATTTTTTGTTGTATAATAGAGATATAAATTAATTAGAATCACGATAAGAAAGAAATATCCTTTTTGATAGGTTATGTGTGCATAATTATTTCCCTTTAGATTTTTCTTTATTAGCCTTTTATTTTATTTTTTGTTATATAATAGAGATGTAGATCAATTAGAACCTGAATAAGAAATTGATATCATTTTTGATTAGTTTTGTGTATAACATGTTCCATATTTGTTTAGGTCTTGTATACCATTTGCACTCACTATATATACAAATACACACAGCCACAATGATTTGTGGATTTTACATTTTATCATGGTATCAGTCAGATTTCTCTAAAAATCCCTGGCTTTTATCTCTCTCTTCCCAAATTTTCCAATATTTTCCCAAACCTTTTCAAATCACGGCACCAACGGCCGCCGCCCACCATCGCCGTCAGACCGCTGATCAACTCTGTTCCATCGGTCTTATTCGCCAGGTGTATTCTTGCCGCCGATCGACCTCTTGTTTATCCGCTGCCTCTGTTCCTGATCGTTGTCTACCTGCTGCCTCTGATCCCGATCGTTGTCTGCCTGCTGCCTCTGTTCCCGATCGTTGTCTGCCTGCTGCCTCTGTTTACCGCTACAACTCCATCGTGCTCGCCGCCCTGATCTTTCTCGCTGGCCTTCTTCACCAATCATCATTGGTCGCTTCAGCTTCTTAGTTTTTCTAATTTTCTTCTGTCATCCTTCCTGGTTTCAAGCTTCAGGGTCAGCTTTTTTTTAGATCCACGCACCAACATAAGCGCGTGTTTTGCAGGTTGAAGGTCCCTGGCTTCAAAGCAAGTTTTCCCTTTTGGCATGTGAGACACACATGCCCGTAACCTTCATAGCATGTGCATCTTAGTGGTTTCTCCTTCCACGCGCGTGTTGTACACGCGTCTCACATACATGGAAGATTCTCGGGTTATCAAATTCATCCCGAGTTGAAGCTTTCTTTTTGCGAGTTAAATCTTTATATCGCGAGTTGAAATTTTTCCGCAAGTTATTCACTTACGGTCAGTATCTACCCCAGCGCTCAGTCAGCGCCCAGGCAGCATCGTTTTATTATAATTAAAAAAACAAAATAGTTTCTCTTATAATATGGCTCTTTCTGATCAACCACGATGCCAATGGTGTTATGTTATGGGTCATGTTGCTTCTTCTTGCTCTAAGTTGCAAGGTGAATGGTACAAGTTGTAGTGTCCGTGGTGTAAGAAATTTGGTCACTTTGCTTCCATGTGTCCTCACTTGGTCTCTCAGACTCCTTCTCCCGACACTTAACCGCATTCTTGCTGGATAGCTAATTCCGGCGCAACCAACCACATGATCTCTTCTCAGCCTGCTCTTAATCGCGTGACTCCTTATTTTGGTACCAATCGTATTATTTTTTGTAATGGTTATGCAACATTACCCATGTTGGTCATTCTCGAATATCTGATTCATTCTCTTTGTCTGATGTTTTGGTGATGTCTATTAGCAAGTTGACTCGGGATATGAATGTTGTTATTTGTTTTGATGATTCTTCTTTTACTATTTTCAAGAAGTTTACTAGAGATGTTACTGGCAAAGGCCATTTTGATCAAGGTGGTGTTGCTTTATCTGTTTTTGTTGCATTAAGTGATTCTAAAGCAGCTTTTTAACTTTGGCACAGTAGATTGGGTCATGTCCCTCACAACATCATTTCGTCTTTGAGCAAGTCTAGTTGTTTGTCAATTACCAATTTGCTGCCTAAGCCTCATTTATGTCCCGCTTGTGAGATGGCTAAAGATAAGCGTCTTTCTTTTTGTGATAGTTTAAAACCCGCACCACGCATACCTGATTTAGTTTATTGTGATCTTTGGGGAACCTCACATGTGATCTCTCGAGCTGGCTACTCCTATTATGTCATTTTTTATGATTTTTCTCGGTTTACTTGGTTATTTCCTCTACGATGAAAGTCTAATTTCGTGGAGGCATACATGCAATTTGACGCTCTTGTTGAGAATCAGTTTTCTACCACCATCAAGGCATTTCAGAGTGATGGTGGAACTAAGTTGTTAATCATCGCATGCGGACTCATATTGCATCTAAGGGAACTCAGCATCAGCTCTCCGGTCCTTACACTCCTGAGCAAAATGGTCGTGCAAAGAGGAAACATCGTCACATTACGGAGACAGGTTTATCGATGCTCTTTCATACTGGTCTTCATCATTCATTTTGGTATGATGCTTTCTCTACGGCGGTCTATATCATTAACATATTGCCTACTCCATTTTTATGTGGTCAGCCTCCACTCTCTATTATTTTTGGTACTACGCCTGACTATTCCAATTTTCATCCATTTGGCTGGAGAGTTTTTCCCTATTTGAGGCTATATGCTGTGCGCATAAACTGGCCCCTCGGAGTATGTCTTGTATATTTTTGGGATACAGTTCTCAGTACAAGGGTTATCGATGCCTTGATCCTCCTACAAAGAAGGAGTACATCACTCGTCATGCTCGGTTTGATGAGTTGTTTTTTTCGGATACTCGTACTGACACTGTAACAGATTCTTCATCACTGGATGTTTCTACTTTTTTAGGCCCTCCCCGGTTCTGTCAGAAGTATTTGAGCCATATTCTGCAACACACCCACCATTGTTTTGAAAAATTCAAATTTTTTGCATGTATCGGAAGCTTGGGGTTCTTCGTAATATTGTGTTTGTTTGTCACAGGGTGATCATCAGCATGTTTGACACCAGCCAGCGCCGCCAGCTCAGCCGATACCGCCGACTCACGTGCCAGCCACCCTGGCCGTGCGTGTACGCCATGCGCTGCTCTTACAGCTGCCGGCATTTACACCAATTTCACTGGACATCCATGCTTCTCCAATGCCATCATCAACGCTGCCTGCTAGGCTGCCGCTGACTGCCTTGGGTTCCATGCCTATCGTCTCGATCTCCGCACTATCCTCGTGATATGTGCCTTCATCGGTTGTGGGTCCCTCATATCGGTATTCGATGACTACTCGTCTGGGCGCTGGTTCTATACGGTACAAGGATTTTTCTTAATATGATATTTCTGGTTACTAAGTGCTTTATTTTTCAAGACCGAGTCACGAAGTCATCGCTCGACTGTCAAGGATCCTGAATGGGTTGTTGCTATGGACTCAGAAATGGATGGCTTACGCACTAACCAGACATGGGAGCTAGTCCCTTGTCCTTCCAATGCAAAATTATGTTGGCTCCAAATGGGTTATCAGTTGAAGTATAAATTTGATGGCTCTCTTGACTAGCATAAAGCAAGGTTAGTTACTCAGGGTTTTTTGCAATTGTCCGATTTTGATTATGATCGTACTTTTAGTCCAGTGGTGAAGGTCTCTACTGTTCGCACGGTTTTATCTCTTGTTGTTCATCACAATTGGCCATTGCGATAGCTTGATGTGAAGAATGTTTTTTTAAATGGCATTCTTGATTCTCCGGTTTACATGTGGCAGCCTGCTGGATACAAAGACCCTATGGTGAGAGTTCAAGTGGTGAGGGTCAAGGGGAGAGAGTTCAAGTGGTGAGAGTTTGAGTGGTGAGGGTTGAGTGAAGAGGGTTCGAATAGAGGATTCGAGGGGAAAAGATTCGAGTGGTACTGATTCAAGTGGTCAGGGTTCGAGTAGAGGTTAGAGTGGAGAGGTTTGAGTCGAGTCAGATGGTTGATGTTTGAAGGGTGGATGGTTTGAGTGGTGGCGAGGCGGATGGTTGATGGGTCAAAGGGTGATGCCTCGAGGGGGGTGGTTGATGTTTCTAGGACCTCGAGGGTTAATGAATTGATGGAGAGGTTCGAGTGGTACTGGTTTCGAGTGGAGAAATTTAGTTGTAATAGGTTCGAGTGAAGAGGTTCGGGTGGTACTGTGTTCGAGTGGAGAGGTTGAAGTGGTGAGGGGTCGAGTAGTGAGTATTCGAGTGGTGAGAGTTCGAGTGATGACGGTCGAGTGGAGAGGGTTCAAATTGAGGATTCGAATGGAGAGATTCGAGTGGTACAAGGTTCAAGAGGATAGGTTTGAGTGGTGGCGAGGCATATTTTTGATGGGTCAAGGTGTGATACCTCGAGGGAGATGGTTGATGGTTCCAGGGCCTCAAAGGTTAATGAATCGAGGAATGATGCCTCGAATAAACACCCCTCAAAGCAGATGGTTGATGTTGAAGGGGTGGATTTTTTGAGTGGTAGGGAGCCCTCGAAGTGAATGGTTGATGATTCAAAAGGTGGATGGTTCGAGGGGTGATAGTTTGAGGGGTGATAGTTCTAGGAGTGGATAGTTTATCTTCGAGGCGTGGATGGTTCGAGAGGTATATGCCTCGAATGGGTAATGGTTCGAGAGCTAATATGGATGGTTCAACGTTCTCATTGGTATACTCTCTCGAGGGGTGGTATACTCCCGAGGGCTGGTGTACTCTAGAGGGGTGGATGTGTAACCTCTCGAGGGATGGTATACCCTCGAGGGCCGGTACACCTCTCTCAAGACGAACATAGCGTACCACCAGATCCGGATCAGGAAGCTCTGAGGCGAAAAAAGGGGGCAGCCCTTCTACTGTTCACCGTAGCCGATTTTCGCCGGTTTACTCTTCCTTAGCTCTTCTCCTCCAACGAGGAGCCTGACATCTTGGTTGGGCTCCTTGCCGGGAATCGTTTAATATATGGTTTCCTTCCCAAACTAGAAGTTAAGTCCTAGATCTGGGTTTCCTTCCGAAACCCCGAAGTCAGTCCGTTCGTTGTGATTAGGAAGAAGATCCCACTTCCGATCGTGGAATCCGAGAACCCATGTCCCATAAATGGGTTCACTTGAAGGGGAGAACGCTTCGGACCTTGAAGCGTGAGAATTTTCAAAGGAGGAGTTGTGCGAATCACGGGTCCTGACGAATCCCGTCGAACATGGGGGAGGACGTGCTTCCCCAAACTTGAAGAAGGAGGATTGGTGTGGATTGCAATTCAGACCAAGACCCAAACACAAATCTGACGCATCTTTGGGTTGACCACAATCTGGGGTGCCAATGAATAGTGTTCGGCGATTGTCTATCACTGCAAAGGTAATTTTAAATTTATGCGGAATTGTGAGAACTTGTGTGGAATACTGTTGGAGTCACTCTGCTCTCTGTGTAGATTTTGTGGATTGTGGTCGGTCTACTATATCTGTGTGGAAAATATGGGGGTACTCTGTTTCTACTCTGTTCGATACTGGTTTAGTTAATTTTGTGCGGAATGTGTAATTGATGTGGTACTCGGTTCTGTTTGGATTACAACGGTGTGGATTTTAGACTCAGGACTGTGTGAATTGCTGTGGAGATGGATGAGTTATTCTTGTGCATGTTGTGAGGATCTGTGCTTGTTGTTCATGAGTGCGACGAAACTGTGACGAATTTGAATGAATTCTGAACTCTTTCTTTGTTTCTCATGAACACCAACACGGGATATGTATTTTGTCTAATATAACTGGGCTGTGGATAGATGATCATGCCTAGGAACACCTGATGTCGAATTATATGCAAAGTACCATAGGCTCGGGACAGTTATTCACTCATGAAAATTCACCCGGATTTGGAATATTCGAATGTTATTGCTGGATGAAACGTATACTTTGGGGATAGTCAGATTCAATGGATATCAGGAGAAGTTCTACTGTGTGTTTGGATGAGCACCCAGCCATGGCAGATTGTGTCTTACCAGAATCTTCAATGATGGTATACCCAAGTGTCGTTTTTATTCTTTAATTCCAGGAGAATGACCAGGTCAGGATGAAAGGAGGAGCAAACTGTTGAATATTCACCCGGGTTTGGGATATTTGAATGCTATTGTTAGATGAGACATATGCTTTGGGGCTAATCAGATTCAAAATTGGATATTAGGAGAAGTTCTACCGTGTGTTTGGATGAGCACCCAGCCATGGCAGATTGTGCTTACTGGAATAATTTATGATGGTATACCCAATGTGTTGTTCTCACTCTTAAATTCCATGAGAATGCCCAGGTAAGGATGAAAAGGTGAAATTCATGGGAGATTAAGTTTAAGGATGGTTTTAATGCATAGAGAGTGTTAGTATTTGGGAGAACTCTTATTGGACTCAAGTAAACTTGTGTGCAAATCCCGTGTAATCGACCGGCCTAGCCTGTGTTCAAACACCGGTCCGCCCTTCCGGCCATGCCAGTGCTCAGAACCCGGTCACCTTCCGACCATGCTTGTGTTCGCCCCCTTGGCCTTGCATGTGCCCAGATCTCGGACATTACCCGGGCCTGTTTACTTGGCCTGATTGGTATTCAAACCAATAGGCTATGTTCTATGCCATAAAATCATACTTGCCTCATTTACTCATGGAAGTTCATGTGGAATTTATGAGGGAGTGGGATTAACACACTCATGAAAATTGCCACGGATTTGGGATATTAGTGGGTTATTGCTGGATGAGACATATGCTTTCGGGTCAGCCAGATCCAATTTGGATATCAGGAGAGGTTTTGTTGTGTGCTGGTCGAGATTAGCCAATGCCTGGCGGCCGCCCATGGCAAAATGTGCTTAACGGAATTACTAAGGATGGTACTCCCAAGTGTTGTCTTCATTCTTCAATCTCATGCGATTACCCAGGTCAGGATGAAAGGAGGAGCAAGCTGTTAAATTTGCCCAGTTTCTGGCGAATAACTCGAGGAGTATGGAGGACCTCCGATTGCTCGAGATGTAGTCCGAGTACTTGAGGAGGCTGGCGTTGCTGAGAAAGAAGAGTCTGAGTTATTGAAAAGGAATTCAAGATAAGGAGGTGTTTGAGTGCTCGAGAGGAGTATCCGACAGTTAGAGGTCTTCGAGCACTTCAAGAGGCCTTTGAAAGGTCGAGGAGGTTTTCAAGAGTACGTGGAATGCGAACGCTCGAGGGGCATATTTCAGAGTTGGAGGTCTTCGACCACTTCAGAAGACCCTCGACAGCACCAGGAGGTATTCGAGCGCATAGAGGCCCTCGAGAGCTCGAGGAGGTCATCGAGCGTAGGAGGAGTTCAAGCGCTCGAGGGGCATATTCGAGAATTGGAGGTCTTCAACCACTTCAGAAGGCCCTCGACAGCACGAGGAGGTATTCGAGCGCAGAGAGGCCCTCAAGAACTCGAGGAGGTTTTCGAGAGCTCGAGGAGGTTTTCGAGCGTAGGAGGAGTTAGAGCGCTCGAGGGGCATATTCGAAAGTTTGAGGTCTTTGACCACTTCTGAAGGCCCTCGACAGCACGAGGAGGTATCCAAGCGCAGAGAGGCCCTCGAGAACTCGAGGAGGTTTTCGAGAGCTCGATGAGGTAATCGAGCGTAGGAGGAGTTCGAGCGCTCGAGGGGCATATTCGAGAGTTGGAGGTCTTCGACCACTTCAGAAGGCCCCCGACAGCACGAGGAGGTATTCGATGGAATTATCTAAGGTTAATTGTGCGCCCTAAGCCCGCGCTGAACTCTGTGCTAAATTGGCTTACAGCTGTCCATTTGCTCAAAATGGAGTGGGCGGTTACATAATTGCCACGTCTGATGCACACGGTATAAGTGCGTCCATTTTTTCATCCTCAGGAAGGTGATCTAGCTCGGATTCTCAAGGACATGGGGCACGGCCTCAACACATCCTTGACCACTACATTACCTCGGCGCCAACAAGAGAATGCTGAAGGCCAATAACATCCCTCTTTCTCCACCTTAGGGGTGTACATGGTAGAAGCAGATATCCACCGTGCCAGATCGGTGCAACATTGGGCATCAGCTTCACACTTTATGGGACATCCAAGACCCGAGGCACTCTCGGCTGCACAAGGAATTACAAACTATTTGTTGTTCTTGGACTTATGTACCTTCATCAACATTCTGGCTGCTCAACTTGCACAAGACCCGAGATCCATAATACTCGGCTGCTTTATGGAATGGAAATGAAGAAGGCCCCGCTTGTTAGGGGTTGAAGCGGTTCACTTGCATATGGGTAGTGAGTTTGTTCTCACCCCATTATCTAGTATTTCCTAGCCTGTCTTCACTTCAAGTTGCTATTTTCGGTCCCATTATCGCTGGGACTTGTTTTGTTTCCCTCAGCTAGACTTATATTGTTAAGGGTAGTTAGTTTTATTTAGAAAATGGGGGGGAGGGGGAGGGGTGCTCCTAGAGCATCCTTCCTCCCTCCTCCCCCTCCTACGGATTTTCTCCTTAGGTTCACCTCGTAACCTAAGGTTGGATTATGTTTTGTATTTGGTAGGGCTCTTTCCGGGCTCTACCGTGGGTTCCACTGTATATATTATTTACCAGTTTACAGACTAACGACATAGCGTACCCTCAAGAGTACACCTTCCATATCACTGGAGAGGGTATACCTTCCACTCCTCGAGAGTACGCTATGTACGTCGAGAGAGATGTACCAGCCCTCGAGGGTATACCACCCCCCGAGCGATTACACATCCACCCATCTAGAGTACACCAGTCCTCGAGGGTATAACACCCCTCGAGAGAGTATACCACAGAGCGTTGAACCATCCACATTAGCTCTCGAACCATTACCCATGTGAGGCATATGGCCCTCGAATCATCCACACCTTGAACATAACTATCCACTCCTGGAACTATCACCCCTTGACCCATCGGTTCTTAAACATCCACCATGCCACAACTCGAACCATCCACCTTTTCAATCATCAACCAGCCGCTTCAAAGGCTCCCTACCACTCAAAACACCCACCACTTCAACATCAACCATCTGCCTCGAGAGGTGTTTATTCGAGGCATCATTACTCGATTCATTAATCCTCGAGGACCTGGAACCATCAACCGTCTCCCTCGGGTATCACACATCGACCCATAAAAAATCTGCCTCGCCACCACTCGAACCTCTCTTCTCGAACCATGTACCACTCGAATCCTCTTTTCGAACCATCTCCATTCGAACGTCACCACTCGAATGCTCACTACTAGACCCTTCACCACTTGAACCTCTCCACTCGAACACAGTACCACTCAAACCTCTTCACTCGAACCTATTATAACTCAAACTTCTCCACTCAAACCCAGTACCACTCGAACCTCTCCATCAATTCATTAATCCCCGAGGTCCTGGAAACATCAACCATCCCCTTCGAGGCATCACCCCTTGAGTAGAGGAGGTTCGAGGGTTCGAGTGGAAAGGCTCCGACTATAAGGTTAGAGTAGAGAGGGTCCGAGTGGAGAAGTTCAGTGGTGAGGGTACCATCCACCACTGAGGAGAGTACTATCCACCCCTCGAGAGGGGTATCCCATCCACCACCGGAGAGAGCATCATCCATCCCTCAAGAAGTTTGTCAACCACCCTTCTAGGGTACACCATCTACCTCTCGAGAGGGTAAACCATCCACCACTGGAGAGAGTACACCTTCCACCCCTCGAGGGTACGCCATCTACATCTCGAGAGAGGTTGACAGCCCTCGAGGGTACACTACCCCTCAAGAGGTCACACATCCACCTCTCTAGAGTACACCAGGCCTCGAGGGTACACCACCCATCGAGAGGTGTATACCACTGAGAGCGTCGAAGCATCCACATTAACTGTCGAACCGTGAGCCACTTGAGGCATATACCCCTTGAACCATCCACGACACCACTACTCAAACCATCTACCCCTCGAACATCAACCATCCACCCCTGGATCATCAAATATCCATCTGTTGGACCATCTTATATCCACTCCTGGAACCATCACCCTCGAACCATCAGTTGTCAAACATCCACCACGCCACCACTCGAACCATCTAACTCTCGAATCATCAACCAGCCCTCGAGGTTGTTGATTCGAGGCATTCTCCAACGAATCATCACCCACCGAGCCCCTGGAACCATCAACCATCCCCCTCGAGGGATGACCCCTCAACCCATTAGCCATCCGCCTCACCACCACTCGAACTATCTGCCCCTCGAACATCAACCATCCGCCTCGAGGGCTGTTGATTCGAGGCATCACCCCTCGATCCATCAACCATCCACCTCGCCACCACTCGAACCATCAACCCCTCGAACATCAACCATCCGCCTTGACTCAAACCTCTTCACTTTAACCTTTATTCGAACCTCACCACTCAAACCAGTACCACTCGAATCTTCTATTCGAATACTTTCCACTCGATCTTCCCCACTCGAACACTCACTACTCGAACCTCTCCAGTCGAACCCAGTACCACTCGAACCACTCCACTCAAACCCAGTACCACTCGAACATCTCTACTCGAAGCCTCCACTCGAACCCAGAACCACTCGAATTTAGTACCACTCGAACCTCCACTTGAACCCTCACCACTCGAACCCATCCATACCTCTAGAATACACCAGCCCTCGAGGGTACACCACCCTTCCATAGGGGTATACCACTGAGAGCATTGAACCATCCACACTAGCTCTCGAACCATAACCCACTCGAGGCATATACCCCTCTGACCATCCATGACACTACCGTTCGAACCATCTGCTCCTCAAACATCAACCATCCACCCCTGGAACATGAACCATCCATCAGTCGGGCCATCTTACATCCACTCCTGGAACCATCACCCCTCGAACCATCAGTTCTCGAACATCCACCACGCCACTACTCGAACCATCTACCCCTCGAACATCAACCATCCGCCTCGAGACCTTCCTACCAGTCGAACCATCCAACCCTTGAACATCAACCATTCATCTCGACGGGTGTTGATTTGAGGCATCCTCCCTCGAATCATCAACCCTCGAGCCCCTGGAACCATTAACCATCCATCTCGAGGCATCACCCCTCCACGCATCTACCATCCGCCTCGCCACCACTCGAACCATCCACCCCTCAAACATCAACCATCTGCCTCGATTCAAACCCCTCCACTCTAACCTCTACTCGAACCCATACCACTCGAATCCTTTATTTGAACCATTTCCACTCGACCCTCACCACTCGAACCCTCACCACTCGACCCCTCACCACTCAAACCTTTCCACTTGAACCTCTCCAACCGAATCCAGTATCACTCGAACCCTCTCCACTCGAACCCAATACTACTCAAACCCTCTCTACTCGAAGCCTCTTCTCAAATCTAGTACCACTCGAACCTCCACTTGAACCATCACCCCTCGACGGGTGTTGATTTGAGGCATCCTCCCTCGAATCATAAACCCTCGAGCCCCAGGAACCATCAATCATCCCCCTCAAGGCACCACCCATCGATTCATCTACCATCCGCCTCGCTACTACTCAAACCATCCACCCCTTGAACATCAACCATCCGCCTGGGTTGGAGTGAAACTGGGTCCGAGTGATACTGGTTCGAGTGGAGAGGGTTCGAGCGGAGAGGTTCGAGTGGAGAGAGTTCAAGTGGTACAGGTTCGAATGGGAAGGCTCGAGTGGAAAGGATCAAGTGGAAATATTTCGAGTAGTTCTGGTTCGAGTGATGAGAATTCGAGTACGTCTCCCTCTCTACATACACAACCTTCCACCACTGTTGGCCTCCTCTCCACCAGCCACTCGGCGGTAAGCCGTGGCTTGCCAAGCCTCGGTGACGACACCACCGGAGACCACTAGCTCTATTCCCACTCTTCCACTCATCCCCACCTACCACCACCATCTCCCAACCTTCCCGCCACCTTTATAGCCTAAGTCGATAGCCTCCTCTACCCCACCTTTGCCGGAGACGACTAAGGCCCAGCCTGAATGACCTGTTTGAGAGGTGGCGCCGCCAAGAAAACCATCTATCCCCTTCTGCCACCGCTAAGAACAATAAAGGCCCAACGAACTTTGCTCCAGCCCCGTCGGAGAGCTTTGTTCGCAAAAACCGCTGCTACAACGCCGACAGAGATGGCCAGAGCAACTCGCCGGCGGTCCCGAGCTCATCCTGATTCGACGGAGGCATTCCCTTAAGCAGAGATGTTGCCAGAACAGTTCACACCAGCTGCGGAACAGATCTGTAGCAAAAAATTGAAAGCATATCATAAACATTACAGAAATCGAAACAACGATAATGGAAAATGCGGACAATTTTGGTTAGGAAAACTATGAAATTACCTTGTGGAATTGTTCAAGGATATGAACCCAGCCATCTGAGAGTAAAATCCTATGGAAGCCAAAAACGAGAAGATACGTATAATAGGAAAGAGGGCTTGGAGAATTCCAGGAGAAGAGAAAGTGTTAGGCACGTGGTTCAGGCAAATGCGAATATGATAATGGAATTTTCTGGAAAAGGTGAATGGTGATGACACGTGATGGTATAAGTGGGAAGAAAAAAAAGAAAAAGAAAAGAATTAAAGACGACGAAAAATACTGTTCATTTATGGATCCGCGCTTTTAAGATATAGAGATTAGTGTATTAGGCCATGGGCAGTGGTAGAGACAGCTAACGGTCTCTTACCAATTAAATATATTATTTTTTTCTCTCTCTCTCTTCCACCTCAGCTTAAGAGACCACTTAAGAGACAACCCATTTTTTTCTCCACAATGGTTAAGAGGCCACTATATACTATTCATGGAACCCACTTGATTTTCTCTATCCTACTCATTAATTTGACCATTAAATTTTATTTTAAAAAATTGTGTCCACCCAAAATAATTTGAATGTGAAATTTAATAATATGTTTTAATATTTAAAATATAATTTCATTTTTTTCAAAATAAGTTAAATATTTTATTTTTCTCGTTCTTGTCAATATCATGCTTAGGTGTAAAAAAATAAAATTAATTTCAATTTTTAAAATAAATTATTAAAACGAAATTAAAAAAATAAATAATAAGAGAATTCCATTTTTCAAAAATTATATAAAAACATTAAAATTGCAAAAACCAATTATAACAACTATAAAAATTACAGAAAATACTAAATAAAATATTGATTTAGTCCGACCAATTATTACAATTTGAAAATCAAAATTATATTAAAATTGAAATTCTTAAAATATATAAAAAAAAAAGTGGAATTTTTTATTAAAAAAATACGGTTGGGACACGTGTCACCACCAGAATGGGACACGTGTCCCATTCAAAAAAAATTCCAACCAGAAAAGAGCCGTTGCGGACACGTGGCCCAATCCCTGTGTGACACGTGTCCGCACAGAATTTTTAAAAAAAAAAAAGTGCGGCTGAGTGGGACACGTGACCCACTCATGGGGCGACACGTGTCCCTTACGCACCAAAAAAAAGGGCCACTTTTCAGCGGCCCTAGCAGCACATGGGTTCGTCCTTTTTGGACCCCATCAACGGTCTCTTGACTGGTCTCTTAGCAAGAGATTCTTGAGTGGTCTCTTGTTAAGAGACCACTCTAGAGACCACCACTGTGGTGATTTTCGATCTCTAGAGCGGTCTTTTAACTTTTAGAGACCACCACTGCCCATGCCCTTAGGCCATGGGCAGTGGTAGAGACCACTACCGGTCTCTTACCAATTAAATATATTATTTTTCTTCCTCTCTCTCTTCCACCTAAGCTTAAGAGACAACCCTTTTTTTTCTCCACAATGGTTAAGAGACCACTGTACACTATTCATGGAACCCACTTGATTTTCTCTATCCTACTCATTAATTTGACCATTACATATTATTTTAAATAAATTTGTCCACCAAAAATACGTTTAAATATTTAAATTGAAATTCATTTTAAAATTTAAATTTAAATTAGTTTTTAAATTTAAATTCGTTTCCATATTATTTTAATATAATTTTTAAATATTTAAATTTAAATTCGTTTTTTAAAAATATGTTAAATAATTTATTTTTCTCGTTCTTTTCAATACGATGCTTCAGTGCAAAAAATAAAATGAATTTCAATTTTTTTGAAGAAACTATTAAAATGAAATTAAATAAATAAATACTATGAGAATTCATCTTTTCTATAAAATAATATGGAAAACATAAAAAGTACGCGAAACCAATTATAACAACTATAAAAATAACTTTAAAAGATGAATTTAATATTGATCTACTCCAACCCAATATTACAATTTAAAAATCAAAATATTGGTCTAATCCGACCAATTATTAAAAATAGGAAAAAAATAAATATTGATCTAGTCTGACAAAAAAATAAATATTACAATTAATTTCCATCGTAGACTACCCCAATTAATTTATCTCGTTGTTCTTCCTCTGCTGCGGACAACTCTCCCTTTTGAATCAAACTATTAAGGAGTTTAGTGTTAGCTATCAGTTTATCCCGCTCTGATTATTTTTCAACGAACTCCCGTTGTGCTATGTTGTACTCCATTTTAGCTCTTTCACTCTCCGCAAGTATTTCAACCTTTTTTGTAGCTGCTTCAATTGCGGCCGCACACTGCATTCTAGCAGATTCTTTTGATTGTTCATCATTTGTTGTTCTTACCCTGGCCTTTCCTTTGCCCCTTGCCTTGCATTTAGCGGCTTTCACACCAATAGGTCTAGATGGATATTGCATAGCTTGAGGATCATCGTCACTATGGGGTGTTGATGGCACCCGTGGTGAATATTCTTCTCCATCAGTATCATTCAGGCTATATTGTGCTATGAATTTAGGGTTCCTTCTGCAATCGTCATAACAATGGAAGAATAAAAATTGTTGCCCATCATTTTCATCTGCAAACAAGTTGAGGGTTCATGACTTTATATCTCCTTGGCTAGAGCCACTCCCGCCCCGACTGAAGTGACGCGCGGCTTTACTTTCGCACCCCACATATTTGCCAATGTCGTGAGCCATTTTTGACCACCGACACTTGCACGACTTCATTGACCGGTTGGAATTTGCATAATGATTCACATCGCGCATAATTTTAGACCAAAACACACCAGCATTTTGACATGTACCCACCACGCAGTCGGTGGAATGCTCGAACCATGCGCCACAAAGGATTTTATCATCCTCTACACTCCATTTGTCCCGGCTATCTTTCTTCTTCGGAACCTTACTCCAGCCACTATTGCAACTTCATCGTTTTCTTCACCTACATCATTTCCTAAATGAATAAATCATTTTTTCAAAGCAAAACAAATCTCGAACATATACTAACTCCAAATTATGTTTATGAAATTTTAAAATACACGAACATATTAGACGATGTACTTGATTGTTCGAATGATGTACTAGATTGCATATTAAAATGCATATACTAAATGCATATACTAGCTACATATATTTTGCATGTTCAAATATACTTATTTTAAAATATAACAAAGGGAAATGAAGGCAGTATAAATGAATTATAAATTAGAATCTTCATAATTGAAATAAAACACATTAAAATAGGGCTTACCGTCCGTAACATTGTGACTTCCATATTGTCGCCCATCTCCACCACCAAAATTTTGACCCGGTGAACCGCGACCTCCTCGGGGTGAAAATGCTCCCGATTCGTTTATAGCATCAAGATGTGGAGCATGAAAGCTTTGACCATATAAATTATGGTACGAATTTTGCGATTGGGTGTTCGCATTTTGGGAGTGGTTCGGGTAAGGAGGGTTCATGTATGCGTTTCGGGAAGAGTGGCATTGATTTTGAAAATTCATGTATGAATGTTGAGAATTGAAATAAAAGTGGGGAGGGATGTTCGGAGAATTTTCACTAAATTCCGAATTTGGAAATGGATGATAATTCGAATTTTGCGAAAAATTCTCCATATTGAAAGAATTTGAAATTACCCGATCTTTGCCTCTTGACGTTCTTCGTGGATCCATCACAAAAAATGAATTACAATATAGAAGATGAATTTGTGAGGTAAGAGAATTTGAATTGGAAGTAGTGTGGTGAAATGAGTTGAAATGCTCCATATTTATAGGCAAAAAAAGTGGGAGAATGAAATATAAAAATTGAAATTGAAATTATTAAAAAATTAAAAAAGTTTTAAAAAATTCGGCTGGACACGTGTCGCCACCAGAATGGGACACGTGTCCCATTAAAAAAATAGCCATTTTTCCAGCCGTTGGGGGACACGTGTCGACCTCTTATTCGACCACGTGTCCCCCAGATTTCAAATTCATATTTCCCCTAAAAAATTACCGTTGCAGACACGTGGCCCAATCCATGGGTGACACGTGTCCACAAAAAAATATAAAAAAGTTCGGCTGAGTGGGACACGTGGCCCACTCAGGGGGCGACACGTGTCCCACTATGGCAAAAAAAAAGAATGCGCAGCAAGCCCATGTGCGCAGGAGGCCGTGTCAGTCCATGTTCGGCCTCTTGACCGGGCTCTTACCAAGAGCCTGGTGAGTGGTCTCTTAACAAGAGACCACTCAAGAGACCACCACTGTGGTGGTTTTCGATCTCTTAAGCGATCTTTTAAATTTAAGAGACCACCACTGCTCATGTCCTTAGGCTTCTGTTGCCAACTCTAAGTCGACCTGATCCAAAATTACTCAAGCATGTCAATAGCTGATGCAATTTGAAAATAAACTTGATCCAATCCAAATCTAACCCAATTTAAGCACACATAAGTTAAACTGAATTTTCCTTTTACTATTTCAACGCTAATCAGATGATTACATGGGTCATTATCATTAATCAGGCAAGATATTCGTTAATTATTTGAACTATGCAAAATATCTATGCATGTTTAAACATAAAAAAATTAGCCCACTTGGGGGATTCCTTGTGCCTAACTGAAGATTTTGGACACGATGTAGTGATTACAATTGTCGGCTTTAATGCTATTAGTTACAGAGTTCGACAACTTTAGTGAACATTGAACAAGAAAAAAATAAAAGAACCTTGGATCGTACATTTGTATAATACGTGGTGGAATACTCTTCAGTTACTTTCAAACAACTCAATCCGTAGCGAAAGCAATGTACTCTTGATTTAATATGTTCCTATTTTTATTGCGATTTTATTTGTAATGTTTTTTAAATGTGCAGCAGTGTTAGAAATTAAGTTTATGGCATATTTCTATCATGCAGAAATTTCAATTTGATATGAAGAGTATCATGTTTCACAACACCTATTTAAAATTACACGATTTTTTTCCCTTATTATTTCCTATTTGTATATTCAAGTGCAAAGATTTTTTATTTGGTGATTGGAGGATTCCTCTTGATTTGGTTTATTAGTTTGATTTATTTGATTTGTTCGATTGTAGATGTTCGAGGTGCGTTTGTATACTCGTATCATTTCCTTAATGGAATCACATATGATTTATACAATAATAGCGTAAATTTGATCCCTTATAATGTTACACAAATGTTTACCTTCGTATTCCGATAAATAAAAAGGCGGTGGCGGCACGATGATGACGGTGGTGGTAGGGGTTGGGGTTGCGGTTGCGGTTGTCGTGGTCGTGGTCGTGATGGTGGTAGTGGTAGTGGTAGTGTTAAGGAAATAGAAACTCTTTTCTTGTTGGAAAAGTTATAAATGGAAGTTAACTTATAGAATTAGTTTCCTTGTGGAATTAGTCATAGATGGTAGTTTCCTTATAGACTTGGAATCTTATTCATGTCAAACTTTGGTTTGATGTACCCCTATATATTGTAACCCTCATTATTGATGAGATGTGTCACTGAAATATCAGTGCACCATAATAAAATCCTTTATATTTTATCATGGTATCAGAGCCTAAAATTATGGAATTTGAAAAGAAAATTCCGCCGCCTTTTTCCCGAGCTCCCGTCGCCGCCTCTCGGCCGTACGTTCCTCCACGCGCCTTCGTGCCACCGTCAGAAGCTCGTTGTTCGTTGCTACATCGCTGATCGCCACCGCCACCGCCACCGTATGGCCGTGGTAATCCGTGTGCGCCTCTCCTGATTCGATCGGTCTATGCGTTAAACCACACGTGCCGATCCTGAAGCTCGCGCCGCCACGTTCCCATCACGCACCGCCGCCGGTTGCTGCTCCTGCTGCTGATCCGTACCTAATTATGCACTATGTCTGCCTCCGGAAGTAATCCCGAAGAACAGGCCCATACTGATGCTGGTTTTGAGGCTACTACGATTCAGAACATGAATGACTATGAGGTAATTGCGACTTTACTGAAATAGTTGCAGTTGCAATATGGCCCTAAGATACCTGTACTTATTGGTCATTTTTCGACTGACCCCTACTTCATTGGCTCTTCTGACGGACCTGGTTTGGTTATTGCACCCACCATCCTGAAGTGTCAAGAGAATTACCTTGAATGGTCTCCTACAAATACTGCTCTTACTGAAGTTGAATACTACTTCTACGGCTACTGAAGTTGAATCTCGATCTATGGTGATTTTATAAAAAATAATTAACAATTTCATAATGTTCTTTGCAAGTTGGTCATTCTTGTCATCATGCTCCAACTTGAGGGATGGTGTTAAGGAAATAGAAACAATTTCCTTGTAGGAAATGTTATAAATGGTAGTTACCTTATAGAATTAGTTTCCTTGTGGAATTAGTCATAGATAGTAGTTTCCTTATAGACTTATAATCTTATTCAAGTCAGACTTTGGTTTGATGTACCCCTATATATTGTAAGTAAATCATTGATGAGATGTGTCATTGATTAATATTAGTGCACCATAATAAAATCCTTTATATTTTATCAAGTGGCTTCAAAGACAATGGTGGTTACGTTCCTGGTGGTGGTTCTGGCGGGTCCACGACGACAATTGTGGTAGTGGTGGCCGCTCACACAACACATGAGTGATCGAACCCTAGCGAGAGAGCCCCAAACATCGAACGTCGGCGTGAGAGCACCGAGCACTAGTGCGAGTGATATGATGCCGGAGAATTGCAAAGTGTCGATGGTGGTTAGCTGCGACCGATGTCAATTGTGGTTTACATTTCAGTTCAATTCAATTCAACAAAACTTTGATTCAATATATTTTAGTTTAGTTTTGATCCTATTTTCAATTTTATTTCAAATCAATGGCCTAAC
Organism: Rubia yunnanensis; assembly: GCA_037428765.1. Lineage (NCBI taxonomy): Eukaryota > Viridiplantae > Streptophyta > Magnoliopsida > Gentianales > Rubiaceae > Rubia > Rubia yunnanensis. The sequence goes on along the minus strand of CM075071.1, from coordinate 72,856,118 downwards.
ATTTGCAAACTTTGCCCATACCATTTGGAAATTGGACCAAAACCATCGCCAAACGCCCATGTGCAAATGTCAAATATATCCCCGAACCAGCATCGGTGACATCAACCAATTTCCTTCCATCCATACTAAATAATAATGATTACTTCAACACAATTCCAGAAAATAATACCGTCCAAATAATTACACAAACAAGAAACTTCAATAATAGTCTCCTCAAAATACGACACTTTATGATGTGTCCACAAACAGAAGTGGATCACTATATCTCGCCCTGTATTTTACTATCCTCGCCCTAATACGTATACAGTATATATATTTAATTTAATTTAAATAATTAAATTAAATTATAGTTTAATTTTAAAAATTTAATTTCAAAAAAAACAAAAATGTGGCGGAAAAAAAAAATTGGTGCCGCCGCCGGACCGCCGGGCGCCGCCGCCGGACCGCCGGGCGCCGCCGCCGGACCGCCGGGCGCCGCCGCCGGACCGCCGGGCGCCGCCGCCGGACCGCCGGGCGCCGCCGCCGGACCGCCGGGCGCCGCCGCCGGACCGCCGGGCGCCGCCGCCGGACCGCCGGGCGCCGCCGCCGGACCGCCGGGCGCCGCCGCCGGACCGCCGGGCGCCGCCGCCGGACCGCCGGGCCGCCGGGCGCCGCCGCCGGACCCGGTTCGCCACCGGCTGGGCGCGAGGCGCCACCGGTCGGCTCGCCACGGCTTGGGCGCGAGCCGTGGCGGAGAGTCGCCGGCGGTCCGGTCGCCGCGGCATGGCCGCGTGCCGCCGGCCATCCGGTCGCCACCGCGGGACGGCGAGCCGCCGCCGGTCGGCCCGCCACGGACAGGCCGCGTGCCGCCGGCGGGCCGCTCGCCAGGGTCCGGGCGCGAGCCGGACCGGCGCCGGTCGCCTGCGCCAGCGCGCGAGCCACGGCTCGCCGTTCGTTGGCCGCGAGCCGGACGCGGTCCGCTCGCCAGGCCGTGGGTGCGAGCCGGACGCGGCTCGGCTCGCCTTGGCTTGGGCGCGAGCCGAGCCAGGAATTTTTTTTTTTTTTTTTTTTTTTTGAAAAATCTGACCTCTATAAAAGGGTGCTCGGATTCCATTCTTCCAATGACACTTGAATTGTTTTGCAGGCCTAGTTTGGTGAAAAAAAACTCCAAAAAGGGTGTTGCAAATTCCATGTCTTCGGAGGTAATTTTACTAATTAGTTTTCTGTCCGTAAGTAGTTGTTGAATTTAATAATTTTTGCTGTAGAAATTTGTGCTCGTCTTTGTGTTTTAATTTGTTAACAGTTACGTAGAAATTATTGCACATTTATCTCCTTCGAATTTAGCTCCTATCAGTTGCAGTAACGTTAATTTTGTTGTTAATTTAGCTACATAATGCTGTTTTGAATTTATCTACAGTAATTCATGGCCTATTAATTATTGTAATGTTAATTTTGTTGTTCCGTTAAAATTCTTAAGCATTGCTGTAGAAATTTATGCCCGTCTTTGTGTTTTAATTTGTTAACTGTTACGTAGAAATTATTGCACATTTATCTCCTACGAGTTTATCTCTCATTAATTGCAGTACCGTTAATTTTGTTTTTAATTGAGCTACGTAATGGAGTTTTGAATTTATGTACAGTAATTTATGTCCTATTAATTACTGTAGCGTTGCTTTTATTATTCTGTTAAAATTGTCCTATTAATTATTCTTCCAATGACACTTGAATTGTTTTGCAGTCCTAGTTTGGTGAAAAACTCCAAAAAGGGTGTTGCAAATTCCATGTCTTCGGAGGTAATTTTACTAATTAGTTTTATGTCCGTAAGTAGTTGTTGAATTTAATAATTTTTGCTGTAGAAATTTGTGCTCGTCTTTGTGTTTTAATTTGTTAACAGTTACGTAGAAATTATTGCACATTTATCTCCTTTGAATTTAGCTCCTATCAGTTGCAGTAACGTTAATTTTGTTGTTAATTTAGCTACATAATGCTGTTTTGAATTTATCTACAGTAATTCATGGCCTATTAATTATTGTAATGTTAATTTTGTTGTTCCGTTAAAATTCTGAAGCATTGCTGTAGAAATTTATGCCCGTCTTTGTGTTTTAATTTGTTAACTGTTACGTAGAAATTATTGCACATTTATCTCCTACGAGTTTATCTCTCATTAATTGCAGTACCGTTAATTTTGTTCTTAATTGAGCTACGTAATGGAGTTTTGAATTTATGTACAGTAATTTATGTCCTATTAATTATTGTAGCGTTGCTTTTGTTATTCTGTTAAAATTGTCCTATTATTGCCGTAGAAATTTGTGCTACTCTTTGTGTTTTAATTTGTTAACTGTTATGTAGAAATTATTGCGCATTTATCTCCTATGAATTTATCTCCTACTAGTTGCAGTAACGTTAATTTTGTTGTTAATTTAGCTGCGTAATGCTGTTTTGAATTTATCTACAATAATTTATGCCCTATTAATTATTGTAACGTTAATTTTGGTTGTTCCGTTGTAATTCTGATTGGATGGAAAATACTATGTTAATTTAACTACGTAATGCTGTTTTGAATTTGTGTACAATAATTTATGTCCGATTAATTACTGTAGCGTTGATTTTGTTGTCCTACTAATTACCTGATGTTTATTGCTGTTTCAGGATGACAGTCAGTCATGTGAAGCTGCTGCAGGGCGGAATGGATACTCTCCATTTGCCACCTCAGCTGTGTTCCCAGATGTTGCCGAGGCTTATTCGTACCTGCAGCGGATTGCTCTGCAGGTGGGATTTGAACTTGTGACGGGGTCCTACAAGCAGAACAGGAATGGTCCGCTGAGGTTATATTGCATTTGCAATCGGGGCCGGAAGGATAAGGATGTAGATACGAGCGAATCTGATGTAGTCCGACGGAGTAGCAGCTCGACCAGCAGTTGTGGCTGCCCGTTCGCGATTGTCTTGAAACAGAGCATCACGGGGGATGGTTGGAATGTAGTGCCGTGCAAGGATCCCCGACGAGGGATGCACAACCACTCTTTCTCAGTGTACCCCGAGGGTCACAGACAGAGCTCCAAGCTCCATGCGGACGCGAAGCAGATGATCAGAGATTTGACAGATTCAGAAACAGCTCCAAGGCATATCAATGCCAGCCTCAGTAATTCGTTTCCGGACATGCATCAGAACATTAGGCAGGTGTACAATGAGAGATCGGCATATGTAACGGAAAGGCGAGGCGGGCGCAACACGGCGGAGAATTGTTTGCATCTGGCCACCGCGAAAGGGTATGTATCTAGTCACCGCTCAGCAGGTGATGGCACTCTGACTCATTTATTCATGGCCAATCCCGATGCTGTTGTGGCATTTCGCACGTTTCCGTGGGTTGTGGCCATCGACTCAACATACAAGACCAATCGGTACGGCATGCCATTCATTGAGATGGTTGGGATGTCCCCTTGCAACACAAACTTCTTGATTGCCTACGCAATTGTTGTTGACGAAACGGCAGACACCTATGAGTGGGTGCTGAACGCTCTGAAGAACTTGCTTGTGGATGGACCGTTCCCTGAGGTTGTGGTCACCGATCGGGAGATGGGACTGATTAGGCCACTTCGGACTGTGTTTCCAGAATCGAAACATCTGCTCTGCACCTGGCATATCAACAAGGATGTGGAGGCACGTGTCACCGTGCTGACGGGGAGTAAGAGGAACGGGTCAGGGTTCAAGAACGGTGCATGGTTCCGGATTTGCAATGCGTCCACCGTTACAGAGTACGAAACTGCCGTGGTTGATATGAGGGCTGCATGGGCTTGGAGCGTGGCTGTTATTAGCTACGCTGAGACGACGTGGCTCACACCCCATAAGGAGAAATTTGTGAGGGCATGGACGAACAGATTTCTGCATTTCGGGAACACAACTACGTGCAGGGTCGAGAGTGCACACTCGTCACTGAAAGGGTGGTTACACACGTCGACTGGTTCACTGGACACGATATGGAGGCGTGTCGACCTGCAGATAGCCCAGCAGATTACTATGATCAAGACCGGCCTCGAGAAGTCAAGAACGCGTATCGGAAGATTGCACCGTATGGCCATTTTCAGCAACTTGATCAACAATGTGTCCAAATTCTGCCTGGATAAATTGAGGGTCGAGTACCGCAGGATTGATGCACTGGGAGCACAGGTATATGCTTACTGCGGCTGTGTGCTGCGCTCGACATACGGAATACCGTGTGCATGCGTCATGGCCGCGGCAGTTGCTGAAGGAATCCCCTTGTACTTGGACGACATTCATCCGCTGTTTAAGAGCCTGGCATTGGGTGATCACCCGCAGAGCACGGAGAACATCTCGAGGGCCGAACAGGATCAGTCGCGGTTCGACACTCTGTTGGAGGAGTTGGCACGCAGCGACCCTTCGGTCCGACGACGGGTTGCATCCTACGTAGATGCGCAGTTGCATCCGGAGGAGAGCGGCGTTGGCGAGCCGGACATCTGTACCAGTGCACGTGGGAGACCAAGCGAGCAGGTCCCCCGATCAAGATCAACCCGACGTTCACCGAGCTACCACGAGCACGTGAACAGGCGATACGGGAGTAGTTCAAGGTCCCCGGGGCGTGCTTCAGGGAGCGGTCGCCGCCACGGTAAGTACAACATGTTTATCTTATTGTTTATCTAAATGTATATCGCCGCCTGCACAAGATATTTATGTTAATGTGTTGTCCTGCAGCGACATTCCCGTTCCTCGAAAGTGTCCCCCACATTGTCAGGCGTTACATCGGAGGCTGGAACGATGTCGTGAGTGATGGTAACTGTGGCTTCAGATGCGTTGCTGATGCGTTCCACGTAGACGGTGAAGGTGAATGGTCCACAGCGCGTCGGGCAGTATTTAACGAGATATCAACTCATTGGCCTGACTACGTTCCCATTTACGGTTCGCAAAATGACGTTGAACTCGCCAGAGCCCGTATACACCACACCAGCGGTCCATGTGGTCCAGAGCATTGGTTCACGGTCATTGCGGACATGTTTCCCGTCGCCACCTACTACAACACGGTCGTGGTTTTATATTACATTTTAGAGAACGGGTCGGCGGACCATTGCTGTACAGTCCTTCCACTGAGGGCGGGTGGGGGCGAGGCTGGAACAAGTAGGGAGCTGCACATTGTATATGTTCGCAGTGCAAGCCATTTCGTCCGGGTAAACATGAAGGAAAACTGTCCCATGCCCCCCGTGGTTAATCTGTGGACCACGCTAAGGAAGCCTGATGTCGTAGGTTGGGAGTTACCCTTTCGTAGGAGGCTAAGCGCTTGGAGGAGAGCATACTCCCAGAGTAATTAACTGTTGTTATTAACTCGGCATGTACGCAACCGTTACAGTTATTGCCTACGCGTCGCGTAATTAATTTTGAGAGCGTTGTCGATGAAAAAATGAATGACGCAAAAATGTGATATGCAAAAACATAGCTGATTACATAAATGAGCAGAATATGGCACAACAGTAAGCTCACACATACACAAACATTCGACTAAGGAATGGGTCCATAACCGAGCCTCCGATACTCATCGCGAAGACCGAGCAGAGTCGTCATCAACTCCCTCACGCTGGGGTCGCCGAGTCCATCAACGGTCGCCGAGCCGAACGGATCCAGTGCGCTCATCACGTCACTCAGCATCTGTTACACAGGAAACGGAGTTTACAATAACGAGACAGTAAAATGTAATATAATTACTCGAAGCAAACAGTTAGTGAAAACTTACCGAGGCCTGTGTCCTGTCCGGGCCACTCGCGGCAGCATGTTCAGGATTTGCGATCACTGGGTGCGAATGAGTCTCGTACCAGTCCTCGTAATCCATGGTACACTCTGATTGGGGCGTGGCTACCGGGAACGCCGCAAGCCGTTCCTTGTGCCAAGTATGTGCCATCTCCCATAGGGTCAACTGCAGCCTCCCTGGGTAGGTCACTGAATAGCCGGCTGGATCAGCCGGGCGGAAACAAGGCTCCGGCGCAATAGCAAGACCCCGCGGTATACCCTGTAGGAGACCGAACTGCCGCACAACGCGATCTGGCATGTACGCCTCCATTGCGTCGAGGTATCGGATCACGCCGCGGTAGTGAGTCCTCCCCCCCGCAGCCCTGACCACGTCCACTCCATATGGCAACCAATCCACCTGCAAAAAGTTTCACAGACATGTTACGTTTCTATGGAATCCGATCTATCTACTACTGTCAGAATAAGAGTAAAAGCATGGAATTCATACCTGGTCGGGCTGTAAGGCATCCAACTGTCGCCTGATGGCACCGAGCCTCCCCGTACCCCTCCCCGATCTAACCCCTGTGTGCCACCGACTGGCGCGACCCGGAAGAGCTGGCAACGTACTCGGTCCCGGCCGAAACATCGGAAAGTACTCGTATATCCATGCTTGGAGCAGCGTGCAACATCCGCATAGGCCGCGCGCCTTGGACCGGGACGCAATTCCCAACTGCAGATACAAACTGGCCAACGTCGCCGAGCCCCACGACAACTGCGACAACTGCGAATCAAGCAGGGGTAGAAGGTTGGCTCTAACCTTATTCCCAGTTTTATCCACAAAAAGCGTGGATGAAAACAGGGTCAGCATGTAGCACATGAATTGGAAGTTCTGGCTCTGCCCCCCCGCTACACACCTCGCCATCAAAGATTGGGCATCTATGTTACCCCCGTTCCAGTCTTCCGCGAGAAAGGACTCCACGTCTTTCCCAAACAGTTCGGCGCACGCTTCCTCAATAGTCTCCGCCGAAATGGTACTCGCAACAGCGCCACCATCGATGGGAATGCCAAGAATCATCTCAACGTCATGCATCAAGATGGTCATCTCCCCGAACGGCATGTGAAACGTGTTCGTGTCCGGCTGCCACCTCTCGACAAAAGCGGATATCAGTGCCATGTCAAGGAACTGGAACATAATCGCAGGCAGGTGGCCCAACCCGGTCGCATGTATCCGGGCCTGTGCAACATCGCTCAGTTCGGGGAGCGTGTCGACTAGCTGCTTGCATAGCGGCGACCGAGCATGGCATCTCAACACACCTCGCTCTATACCATTCCAAACGTCAAGCGCGACGTGTCCTCCGAAGCTTGGTATGACGAGGTCATCCTGCGGCCCACCAGCCACTGGTCCCCGCACTAGCCACGTCTCATCGGCGGCGGGTCGCTTCCTCCTATTCCTCCGTGCCATTCCGGTGCTAGGCTCACCGGCATTGCACGATCCACCAGAAGACTGTGCGAATTGACCAGCTCTGTTCCTCACGGTGTGCCGGGCTCCAGCTTCAGCATAACGTTCGATCCCGGCATCCAATGGAACACTCGAACCAGGTTGGCCCACCGGGGGGACATCTGCGGGCAGGTCATAATTCATCTGCCAATCACTTTCATGACGAATACCACCGGGCGGGAGGATGTTAATCTCCGGACCGTCCCATGTCGGCATGGGATCGAATGCACTAACGCTCGGTGGAGAAGGCTGCTCCGCTCCTACATCAAACTCCCGCGGGCGAGGCGACGGTTCATCCTCGACCACGCGGCCTCTAGCCTGTCTCGCCGAGGCACTAACACATCTTCGTCGTATGGAACGACCATGACCGTCACGTTGACCACCAGTGCTCATCTACGACACAAGATATGTAATTAGTATAACAACAAGTGAATCAAACTGATATGATAAGATAAATTAACATACATTTCAACAACGTGTGAACTGATTTTCCGAACAGTGCATCAACGAACTGGAACATTTTTTCTAGTTACAAATTGGAGATTACATAACTAAATAATCTTATTTTCTTACCACTATTATTAACATTCAAGGAAACAATAGTTAAAACATATCGTAACAGTTTACTACACAATTGTTTACATCGGATTACTAAAGTTTGTTTACATAGAACTATATTCTATTATGTCACATAACTAAATAATTTCCAAAAAACACAATTCCTAATCAATAATTTCTGAATAATTTCTATTACGTCACATAACTAAATAATTACTAAATTACCCAATTTCTAAAAAATACAATTTCTAAAACAATATGTCCAAATTTAAACTAAGTAATTTCTACGAAACACAATTTCTTCGTTTTAATTCCAATTACGCCACATACCTAAATAATTTCTAAATTGGCCAATTTCTACAAAATACAATTTCTAAACCATTATGTCCACATTGAAACTAAGTAATTTCTACAAAACACAATTTCTTCGTTTCAATTCCAATTACGTCACATAACTAAATAATTTCTAAATAACCCAATATCTAAAAAATACAATTTCTGAAATATTATGTCCGAATTGAAACTAAGTAATTTCTACAAAACACAATTTCTTCGTTTTAATTCCGATTATGTCACATAACTAAATAATTTCTAAATAACCCAATATCTAAAAAATACAATTTCTGAAATATTATGTCCGAATTTAAACTAAGTAATTTCTACAAAACACAATTTCTTCGTTTTAATTCCGATTATGTCACATAACTAAATAATTTCTAAATAACCCAATATCTAAAAAATACAATTTCTAAAATATTATGTCCGAATTAAAACTAAGTAATTTCTACAAAACACAATTTCTTCGTTTTAATTCCGATTATGTCACATAACTAAATAATTTCTAAATAACCCAATATCTAAAAAATATAATTTCTAAATAAATTCTATTAGGTCACATAACTAAATAATTTCTAAATAACCCAATTTCTAAAAAAAACAATTCCTAAAATATTATGTCCAAATTTAAACTAAGTAATTTACACAGAACACAATTTCTTCGTTTTAATTCCAACTAACATACCTAAATAATTTAGAACATCACAAATTCTAAACAAATAATTCCTAAGTAATTTCTATTATGTCACATAACTACATAATTTCTAAAAAATCCAACTTCTAAAAAATACAATTTCTAAAATATTATGGCCTAATTTAAACTAAATAATTACTGAAAAAACACAATAAGCTTCCAATTATGTCATCATGTCCAATTATGTCATCAATTCCGACAAGCTCAACAAAATTCTAACAATTCCAACAAGTTCAACAAAATTCGAATAGATCGGGCAACGATTCCCACGAAAAGAAAAAAAAAATTTCTCAAAAACTTACATTTTCCGGCGAAATTCCGGCGGGATTCCGGCCAAATTCCGGTGAGATTCCGGCGGCGGGCGGCGGGCGGTTTCCGGCGGAAATGGGAAGGGAAGTGGGAGAGAAAGAAGGAGAAGGAGAAAAAGAAGAAAGAGAGGAGAAAAAAAATGAGGGGGAGAGGGTATTTATAGCCCTCTTCCATTTCTTTTCTTTTTTTAAAAAAATTTAAAATACATGTATTCATACGTATTAGGGCGAGAATAGTAAAATACAGGGCGGGATATAGTAATACCCCAAACAGAATGACAAAAGGGCCCTGAAAAAATACATAAAATAATATAAAGTGTAAAACCGAATTTGGATTTACGTATATAAACGCGCAATCATTCTATTTTTATTCTTGAAATACAGCAAAGAAAAAGCCACAAAATTGTGTCCTAAGAAAAACAAACTGAGCGGACAGCTGTATTTTGGATTAGTTTTTCTCAAAAAAAAGTACTCGACTTCTTTCTTTAATTTTTAATCACTATTATTTATTAATTTTACATGTAATTTAATTAGATAGAACGAGTAGAGAAAATTAAATTGAGAATTTAAAAATATAATAAAATTAAAATTGAAAAAAGATAGAAGATAATGCTATTATTAAAAAGTTATTTCTAGCAAAAAATACTAACAGTATTAAAAAAATTGATGTTTTTGAAATGAGCATGTACTCCCTCTACGGGCTTGGGTTGGGTGTCTGATGTGATTTACCTCCTCCGTGATGGTTGTGGTGTCGGTTAGAGGGGGCCCTGGGGCGAGGGCATCGCCTTCTATAGTACTCCATATATTTCTTTATTAATGACACACTTACCTTAATGTGGTGTTTCTTTTACATTGGCATACTTTTCATTTTTTGCAAGTTTCCTTCAATTTCATTCACTCATTTTACTTTTTACTTTCTACACTTATTTTTATCCACTCATTTTCTCTACCTAAATCCAAGCACCTAAGTTATGGTGTCAATATTAGTGAAACGAAGGGAGTACCATTGAATAAAAGTTCAGTAAACAGACATTCAAATCACAGTATATCACGTAATAATGTTTAAAAAGTACAATTTATTTTTAATTTATATATAACAATTATATTAAAAATAATTGAATCTTTTATCGACGGAATTGTATTGTAATTAGTATATATATTCAATAATTAAGTCCTTTACTGTTATTGATATCATGCGACGCACATAGAATTCATTATTCCAGCGACAAAACAACGTTGTTTTGGGTGGTAGGAATTTCATTAAATTGGAGAACGTACCAGGTATATCCATATATTATTTATTTAGTATATATTTTGTCAGAAAAATGGGCACCAAATTTATTTACGCAATTTGTTGAAAAAACTGTCAGCTAAAATGAAACCACGTGCTGTGTCCGCCCACTGGAAAGCCCAAGTGCGCCCCCTTAATTATGGAAAATAAAAAAAATAATATTTCCATAAAGAAATTTAAAAGGGAAAATTAAAATAGAGGAAAAGTTTCCAACTTTGGTCCTACTAGCATTTCGTGATATCATTTTCTGACCTCTTCATTTCTGTAGAAGGTCCATATATGATATACCCATATCTTGATGCAGGCTAAAAATAGACAAACAAAAATAATAATACATGACAAGATATGGTCTAAATACATTGTATATTCTCATTATTAGTTATTATCATTATATTTTATATATTCTTACCATGCATGAATCCTGAATAATCCTGAATAGTGATGCTATTGTGTAGTTTCATGAGATATTGTATTATATTGAAGCTGTAATTTTTAAGTAAAAATCAAATCATTTGAAGATACTAGAAAATATCTAGCAATTGTGAATGATATTCATATACAATTTAAATATTTTATAACATATTCAAAATCTTCTATAGTAATTAACCATCAATGAGTCACATAAATTAAAAATTATATTATTATGATACTGTTTGAATTTGTAGAGAGATCTCTGCCTAAAGTTTAGAAGGTATAAAATAAGACTTTGTGCAAATTTATTGTGTATTATTATATTTTTCTTTTTAGTGTGATTAATTCATTTTATTATTTCATTTTACATTTTATTTCTAAACTTACATCAATTCAATCAGTTCCATAGTCTAATCAAAGGAAAAAAAGGCTCTCAGTTGTGAAAATCACTAATTTTCTACTAATTAGTTAAGAAAGTAGTAAGGAACTTGGTGTTGTGAATAAGAGGAGATAATGGTGAAGAAGATAAGATGAGAAAAAGTAAGAAATGAGAGAATGGGATGTGTGTTTTTCTTCATTCTCTTAAGGGGTATTTATAGAAAATTTTAGGGGGTAATGACATAGTATTCCCCTATGATAAATAAATAGTGATATAATTAATTATTACAAATCTAGCTTGTTGGTGATGAGCATTTCATTATTCATAACACTCCTCCTGCAATGTTCATTGCAACAATTACGTGTTCATGCTGCCTCATTAAAACATTACTTGAAAAAATCCAGTGGGATAAAAACCACAATAAGGAAAAAAGAATACAACCACGTATAGCTCCCCACATGTTGACATTGGTGATTTCTTCATAAACTTCGTAGTTTTTGCATCCCGATGTCATGAACATGTTTTCTGAATACTGAAGTGGATAGAGCCTTTGTGAGAAGATCTACTGAGTTTTCACAGGAACAGATGTGTTGGATGTTGATAATATTACTCTCTTCCAACTCTTGAGTAAATGAAAAGAACTTCGGAAGGATGTGTTTGGTTCTATCGCTTTTGATGCATCCTTCCTTCATTTGATTAACACATGCAACATTATCTTCATAAAGTGTGATGAGATCATCATTTGATAGGAGACCACTTGTGGTTCTGATATGTCGTGTCATGGATCTCAACCACACACACTCTCGACTTGCTTCGTGCAATGCAATAACCTCAGCATGACTTGATGATGTTGTGGTCAGCATTTGCTTCTAGAAATGCCAAGAAATCGCAGTCCGTCCGCAGGCAAACACATACCCAGTTTGAGATCTCCCTTCATGTGGATCTGGCAGGTAACCTGCATTTGCATAGCCAATCAAAACTGGTTTCGTAGTGTTGAAATAAAATAATCCCAAATCAATTGTTCCCTGAAGGTAACGAACACATGCTTGATTTCGTTCCAGTGTCTTTTAGTGGGAGATGAACTGAATCTTGCTAATAAATTAACAACAAAAGCTATAGCAGGTCGAGTACAATTAGCGAGATACATAAGTGCTCAAATTGCACTGAAATATGGTACTTCTGGACCAATAACCTGTTCAGATTTCTCACACATACGAAATTGATCTTTTTCCAAATCAGGGGACCTGACGACCATTGGGGTACTCAGTGGATTTGATTTGTCCATATTGAATCTCTTTAATATCTTTTTTGTGTAATTTGATTGATGCACCAGTATCCCACTTTGCAAATGCTCAATCTGCAAACCAAGACAATATTTTGTTTTCCCAAGGTCATTCATCTCGAATTATTTATTTAAGTAAGAGATTACTTCCAGAATCTCTTTATTGGTTCAAATGATATTCAAATCATCAACATAGACAACGATAATCACACACCCAGATGTTGTTTTCTTGATGAACAAAGAGGGTCATTGACATACCCCTTTTGTAACATATTTTTGCTTAGTCGGTTGTACCACATGCGTCCAGATTACTTTAACCCATAAAGATCTTGTAGTATGATTGAATATCTTTATCTGGGTTTAGAACTTAATACTTCATGCATTTAAAATCCTTCAGGGATCCTCATGCAAATTTCAGCATCAAACGATCTGTATAAGTATGCGGCAACAACATCTATAAGGTGCATATTAAGTTTCTCATGAACTGCTAGACTGATAAGGAATCTGAATGTAATTCCATCCATGACTGGGGAATATGTTTCCTTAAAATAAATTATGGGTCTCTGAGAAAAATCTTGTGCAACAAATCTAGCCTTGTATCTCACAATTTCACTTTTCTCTTTTTTTTTCCGCACAAATACCCATTTGTATCCAACATGTCTCACATCTTCAGGCGTGAGTACTATAGACCCAAAGACTTTGCGCCTGTTAAGCGACTGTAATTCAGCTTCAATAGCCCTTTTTCCATTCTGTCCAATCGTGTCTATTTTTACACTCAGTAACAGACCGTGGTTCGGGATCCCCATTATTTTTGTCCATAACATCGCATGTCAAACTGTAAGAGAATGCATTATCGATTTCCTCATTTCGGTTCCACCTTATACTTGTACTGGCATGATTAATCAAAATTTCTTAATTTTCCTCGTTTTGTATTTCTACAAGAATATGTTCCTCCATTTTGGGGTCATCTTGTTTTTCTAATCCTTTTCTTTTCCAAGGATTTTTATCTTTGGAACCGAGTGGTCTGCCACGCTTCAGGTGTGTCGTGATTTTGTCAGTGACTTTGTTTTCAATTTGCCCTTTCGGATTTCAATTTGAGCATGAGCATTCTTGGCTAATATGTGAGATTTAGTCACTCTATTTGTGTCTGTAAATGCATTAGGAAGTTGATTTGCTATGTCTTTCATATACAAAATCCTTTGGACTTTTCCATCACATTCTTTTGTATAAGGATCAAAATGCAATAATATTGGTACATACCAGGTAATATTCCTTTCTAGCTGTTCCCCACCCCCCTAATGCTGGAAATTTTTCTTCATGAAAATGGCAATCAGGAAAAATGAGATGTACAACTATTCCCAGTTTGGGGTTCAAGGTATCTAACAATATATGAGATTTCAAAGCCTATATAAAATGCCAAGACTTCTTTGTGACCCCTTATTTGTTCTTTGAGGTGTTGCAATAGGCACATAAATAGTGCAACCGAAAATCCTTAGATGAGATATATTTGGTTCTTGGACTGATGCAAGTTGTAGTGGGAAGTATTTATGATATGCATTTGGCCTGATGTGGATCAATGTTGCAGCATGTAATGTTGCATAACCTCATATTGAAGTAGTGAGCTTTGTTTTCATTATCAATGGCCTAGCAATGAGTTGGAGACGTTTGATTAGTGATTCAACCAGACCATTTTGTGTCTGTACATGAGCAACATGATGCTCAACAACCATCCCAACTGACATACAATAATCATCGAATGTCTGGGATGTGAATTCACCGGCAATATAAAGACTGGTTTTCTTTATCGTGTGACCAGGAAATTGAACTCGCAATTTGATTATTTCAGCGAGTAATTTAGCAAATTTCATATTTTGAGTTAATAACAGTCATACTTGTGACCATTTGCTAGATGCATCTATCAGTACCATGAAGTATCAAAATGGTCCACATGGTAGATGGATAGGTCCACATATATCACCTTGAATACGTTCAAGAGATTCAGGTGATTCTGTTTCAACCTTTTCCAATGAAGGCGTTATGATTAGCTTTCAAAGAGAACAAGTCTTACATTAAAAAAATTCCATGAGGGATCTTCTGTCCCTTCAATGGATAATCATGTGTATTTTCAATAATTTTCCGCACCATGGTTGAGCCAGGATGACCCAACTGATCATGTCATATGGTAAATATTAAAGGTTTGATCACTGCCGTATTTGATTCAATTGCATTTATATGTGTGTAATGCAATCCATTATGGAGCATTAGTAGTTTTTCAAGTATGTATTTCCTTCCAGATTTATACACAATGAGAAACATATATTTCATGGTACCTTCAGCTATAGACTGAGTATCGAATCCACGAGAATATATATATCATTGAAACTCAATAAGTTCCTTTTGGAATTTGGTGAAAATAAGGCATTGTTTATTGTAAAAAGTGTGTCATTCGACAATGTTAAGTTTGCCTCACCAACTCCTTCAGTCAGATCTACAGGACCCGATATTGTACTCACAGTGGTTTGTGATTGTTTTACCTTTGAGAAAAAACTTTATCATTTAATATACTGTGCGTTGTTCCACAATCAAGTATGCGAATTTCTTCATTTTTAATCCTTTGCTTGGCTTCATGACTAGTTTTATCCATTTCACCACTTTAACTAAAAACATAACAAATTTTGATAAGAAAGATAATAATTTGAAAATAGCAGACTTTGTAAAACCATTTATATATATAAGAGATACAAATAAACATCGGACCATCTAGCTTCATTCTCAATAATGTTAGACAATTCTCCTTCTTTCAGTTTCCACCATTTGCTTGTTCAGTGAAATCACCAACCATGTCCATGAAATCATCATTGAAATCAGATGCTTCGAGATGAGTGGATTCATTGAAGTTGACCTACTTCCCCTTTTCCTTCATGGACTCTTGGTAGAGCTCGTATAAGTGCTTCGGGACTCTACAGACTCTTGACCAATGCCCTTTACCGCCACATCTGAAACAAGAGGTTCCAGAGCCCTTTAATGAGCTGACGCCTTTTCCCCTTTTATGGGTACTTTCATGGTTCCTCTCGTATTGTTGCTTCTTGTGATAGTAGTTACCGGACTTAAAGGACAAGTTGTAACCACCTTGACTACGTCCGTAACCATGACCTTGACCTCTTCCAAGACCTCGACCTCTCTCTCGACCCTAAAAATAGCTCTTGCATTCAAGTTCATCGAAGTTAAAAGTGTTTGCTTCAGTAAACACTTTTGAGCCAGTCGGGCGAGATTGATAGTTCTTCATCAGCAACTCATTATTCTTCTTCGCAATGAGGAGACAAGTAATTAGTTCAGAATGTCTTTTAAAACCCTGCAAACGATATTGTTGTTGCAAGGTCACATTTGATGCTTGGAGAGTATAAAGAGTCTTTTCCAACATTTCATTATCAGTTGTTGTAACCCCACAATATGTCAAACGGGTTACTGTTGTGTACATTGCAGAATTATAGTCGCTGGCTTTCTTATAGTCTTGGAATTGTAAATTGTTCCAGTCATCACGGTATATGAGGAGCATTACATCTCTTGTGTGATCGTATCTTTCTTTAAAATATATCCAAAACTCAAGTGGATCTTTGAAGTGAGGCATTCATTTTTTAGGCTCTCGTCAAGGTGTCGACGAAGGAAGATTATAGATCTTTCCTTGTCCATCCTTGATGAGTTATTCCCCTCTTGGATTGTCTCAAGGAGGTTCATTGACTCCAAGTGCATCTCAATGTCTATCGTCCAAGAAATATAGTTGTTTCCACTGATCTCGAGTGAGCTGAATTCAAGCTTCATAAGGTTTGACACGATGATAAATAATAGGAAAAGTAAAATAATTCATTAGATTTAATTCAAAATACAGAAGTCTACAATGATTGCAAAAATTAAAGCGGAATACATTATTCCGATCATCAATGAAGAAGAACGAAATTCTTTCGGCAAAGCATCTACAGTGAGAATAGTAACATGTAATGCAAAAATAATTACAGCAACAAAGACAAATATTAGTCTAGATGTTTTATCGGAAAATTTAGTGATAATATGAGGTAGAAGAGATGATGTGATTTTGTATCATTTGATGTCTTCGTATTTATAGTGTAAAATATAGTCATTTATAGCCGTTGTATTACTGCTGGGATTATAGCCGTTTATAACCATTATATTAATTAATTGTAGTTAAAATGTTAAGAATAGATTCTCAATGTAACTTCATCAAATAAATAGACAAATATGTTAGAGACATAATTAATCATAGAAATATTAAAATGAAGCAATTAAAGATTAGTTAGATGTAGATCACACCATTTTACTATAAGGTGGAAAAGCCTCTTGTGTATAGAAATATGGTGTTATGCATTTAGAAAGTTAATAAATCACATAAAAATTGAACTCTATTCTCTCCCTCTAAAAACACACTCGAAAAACAAAGCTTCGGGAAACCCTAGTCTGAGGGGTGAACACCGCCGCCGCCACCAGCGGCCCGGTGGCCTCCCCTCCTCCAGCTTTTCCCACTTTTCTTTCCTGTTTTCTCATTTGTTAGGATAGATCTGAGGTCGGGGGATGCTCTGCACTGGCAAACACCACCAAATCATGATGTCGATCACAGCGCAGGTGACGAGGTTTGCGCTTGGAAGGTACCGGAGCTCACTACCTATGGAGGACGCTCCCGGTGGAAGTCAAGGAGCTTTGACCCATCAAGCTCGGTATCGGTTTCCTCCCCTCGCTACAGACAGCCGGAAAAGGGACGGTCGGAGAAGCAGCAGGCTGGAGTGGGTCATAACTCCAACAGACTAATTGATGGATATTCGATCGGCGAAGAGCAAAAATGCAGATCTGGACAGATGTTGGGGTTTCTGAGGATGGCTTGTGCCTCTGGCAGTCTCAATGACGTCCCAGCTACAGGGATTTTGGCAAAATCAACAGCCATAAGGACCTTCGGTGGTCAACATGGTCTAGCGGACACCAGCAGTGTTTCACGATCAACGGTGGCAAAGTGGTGAAAAGCGGTGCTAAGTACTCCCATCTTAGCCCTGTTTGAAATTTAGGCCTAAAGCACATCCAGCGTAACTTCTTCTCTTACCCAGTTCTAAAATCTACCCCACCCCAGCTTAGTCTTGTTGCTCAATAAATACTCACTGTGATTGGTTGTAGTCACGACAGCCTCGTGGTAGTCACAGTGGGGAGTTGACAAGAAATAATGGTCATTAGTGGCGATGGATTGTGGGCAGCAGTCAAAACAGGTCATCCTGTGGTGGATACATGGTCTGGCTCACTGAAAAATAGGAAAATGGGTCTTTCTGTAGTAGTAGATATTTTGGCGAACGGAGTTTCTGGCGCACAACAGAGTCCCCACTGGCTTGCAGTACCACATCTACGGCTAATCGGAGGACAATACTTCTAAGGCGATACTTACTTCTTGGTTATAGAATTTTTAAGCTGTAGCATGACTTCCCTGGATTATGAGAGGGATTTATTTTAACTTGTTTGTATGTTTGTTAAGTGTTTTTTTAGGTTTGCTGTTAATTCTCTTGCGACTCCGGCGAGATTCAGAAAACTCCTGTGCTGATTGGAGAAATCCAGCTACAGCCTCTCAAAAGGTTCTCAAAATTAGAACTATGGAGTTGTAGCAACACAGTGAGGATAACTCTGGCCAACGTTCAATAAATATGGAGGCATGCAGTACCAGATTGCTTCATATCAAAACGGATTTGCCATCGAAACTCCTTCAACAAGCTCTCTCTACTGCTGATTGGAGAAATCCAGCTACTGCCCCCTTAACGATCACTGAAAAACCAAGGAGCTGTTGCAACCCGGTAAAGATGAAGATTGAAGGTCGAGTGGCAGATTGCCTATATGGCACATAGACCTAATGAGAGGTTTAGTAGAGTGGGGGGCTCACCCCACAGTGTGTGAGCCATAGAATGTGTTCTAGGATATGTCCACAAGATTAGTTATAGTTAATAGCTAGGGGTTGTGCGGCTTAAACTTAGCACAACTATACCAATCTTACTATTTCAATGAGAATGAGAACACCTTCACAAAAAAAATCACATCACATTACCATAAGGTGCAAAGTCTCCTGTATGTAGTAATATAGTATTGTGTAGTTAGAAAGTTAGTGGTGTTATGAAGTTAGTAAGTTAGTGGTGTTATAGAGTTACAAGGTTCATTATTATAAATCACATCGTATTACCATAAGATGACAAAGCCTCTTGTATATAGTAATATGATGTTATGAAACAATAATAACAATCATCGAAGTTTTAATGCTTTATAACAATCAAAAGGGTTTTAGTGCATAATAACAAGAAAAAAGTGTTTTTATAACCCTACCTAATTAACATAAGTGCCAATATAACCTTTCAATATTTAAAAGTGTCAATATAACCCTATCTAGTAAGTGAAAATGCCAATATAACCATCTTCGGCAACTTTTAGCCGGAATTTTATAAAATTACATGTTTGCCCTTCCGAAAAAATTAAAATACTAAAAAAAAGGAAATGATGTTATTACCCTTAGACTCGTCAATACCGCCGGACCACCGCCGGATTTTAGCTGAGGTTATATCAGCACATTATGAAAGCTGGTAGGGTTAAATCAGCACATTCCCAAAATTTAGAGGGTTATATCAGCACATTAGTAAAAAATGTAGGATCACATCAGCACATACTATAGAATATAGGATTTTTAATGATATTTTGTTTATTTTGTTGTACTTAGTCCGATTGATAATTGGATGACCTTTGGTGTTGAGCGTGGTTGTTATTTTGCTGTGTTCTTCGGCTTAGGGTTTTTAATGTTGATAAGTTTTGAAATGAGGCTATGATATGTGATAATGATGTTTAATATTAATGATGGTGTCATGATGTCAGATTTTATGTTGTATAAGATATTGTTATGATATTATAATGGTGTATATGATGACGTGGTCGCCCGTTAAGGCCAACCGAGTATCACACATTTAATATTTATAATATGTGTAGATATAATCCTATAAGTTTTAAGAATGTGCTGATATAATCCTACAAACATTAGGAATGTGCTGATATAATCCAATAAGATTTCATAATGTGCTGATATAACCCTACCTGTTACGGCGGCGGTCCGGTGGTGGTCCAGCGAACTATGAGGGTAAAATTGCCCACCTAAATTCAGAGTTAGCCCAAAGGGTATTCTGGTTAATTTATATAGAGTAAACCCCAAAAAATTGAGGTCAATGCCGGAAATGGGGTCTGAGGGTTATATTGGCACTAGTTAGGGTTATTTTTGCACTAAAAAATATCATAGGGTTATATTGACACTTACTCAAGTAGGTAGGGTTATATTGACACTTACTCAAGTAGGTAGGGTTATATTGCCACTTATCACATCCCTAATAACAATTATAAAAGTTTTAGTGCACGGTTTATTACACCCGGGTTAGGAACTTACTAGATGAAGACATAGAGTGATCGTACTGATAACGTGCTGTGAAAATCACTAATTTTCTACTAATTAGTTACGAAATTAGTAAGGAACTTGGCGTTGTGAATAAGAAGGAAAGAATGAAGAAGAAGATAAGATGAGAATAAGTAAGAAATGAGAGATCGAGATGTGTGTTTTTCTTCATACTCCTATGGGGTATTTACAAAACATTTTAGGGGTAATGACATAGTATTCCTCCATGGTAAATAAATAATGATATAATTAATTATCACAACTCTAGTTTATTGCTAAGGCAAAGTCTTAGGAAAGACCATTTTTTCATATACTTATGGAAAGACGAGGTTTAATTAGAATAATAAAAAGTAAAAAGTTTTAGTTTCAATATTTAAATTTTTTTATACAACACGTAGTAGTTATAAAGTTTATAACCCGGTTTATACAACCCAAAACTTTTATCATTTTTTTCTTCTAATTTAAATTTTAAACCTTGTTGTTTTTATAACTTATGAAAAGACTATCTTTTAATGAGAAAGTCTCAGGAAATGCGGCTTTTCCATAAGGTTATGGACAATGCACAAGGGCATTTACCTTAAATGTTGTAATTTTTTTTTATAAAATTTAAATATTGCATTTTAGAAGTTAAAACAAGTAATAATATGTATTTGAATGTGAAAATATAAAAATATATGATATAAAAAAATTTAAAAAAAATAAATTTTATACTATGTAATTTAACAAATACAATATATAAGGTAATAATCTTATTGACATGCCGCATGTCAGGAGACCTACTCTCTTATAATAGACGAAATATATTGCTAGTAAACATTTCATCATTCGTAACACTTTCTTCGTCGTGAAGAATTCAAAATTGGGATTAAAATAACAGCTACTAGAATGATTGACATCGTGAGTTGAGCCCATATTTGCTATTTTTAGGAGGAAATATGTCACACATACCGATGGGTTGTTGAGATATTATTTACCATAATAATAAAATGATGCTCCGTAACGGAGCAAATTAAGTGAACGTAATGAAAAGAATTACTAATAAAATTTGTTCCTCACTAAATTTGGATGATAAGTATTTAGATTGGATTTGTCGGTCAAAATATTTTAATTCAAATCTAATTTGATTTAAAAAATGATACCACACAACTTCAACTAAATTTTTTAATAATTTCTTCAATTTTATTTTTCTATCCTTTTAGCCAAAATTTTGGGAAATACGATTTTTCCATCGGTATATGAAAAGACGATGTTGAATTATAATTATAGAAAGGTAAAAGATTTTAGCTGCAACATTAAAAATTTGTTATAGAATGTGCAATAGTTATAAATTTATGACCCGATTAATGTAGCCCAAAAATTTTATCTTAATTTCTTATAATTTACATTTTAAACTTTAATTTTTTAATAACTTATGAAAATATCGTCTTTCAAAAGAGATACTCGCCCTTTTATTATGGTAGATGACAAAAAAACAATTTATTTTAATTGTAATTTTTCGAGCACTGAACTACTGAATAAGTGTGGAATCAATTACTCCCTCCGTCCCAATTAAATGATATAAGAGAGAATTTCACGCTTATCAAGAAACTTGTCTAATCGTTAATATGTTTAATTACGTATAATTTTGGCATACAAAAAGTTATTTTTCGAAAACTACGTGTTACGACGAATTAAACCATATAACGTATGATAATATTATTATTTATATACCTATTCAAATAAGTGGTCAAAGTTGAATAATAAATAGTGACATTTTATGAAGTATGCAGTTTAATTTGGTACGGAGGGAGTATGATAATTCATACATTAGACTTCCTTCGTCCAATTCAAACCAAACCTTCACTTGTTAGATAGTTGATATCTCTAATTATATACTGTAACAGTGCAGCATAAAAGGTAGCTATTTAGATAGATATTAAGATAAATTTTAATAGACCTATATTTTTATTATATGTTAATTCAAATTTAAGGTTAAAGTTGTAAAAATTGACCACAAAAAAGTAAGAGTGCATTTTGACTGGGGACAAATGGAGTATTGTGTTTTGACCAAATTGATTACTCCCTCCGTTTTCTATTTATGACACCATATATTTAGGTGTTTGAATTTAGGTGAATAAAATAAGTGGATGAAATTAAAAGTAGAAAGTAAAAAGTTGAATGAGTAGATGAAATGTAAGGAATCTTGTTAAAAATGGAAATGATACCAAATAAAAGGAAACTTGCATTTATAGTAATTGTGTCATAAATAATAAAATAAATAAAGTAGATTGTTGTGTACATAATTATTACTCAATTTAATGATTCATATCGATTTATTATCCTCCATCTAGTTGTACGACGTTTGTGTTTGTAGTTCTATATTATTATTTGTATTAAGGATTGAACTTATCTGGAAGCGTTAATATTTCAATTTACAATATAGATAAAATTTGTATCAGTGGTATAACTCTTTGGTACATTCATCTCTGTCAATAAATCATAATTTTTACAAAAACAAATTAATATTTTGATGAAGATATTACAATTATTATTGAATGTGTAATTTATAATAATACATAAATCAATGTGATTGATGCATAATTCATTATATTTATATAATGTTTAGTTATTGTTAAAAACTAGTTAAGTTTGGATATCAGTTTCACTCATTATAATCGACCCTGGCCGAATGATTATTTTTTTTTACAAAGAAACACATTTTAAAGAAAAGAGAAAAGTGCATATATAATCCTATATAATTGATGAAAGTGCAGATATAACCCTACAATAATGAAAGTGCAGATATAACCCTACGATAATTGAAAGTGCAAATATAACCCTGGTCAGTCAATGCCGAAAAAATGGCTTTAGAGTTATATTTGCACATATGTATAATAGTTAGGGTTATATTTGCAAATATATATAATAGTTAGGGTTATATTTGCACTAAAAAATAACTCAGGATTATATTTGCATTTTCTCCCACATATAGGGTTATATTTGCTTATTACCTAGAGAAAACACACCAAAGAAAAAAAAATTGAAAAGAGGGGTCAGAGTGGATGGATAATGTGAAGAGGTAAGAATATACTCCCTCTCCTCTAATAATGACTCACTTTATTTTTTTGGATATTTTTTTATATTGGTTTCTTCCCATTTTAGTAAATCCTAAATTATTTTTATCCACGTATTTTACTTTTTATACTTTCAATACAATCTCTACCATTTATTTATTTTTTTGAAAAAATTTGTACCTAAAAATTGGAGTCATAATAAAATAATGAGAGAGAGTAATTAATTTAACAAAGATAAAAGAATAAAAGTACAAAAATGAGGCAAAAAGTAGTACCAACTTGTCCCCATCACATGCATTCTTGGCTTTTACGTTGACTGTATCCGATATTTACTATACCGACCTCTCCACTATTTTATTATGGCAAAGTTTTTGGCAAAAAATTATTTTTTCATAGGCGTATAGATATCGAAGTTTTATTGAAATAATAGAAAAATAAAAGATCTTATTTGTAATATTAAAAAATTATTATACAGCATGTAGTAATTATAAAGTTTATAATCCGATTTGAGCAACCCAAAGTTTTTGTCTTCATTTCCTTTGCTTTGCACTTTAAACCTTGGTATTTCCATAACTTATAAAAAAACCATATTTCAAGAGATGTGCTTTATTATTCAGTATATTGGAAAATTTAATTTGGGGGGAAAAATTTCTTTCGTCCCAACTCAAATTATACACTTACCATTTAACACTATACTTTATCGAACATTGATCTTATATTTGAGTAGATAAATATGCAATTATATTATCACATATGATATTGATGGATTCGTCATAATAAGTCGTTTTTTAAAGTAAACTTTTATTTATCGTTATTATACATAGTTAAATATATTTGTAATTAGATAAGTTTTTTTTATAAGCGCTGAAACGATTTTGTCCATTTTTACTTGGAGAGAGTAATTGAAAAGAAGAGAAATGAATTGTACGAAGGGCTCTGTCAGATGGTATCGAGAGACCAAAAGAGTAGCTGCCCATGATTGTGTGACCACTTCTTTACGCCGGCGCTGTTTTATTTTCATATGCCGATGATTCTTGAAAGTTTGATGCCATTTGGAGTGACCATTTTGTCCCTCACATTTTCTAACGTTGGCCTACTTAAGAGGACATTTAATTTTAATGATTTAATGGACTGGTTCAAATAAAGTTGTGATGAAACATGTAAAGTGAGTAATTTGAATTGAAGGAATTCTATTCCAAAAAAATGTCACTCTTGAAAAATTATTCAAATTAAAATATGTTGCGTTTTAAAAAGTATTCTTAAGATTGGAAGAAGTAGTTTATACAATATCCTTGACCTGTCAAAATTACTATTTCGATTATAAGCACATGTATTAGCACCGATTTACATCATTCGGTCAAAATTGAAGTTGGAAAATACTGATACCTATATATCTATTTTTCAGTGTATAGTAAAAAAGAGTAAATGAGGAGTTAGGAATTTAACTCAAATACCCTCTTGTGGGGAAATTTGTGTTAGAATGATTTCATATAATGTAGTATACTCCCTCTGTCCCATATTAAATTGTACAAAATCCTTTTTACGTCCATCAAGAAGGTTGTCTAATCGTTCATATATTTAACTACATATAATAACGGTGAACAAAAACTTAGTTTTGAGAAACTACTTGTTATGACGAATCCAACAATACCACATACGATAATATTGTTACTTATATATCTACTCAAATATGCGGTCAAAGCTTGATAAAGAATAGTGTCAAATAGTAAGTGTGCAGTTTGAGCTGGGACGGATGGAGTATCTTAAGATTTAAGAATGGGAGTGTATAAATTCATAAAAGAATTATGTAAATCTCGACGGTTATACTACCTAACTTCTGCATTTTCAAGCTATTTTATTTCACTTGTAGAATCATGATGTAGATAATTTCGTTTTTTTGTAATTGGATCCATAAATGATGAAATACAAAGCGAAATACAGTTACGGAAAGTCAGAGTGGGTGTGAAATTGATGTTAGCATGTCGGGACTCGGTAGGATCATAACAATATGGATAATCATTTGATCCCCAATTTACTATTTCGATAATATTCTAGATTTTTCCTCAATTTAAATTAAATAAAAATTATTTTATCTATTCCTATTATTTAGTATTTATTTGGGTAAGTTTGGTTCAATTTGGATCATGAAAAGAACAGCGTCGAAGTATTTTTTTAAGGAGTGCGTCTCGTGACACGTGGTGTGTTCATAAACTTGTGCATTTATTTTTTAATTTATACAACTCATTTGTTAAATTACTATATTTAAAAATTTTAAAAATATATTTTTATATTTTTCACATTCAAATACATGTCATTACTTGTTTTAACTTTAAAAATATAATATTTAAATTTATAGAAAAATTACAACATTTAATGTAAAAGTCACTATGGACTGTCCATAAATTTATGAAAAAGCCGCATTTCCTGAGACTTTCTCTTTTCTAAGTTATGAAGCATCATAAATTTTAACTTAAATAGTACTACTGTATTCTTTTTTAAAAAAATGTATCTTAATTTAGATACGGTTCTTAGAGTTTATATGAATTTAATTGAAAATAAGCGTATTTGAAAATAATAGTAATATGATTAAATTAATCTTATTTTTATCAAAATAAGTTTATAGTAAAGTGAATTGAACTAAATTGAACTAAACTGAAATACATAGAGAACATAACCTTTTATAATTCATTTTATATAATATTATCTGCATTTTCATAATAATAATATGATTAAAGTAATCTAAATTTCATCAAATTAAATTATAGTAAAGTGAATTGAATTAAACTGAACTAACTAAAGTACATATAAACTCTGGAGAACATAACCTTGTATAATTCATTTTATATAATATTTATTGCATTTTCATATTTAAATATTACTTTATGTATTTAGCTTATAAATATGCCATCATTGCTACAAATTAGTACTATCATAACACTTTTATAGTAACACTTTTTGAATTTTATAATTACTTATAAAGTGTTATTTAAACCTTTAAAAAAGGTTACTCCCTCCATCCCAAGATAAATTGCCCATAGATCATTATTACGTTATTCTAGAAACGTGCTTCACTGTTAATATGTTTAACTACATATAATAACGACAAATAAAAAGTTGATACTTAGAAACTATTTGTTATGACGAATACAACAATCCTACATACTCCCAGCGATAATATTGTTGCTCATATATCTATTTAAATATTCGGTCAAACTCTGATAGAGAATGATATAAAAAAAGTAAGTGGGTTTGGACTGGGAAGGAGGGAGTGCCTAAATATGGAAAAATGTTGCGATACATCTAGTGCAATTCCACCTAAGTTAATAGTTAGTACTTGTAAAAGTGTTACAATCTGTCCAACTTTATATTTTTAGCACCCAAAACAACAATTTCAATGTGTTGCATTGGCCTTAGTTTGTAGTAGTGAATATTAAAATTAAAAATTCATTACTTAAATTAATAATTAAAATAATTGTCTCATGAATTTAGAGAATATGGCATTTCCTAACACTTAGTTCACGTTCTTTAAAGATTATGTGAATTGCGCGGATTTGATTTAAATTTAATTGATTTGAACTTAATTGAATTAAATAGAAAATAAGTGTGTTAAAAAATATTACTATATGACGAAATTAAGTTAATTTCATTAAATTAAGTTTACACTAAATTGAATTGAACTGAACTGATTTGAACTAAATGAAATTGAACGGAAATACATTTTAAATCTGAAATACATTTTAAATCTGAAATACAGGGCCTTAGTCCACTTGACTGATCATTGATCAAACTACACCAGAAAGTTTGTTTAGTCCTAAAATATCTACTGCCTTATCAATTAATTAATCATGTATAGCAACAGATTAATCAGCATCATTAAGCATGCATGCCACTATGTTCATTTCTTGCTTTACAGATCACAAGTTTCCATTCAAGCGATCACCGCTCGCCCTCAGCGGCCCACACCAGTCTACACCACAATAATTATGTGGGAGGTAAGTTACGATAGCCCAGCATCAGCGCCATTGGAGACAGTTATACTCGGTGCCCACCAGGAAGCCCAAGCAGTCCTTGGATCAAAGGCCAACTTAACTCAGGACATTCTCACATGGTGGCTGCTGAGCGTCGAATCACTGACCTCTTGAAAGACCACCAAACTTTCAACCACTTGGGTACACCCGCGGGGGTCAGAAGTCTCCATTCAGGATGTTTATGATTAGCATCAAAATACCATAGGAAAAAGAAGGCCCATGTTACGAGTTTTAATTATAAAATAGTATAAGCAATGAAATTTAACTTTTTATTAAAGAAATCGCATTCGTTGCAGATTTGTAATTCTATTTCTTTGGTATATATTTTTTTTAAAAAAAAACCAATCATTTGAAGATGCTGAGAAAGATGCCAAGCGACGATTACAATAAGTAAAATTGACATCCAGTCTAACTACTCTTTAGCAATAACCAATTATTGCAAGGATATTCAAATTACATGTCAACCAGGCTGATCGTCTGTACTATTACAAATCAGAGATCCAATAAAAAATGGTAACACCGCCCTCGGGGATATTAACTCGCTTCCGCAAAAATCATGACCACTTGGTGAAGTGGAGCATATCAGCATCAATATAACTACGCCAAATAAAGATCTACAACATTTGTAACACCGCTTGATCTTGATCCAAAACGCGATCTATATTGTCCAAACTGTAAACACTTTGAAAAATACAAATCGAGAATGGAAATCCCAAACGAAATCACGAACACAAACGAAATTACGAACAAACGATTTGTAAACCCAGATCGGACAAAATAAATCGACATGAACAATTAAATTAAACTTTCATCGTGCACACATCAATCTAATCTATTAAGTTGAAGAACAATACTAATGTACAGAAACAGACCCATACTTATTCAATAACATAAGTATTAAAAGTATATCAATTGAAAAAATTACTGTTTCCCCATCTCCCCATGGGGAAAAGAAGATGAGAGAAAAAAACTTCAGTCGACGGCGGTAGGGTTTAGACGAAGGAGAGGAATATCAATATAGTTGTTTTGGTAAAGGGAAAGTCTCAGGAAAGACGGCTTGTCCATAAGATGAACAATCCACAGAGGCTTTTTACCTTAAATGTTGTAATTTCTTTTATAAAATCTAAATACGTTCAAACAGGTAATAATATGTATTTGGAGGTAAAAATATATGGTATAAAAAAATTTCAAAATTTTGTATGTAATTTAACAAATGCAATGTATACGATAAGAAATAAGTAACATATTCATAAACTTATAGACATGCCGCATGTTAGGATATCAAATCTTTTGTAAAAAGGCATTTGTATCATTTGAATTTGGTAGATTGGATACATTAAACCCTGCTATAAATTGTTTAATTTTAGAATAAAAGTTTCTTATATTGTGTAGAACTAAAATTTGGTTATGTCCATTTTTCGCATTACTTCTATAAAATGAGGAGTTCGCCTCTTGAAAGATGGTATTTCCATAAGCCATTGAAAAACCAAGGTTTAAAGTGCAATGTAAAAGAAATGAAGATAAAAATTCCGGATTGTATGAACCAGGTTATAAACTTTATAACTATTACACGTTGTATAAAATAAAATTTTAATATTGCAACTAAGACCTTTAACATTTCTATTATTCCAATAAAACTCCGTCTTTCTATAAGCCTATGAAAAGACAGTATTTCCCAAGATTTTGCCTAAAGTGAGTGGTGTGATTGAACTCAATAACAAAAAAAACACTTAAATAAATTAAATTTCAAATCTAGAACTTTTGTGGTAGCACTAGTGTGGCTGCACCGCGCGTTGCGCGGTGAGCTTGACAATAAATTATAGAAATTGTATATGAATGTTAAAAGAGTTGTAATTGAAGCTATAAATGTACCAATTATACATGTAATTGAAGCGTGGAAATGGTGAGAAATAAAGGTTCAGGTGGAGAGGGTTAAAGAGGAGGGGTTCGAGAGATACTGATTCGAGATGTGAAGGTTCAGGTGGAGAGGGTTAAAGAGGAGGGTTTCGAGAGATACTGATTTAAGATGTGAAGGTTCTCCAGCTGGAAGTTCACATCTCGAATGGATACCTCCATCCTTTCAAGGAATGAAGACTTCATCCCTTCGAGGGCTGAAGACTTCATCCCTTCGAGGGCTGAAGACTCCATCCCTTCGGGGCTGAAGACTCCACCTATTCGAGGGCTGAAGACTCCACCTATTCGAGGACTGAAGACTCCACCTATTCGAGGGCTGAAGACTCCACCCCTTCGAGGGCTGAAGACTACATCCCTTTAAGGGCTGAAGACTCCACCCCTTCAAGGGCTGAAGACTCCACCCCTTCAAGGGCAGAAGACTCCAACCCTTCGAGGGGCTAAAGACTCCACCCCTTCAAGGGCTGAAGACTCCACCCCTTCAAGGGCAGAAGACTCCAACCCTTCGAGGGATGAAGAGCTATACCCGTTCGAGGTTTGAAGACTACACCCCTTTGAGGGCTAAGAGATAGACCCCTTTCAGGTCTGAAAATTTCATCCCTTCGAGGGCTGAGAGCTAGACCCCTTCGAGGGCTGAAGACTCCACCCCTTCGAGGGCTGAGAGTTAGACCCCTTCGAGGGCTGAGAGTTAAACCCCTCGAGGGCTGAAGACTCCATCCCTTCGAGGGCTGAAGACTCCATCCCTTCGAGGGCTGAGAGCTAGACCCATTCGAGGGCTGAGGACTCCATCTCTTCGAGGGCTGAGAGCTAGACCCTTTCGAGGGTAGAAGACTTCACCCCTTCGAGGGCTGAGAGCTAGACCCCTTCGAGGGCTGAAGACTCCACCCTTTCGAGGGCTGAAGACCCCATCCCTTCGAGGGCTGAAGACCCCATCCCTTCGAGGGCGGAAGAGCTAGACCCCTTCGAGGGACTCCATCCCTTCGAGGGCTGAAGACTCCACCCCTTCGAGGGCTGAAGACTCCATCCCTTCGAGGGCTGATGACTCCACCCCTTCGAGGGCTGATGACTCTACCCCTTCGAGAGCTGAAGATTCCACCCATTCGAGGGCTGAAAACTCCACCCATTCGAGGGATAAAGACTCCATCCCTTCGAGGGCTGAAGACTCAACCCCTTCGAGGACTGAAGACTCCACCCCTTCGAGGGATGAAGAGCTTGACCCCTTCGAGGGCTGAAGACTCCACCCATTCGAGGGCTGAAGACTCTATCCCTTTGAGGACTGAAGACTCCACCCCTTCGAGGGCTGAGAGTTAAACCCCTTCTAGGTCTGAAGAGTCCATCCCTTCGAGGACTGAATAGTCCACCCATTCGAGGACTGAAGACTCCATCCCTTCGAGGGCTGAGAGCTCGACACCTTCGAGGTTTGAAGACTTCATCCATTCGAGGGCTGTAGACTCCACCCCTTCAAGGGCTGAGAGCTAGACCCCTTCGAGGGCTGAAGACTCCATCCCTTCGAGGACTGAAGACTCCACCCCTTCGAGGACTGAAGACTCCACCCCTTCGAGGGCTGAGAGCTAGACCCCTTCGAGGTCTGAAGACTCTATCCCTTCAAGGGCTGAAGACTCCACCCCTTCAAGACTGAAGA
Source organism: Rubia yunnanensis (assembly GCA_037428765.1). Lineage (NCBI taxonomy): Eukaryota > Viridiplantae > Streptophyta > Magnoliopsida > Gentianales > Rubiaceae > Rubia > Rubia yunnanensis. The sequence goes on along the minus strand of CM075071.1, from coordinate 72,825,556 downwards.
CTCCACCCCTTCGAGGACTGAAAATTCCACCCCTTCGAGGGCTGAAGACTCCACCCCTTTGAGGACTGAAGACTCCACCCCTTGGAGGACTGAAGACTCCACCCCTTTGAGGACTGAAGATTCCACCCCTTCGAGGGCTTAAGACTCCACCCCTTCGAGGGCTGATGACTCCACCCCTTCAAGGCCTGATAACTCTACCCCTTCGAGGGCTGAAGATTCCACCCATTCGAGGGCTGAAGACTCCACCCATTCGAGGGCTGAAGACTCCATCCCTTCGAGGGCTAAAGACTCTATCCCTTCGAGGACTGAAGACTCCACCCCTTCGAGGGCTGAGAGTTAGACCCCTTCTAGGGCTGAGAGTTAGACCCCTTCGAGGTTTGAAGAGTCCATCCCTTCGAGGACTGAACAGTCCACCCCTTCAAGGACTGAAGACTCCACCCCTTCGAGGGCTGAGAGCTAGACCCCTTCGAGGGCTGAGAGCTAGACCCCTTTGAGGGCTGAAGACTCCATCCCTTCGAGGACTGAAGACTCCACCCCTTCGAGGACTGAAGACTCCACCCCTTCGAGGGCTAAGAGCTAGACCCCTTCGAGGTCTGAAGACTCCATCCCTTCGAGGGTTGAAGACTCAACCCCTTCGAGGACTGAACACTTCACCCCTTCGAGGACTGAAAACTCCACCCTTTCGAGGGCTGAGAACTAGACCCCTTCGAGGTCTGAAGAATCCATCCCATCGAGGGCTGAAAACTTCACCCCTTCGAGGGCTGAGAGCTAGACCCATTCGAGGGCTGAAGACTCCATCCCTTCGAGGACTGAAGACTCCACTCCTTTGAGGACTGAAGACTCCACCCCTTCGAGGACTGAAGACTCCACCCCTTCGAGGACTGAAGACTTCACCCCTTCGAGGGTTGAGAGCTGAACACCTTCGAGGTCTGAAGACTCCATCCCTTCGAGGGATGAAGACTCCACCCCTTCGAGGGCTGAAGTCTCCACCCCTTCGAGGGCTGAAGTCTCCACCCCTTCGAGGGCTGAGACTCCATCCCTTCGAGGGCTGAGACTCCATCCCTTCGAGGACTGAGACTCCACCCCTTCGAGGGGTGAAGACTCCACCCCTTCGAGGACTGAAAACTACATCTCTTCGAGGGCTGAGAGCTAGACCCCTTTGAGGGCTGAAGACTCCATCCCTTCGAGGACTGAAGACTCCACCCCTTCGAGGGCTAAGAGCTAGACCCCTTCGAGGTCTGAAGACTCCATCCCTTCGAGGGCTGAAGACTCCACCCCTTCGAGGGCTGAAGTCTCCACCCTTCGAGGACTAAGAGCTAGACCCCTTTGAGGGCTAAGAGCTAGACCCCTTCGAGGGCTGAAGACTCCATCCTTTCGAGGACTGAAGACTCCACCCCTTCGAGGACTGAAGACTCCACCCCTTCGAGGACTGAAGTCTCCATCCCTTCGAGGACTGAAGACTCCACCCCTTTGAGGACTGAAGACTCCACCCATCGAGGACTGAAGACTCCACCCATCGAGAACTGAAGACTCCATCCCTTTGAAGACTGAAGGCTCCACCACTTCGAGGATTTAAGACCCCTTCGACAGCTAGACCCCTTCGATGGGTGAAAACTCCACCCCTTCGAAGGCTGAGAGCTAGACCCCTTCGAGGGTTGAATACTCTATCCCTTCTAGGGCTGAAGACTCCATCCCTTCCAGGGCTGAGAGCTAGACCCCTTCGAGGGCTGAACACTCCATCCCTTCGAGGGCTGGGAACTCTACCCCTCGAATGGGTGCTCAAAACCATGTCGTTTTCGTCGGCCACCTCGCAGCACATGGAGGCACCGCAACTTTTGACAAATGGGATGCACAGAAGGACAAAAGTGGTGCCCAAAACGACGTTGTTTTGGGCGGCCACTGGATAGCACATAGAAGGGCACACATTTGGCTTTGCTGGGAAATGACCATTATGCCCCTAACAACGGTTAACACAAGCGTGCTGTTTCCAAGTATTCCTTTTATATAGTAAACCAGATGAGAAATACACAGAGATTGATAACTTGATGTAGTAATTAAAATCAACCAATCAGAATTCATATTAAAAAAAAACATAGCCAAAAAATGAGTCTAATCAACGAGTGATTTTCCTCTTTAATGAAAAAAGAATAAATTGTTTTGAGCCTGTCGTCCACCGAAAAACTTCTCTTCCGAGACCACACTTCCAAAGTTTAAAAATCAAATTTCTCCATTACTAATAAGATTTGTTTCCTATCCAAGACCAATTGCCGGATTAAATCCTCTGTCATTATGTCACATATAAACAATCCTTTATTGAGTTGTATCACAAAACAAGTATTTTGGAGTTTTTTCCCTCAAATCGCTGTGTGATAGGCGAGCAACCCTTTGCTGTATTAGATGTCTTTCAAATGTGTACCTTTCAATTTTTTTTATAAGGCAATGAAGGGATCGAGTGGGAGTGTTACCACAATAAAGTCGTCATTAGATTTCAACAAGATTTTTCTATTACCGAAAATCAAATGTTCTTTGAACTTGAACAAACAAAATTGTTTTCGATTTGATTGATTCATACACATTAATTGAAATTCCATACTGTACCTAAATTGTGCTAAAAATCATATCAACCCATATTGTTGAGACAAAAATCAATATGAATTTTGAAATTCCGCCCACTCATAGTGAATGACCCAACCCAACCTGCATCGAAGAGACTCGGCCTAGCATAACCTGAATTGGTAACCTACTCCAACTATGATGATGACCCTAAATCTGTACCCTATATGAATTTCGAAATCTCGCCCAGCCATAGTGGATGTGACCTAGCCCAACCAGCATTGATAGACTTGGCCTTGCCTTGCCCCGCTTTGTAACCAAATGTAGTTGTGATGACCCTAGATATGGACCTAACTTAGCCCGATGACCTATATCCTAAACTCGATCCAGTTGTGATCCTACCTATATCTTTTAAGAATACACCTTCCCGCTAACCTGCCTTGGCCCAACATGCTTTTCTCTAGTAATCCTACCTGCCAAACTTCCCTCCCGCTAAATCTACCTACATCTACAAACCTACTTTCTCCACCGACAACGAGTGATCTTACTGGAAACTCAACGAATACTAGTGATTCCTCTAATTCGCCGACATATAACAACGTCGCTTCATCATGGTTGTTGTAACATTACTCCATTCCAGTAAACAATCGTCCTCATCTCCAAACCCCAGCCTCAGTACCACCCATCCAATCTAACGTCAATTTAAGGTCATTGGTGCAATGTTCATGAGTTTGTCGTCGACTATATCTCATTGCAACGTGCGACTCATAGAGTGTTTAATTATCGTTGATCAAAGGTAAGAAATGAGTGTTCCCCATCATCGATTGTCATCCGTCGCAACAACAAAAACTTCTCTAGGTAGCAATAGAGGACTTCTTCGGAACAAATTCAATTTGAAAAAATCTCTCTACCAATTAGAAGCAACAGAAGAGGAATTTTTTCCTTTGATTTAGAACCTTTAAAACCTAATTAGTAGAAAAAAACAAGAAAATAAAAGGTGAACTTTCGCATTGACGTCTCCGATATGTTCCAAAACCTATTATAAAACTATTTAAAAAAAGGCAAAGTCTTAGGAAAGACGGTCTTTCCATAGGCTTATGGAAACACGGGTTTGATTAGAATAATAAAAGGTAAAAGGTCTTAGTTGCAATGTTAAAGTTTTAGTATGAAACATGTAGTAGTTATAAAATTTATAACCCGGTTCACGCAACCCAAAAATTTTATCTTAATTTCTTCTAATTTACACTTTAAACCTTGGTCTTTCCATAACTTATGAAAATACCGTCTTTCAAGAGACGGACTCTTTAAAAAATAATCATGTTAAGAAACGTAGTCATGAAATCTGGTGGGGTAAATAATTTCCTGCAATTAATGATAATAAATGAATTTTTCCCCGTAATTTAGTTCAATACTATTAGACTTCATTGTGGTCCTTTTTATAAAATATTAATTAAAAAATCACCTCTCTTGTATTCTGTAAAAAATAGATTTTCTTTTTTAAAGGGGAATGGGGAGTTTATGGGCAACAGATACTACATTTAATATTCTTCATGAAGTTTTGGTGACAGACATAATTAGGGAGTAGCATACTTACTTTAAGTTCTTTTTGAACATTCTTTTACTTTTAATCAAACTTTGTTTGTAAAAGTTTATACTCTATGATTTTATGAGTATTTAAATTTGAGATGGACATGAGTGGCTTCTCGCGTCTTTTGATACCCAAATAAATAAGAAATAATTATAAATATTTTTTATGGCCCTAACGAATAAATTTAATGTTTAGGTAAAGAAATACTCGAATATGTTTCTATACTTGCACAATTTAACATTTCTTACACAAAGAAGATTTCTGTATCGGGCATTGAATTTAAACTCAATATTATTAATTTTCTACCTTAAATTATAGATTAATTTTAAAAATTTCGATGAAATAGAAATTGAATTATAGACGTTTTGTGATGTATACCTGTGCCTTTAATTAAAACAAAACAACAATAATGTAAAAGGATACTGTGGTCTAACAATAAACATGCACATTATAAACAATAACAATTCATACAAAACGGTTTAAAAACTAAAACAATTAAGAATTGCAAATTTTAAGAAGAAATTGAATGACGATGCGTTAAAAAATAACGTTAAAAAGGGAATTGCAATTCACATTTACTGAGTTATTAGGTTTCAGAAGTAACCATAACTACCATGCGTTAAAAAAATACGAAAACAATATCACTTGATTATATTATCTAGTTATAAATAGAACAATAATATCGGGGACTTACTACTGGCACTTAGGTCATGTTCATTTCATTTGTTTTGAACATAATTGAATCAAATTAAAATGATATAAACTGAACTTGAAATTAAACTAGACTTACTTTTGCTGCTTGACCATGTTCCCCTGAACTGATTTTTTTCTAACTAAACTGAACTATAATTAAAACTGATAAAACATAAATAATAATACATACAGCTAAATTAAATAACATCAAATTAAATTTTACTAATTTAAATTGAACTAAAATAGTATGCGCGCGCACACACACACACACAGAGATATATATATATATATATATATATATAAATTAGGCCTATTCTCTCGAAGTTATCTGAACTAAATTGAACTACAAATAAGTGTATTAAAAATAATAGTAATTATATAACTAAATTAAATTAAATTTTAGCAAGCTATGAGTTGAAATGAATTAAATGAAATTTAACTAAAATGTAGTTTAAGCCGAGAGAAACGATAGAATTTTTGGATTTGAGGATGGGGTAGAAATGGTCCCTGATAATATATAATTTGTTGGCAATAATTTTTTTGTAATTTATTATGACTTAAATCAGTTATCCAAAATTTTTAAGATGGTAGGAGAAACTCAAGTCAAAGTTGTTAAAATGGTACTTCTAGCGATCCCATTTCTTTATGAGGATTTATATCAGATTTTTAATTTGTAGCCAATTCAGATCGTTTATTCAGTATAATTTTTGGGGTTAAGTTAGAAGTAATTTTACGCACTTTAAGTTTTTCCTATACACCGATGGAAAAATACTAATGGTAGTTAAAACGATCGGAGTTAGTCAGTAAATTTAGGGAAAGGGGCTTGAATGGATTAGATGTAGACATTTCAGATCTTTAGTTGGAGATATATAAATTTTTTTATTTTGATGCCTCTTATGTTTGATTGGAAGTGTGTATAAAATATTTTCCATGCGTTTCTTCTTACAAAGCATTTTAAATTTATCTCATAACGTCATTTGTTGTAATCGCATATGGTGTAAAATTGAATTTTGTAAAAGAAAGATGAGAACGTCTTACGGACAATTTATTTTTTTAAAAAAGTAACACAATAACAAACTCCCTAATCTACTGGACTACACCCCATGTCCCATAAATTCAACCTTAAACCCCGTGTGGACCCCCCGCCACGTAACCCCAAACCCCTCCTCCACTACCCTGCACACGCACCCACTCTATCAAAGCCCTGTTTTGAAATCCCCATTCTACCCCTGACAAAACGACAAAGCAGGATGGAGCACGGAAACTGTAAAAATGCCCCCCCCATTCGCTGCAGGTCCGAGCGGAGCCCGGATCTGGCCCACCCTCTTCGGTGGGCCCGACACGTCACTGCCCAATCCTTTCCCTCCACGTCACCTCCCTCCAAAAGCATTAACGGCCACGATTGAACCAATCCGACGGCTCAGACGCGACGTTCCAGACCCTTCCTCCCTTAAGTAGCCATTGGTTTTGGTCATCAGGACATTAAATTCCCATAGTCTTGTTTTTTTTACCGCGAGAAGAAGAACATTCTGTCAATCTTTTAAAAGACGGTATTTTATAAGTTATAGAAATATTAAGGTTTAAAATGTAAATTAGAAGAAATAAGGATAAAATTTTTGGTTGCATAAACTGACCAGAGTTTAAAGTTCAAATTAGAAGAAATAAAAATAAATTTTTTAGGTTGCATGAATCGAGTTATAAACTTTATAACTATTAAATCCCATCTTTGTATAAGCGTATGGAAAGGTGATTTTTTTCCAAAACTTTACCTTCTTAGAAACAAACCATAAAAAAGTAAGATAAAGTTTTGGGAAAGATCGTATTTTCATAAGATTAAAGACGGAGTTTAAATAGAATAATAAAAGATAAAATGTCTTATTTGCAATATTAAAATTTTATTATACAGTATGTAGTAATTATAAAGTTTATAAGCTAATTCATGCATTTCAAAAATTTTATATTAATTTACACTTTAAATTTTGAGCTTCCTTATGTAAATATCGTTTTCGAGGACTCAAAAGATAAAGGCAAAGTCTTGGGAAAGACGGTCTTTCCATAGGCTTATGGAAAGACGGGGTTTTATTAGAATAATAAAAGGTAAAAGATTTTAGTTGCAATATTAAAGTTTTAGTATGAAACATGTAGTAGTTATAAAATTTATAACCCGGTTCATACAACTCGAAAATTTTATCTTAATTTTTTCTAATTTACACTTTAAACCTTGGTCTTTCCATAACTTATGGAAAGATCGTCTTTCAAGAGACAGATTCAAAGATAAAACTACAAAACGATATCCGAATAAATAAATAATAATAAAGCAAATCAGATTTCTGTTTAATTATTTTAAAAAATGTCTACCCCTGTATAAAAAGCGTTTGCATAGAGGGGATAATAAAGGAGGTAGAGGAGTACAGTATTGCTAGTAGAGGTGAAGAAAAAAGAAAGGGTTTTTGGTGGGAGTGATCGTGAACGCCATTTTTGGTTCTCCAATCTGTTATCCTTCGCTAAAAGGTGCGATTTTGGGAGGTGGTTCTGGTGAGGCTTTTGAATCTGGTCTCTGGGTTCAACGGTCTCTGTGTCTGAGAAAGAAAAAGAGAGAGAAAGAGTGAAGGAGGCGGGAACAAGAGCTTTCTGTTAGATCTGGCCTTCCCGGTGAGTTGACTTGATCCATTCTTGATCTGGGTTCTTGTTGTTTTTTGGTGGTTGTTTGGTTTTCGTGGGTGTTTTGAATGTGAGTAATGATCATTAAATGAGCAAAAGGGGTGGTTTTTTTTTTTTAAGTGGATTGCTTAATGGTGTAGGCTTCAGTGATTGGAACGTGTGATTAGTGTGGATGGCGTGTTTTGATGATTTGTAAATGTGTTTTTTTGATTGAATTAGTCTGCTGAAAGCAAGATCTTGTGTTTGTGCAATAATATCTGTGGATTTCTTAGTTTAAAAGACTCTGTTTGATGATAACTTGTGATATCTAGTTAATGGATCTTACTTATTTTGAGTATTTGATAGTATTAAGACTTAGATCTTGCATTTATTTGGAAGATTGAGCCATAAAGAATTTGATATATCTGTTGCTTGTCATGCATTTTGTCTAAGCTTTTGATCAGATTTTGTTTCTTTGTTGTACAGATTGCTGTGCATCTTATCTTATCATCATCAACATCATCATCATCTATTCAAATGGCTTGGTCAATGTAGTGTTTGCAATAAAGTTCTCATTTTCGCGGTTTCTTTCACTTGCCAAGTGGTGATTTCTCTGGTTTTTCTTGCTGTTTGGGGGGGTCTTGAATTCGTGGATCTGCTGATTGATGATAAGTTCTCCCACCTGCATACTGGTTGCTCGATCGCACACGGCTTCTGAGTTTGGCGTTCGACTGAGAGAGGGGGAACAGCTATCTTCTTCAGCCAGCTCTGTTGCTGCCTGTGAGAACTGCCGTTTGCTCTCTCTGTTAGTTGATGTCGCGTAACTTGGACAGTCCTGTTCAAACTCAAATGGCTGTGGCAGTTTTCAAAAGTCCCATCACCGGGGAGTACCATGGGAGCAGTCGGATGGAAGGTAGAGCTGCGGGTAGCAGACGGGTTTTTGTCCAGACTGAGACGGGCTGCGTGCTGGGGATGGATTTGGATCGGAGAGACAATGTGCATACCGTGAAGAGGAGATTGCAGCTGGCTCTGAATGTTCCGACTGATGAGAGTTCTTTGACATTTGGCGATATGGTGTTCAAGAATGACCTGAGTGCGGTGAGAAATGATGCCCCTCTTCTCCTGACCCGTAACCTGATGCACAGAAGCTCATCTACACCTTGCCTTTCACCTACCGGAAAGGACATACAACAGGGAGATCAGAGTGGCCCAATTGAGATATTGGGGCGCTCGAATAGCTATGCCAAGACTAGGCAACTTGTTAAGAAGATAGTGAAGGCAATCAATGCTGGGGTTGATCCACTTCCAGTTCATAGCGGGCTTGGTGGCGCGTACTTCTTTAGGAACAGCCGAGGAGAGAGCGTTGCCATTGTCAAGCCTACTGACGAAGAGCCCTTTGCCCCAAACAACCCGAAAGGGTTTGTTGGAAAAGCTCTTGGGCAGCCAGGTTTGAAGCGCTCTGTTAGAGTTGGTGAGACGGGGTTCAGAGAGGTAGCTGCGTATCTCCTCGATCATGATCATTTCGCTAATGTGCCAGCTACTGCATTGGTCAAAATCACACACTCCATCTTCAACATCAATGGTGGTGTGGGCGGTGGTAAGTCTCAGAGTAAGAAGCTTGTTAGCAAGATTGCATCTTTTCAGCAGTTCATTTCTCATGATTTTGATGCGAGTGACTATGGAACATCCAGCTTCCCAGTTGCTGCAGTGCATCGCATTGGGATTTTAGACATTAGGATTCTTAATACAGATAGACATGGCGGAAACCTTTTAGTTAGAAAGCTCGATAGTGCTGGGAATTTTGGTCAGGTGGAACTGATCCCTATCGATCATGGCCTCTGCTTGCCGGAGAGTCTGGAGGATCCATACTTCGAGTGGATCCATTGGCCCCAGGCGTCGATCCCTTTCTCAGATGACGAGCTTGAGTACATTGCAAAACTCGATCCTGTCAAGGAATCACAGATGCTGAGATCCGAGCTACCTATGATTCGGGAAGCCTGCCTTCGCGTCTTGGTCCTGTGCACCATCTTTCTGAAAGAGGCAGCTGCTTATGGCCTCTGTCTCTCTGAGATCGGTGAAATGATGACTCGCGAGTTCCGTGGGGGCGAGGAGGAACCCAGTGAGCTCGAGGTTGTCTGCATCGAGGCAAGAAGGCTGATCCTGAAGGGGGAGCTGCTCTCTCCCAAATCTGAAGGACCTGAAGAGGAGTTCCTCTTCGACATAGATTGTGAAGACAGCGGATTTGACTACACTTCCAAGATGGTCTCAGAAGATTGTCTCAACTTCGGTTATGGAGGTGTCATGGGCAGGTCTCCACTGTCCAAGTACGAGAGTATCGAGGAAGAAGATGAAAATGATCTGGATGAAGAGGAGAAGGATTCGATAGGCATTGGAGCTGCGCCTGTGAAGAAGTTGGCTGTTTCGAAGCTATCCATTTCCCTTAAGAACACTAATTTCAGTGAGAAAAGCAACAAGTTCCCCAAGTTCACCGGGACCAAGCCTGAGTATGGTTATCTGGCTAACTCATCCTCCGGCCATAGGAGCGCGAACGAGCAGCTTCCCGTGAGCATCAGCTTCGTGAAGCTGGCGGACATGAACGAGGATGAGTGGGTGCTGTTTCTCGACAAGTTCCAGGAGCTGCTGTACCCGGCATTTGCCAAGCGGAAGTCAGTGACCGTCGGGCAGAGGTCTCTGCAGAGGCTCGGGACGTCGTGCCAGTTTTGAGATCGTGCCGAGGTTTTGACTGAATAAGTGTAAGAGTGAAGTCTAGTTTGAAGTGAAGGAGTTTTAGGGGTTTAGTTTGAATGGTTTTCTGTTCTTCGTGGGAGTGATTAGGGCAAAAAGTGGTGTAAATAGTCTTTCTTTGGAGGCTGCTGAGTGAGAGAAGCCGACTAGAATTTGTTTGTATTTTTTTCTCTTTTTTCTGTGACTCCTTGAGAGTTCTTGTTACATAAATAAAGTGTAGAATGAACCGTCCAAAAGGAGGAAATATAGATGCTTTCTGTAAAATACCTTTGTCTCATTTGTTCCTTGTTTTGTTGTCTACTTTTCTACCATTTGCTGGAGGTTGTTCCATGGGTGCTTTAACCCTCTGTGTGTAGGTGTTGTGATGGGCACATCTTCTTGAACTAGAGAATCAGTCATGTTTCAAAAGTAGTGTCAAAAGTGGGATGAAACAATTATATACTCATAGTTGAGATCACGAAGTTTAGGGATTAGGGTTTAAGATTTTGATAAGGTTTGGGCCGGATAAAAGTGAAAAGTAAGCTAGTTAAACTGGTACGGAGGGAGTAACTGCAATATCATAGTTGTTAGCGGCAATTCTAGTGAATATAATAAACTATGTTGGTAAGAACAAAGGGAGTTTATGTTTGTTGTACTAGGTAATTTGTATGATTCCATGAATTAATGATACAAGGTGGGGGGATAAGCATATAAGGTTGTTGGTGGGAGTCATTGTCAACGAGGAAACTTCATTTTATGATCTAGGAGAGTCCAAAAGGTACAATTTTTTTGACTAGAAGAAGAAAAAAGAGGCTGTTTGATTGATCTTTGAAGGTGGCATATGGCAAGAAATGATGATTTTAATAGCAAAGGGACGTGGATGCCTAATCTTTTGTTTGGGTTGTCTTGTTTTATATAGCAACTTGTTTTTCATGTGGGGTTCTGTGGGCTACTTCTTCTTGGCTTCAAGTTTAAGTGATGAAGAGAGGATAACAAGATATATAGAAGTGGGGTTGGGGCTTCATAGTTGGCTAATTATTCCATTTTCTATACTTACATCAAGTTACAACTTTTTTTTTTAATCTATTTGTATTTTGCTGGGACTTCTGATTATGTGAAAGCTTTAGGGTTTAGCAGTTGCATTTTAGTTTTTATAATGTCATTGATTCAGTAATAATATCATCGAATTATGAAAAGGGATGATATGCTGCAATGGAAACGGATGGTTATAATGGAATTTTTTAATTATGTTTAAGTTCAGTGTTTACAGGTTGGGCGCTGGGTGTTAGGATAGATCAGATATGATTTATTATGATTAGAGTTCTTTCCTTATTACACATCTATTGTACCCTTTATATATTTAGATATCAATAATACAATTGATTACGGCAAATCATTCTATCATGGTATCAGAGCAAGTTCTGATTCTACGCCATAAATTTTAATTTAATGTTCAGCACCTTCCTTTTTTTTCCGGCGGAAGTTTCCGGTCAAATTCCGGCCAAAATTTTCTGCCCACTGGAGTACCAACAGGTTCATCGGCATCGAAGTTCTTCCAGAGGCTTCACGGCGAGCGGCGAAGCCATTCTTCACGGCGATCGGCGAAGCCATTCTTCACGGCGAAGCCATTCTTCAGTGACGAGTCTTTCAGCGGCGAGTTCCGGCGTTTCGTGCTTCCGGCAGCGAGATCCACGCGCCCGCGTGAAGGTGACGCGCGAAGGAGATTTCAGTGCGTTTCGTCATTCTAGCGCGTGAAGTCACGCGCGATTCGACTCGCAAATTTTTGGATTTCTCGCGTCCTTCAATTTATCGCGAGTTAATGATGTTTATCGCGAGTTAATGCTATTTTTTCGCGAGTTGATGCTGCTTATCGCGAGTTGAGGTTCTTTATCACGAGTTTTTCATATTCTAATCAGCACCCAATCAACTTCTGTGCAATTCTTGGGCTTTTGCTATGGTTTATTTGGGTTCTACATCTCGGGAAGATTGCTCCACTAATTGGGTTGCAGACAAGTTATTGTTTCAGGCCAGTTTGAATGGTCCCAACCGTCATTCTTCGTCGAATCAGTGGATTGTTGATTCAGGTGCTACATCTCATATCACTGCTCACACCAGTCATCTTGATCAGGTACAACGTTATCGTGGTTCTGATTCTATTCTTGTTGGAAATAGTGAATCATTATCTATTTCTCACATCGGCCAATGTCATTTATCTGGTTTCTCTGTTAATGATGTCCTTGTGGTACCTAAGATTACTAGAAGTTTATTGTCAATTAGTAAGCTTACTCGTGATCTACCTGTCCGTGTTATATTTGATGCCGATGCATTTTCCATTGAGCACAAGCTTACAAGGGCGATAATTGGTAAAGGCCGTCATAGGTCTGGTCTTTATTTTCTTGAGATTGGTGATTCTAGTTTTTTAGGCGAACTACGCTCTACAATGCTTTATGCTTCTTTTGAGCAGTGGCACTCTCGCCTCGGTCATGTGTCTCATGATACTGTTTAGTTATTGAATCGACGGGGCCTTATTTCTGTCACTTCTGCTATGCCTGCACCTGTCAGTTGCTCTCCTTGTCAGATGGCCAAGAGTAGCCGTTTGCCGTTTTCCACTAGTGACAAGCGCGCTACTGGTTTATTGGATAAAGTACATTGTGATTTGTGGGGACCAGCTCCTGTTTTATCTGTCCACGGCTTCTCTTATTATGCCATTTTCATTGATGATTTTTCGCGATTCACATGGTTTCTTTCGATGCGGCATAAGTCGGATTTCTATGACACCGTTATCCAGTTTCAGAAATTCGTTGAGAATCAGTTTTCTGCTAGGGTTAAAATTTTTCAGACCGATGGTGGCACCGAGTTTACTAATCACCGACTTAGGCTCATCTCATATCATGTGGCATTCATCATCATATGTCCTCGCCCTATACACCTGCTCAGAATGGCCGGGCTGAGCGGAAGCATCGCCACATCACAGAGACTGGTCTTGCCATGCTTTTTTACTCTTCTGTGCCGCACTATTATTGGGTGGAAGCTTTCTCCTCCGCGGTTTACATTATTAACCGTCTGCCTAGTTCGGTTCTGAGTGGCAAATCACCTTTTGAGGTTGTTTTTGGTCATGTGCCTGACTATACCCTCTTTCACCCATTTGGTTTCCGTGTATTTCCATGTCTGCGTGCCACTGCTACTGATAAGTTTGCACCCCGATCCATTCCCTGTGTTTTTAATGGCTATCACTCTTGTCACAAGGGCTTCCAGTGTCTTGACCCGACTTCTGGGCGCATCTATATCTCTCGCCACGTTCGTTTTGATGAAACTTTCTTCCCTTATGTCTCATCTTCCATGGACAGTCGTTCGATTTCAGATCTGGAGATTTCATCATTTTTTGATGGAACTGTTACTTCATCGATTGGGGCCACCACGCCTGTGTCTGTGACTATTCCAGCTGCCCCTCCTTCACCACTATCTTCCATCTGGACGGCCGACCTGGACCCGGCTCCTCGCTAAATGCCCACCATATCTCAGCCGCTGGCCAGCACTCCTCCGCCACCGTCTCAACCACCGGCCACCATGTCTCAGCCAGTATCGGCTATTCTTTCTCCGGTGACTTCCGACGGCCACTCTCCGGTCAGCACATCTCGATCTTCCTCCGAGTCATCAGCTGGTTCGACTCCTCCAGCTTCGCAGCACCAGCTTTGTACTCATCGGATGGCCACTCGGTCTTCTACTGGTGCCATTCAGCGCCGAGATTATTCGGATATTATTGCTCATGGTCTCACTGCCGCACTCCTCTCTCAGACAGAGCCCACTGATTATCGCACTGCCCTTCAGAATCCAGCCTGGGTTTCAGCCATGGATGATGAGATGAATGCTCTTCGTGGTCAGCACACTTGGGATTTGGTGCCTCGACCTTCGAATGTCAACATTGTTGGCTCCAAATGGGTCTATAGGCTCAAGTATTGACCAGATGGCACTATTGAGCATCACAAAGCTAGACTTAAGGCGCAGGGTTTCTCGCAGATTCCGGGTTTTGATTTTGACCACACTTTCAGTCCTGTGGTCAAAGCCTCCACTTCCAGGACGGTTCTCACCATAGCCACCATGCGTTCCTGGCCACTTCATCAGTTGGATGTCAAGAATGCTTTCCTTAATGGTGTTCTTGATGTTCTAGTCTACATGAAGCAGCCCGTTAGTTATCAGGATTTTGTCCATCCATACTATGTTTGTCATTTGAAAAAGGCCATTTATGGTCTTAAGCAGGCTCCCCGGGCTTGGTTCCAGCGTTTCAGCAGTTATCTGACACAGCTTGGTTTTCGGTGCAGCTCAGCTGATACTTCTTTGTTTGTCCTTTCGAGAGGGTCGTCGTTACTGTACCTACTTGTGTATGTGGACGATATCATTCTTAAAGGAAATGACTCGACTCTTCTTCGCCAGTTCATTGATCGGACACACAGAGAGTTTGCGATCAAGGATCTTGGTGCTCTTCATTACTTTCTTGGTCTTGAAGTTTCGCCTACCTCCTCAGGATTACTGCTTGGCCAAGCAAAGTATGCTCGGGATATTTTGAATCGGGCCGGTATGTCTGACGCGGCACCTGTTTCTACTCCATTTGTTGCTGGTTCTCAGCTTCACAGCTCTGCCAGTCCTCCATTGCGGGATCCTACACTTTATCGTTCTCTTATTGGTGCTCTCTAGCATCTCACCATCTCTCGCCCGGATTTGGCATTCTCGGTCAACACAGTGAGTCAGTTTCTTTAGGATCCCAGAGATGATCATTTTGCTGCTGTGACTCAGATTTTGCGGTATGTTCGTGGCACTCTTCATTTTGGTCTCCGGTTTTGTTCTGCTAGTACTCCTGATGTGTTAGGATACTCTGATGCTGATTGGGCTTGCTGTCTGGAGACTCGTCGGTCCACTTATGGTTATGCAGTTTTTCTTGGTGGGAATCTGGTTTCTTGGAGTGCCAAGAAACAGCCCATTGTTTCTCGCTCTAGCCTTGAGTCTGAATACCGTGCTCTTGCCAACACTGCCTCAGAAGTGGTCTGGCTTACTCATTTGCTTCGTGATCTTCGGTTTCCGCTTTCTGGTTCTCCACTGTTGTTATGCGACAATAGTAGTGCTATCTTCTTGGCTCAGAATCCAGTGGCTCACAAGCGGGCGAAGCACATCGACATCGACTACCATTTTGTTCGTGAGTTGGTGACATCCGGAAAGCTGCGTGTTGCTCATGTTCCGACTTCTCTTCAGATTGTGGACATTTTCACCAAGGGGCTCTCTCGTCCGCTGCTCGAGTTCTTCAGGTCCAAGCTGTGCGTCAGCGAGCATCCGACGCTTCGCTTGAGGGGGGTGTTAGGATAAATCAGACTACTGATTAGATTATGATTTATTATGATTAGAGTTCTTTCCTTATTACACCTCTATTGCACTCTCTATATATTTGGATATCAATAATACAATTGATTGCGACAAATCATTCTATCAATGGGAATATTATGATTTGAGAGAATATAATATTTATGTGAACAGATTGTAGAAAGAAATACAGTTTTCAAAGAAAGAATATGAAATAGAGTAAGTCTCAGGAAAGACGGTCTTTCCATAAGCTTATGGACAGTCCTCAGGGGCATTTGCCTTAAATGTTGTGATTTTTTTATAAAATTTAAATATTGCATTTTATAAGTTAAAACAAGTAATAATATGTATTTGAAGGTGAAAATATAAAAATATATCATATAAAAAAATATTTTCAAAAATTTTAAATTTTGTATGTAATTTAAGAAATGCAGTGTATAAGGTAAGAAATAAGTGGTCTGTCTATAAGCTTATGGACAGGCCGCCTGTCAGGAGCCCCACTCTATGAAATATAGAGTAAAATCTATGATGCGTTGATCTTAGATCTTAAAGATGGTTTCTGATTTAACTAAGAAATTGAGAGAAATCGAGGATATCTTAAAAATACGCCACAAAACTTTCAAGATGGAAGTTATCCTATACCCTATTTATACTAATCCCTGAACCTATTGGATAAAGCACCGCTCGTGATCAATTGCAATTGAGTTTCACTTTGTTGTAACTAATATTCCCGCGAAACTTCCACCGCCTTATAACCGCCTTTCTTTTCTATTTTTGCTCGTGATAAATTGCAATGACGTTTAAGTTTGTTGGACCTCCCTCAGCTCTCACCGCCTTATAACTAGCTTTCTTTTGTATTTTTTGCTCATGATCAGTTGCACTGGAGCTTCAATTTGATGGAACCAATTTTTCAGCCCAGCTCCCACCGCCTTATAACTACCTTTCCTTTTGTATTTTTGCTAGTGATCGATTGCAGTGGAGTTTCAGTTTGTTGGAACTGATTTTTCCCGCTCAACTATTTTATTCTGCATTTTTTCTTTTTTACCCTCATCTAATTCTTGTTTATTTACCATTAGCTTCCTTTATATTATTATTTATTTTTTTAAAAAAAATTGGGTAATAACTCAAATGAGCCCCCAATAAAATCCCTCCCCTCCCCTCCCTTTATAAGATCTCCTAATTATATTATAGAGTGAGTCTCCTGACAAGTGGCCTGTTCATAAGCTTATTGACTGGCCACTTAGTTTTTTAACTTATACACTACATTTGTTAAATTACATACTCCCTCTGTCCCAGCTGTAGTTGCACAAGTACTATTCATTTTGTCAAAATGGGTTAATTTGAAAAGTAAAAATCGAGTAATATATAAGATAATATACTATCATGTGAGATCTTATTAGAATTGTCGTAACATCTATTTTCATTTTATCAACTTTTTATCATTTTTAAATGTGCATAACTAAAGATATTAATGGTCAAAAATAATTTTGGTTAACTTGCAAAAGTCAACATGTGCAAATACAGTTGTGACGGAGGGAGTACAAAATTTAGAATTTTTGAAAATATTTTTTATCATACATTTTGATATTTTCACATTCAAATACATATTATTACTTGTTTTAACTTATAAAATACAATATTTTAGTTTTACAATAAGCTACAACATTTAAGGTAAAAGCCCATGTGCCAGAAAGCATTTCTCCCATATCATTGAAATTATGGATCCAATACAATATTTATAGTAGCATATAGAATACTCTATGTACATATGTCTCTATTCTAGAGCTATCTATGGCTCAGATTGAATCGTGCTTTTGCCAAGATTTGGCTGACTGGTTACTATCCCCCCTCGATCCGAACTGGGAAGAAGGCCTAGTTGAGATCGCATGGCTACAAACTGAGTAGTAGGTAGAGCCTTAGTGAGAATGTTCCGCATTTTGATCTTTAGAGGAAATAAAGGCCACTTGCAAGAATTTGTTGTTGACTCGTTCTCTGACAAAGTAATAGTCAAGGCTCAAGTGCTTGATACGATGATGAAGAACTGGATTGACAATAAGATATGCGGCTCCAATGTTGTCACACCAGAGAATAGAAGCATGGGATAGCCGAATGCGAAAATTAGCAAAAAGAGATTGCATCCATAGTGTTTCACAAGTAGCTGTTACCAAGGCCCTATATTCAGCCTCTGTTGAAGAAGTGGCAACAACGGGTTACTTTTTGGAGGCCCAGGAGAGGAGACTATTGCCAAGATAAACATAATAAGCACTTGTTGATCGTCGATCAGAGGGGACTCCCGCCTAGGGGTGGGCTTCGGTTCAGTTTATTCGGTTTGGCTCATTCAATTTTTTTCTAAAAATTTCAAAATCGAAACCGACCCGAATAACCCAAATAAACCAAACCGAATTTGGAATCCGGTTTCGGTTTGAAACCAAATAAACCGATTTTGTTGTAATTTTTTTTTAAATAATTACAAAAATTATATATCTTAGCTTGAAATTTAGTAAAAATTTAAAATCTAATTTCTACATCAACCGAATCAAGTTTTCAAAATAAAAATCCAACAAATACAATACAAATTCAACCACAATAATTTTACTTTAGCATTACATTTAACATTAAAGAAAAATACATCGTTTTATAATTTATTTTCAAAGTGTTCACATTCTTCAAGCCGTCAAGCACTCCACATTCATATTCACCTTGAGGCAACCTGAAAAGAAAAGTCACTGATCATCATTCTCAGTCTGTTCCATGGCTATGTTCATATAGCCATCCAGACAAGCTAGAATGCCCGCAGGAGGATTATAAATCTTTATTATATTGTTTTCATACCTATGAGTGAACAACTAAGTCAAAATCAACTTCTACCACAATAACAGACTGCAGGTTTTGTGAGCAAAAAAGTAAGAATGTGATATACAAAGACCAGTTTGAGTTAGCATGGCTCAAGAAATGGAAAAGGGCACTAAAGTGCTAAAGGAAAAGGCACTTTCAGCTATACAATGCTAACTTCTTTCCTAGGAGCTGGTGCCACTAATCACTTGTTGACAGTAGTAGATGGCTTTAGTACGGATCAGTAGAGAATGCATTAACTGAATCAAAGAGCATAGTTAACTAATATCCAATCCTTCAGATATAAATGTTGTACAGACCTTTAAAATCCAAAGCAAAGGAGCAACTAAACATCCACAACAGTTGACTCCATCGTTGTTTGTTGGATTTCTGCAATAAAAAAATATATATTAAAGAAGTACAAACCATAATTTATTTAATTTAGCACGAATATGATATTACCATCTTCAAACTTTTCAAGCTCCTCAATTTTTTCTTCCACTTTAATTTCAGTTCCAGCACCACGGTACCAATCTTGAGCACATATCAAGGCTTGTACAAGTTTAGGAGTTAAGGAACTTCTAAATGCATCAAGAACTCTTCCCCCTGTGCTGAAAACTGACTCCGAAGCAACCGTAGATATTGGAATAGCTAAAATATCCCTAGTAAAATTGGACAATATGGGAAATTAAGGACTATTCCTCTTTCACCATTTCAACACACATAAATCTGGAGCTTCAAACATGCTTGTATCATCAGCACTTTCTTCGGTTAAGTACCTATCAAGTTCTGATTTGAAATCCCTAACAAAACCGGATTATGTCTTTTTCTTTTTCAATGCAGCCCTGTTTTGATACCTAATTTTCTTCAATGGGTCAAGATTGCCACTCAAAAAAGAATGTGATGAACAAGAAGATGCTGATGAAGCAGTAGATACTTCAACAGAATTTCCAACTCATACACTATAAATCCTCCTATAATCATTGAAAACTTCATACATAGCACCCTTAACGATTTTAGTAATGCATGCCCCTTCCTCATCACCATACATTTGACAAAGAACTATTTCACAATAGTCCAATTTGTTCCTTGGATCAAAAGCACTAACAATGAAAACCAACACATTAAAATTCTCCACATTTCCCCAATATTTTTCAAACTTCTTCAACATTGAGGATGCTATCTCTCTCAATTCAGCATCAGGGCTCTTCAAACTCTCTTTCAAGAGTGCATATATAGAACTGATGTAATCCAAATAAGAATCGGCAGTAATATACTTTGTACCCAAAATTCTTACAGTAAGCACATAGAAATGTTTAAGAAAAACAACAAGTTGGCGAACATTATCCCAATCCCAAAGTTGTGGAACAACCACTTCTTTTACAAAATTGTCATCTTCTTGCTCCAAGTATCTAAAAGCTCTCTCATACTCCAAGCCACACTTAGCATCAAATTAGTAGAGTTCCATCTAGTAGCAACATCTAAACATAGGGATTTAGAGCTTTCACCATTCTCCAATTTTGTATAACCATAGAATTTCCTTAGAATAGCCGGTGATTGCCTAACATATTTCACCGATGCTCTAACACTTTCAACAGAATTACCAAGTTCTTTTACCCCATCTTGAACAATTAGATTGATAATATGAGCCACACACCTAACATGCATCCATTTTCCTTGTAAAATACAAAACCCTCCCCAATTAACACACTTCTTTTTCAAGTAGTCAAGATCAACATCATTAGAACATGCATTATCAACTGTAACAGTACAAATAGTATGCAAACCCCAATCAACCAAGCACTTTTCTACAGATTTCCCAATATCTTGACCCTTATGACTATCAACTGGACAAAAGTTCAATATAACCTTTCTCAAATTCCAATCATTGTCTATAAAATGACCAGTGAGACACATATAATTAATTCGTTGTACTGATGTCCAAGTATCTGTAGTAAGACACATTCTAGGGGCTATTTTTCTCAGCTGGGATTTAAGATTAGATTTTGCTTCAATATACAATTGATAACAATCCCTAGTCAATGTTCTTCTAGATGGAATCACAAAGGCAGGTTGAATAATTCTTATGAAACATTTAAACCCTTCATGTTCAACAAACTTTAATGAGAGTTCATCCATAATAATCATCTGAGCTAAACCCATCCTACCATCTTTTTGATCAAATTTCCAAGCCACCAAGCTAACTTGTTCCTCACCGCTAGTCCTATTTAAAAATGTATTGTAGGTCAATTGGGATTGGGTTGAGGGCTTATTATCAGGGTTCATTGCACATGTGCCAATATAGTTTTTCATATTAGTGGTCCCCTAGATTTACTATTAGAACCATAATCTCTACCACAATGCTTGCATCTACTTCTCAAACCACCTTTATCATCCCTGAATTCGATAAAGTGATCCCAAACAACTGACCTCTTTCTGTACGTCTTCCATTTTTGGGGCACATGCACACCCTTTGCCCCTACAGCTCCATTAGATCCTTGTGAACCCTCACTAGAGAAAGTTGAATTAATGTTGCTCTCATTTGCTTCAACCTCATCGAACATTTTTGCTGTTTTTCAATATGCAAAACAAAATAATTTTTTTTAAAAAAGGGGTAAGAAATATTATGGAAGGCTGGAATATAACAGTACTATAATGGTTGGAATATAACACTTGCTGTTTTGCTCTCATAATTAATCCAAATCTGAATATTACAGTACTATAATGGGGCTGGAATATACTACCTTAACAGTCCAAATTTACAGTACTAGTTACCACTTTAACACAAAATGGGGCTGAAATATTACAATACTATAATGGTTGAAATAATAATTATTTACTACGAAATGGGGCAGAAAGTGTCAAGCTGACATTCTATTTACTAATCCCATCAGTACATTGACGCCACAAATAAAACAGAAAAATTCAAGTTGTTCAAACGACAAAGGAAGCATTGAGAACGTTTCATTAATCACTACAATCACAGTGAATATGGAGAAAATCACTGACAAATATGAGAAGCTGTCTAACACACACAGAACACTGGCTAACAGATAACACTAATTCAATGATATGTAATTTTTTTAAAGGAAGTGAATAATGATTAATGAGACACGGGGTTTTAAATTCTACCAAAATAATGTGTACGATTCGGGACTTCAGCAACTAATGACAATGTGCAGATTACACAGGCCATATAGTGCTATGATGTGAAAATGGAAAAAAGTTCAACTAATTCACACTCTGTGAAGTGCAGCTAATCATGATTCGTTTGTTTGAGCACCAGGCTTCTTATAAGTATTTTCATCCCAGAAATCTGCAATAATAGGTAATGCACAACCAAAACTGCACTATCGCCATAGAGCACAAAAACTCACTCATCCAACGTTAAGCATCATTGTACTAAAACAACTACTCATGTTCCAAGTCTTTAATAAGTCTCCACAACACTAATTAAACTCAAAAGCATCATTGTGCTCAAACAACTACTCATGTTCCAACAGATTAGTAAGTATCCACATCGCTAATTCAACTCAAAAGAAACAAAAACGCTGCACAAAAATCATCACTAAGCATCTCCCTAGGCACCATCACTCACCTTCTTGTTGTGCTTCCTCGCTTACCTTTGGTTCTTCAAAAAGTTGGTCCTCCTAATGAAACCACCAAAACCAGAGTTTGAAAAAAAATAAATTAAGAACTCATAAAACAAAATCACAAAAGTAAGAAAACAAAACAAAGGCAAGCCTTTTATATCCACCAAGATCCGAGTGGAAATCTGTTTAGACATCAAAGAGTACAAAAAACTAACTTGGTTGATATCTTTGATTGATCCTCGTTGTTCCTTAAGCTCTGCCCCATGTTGGTGGTGCAACCTTTGCAAGGCTATGACGCCGGAGTATGAGGTCATGGCGACGGAGATAAGGACGTGGATCAGAAAAAGAAAGGCAAGGGTTTTCTGATTTCTCGCGATGAAGAAGAAAACAGCAGCCTCAGCAGGAGAGTTTCTTTTATGTTTTGTAGGGTTTTCAATTTTATATAAAGGGCCAATAATGAAGGTTCTCATTTTTTTCATTTTGGGCCATAATCTATGTGAGTTTGGGCCATGAATATATATATATATATATATATATATATATATAAAGTTTTTGAGTGTGTGAGTTTGGGACATAATCTACGTAGTTATATATTTTATATTAATTTTTTAGAATTATATTATTTAGTAGATATATATTTAATTTATTTTTTTAATTGTAATTCGGTATTCAAGTCGGGTTTCAGGTTGAGTTACCATATCCGAAACTAAACCAAAAACCATATTCAAAATTTGGTTTATTCAATTTGGTTATCCAAAAATCGTATTTGAAATATGGTTTGGGTTATTCAAATTCGGATAATTTGGTTTTTGGTTCAATTTTCGATTTTTGGTTTTTTTGCCCACCCCTACTCCCGCCCAGTCAGCATCCGAGTAAGTCCATAGCCAAAGGCCGGGGAGTGCAAACAAGAAGAATTTGAGATCAGCCGTGGCATTAAGGTAACGAAGAATTCATTTAACACCTTGCCAATGAAGGTCTGTCGGAGAGGGCATATGTTGGCATAATATGTTTACTGCAAATGAGATATCTGGTTGAGTAAAAGCCAGATATTATAGACCACCAATGATACCACGGAAATGGAACAGATATTTAAATGTTAGACTTGTGCTAGGGGTCGAGACAAAGGTTGTTGCCATCGGTGTGAGCACTGCTTTGGAAGAATCCATTCCAGCAAGACGAACTAAGTCTCAGATATACTAGGATTGACTTAGAAAATCTTAGTGTTGTCTCTGAAAACTTCAATGCCCCAAAAACAATGGAGATGACCAAGGCCCTTGACTAGAAATTATTTTGACAAGGCATTCGTGAAGGAAGTTTCCAGAGTACAGGTATTGGAGAGTAACAGCAAGTCATCAACATATACTGACACAAACACCATTTCATCACCATGTCGATAAATAAACAAGGAAGAATCTGCCCGAGAAGGAGAAAAAACCATTGTGATTAAGGCATCACCCAATCTAGAAAACCAAGATCTTAGTGCCCGTTTTAGGCCATAAAGATATTTATGAACTTTGAAAATATGAAGAGGGAATTGAGGATTTACAAAACTAGGAGGTTGAGAGACAAAGGCGTTCTCCTGCAGGGTACCATGAAGGAAGGCATTGTGTATATCGAGTTTCCACACTAACCACCGATGCATTGCTGCTAAGGAAATGAGGAAGCAGATGGTAGATGGTTTTGCGATCGAGTTGAATGTTTCTGCATAATCCAAACCATGGATTTGATGGAAACCTTTGGCGACAAGGAAAGCTTTCCTCTGTTCAATGATGCCATCAGTGTGGTGATTGGTTTTGAACACCCATTTAATACCGATGACATTGAATGAGGAGTTAGGATGAACAAGGGTCTAGGTTTTGGTGTCTAAAAGAGCTTTGAATTTGGCAGTCATGGTGTCTCGCCAAGACAGAAATTTGAGAGCTTCTGTATGGAAGATGGGTTCATCTGGGTGGTGGTGGCAGCAAAACAGGATGATGGCTAGGGGATTGTACCATCAGTGCAAAATTTGGGTCGGAAAGTGTTGGTTTTGGAGTGGGTGATGATGGGGGATGATGGCATGGTGGCAGAGGAGGGGTGGTTCTGGGTGGTGAGAATATTGGGGGAGGATTAGTGGTGGGGAAAGAAGAAGGAGAAGATGGATTTTGGGTGCTAAATTGGTCTTGAGAGGGGGAATCTGGGGTCTGGGAGTTAGTTTGGGTCTGGGAGGTATTTTAGGTCTGGTTGGGTGAATTGGGGGAAGATTAAGGGCTGGTAGGGTAGCATATGGGCTGGATGAAGGGGTGGATAGTAGAGAGGGTTTAGAAAAGGGGAAAGCATGTTCATGGAATAACACATCACAAGAAATATAAACCCACTTTGTGATCCAATCATAACAAATGTATCTTCAGTAGTGACTTGCATAACCAAGGAAGAGAGTAGGTGTAGAGAAAAAGGAGAGTTTGTGTGATTAATAGGGGCAAAGATTTGGAAAACATAAGCAACCAAAAACACCAAGAAAATTATAATCAGGAGAGGATGAAGATAGTAGTTGAAAAGGTGTTTTGTGTTGAAGAATAGGAGTATGAAGGCGATTCAAAGATAAGTGGAGGTTTTGAATGCATAATCCCAAAAACAAGGAGGTAGAGAGACATGTTTTAGATGAGTGAGACCCATATCAACATTACGACGATGACGAGATTCGACACTACTATTTTGTTGGTGAGAATAAAGGCAAGTAGGACGGTGGTTAATTCCCATGGATTGAAAAATAGGAGAAAGGGGTTTGAATTCTGTACCATTATCTGTTTGGATGTGGGAAATAGTGGTAGAGAAAAATTTCATTGCAAAGTTAAGGAAAGTTGTAACAATTTTTGGAACAAGATCTTTTGAAATAAAAGGAAAAATCCAAATAAATTTGAATAGTCATCAACTATAGATAAGTAATATTTGTGGCATTTGATTGAAGTCGTGTGAGCTGGGCCACAAACATCTAAAAATAAAAGAGAAAATGGTTTGGTGGATTCGCTATGACTAGGAGGACGAGGTAGTTGATGTGCCTTAGCCCAAGAGCAATCTGGACACCTGTCTGAGCTGGGTGGTAAGCCTTTGGAAGAACTTGATGACGAATGAAAAATAGAGGAAACAGTCTGATGAGCCGAATGGCCGAGTCACCGGTGTTATAGTATGGTGGAGGAGAGGGCAGATGTGAGATGAAGTTGTGGTGGAGGCAGAAGTGTGGTGGTGGTAGGCAGAAACTCGTACAAGCCATGTTTAACAGGAAGCGTCTGAGTCGTTGAATCCTTCAAAAGAAAGAAATAAAAGTGAAATTCAAAGAATACATTATTATCTTTGCACAATTGCTGAACGAAGAGAAGATTCTTAGTGATAGTAGGTGTATATAAGAGGTGATTTAACTTAAGTGTTGAAGAAGAATGATTGAGAAATGGAATCCGGGATCCATCACCTAAATGAACTTAATCGGTGCCATCATATTGCAGTTTACTGATGTGGAGATTAGAGAGGCTTGGTGTGAAGTGGTGTGTTGCTTCCGTGTCTGGAAACCAGGAGGAACGGACATGATTCGCTTGAAAAGATGCCGAAGTTAGGGCTTGATGAGCCTAATCAAAGCGGTACCAGCAGCGATGAGCTGTATGACCCAGTCGAATGCATAGTTGGTAGAGGGGGTGAGAATTAGGGGCACCAGAAAATGTGGTTGAGTAGTTACGGCCTCTGCCAGAGGAAAATGTGGTGCCCCGGGGACCACGAGAAGGCTTGTACGGAGATCTGCCATCAGAGAAGGTACGCCCACCATGATTAAAGTTACCACATCCACTGCCCCCGAGTAGTGGTAAAGTAAGCTTCCGGTGTCGATGTGGTGGAGGTGTGATCCACCAAGATGGTCTATTATAGTGTGGTTGTTTGGCGAGCAACCCGGGATTCATGAATAAGAAGATGAGACAAAACATCAGAGGAAGCCGGTAGTACCTCCTAGGTGGATAAAGCTATTACAACGACATCATAATCTGGGCCAAGGCCGACTAGAATAAATGTGGAAAACTCTTCATCCGAAACTGGACAACTGTAGGCTACAAGAAGAGAGGCGTGGTTTTTGGCTTGCATGAAGTATTAAGATATAGATTCAGGACCTTTCTTGAGGGAAGCAAGTTGACGGCGAGTCTGAACCACTTGCGCATTAGATATGGCAGCGAAAAGGGCATTGATAGTAGCCCAGATCTGAGAGGAGGTCGTATCTGAGAGGAGGTCATACAATCAATGACCTGCGCAAGAACTTGTTCAGAAAGAGACATTGAAGATGGCCATTGCTAGCTGATCACGAGAGATCCATTCCGCAAGTGCTGGATTTGGAGCACCGTTGAGTTTAGTTGGCGGTGGAGGATTGGTTTTGTCAACAAATGAAAACACACAATGTGCACGCAAATATGAGGTGATATGGGCCTTCCAAAGTGGATAATTTTTATGGGTAAGCATAGTGTGATGAAGCTAGAGAAGGATGGGAGGGGGGTTTCTGATTTTGAGGAACAAGAGCTATAATAAAGAAAAAGTAATGGCAGAAAAATGGTGGCAGAGCTCTTTCTTTAGATCTGATAAAAAAAGCAATTTGTAAGAATCTTTAAAAAAAAGGACGTTTGCTCTTTGCAGCTCTGATACCCTGTTTACGAATTTAGAAAACATTTCTCCCATATCATTGAATTGATGGATCAAATACAATATTTATAGTGGCCTATAGAATACTCCAGACTATATACAGGTCTTCCTATTCTAGAGCTATCTATTTTGTCCTATGCTAACTATGGCTCAGATTGAATCGTGCTTTCGCTAAGCTTTGGCTGACTGGTTACTAATGGGAGGTCGTCGCTGTACCTCTAAAATTTAATTTATATGCTCTAAATGCTTCCTATATACAACTAAGTAGATACTGACAAGTTGGGGTCGTCCATGAAGAAGAAGGATCTTTTCAAGTGTTTAAACATATAAAGCGGATAACATACTAGATATAGGCATATATATACATAAACATGTAAAATGGGGGGGGGGTGGTTTGTTTTGGTTCTAAATTACGAATAGAAAGACAAACAACTAGCAAAGCAATAGAACAATGCTAATCATGCAACAACAACTAAAAAGATGATTAAGTTAACAATTAACAGAGCCTTGGGGGCAATTAATCCTCACTTCCAAACCTCTTATAGATCCTAGACTCATTCACTCATTCATTAAAATTTATTGCCTATGAATGTTATCACTTCCCATTCGAATATCAACATTCATTTCTTCTTAATAGTAATTCACAAAGGTGATTCGATGATCATTTGCAAACCTCACTGACAATCACTCTAGGCGATCAATAACCATAAAGATATTTCATCAATGTCATTATCCACGAAGAACCATAGATTTGATAAGAAGTCTTATACCAAAGACATAGCCATTTAACCAAACAAAAAATTTATTAGGCTAACCCTAGAACAAACCACATTCAAGATTCAACCTTTCTTTGCATCTATAGGATAAATATGAGAACAATCCATATTAACATACTTATCTAGCAAAAATTATAACACATTATACATTAGAAGTTCTAAGTCCATATTCTTGGATTTTCATGCCAAATGAGTTAAGAAATTGACCACTTTCCTAACACCCTAACACTCCAATAGTACAAACACTTCCTATTCTCAAATAAACCATGATATAAATGAAGTAAAATATAGCATTAATGGCACAATAAATGCTACCCAGTAAATGTTCATAAATGAGCAAAATCAAGAATCTCACTACATAGGTTTGGAAGTTCCAATTAATTGCTCCCAAATGATTAGTTTAGCTACTATAATCCATAATGATCAATAATAACAATCCACACATAATCAAACATAAAAGAGTTAAGTGCTCATATGACCCTATATTTTAGTCAAAAGTGCTAATATGACCCTGTAAAGTTTGAAAGTGCTATTGTAACCCTAAGTTTTACTTGAAAGTGCTAATATAACTCCAAAGGACTGAATTTAACTGGAATTTTGTGAATCGAATATTTTACTCTTATTTTAAAAAAACCAAAACTTGGAAAAGACTATATTGCCTCTCAAAACCCTAAATTATTGTCATATTCTTCTGCCTCCCCCTAAGCTCTTGAAGCTAATTCCTAAAAAGTTCTTCATCTTCATAACGATCCCTCCTAACCATTCTCTCAACTCCTTGCCGCCTTTAAAAAATCTTCCCCGGTGCCGACGAGTGGTGGAGAGGCAGGATTCAGAAGCCATGGCAAGGCTGATATGGGTGGCCAAGTGGTGCCATCCATCGGTATTCAACCTGTGCTAAGAGGACCTGGTGTTGGATGGGCTGGGGCAGTGCAGGGTAGAGCTGGAGCCTCGAATCAGTGTCGATGAACGGTGGAGGAGCGGGATTCGGTGAACCAAACTCCACTCTCATGGTGGCAATGACTGCTGTGGCGGGATGATGGCATTTTGGTTTTGGTTCAACGGAGGGTGTGGGGATGGTTATGGTGCCATTGACGGAAGTGGCGATGACAAGGACGGTGTCGGAGGCAGCGATGATGGCGAGCTCCGAGTGTTGCAAAAACCATCAGATGGTTTCGCAGTCGAACTTGTGGCTAAGGTCTTTCGTCAGCTGGAAGACCCTGACGGCGTAAGCTACCAACATTCTGATTCTCCAGCCGCAGTAATCAGCTCAGCAATCAGAGCCCTTCGATTCTTCGAGTTGGTTATGGGTACGATATTCGTTGAGGGCTCTGCACTGACTCGAACGAGCTGGGGTTTTGGAATATTCCTAGTTTTTATTGCAATTCATCTACTTTTTCTGTGGATGGTGGCGGCTGTGGTTTCAGTGATCGAAGACGGGTTTTTTGGGGAAATGAGTGCTCGAATTTGAGGTTTTTGTGAGTTTTCTACTATGATTTTAGTTGTTTACCTTGATTTCTCATCTGCTGCTTACATATGGGATGATTTCGTTATGTTTGTCCTGTTTAGCTGTCCAGATTTTGACTGTGGCGAATCGACGACAGTGGTGGTAGAGGGCTGGTGGTGGATGACCGGTGGTGGTGGAGCAACCGTGAAGAGGATGAAAAAGAATATAGGGGTAATTTTGTCATTAGATTTTTAGTTTTAAAAGTAGGGGTATTTTAGTTCTTTTGTATTAGGTTAACGCCAAGAATTACGAAGTCAACACTAGAATAGTGCCAAAAGGTTATACCGGCACCTCTGATGCAAAACACAGGGTTACAACAGCACTTTCCAACTTCATGGGGTCATATTAGCACATACCACCAAAACATAGAGTTATATCAGTATTTGCCCAAGATAAAAACAAGATGAAAAGGAGGAGAAACCTAGGGTTTTGCTACAGAAATAACGAAGAAGAGAAGTGAGGAAAGAGAAGAGATAAAGTATAATTTATAGTACAAGAAAAAGGATAAGGTTTTTGGCCACCCGTTCGTTGCGAGTCGCACCGAGGTCATCGCGAGTCACAACCGGCACCCAGAACAGAAATGTTTTTCTTCTTCCTCTTATCTGTTAGCCTTCAATCCATTACACACTACTCCGACTCTTCAAGTCTTCAAATCTTCAAAGCCAATCTTCAAATCTTCAAAGTCTTCTAAATATGATCTTCAAGTCTCGACGTTCTTTCCTTGTCACACAAAATCTCCTTAGAAAAGGTAAACGAGCGTAAAGTTGCTCTTACCTCTCCTAAGAGAATTTCAAGGTAAAATCCAAGCTCTTGATAACAAAAGAGCACAAAAGTGATCCCAAAAAGTCCCAAAATATGCCATAAAATGGACACATCAACTAACTGTCCATAATTTTATGGAAATGTCATTCTTCCTGAG
Organism: Rubia yunnanensis; assembly: GCA_037428765.1. Lineage (NCBI taxonomy): Eukaryota > Viridiplantae > Streptophyta > Magnoliopsida > Gentianales > Rubiaceae > Rubia > Rubia yunnanensis. Next base: position 72,795,741 of record CM075071.1, on the reverse strand, counting down.
ACTTTCTCTATATTTTAAAGGTTATTGAAAACCCCTAGGTTAGAACCTATAATCCGAAGGTCATTGGGCCAAACTATACGAGTAGAAGCCCATGGAAACACTAATTAAGATAGAAGTCTACTTCAATGCTGCCAACTTACCGCCATCTAACTTGATAATTATAGGTGAATATGAGCCGCGTAGATAAATACACATGTATAATCACATAATCAACATATACTCTTGATTACTCTCAAATTCTAGAGCGAAGTGCATATATAATCCTACACAATTCACGAAAGTGCACATTTAACCCTGTGATAATTGATAGTGCAAATATAACCCCAAATAGTTAGTTTATATGCATAATTTAGTCCAAATATAACCCTAACTATAATACATATGTGCAAATATAACCCTAAATCTACTATTCCGTCATTGATCGGTCATTTCCTGCTATTGATTAACTAGAAATGACCAAAATACCCTTTGTGAAAACAAAAAAATCTAAAAGACTAAAATATCCTTGCTCCACCACCGCTTGACCACCTTCACCACCATCCAGATCTGTTTGGCACACCGACTCCGGCCACCGTGCCATTTCCAACTGATGATGCAGTCTATCCTCCAGCTTCCCACATCATCTAACCAAAATCAACATACATTTTTCAATAATATCTATGCATTCGCACATTTTAGTTTAACTTATGATTATCAGTATAACTTCATACCATTGCTGATTCTTCCTGAACTCTGTCAGAACATGGTATATAAGCTTAAATGCAGCGTATGTCTCCTCCCTAACCTGAAAACCACATGCAACAATGAGAAAAAGGACCGAAACACTATAGTTAAGGAGAGAATAAATGCAACATGAATCAAAATGGGTTATTTAGTACCTTTGCGCTGCCGACTCCAGCTCCACTTCAATTCACGCAGTCGACTCACGCCACCTCACGCCTCACGCCACCATCCGCCACCTCACGCCGTCCACCGGAAACCAGCCTCCACCACATATCCGCCGCGCCTCCACTGCCACGGCTTGATTCAATTTGTGCCGCCACTACAATAGATTCAATTCGCCGCCGCCGCTACAAACACGCCCCTCTACGAGCCCTCCACAGCGTACACCCCTCTTCTCCAACGACCGGTGAACGATTTTTCACCCGCCTTAGGAGCGTCAATTTTGTTGATCATCCGAAGAAATATTCTTCAGGTCTGGCAAAAGGAAAGAAAAATTTAAAGATTGAAATGGTTGTGGTTTCTTTGGCTGCTCTGGTTTTGGCTTTTGTAAACACTGAGATAAGTGTTTTGTTTATGTACAAGTGCTCTAGTTCATTACTGGGATGAATCACATTTATTCTTCTTTGTGAATCGCGGCACAAATATAATGAAGAAGAAGTATTAGGGTAGGTGGTTTTGGGGCTAAAATAGTAAATGCATCTTTTTTTCCTTTTTTTCAGAAGGGTAAACTAGACTTTTAACTTATTTCTGGCCTGAATATGGTAGAAAAAATTATATTTGCACATAACCTAAATAAAATAGAAATACTAATTAAGATAGAAGTCTAATTCAATGCTCTCAACCTACCGCCATCTAACTTAATAATTATAGGTGAAGATGAGTCGAGTATATAAATACACACGTATAATCACATAATCAATATATACTCTTGATTACTTTCAGATTCTAGGGCGGAGTTCACATATGACCCTAGCTAATTCAAGGAAGTGCCCATATAACTCTATGATAATTGAGAGTGTAAATATAACCCTAGATATTTAGTTTATGTGTAAATATAACCTATTCCGGCGATTTGATGTCGGAATTAGTTAAAATATCAATTTTACCCTTCTGAAAAAAGAAAAAAAGGGGGAAAAAGTAAAATTACCATTTTGACCCCAACTATTCCTAATTGCCTCAGACCTCTTTTTGAACATAATTAGATTAACAATCCAGCAGCTTTAAAATTGAACGGAGTGGCAGGGGTTTTCTCCTCATTTGAACGGGGGTTTTCTTAATCTAATGTATCCTTGAGGCCGCGCTACTGCTACGGCAGCGCGGTAAACGAGAGGCCCTTTTACTGCTTCGACCCGAGAGATTAAGGGGAATCCACATCCGGGTTCGACAAAACCGGGCCCTACGGCGCCACTTTTTTGCTGGAGTCGGTTTCCGACCTCAGAAATACGCTCGGGGCAAAAGGGTCGGATCTCGTTGTCCGAACTGGGAAGCCGGAGGTGGTCCTCTTCGAACTCGCTCAGGCGGAAGCGAAGCGGCGGGTGGCGGGATGGGCGGATAGCTGTGTTTCCTTCTTGCATAATGTTAGTGTAGCTATTGATTACTGAAGCTGGCATTTATCCTGGTTAAAAATACAAGTAAATTGGATGTATCTTAAATCGTTCTCTTCGGCTTAGTTGGAAAGGAGATTTTACTGATCTACTTTAACTTTGAGATTTGTTTATCTGTACTCTATGGTGTTTTAATTTCTTGTTTTTTGATGGCTGGTTCAAGGATTTGTCAATCTAGTTCGGTATTGGTAAGTTCTCTACACCAAGGTGAGGTTGTACAGTTTCTGCTGGGTGGCGGGATGGCAGGGCCTCTCGTTTACCAGGCGTAGGTGTGGTGTTCAGCTACTGGGAGGTGGCAGGTGGCGGGTGGAGGTGTGGTTTCGTGGTGGGGGTGGAGTGTCGTTGATTCGGCGGGGGCATTTTTGTCTTTTAGCTTTTTTAATTTTAGGTTGAAAGGACATTTTGATTATTTTTGGTCCGTCAATGTTTGAAAATGCCCGATCAATATTGGAATATAGTCTTTAAGATTATATTTGTTCTTATGTAAAGTAGTCCGGCTATATCTGCACTAACAATTATTTTAAGGTTATATCTGTATTTTCTCAATTATATATAATTATATTTGCACATTTCCTCAAATTATATTTTCAACTACATAATTGAAATCTCTACTCCAATAGCTCTGACAACTCTTTCTTATCTATTAAGCCAATGTATGAAATTCGTTCTATGCCATTTTTTAAAGGTAGAAGTCATAGAGTCCGTCTCTTGAAAGATGGTCTTTCCATAAGTTATGGAAAAATTAAGGTTTAAAGTATAACTTAAAAGAAATAAAAAAAATTACCGGGTTGCATGGATCGGGTTATACATTTTAAAACTACTATACGTTGCATACTAAATTTTTAATATTGCAACTAAAACCTTTGATATTTTATTATTTTAAATAAACCTTGGAAAGACGGTCTTTCCCAAAATTTTGCCAAACTCATATGCATGGGTGAGCATTATCTATTAGCTGCACAACTATCTTTTTAAAGCAGATAGTTCACCGTGCTTATTACAGAGATATTAGAAAAAGGCAACTCATGTTTCCACTCTATTTTCATTGCGCACTTTAGTGTTCAAAATGCGAAATGAGTGAAAATATGTTTAATTATGTCATGTAATTAGGTATCTTTCCTCTACGAAAACAATTTCCAAATCAGCGTAAACCACGGAACATGGTCGTCATATCACCAATAATTTATGGATGAAATAAGAGAATATTTAATTAATTTAGATGAAAAATAAAGTTAAGCAAATGAAGTTAGTGAGGTACACTAAACAACCGAAAAGACAGAACAAAAATATTTGGCATATCTACGTTTTATTTTGGTGGTCGGTATGCTCGGTGAGGATTCGATCGACATGCTTCCAGTTTACTTAATCTATCAGCGACCATATTTCCATCTCTAAATATATGTGTGATTGTCAGATCACCCATGTTGTGTTTAAGTTCAAAAGATAAGTGATAAGATTCCCATGGAACTTTGAGGGGCTATTTCACCACCTCCAGAAGCTTAGTACAATCAGTTTCAAAGGAGAAGGAGTTTAATCTCTCATTAAATGCAAATAATAATCCTTCCTTTATATCCTGAAGTTCAGCATGGAGGCTTGTTATAGCTTTACCAGATTTATAAAATGCTTTAACAAAGATCCCCTCTTTATTTAAAGTTACTATACCAATCTCATGGCCCCCCTGCTTCCATGATGCATCAAAATTGATTTTGTATTCCAGTCTAGGTTTAGACCATGTGATGCATTTAATTTTTAGTAGTGGGGTTTTTTTTTCCAGAAATGGAATAAGACCAATTGTAACCCAGTGTTTGTCAGAATTCTCTCTACTAATCTCTGGTTTAGTGTAAAAGATGAGGAACATGTCTCTTTTGATGTTATATATCACTTTCTCTCTGTTTGGCTTAATGTTTTCAAAAATTAGGTTGTTTCTAGCTTTCCAGATATGCCAACAAATGAGAGATGGAAATATGGTGATTAAGGTAGAGTGTATTTTTGTCTCTCCATTATATGACTAGTAATGTGATAGTTTGTCAAAGATGGAGTTGAAATGTTGGTGCCTCAGTCCTATCACATGGTCAAAAAACTTCCACAAGTCTGTGGCTAGAGAACACTCATTGAAACTGTGGCTCAGTGTGTCAGTGTTAGTGCAGAATGGGCATTTAGATGCTAGGGAAATGTTATTGAAGATTAGTATGTCATCAATAGGTGAAATTGCATTTGAAAGTTTTCACATGAAAATAGAAATTTTCCTTGGCAGCGTTGAGAGCCATACCTTTTTAACAATTCTGATTTCCGATTTCTTTTGGGTTACCACCTTGTATGCTGATTTAAAACTAAACTCTCCATTGCTTGATGACTTCCATATCAACATTTCCTGTCTGAAAGGGTGTACATTTAGTTCCAACAACATGAGAAAAATATTGTTAGGCCGTGTTTGAAAAACATGCAGGAAGCTTGAGTTCATGTTTACAAACTGTTGGATGGTAGTGTTTGGTGGAACCACTGTATATATGTGTGTGTGTGTGTGTGTGTGAGTCTACAAAGTCTTGCAGTGGTCTCATTCCAGTCCAGTTAGCAGTGAAGAAATTTGCTAAACCATTGCCATGTATTATTCTCGTTTGGCACTCAGTAAATTTATTAATCTTTTGAATTCTTTTCCAGGTTTGGGATCTTCTTTGATTATCAGGAATGAACCATAAGAAATTAGCCCATAGTGTTTCTCCTTTCTGTAGTTTCCACCACAGTTTTAGGGAGAAAGTCCTAATTATGTCTTTTATGCTTCTAACACTAATACCATTATGATCTACTGGATAACTCATATTTGTGATTCTCCTCCACACCTTTTTAGAACCAGTTTCATGCTCACCCCAAAAGAAATTGAAGATTTTCTTGTTAAGTTTCTTTATTACTGATTGTGTTCGAGTCATGACTGCCCACAGATGCTGTGGGATAGCGGAGAGGACAGATTTCATAGTGTCACCCTTCCAGCAGTACTAAACCATTTGTTTTTCCATGATTTCAGTTTTTTATCAAAATTTTCCATTAGGGGCTGAAAATGTATGCCTTCTGTTAGACCAATGTAAATTGGGCACCCTATATATGTAAATGGAAAAACACCTTTGGATATTCCTAGAGTATTACTGATCATTCTTAGATGTGTTAAAGAGGCATGCTTGCTAATGAAAAATTTTCTTTTTTCATAGTTCATCTTTTGGCCACTGCATTCCTCAAACACATGTAAGAAAGCCTTTATTCTTTTAATGGATGTCCTAGTGGCCTGTAAGAAGATGATTGTGTTTATCTGCATAGCATAGATGTGAGATTGTGCAACTGTTTGCAAGCATTTTAAAAAGATTCATCTTCTTATTTTGGAAACAAAAAGTCAAGATTCTAGAGAAAGATTCAAAAAAAACATTGAAAAAAAGAGGGGATAAAGGGTCTTCCTGTTTGATTCCCCTCGAAGATTGGAAAAATCCCGCAGGTTTGGAATTGATAATAATAGAGAACCACGCACTGGAAAGGTTATTTAGAATCAATTTGATAAATTGTTCTTGAAACCCAAATTTCTTTAGAATTTGACTAAGAAAAGACCATTTAACTCTGTCAAAAGCCTTACTTAAATCCAGTTTTAGCATACAGTTAGGGTCTCCATGTTTATTGTTTATGTATCTTGCCATTTCTTTGACATAGATGACATTGTCAGCTAGTTCTTTGCCTTTCAGAAAGGCTGACTGATTCTGTGAGATCAGTTTTGGCATGATTCCAGTTATTCTCTGTACTAAGAGCTTAGATAAGACCTTGTTATCAAAGTTAGAAAGTGATATTAGTCTCAAATCAGAAAAGGATATATGAATATCCTTTTTTGGTATCAGACATATCTAGGTACTGGATATTCCAGCAGGAATTTTTGTGCCTGACATGAAATCAGAAATTGCTGATAGTAGGCCAGGTCCTATTATATCCCAAAATATCCTTAAAAAATTGGTAGAGAATCAATCAGGGCCAGGGGCTCCACTCTGGTTAAGGGAAAACACATTTTCCTTAATTTCATCTATGGTGGCCAGTTTGAGCATGTGTGAACTGTCACTGTTATTAAGAACCTTAGGGATATGGCTTAAAAAATGAGATTGGAAATTTTCATCTCTAGGGTTAGAGTCTTCTGTTAGTTGTCTCTGTTAAAAGAGGATTGCCTTTTTTTGAATCTCAATTGAAATGTCTGTCCATAACCCTTCTGAGTTTTTAATCTTCGAGATGTTTTGTTTCTATTTTCTTTGGTTTACAGTTGAGTGAAAATACTTAGTATTTTCATCTTATTCTTTAAGCCATTTTATGTTAGCTTTCTGTTTCCAAAACATTTTTTCTTCGGTCAGTGCTCTCAGTAGGAGTGCATTTTTATGATTGAGCTCAATAAGGCCAGATTCATAATTTGTCATCTCATAAGTAATTTCCTAGATTATGAGTTCCTCTTCTGCCTTTTTGACATTTTCATTTATATTTCCAAAAACTTCCTTATTCCATCTTTTCAAAACCAGCTTCAATCTTTTTAATTTTAAAAAGAATCTTAGCATACTTGTTTCTTGTATGTCTTGTGACCAGTTAGTTTCTATGATCTGTTTTAGTTCAGGTTTATTTGTCCAAGCATCTAGGAATCTAAATGGCTTAGGTGTTGAGGCTATTTTACTTCCTATGGTTAGTAATAATGGACAGTGATCAGAGGTGTGTTTGTTAAGTGTGTCTAGTGAGCTGTTAGGAAACTTTTCATTCCATTCATGGTCAATTAGGGCCTTGTCCAATCTTTCTAATGTAGGATGTCTTCTCTTGTTTGACCAGGTGTTTCCCACAGTATAAAGATGTAGCAACTGTTGGCTTACTATAAAGTTCAAAAAATCTCTAATGCTTTTAACATTAGGCTTATTAGGTCCCTTATATTCCGTTATGGAATTCATGGCATTAAAATCCCCAATTAATAGCTTATTGCTGTCTAAATGTGAGCTGATCTCTTGCTATACTGTTTTCCTATTTATTCTTAATGTAGATGCATGAATGAAATATGCACACAATTCTGAGGTAAGCAGGGATGAAGTGATGGCAGTTTTAGTGTATTGATCAGTTTCAGATAAGATGCTCACATTACAGCAAGAGTTCCACATCGGCCAAATGTTGTTTTTATCTGAAGTATGGTGACACTAAAAATTCAATTTTAACGTATAGGTGTCACAATGTATGTACTGATGCTTAGGTTCTAATATACAAAGTATTTGTATATTGTGAGTCTTAATGATCCTTTTTAGCCTATCTATATATGTTTCAATTCCTCTTAGGTTCTAAACAAGAGCTCTAATATTTAAATGTGTATCTATCATTTAAACAACCCTGCGTTTCTTTTTGAAGTGGACCTTAAGTTCATCTTATCTAACTTGTTAAAAAGTGTCCTTATCCTAGTTGTTTTTTAAGTCATTTTGCCAGAGATGTTTTTTTGGAGTACTTACCTTATCCAGCTGAAGCTCTTTAGTACTTGAGGTGCAGTTATATGTTGTGTCAGACTCTAAATCCTCTCCTAATAGCTTGTACATGTTTGAACTTTTGGGGCTAGATTCCCCGTGTTTGCACATTTCTTTTGTAAGATCAGTTATCAGCTGACATTTGCCTTTTTGCATTTCAGTCGCAGCATTATTGCCTTTGAATTGAGCAATGTGAGGTTGCAAATCCTCTCCCTGTGGATCTACTTCAGTTTGTAAAAAGTCTTGCTGGGTTTTTTCCCCCACTTGGAGTTTAGAATTGGAGATCTCTCAGCCTTTATTGGGGATATCTATTCCTTTAGTAGGGGAGGATATTTGAGTTGGGGTTGCTTAGTGAAGGTGGTGGTTAACTTCCTTCTGCTTCTAAAATATCGATATGCCTGATGTGGGTGGTTTAGGGTTCTTGTGCACTGGCTGCCAAGTGGCTTGTATTTTAGTGTGGCTAGTCTCTTTTGGTTCTGTGTTGTGTGCATTGCCAGGCTTGGGTTTATCTATTGCTTTTGTTGGCAAAGGTTCATTTCTATTTATATGTGTAGTAGAGGCATATTTAGGTGGTTTACTCAATATGGTGACAGATTTAGGAAATCTCAGCTCAGGGTTAACTACTGTACAATTGTCTATGTGGTGACCTATCTTCTTACAACCACAACAATACAGAGGAAAATCTTCATATTCTATAGCATACTTTTCATTTTCCAGAGAAGTGCCTAATTTTATGTGATTCAGCAGTTGGGATTGGAGGTCAATTTCCAAGCATATCTTGAGGGCAGATGGCCTTGTTAACCTTTTCATGGCTTGATCCATTTTGAGGAATTTTCCTATGTGATTTCCAATTGCCTCAATAGCTGGGACATTGTAGTAGTACATGGGCACGTTTCTGATTGTAATCTATGCCGGAATGATCGAGGATTCTGTATTCGGTTTAAAGCCCGGCGTTCATCTGAGGATCCTCATTGTGATGCCGTTTAGAGACCACACCCCTTGATCCAACATCTTTGGAAATATTCCTTCTCTTGGAACCTGATTAGAATATTCTTGAAATCGATTGCTCCCAGCTAGTATTTTCTGTTGAAACCCACAGTTTTTAAGTCGGCTTCCACTTTGTCCATAACCGGCCTTCCTCTTGGAAAATTTCCACTAAGGGCATTAGCATAATGAGTGGATAGTTCTGAGACTTGCTCTGGAGAGAAAAGAACAGCCGATTGGTGTGAGATTTTGGTGTGAGATTTTGGTGTGAGATTTTGTGAGATTTTGGGTGAAAGGAAGAGCAGTGGAAATTGGAGGGTTTCGGGTTTGGAGTGCTTGGGCAAAGCTTTTGATGGAGCGAGCCGCCATAGTGGCACCTTGTAGATCATTCAAGGTTGTTTAGTGGCTGTGTGGATGGTATTTCCGGTGGGGAGTCTGTGATTAAGCCATTGGTGGCTTGGTGGTAGAGATGATGAACAGTAGTTTTGGAAATCGTGAGAGGAATTCGTTTCTCAGTAGTTGTTAATCATTTGATGTTTTACATCCGTGCCATAATTACATCAGTTGTACAAAAGTATAGATATTTTTGATCGAATCAAAAAAATCTACAACAATTGTTTCAGTTTAAAGCTTTTATTTTTTTAAAACGTTCTAAATATAAAATTACGATTTTGCTCCATTCCACTTTTTAGGATACAACTTTTATACTCCCTTCGTCCCAACCTTTTCTGCAGAAAGAGAAAAGGTCAGGATTTTTTTTTCAATTTTGAAAAATGACTAAAATAACCTTCATCTTCTTCAACTGGTAATCACCACCAAACACCAACCAGATTTGCCCTTCGCCTCTTACCTTCGACCACCCACCTAAAACACCAACCCACCTTTGCCCACTGCCTCATACCTTCGATCACCCATATGTCTAGCAAGAACTCGAGCTGTCGAGCCACTTTAAGAACTGGATTTCCATTGAATACCATCGAGTTCGCCGAGATCTGGGCTTAATTTGCGGGCCTCTTTTAGGTTTCCGGATCTAGACTTGATTTCCACCGAGTTCGCTGAATCTAAGCTTGATTCGTGGACTCGTTTATGTGGCACTTGGGTGGATGGCCAGGATAGGAGGGAGAGAGAACCTTCCGCTGAAGGATATGAAAGATGAGGATTGGAGGGAGAGATAACTTTCCGACGCCGATGACAGCTTCGTCGTGGAGACTTGGAATCAAAAGAAGGGTAGTAGGTGGAGAGGCGGAGGGAAGATGAGGAAGGCGGGGAGAATACAGAGGGAAGAGGAGGAGGCGAAGGCCGGGCGAAGTAAGGCGGAGGAAGCTGGAGAGACGGTGGAGGGTAGAAGTTGCGTTTGATGTAGAAATGAATGGGTGAGTTAATAATTGAGTTTTAGTTTTGAAAAACTTTGTAAATTCATAAATTTATTAAGGGCAGATTTGGTAATTCAGATGACAAAGTTTGCTATACGGGGAGAGTTTTCAACTTGTACGGAATTGGGTGGGACAACCAAAAAAGGAAAATGTGCAAAAATGGCCGAATAGGAGTAAGTATAAAACCCTTATAAAAGCCGATTTCAAAATTTTTATCTACCGCTTTTCAGCTACCTATTTAAATGCAATTATATTTTTATTTTATGAATTTACCCCTATTTATAAAACCCTTTTCTTTTCTTAAAGTTCACGTGGCAAATTAAAATGTACCCTAAATATGGGGAAACACATTGAAGATGGTATAATACTTGTAAAGTCTAGATTTATCTAGTTGACAATTTGTGGAAACTATGCAAATATGGTATTATTGAGTTGCAACATCAAAGAAGGAATTTTGGTGAAATAAGGAAAGGTTGAAGACTGAATTCGAGAAGGATACATCTAGTCCAAGTTGTATTTGAGTTAGAGAATATATCAGTTCCTATATATGTGGGATTGGATTAATGTAATCAGAATATTGTGTGGAGAATGAATTACATTTGCACCAAGGTGATATTTTCGCCAGAAGTTGTTGATTCCCCAAGAGCATATTTACGCCAAGATGTTTACGGAAAAAGAAGACAGAATATTATGGTATTTGTGATTTATGGAAATCTGAATATTCTTCTATATATTAGGCGTATGGAAGCATAGTTGATTTATGGAAAATATCTATAAATATGGAGTTGTTATTATCGAATATATGGAGATATTGAGAAAAGGAAAATCCCTTTATTTATGGGATTTGGATATGCTTCAAGAAGCAGATTTGGAATAGGAATATTATAGAGATAATCATGGAGAATTCAGATCTGTTCATGGACTATAGATAGAGGACAAACACGGCTGCATTATTTACGGACTTAATAGAAAAAATCTGCATACAGATTTTTTATTTTTCGAGAATTGCAAAGAGCCAGAATTCTATGTTCCAACATACGAACCTGTTGTTCAAAGTTCAGAATCGTATACTTTAATTCCTCGGAAGGAGGAGATCCAGCGTCGACGAGTTTCGAGGTCAGAGGGAGTCTGATCAAGGCGGATCGGTAGCAAGAGGAGCTTGCAGGATTCACGTTCTAGTTAGATAAGATAAGTATAATTGTATGATGTACTTTGTACTGTATCTTTCTGATTAGTGGATTCATTCTGAACGGGGCCAGACCCCGCAGATTTAGGTGGATTTTACCGAACTACGTAACCAAGTCTTGTGTCTTTTATGATTTACTTTATTGCATACTTGATTAGATATGTTATGTTGGAACACAATAGTAATAATTGAATTAATTAGGTAAAACCAAATTTCAATACTCGTAACTTATTGCCCCAAAAGACTTATGAGCATTTGAAGAAAACAGAATGGAGAGTTTCTTTGTATGATGTGGACATTAAATTGGGTTTGAAAGCAAAAGAACTAACATCAGATTAAACAAGTAGCACCCATCATCAAGTCAAAAAAAAACAGATGACGATGTATATGTTTCGTTGTAAAAGCTAATGTTATTCTTGCAACTTGGCACAAGCATTTGATCTAATAGAAAATATAGTACTATCAAATAAAAAGGTCAGAATTAATTGTAAACAGGGGGCGGGTTCACAGATCTCATTTAGGGCAAGCCAACACTTAAAAGTTACCTGGTTTGATTATTAACTTTTATTAATATTATGTAAGATTATTATTGTTGGATTTATTATAATGTATATTTTTAAATTATTATCTTTTAAATTTTTTAATATAAATTAATAAAAGTATAAATTGTTAGACTAAATCATACTCCTGATTAGATTATGATTTATTCTGATTAGAGTTCTTTTCTGATTATACATCTATTGTACTCTCTATATATTTAGATATCAATAATACAATTAATTACGGTAAATCATTCTATCATGGTATCAGAGCAAGTTCTGATCCTAGCCTCTAAATTTTAATTCAGCGCCTCCCTCATTCTCTCTTTTCCGGTGAAGCTCCGGTCAAATTTCGTCCTCCTCCGGCGAAGTCCAGCGGCGAAGTTCGACTCCGGCAAAGTCCAGCGGCGAAGTCCGACTCCGGCGAAGTCCAGCGGCGAAGTCCAACTCCGGCGAAGTCCAGCGGCGAAGTCCGACTCCGGCGAAGTCCAGCGGCGAAGTCCGTCTCCGGCGAAGTCCAGCGGCGGCCTGCTCCTCCGGTCCGATCGCGAAGTCCAGCGGCGAAGTCCGATCGCGAAGCCATCGGGAGAAGAACGGCCGATCGCGTCAAGGAGAAGAAGGAAATCTCGCCCGCGCGTGAAGCCACGCGCGAGTCATCTCGCGCGCCAGAAGGAATTTTCGCGCGTGAAGCCACGCGCTAGTCATCTCGCGCACAAAAAGGAAGGTCCGCGCGTGAAGCCACGCGCGAGTCATCTCGTGTCCAGAAGGAAGTTCCGCGCGTGAAAACCACGCGCGAGTCATCTCTCGCCAGAAGGAAGTTCTCGCGAGTTGATTCAAATTCTCGCGATATAATCAATTAATCGTGAGCTGAATTAAATTCTCGCGAGTTGAAGCTGTTTCTCGCGAGTTGCTCACATTCCGACGAGTTTCTCAAATTCTCATCAGTATCCAGTCAATTTCTGTGCCATTTTTGGTCTTCCGCTATGGTTAATTTGGGCCCTATATCTCGGGAAGATTGCTCCACTAATTGGATTGCGGACAAGGTGTTGTTTCAGGCCAGTTTGAATGGTCCCAATTGTCATTCTTCGTCAAAACAGTGGATTGTTGATTCAGGTGCTACATCTCATATCACTGCTCACACCAGTCATCTTGATCAGGTACAACGTTATCGTGGTTCTGATTCTATTCTTGTTGGAAATGGTGAATCATTATCTATTTCTCACATTGGCCAATGTCATTTATCTGGTTTCTCTGTTAATGATGTCCTTGTGGTCCCTAAGATTACTAGAAGTTTATTGTCCATTAGTAAGCTTACTCGTGATCTACCTGTTCGTGTTATATTTGATGCCGATGCATTTTCCATTGAGCACAAGCTTACAGGGGCGATGATTGGTAAAGGTCGTCATAGGTCTGGTCTCTATTTTCTTGAGACTGGTGATTCCAGTTTTTTAGGCGAACTACGCTCTACAAAGCTTCATGCTTCTTTTGAGCAGTGGCACTCTCGCCTCGGTCATGTGTCTCATGATACTATTCAGTTATTGAATCGACGGGGCCTTATTTCTGTCACTTCTGCTATGCCTGCATCTGTCAGTTGCTCTCCTTGTCAGATGGCCAAGAGTAGCCGCTTGCCCTTTTCCACTAGTGACAAGCGTGCTACTGGTTTATTGGATAAAGTACATTGTGATTTATGGGGACCAGCTCCTGTTTTATCTATCGGTGGTTTCTCTTATTATGCCGTTTTCATTGATGATTTCTCACGATTCACATGGTTTCTTCCAATGCGGCATAAGTCGGATTTCTATGACACTTTTATCCAGTTTCAGAAATTCGTTGAGAATCAGTTTTCTGCTAGGGTTAAAATTTTTCAGACCGATGGTGGCACCGAGTTTACTAATCACCGACTTCAGGCTCATCTCATATCATGTGGCATTCATCATCAGATGTCCTCGCCTTATACACCTGCTCAGAATGGTCGGGCTGAGCGGAAGCATCGTCACATCACAGAGACTGGTCTTGCCATGCTTTTTCACTCTTCTGTGCCGCACTGTTATTGGGTGGAAGCTTTCTCCTCTGCGGTTTACATTATTAACCGTCTGCCTAGTTCAGTTATGAGTGGCAAATCACCTTTTGAGGTTGTTTTTGGTCATGTGCCTGACTATACCCTCTTTCACCCGTTCGGTTGCCGTGCATTTCCATGTCTGCGTGCCACTGCTACTGATAAGTTTGCACCCCGATCCATTCCCTGTGTTTTTATTGGTTATAGCCCTCGTCACAAGGGCTTTCAGTGTCTTGACCAGACGTCTGGACGCATCTATATCTCTCGCCATGTTCGTTTTGATGAAACTTTCTTCCCTTATGTCTCAGCTTCCACGGAGATTCGTTCGGTTTCAGATCTGGAGATTTCATCATTTTTTGATGGAACTGTTACTTCATCGATTGGGGCCACTACGCCTGTGTCTGTGCCTGTTTCAGCTGCCCCTCCTTCCCCACCATCTTCCATCTGGACGGCCGACCTGGACCCGGCTCCTCGTCAAACGCCCACCATATCTCAGCCGCTGGCTAGCACTCCTCCGCCACCGTCTCAGCCACTGGCCACCACGTCTCAACCTGTATCGGCTATTCTTTCTCCGGTGACTTCCGACGGCCACTCTCCAGTTAGCACAGCTCGATCTTCCTCCGTGTCATCAGCTGGTTCTACTCCTCCAGATTCGCCGCCCCCGCTTCGTACTCATCGGATGGCCACTCGATCTTCTACTGGTGCCATTCAACGGCGGGATTATTCGGATGTTATTGCTCATGGTCTCACTGCTGCACTCCTCTCTCAGACAGAGCCCACTGATTATCGCACTGCCCTTCAGGATCCAGCCTGGGTTTCAGCCATGGATGATGAGATGGATGCTCTTCGTGGTCAGCACACTTGGGAGTTGGTGCCTCGACCTTCAAATGTCAACATTGTTGGCTCCAAATGGGTCTATAGGCTCAAGTATCGACCAGATGGCACTATTGAGCGTCACAAAGCTAGACTTGTGGCGCAGGGTTTCTCGCAGATTCCAGGTTTTGATTTTGACCACACTTTCAGTCCTGTGGTCAAAGCCTCCACTGTTAGGACGGTTCTCGCCATAGCCACCATGCGTTCCTGGCCACTTCATCAGTTGGATGTCAAGAACGCTTTCCTTAATGGTGTTCTTGATGTTCCTGTCTACATGAAGCAGCCCGTTGGTTATCAGGATTCTGTCCATCCAGACTATGTTTGTCGTTTGAAAAAGGCCATTTATGGTCTTAAGCAGGCTCCCCGAGCTTGGTTCCAGCGTTTCAGCAGTTATCTGACACAGCTTGGTTTTCGGTGCAGCTTAGCTGATACTTCTTTGTTTGTTCTTTCGAGGGGGTCGTCATTAATGTACCTACTTGTGTATGTGGACGATATCATTCTTACAGGAAATGACTCGACTCTTCTTCGCCAGTTCATTGATCGGACACACAGAGAGTTTGCGATCAAGGATCTTGGTGCTCTTCACTACTTTCTTGGTCTTGAAGTTTCGCCTACCTCCTCAGGATTACTGCTTGGCCAAGCAAAGTATGCTCGGGATATTTTGAATCGGGCCGGTATGTCTGACGCAGCACCGGTTTCTACTCCATTTGTTGCTGGTTCTCAGCTTCACAGCTCTACCAGTCCTCCATTTCGGGATCCTACACTTTATCGTTCTCTTGTTGGTGCCCTCCAGTATCTCACCATCTCTCGCCCTGATTTGGCATTCTCGGTCAACACGGTGAGTCAGTATCTTCAGGATCCTAGAGATGATCATTTTGCTGCTGTGACTTGGATTTTGCGATATGTTCGTGGCACTCTTCATTTTGGTCTCCGATTTTGCTCTGCTAGTACTTCTGATGTGTTCGGATACTCTGATGCTGATTGGGCTCGCTGTCTGGAAACTCGTCGGTCCACTTATGGTTATGCGATTTTTCTTGGTGGGAATCTGGTTTCTTGGAGTGCCAAGAAACAGCCCACTGTTTCTCGCTCTAGCACTGAGTCTGAATACCGTGCTCTCGCTAACACTGCCTCGGAAGTGGTTTGGCTCACTCATTTGCTTCGTGATCTTCGGGTTCCACTTTCTGGTTCTCCACTGTTGTTATGCGACAATAGTAGTGCTATCTTCTTGGCTCAGAATCCAGTGGCGCACAAGCGGGCGAAGCACATCGACATCGACTATCATTTTGTTCGTGAGTTGGTGACATCTGGAAAGCTGCGCGTTGCTCATGTTCCTACTTCTCTTCAGATTGCGGACATTTTCACCAAGGGGCTCTCTCGTCCGCTGTTCGAGTTTTTCAGGTCCAAGCTGTGCGTCGGCGAGCATCCGACGCTTCGCTTGAGGGGGGGTGTTAGACTAAATCAGACTCCTGATTAGATTATGATTTATTCTGATTAGAGTTCTTTTCTTATTATACCTCTATTGTACTCTCTATATATTTAGATATCAATAATACAATTAATTACGGCAAATCATTCTATCATAAATAAATAATTGTTCATGCAATTAACTGTAAAAGTTAAAACCTCAACTGGGACAAGGAGGTAGTATAATTTTTCTTTATTCACGGTAAACTCATCTGGAAAATCATGGAATTTTGAATCAGAAATACGACACCAGTGTTGGGCATGGCTCAACTAAACGTGTAATCCGAAAACACTAGTCCAGCCCATGTTTGGGCTAAGATTAATACTTTGGTGAAGGCAGAATCTTGTCTTCGAATAAAATTCTTTCATTTTGTACTTATCATGCATCACAATCACAAGTTCTATTGATATTAGTTTGGGCAATCGGTATAAACTACCTTGGGGATACAATAAATATAGTATCCTCGGTAATTTATAGCGATACACATATTTAAAAGTTGTAAATTTTACTATCCATAAATTTAGAATCAATCCATTATTCATGTTTTCAGGGAATACAATTACTGTAGGGGATACGATGTGGAAACTATCCCCGAGGTAGGATATAATTTGTGATGGATATGCTTATTTGATCTCTTTAACGTTGCATTGGTGGAGCACTGTATACAAGTAAAATTGGTTTATTTTGACTTATTTAAAAAGTAGGGATGGATTAGGGGTGAGTTTGTCATGACTTATAAGTGCTTAACTTATAAGCAAAGTAACTTTTTACTGCTAAAATGTGCTTAATTGAGAAATATAAGTTATTTTTGTGGGAAAAGCAAAAACTGGCGCCCCTACTTTCAAAATAGATCAACTTTGCTTATAAGCACATACTCCCCCGTCCCAACTATTTTTGCACTCTTTCCTTTTTGGAACGTCCCAGCTATTTTTGCACTCTTTACTTTATTTCAAATTTTGGCCATGTTTTATTCATTTTTAAAATTGGGATGGCCCAATTGTAAGGATGAAATAAAATGCAAAAGAAAAATAAAAATACAAGTACTCCACCTGCACATGGGCCATAAATAATTAAATAATGAATCCTTAAAAATACTTCATTCTTCTCTCTCCGCAAAAATAGCTGGGACTGATGGAGCATTTTCCAAACACACCCTAGATTGTGTATTCCCCCTAAAAATAGCTTTTGCTTTGAAAATAAGTAGTTTTTAAAGAGTTTATCAAACAAAAAAATTGCTTAGCTTGTAATCAAAGCACTTATAACCCATTGTCGAACACACCCTAAATCATACACCAAAACTCTCTTTCTCTTTTACTTTATCGTTTTCTATTTTGTCACCACCGTGAGACAACTTTCACACTCTCATTCACTAATGACGATACTGTTTTAACCACTAATGACTGTCGCTACCTGAATAGTAAATAAAAATCTCAGTCAATAGCAACTCCGTCTCTTGGCGCGAGTCCACTAACTTACTAAGACATACTAACCCATTCAAAACCTATTGATTATTCGAACACAACATAACTAAATCCCAACCCGACTACTGGATTTAAGAGAGGAATTATTGTTTTGTTCGAAGATGCAAAGGTAGACGCTCTATGAGAGCCTTTTAACAAGCACCACGAGGAAAATTTCCCTAAAAATAGTCTATTTAAAAAGATTGAATATAAAGGAGCAGCGAACATTACGTCGCTCGGTAGAGGTGTTAGCAAACTCAACCTTTATATTAGTGATTGGATGACCAAAACCTTGTACAATGTTTACGATCCTTACAAGTGGGTGACATGAAAACTCATCTTCACAAAGACACTAAAACTATATCTATTACAATTGAAAATTTTTATGTCAAATAAAACATCAATAAATATCACAATCAAATGAAAAAGCTTGCAAGCAAGATCATAAACAAAATAATAATTAATTACTTACAAATTATACATAATAAATTGATTAAATTATGTTTAATTAATTTACTCAAACATGCCTCCAAGGCCTTTCAGCGAGATTAACACACTCACTATACCTAAAGCAATCGACCAGATGATCAATGGTTAAACCGGCGGCCTGCATGAAGGAATGAACAATAACCGGTCCGACCAGTCTGAACCCACGCTTCAATAAATCTTTGCTAATGGCCTCTGCTTTTGGACTCCTTAAGGGTACATTTCTTGGGAGTTTGTATCTGTTTATAATTGGTTTGTAGCTTACATAATTCCACATATAGCTGCTGAATGATCCAAATTCCTTCACTATCTGTAAATGAATGCAATATATATTAGAGTAAAGTTCTGACGGTAACTTTGGGATGAAAGTGCTAATATAACCATATAAAATGAGAAAGTGTTAAAATAATTCTAATTTTATGATGTAAGTTCCAATCTAACCTAGATGCCATTGATTTCAATTGTCAATGGAGATATGGCTGGAATTTTAGGAAATGACAACTTTACCCCTGAATTAAAAGGGTTGAAATGGGAATTCAGCTTATGGGTGCAAGGGTATTTTCATCATTTTAGGTTCGGTCAACATCCAAATTGATGGGTCAACGTTGGAACAGTGACAAAAGGTTATAACTGCACATTATTAAGGATATTTTGGGACTTTCTCGTTTTGCAGAGTTATATTAGCACTTTCAACCTTAAGTTAGGGCTAGAAGTGTAAAAAATCCCTATATATTATCACAATTGATAGTTGAGTAAAATGCTTAGATGACCATCAGTTTCTTGGAAAGAGCAAATATAACTCTCAGTTTTTTAAAATTGTAGATATGCCCATGGCCAGCCAAAATATGTACAATTATACCCGAGTGCCCGCTAAAATTAGCTAGAATATGGATGGATAGAACTGCCCGCTTAGATAATTTTAGGTACATCTGCACATTCAAAAAACTTGGAACTATATTTACACTTACAAAAAAGCTGATGGTGCTTGTTATTTACTAGTAAATAAAATTTGAGAAATGGAGAGAGTATTATAAAAATGAAAATGTGGAAATTAATTCAACTTACTTTGACTATGCATTTGGCATTGTCGACTATGCACCGAACTCTACACTCGGGTAACATCAAAGCTTTATCGGAAACAATGTCCATTATTTCGTTCTCCCCCATTTTTGCCACATTGTTTGGATCAAATCCCCCAAAAGCTTCTCTACAAAACCACCAAAATCTCAGCTATACTCTCTTCGACCTATTTTTGCACCTTTTTTTTTTTGGATATCCTACGTATTTTTGTACTTTTTATTTCCTTTTTTGGTCAGCTTTTAATTATTTTTTATGTTAAAAATGATGAAATTAAATGGATAAGAAAAATAAAATGAAGGTACCTCACTAGCACATGGAAGAGAAAACATATAATAATGGATCATTAAAACAACTTCTTCTTTCTCTCTCCGCAAAAATAACTGGGACGGAAGGAGTACTTATCACACCGATAAAGACAAAACGGAATAAGAAATATTCTTTTCGACATAACTACAACGGTCATAAATCATTGGAGGTTTAACTGTTGCAGTTAACTGAAATTTCGATTATTTATGTTTAAAAATATATGTTATTATGAATTTGATATTATACCACATGATAGTATTTTTATGCATCTATTGATGAAATTATAGTTAATCAAATGAACAGTGTTATTGCAATCTCATGCATTTTCTTGAATCCTCACCTAATAAATTCTTTTCTTCTTAGAATTTCAGTCCAATTGAAATCCATCAGCATCCCAGATAATGCTAGCAGCTCGAACAATTGCCTGTTTAATTAATTAAAATCGTGTCAGATAATTAGACCTAAATATCATCACATATTTATCAAATAAAAAACTAGCTAAATGTGGAACTGTTCACTTACTGGTCATCATAAACTGGAACACCCCAACATTCGTCATGAAATTGAACGTAAAGATTATCTGAAAAACAAATTCATTGATTTAAACAATGAATTATAATGTGGATTGACAATTGCGCAAAATGTTGCTGCTGCAAAGTGGTTGCAACCACCACTGTTTTGACCAATTGGAACAAATATGGATAGTTTGCAACACAATTTTATAAGTGTTCACAAGTTAATAATGATTGATCATCTAATTTTGTATAGATATGACATTTATGAGTTTACTAATGTTTGATCAAGTCTAAAGTGTGTTGAGTTTTAGGTAAAAATGGGAATATATTCCACACGTCTTACCCAACCCATAGCATTACCAAATTGAGCATCTCAGTGCACTCTAATGTTTTGCTCAACAAGCCTCATGAAAATTTCCATGCATTTTAATTCAATTCGGTGAAATAAAATTTTAAATTGATGCCATTTAGATTAGTTTTGGTCTATTATTTCTTGTCTTCACTATATTCAGTTCCGTAGAAAATCAATTGGGAAGAACCCGGCCTAAATCTTTATAAAAATAGAAAAATGATTGTCTCGCAAGTTCCATATAAAGAGTATTCTTTCTAAAGTAAATGTAATAATTTAATTAAAGGGTTAATAATAGTTTTCAACTAAATGTAGTACATTCTTTATATCCAAATAGCCATTCAAAAGTTAAAAATAAGATAACTTGATGATTGAAAACGATAGATTTTTGTTACTCATAAAGAAAATACATTAAGTTGCATATTTGGAGGGCTTACCACTATTCTTGGTGATCCAATTGCACCTCTTCATCATCATACCTTCCTCAACATCACTAGGAGGAACACCACCACTTGTGTCAAGATGATCAAATGGATCATTGAAACAAACTTTCTGAAAATTAGGTTTAGCAACATGAGTTTGAGGAGCTTCTCTTCTTTCCGGCGATGCGATGAGGCGAAGGGCTAGGGCAATCTTCTGCTCCAGTTGTGAAGAAGAGTCTGTAAAGGAAGAATCGTTCGAGTTTTGAGACAAAGATGAAGATACAGAGGAGAGTGAAAGTGATGAACTAGTTTTGTACAGCCCAATAGGGTACACTTTCTTCATGTGTTTCACCAAGAATTTTGCAGCACTATTTTGCCTCCTCTCATTCTCATCTTTTGTGCTAACATTTCTGGTGGTTTTCTCCAAAGAGCATCTCTTGAGGCTTAGTTTGGACATGTTCTTGGAGAATATTGGAGATGGTGAAACAAATGCTTGAGATGTTTGATTAATTTAGAACAGCATCCAACTTATAGAGAGTTTTGGGCACATTTTCGAGTAGGGTTTGGTGGTATGTGTGTCTCACTAAGAAACAAGAATTGCCATTTTATCCTTATTGTGTTTCCATAAAAACTACATGGGGTTTGTAAAATAAGGCTTGAAGTTGATGCTTCACAGTGTAAAAACTATTACTATAATCAAGTTTCGTAATTTTGCCGAATTTGACCAAAACTGAATAAATTGAAGTGTAGTTAAGCTGAAAGAAACATAACTTTTAATTAAACTTATGCGAATTCTAGCCTAAAGTATTGGTGAAGGTCTCCTGAATAGCGATCTTTTTTAAGTCATGAAACAAACCAGTTAAACGATGTATTTTCAACTTGAACATTGCGCCCTTTAAACAAAATTTCTTGTATTTTTTTTCATTCAAACCCCTCTTATACTTACCTGCTAGAAGCAAAATATAACTATTTAAAGTAAATAGTTCTATACTGTGTATATTCTACCTTATACTTAGCATTGGTGAAGAACTATAGCAAGAAGCAAGTAGTAGTATATATTTTAGTTAAGTAAGTTGGCAATGATGAAGGAATCTAGGAGTAGGAGAAACTCGTATATCTGATAATTTAGTCAATCTGTACAAAAATGATTCTCAATGATTTGTTTCAATCTGCAGGACCACAAAAATGTTCATCAACTTAGTAAAACAAATTTGATGAATCACTTTTTCCACATCTCCATATTTGTGTCGGTTATTCCCAAGATAGATAGATTTTTACCTACTATAACTTTATTGAAATCATAGTGTATGATTTTTTAACAAATGAATGTTTATTTTCATATCTCAAAACTATTTATTTGGGCAAAATACAGATATGACCCTATGTTTTGGTCATAAGTGTCATCATGACCCTGCAAGATCAAAAAGTGCTATTATAACCCTATGTTTTGTATCAGAAGTGCCGATATAAACTTTTGGCACTATTCCAGTGTTGACTTTGTAATTCCTGGCATTGACCTAATACAAAAGGTCTAAAATAACCCTAGCCTTAAAACTAAAACTATAAAGACAAAAATATCTCTTGTTCTTCTTCTTCTCCATAATACAGCCACTGCTGCTCCGCCGCTCTGCCACTTCCATCGCTGTCCGCCACCACCGTCGTTGCCGCCCGTCACTGTCACCGCACAAACATCAGCACCACTGCCACTTTTAGTCCAAACCCACCACCAATCCTCTCAGCAATCCAGTCAGAATCTAAACAAACAGAAGCCGTCGACGGCGCCTTAACAGGAGCCATAAAAAGAACGCCGTCGACGACGATCACCAACGCCACCGCCGCTCTGCCTCCTTCTCCGCCCATCTCCAAGAACCACCTCCCAAGCACCACCATCACACCTCCTCCTCCACCCGTCACCACTGAACCCTAGCCCCGCCACAACCACCACTCAACCCTAGACCCGCCACCGCTGAACCCTAGCCCCACCACCGCTCAACCCTAGCCCCGCCACTGCCACTGCCACCACCACCGCTCAACCCTATCCCTGCCACCGCCACCGCTCAACCCTAACCTAGCCGCACCACCGCCACCGCAATCCACCTCTCCCCCTTGCCTAGCTCCGCCACCGCCCTCCACCTCTCCCTAGAACGCTGATTGGAAACACGATTGGAACACCACTTCGATTCACCTCCACCGCCGCCTTCGATTCACCTCCGCCACCATTTATGGCGCCGCTCAGCCAAGCGCTCCAAAGTGGAGACCCCTCTGAAAATGCCTCTGGAAGATTGACGACGATTGCCCCATGCCACATGCCTCACACCGGTGCCCCACCACCTGCCCCACACCGGCGCCCCGCCACCTGCCCCACACCATCACCTCTGGAAGAAAGAAGTTTGAGAGATAGAGAAATAAATTAGTTTGTGAAGTGAATGGAATCGAGAAAATCGAATACAAAATCGAGATGAATGAAAATCGAATTTGTGGCTGAAAGTAGAATGATGAAGGGCATAACTGTCCTTTCACATTTTCTAAAGTTTTATTTTTAAAACATGGGTATAATTGTCGATTCATATAATTCCGGCCAAATTCAGGCCTCGAAGGTTATATTAGCACATTTCGAGCAAATCATAGGGTTATAATAGCACTTTCTGATCTTGCAGGGTCATATTGGCACATATGACCAAAACATAGGGTCATATGAGCACTTTACTCTATTTATTTTATACTAAAAGGAGAAGGAGAGCGGGAGAGGAGAATGGGAGGAGAAGGAGAAGGAGAAGGAGAAGGAGTGCGGGAGAGGAGAAGGAGTCGCCGGAGAAGAAGAAGAAGAAGAAGAAGAAGAAGAAGAAGAAGAGAAGGGGAGGAGGTGGTGGCGCACGACCAGAGAAGACGAAGAAGAAGGTGGCACACGGAGGAGGAGGCGGCGGAGCAGCGGCGGCGGCAATATTAATTAAATAATTTAATTAATATTAATTTATTTAAATTATTTAAATTAAATTAAAAATATATATTATATATTAAATAGTATAAATATAGGGCGTAATCAAATAAAATACATTGTATGCGCGTGTTCAAATCTGATGGCCTCAAAATAGGTAAATGTGGAAAAAAGAGTCAGAGTATTTTTACCACTGAGTTAGTATAGTATATTTCCCGAATTTTAGTTGCACTGTTCGTATCAGAAGACTCTTAATTCCCACTCAAAAGAAAAACTGGTGAGGTAAACATATGGCCAACTATAGATAAAGATGCAGTATCATCCATTCTTATATTTCTTATATTGTATGCTTCCTTTCAATGTTGGATCTTTACTTCCGAGCTTAATAAGGCCCTTTTGGACGAGCTATATAAGATTTGCAGCAGGATGTGCTGTTTGGAGCGAAGGATTAGTAAATAAGCGATATCGTTTTTTCTTAAGTATCACATTATAAATTGACTAAATTAATTTTTTGTCCTCCTACCATGTTTTGGCACCCGTTTGCAAATCAACCCTCGGGTAGTACCAAACAAATTCAGAACGTTTTGTTTGGTCCCCAAAAGTGATTTTCAGGTACACCAGAACTGTTTTCCGATATAGTAAGACGTATTTTCATAATTTTACTTATTAAAATATTTAATTTTTCTTTTCTTTTAACATTTTTCTGATAAACTCTTTTCCTTCTCCGTGGGTAATGTTTCACCTCCGCCAACACCGCCGCCCCCGCCTCTGCCTTCACACATGTTCGTCCCAGCGCAGCCTTCAGTTTCCACCATTTACTAACCATCTTCTTCTTCGAAATCGAGTAGAGCCTATTGATTGGCCTCGTCTCTGGTGAAAACGAGGGCCTTGATCAACAACGAAGACAAGGTCTTCGTCTCTGGCGAAAACGAGGGCATGGATCTCCAGCGCCGTGATGGACGAGCTCGAGTCAGGGGCAGAGATGGAGGTCGAATCCATGATGGAGTTAGGGTTTGTAGGTCGAGTCCATGGACGGAGACGGAGGTGGTAGAGTTAGGGATTGGCGCAGATAGAGGTGGAGGAGTCCACTGTCGGAGATGGCGATTGAAGGTTAGGAGGAAAACGGTGATTGCAGAGTCGGAAACGGAGACGACGATTGTTGAGGAAAATGAGCGTGTGATATTCACGCGCTCGATTGCTGAGGGTGCATTTAACATATTTTAGCCAATTTTACCATTGACTTTACCTGAAAACCACCTTTGGGGACCAAACAAAACGTTGTGAATTTGTTTGGTACTATCTGAGGGTTGATTTGCAAACGTGAACCAAAACATGGTATAAGATGATATGTAGGGGTCCAAAAAAAATTTAGTCTTATAAATTTGTAACGTAGTTAGTTTGATGGTTGACTACAGTAGTTTCAACATCTAATGATTTTTGCACATAATTAATATGTACTCACTTCGTTCCAGCGGTTTTTTCTCACTAAACTTTTTAATCCGTTCCAGCCAAATCTGCACACTTTTTATATTTATAAAAGTTTCATGCATTATAAGACAAAAATATCCTTTAAGCAATTAATAATTACTCACAAACCAAATTTGACCTCACTCTCACCCACCCTCACTTGTTAATCTATTCCTCACAAACCCTCTGTCTCCCTCTCTCAAATCCCCCCCATTCCTTTCGCCTCTAACTCTGCTCAACCTTCTCGCTCAAATTCTGAAACGGCTCAAATCCGCCGTGTTATGATGCCTCCGGTGAAGGATTGTCACTGCGGTTGCAATGACTCAGGGGAGGGTTCGATTCGACGATGCCTCAAGCGAGGGCTCGATTAGACAGTGCTTCTCGATTGCTTGATTCAGGGACACCTCAGGCGAGGGCTCGATTTGGCGACACCTCTCAATTTGGCGCAGGATAGGGTAAGGGTTGGTGGTTGGGTGGTGGGAGTAGTTGTGAGAGGTTAAAGAAGGTAGTGTGCCGACGGAGGAAGAAGACAGGGGGTAGTGGTTAGAAGGAGGAAGATGGGGGCAAAATTGACTCTTCACACATCTAAAATTAAAACAATTTTTTTCTCTCTCCGCAGATTCGGTTGGGATAGATGGAATAGAAAATTTATGTTACTAGTGATAAAGAGTTAAAAACTCCATTATCAATGTTAAATTTTTGAAACTGACGAGGATCAAACTCACAACTTCCATCTTAATAGGGCAGTGTCTTAGATTTCTATTATAAAGAAGGTAGAATTAGAATGATCTCTGTTGCTTGCATTTTAGCTATAAAATTACTAGAATCAGTCTTGACAATTTCAACGCCCACGTCACCCTAATTTTCATAATTTAGTGTAAAAGCATATGTTTTATCAAATTTCGTAAAACCACCACTTTAATACAGTATATGAATACACAAGTATAGCTGTTCGATGAAATTCATCATATCCTTATTTCAAAAACTATTTCATTTTGCATTAAAAGTCCTTAAATAAGATTTGAAAGATTCATAAGCGTGAGAATTCTTTGTTGGAAGAATATATTCAGTGGCGGAACCATGACGATATTGGGGGGACTAAAAAGAGGCAATTTTTTTTTCAACGCTAAATACAACAATATTGAGGAAGGGGGCGGCGGCGGATGGATGACAGTCAGCTCGACTGTGCGTTTTGGCAGAAATGGGAGGAAAACAACACACAAGAGTGTAAAGTCAAAGGATTTGCAAGTGAATATTTGATTGGCAATTTTGTGAACAAGAAAACATTCCATGTTGGAACATGCTGCTGCAGAATATTCATGCCAAGGTTTTATAGAAATCAAAGCCAAAATATTGGAGTATTTTATAATATATGGAAGTCGTATATTTGGCTATGTATATCAGGCGTGTGAAGCATAATTGATTTATGGAAAATCCCTACTTATAAGGAGATGATATATTCGAATATATGAGATAGATTGATATAAGGTAAATCCCTTTATTTATGGGATTCGGATATGCTTCAAGAAGCAGATTTGAAATAGGAATATTGTGGAGATAATCAAGGAGTATTCCAATCTGTTCATGGATATAAATTGGGACAAACACGGATGCATACTCATGGATTTAATTGAGCAAAAATCTGCATACAGATTTTTGAGACTTTCGAGAATTGCAAAGAGTCAGACTACTATGTTCCAACACACCTGACCTGACACACAAAGTTCAGAATCAGAAACTTTAATTCCTCGGGAGGAGGAGATCCAGCGTCGACGGAGTTCGAGGTCAGAGGGAGTCTGATCAAGGCGGATCGGTGGCTAGGGGAGCTAGCAGAATTCACACTATATAGTTAGCAAAGATAAGTATTTTGTAAATTGTACTCAGTACTATATCTTTCTAATTAGTGGATTCATTCTGAACTGGGCCAGGCCCCGCAGATGTAGGTGGATTACACCGAACTGTGCAACCAAGTCATGTGTTCTTTAAGTTTTACGTTATTATGCACTTGGTTAGACTAGTAATGTTGGAACACACTAGTAACTGCTAGAAAAAGTGGTAAAGCTAAAATTCAATTGGTATCAGAGCCTCGTCACTTATTATTCCCTTGGTTGTTTCAAGGAAAATGAGATCCAGTTTTACCATGACGACAAGAGAAAGAGCTTCAGTCTCTCGACCACCCCTGCTAGAAGGCAACAACTACAACTATTGGAAGGCACGCATGAGGGTTTTCATCAATTCACTGGACGAACTTGCATGGTTTTATGTTGAGAATGAATGGAATTATCCTACAGAAGATGCTGATACAAGTTCCAAGGCGGTAGAAGGAGAGTCAAGCCAAAGGAAGCAGAAACCCAAAGACAAGGCTAGATGGACTCCAGATGACCTCAAAGAATCTCTGGCGAATTCGAAGGCACTTAATGCAATCTTCACTGCAGTCGATGAAAATCAGTTCAAGCTTATCTCTACCTGTCACCAAGCAAAGAAAGCATAAGACATTTTACAGACTGTTCATGAAGGAACCAGTCGAGTTCGTGAATCCAAATTACATATGCTGGCTACAAAGTTTGAGGAACTCAAAATGGATGAAGATGACACCATTGCTACATTCAATGGAAAACTCAGGGATATCTCCAACATGGCTTATCAACTTGGAAAGGTGTACAAAGAAACAAAACTGGTGAAAAAGACCCTGAGATCACTTCCCAAAAGATTTGCAATGAAAGTAGCAGCAATAGAGGAAGCAAGAGACGTTGCCACCATGAGCCTAGATGAACTAATGGGTTCATTACAGACATATGAGATGACAATCCAACAAGCTACAAAAAGATTCTTTAAGGAATTGGCGTTCAAAGTGTCTCCACCTAAGGATAATCACGATTCTGACAGCGACGATGAGATTGAAAAACTTGCATTGATCACGAAGAATTTCTCGAGAATGCTAAAGAAGGTGGTCAACAAGAAATCTCAGGAAAGGTTTGGCGGAAATAGACAAAGACAACAAGACTCAGGTAATAATCGTGGAATGAGATTTGAACCAGGGAATCCGCAGTTCGGGAGAAATCAGAACAATGAACCAAAATAGGCTGGGCGAATTCAGTGCAGAGAATGTGAAGGATACGGTCATATTCAGGCTGAATGTGCTAACACTCGCAAGAAATAAGGAAAATCATATGCCACCTCTTGGAGTGAAGATGAAGATGATGAGAAGGACGAAGAGGAATTCACCAGTAACTACGTAGCTTTTGGAGCAAAGGTTCATGATACACCAGAGGACCAATGTTCCAACACACTGAACAAAGGTAAAGCCGTATTTTCCAACATAGATCTGGATGACTCACACAGCAATGAAGATGATGACTTATCTGTAAGTGATGAAGAAATCTACAGCACCTATGAAAAAATGTATGCTATGTGGGTCCAAGTAGCTGACGCAAACAAAGATCTGAACGAAGAAAAAAGGAAGTTAATAGAAATTGAAAGAGAATTACGGTTCACGATCGCAAAACTTGAAAAGAGTAATGAAGAACTGAATGGAAAACTGATAGCAGTAGTCAAGAGGGCCGAGATGTCTGAAGCAACTATTGTTAAATTAAATTCTGGAAAGGCAAAGCTTGATGATATTCTGGATATGGGAAGAAACTTTGGTGATCGACACGGGATTGGATACGGGAAAGAACCCAAGACTGGATCACATGAAAAACCAGTAACCCTCAAGGTTAAGATCCGAGAAGTAAAGCGAAAGCATGGGATGCCATATCAGAGAAAGCCACTCATATGTAAATACTTTACATATCAAGGACATACTGAAAAACAGTGCAGAAGACTGATCAGAGATCAAATGACGGGAAGACAACTTCTGCTGTGTTCCAACACAGGCAATATTCATACAGTAAAATCGATCAGAACGGTATGGATTGTTAAAAAATCTAGTACGTGTTTGATGGCACACACTTCTCTAACAGCTTATTCCAGTGATTCGTGGTACTTTGATAGCGGTTGTTCTCGCCACATGACTGGCACTCCAGAATATCTCACGAACATTACTCCATATGATGACAGATATGTAACCTTTGGTGATGGAAAGAGAAGCAGAGTAATTGGCAAGGGCGAATTAAAAATTGAAGGGCTTCCAGTATTCACAAGTGTTTTATTTGTTGAAGATCTAAAGGAAAACTTGCTAAGTAAAAGCCAGCTGTGTGACGACAATATGGTAGTGGAGTTCCAGAAGGACAAATGTATAGTGAAGCATGGAGAAAACAAGGTTCTTTCAGGAATAAGATCATCAGACAATTGTTATCTGCAAGAACAAGGAGTTCGATGTATGATTTCAAAGCAAGATGAAGGAACTCTTTGGCACAGGAAGCTCGGCCACATCAATTATAAAACATTGGTGAAGATCGCTAATGTGAAAGCTGTATGAGGAATGCCTACCTTAAACATCAAGGATGGAGTTGTATGTGGACCATGTCAACAAGGTAAACAAATTCGATTTCCTCACTCTTCAGTTCAGTATATTACTACATCTAGAAATCTGGAATTATTGCATATGGATTTGATGGGTCTGGTTAATACACCTAGTATAGGTGGAAAGAAATATATCTTTGTATGTGTTGATGTCTTCTCCAGATTTACATGGGTAGCTTTTTTGAAAGACAAATCTAATACGATAGAAGTATTTAGAAGCCTTGTAGTGAAGTTACAAACTGAAAAGGGGAGTCCAGCAGGGAAGATAATTTGAATTCGAAGTGATCATGGTAGAGAATTTGAGAATGAACAATTCAGTTCCTTCTGCGATGAGCTTGGAATCCAACATGAGTTCTCGGCTCCTATCACCCCTCAACAGAATGGTATCGTAGAACGAAAGAACAGAACTCTACAAGAGATGGCTCGAGTTATGTTGGCAGAGAAAGATGTTCACAAGAAATGGTGGGCAGAAGCGATCAATACAGCTAGTTATACAATCAATAGAGTGTATCTTCGACCATTCACTAGCAAGACATCCTACGAGATTTGGAAAGGCAGGAAACCAAATGTCTTATATTTTCATGTGTTTGGCAGCACATGCTATATTCTCAGAGATAGAGAACAGTTAGCAAAATTTGATAATCAGAGTGATACAGAAATTTTTCTCGGGTATTCCATCAACAGCCGTGCCTATAGAGTTTTTAATCATCGAACCAACACTCTCATGGAATCCATAAATGTTATTGTGGATGATTCAGAGAAGGAACAACATCCAGAAGGCGTAGAGGAAGAACCTAGCAACACTCATGTTCCAACACAGTCTCAAAACTCAGACAAAGGAAATCCATCAGTTGACTCTAACCTTCACCAACGTGCTGGAACAAATGAGCAAAAGAATTCTAACTCTGTCAAAGCTGACCATATTGGAACACAGTCCCCCGCTACTGACGCCCATGTTCCAACACATGATCAACCCGGTTCCACCATGAGAAGTACTCGATCAGTGCCTCGAGTTGATTACCGATGACTGGCTGGACTACACTGTTTTGTTTCACTAATTGAACCCAAGAACTATAAAGAAGCCTTACTTGATGAGTATTGGATTGCTGCAATGCAAGATGAACTTGGTCAGTTTACAAGGAATGATGTTTGGTATCTTACTCCTCGCCCCAAAGGCATTAATGTCATTGGTACGAAATGGATCTTCAAGAATAAGTCAGATGGCTTAGTCACTCGAAACAAAGCTAGACTTGTTGCTCAAGGATATACACAAGTGGAAGGTGTTGATTTTGATGAAACCTTTGCGCCAGTTGCCAGGTTAGAATCTATCCGAATTCTACTAGCTATTGCATGCTCTTTGAACTTTACTTTATATCAAATGGATGTCAAGAGTGCGTTTTTAAATGGAGTGGTGAATGAAGAAAGTACATGTGGAACAACCTAAAGGCTTTGAAGATCCTCATTATCCACATCATGTATATCGTCTCAAGAAGGCTTTATACGGACTAAAGCAGGCACCCAGGGCATGGTATGAACGACTTACTACCTTCCTTCTTCAGAAAGGTTATCGTCGAGGGGGAGTAGATCGCACCTTATTCGTGCTTGAAAAGGCTTCAATGTTTCTGATTGCTCAAATTTATGTTGATGACATAGTTTTTGGTTCTACTTCACCATCTATGGTACATGATTTTGTCACCATTATGCAATCTGAATTCGAAATGAGCATGGTTGAGAGTTGACTTACTTTCTGGGATTGCAAGTCAAACAAGGACGGAATGGTCTATTTATAAATCAAAGTAAGTATGCTTTGAATTTGATTAAAAAATTCGGACTCAGTAGTGCTCGAGCAGTTCGAACTCCTATGGGAGTTTCTGATAAACTGGTAAAGGATGAAAAAGGAGTTCCGGTCGATCAGAAGTTATATAGAGGCATGATTGGAAGCTTATTGTATTTAACCGCAAGCAGACCAGATATATGTTTCAGTGTTGGGATATGTGCAAGGTTTCAAGCTGATCCTAAGGAATCTCATCTTACTGCAGTTAAAAGAGTTATTCGATATGTAAGTGGGACTTCTGAGTATGGTGTTTGGTATTCTAAGAGTCAAGATTCTGAGCTATTTGGGTATAGTGATTCTGATTGGGCTGGTAATGCTGATGATCGAAAAAGTACCACAGGTGGATGTTTTTTTATTGGAACAAATTTGGTGTCTTGGTATAGCAAGAAACAGAACTCGATCTCTCTATCTACTACAGAAGTAGAGTATCTTGCAGCAGGGAGTTGTTGTGCACAATTATTATGGATGAAACAAATGTTGAAAGATTATGGAATTCATCAAGGCCCCTTGAAGATTCTATGTAACAACACAAGTGCTATTGATATTTCGAAGAGTCCAGTTCAACACTCGAGGACCAAACATATTGACATACGGCATCATTTTATTAGAGATTTAGTTGAAAGAAAGGAAGTGAAAGTAGTCTATGTTCCAACACACGAGCAACTTGCTGATATATTTACAAAGCCGTTGGATGCCACCTCTTTTGAAAGCCTTTGACAACACTTAGGTGTTTGTCAAATCTGAGGTAATTTTTACTGTAAGTATTCTTTCGTGTAAATATTTCGTTTGGTTATTTTTGTTTAGCAAAATCGAAAAAGATCAAAAAAATGGAAGGAAGCAAAGGTGTACAAAAATAGGATATGGTTAGTATGGTGTGTTGGAAGTTATTTGTGGTATGACAACTTTATTTGACAAGAGGAGAAAGTGTCATCATTACAAGTTTGGGAAATCTAAAAAGGGGTTTCGCGGGAAAAGAGGTGAATAGATGAAGAGTTAAAGTGAGATTCAAACTTGTCAGAAATCCCCTCACATTCCTCTACTCTCGGCCAAAAATTTTGCTCTCCAAAACCCTTCCGTAAATTTTTGCTTCTAAAACTCTCCTCCTTCACGATATTGAATTAAAGAATGTCAACTCCAAATTCTCCTACACATGAAGCAGAGGCGTCAGGAATCACGAAGAAAGATCGAGTTTCAACTGATTTGGAATTGGTGCTGGTTGCTGAGCAGAGAAAATATTACTATCAAGCTGTGAGAGATGAAGAAGAAAATCAAGCTCAGATCAGAGAGAGCACGAAGAATGCAGATGTTAAAGAAATAGCCGAAGTTGAAACTGATGCACGGAAACAATCTCCTGGAGCCAAGAAGAAGAAGAAGAAACCCACGGTAAATGGCCTTGACCCTAGACCATTAAAATTCATGGGAATTGAATGTACGAGTATGGATGAAATTTTTGAATGGCTTGAGGCTAATAGAGTTGCCATAGATTTAAGAAAGATCAAGAAAATTAGAGGAGAATATTTGACGGTTAAAGTTAATGAGTTGGTGACTGGAAACATAGGTGAAATTAGGAGACTTGAGAATTATACGGTGAAATTTGTAATGGGGAGATATTCCGATTTTAGGGAAAAAGATAAATTCTACGTGCATTGCTATATTCCAGTACCAAGTTGTGTTTCTTTGAGAGAGATTAGGGAAAGTGAAGTGGCTGGATTAGAAGTGGTTAGGAATGGAGATAAACTTCAGGTGGGGTTCTATGATACGAATTCAGCAAAGAGGATGGAAGAATTGAGGAAGCTTATCATCATTGTTCTGTCGGACAGTGATGACAGTGTTCCAACATAGAGAGATGAACCTGACTATATGGAGTTAGATTCTGATAATGATCTGGGAGGTGCAGATGATGGTGATTTTCATGAAGGTCAGACGGATGAAGTACTTGAAGGAAGCCTGTCTAACCAGAAAGATGGTTTTGAGAGCGAGGAAGAAATTGAGAAAGATACTGAAAGATCAGGGAGTGTTCCAACACAGGATATTCCTGATCTGGAATATTCAAGTGATGAGGTACTGGATGAGTACTATCAGATGGCAAAAGGCAAGAGAAAGGCTGACAAAGTCAAGGATTCTGCTCAAGCGAAGAGGAGCAAGAGAAGACATGACAGCAAGGAAAAGAAGGTTTTACCTCCACCCTCTATTAGTAAGGCACTCTCTGCTGTTTATTTTGATGAAAAAGGTGCAGAAATGGGAGATTTTTTCTCAGAAAAGAAGTTCATAGCAGAAAGGCCTTTGGATTTAAAAGCCTATAAGGAGAGTGGCTTCACAGATTTTCTAAAGCTGACTGGCATGACTACTGCAGCAACTATCCAGTTACAGTACAACAGGCAGGTTATACTTGAGGTATATTCTAACCTCATGACTGGTAATTTAGATATAAGTTCCCCTTGGTATGGTAGGGTATATGTATGGGGGAAGATCATAGATGTTTCTGCTTCTAGAATCAACACATTGTTGGGTCTGAAGACACCTGAAACAGGGGGAGTCTTTCCTGAAAATCTGGGATTGTTTGGCAATGAAATATTAGGTGTTATATCTGGTGGTTATAAGGTTGAATGGCCAGCAACTGGGTATTCACAAGCATCCTTCTTGTCTTCAAGATTTTTTTGTTTATATCAGGTGGCTGTGCATTGTTGGTTGCCCTCAACTAATACCACAGCCTTGACAAGGGAAATGGCTAAACTGTTGTACTGTGTTGGAACACAGAAGGAGGTTAACCTTGGACTACTTATTCAGCAGCATTTAGTCAGACAAGCTACTACTCCCAAAGTCAATGATGCCATCATTTACCCTGCTCTGGTCTCTGTACCAGCCAAGAGTGCAAAAGTAAAAGGGAAGGCCTCGGATGTTGTGATCGATACAGAGTTTCTGAGGCCCAACAAGATGACGTTCGGGCTAAGGCATGTGCAGGATCTTCCGTGGAAACCATCTAGATCGACTTCTTCATCAGCCACAGAAAAGGAGGCTAGGCTGATGGTTATGAATGCCCGACTTGGTGCTATAGGTATTCGAATGGCTGCTTTAGAGGCAGAGAAAACAAGTCTAGAGGCCGAGAAGTCCCGATTGGAAGAATGAGTCTTATGACTAATGCAGGGGGAGTGTTTTTTACTAAGCCTCGGATGCTGGTTGCTGTTTTTTTTTAATTTTGATGTTGGTTTTGGCCTTCTGTGTGGTCCCAGGGGGAGTGATTTTGGATGTTGGTTTTGAATTTGAATGTTTTATTCAATATGGATGTAATTTTGGATTTCTGGATTTCGGCTTTCATGCTTAAGAGAATTATGGTATTATGCTGATTAGTAATTTGCTATTTTGATACAAGCTTATGATATTGATGGAAGTTTTTGTTGGAAATTACATGTCCAAAATATTATGGGTCCACAAAAATGCCAAAGGGGGAGATTGTAAAGTCAAAGGATTTGCAAGTGAATATTTGATTGGCAATTTTGTGAACAAGAAAACATTCCATGTTGGAACATGCTGCTGCAGAATATTCACGCCAAGGTTTTATGGAAATCAAAGCCAAAATATTGGAGTATTTTATAATATATGGAAGTCCTATATTTGGCTATGTATATCAGGCGTATGAAGCATAATTGATTTATGGAAAATCCCTACTTATAAGGAGATGATATATTCGAATATATGGGATAGATTGATATAAGGTAAATCTCTTTATTTATGGAATTTGGATATGCTTCAAGAATCAGATTTGGAATAGGAATATTGTGGAGATAATCAAGGAGTATTTCAATATGTTCATGGATATAAATTGGGACAAACACGGCTGCATACTCACGGATTTAATTGAGCAAAAATCTGCATACAGATTTTTGAGACTTTCGAGAATTGCAAAGAGTCAGACTACTGTGTTCCAACACACCTGACCTGACACACAAAGTTCAGAATCAGAAACCTAATTCCTCGGGAGGAGGAGATCCAGCGTCGATGGAGTTCGAGGTCAGAGGGAGTCTGATCAAGGCGGATCGGTAGCTAGGGGAGCTAGCAGAATTCACACTATATAGTTAGCAAAGATAAGTATTTTGTAAACTGTACTCTGTACTATATCTTTCTAATTAGTGGATTCATTCTGAACTGGGCCAGGCCCCGCAGATGTAGGTGGATTACACCGAACTGCGTAACCAAGTCATGTGTTCTTTAAGTTTTACGTTATTATGTACTTGGTTAGACTGGTCATGTTGGAACACACTAGTAACTACTAGAAAAGGTGGTAAAGCTAAAATTCAAAGAGGAAATATATTCATACAATAATAATAAGGCCAATTGAGTTTTGGTGGAAATATGTTTTAACTTATTTGGGCCCCATTTATTTTTTTGGCTGTACATTAGCAAAACGACGTCGTTTTACTTAAGCAAAAACGACGTCATTTTGTTTATTTAGAAAAAAATACAAAGTTTCATCTTCTCCAGGACGTCCGCCGCTGCAAACTGGAGCCAAATTCCGGGCCGCCGGTTGCTCAAGGGAGAGCAAAATCTGGTGGCTCCCGGTGGCTTTAGGCCTAAATTTTGGACCGCCAGATCCTAGGGGTGGCGCTAGCACCCCCTCGTCCCCGGTTCCATCCCTGAATATACCTATGAAACACACTAGTATTTGTTTCAGTATTAATACTATTAACAACTATACGGTACTCGTAAACTCCGACTTATGATGATAATTTAAACTATGATTTCAAGCAATGCTACAATTAGTATTTATTTATAATTAAATTAGCACGTCATACTTTTGTTTATTACTATTTAGAGCGAAGTGCATATATAACCCTAAATAATTTATGAAAGTGCACATATAACCCAGTGATAATTGAAAGCAGAAATATAACCCTAGATAATAAGTGAAAGTGCAAATATATAACCTTTTCCGGCAATTTTTAGCCAGGATTTTGTTGAAAGACATTTTGCCCTTCTGGGAAAAATAAAAAAACTAAAAAATAGGAAATGACGTTATTGCCCTTAGCATCATTATACCTAAATATTGTCGCCAGACCACGCCGGACAGCCGCTGGAGCAGGTAGGGTTATAACAGCACATTATGAAATTTGATAGGTTATATCAGCACATTCCTAAATCTTATAGGGTTATATCAGCACATTCGTAAAAAAAATGTAGAGTTATATCTGTACATACTATAAAAATAAAGTGTCATATTAGTACAAAATCAACGCCAACCGCATGCAACCGCCATTTCAACCTCTTCTACCGATTGCCGACGTTCCAGAGTGTGATTCTAGTTTGAAGAAAGAGATTTGGCGAGATCGACGCAGTGGACGTTGAAGTGGAAATGCGGAAACCTTTCAAAAATGGTATCTCCATCCAAAATTCCCCTTAATTCACTAGATTAATGCAATATTGAGTTTGATTATGTGATTTTCTTTTATTTCTCGTCACATGAATAGAGATAAGCGGTATATATGGTATTGAATAAAAGGATTTTGATGACATTTTTTTTATTTTGTTGAATTTAGTCCGGATTAAAAATTTGACAACCTTTGGTGTTGTGTGTTTAGTTGTGTTTTTTGACTTAGGATTTTTAATATTGTTGGATTTTGCTTTTATAATATGGGCTGATATAATCCTACACTTTTTATGAATGTACTGATATAACCTTATAAGTTTTATGAATGTGCTGATATAACCCTATATAATTGTCCACCCAATTTTAGCTTTTGGTCCAACTGCATTTTTGTCATTCGGGGGTGGGTGGGGTGGTTCCAGAAGGTTATATTCGCACCTTCGCTAAGTAGTTATGGTTACATTTGCACCAAAAGTTATCTTAGTATTATATCTGCACTTTCTCAATTATATATGGTTATATTTGTATATTTGCCTAATGTTTATTAGAGTATACTGAGTATATCGCATGAGTGTTAAGAAAATAAATTATAGAAAGAGTGAGTCTCCTGACAGGCGGCATGCCCATAAACTTATGAACATGCCATTTATTTCTTACCCTATACACTGTATTTCTTAAATTACATACAAAATTTTAAAATTTTAAAATTTTGTATATCATATATTTTTATATTTTCACCTTCAAATACATATTATTACTTTTTTTTAACTTATAAAATATAATATTTAAATTTTATAAAAAATTACAACATTTAAGGCAAATGCCTCTGAGGATTGTCCATAAGATTATGGAAAATCCACCTTTCCTGAGACTTTCCCTTGTAGGAATATGCTCACCTTTGATACCATCTTCTGCTATGGATACTATCAAGTATCAACAATAACATCAAATTCTGTATTTTTTACCCTTGTAATTTTAGAGATAAATGAAAGAAAAAAAATGAAAAATATGGCTCGAAACAATTGGCCCAAAACAAAACGGAGAAAAAAGACGCATTTAACGGCTTCCTTAAACCCTCTCTAAAACCCTACAATCTCACCGCCTTCTTTATCAATCATAATGCTCAATGCATCGATCAATCCTCAAAATTCCCAGAAAACACTCACGAAATCTACTCAATGCTATCTTCATCTCCAAACCCTTTTGCCCCTTCACCGCCATGGCCGCCGTGGACCGCCGCGGAGCTCCGGCGGACGCCGTTTCTGTGATCATAACCCGGCTCGCCAGCGCCAATCGCGCGGACACCAGGGGCATTTCGAGGGTAATCGGGAAGGACCCGGAATTTAAATCCCTGATTTCGGGTCTGGGTTCGGGTGAAATTGATGGGATTGTTGATGGGTTGAGGATTGGGTACCCTGAAACTGCTCTCGATTTCTTCTATATGATGAAGAATGAGTGCGGGGTTGCGCATTCGCGTGATTCTTGGTTTTTGGTTGCGTTTGTTTTGGCGGCGAAGCAGAGGTTCAGAGCTTTGAAGTGTCACTTGTTGCAAATGGTTCAACAAGAAGGTACATATACATGTCTTTGGTGTTTTTACGATTGAAATGAATCCATGTGTTGCGATTACGATATATGATCCATATACCTGATGATCCTGATCACAAGTAGTGGGACAATAAACTATCCATATGCCCTTATTGATTTTGCTCATGGTTGAGAAAGGAAGATGACAACTTGATTGTAGGAATTGAAAATTTCAAATTTGTTGAAATGGAATCTGTGCTGGAAAAAATGGACATTTCTTTTAGAATTGAGTTCAGTTGACATTGAGACAGAGCGTGCACATTATTATGTTCTTATTCATCAATTGAGAGAGAGCCCTTCTCTGGAGGGAGGGACTCTTCTTATCATAAAAATAAATTGCCAGGATGAAGTAGAACCTATGATAATTTACGCCAGACAGAATGATAGGTGCATCAGCAAACATTGTTTATCCAGTGGCTGGTGTAAGATTTTGCCATTTATGTAAAATCGTGAACAAATACTGTGTCTGATCAAACACACATCCATCAGCTTTAAGGGAAGGATGATTTTATGCTTTTCCCCTTTTTTTCTGAACTACAAAGAGAAATTGGATGCTCTATTAGAGTCCTCAAACATTGTAGGTCTGAGTCTCAGAATTGTAAAATTTAAGTAGCCACTACACCTCTGTATCAGCTCAAGCTGCACACTTTGACTTTTTGCAGTTTGACTTGAAAAATATTTGATATTTAATACTTTTCATTAACGATAATTGTAAATTGTGAAAAGCTGAAATTTTAAATATATGTTGTAACAAATCTAACAGTGTATCACACAATAGTATTTATACATGTACACTTATTATTTCATGGTCAAAGTAAGTAGTTTTAACCAAATGAAAAGGGCAAATTGCAACTTGAATGAGGAGTATCGTTTTTCTTCATTGTATTATTTTAGTGGGATTCTTTTCGTATAGATCCTTGTGAAATTTGTTCTGCTATATGCTTTTAACTTTTCCACTTGACATCTCAAGCATGATATTTACTTATTGAATTCAGCTTCCAGAGCTGAGGATATTTGTTTACCATTTTTCGTTTTCTGTTTATATAGAGTTCTTCTAATTTCCGTTAGGCTCTGGCTCCGCTCCATACCTCTGTGAGCTGCTTTCTAGTTGCTTCAGGGAATGGGATTCAAGCGAAACTGTCTGGAATATTTTGGCTTTATCTTACTCGAGGTGTAAGATGATGGAGGATGCATTCTTTGTGCTTTGCAAGATGAAAGATTTAAATATGCAGGCTTCACCTATTACAGTAAATGGTTTATTGTACATTATAAGGCTGCCTGATAGTATGCGGAATGTCAATGGTGAAATGAAGCCTGGTGTGGTTTCTACTGGTGACTGCATAAATGCAAATGGTATAGATGGCATTTCCCGACAATTATTAGTACAAGAGGCAATTGCTTCCATGCTTAAAGCAGAAATTCCAAATTCCGGGCCCTGTATAGCTTGGTTCAACAATCTCATGTCTGGTTTATGTAAATTGGGTTTCATAAATGGTGCAAAGTCATCCTTCTGTATGATGTATAAATGTGGTTTTCTTCCTGACACGTATAGTTACAACATCCTTATTCACGGGTTGTGTATAGCTGGATCAATGGAGGAGGCATTAGACTTAGCTATTGACATGGAGAAGCAAGGTTTGGTGCCTGATAGAGTGACTTATAACACTCTTGTGAAAGGTTATAGTTCACTTGGATCAATGACCGAAGGTTGGAAAGTCATCAATCGTATGCTGCACAGAGGTATAAATCCAGACGTTATGACATATACCATACTGATGTGTGGGTACTGCCAGGCAGGCAACATCGAGAAATGTTCTAAGCTATGGGAGCATATGCTTTCACTGGGGATGCAGATGAACACTATATCATACGCTGTTATGATTAGCTGCCTG
The DNA here is from genome assembly GCA_037428765.1 of Rubia yunnanensis. NCBI lineage: Eukaryota > Viridiplantae > Streptophyta > Magnoliopsida > Gentianales > Rubiaceae > Rubia > Rubia yunnanensis. The sequence continues at coordinate 72,755,287 of CM075071.1, read as the reverse complement.
TGTAATAAAGGAAGTCTGGATGAAGCTCTGGTTTTATTTCATGAGATGAAAGGCGTTGGTCTAAAACCAGATGTTGTTATATACTCTATTCTCATTCATGGAATGTGCAGGCAAGGTCTAGAACTGGGAGCTTTTGATGTGTACAAGGAAATGTGCTTGAATGAAATTATGCCGAATAGTTTCACTCATCGGTCTATTCTATCAGTCCTATCTGACAAGGGGAGAATTGTGGAAGCAAGAATGTACTTTGATAGCCTCATAGACGATCATGAGTTGATGAAGGACAATTATTTATGTAATACTATGATTGATGGGTATGCAAAACACGGTTACACTTCTGAGGCTCTGCAGTTATATAAACTGATTGTGGAGAAGGGGATTTTGCCATCAGTTGACACATTCAATTCCTTACTAGATGGGCTCTGCAAGGCTAGAAGATTAGCTGAGGCCAGAGTTTGTTTCAATGCCATTGGCTTGCATGGTTTGGTGCCAACTGCCAAATCTTACACCATCCTTCTAAATGCCTTTTGTGAAGAGGGAGATGTTCAATCCATGCTTCAATTGCTTCAGGAAATGGAAGAACGGGAGATTAGTCTTACACACGTTACTTATACAGTTGTAATAAAAGCTCTTTGCAAAGGTGGTCAACCCGAAGAAGCTGTTAAGATACTTCACCATATGTTTGCAAGCGGAGTATCTCCTGATGAAGCTTCATACAACATCATTATTCAGTGCTTGTGTAAATCCCAGAATATGACAAGGGCTTACCAGCTTTGTAAAGAAATGGTTGCCCACAATCTTCAACCTGATCATGTGACCTACAATATTCTCATGGGGGGTCTGTGTTCTGGTCGGAACTTAAAGGAGGCTGACGAGCTGTTCAAGTCTATTCACAATAAGAATATCAAAGTAACAAAAGTATTCTATACCACACTGATAAAAGCCCATTGTGCTAAGGGTAATGTATATGTAGCTAGGAGATTGTTCGAACAAATGGTAGCATTGGGTTATGAGGTTTCGATCAGAGATTTCAGTGCTGTTGTGAATAGACTCGGCAAAAGGCATCTGATGAAGGATGCAATAGCTTTTCTCCCTTTGGTTTTGAACTGGGGCATTCCCCTTGATCAAACATTTTGCTCAGCTATCCTCAACTGTCTGCACCAGATTCATGATCGAGATTCGACATCCCAGGTACTGGCTTTAATGGTTAAATGTGGTTTCGACCCAGGTTGAAGTTGCCTGATAAGGTTCATGGTTGCATAGATGGGGTTTGGAATCTGTATGCTCAGCAGAAAGCTAAGTGTATGTGAAACTTTAAGGTAAAGGGGAAGCAATAACTTCCCATACACTTCCTTGAGTAGTTACTGTATCGCGGGCAATTCACTTGCTTCACGGTTATATTGAACATTCAGACAAATTCAGTGGTTTGATACAGTGGCAATTCTTTATTCTTGAATATCATTTGTGAAAAGGAACTTTGCCCTTTCCAGCTTCCTCTGTGTATATATTTATCAGCTACCAGAGAAGCCACCTGAAAGTTACCACGGAGAATCAAAGATATCACAAGACATGTTTGAAGCGCACTTATGGTGGCTGTTCACTGTCTGGATCAAAATGAGCTGGTACTTTCTTTTACCATCATCGACAATAATAATAAACTAGTCTCACAATTCCATGTGAGACATCAATCGTGCTGCTTTTTTTCATAAAATTTCAGTAGCACAACCTTATCAATATAAATTTTTTTTGTGGTTCATGATAGTGAGAAAAGAGTAGTGATAACTGATAAGCTGCGGAGTTTCAAACTAGTTTCAGGGGGAGCTTGCTAAATCCTGATTTTACATCTCAGTGTAGCAGTTGTTTTGCATGTCTCCGGCCATTAAGAGAAGTACATATTCATGCAAGTTTATGTAGTTAAAACATCATTTCTGGTGGTTAATTTCCAGTCGTATAGGTATACACAAGAAGTCTAGGAATGCCATTCATGTTAATACTAGCTACCTAACAGTTGATGAAGTTTTCAGTATTTGATGCAAACTATGTTTTTGTTGAATTGCTTATTCACTTGATTATTTGCTACTGCTTAGGTCCAAGAATATGTTGAAGCAACATCGTTGTTACATCCTGCAAGATGGAGACTTTTCTGAAACTCAATGAGTGATCCATCCAGTGAGAGGCTTTGCAGATTCGCGAAAGTCGGCTCTCTCTTATAGATGGCAGACTTGACTAGTGTCAGAACATCGGATGGTGAAGTTGATTTTGCGGAGAAGATCTGTGAGCTTGTGCTTGAATTCTACCCGAAGCTTACCATTCTTGCCTAATGGACGATATTTCAGACATTGGAATGAAAATGGGGCTCGTGTCAGGGAGTGTTGCGTAAATAGAGAAGAGTTAGCTTGTTTTCATGTTGAGTGATGATTACAAATCATGATTGATTGTGCTAGATTATGTGCATCGGTCACTACTAGTTTATCAACTTTAGCAATTGTTAATTTAGAGTACATTATTTCTAGTAGTATCTTAATTTCCCTAACAATGGTCTTGTATCTAGAGGGGTTTCGGGATCGTTAATGATGTTTTGCAGTGCATTATTGCAGTTTGTTCTAATAAGTAGTTGCCTCACGCCTCTTATGCTTGCCTCTTTATTTGGGTACATGATTGTCGACAATTTACTTGCACTGTCGAGAGAGTTTGAAAGATGTTCTTAATTTCCTCCCTACATTTTAACTTGCAAAATGTATAGACATAGTGAGTAGCAAATAGACTTTCAAAAACATAAAATTAGTGTGTTAAACATTAGTGAAAGGAAAAAAGTGAATAGAAAAGGAAGCAAAAAGAGTGAGTGCCCTTGTCGACTCAGCTCAATCCCTGGTACTAATATCATGTTAATTTTCAAGTAATTTAAACTTTCATTATAACATCAGATGATAAGTTGAAATGACCCAAAAAATCGCATCAGCATGTCATTTATTATTTTTAAACCATCAATAAATTGATATCAACAATTAGGATTTACTAATTCAATTTGGAATAAATTGTAAATTAGTTATTAGTTTGCAAGATAAGTTTACAAGAAAGTAGTTACTTCTAAGAGAAAAATGCTGTATAATCCTACCTAATTAACATAACTATAAATATAATTTTTTGATAATTGAAAGTGCAAACATAACCCTGAATAATTAGTGTATGTGCAAATTTACCCTTTTCGACAGATTTAGGCTGGAATTAGGTGAAAAGTCAATTTCACCACTCTGAAAAAAAGGAAAAAAACCCAAAAAATAAGTAAATTTACTAATTTGACCCTGAAACTCCCTAACCCTAATTGCTCTAGACCTCTCCTTCTTGGTCCCGTCGTTCTCTTTCCTTTCTAGCCATCTTCCTACATCGTCGTTCTCTTTCCCAATTCGCTTCCTCGCCGCCGATTACACCAATTGCGGCCTCGCCTCCTCCGCCCAGTTCTCCAATGCCACCGTCGCCACCGGTGGAATCGCCGTTACTGGGCTCTTCCACTGCCGCGGGGACCTCTCAAGCGGAGCCAAGTTCTCCAACGCCACAGACAGGCTTTTCTAATGCCGCGGGGACCTCTTTGGCTGTGCCAATTCCTCCACTGCCACCAGCGGCGGAACCGCTGTGACTGGGCTCTTCCACTACTGCGGGAACCTCTCCGGCGGTGCCCAAACGCCACCACCTGGATTTTCCAATGTCACATGGACCACTATGGCGACGCCACACCGCCGAGCTCTTCTAATGCCGCAGTGCGGCAAAGCGGGGTGGCAATGGAAGTAGGGCTTTGAGGCGTCTGGGTTTGGCGGTGGTTGGGCTAGGGTGGTCGCAGAGGCGGAGGCTATGCACCGGCGGGGTTGGGTGGAGGTGTTGGGGGTGGTGTCAGGGGTGTAAGGCGGAGGAGTTAAACGTGGTGGCGGGGTTGGGCGTCGGTGGAGGTGGCCGCGGAAACGGAGGCTGGGCGTCATTGAAGGGTAGCTGGAGGTGCTGGGAGTGGTGGGCGGAGGTCAATGGCTAGAAATGGCTGGTCAATGTCGGATATAATCTTTAAAGTAATATTTGCACTTATGTAAAGTAGATAAAATTGTTTTTACACTAAAATTATCTCAAGGATATATGTGCATTTACTGAAGTATATAGAGTTATATTTTCATGACGGGAAAGAAAATTTAAGTCCTTAAGATGTACCTTTTCAATTTGGAAGAAATTGTAAATTAATAATAATAATTACTTAAAAAGATAAGTTTACAAGAAAGTAATTTCATGGTGGAAATGAAAATCAAAATCCAATTCCGTGCTGGAAAAAGTTTAACACTCTATATATTGTACCAACCCAACCATATTCACTAACATAATTTGCCTTTCGGTTACATAATAAATGCATGTAGAAAAAAAATTCCTTAATCTTTATTAAATTATTGACATCACGTTCTTTTGACAATCGCACCTCTCATGGTCGAGAGAAGCATTGGAGATCATGAAAAACAAACAATGGGGGCAGAAGCTATTGGACGAAATGAATGAGTGGAGCAAAATGGTCAGTCGAGCGTACGAACCTAAAATGATACACCGAGCTGGAAGATTCACAAAAGATGGACGTTAACGACCTCTTGTCATATGTTATCCATGGAGATGGAGAAGAGGTTGTTTGGAACGACAATGTTTGGAATATGTAGAGCATCACAAAAGTCCAAGAGCAGAGACGGTCGTTGTAGCCTTAGGTCTTGTTTATCGGTGCACCATTTTTTGTTTTAAAAAAGGGAAACTTGAACCGTACAACCCAACCTCCCAAAAGAAAGGGTCAATACTGACCTTGAAAAATTGGAGAGGGCGGACGTGGTATGTACCACGTGTCTCCATTTTATTTGCTGAAATATACCAAATCTAATCTAATCATTTTATCCTCTCATCTACATATATGATTTTATATTTCTTTTAAAAAAAATATTTTCGTAATAAAAATAATTGCAAAAATTTACATTTTTCATTCTCTATAAATAGAGACTCATATTGCCATAGTTCAATACACAACTCAATATTTCTCTCCTCCCTACTAAAAAAAAAATCCTCTCCATTTTTTTAATTAGTGTTAATCCTTTATCAATAGGATTAACGCAAATACTATTTTCTTCCATGGATCAAAACAATTCCAATTTCTTTCCTTTTTCTAAAGAAAATTTTAATTCACAATAAAATTTAAATGCACAATATTATCAAAATCCACCGGCGTATTCAAATTTTGAAGAAACTTTTAACTCTCATATTTCTATATCAACTTATATTCCTCTCTCTGCTAATACCCCTTTCTCCCAAAATAATTCTTAATTATCTGGTCAACATGCTGAAAAATGTTCATGGAAAAAATGGATTCCTTGGTGTGTTAAAGAAGATATAGCTCTAATGTCTACTTATTCCTTTGTTAGTGAAGACAGACGAAGAAGCAATGACCAGAAAGGTGGTGTGTTATGGGCTCGAGTTGCTGATCAGTTCGAGCAAATTCGGGCAGAAAATCCAGGAGAAATCAATCCAAGAAATGTGGATCAAATGAAAGGTCGTTTTAAACGACTTAATGAAAGTGCACAAAAATGGACTGCTGCGTACAAAGAGGCATATCGTTTGAAAAGGAATGGAATGAGCATGCAAGATGTCCAAACACAAGCTTTAACAATTTATGAGCAAGGCAGTAGTAAGTTTACTTACTTATATGTATATGAGGAAGTTATGTGTAAACATCCAAAGTGGGGGATGAAATTAGATAAAGATATGACCTGATCTCATCCTAGAGACGAAGGGAGTAACGAAGGAAGTAGAGATAGCTCGAAACGTTCAAGGACTAGTGAATGTGGGGATTATACAATTCCGTTAAATTCCGATACTCCAATTAATGATGCACCAACAATTTCACGTCTCAAAGGCTAAAATGCTGCAAAAAAGAAAGGTAAAGCCACGGCATCTCAATATTGTACTATTCCGGATGAATTTACTGCAGAACTTCGTGAGTTAAGGCTCACACGAAACAAAGAATTTGAGATCATGAACGAACTTGGGACTGGAAAACTCAAAGTGGAAAACGATTGGAAAGACATTGAACGGGCCAAAGAGCAGAGAAAACTGAAGAAGATGAAAATGCAATTTTTACAAAATTTGATGTCTAAAACTTGCTTAAACCCTGAAGAACCAGCGTCTGTTAATGTCTAAGATATTCAATGATTAAATGTAATTGTATGTGTCATTTATGTATTTTGAACATTTTCATGTAATTTGAAATTTCGTAATGTAATTTAAACTTTCGTAATTTCATTTCATTTTTTTCTATAATGGATTAACTATCATATCGCTATAGCCATTTGGTGTTAAATTTTCTACCCTCACATTGTTCCAAAAGCACCTTGCTTGGCCCATATGAAAAGATTTGTCAAATCACCTTTAACAATGACTATTACATGTTATTAGATTCCAAATTGATATTCAACACTATCACAACATGGGTTTGTTGGTTGGTTGGGAACACACTTTAGTTGAATTGTTATACTCCCTCCTTCCCGGATTAAACTGCACACTTTACTATTTGACACTATTTGCTGTCAAACTTTGACTGTATATTTAAACAGGTATATAAGCAATAATATTATCGTATGTGATATTGCTGGATTCGTCATAATGAGTAGTTTTTAAAAAGTAACCTTTTGTTTGCCGATATTATGCATAGTTAAATATATTAACGGTCAAATATGTTTCTTAATAATCGTGAAAAATATTCTATGCAATTTAATCCGGGACGGAGGGAGTATCACTTTTAAAAAGTTTAACATCTTATATACTTTAGTTTGAAATCTAGACCATGCCTACAATTATTGTGATATTTTTACTCCTATATATTCTCATCACATTCATATGAAAATCACCATCCATCTCATTACACAATGTCATCGAATGAAAATTCAATTGATTCAAGTTTTAACTTTGATTCTTTTGATTTCACGGAGTTTGATGAGTGGTAGACAAATATTGTTCAACAAAATCAACACGTGGATCACATCATTGAAGATGTGGTTACTAGTCCTTCTCTTCTATTATTACAACCAATAGATCATAATCTCTGAGCCATGAGAAAGAGTTGTGAGAGAGATCGTGAAACGAGTGAGGTACATTTATTCACAGACATTTTCCCGGTAATCCTGTGTATTCATACCAACTATTCCGTCGTAGATTTCGTGTGCAAAAACATGTGTTTCAGCGTATAGTTGAAACCCCTTACTGTTAGTACAAGATATTTTCAGCGAAAGCTAGATGCTACTGGTAGATTATCTATTTCTTCATTGCAAAAATGTACTGCAGTTATCAGGGTGTTAGCTTATGGAACATCAGCGGATACAGTTGATGAATACCTTCGAATTAGCTCAGTTGTAACAAGGAAGTCTCTCAAACACTTTATGGAGGGTATCATTGCAAATTTTGGTGATGAGTACCTCAGATCGCCTACAACACAAGACTTGGCTCGGAGATCAACGAGGCTTCCCAGGTATGGTAGGAAGTATTGACTGCATGCATTGGAAGTGGAAGAATTATCCAACTGCATGGGCTGGCCAATATGCAGGGAGGAGTGGATCTCCAACCGTCATCTTGGAAGCTGTTGCTTCACAAGATTTATGGGTATGACATTCATTTTTTGGAACACCTGGTTCTTGCAATAACATTAACTTACTGCACCGATCTCCAATTTTTTATGATATGCTGGAAGGTCGGGCACTAAAAATGAATTATATGGTTAATGGATATGATTACAACATGGGGTATTATCTTACTTGTGGTATATATCCCTCATGGGCGGCATTTGTCAAATCAATTGCCTCTTCACAATTAGAGAAGCACAAGCTATTTGCTCAACATCAGGAGGCTGCCAGAAAAGATGTAGAGCATGCATTTGGAGTTTTACAAACTCGTTTTGCATATATTCGACTCATTTGCCCTATTTGGGATCCATAATTTATGGTGAAAATAATGACGGCTTGTATCACTATGCACAATATGATAGTTGAGGATGAAAGAGACACATTTCTCAACTATCATGATCCCACCGAATATTTGGAAGATCTACCTACTAATGGACAATTTCGTACAAGAAATGGAGATGTGGAAGAAAATGAGAATTCTCAACTCAAAGGACACGATTATTTGCATACATGGTTAAGAGATCACAACTTCGCAATAGAGAAGCTCACACCGCTCTCAAAAATGATTTGATTGAGCACATATGGACAAAATTTGGCCATAATAATTGCTCTTAAAATTACTCTAGAAAATTCTTCTTTAAGTTTTTTATATGTAATTTTTTGTGTGCTTATTTTTTTTTTACTATGTACTCAAATCCAAATTTTATTGTCATGTAATATATTTGGATGTATCTTTAAATTTGGTATTGTAGTGATGCAAATGAACTTTTTTCATGATTTAGTTTATTGTATTTCTAATTATTAAAATTTTATTTAATAAATTCGAAAATAATATTATTTAAGTATTACAACATTTAATTAATAATCAATGATTTAAAATATACTATTTACATTTGGTATTAAAATAATATTTAAAGAGTTGAAGTTTTTTTTTGGATCGGGTCATTGATAAACCTTTAAAAAGAAATTAATTGATTGGATGTACGGTTGTGTAGGTGGATGAGAGGGATATAATATTTAATTCGAATATTTGGTTGGGTTGGGTCATGGATAAACATGGTCTTAAAACTGATCACAAGAAAATTCAAATTACAATGTCGGTAAATATTCTTGTATTAGTTTATTTTGGAGGCCAATTTAAATTGTTGCATTCTTACTTAATTAAGGAGTAACTCCTTATTATTCTATCCTCCATCGTATATCCTTCTCCCCTCTCTCTCAAAACATGGATCTAGTGGCCGGTGAATCACTGATCAAAGAGAAGATTTGGGAGAGATTATTCATCGATCCCAACGAGAATAGAAGCGAGGAGCTTCCGAGAATTTTTATGAAAGCCTTTCATTTGCTTCTCTTCAATGGAAGTTTGAAAAAGAGCTACTATTGATACTCAAGGGAAATGAGATTCAAACCCCAAAGATAGTTTTGGAATATTTTCAAAGTAGTTCTCTCTGCTTTGATTGAAAGAACATCAGGATGATACTAGGAAATATGGTCCAAAGAATCTCGATAGTAGTTCCATGAACCTCCTAAATTGCATTGATTTATCCTAAAGATTTAATTTCAATTGGAATTTGGACCCCCCCCCCCTTCAATTGTTAGATATTTGCCTTTATGACTCGTCTTCTTTTATAGGATCTACAACGAGCAAATCTCTTTCCCACCCGAAGATTCCTTGAATCTTGAGAATGAGAATGTTGGGATTGCTTCGCCCCTTCCGTTGGTAAAATGTTCACTCGATGCCTTTCTCTTCAGTTTTCTTTCCCTATCTTTCCATCATGGGGAGATGGGGAAACAATAATTTTTCAATTGATATTCTTTGAGTTTTATGTTATTGAATAAGTATGGATCTGTCTCCATGCATTAGTATTGTTTTTTGACCTGATAGATTAGATTGTTGTGTTCGTGATGATCACTCTATTTAGTTGTTCGCGTCGAAGTTTTATTCTCGATCTAGTTGTACAAATTGGGTTTTTATAATTTTGTGTATTTTTTGTTAGTTTTCCATTAATTTGGATGCTTCACATCTGTGTTTTTCAAGGTGTTTACAGTTTTAACAACATAGATCTGCTTTGGGTCAAGTGGTGTTACGGTTCTTGAAGATCCCTGTTTGGCAAAGAGATTGATGTGTGATACGCTCTTCTCTGCCAAGTGATCATGATTTTTGCGGGAAGCGAGTTAATATCCCGATGGCGATATTACTTTTTTTATTTGATCTTTAATTTGTAATAGTACAGACGATCAATCTGGTTGACATTTAATTTAGATATCTTTGCAATAGATTAGTTATTGCTAGAGAGTAGTTGAATTTGATGTTAATTTCACTTATTGTAATTGATGTTGAGCGTTTTTCCAGCAACTATGAATGATTATTTTTTTTAAAAAATGAGGAGTAGCTTCATTAATTAGAAGTTGTTTTTAAAATTACATGATAATCTGCCTTAAATAAGAGGTGCTTTTTTATATAGAAAAGTGGGTTAAGAAGTAACCACTATAGATGCTCTAGACTCATGCAACAAATTTATTTTCATTTCAATTTGCTAAGCTCCATCACAAGCCCATCCAAATCTCTAATGGAGCTACCATCCACTTCAACAGCTTCCAATGCCTTAATCATCAACTCCTTAGCCTTTGCTTTTTCAGTGCTATCTTCCCTCATTGCCTCACTAATTGTCCGGCCCAAATCTGTTGGGTCGGGCACGGTCTCGAGCCCCTCACAGACTTGAACTGCAGCACCGGTGTAGTCCACCAACAACCTCTCATTAAGAAATTGGTCCGCCTCCATGGGCCATCCAAGTATCATTACCCCGGCCACTATCGCTTCCAACATCGAGTTCATCCCAAAATGGCTTAGGAAGCCACCGACTGCGGGATGGCTAAGTATCGCCACTTGTGGGGCCCATCCCTTAACAATCCGACCCTTTCCCTTGACCCGGCCCTCGAACTCATCTGGGATCGACCCGTACCCGTCTTCCATGAGTTGGGCTGTGACGGGCTTTGAAACCCATATAAATCGAATCCCACTCTTCTCGAGCCCGCTTGCCAAGGCCTCGATCTGGGTCGTCTTCAGGAACTTCTGACTCCCGAAACACACGTAGAGCACCGACCCATCGGGGCATCCATCGAGCCAATTTATCAAGCCTCCATCTCCACACTCTGCACCGGATCCCTCCAGGGTTGGGCCATCGGGGACGCCAACCAACTTCAAAGGCCCGACCGCAAAAACCCGGCCCATTTTCTTCCTCCACCAATCCAAATACTCTCCCTCCAATTCCTCAAACGTATTAAACACGGCCCCCCAACTCGACCCGTTTCCGACCATGCTCTTCCTTAAAAACTCCGAATCCGGCCCTGGCGACTCCTTGCTCCGCCGGAACACCGATGGAAGATGCTCCCAAACAAACCTTGGCGATCGGGGAAGATCGGAAAACACCACCTCCTTCACCGGACCACTAAACGAATCATAATTCGCCCACAGATGATACATGAGCGCCGTGGAAAACGCCCCGGACGAGTAAAACACGATCCTCGGAACTCCGACCTCCGCAGCCAACTCATTCGTCCATCCGAGGAAGAAATCCGAAACTATCGCCGCCGGCGGGAACCTCTGCGCCTTAAACCACTCAATTATGGGATCCCGCAGCTTGCTCATGGCGGCGATTATGGGGCCGTTTCCGGCGTTCCCAACGTCCTTCACGTTCTCCACTCCGGCCGGAAGCGACGGGTGGTGCGGGAACGGGAACACCAGCGTCTGGATCGCCGGATGCGCGGCGAGGAGAGGGTTCAGAGTGGGCAGGTTTTTCGGAGTTACGAGGACGGTAACGGCGACGCCGCGCACGGCTAGCTGGTGGGTGAAGTCCAGCAGCGGGAGGATGTGGCCTTGTGCCGGGAACGGGAAGATGAGGACATGGACGCCGTTTCCGCCGGCGGCAGCGGCGGAGGAGGACATGGTTTCTGGTTGTTTTTGTGGTTTGATTTGGGCTTTGTCTGATTCGATTCAAGGAAGAAAGCGATGGAAATGGAGACTTATAGAGGTGAGATTGAAGAAGATTAGATTGAGCGAATCTGTGTAAATTGGCAGCGTCATTGATGAGCAATAATTTGTGTGACGAGAAATTGAAGTCTTCTTCTTTTTTTTTTTCTGTAGAAATTGAAGTCTTCGATGGATAAGCTGATACACACACTGATTACAACATTTTTCCATAACGGTTTAAAATTTTTATTAAGTTATTAACCAATGTTTAAAGTGTAAATTAGAAGAAATGAAGATAAAATTTTTGGCTTGCATGAACCGGGCTATAAATTTTATAACTACTACATGTTGCATACTAAAATTTTAATATTGCAACTAAAACTTTTTACCTTTTATTATTCTAATTAAATCTCATCTTTTCATAAATATATGAAAAGATCGTCTTTCCCAATACTTTGCCCATCTTTCCGGTCTATTTTTTGAGTTAAGGTTCACCGACATTATTTATATAATTATAATTGTATGAGAGCGTATATGGTATTTGGCATTTGATTTTCAACTGGTCAAACCGTCAAACGTTGTGAGAATGTTTAGCATTTGGCGTTTGGATTTTTAACTGGACAAACCATCAAATGTTATTAGAGGAAAACGTCTAACAAATTACTTTTCAATAAGCACACAATATGTAGTAGCATTTTAGATTTTGTTCATAAATAAAATTAATATTTTCTTGATATGTAATGGAACACTTACTTATAAAGCTCACCGACATTTTTCATAGGGCAAAATACTTATATAACCCTATGTTTCGGAGGTTTGTGCTAATATGACCTTGTGAAGTTGAAAAGTGCTATTGTAGCTCTGTGTTTTGCATCAGAAGTGCCGATATATCCTTTTGGCATTATTCCAATGTTGACTTCGTAATTTCTGGCATTGATCAAAATTAAAATGACTAAATTGCCCCTAGCATTCAAATTACAAAGAGATAGACTAAAATACCCTAGGATTCTTCTTCCTCTTCATCTCTAGAAGCCCCACCACCACCACCATCACCATTGTTGCCGCCATCACCACCGAGCTGCCACCACCGTCGCCGCTCCACAGCGCTGCCACCATCACCACCGCGCTGTCACCAGCACCGCCAGAAACACAAGAAATCACAAATCATCGATCAACATCACCTAATGATCAACAAAGAATCACAAATCAAAACTCAAACAAACACAGAAAATCGGACGAAGAAACACAAATTGAAAAACTCAGAAACACAAATTGAAAAACTAAACATCTGACGAAGACTCCACCATCGCTCCACCACCACCACCAATCGACGGAAACCCTAGCCCCACAACTCTTCCCCAACCACCGATTAAACTCTAGCCCCACCGTAATGGAAAATGAGCCCATATTGCTGCCTCACGGCACTCGTCCTCACCAAGCAACGAGCACCGGCGGCCAGCCCAACCCAAACCCCGTCGTGAAAAAATCTGAGCCAGGCCCAAGCCCCGCCAAAGGAATCGAGGATGGAGAAGAAAGAGAAGAAGAAAATGGAATCGGAGAAGAAAATCGAGGAAGGAGAAGAAAAAAGGAATTTTTTTGTGGTTAATAAACAATGAGGGCATAATTGTCCTTTTACATTTTTAATTTTTTTAAAACAGGGGTATAATAGTCATTTCATGTATTTTCGGCCAAATTCAGGCCTCAAGGGATATATTAGCACATTCTAGCAAAACACAGAGTTACAATAGCACTTTCTAATTTCACAGGGTCATATCAGCACAAACCTTCAAAATACGAGATTATATGAGCACTTAACTCTTTTTCATATAGTTAAATTGTGTAAATATTCTTTAAATTTTTATAAGTAATTATTACGGTAACTTTCTCACTTGTATTGCTCAAATATTAATATTTTATAACTTTTAATAACTACACATAATTCAGAAAAAAATAATGATGGAGACAACAAGCAATAAGTTGAAATGGATAAAATATGTGGATTGCTATACCACGCCCTGTATTTTACTATCCTCGCTCTAATACGTATACAGTATTTTTTTAATTTAATTTCAATAACTGAATTAAAATTAATTTAGATAATTGTAGTTAGTTAATATTAACTGAATTAATTTAAAAGAAATTCCGCCGCCGCCGGACCACCGTGCGCCGCCGCCGGACCACCGTGCGCCGCCGCCGGACCACCGTGCGCCGCCGCCGGACCACCGTGCGCCGCCGCCGGACCACCGTGCGCCGCCGCCTGCTCCGGTTCGCCACGGCCTGGCCGCGAGCCGCCGCCGGTCCGCTCGCCACGGCCTGGGCACGAGCCGGAGCGGTCTCCGCTCGCCACGGTCTGGGTGCGAGCCGCCGTCGGTCCGCTCGCCACCGCCTGGCCGCAAGCCGCCGCCGGTCTGCTCGCCACCGCCTGGCTGCGAGCCACCGCCGTTCCGCTCGCCACCGCCTGGCCGCGAGCCGCCGCCGGTCCGCTCGCCACCGCCTGGCCGCGAGCCGCCGCTGGTCCGCTCGCCACGGCCTGGGCGCGAGCCGCCGCCGGTCCGCTCGCCACCTCCTGGGCGCGAGCCACCGCCGGTCCGCTCGCCACGACCTGGGCGCGAGCCGGAGCGGCCTCCGCTCGCCACGGTCTGGGCGCGAGCCGGACGGGCTCAGCTCGCCATGGGCTTGCCGCGAGCCGGACGGCTTCCTCTCCCCAACTACCCACATTTAATGTCATTTACTCTATCACACACCCGAAAAAGTTGAATTTTCTGCTATAAAAAGATCATTTCTGCTGTAAAAATATGTGGAACTCCAAATTTTTACTCTCCAAATTTGTACTCCAAGCAAGGGTGTTAGAAATTTCATGTCTTCAGAGGTAATTTTACTAATCAGTTTTCTGTCCATAAGTAGTAGTTAAATTTATTATCTATTATTTTTTGAAGTAGAAATTTATGCTCATCTTAGTTTTTTAATTTATGCTCATCTTAGTATTTTAATTTATTAATTGTAACGTAAAAATTATTGTAACGTTAATTTTAATTATTGTAACGTTAATTTTGTTGTTTTGTTAATTTTGTTATTTTGTTAATTATTGTAACGTTAATGTTGTTGTTTTGTTAATTTTGTTATTTTGTTAATTATTGTAACGTTAATTTTGTTGTTTTGTTAATTTTGTTATTTTGTTAATTATTGTAACGTTAATTTACGTTTTTTTACGTTATTTTGTTATTTTAATTTGTTGAAATGTAATTACTTTGTTTCATTTTACATTATTCAAATGCAAGTATTAAAAGTTAATCTGAAACGACCCGGTTGCATTTTGGATTCCAAAAGTTCATTAGTAAACATTAAATTCGTTACGTTAATTAATTTTAAACCTTAATGTGAAATGTAAGAATGTAATATTAATTCTAGCCACAATGTTATTTCATTTTTTTTCCATTACATGTATGTTTTAGCTGTTAATGAGAAATGGCGGAGTGCACCCTTAAGTCCATTAGGAGGACAGTTTGAAATGGATGAATGTAATTTCAGTTTGAAATGGATGAATGTAATTTTAGTTTGGGGAGTTAATTTGTGTACGGGAATTTTATAACTGTAATGGCATTTCATGTACTATAATTTTATCTTTATGTTCTCTTCTTTAAGTATATGTTTTAACGTTTTGACTGTAATTTTATCTTTATTCGTTCATATGTAAACGTTAATTGACGACATCATTGTCGTTGGTATAGCAGTTGAGTGTAACTAATTACTTGATGTTTATTGCTGTTTAAGAATGACAATCAGTCATGTGAAGCTGCTGCAGGGCGGAATGGATACTCTCCATTTGCCACCTCAGCTGTGTTTCCAGGTGTTGCTGAGGCTTATTCCTACCTGCAACGGATTGCTCTGCAGGTGGGATTTGAACTTGTCACGGGGTCCTACAAACAGAATAGGAATGGTCCCCTGAGGTTATATTGCATTTGCAATCGGGGCCGAAAGGATAAGGTTGTAGATACGAGCGAATCTGATGTAGTCCGACGGAGTAGCACCTCGACCAGAAGTTGTGACTGCCCATTCGCGATTGTCTTGAAACAGAGAATCACGGGGGATGGTTGGAATGTAGTGCCGTGCAAGGATCCTAGACGAGGGATGCACAACCACTCTTTCTCAGTGTACCCCGAGGGTCATAGACAGAGCTGCAAGCTCCATGCGGACCCGAAACAAATGATCAGAGATTTGACAGATTCAGAAACAGCCCCAAGGCATATCAATGCCAGCCTCAGTAATTCGTTTCCAGACCTGCATCAGAACATTAGGCAGGTGTACAATGAGAGATCGGCATATGTAACAGAAAGGCGAGGCGGGCGCAACACAGCAGAGAATTGTTTGCATCTGGCCACCGCGAAAGGGTATGTCACTAGTCACCGCTCAGCAGGTGATGGTACTTTGACTCATTTATTCATGGCTAATCCCGATGCTGTTGTGGCATTTTGCACGTTTCCGTGGGTTGTGGCCATCGACTCAACGTACAAGACCAATCGCTACGGCATGCCATTCATTGAGATGGTTGGGATGTCCCCTTGCAACACAAACTTCCTGATTGCCTACGCAATTGTCGTTGACGAAACGGCAGATACCTATGAGTGGGTGCTGAACGCGCTGAAGAACTTGCTTGTGGATGGACCGTTCCCTGAGGTTGTGGTCACCGATCGGGAGATGGGACTGATTAGGCCACTTCGGACTGTGTTTCCAGAATCGAATCATTTGCTCTGCACCTGGCATATTAACAAGGATGTGGAGGCACGTGTTACTGTGCTGACAGGGAATAAGAGGAACGGGGCAGCGTTCAAGAATGGTGCATGGTTCCGGGTTTGCAATGCGTCCACCGTTTCAGAGTACAAAACCGCCTTGGTAGATATGTGGGCTGGATGGTCTTGGAGCTGGGCTGGATGGTCTTGGAGCGAGGCTGTTATTAGTTACGCTGAGACGACGTGGCTCACCCCCCATAAGGAGAAATTTGTGAGGGCATGGACGAACAGATTTCTGCATTTCGGGAACACAACTACATGCAGGGTCGAAAGTGCACACTCGTCATTGAAAGGGTGGTTACAAACGTCGACTGGTTCACTGGACACGGTATGGAGGCGTGTCGACCTGCAGATAGCCCAGCAGATTACTATGATCAAGACCGGCCTGGAGAAATCAAGAACGTGCATTGGAAGATTGCACCGTAGGGCCCTTTTTAGTAACTTGATCAACAATGTGTCCAAATACTGTCTGGATAAATTGACGGTCGAGTCCGGGAGGATTGATGCACTCGGAGCACAGGTATATGCTTACTGTGGCTGTGTGCTGCGCTTGACACACGGAATACCGTGTGCATGCGTCATGGCAGGGGCAGTTGCTGAAGGAATCCCCTTGTACTTGGACGACATTCATCCGCTGTTTAAGAGCCAGGCATTGGGTGATCACGTGCGGAGCACGAAAAACATTGCGAGGGCCGAACAAGATCAGTCGCGGTTCAACACTCTGTTGGAGGAGCTGGCACGCAGCGACCCTTCGGTCCGCCGACGAGTTTCATCCTACATAGATGCGCAGTTGCGTCCGGAGGAGAGCGGAATTGGCGAGCCGGACAATTGTACTAGTGCATGTGGGAGACCAAGCGAGCAGGTCCCCCGATCAAGATCAACCCGACGTTCACCGAGCTACCACGAGCACGTGAACAGGCGATACAGGAGTAGTTCAAGGTCCCCGGGGCATGCTTCAGGGAGCGGTCGCCGGCACGGTAAGTACAAGCACCATTCTTCCTAATGAACGCCGCTTGCACAAGATATTTATCTTAATGTGTTCTCCTGCAGCGACATTCCCGTTCCTCGAAAGTGTCCCCCACATTGTCCGGCATTACATCGAAGGCTGGAACGATGTCGTGAGTGATGGAAACTGTGGCTTCAGATGCGTTGCTGATGCGTTCCACGTAGACGGTGAAGGTGAATGGTCTACAGCGCGTCGGGCAGTATTTAACGAGATATCAACTCATTGGCCTGACTATGTTCCCATATACGGTTCGCAAGATGACGTTGAATTCGCCAGAGCCCGTATACACCACACCAGCGGTCCATGTGGTCCAGAGCATTGGTTTACGGTCATTGCAGACATGTTTCCTGTCGCCACCTACTACAACACGGTTGTAGTTTTATATTACATTTTAGAGAATGGGTCGGCGGACCATTGCTGTACAGTCCTTCCACTGAGGGCAGGTGAGGGCGAGGATGGAACAAGTAGGGAGCTACACATTGTATACGTTCGCAGTGCAAGCCATTTCGTCCGGGTACACGTGAAGGAAAACTGTCCCATGCCCCCCGTGGTTAATATGTGGACCACATTGAGGAAGGCTGATGTCGTAGGTTGGGAGTTACCCTTTCGTAGGAGGATAAGGGCTTGGAGAAGAGCATACTCTGAGAGTAATTAACTGTTGTAACCCAGCGAAACATTTCGGCATGTACGCAACCGTTACAGTTATTATCGAAGCGTCACAATTATTTTGAAAGCGTTACTGTTGCAAAAATCGATGACTTATAAATTTGATATGCACAAACAGTTACCGATTACATAAATGAGCAAACTATGGCAAAACTGTGGGTTCATACATAAGCAAACAGTCGACTAAGGAATGGGTCCATAACCGAGCCTGCGATACTCATCGCGATGACTGACAAAAGTCGTCATCAACTCCCTCATGCAGGGGTCGGCGAGTCCATCAACGGTCACCGAGTCAAACGGATCCAGGGCGCTCATCATGTCACTCAGCATCTGTTGCACAGGAAACAGATTTTACAATAACGAAACAGTAAAATGTAATATAATTACTCGAAGCAAACAGTTCGAGAAAACTTACCGATAACTGATGATGTGTCCTGTCCGGTCCACTCGTGGCAGCATGTTCAGGATTTGCGATCAATGGGTGCGAATGAGTCGCGTACCAGTCCTCGTAATCCATGGTACACTCTGATTGGCTCGTGGCTATCGGGAACGCCGCAAGCTGACCGTCGTGCCAAGTGTGTGCCATCTCCCATAGGGTCAACTGCAGCCTCCCTGGGTAGGTCACTGAATAGCCGGCTGGATCAGCCGGGCGGGAACAAGGCTCGGGCGCAATTGCAAGACCCCGCGGTATACCCTGTACGAGACCGAACTGGCGCACAACGCGATCTGGCATGTACGCCTCCATTGCGTCGAGGTATCGAATCACGCCGCGGTAGTGAGTCCTCCCCCTCGCAGCCCTAACCACGTCCATTCCATATGGCAACCAATCCACCTGCAAAAAGTTTCACAGACATGTTACGTTTCTATGGAATCCGATCTACCTACTACTGTCAGAATAAGAGTAAAAGCATGGAATTCATACCTGGTCGGGCTGTAAGGCATCCAACTGACGCCTGATGGCACTGAGCCTCCCAGTATCCCTCACTGTTTTATCCCCTATGTGCCACCGGTTGGCGTGCCCCGGAAGAGCTGGCAATGTACTCGGTCTCGGCCAAAACATCGGAAAGTACTCGTATATCCATGCTTGAAGGAGCGTGCAACATCCGCATAGGCCGCGCGCCTTGGACCGGGACGCAATTCCCAACTGCAGATACAAACTGGCCAACGTCGCCGAGCCCCACGACAACTGCGAATCAAGTAGGGGTAGAAGGTTGGCTCTAACCTTATTCCCAGTTTTATCCACAAAAAGCGTGGATGAAAACAGGGTCAGCATGTAGCACATAAATTGGAAGTTCTCGCTCTGCCCCGCCGCTACACAACTCGCCATCAATGATTGGGCATCTATGTTATCCCCGTTCCAGTCTTCCGTGACAAAGGACTCCACGTCTTTCCCAAACAGTTCAGCGCATGCTTCCTGAATAGTCTCCGCCGAAATGGTACTCGCAACAGCGCCACCAATGATGGGAATGCCAAGAATCATCTCAACGTCGTGCATCAGGATGGTCATCTCCCCAAAAGGCATGTGAAACGTGTTCGTGTCCGGCTGCCACCTCTCGACAAAAGCGGATATCAGTGCCATGTCAAGGAACTGGAACATAATCGCAGGCAGGTGGGCCAACCCGGTCGCACGTATCCGGGCCTGTGCAACATCGCTCAGTTCGGGGAGCGTGGCGACTAGCTGCTTGCATAGCGGCGACCGAGCATGGCATCTCAGCACACCTCGCTCTATACCATTCCAAACGTCAACAGCGACGTGTCCTCCGAAGCTTGGTATGACGAGGTCATCTTGTGGGCCACCAGCCATCGGTCCCCGCACTAGCCACGTCTCATCGGCGGGTCGCTTCCTCCTATTCCTCGGTGCCCTTCGGGTGCTAGTCTCACCGGCATTGCACGATCCACCAGAAGATTGTGAGAATTGACCAGCTCTATTCCTCACGGTGTGCCTGGCTCCTCCAGCAGCATAACGTTCGATCCCAGAATCCAATGGCACACTCGTCCCAGGTTGGCCCATCAGGGGGACATCTGCCGGCAAGTCATAATTCAACTGCCAGTCACTATCGTGACGGATTCCACCAGACGCGAGAATTTTAATCTCCGGACCGTCCCATGTTGGCATGGGATCGAATGCACGAACGCTCGGTGGAGAAGGCCGCTCCGCTCCTACATCACACTCCTGCGGCCGAGGCGACGGTTCATCCTCGACCACGCGGCCTCTAGCCTGTCTCGCCGAGGCACTAACACCTCTTCGTCGTATGGAACGACCATGGCCGTCAGGTTGACCAGCAGTGCTCATCTACAACACAAGATATGTAATTAGTATAACAACAATTGAATCAAACTGATATGATAAGATAAATTAACATACATTTCAACAACGTGTGAACTAATATTTTCGAACAGTGCATAATTTCAATTTACTAATGGAAACTACATATTCTATAATGCATAGGAAAAAGTGGATATAACATAAAAAAACCCCACCTCAAACAGTAAATTTAATTCTCGTACAATCCCATACAACGAACTACACATTTTTTTAAGTTACAAATTGGAAATTACATTACTAAATAATCTTATTTTTTTACCACATCACACTATTATTAACATTCAAGGGAACAATTGTTAAAACATATCATAATAATTTACTACACAATTGTTTACATCGGATTAATAAAGTTTATTTAAATAGAACTATATTCTATTATGTCACATATACTTTCCAAATTATGGAAATAGTAATCATTTCCAAATTTAAACTAAATAATTTCTAAAAAACACAATTTCTTCATTTTAATTCCAAAATTCATTAAATTCCTAATATTAGATTTCTCCAAATTATTCTACATCTTAATCTCCTATACTAACCACCAACCCAACATCTAACCACCAACCCAACATCCATTCTACATTTAACAAAATTCTAACAAACCCCAATTCTAACAATTCCGACAAGTTCAACAAAATTCGAATAGATCGGGCAACAATTCGCACGGAAAGTAAAAAAAAATTCCTCCAAAACTTACATTTTCCGGCGGGTTTCCGGCGGTGGCGGCGGGCGGCGCTGGCTGGGCGGCAGAAATGGAGAGAGGGAAGGGGGAGAGAAATGGAGAGAAAGAAGAAGAAGAAGGAGAGAAAAAGAGAGAAGGGAGGAGAGAAAAAGAGAGAAGGGAGGAGAGAAGGAAGGAGAGAAATTGCAAATTTATACTACTTCTCCCAATTTTTATTTTTTAATTTTAAATTAAAAATACGTGTATTTATACGTATTAGGGCGAGAATAGTAAAATACAGGGCGGGATATAGCAACACCCTAAAATATCCTACCGCCGCACTGCTCTTGCTCTCCCCTTTTGCGCAACTGTTCTTCATCTTCAATCTTTTTTCATCTTTCCGTTATGGGAGATGAAAGAACAATAATTTATATTAGTTAATATTTTTATTATTAAATAAGTGAGATTTATCTCTACAAATTAGTTTTATTTTTCGATTTGATTGATTAGATCGTTGTGTTCATGATGATAACTCGATTTAGTTGTTCATGCTGATGTATTCTTGATCTGCATGTACAGATCGTGTGTTTACAATTTTGTTTGTGGTTTTATTTGGGTTTCCATTAATTTGGGTTCACCAAATCTGTGTTTTTCAAGGTGTTTACAGTTTGGATAACATAGATCGTGGTTGGATCAAGTGGTGTTATAATTTTAGAAAATCCATATTTGGCGTTGTAGCATTGATGATTGATACGCTCCTCTCTGTCAAGTGATCGTGATTTTCGCAGGAAGCAAGTTAATATCCCTGAGTGCGATGTTACCATTTTTTTATTGGATCTCTAATCTGTAATAGTACAAACGATCAATTTGGTTGACATGTAGTTTAGGTATCCTTGCAATAGGTTAGTTATTGCTAGAGATTAGTTAGATTTGATGCTAATTCACTCATTGTAATCGCCGCTATGCATTTTTTTCACCATATTGGAATGATTGATTTTTTTTAAAAGGAGAGGATAAAATACCATTTTCCATTCTAAGTTCACTTTTATAGAACTCAACTAATTAAGTACGTTTACTACTAAAATTTGAGAGAGTTTTACACTTATAATCAACTTCCATATCTACGCATTTTGTGAAACATTACTCAATTAACCAATTCACCCCAAGAGTCTCGTAAAATTAAACTATGCATATATTAATTTGTGACTCGGAAGTCGGAACTACAATTGGAAAATAGAAATGGAAAAAGTATCATCAACAATAAATATATACACAGTTTTAATAAATAAGAGTAACGGATCTTCCTAGTTTAGAAAGTATTTTAATATAAAATTATTTAAAGCTTCATTTAATGTTATGGAAAGATAAGCAAAGTTTTAGGAAAAATCGTCTTTCCATAGGTTTATGGAAATACATGGTTTAATGTATTTAATAAAAGGTAAAATGTGTTAGTTTCAATATTAAAAAAAGTTTATACAACATGTAGTAGTTATAAAGTTTATAATCCAATTCCTGCAAACTGAAATTTTATCTTCATTTCTTCTAATTTACACTTTAAACATTGATTTTTCTGTAGCTTATGAAAATACCGTCTTTTCAAGAGTCGGACTCTTAAAATAAAAATAAACAATCCTCCTTAAAATGAAAGAAAAATCAGTTGAATTTGCCACTCTTAGTGAAGAAAATATGAAATGGAAAGTGCGCAACTTTTTGTGATGTAGTTAAACAGTTCAAGCATGACACTAAGTCACTAACCCATTCTTCCTACAATTGAATATGAAAGAAAACACACGAAACTCATCTAAAGAGTGAGTTTTTTCCTCTCTTTTTTTTCATGCATGTACTTTTATCGATTACTCTTTCATAATTCAAACACTTATTAAGAGCGATATACTATACTTTTCTTTTATCACAAATTTTTTTTTAATTTGAGTTAAATTCTAAAATAATCCTATTTTTAAATTTAAAGTGTCAATATAACCCTACAATCTCAAAAAGTGTCAATCTAACCTTTGACTCCGCTGACTTTTTAGTCAACCTTTCTTTGGCCGATTTTTTTTGGAAAAGATGATTTTGCCCTTGACTGAAAAAAAGAAAAAATACAAAAAGATGAAATGACACTACAGAACCCGAAGACTTCACTTATCCCTATCATTCGCTGCTACCGTAGTTCCTCGTTCCCGTCGTGTTTCCGCATCTCAACCTAGATCTAATGCTATGATAGTTGTAAGGATTTGGTCTTCTTATTTCCGATGGTGTGGGCGGGGCTGAGCGGTGATGGGGCTGAGCCAGTGGTGAGGTGGCGGTGAGGCTGAGTGAGCGAGTGCGGGGCGGATGGCAAAGCTGAGCGGGGCAGGGCAGGTGGACGGTGAGTTGTCGAGTTGAAGAGGTATACGCAGTTCTAGAGGTAGAGAGTGGCTGAGTTATTGTAAAATTCAGGTTGATCGAATTGCAATCATGGGAGGTTAGGGTGGGAACCGCGGGGTGGGGGGGGATTAGGGTGGGGCTAGGGTTCGGGTTGGGGAGGGTGAAAGAGAACAAGGGCTTGATGGGTGTTAAAATTTTAGTTTTAGCTTAGAGGGTATTTTGGTCATTTCAGTTTCTAATCAATGCCGGAATGTCATGGGTCAACGCTGGAATTAGAGAGTTTGGCTATATCGGCACAAATTTTTTGAAAATTAGGATTAGATTGACACATACAATAATTAGTTTGGGTTAAATTGACACAAACTGAGATTGCAGGATTATATTGGTACTTTCAACAAAAAAATCAGGGCTATAAATATATTTAACCCTTTTAATTTTATTCATTTGTTACACATTTCAATTCACAATTTAATTTTCTCAACCCATTTAATTCATAAAAACTGAGTATCTATTTAAATAGATGACATTCTTGAAAAATTAGAGGAACTATTTATTATGATAGGAGGAGTATTTATTATGTTGTTAAAGGTGATAATGGTACTCTTGGCTGTTCCATAGGTTTGGTCGGTGATTGTTCCGTCCACATCACGTAGAGTTTTTATTTTGAGAAAAGTGCAGATATAATCCTATATAATTGAAGAAATTGTAGATATAATTCTGTGCTATTTGAAAGTGTAAATATAACACTATCTATTTAGGTTATGTGCAAATATAACATTTTTAGCCGGTTTGAGGCTGGAATACGGTGAAATGACCGATTTGCTCCTGATGATTTTTTTTTAAAAAAAAACTGAAAAAAGCTCCATTTCTCAAATGACAATATTACCCTCATTGGCATTAATACCCCCTTTTCTCTTTCCTTTTCTCTTTCCTTCTGCTCCATTCTCCTTCCCTCTGCCTTTCTTCTTCCCTCCGTGTCGTTCTTCCACTGCGCCGCCGCCATTATTCTAATTCTTCCTCTTGACTCCAATCTGCAGATGGACGTGGCGGAGAGCTCGCGGCTAGGGCTTCGTGGATTTGGGGCTAGGGCATGGTGATGATGGTGTTGTGGATTCGGGGTTTGGCGATGGTGGAGGCGGGGCTAAGGCAGAGAAGGATGTGGTGATGTCGAGGAGTTTGGGGTTGGTGACGAGAAGTTTGGGGCTGTGTCGAGGAGGTGGCTCTATGGTGGGTGGCGCGAGGTGGCGCTAGGGTTCGGGGCAGGTGGTGGCGCTAGGGTTTGCGGAGAGTGACGTCGAGCGGCGACGGAGTTAGGTGACCTGTCGGAGGTGGTGGTCAGAGGTGAGGGACTGAGGCAGGGGCGAGATGGAGATCTGAGCGGAGGCATGGGCGAGGGAGCAGTGGTGAGTATGGGTGGCGGGGTTCAAGTGGTGGCATGGAGGGGTTCAGATGGTGGCGAGCGGGGCTTAGGTGGAGGAGGGGATGGGCTCAAGTGGTGGCAGGCGGGCCTCAGGTGGTGGCGGGCGGGCCTCAGGTGGTGGCGGGCGGGCCTCAGGTGGTGGCGGGGAGGGGCTCAGGTGGTGTCGAGTGAGGCTCAGGTGGTGTCGAGTGGGGCTCAGGTGGTGTCGAGTGGGGCTCAGGTGGTGTCGAGTAGGGCTCAGGTGGTGGCGAACGGGGTTCAGGTAATGGCGGAGATGGGCTCAGGTGGTGGCGGGCGGGGATGTGCTCAGGTGGTGGCGAGCGGGGCTCAGGTGGTAGCGGGGAGGGGCTCAGGCTGTGGCGGGGCGTGGCACAGATTGGTGGTGGTGGCGGACTGGTGGTTGTGGATTGGTGGTGGGGGGTATTTTTGTCTTTTAAAATTTTGTATTAGGTTAGAAGAACATTTTGGTCATTTCTGGTCGGTCAATGGCCAGAAATGGCCAGTCAATGCCGAAATAGTGGCTTTAGGATTATATTTACACTTATGTGTAATAGATAGAGTTATATTTACACTAAAAAATAACTCAAAATTATATTTGCACTTTTCTCAACACATGAGATTATCTATGCATATTACCCTTTTATTTTAGTAAAGGGCACTTTAATTGTTACATTTCATACATTCAGATTTTGATTAACTAACAATTCTGGACAAAGTTTGATTGTTTTAGAACAAACTCTTGGAAAATATCGTCTTTCCATAGGCATATAGAAATATGATGTTGAATTAGAATTATCGAAAAATAAAATATTTTAGTTACAATACTAAAAAATTTATTATTCATTGCAAAAATTATAAGTTTATGACCTGATTAATGCAACCTAAAAATTTTATCTTAATTTCTTTTAATTCATAATTTAAACCTTGATCTTCCCATAATTTATGAAAAACACATTTTTTTTAAGAGACAAACTCTTTCTTTTAACTATATAAATAAAATTTATGAAAATGCATTATAAGGAATCGATGAAATTGAATACTAGCAAAGAATTGTTTGGTGAGTTTGAAGAATTTATTGGAATAGATAGATATAATCAAATCTATATGAATACTTTAGCGATCCTCACGTAGTTGAAATAGGGGAAATGTCTAAAGTCACATTACTCCCTCCATTTTCTTATATTTACACAACATGCTTTTCATTTTCATAAAATCTTGTTTTATTCAGTCTAAACTTTAAGTCATGGTTTATTGTGCAATTATTGTAAGTTTTAGTTGAAATGAGGTTTTTTTAAATAAACTGAAAAAGTGAGGGGCTTTTGTTGTAAATATAAAAATTTTTGGTCCATATATAAATATTACAATTTCATATTTGTATTTCATTGTCTTTGTTTCTTTTTTCTGCCGGAAACTGCCTCGGTCACCAGAAACCGCCGCGGGTACTTGTAACAACCGCTGCAGGCCGGATTTCACCGGATTTACGCTGGATTCTCCATCGCTGCAATGATTCTCCGGCAACGAATCAAATCAATTCTCTATAAGGATTCTATTCTCTGATTGGCTTGAAGCTCTTGTGACGGCGCCTACTGAAAGCTCTCGCGCTGGATTCGATTGCAAGCGGCGAGATTAGCGGCAAAGCTTCGATCGTAGTCAGCGACGGAGGGCGTGTTCACGGGCGAGATGACGCTGGCAAACGTCAGTATGTTGGAGATTACACATGCAGAGCCACGGTTAATGATGACGCAGGCAAAAGTCAGATGCCATCACCGGTGAGATCCACAAGCACCGTGGGAAAAGAAGACTCACGCGTGTTTGCATGCACAATATTTTAGTTTTTTGCTTGAATTTCCAACGCGTGTCTTTAGACTCTGGCAACAGCGACATCGAATGGCGGCCACTGTATCGGACGGCGTCGGTGATCTAAGCTTCTAAACATAAGAGGTGAGGTTTGATTTTGTTTTTTTTCCAGATATATATTGAGGTTTAATATTATTTGACTGATTATGTGATCATTAAAGGTTCTCTGGTATAATGGTTAGTACTCTTGACATTGAAGTTACTAACCAGGGTTCAAATCTCATTAGCAACCACATGGGATAGCCTAGTGGCCAGGGCAGTGTGTCCCCCAGGTGCAACCCAGGTTTGAATCCCCCCTTCCCCCTGGAGTTGCATTATTATGGGGAGCCTCACCCCCTTTGTGTGAGGCATCTTGGATTTGAATTTATGTTCTTGAGGTACATGCTAAGGTTTAATTTTTTTGATTGAGTATATATTCAACAACGAGTCATTGGTATAGTGGTTATTTCTCTAGACTTTGAGGTTAGAAACCTGAGTTAAAATTCCACTAGGCTCTCTTTTTTGTAGAATTTTTATTCTTGAGTTACTGTAGCTTTTTGGTTGATGTTTTAGCTTTTCTTCTCTTATTTTGATGTTTTTCATTATTCAGGTGCGGTTTAATTGATATGAGTTGATGTTTTGTAGTTTTTTTGGGTGATATGAATTGATATTTGTAGTTTTTTAAAATAATTTTCTCAGGTTGAATTTTTTCCATTTTCCAGCCGAGGTTTTGGTAATTGAAGTTGATGTTTGCAGTGTCTTTTTTCTTATGTTGATGTTTTTCATTTTTCGGATGAGGTTCAAATGTTAATGTTGTAGTTTTTTTGGGTGATATAAGTTGATGTTTGTAGCTTTTAAACAAAAATACATTTTTTTTATGTTTTTTGAACTTCAAAGTGAATAATTTATACTCTTGAGGTATTGTAGTTTTTTTTTATGTTTTTCATTTTTCGGGTGAGTTTTAGTTGATATGAGTCGATGTATTATAGTTTTTTTTGGGTTTATATGGGTTGATATCTTTAGTTTTCATGTTGATGTTTTCACTTTCTATGTTAGCTTTTGGTGATAGGAGTAGTTTTTTTGGTGATATGGTTGATGTTTTACAATGTTTTTTTCCTCATGTTGACGTTTTTTCAGTTTCCGGGTGAAGTTTAGATGATAATAATTGATGTTTTTAGCTTTTGGGTGATATATGTTGATGTTTGAAGTTTTTTTAAAATGATAATGAGCAAAGTACTAATATGACCCTATGTTTTAATGGTTTGTGCTGATATGACCCTGTAAAGTTTGAAAGTGCTATTGTAGCCATGTGTTTTGCATCAAAAGTGCCGATATAACCCTGTGGTACTATTCCGATGTTAACTTTGTAATTTTCGGCATTGACCAAAAATAAAAAGACTAAAATACCCCTAGTTTTCAAATTACAAATCTAATGACTAAAATACCCTAGATTTCTTCCTCTTCACCACCACTATCACCACATCCGCCATTATCACTGCCGCCGGCCACCACCATCCACCGACACCACCACCAGCCACCACCAGCCACCTCCACCACCTGAACCTAAACCTAGCTTCGCCACCACCACCAGCCATCGCCACCACCACCAGCCACAGCTACCACAACCCGCTCCAGTGATACCTAAACCTAGCTCCGCCACCACCACCAACCATCGCCACCACCACCAGCCGCATCCACCACTGTCATCACTCTCTCCAGCCACCACCACCACTCGTCCCAACCATCACCAACACCACCCGCCCCAGTACTCGTCCCAACCACTACCACCACCGCTCAACCCTAGTCCCATCACCGCTCGTCCCTAGCCCCGCCACCACTCGTCCCTAGCCCCGCCACCACTCATCCTAACCACCGCCACCATCGCTCGTCCCTAGCCCCGCCACCACTCGTCCCAACCACCACCACCACCGCTTAACCCTAGTCCCGACACCGCTCATCCCTAGCCCCACCACCACTCGCCCCAACCACCACCACCACTGCTCAACCCTAGTTCCACTATCGCTCGACCCTAGCCCCGCCACTACTCGTCCTAACCACCGCCACCAACACCGCTCAACCCTTCCCCCACCCCACCATCGCTCAACCCCAGCCTCGTCACCGCCACCGCTCAACCCTAACCTAGTCTCGCCACCGCGCTCCACCTCTCCCCCTTTCCTAGCCCCGCCACCGCGCTCTACCTCTCCCTAGAACGCCGATTGGAAACCCGATTAGAATGTCACTTTGATTCACCTCCACTGCCGCCTTCGACTCACCTCCGACGTAAATAGGTAAATAGTATAGACGGTGGAACCTGCAGTGGAGCCCTAAATGGACCCCACCAAATACAAAAGAATCCAACCCTAGGCTACATAGTAAACCTAAGGAGTAAAATCCGAAAGAGGTAGGGGGGGGAATAGTAGAGTGTAAATCCGGAAGACAACACTCAACTATCCCCCCCCTTTTGTCCAAATAAAATAACAACCAACCCAATGCAAGATAGGCGAGCAGAGGGAGCACAAAAACAACCTGGAAAAACACAGGCAATAACCCAAATGATGGGGTGAGAACAAACTCACTACCCATAAACCAATCCGCTTCTACCCCTAACAAATGGGGCCTTCTTCAATCCAATTCCGAAATGCAACCGAGAGGGGCTCGGGTCTTGAATTAATGTAGTTGATGGATCGTTGATGAAGGGACTAAGAACCAAGAATGGATAA
The DNA here is from genome assembly GCA_037428765.1 of Rubia yunnanensis. Classification (NCBI taxonomy): domain Eukaryota; kingdom Viridiplantae; phylum Streptophyta; class Magnoliopsida; order Gentianales; family Rubiaceae; genus Rubia; species Rubia yunnanensis. The sequence goes on along the minus strand of CM075071.1, from coordinate 72,725,852 downwards.
TGAGAGAACCCTAACGCAGCCGAGATTGTCTCGGGTCTTGGATGTCGCATAAAGTTGAAGCCGATGAACCAAATGGACAGCCGCTTCTACCATATACATCCCTAAGATGAAGAAAGAGGGATGTTATTGGCCTTCTGACATTCTCCTTTTGCACCGAAGCCGATCCTGTGGGCTAAGATTAATGAGGCCGTGCCTCCAACCTTAGTGTCTCCCAGTGAAATCAACTTCCGAAAGATGTGAGAATGGATGCACTTCTACCGCGTGCACCAAGCGTGGCGAGTATGTACTCGCCCACTCCATTTTGAGCAAATGGACAGCTATATGCTATTTTAACACAGAGTGTAGCGCGAGCATAAAGCGCATAAATAACCGTCAAATCAGTAGTAAAAAACTAGGCTTAGGAGAAAGAGTATGAGGACGGAAATCCTTACTCTAAAACCTATTGCCTCCTCCTGAATATCGAGCTGCAAGTGCCAAAAGAAATCCAAGAAAAAACCATAGGCCAATTAGGACTCCATCGAGCACAAAAAACAGCCTCTCCCGGCGCTGAGAACCGCATCAACCTTCAGTGAAAACCGCGCCAGAAGATCCAAACCGTGTCACAACGTTCCAGCCTTCACTCGCCAAAACCATCTCATTGCTGGCATCCTGCCTCCCTTCGAGCGTAGCGGATTCCAGCGCCACGCCTGACGCCAGCACAGCGCCAAGAATGAAGCACCGTGACCCGAAATGTGAAGCACCCAGCACATTGCCTCCAGCACCCTTCAACCTTGCTGCCAGCATCCTTCAATCTCCAAGCAGCCTCTCCATTTAGAACAAGTGCTCATCCGGAAACAGTCTATTCATCACCATGTAGCAATCCTTCATGATGATTTTCACCACTCTTTCCGAACTTGGTTGAGCACCATCCATAACCACATTGTTCCTTTCCCTCCAAAGGCGATAAACCGTGGTGATCAAGGCTAGTATACCAAACTTCTTTCGCATCTTGGAGCCCTTTACTTGCCTCTTCACCCAAGTCATGGAACTTTGGATTGAATTAGTTCGTCTCCTTAAACCAATCCAAGTCCGAATACGCCCCCAAACAACCTCAGAAAATTCACATTTGAAAAACAAATGCTCATTTGTCTCCTCTTCCAAATGGCACAAGGAGCATATCTTCTCCATGCTATCCCCTTCATCCATCCGATGCTTATCTTTCGTATGAAGTCTCTGAATGACCGCCAACCAAGTGATGAATGAGAATTTCGGCGGAACGAATCCACGCCAAATACTGTTGAAAACCCTTTCACTTGATCGACCAACATCATAAACATTCGGGTATCTATGACGATGCATATGAAGATAAGCTGCACTAGTAAACTTTCCCGAGCCAGACCATACACCAAGATGGCCGATTACCTCTTGCAAGTCACCATTAAACATTGAAAACAATTCATCCCAAAGTTTGCAGAGGTCACCAAAATAGCTCGAGTATCGCTCTCCCAATCTTCCATTTGCAATTCTCGGATTTAATCCCCAAAAATCTACTCCCTGAAGGTAGTATGAGTGAATCCATCGGACCCAAAGGCTATCCTTTTTCAAGTGAACATCCCACAGCCTTTTAGCCATTGAGGCCCTATTCCACGTAACAAAGTCCCTCAAACCGAGGCCTCCAAAAGACTTAGGCGCACAAAGTTTCTTCCATGCCACCTTCGCCTTATGTTTTCCTCCCCATAAAAACCTTTTACATTTCTGTTCAAGAGCATCCATTACCGTAGTTTGTATAACGAAATTCTGGATCCAAAATCCCGCTATACCTCCAACAATTGATCTCACAAGTTCCAATTTGCCTGCATAGGAGAGGGTATGGCCCTTCCATTTAGCTATTTCCGAATCTACCTTTCCCAATAGTGTACCAAATTGTGTCACCTTCAACTTGCTAGAATCAAGTGGCACGCCTAGGTATCTAACTGGGAATGTCGCCCAAGGAATACCTGTGAAGCTCAAATCCTCCTTTATACCAACCCCAAAGAACTTCGACTTTGCTGCATTAATCCCCAAACCCGAAGTGCGCTCAAACTCATTCAGGGCGTCCATGAGTATATGTACAGAACTCTTGTTCGCCTTAGAAAAGAGCATGAGATCATCTGCAAAGGCCAAATGCGTGATCCGAAGAGTCTCGCATCTCGGATGGAATGTAAAATGCCTAGATGACGTCCTCCTTTTCAGTAGTCTCGATAAATACTCCATACAGATCACAAACAGGTGAGGCGACAAAGGATCACCCTGACGAATACCCCTCTGTCCCTGTAAGTGATCGCATAGTTTACCATTGACTGCGATCGAGAACGAAGAAGTGCACACACAGGTCATAATTCTGCTCGTTAGTCTTTCCAGAAATCCCAGTCCAAGTAAAACCTCTTCTAAGAAATCCCAAGAGACTGTATCAAACGCTTTTTGAAGATCCACCATAATCATACATCTGGGCGAATTTCGAACTCTGCCATATCCCCGGACAAATTCCTGCGCTAACATGACATTATCCGAGATGTTTCTGCCCTTCACAAATGCTCCCTGACTAGGGTCAATGATACCTGGTAAAATGCCTTCAATCCGATTCGCCATAATCTTCGTGATAATTTTATAGACCACATTGCAGCACGCAATTGGTCTGAAGTCGCCGACCTTCAGATTATCTGGCTTCTTCGGAATTAGAGCCACTGCAGTGTGATTAAGCTGCGCCAAAATGTCGCCTGTCTGAAAGAATTCCAGTACTGCAGCCGTAACTTCCTCTCCCACTGTATTCCACTGCTTCTTGAAAAATCCTGCCGTATAGCCATCCGGACCCGGAGACTTATCGTCCGCCATAGCAAATAGCGCCTGTTTAACTTCAATACTCGCCACATCCTGATCCAAGTAGGCTCTTTCCACCTCGGTAAGTTTCAGACTCTCATCAAATATGCTCGGATCCGTAGCCACTCTGTCCCTCTTCAAACCGAATAGTCCTTTATAAAACTCAGCAAATAACTCTCCCTTGCGACTATTGGAAGTAACAATCCGATTGTCACTGTCGATAATTGCAGGGATACCTCCTCCTTTTCGTGCAGAGACCATAGAGTGAAAATACTGTGATCCCTTATCCGCCTGAGTAATATGATTAATCCTTCCCTTTTGCGCAAGAAAGGAAGACTCCGCCAAATAAAACAACATTGCTTGCTTCTTCAACTTACGCAATGCCGCAACATCATCCTCCGAAGCATACTTAGCATTGAATTCATCGAAAGCCTTGTTGTACTCTGCATCTGCAGCCTTTGCCTTCTCGGAAATATGGCTTAAATCAAGTCGACCCAATTCCTTCAAGGGGTACTTCATACGAAATAATTTCCTAGTCACCGAGAACTGCTTAGTCCCTTCAACCGATGGACTCCAATAATCTTCTACAATCTGTCCACAACTCGGATGACCTAACCACATATTCTGAAAGCGAAAAGGCCTGCCCTTTCCATCAATCTCCTGTGACATATCCACCACCATGGGAGAGTGGTCTGATTGAGCCGAGATTGGTAAGAAGGTTGTACGACAGGCAGCTTCATCCCAACCGTGATTCAATAGCACTCTATCCAGCTTCCTCTAAATCTTCCAATCAGCACTATGCCATGTTAGATGTTCTCCCAAAGCAGGTGCATCCCTAAGTCCACACTTTACACAAACATCCTGAAATTCCCTCATCGGATACAGACTAGGTACATTAGTCCCATAATGATCGTCAACGCTAAGGATAGCATTAAAATCACCAAGGACCATCCAGGGCGTATTCAGGCTAGCTCCAAACGACTTCAACTCCTCCCATAGTGGCAAACGTGCCAAACGTCCTTCACTATGCCCATACACAAATGTGCAGAAAAACTCAATCCCAGAAACAAGATTACGAACTTTCAGATGAATACATTGCGGCGTTTTCCCTAGAACATCAACCAAGAAGCCTTTCGGATCCCAGATGATTAATATCCTCGAGTTCTGCCACAGTTCAAAATTGTGCGTAAACTTCCAACCCTTAAAACTTTTCAGAAAAATGCGCAACACCTTATCCTCCATTTTTGTTTCCAACAAACCACACAGACCAACTCTATTCGTGGAGATGATATTTTTCACCCACCTCCTTCTCACAGGGGCCGATAGACCCCTGACATTCATTGCTGATGTATTCATTGGGAAACAGAGGTCCCTTGTGGCTTCGGACCGCCGCCTTCAGTCGATTTACTTCCAGAACTATCCGAATGACTTCTTGTAGCTGATAGCATTCGCTGAAAAGGTTTCTGGATACCCTTCCCTTGCTCATTTAATCGAGTCCTACTCTTGCTTCTAGACCTAGTCAAAACCCCTGATGCGGAGGGAGGTCTACTCTTGCTCTTACTCCTGTGCAATCTTGGTATTTTAGAGCCCCAAGCATCCGGATGAATCATCTGCTTAGGTAGTTTACCCGCCCCTTCAATCGGGTTATCATCGTCACCAAAAGCTTGCTGTTTTTTATCGGATTCTATGGCCAAACTAGTGCTGGATTGCCTGCGCTCAGTGCTTCTACCGCGCGCAATTGGTGCTTGTTTTCCTACGCCAGCAGCTCCAGGCAGCGCACGGACAGAATTGGTGCCAACGCCACGCCCAGCGCCCACAACTTCTGGCGTTGATTGCCTTGATCCCGCGCCCGTGCCTCGAACTCCAGCGCCCTTGCTTGCAGCACCAGTGCTTATGGCAACGGGCGTAGGTGCTGCAGGCAGCGCAACAACGGCCCGATGATCATCATCCTGCACTCCCCGAATGGTTATTCCTGGCCCTTTTCTTGCACTTCCAACTTTCTCGATATTCTTGACTATGCTTTCAACTACTTTTCCTTTCCCTTTCCTTTGCCTTTCTACCTCCTCATTGTCCGAAGAGGCGTCCTCAATGGTGACACTCTCATTGCCTCCAACCGAATTTGAGTTATGATTATCTCCAGTAGTTGCAGCTTACATTTTCCGAACCCAAACATGATCATTGTGCCGAGTTCTCATATTTTTCTTACCTTTTGCTTTCACAAACTTACTCTCGGCCGTAGGCTTCATTGGTTGGTTATCCTTAGCATTCCAATAGTCATCGCACTCTTCCATTAGGTGATTGTTTTCGCCACAATTAGTGCACCAAGATCTACAATAATCGTAGATGATTTTCTGCACAAACAAATCACCAGATGGAATTCGAAAAGTCACCTCCTCCTTGAGCTTTCTTGATGTATCAATCCATACCAAGAGGCGTGCATAATAGCCCCTTAACTCCAGAGTGCCATTGTCCATAAGGATAGGCTCTCCTAGTGAAGTAGCAATTTTCTCTAAAGACTTCTTGTGCCAATACGCCTTTGGTAAGTGTTCCATCCTCAACCAAACTGGTTTAGTGGCTTGGATGGTCGCATCATATTGTCCGGATTCATCAACTAGCATCATGAACAACTTCTTTCCATGGAGATAATGATCAGGACCATTCATCACCTTGTCTCTATCCTCTGCACTGTTGAACTTGAACATGACGTATCCATTCTGCTTGGTCTGAACATTACACTGCACCTCCCACTTTGCTACCAACAATGTACGAATGGCATACATGCCTGGAAAGAAGCCCGGAAACACACCCAAGAATCCGAAAAATGGCTTATGTAGATCCTTATGAATCTCTTCATCAGTGAGCACAAAATCGACACTATCTCCATTGTTTGCAACAACTTCGATGTCCGACTTATTCATTAGAATCTCAGGATCATCCCATCTCCTTCTCCTCTCTAATTTCGGATCATTCCAGTCTCTTGGATGCACTTGCTGATTCTTCCTCTGATTGACATTCATATCGGCCATACCATCACCATTATTGTTCCTTTCACCCGATTTGGTTCCCATATTCTTCACCATTGTAATGGATGAATTCCGATAGAACAGATCGGATTCACCAAAACAACCAAATCACAAACGAAAACAAACAAACCGATCGGAAAATCACCAATCGAAAGCACACCAACAATAAATAAAGCTTGCACTCAAAATCGAAAAACCCTAGGATTAATCGGTTTCAAGAACAAACTTCATACAAAACCGAAATCACCAATCACTAAACAACTTCAAGAACATGCAAAACATGCACCAAAAGCTTGAAATCAAAACCGTAATCCACCAATGTGAAAACCGATTTCGAAAACAAGCAAGAACAATACTTGAATCAAAACCGATTTAAAACTTAAGAGAAATCGGATCAAGGAGTGATCTTAAAACCGAAATCTTGAAAGCACTAGATCGGATGCACACATACATAAAATCATGCTCCAAATCGAAATTCAAACAAAACTCAAGAAAGATGGATCGAATAAACCTGGAAACCGTGAAAACCGTGATCTCCAAGCAAACCGAACTCAAATCTTGTGTCCGAAGTTGGATTCCGATCAAACTCCAAGCTTGGTGCCAAAACCGATCCAAGTTGTAGGAATTTGATTATAATTCGTGCTGAAAATTATAATCAAAACCTTTATACTCCCTTGCACACACCAAATCCCAATCCAAATCGAAGAAAGATTGAGTTTTTCAATCAAACTCCTTGTCGAACTAGGACTCAAGTGAAGAACAATTGCAATCTCCCTCCCAAATCCTGATCCGAAACCAAATCAACACTCCAAATCCAGATCACGATCAAGATCCACCAAGAACCCTCTTTGCCGAATTCAAACCCTACTCCAAAGCCAATTTAGATCAAAAACTCACCACGAATTGCATATAGTTTTGTGCGGAATCCAGTGTAGAATCCGTTAAACCATAATTCATCGGTGGATTGTTAATGAAATTGAAGAAATCGGCTTCCAGAAGATGGAAGAAAGGCTGCGCCTTTTTTCTTCTTTTTTTTCGCCCCAGAGCTAGAGAGAGAATTTTCAGAGCTCTTTCGAGTTCGACTCACCTCCGCCACCATTTCAGGTGGTGGTGCCCAAGATAATGATTGCCTTTTAGTGTCCTATATATAATAGGGCTCTCCCATATTCTCACTTCACTATTTTTCTCAAATTGCTCCCAAATCTAGGGGTTACGACCCTTTTCTGTCCGCGTGGTTTTCCGACGATCTTTCTCAGAAAATCTCAAGTTCTTTTTCCATCCACTCTACCAGTAATTTCCCTTTCCCTTAACCATTCATTTCAAATTTATAATGTCGCGAACACCGTCGTCGGGGAAGAACTCCATTCCGGCCTATTTCTCGACTGCTTCTACCACTATTAGAGTAGAGAATTCTCGTCTTCAGGACTCCGGCGCTATTCTTTCATTAGCGGTCGATTCCCTTCTGAAGGGTTCAGAGGCTGGGGAAAGCTCTACCAGTTGCTCAGCGCTGCCTCAGGGTTACTGCAGGAAGTGGGTTTCTTTGAGGTCCCGGGTTCCCAAGTTGGGCCAGAGTTCAGGAGGACAAGGATGGTCGTCCTTATTTCTTCGAAAAGATTCTATCTCCCATCCTCGAAAGCCATCCACACCCCGTGGATCCGGAAGTCGCTGAACTATTGAAGACGCTACCTCTGTGGGTCTGGCTCTCAAAGGATTTATGGTTGGAAGTGCTTCGAGTAGATGAAAATTTGAGGGATACAAGGCCCGGTCGATGCACAATTTATGACCTTCACCTTCAGTTTGGTCTATGTTTCCCCTTGCCACTCATCCTCTCTTATCTTCTCACAAAGCACTGGATAAGTCTGGCCCAAGTGTATTCGAACGTCATTCTCCTCGCCATAGCTTTCCTGACTTGATGTAATAGCCTGGGCATCGGACCCCACTATGAGGTCTTTCGATCTCTATAGTATCTCTCTGGGAGTAAGCCTATGGTGCATTTGGTCGGGGGTCAAGATACAAAGCATGTAGGGAACGTAACCCCGTGCAATAAATTCTCAAACCATCATGTAAAAATCTCTTCTAAATATAAAGGGTGGCACATATCCCCCATTCACACGTTGGAGAAAGAGGCTGAGGAGTACAATGTTCCCGATTGTAATCTGAAGCCCAAGTTCAAGAATCCTTCCATCTATGTTACTCCGGAGGATGTGATAGCTGGTAGAGATCTGCTGCTGAGTGACCCCCTCAATATTTCGAGGAATTTTAACTTTGTCTGGATGGAGGAGGTATATGACTGGATCTATCACCAAACTTCAGTCTTGATGGAACCCCTTCCTCTAGCAGAAACTGTGAAACCTCCTTCCGACAAGGGGAAGAAAAATGAATAGTTCAAAGGATAAGAAGGGGGAAGGATCTGGGGGCGCTCAACTCAAGAAGGAAAAGTCAAAGAGGAAGGCCTCTTCAATTGATGGTGAAGACGCTTTGAAAAAGCCAAAAAATAGAAAAAGAAGGTTGATAGCTTGAAAACTTCACGGTATGCCTCGAAGCCCGTGGAGGCGGAGGTGGAGCGTGCCAGGGTGAGCAATTTTGGGGAGTCACCCATTGGGATTTCTTCCTCCCCCTCCAAAGGTGTTTGCGACACCCTTAGTTTATGCTTTAGTTGTCTTTAATTTTATGTAATCCTCTTTTACTTTATTTATGTTGGGTAATTTGTGCTTTTCCTTTTTCGCTTTTTTTAGTGGATTTTGCTGCTACTCTTTTCTTCAAAAATGAGATAGAGGCGGAGACAGTGTTTGAAGAGGCCTCTCCCGAGGTCCCTCACAACCATCCAATTCCAAGCCCCATCCAACTGGAAGCCCAGTCTGAGATTCAATCGAAGCTCCAAGATGAAACAACTAGGAGCAAACAGGGTCGTGATGGTACCTCCCTACCCCAGCTTCCCCACAAAGGCCAAGAATTGATGCGGCCCCCCTCCTTTCAACCACCAACCCGAACCTAGTCTGTCTTGGAACACCAGCTTGGGGACTAGCCACCTCTTGGGGAGGAGCAACTTGCCCTTCCGAGTGCGGAGGGTCGCTCTTTGACCCTTGTCTGGGGGGTACATTTATCGGTTACTGTAGATTCTATTGTTCAGGCCTATATAGACAAGGTTCAGGAGGCCGAACAGGCTACTGCTAAGTCTAAAGAGCTTAAATGGGAGTTGCGCAAGGTTGCTTCCCAATACAAAGGAGATCTAGAGAAGGTGGCCTCTGATTACAAGGTCGATCGTGCTATTGCTGCCCTTGCCCACCAGGCGGAGCTGGAGAAGTAGGCTCTTGTTCACAAAGGGGAGGTCGAGAAACAGGCCATCGAGAAGGAGAATGTTTTGAAAGAGCTCGAGCTGAAACTCTCGGAGGCCCATGTGGAAATTTCCAAATTGTCTACCCCATGCTCTCCCGAGCAACAGGCTTCCACTTTTGAGGCCTATACTAATAGTCTAGTGAAGACCCAGGGGTTCCGGGATTTTTTCTCCGACCTCTCCACGGTTTTTGTTGGGGTTACCTGGAACAATTTGGCTCGTTCCATTTCCAAGGAGCTCCCAGCCGAGTACGCTAATATGCTGGATGTTTATAAGAACAACTCAGAGTCCAAACAACTGAGCCATCTCTGGTGACAGTTGATGTGTCCATTTTAGGCGCATTATTTAGTAGTATTTAGGATCACTTTTGTGCTCTTTTATTATTGAGAGCTTGTGTTTTACCTTGAAATTCACTTAGGAGAGGTAAAAGCAACTTTGTACTCTTTTACCTCTTTTAAGTGGATTTTGTGTGACAAGGGAAGAACACGGAACCAACGAAGACCGGAAGACATTGAAGACTATACTTTCGAAGACTTTTGGATACTCACTTCGAAGACATGAAGACCGGAGGCCGTTGAAGACCATTTTTGGAGCCGTTGAAGACTTGAAGATCGAGAGGGATGGCTATGAAGAAAACAAAGAAACAATGCAGAATTCTGGCTCCCGTCGCGACACCGTCGCGACACCATCGCGAGTCGGGACATCATCGCGAGTCGCGACGAACACCGTCGCGAGTCGCGACGGACGGGTGGCCAGAAATCAACTTTATCTTCTTCTGCCTATAAATACTACTCTTTTTCCCTCTTCTTTCCAAGCTTTTCCAGGCGCGTTTTCTCTGGTTTTGGGCGCCAATTTTAGGTTTTTCTTCTTCTTTCTTTTCTTAGTTTTCTCTTAGTTTGATTATGTCTTTTGTTGTTGTTCTAGAGTAGTTCTTGTTCTTGGGAGCAAAGGATTGAAGCTTCCACTATCTATGTAGCAAGAATTCATTTATATCTATCTATTTGGTATTTTTGCTATTGTGCATTTATTGTGCTTTGAATGTTAATTGTTGATTGCATTGATGTTATTGAGAGCTTGATGATATGAAATGCTTGGATTAATTGCTAGCTAGGGTTTGGGGGATTTGGGTTAATTTCCCCCCTGTTCTTGTTAGCAATGTGAGAGTATGAATTAGAGCTTTTGATTGTGTTAGTGTGTTGACAATGTGCTAGGCGAATGTGATTGATGTCGAACTCTTCGTCATGTTCGTTTGTGTAGCAAACGAGAGAGTCATATGCTCGCGGATGAATGTGCGTTGCACGTTCATCCAATCTCGTGTAATTGCATGAATTGGTTCAATGCCTAGTCACGGTGTAGTGGTCATAGGCATTGCCAAGCTTGTTGGTCCTTCGTGCTAAATGCCACCAATGACACCTTGAGTCGTGGTCGCGACTCGGGAGCCATTGGTGAGGTTTGACGAGAGATGTCGAACTCACTCTCGCAAACTACGAACTAAGAAGGATAGGAGTTTAGTCTCCACGACAAGTAGTTGAAGTATTGGATAGGTGATTTAAACTCATTCTTGAAGCATTTGTTATTTGGAGTTTATGTACTCTTGACGGTGTGTTTCACTGCATGTATGCCATGAGTGGTTTGAGCATAGGGAGTGCTTGTGTGGTTGAATTGCTTAGGTGTAGGAACGTGACGAATTCCGTAGCGCCTTTGCATGAAGATCTACGAGCATGAACTTAGAACTCCTTGTGGTGTGTGTGTTGTGGTACTTGCTAGATGGGGTGTGTGATTGTTGGGTCATGAATGCTATATGATGGAATGTGTGAATGATTCGATGAACTACATTAGATGTGGAAGTGGATATCCGTTGCCCCCAAGGCATTTTATCTTTGTAGTTTAAAACCCTTTTCTTAGTTTAGTTTGATGATTAGCATAGTCACTTGACGTTGCTAGTTATCCTGTCTTTTTACTTTCGTAACTTAGGAACCAACCAACCAACCAACCCCCCCCCTTTTACATTGCTTTTAAGTGTGTGTAAATATAGTTACTCCTAGCCTAGTATATCAACCATTTTGTGCGTAGACGCTTAGGAAGATCCCTCTTCTCATTGGACGACCCCGATTTGCCACTATCTACCTAGTTGTAGAAAGTAAGCATTGAGGGCTTATAAATTATCTTTTGGCGCACGGGCGCGACGACCGCTTCGCCAGTCAAAATGGCGCCGTTGCCGGGGAAGAGGCATTTATTCTTAAGTATTTAGGTGTATTTGGTTGTGTATTAGCTAGTTGTTTTTATTTTCCACTACTTGGTGGTTGTTTTTGTTCGGAGTAGGTATTGCTCGAGTTCTTGGTAATTTATTTTATCGAGAATCCTTGCAGTATGATTCCGAACTTTTGAAAAATAAAAAAATTAAAATTTTTTTTTTCTTAATGGAGCGTCTCACCTTGAGGGAACTCATGATGAGAAGAGAGGCTCAACAAGCAAGGTTTTGTAGGATATGTCATTCCGATCATCCTACCGAATCTTGCCCTTTGTTGTGGGAAGAGCACTATGACCGAGAAAGAACCCTTGGTTTCCAAAACCAAGGGTACTATGAAGAGTGCTATCAAGAGGTAGGAGATATTGGTTTTCAAGGGCAAGAAGCTCATGAATGCTATCCATACCACAACTCTTACAATCCGGAATGGAGTGGTAGTCCGGATTCGTGGTATGAGAATGAGCCGGAAAACCAATATTACGAGCAACCTAGTTGACCATCACCACCCTATACCATACCCCAAAACCAAGCCCAACAAGGAAGTTCAAGTTTGACACGTGAGGATGTCTTAAATACCATAGCAAACTTGAACTCCTTCACTAGTGAAGAGCCGGATACCCAGCTCTCCTCTAGCGTTGAGGCCATTGAGGGGCATGTGAGGAACATATTAGAGGTATTGGCCCGAATGGAAGCTCGTGATTCCGAAAACACACCTTCCCAACTTGAACTCGATGATTCGGTGAGTGAAGTCACCAATAAAAATGATTTTGAGTTTGAAAGGGATGAGGAGTTGGTTGTAGAGGATAGAAAAATGGAGGAAGAGGTGATAGTGCTACATTATCCATTAGCATTGTCACCCCTTCTCCCACCTAGTGAACCAACTCTAATATTTTTGGAAGTTTTGAGGGAAACGAGAGAGGAGCCAAAAGACTATCCCAAGCTTCCTAACCACTTAATTCCCTTTGAACCATCTCCACCTCCACAAGACTTTCCTCTTGGAAGTTTTGTGCCCCCACCTCTCTTATTTTGGATGCTCATGGTGAAGAGCTTCAAGCCTTCACCATACGGATAACATTAGGGTCGTGCCGACGACCTTAAAAATACGGAGCTTCGTCGTGCCGACGATGTTAAATAAATTCGGCATTTCTTTTAGTTTTTGTTTCTTAGTTTGTTTTTGTTGTTGTTTTGTTTTGTTCTTTTTATGGCATGTTTTTCTATGATTTTGTAGCAACATGAAGTGCATTGCAATGAAGGAGATGAAGGAACGAGATCAATGAACGAGGGAAGCAAGCTTGGACAGTTGGTAAGAAAATAGAAAAAAAAAATTTTAAGCCTGGGATACCCTGCCGTCGCGAGTCGCGATGGGCTTCGTCGCGAGTCGCGACGAACAGGGGAGCAAAATCCACTCCCAGCGCCAACTTTCCGCGAGTCGCGATGACTTCGCGAGGCTCGTCGCGAGTCACGACACCCTTCGTCGCGAGTCGCGACGAGCTCAGAAAATTTTGAGCTTCCGGACTCCACTTTCCGCGAGTCGCCCTGACGTCGCGAGGCCCGTCGCGAGTCGCGACCAACCACGTCGCGAGTCGCGACGAGCTCAGAAAAATTTGAGCTCCCGGACTCCACTTTCCGCGAGTCGCGATGGCGTCGCGAGGCTCGTCGCGAGTCGCGACGCCCTTCGTCGCGAGTCGCGACGAGCTCAGAACATTTCGAGCTCCCGGACTCCACTTTCCGCGCGTCGCGATGACGTCGCGAGGCGCGTCGCGAGTCGCGACGTGCTCAGTAATTTTTGAAAATTTTTTGAGCCCGGATTTCAAATTTCCAAGCTTCCAAGTTTCCAAATGATTTTAAACATTGCATGATCCTTCCTTCTTCTCCACCCAACACTCCCAAGAACATCACATACCTCTCATTTCTTCCACCATCCTACATATATTGGCATATGAACATTCTTGCATCTTTATAGTACATTTATTGATTGTAGTATGCCGACTACATCATTATGATCGTAAGTTCTTATCCTATAATGATGCTTGTATACATGTCAATATATGTTAGATATTTTTCATGCATAATCTTATAGTGGTGATTGAGGGTTGATTGGTTGTTCTTTGACAATACTATGGTTATTAACTCTTGATGCTAAACCTAGTATTACATATCCTTATGTACTTGTGAGTTTAATGTGTTCTTCGTGGTGTAGTCTTGATCAAACGGCGCCATGGAGACAATGTTTTTCTCGAGGGGTGAGTTCTTCTACGGCATTTTTTTGCTCACCCTTCCGGTTCCGAAACCTATCTCGGGACCATCCAAGTACTTGGATATCGCCATATCACCGGCGAATTGCGGAGACACGGGTGTCACTCTAACTCCCTTACCTTGGTTTTTATTGTTCTTGCCTTACGTGTTTACATTTCGGGCAATGTAATGTTTTAAGTGTGGGGAGGGGTTAGAGGATTCACATGCATGCTACATTGTTTTGGAATGCTTTTTGCTACTTTTCATTGGAAAAACATGAGAAAAAGAAGAAAAAAATATAGAAAACAAAAAGAAAAAAAATTGGAAAAAGAAAAAGAAAAAAAAATAAAAGAAAAAGAAAACCCGCTAAGTTGAAAACCCGAGAGGGCAACTTAGGCAACATTGGGGGCCCGGATAGGTCGAAAACCCTTAAAGGGCGGCCTAGGCAAAAATGAGAGGCTAAAATGTGCGGAAAAAGGTGAGATGTGAGCTAAAGAACCATGATGTGTGGCTAGGATGAAAACTCGAAAGAGCTCCTAGGCAAAATGAGAGAAATTGAGAGAAATTGAAAAATGCTATGATTTTACTCAATTGCCGGCGTTGGAGTCATAAGGTTGCGGTTGTCACACGGATGGATCGGGTAGCTCAATATCTTTAGACCTCTTGGGATTGGGTAGCTTAGTGGGTTAGGAAACGAAGTATGGTTATGAAATTCTTGATCTCTTTCTACTTCGTTTTTGGTTGATATATTGGCATTAGGTGAAGCATGTGTTTAAAATTTCCTCTATGGTTTTAGCTTCATTTTGTGTCATTGGATTCTGGGAATATCAATTCTGGGCTGTGAAATATTTTTATGGGTAGTGAATTGATAAGTGGTAGGTTTGGTTAGATTTAGGATTGGGGATGTGTGTGTGCAAAATTCTCATGTGAGCCTTTATTTTGGGATTTTTGAGATTGAGAGTTTTGGTGAGGCTTTGATTGGGGGATTAGTTTAGGTTTTGGGATATATCATTTACTCCGTATGCTTGAATCTTTTCTTACTCGAGGGCGAGTAAGGTTTAAGTGTGGGGAGGTTTGATATGTCCATTTTGTGTGGTTATTTTGGGGGTTTTAGGATGTGGATATGCCATTTTCTCCGTATGCTTAAATCTTTTCTTACTCGAGGGTGAGTAAGGTTTAAGTGTGGGGAGGTTTGATGTGTCCATTTTAGGCGCATTATTTAGTAGTATTTAGGATCACTTTTGTGCTCTTTTATTATTGAGAGCTTGTGTTTTACCTTGAAATTCACTTAGGAGAGGTAAAAGCAACTTTGTACTCTTTTACCTCTTTTAAGTGGATTTTGTGTGACAAGGGAAGAACACGGAACCAACGAAGACCGGAAGACATTGAAGACTATACTTTCGAAGACTTTTGGATACTCACTTCGAAGACATGAAGACCGGAGGCCGTTGAAGACCATTTTTGGAGCCGTTGAAGACTTGAAGATCGAGAGGGATGGCTATGAAGAAAACAAAGAAACAATGCAGAATTCTGGCTCCCGTCGCGACACCGTCGCGACACCATCGCGAGTCGGGACATCATCGCGAGTCGCGACGAACACCGTCGCGAGTCGCGACGGACGGGTGGCCAGAAATCAACTTTATCTTCTTCTGCCTATAAATACTACTCTTTTTCCCTCTTTTTTCCAAGCTTTTCCAGGCGCGTTTTCTCTGGTTTTGGGCGCCAATTTTAGGTTTTTCTTCTTCTTTCTTTTCTTAGTTTTCTCTTAGTTTGATTATGTCTTTTGTTGTTGTTCTAGAGTAGTTCTTGTTCTTGGGAGCAAAGGATTGAAGCTTCCACTATCTATGTAGCAAGAATTCATTTATATCTATCTATTTGGTATTTTTGCTATTGTGCATTTATTGTGCTTTGAATGTTAATTGTTGATTGCATTGATGTTATTGAGAGCTTGATGATATGAAATGCTTGGATTAATTGCTAGCTAGGGTTTGGGGGATTTGGGTTAATTTCCCCCCTGTTCTTGTTAGCAATGTGAGAGTATGAATTAGAGCTTTTGATTGTGTTAGTGTGTTGACAATGTGCTAGGCGAATGTGATTGATGTCGAACTCTTCGTCATGTTCGTTTGTGTAGCAAACGAGAGAGTCATATGCTCGCGGATGAATGTGCGTTGCACGTTCATCCAATCTCGTGTAATTGCATGAATTGGTTCAATGCCTAGTCACGGTGTAGTGGTCATAGGCATTGCCAAGCTTGTTGGTCCTTCGTGCTAAATGCCACCAATGACACCTTGAGTCGTGGTCGCGACTCGGGAGCCATTGGTGAGGTTTGACGAGAGATGTCGAACTCACTCTCGCAAACTACGAACTAAGAAGGATAGGAGTTTAGTCTCCATGACAAGTAGTTGAAGTATTGGATAGGTGATTTAAACTCATTCTTGAAGCATTTGTTATTTGGAGTTTATGTACTCTTGACGGTGTGTTTCACTGCATGTATGCCATGAGTGGTTTGAGCATAGGGAGTGCTTGTGTGGTTGAATTGCTTAGGTGTAGGAACGTGACGAATTCCGTAGCGCCTTTGCATGAAGATCTACGAGCATGAACTTAGAACTCCTTGTGGTGTGTGTGTTGTGGTACTTGCTAGATGGGGTGTGTGATTGTTGGGTCATGAATGCTATATGATGGAATGTGTGAATGATTCGATGAACTACATTAGATGTGGAAGTGGATATCCGTTGCCCCCAAGGCATTTTATCTTTGTAGTTTAAAACCCTTTTCTTAGTTTAGTTTGATGATTAGCATAGTCACTTGACGTTGCTAGTTATCCTGTCTTTTTACTTTCGTAACTTAGGAACCAACCAACCAACCAACCCCCCCCCCCCCCTTTTACATTGCTTTTAAGTGTGTGTAAATATAGTTACTCCTAGCCTAGTATATCAACCATTTTGTGCGTAGACGCTTAGGAAGATCCCTCTTCTCATTAGATGACCCCGATTTGCCACTATCTACCTAGTTGTAGAAAGTAAGCATTGAGGGCTTATAAATTATCTTTTGGCGCGCGGGCGCGACGACCGCCCGCGCCAGTCAACAGTCCATCCAATATGTGGGAATTAAACTCCCCCTACTCGACTATTTGAAGGCTTCCAGCAAGTACTTCTCGGCGAAGGAAATCCACAACCTGGAGGTGGACAAAGACATTGAGTGGAAGATTCGGATCCCCTTATCACTCTGAGGTCTCGGCGCAGGCCTGCCCCCTCAAGTTCTTCCCAGGAGACCCCTAGCATAGGAAAAATTGTATGAAATATTCCCCTTTGGGGCTCCTGGTGTACCTTTTTTTAAATTATTAATAAGGACTTTCCTTTTCTCATACATTTCTATTTCTCCTTTTGTCTTTTGTAGACTTTAGACTTAGTACCTTTTCATACCCCCCCCCAATCTGCAAAGGGTACTTCCTTCGACTAATACTTTCAAGTCATGAAGGAATGGTATCACCGGATCGAGGAATGGGCTTGGGAGCATCGAATTAAGGCATCCTGGTTTTGGTACAAGTTTGTATGGCTAGAAGAGGAGCTTCGAGCTGCGTATAAGGAATTGGGCTTATAGCGCAGTAGACTCCACGAAAGGCAGCAGGAACTCCTCGACGCGTTAAGTCGTTCGAGGGAGGAAAGGGATTCCTTAGCTGCTACAAAGGATGAAATTTTGGGAGATTTTCTTTTTCTTGAAGCCCGGCATAATGAATTTCTAGAGAAGATAACTACCAAAGCCGGGTTCACCTCAATGCATGAATGTCTTATGGCTGCCAAAGCCTATAAAGCCAATGGGGGCATCATTTTCTCGACCCAATAAGTCTATCAAAAGTTACCGCCGTGCGGCTCAAGTGGCTCGAGAAAATGTAGAGGTGGCTCAAGCAGCCCTAACAACTGCTACCAAAAAACCTAGGCAGTGGAAATAAGAAGTCCGAAAATATCAGCAAGACCCGGTCCCTTCCTTGGAGCAAACCATTAAGAAGAATCAGGGCCTCATCTTTGTTGATTGTAAGGACAAAGAGAAGGTTGATAAAGATCTTTCCGAACTGTACACAACATACTAGGCAACAACCAACAACCTTCGAGTGTATAGGCTCTGACTCAGGACAGTTGAAGCTCCACTAATTGAAGATTTTGAAGACTCTCTTCGAGAGACAATTAATATTATGCAGCAGAAGCACATTACTCAGAATCCCAAGTATTGCAAAGCGTGTAAGAAGGCTAGGAGGTGGCTGGACAGGGTGCAAAAAGTGAAAATGGGGGCTTCAAGTTCCCGTATTACCCCTTAGAGAATCGAGACTTTAGGATCTGGTGAAGCCAATCCTCCCACAGCTTCGACTCGAAGAACTAACACATGAAACAATTTGATTGGCACCACTGGCCGAGTGAGAGGTTCTTCGTCCAGTGGGAGAGTTAATACTACTAGCCGAAGTCGACCACAGTCCATCGACGACGAAGAAGAACCTTTAGTTAGGAGACCCCGATGCTGGGTCTTAGGGTTCCTGTATTTTTCATCCGGAGGCCAGTAGCGTAGGTCCCCTAGAAGTTTTCCTACTTTGTAAAATAGTTGTAATTTATTTCTGTGTACTTGTAAGTCATGCAAGCTTAGTATTGTAAAATAATAGTTTTCTATTTTCTTCATTGTGAGAGCATTTTTTTCCTTTTTAGGTGGGGCAATCGCCCCCAAGCTAAATTTCTTTAACTTGTTTCTTTTTCCACTAGTCCTCGATCAAACTATGCTAACTCTTTCGAGCAACTTACATGGTCTAAGCCTTGCATGTTTTCTGTGCATTCGAGGTAACTTTGTTGGTCCTTAGGTCTATGCCTTGGGCGCTTGTTGCGTGTTCGATGAGGCTTTGTTGGCCCTTCAAATATTTTACAAGATTTGTGCCTTGGGCGCTTGTTGCACGTTCGATGGGGCCTTGTTGGCCTTCGAATATTTTACAAGGTATGTACCTTGGGTGCTTGTTATGCATTCGATGGGGCTTTGTTGGCCCTTCGAATATTTTACAATGTCTGTGCATTGGGTGCTTGTTGTTCGTTCGGTGGGGCTTTGTTGGCCCTTCGAATATTTTACAAGATTTGTGCCTTTGGCGCTTGTTGCGTGTTTAGCGGGGCTTTGTTAGCCCTTTGAATAGGAGTTTCTCCAATTTTAGGAGAGTTGAAACTAAGAACTTTTTTATAAGTAACGCGTTCTGATACAAAACTGCCAAAGGCAATTGAGTCCTCTCAGTTTACAATGCTATCAAACCGAGGGTCTCCTCCGACCCAAAAGTGCCTCTAAGCAGGCCATTTTTTAACCTTCCCAAGCCTATTGGGATTTTGGAGAGTAATACCTTCTAAGGTTGGAAATGTTCCATCTGCGTGGAATCACTTCACCTTGGAGGGTTTCTAACTCATAACTACCTCTCGAGCTGGCTTCAACAACTCGGTAAGGTTCTTCCCAGTTCGCTGAAAGCTTTCCCTACGGCTCTCTATGACTCTTCTCATTCCTTCTCATCACGAGGTCTCCTTTGGAAAACTGGGTTTTTTGGACTCTCCGATCGTGATACTGCTTAATCCTTTCTTTTACCCTGACTTCATGGAGGTTTGCCTTTTCTCTTTTCTCTACGAGGAGGTCCAGGTCCAAGTGGCGCTGCTCATGATTGTCTTCATGTCGTCTATTTCTTATAGAAAACCTTCAAAAAGTAGGCAACCTTATCTCCGCTGAAATGACCGCCTCGGACCATAAACTAGGTCATATGGGGTTTCTCCCAAAGTAGAAGATTATGTTGTTCAGAATGACCAAAGTACACACGGTAACTCACTAATCCAGTTCCCGCCTGCACCTTTGAGCCTCGACCAAATGCCACTGACAATGGTTCAATTGGTGACCTCTTCGAACATCTTTGGCCAATAATATCCGGCCGGGAGAAGCTTCTTTGCTACCGATTAAGCCCCCTGGTGGCTTTTTCAAGCCCCTTCATGGGTTTTTCTGATCAACTAATAAGCTTCATGGGGGGTTACGCATCGGAGGAGTGGTTGAAGACGGCCTCGGTGGTACAGGACGTCTTCATTGATCACGTATCTAGGTGCTTTTAGCCTAACCTTTCTTGCTTCGATGGGGTCCTCCGGGAGAGTCCTATCTCGAAGGTCGCTCATGATAGGTGTTATCCAACACTTTCGCTCCTCGACTAGCATTACTGTTGTTTCCTCTTTGAAGCAATGCTCATTCAACATTTCCATCATTAGTTGCCCCTGGGATTGCAAGTCTAGGTCCGACGAGGCCAATTTTCTTAGGGCATCAACCTAGTGATTCTTTTCTCGAGGGACGTGATTGAGGGTATAATGGGGGAAATGTTTGAGGAGGGTTTTACCACTTCCAGGTAGCGTTGCAAACTTCTTTCCCTAGCCTCATATTCCCCCTTGACTTGAAGGACCATGATTTGGGAATCACTAAAGATGTCAAAAATTTTTAACTCCAAATCTTTTGCAATTCGAATACATGTGATTAGTGCTTCATATTCTGCTTCATTATTCATGGCCTTGAAGTTAAAGTGTAAGGCATAGGGGTAATCTTTCTTATCGGGGCTCGTGAGCAGAACTCCAGCCGCACTACCTCCTGAGTGAGAAGACCCATCAACGTACAACTGCCATGTCTCATCTGATTCACCGTCCACATCAATTTCTATCGGTTCAGTGGTTTCGACAATGAAGTCTGCTAATGCTTGGCCCTTGATAGATGTTCTTGGGCGGAACTGGATATCGTGTTCACCCAGTTTGATTGCCCATTTCATCATTCTTCCCGAGGCCTCTGGCTTTAGAAACACCTGCCTAACTGGATGACTGGTGAGCAGGATTATCCTGTAGCTTTAGAAGTATAGCCGGAGGCGTCTTGCAGTGTGAACAAGAGCCAAGGTCAGTTTCTCGAGAGCAATGTAGCGGGTTTCCGGGCCATGCAGTGACCTGCTTACGAAGTATATTGAGAATTGAGATTTTTCCTTCTCTTTTACCAGAACGGTGCTTATCGCCAGGGGGGTGCAGAGATGTTAAATACAGATATTCCCCCTTTTCTGGTTTCATGAGGGTGGGAAAACTTCATAAGTGCTTTTTCAGTTCCTGGAAGGCTTTGTCACAGTCATTTGTCCATTCGAATTTCTTTGCTTTTCGAAGCACATCAAAGAATGGCAAATATTTTTGAGCCCCCTTTAAGAGAAATCGACTGAGTTCTGCCAACGATCTTATGAGCCTCTGGATGTCTTTGACTGTTTTGGGGAGCTTCATGTTGACCAATGCTTTGAGTTTCTTGGGATTGACATCGATACCCCTCTTCAATACCATAAATACTACGAATTTACATTCTCCGATTCCAATGACGCACTTAGCGGGAATTAGCTTCTCGGAGCTTTCGAAGGTTTCTTCGAGGTCTAGAAGAAATTGGTCGAAACCCCTACTTTTAACCACCATGTCATCAACATATATCTCAATGTTTTTGCCAATTTGCTTTTCGGCTTATCGATCAACCTTTGATAGGTGACCCTTGCGTTCTTCAACCCAAGTGGCATTTTCTTGTAGCATAATGTTTCCCTGTCAGTTATGAAAGATGTTTTTTGCTTGTCCTCTTCTGCCATGAGTATCTAGTGTAGCCTTTATAGGCATCAAAAAATTCCAGGACATCATATCGTGTTATGGCTTCGACCAGTACGCCAATGGAAGGAATGGGATAGTTGTCCTTGGGGAAACACATGTTGAGATTCGTGAAATCGATACACGTCCTCCAAGTACCATTGTGCTTGGCAACCATTACGGGATTTTCTATCCACTCAGGGTAGAATACATATTGCTTAGGCACCCCTGTGAGGTTGAAGGTGTCCCACAAAAATACATCGACAAAACTGTCTAAGAGGTCTTTCAGTTGTTGCTTTGTTGCGGGGGGAATGATTTTTCCTACGAGCACCATTCCCTTGTCTCGAACGACCATTGGCTCTGTGTCTGTAGGCTTAATCTCTCCCTCAATTGAAGTCACCATGTCCTCTTTTCTAGCCTCTTTGAGGGCTAGATCTAAAAAGTTTCTGGCCGCCGATTGATCCACTCTAATAACTGCTATCCCCCTTTTCGTGGAGAACTTCATGGTCAAATGATAGGGGGACCACATCGCTCGTGCCTGGTACATTCAAGGCCTTTTGAGGATCACATTGTATGGGGATACAAAGTCAACTACTACGAAGCTACAATCTATTGTGATTTCCTTGTCTCCCTCAGCTACATTAACTGGGAGGGTAACCACCCCTAGGGCCATCATCGTTTTCCCGGTGAAGCCGGACATGAAAGAAGTTGTTATCCTTAGGCTTTCACGTTCGAACCCTAATTGGTCAAAACAGTTGGCAAACATTACTTCGACACCGCTGTTGTCGTCCACGAACACCCTTTTGACATAACAATCTCCTGTGGTTGCATGGATCACCAACGGATCCGTGTGAGGGGTTCGACTGGGCACCGGATCAACCTCCAAGAAGGTTATTACTTCTTCGGGTTGGAAACATTTATGATAGGGTTCTCCAGGGGCACATATCGGGACTGGGCCTTGATGATTGTATTTGGAGCTTGATCGCCTACAACTCTGTTAATGAAGTTGATCACCTGATTCGCCCCGTCCCTCTGGTTTCTGTCCGGCCGAGCTTCGGCTTTGGCTCGGACCCTTGCTTAGTTTTTGGCTTGGTCTCCGACATTTGCATGTTGGTCCCCGTCATCCACCTTGGGCCAGCCCAAAAGACTTTACCCAAAGGGCAAAGCTATGGACTTATGGTCGGCTGCATGGGTATTTAGGCTCATACGGATTTACACATTATCGGGGGTGGCCTAAGATCTTGGCCGTGGTACCCCTCGAACTTGCCGCTGGGGTTGGTCTTCAATCGCGGGGGCAAAACCAATTACTGGTGGTTTCAATTGCGACAGTTATGGTTGATTTTAGGTTATGGAGGCGGCATACAACTGTATAGGGAAAAGAAAACTATATAGGGAAATAAAATCAAAAGAAAATAGAAAAACTATAGAGGGAAAAGAAAAAAAAAATATAAAAGGGGAAAAGATAAAAAGAAATAAGGAAACAAAAAAAAAGGGAAAAGGGAAATGACCATTTTGCCCCTAAAATTGATGTTTTGACCAGCACTTGATGCTTTGACAGACCGAAGGGTTACGATTCAACACTTTTGTTAGTTCGGGGACGAAAGTGATAAAAAAAATGAGGGAGAAAAAGAATCAAATGGCAATAGTTGAATCATCTCCCATGTCATTTTCCCTAAAATAAATTAACTTTACTTATAAATTCAAATTCTTGTGACACTTTTAGAAATAAAGCATTTTATCGATGCCAATCAATTTGGCACTACACCAAATTAACAAACAAGGCCAAGTGTTGGGCGTAGACTGTTTGATATCACGAGCTTATGAAATTAAAGAAAGAAACTATGATATAGTAATCTAAAGTGTTGCATATGTACTAGATGATCAAACGAACCCAGGAAACCCTCTCCTGTGCAATTCTTCTTCTTTAGTTTTTCCCCACTTTCCGTCAAGGAAGATGGGGAATAATAATTTATTTTAATTTATATTTTTGTTATTGAATAAGTGTAAGATTTATTTCAATAAATTAATTTTGTTGTTCGACTTGATCGATTATATCGTTGTGTTCATGATAATAACTCGATTTAATTATTCACGTTAAACTATTGTTCCTGATATGTTTGTACATATTGTGTGTTCACAACTGAAAGATCCAAATTCCTACTCCTTGGATGCTAAATTTTTAGCATGCATTTCCTTTATAGAAAAATAATGTGCAAATTGTACCCAAAAAAGGAAGAATTATTCTTCATATTGATGAAATTGAACTTAGGAGAGTAAAAGACAAAATGAAGGAATGAGCCTTGGTCCTGATTTTATGACTACATTCTTCAGTGAACTTATTACTCATAATAATACATTCAATGAGATTAGGGATGACAATGGGGCGGGGCGGGGCGAGTATGAATTGTGCTACTTTTATATATATGTCTATTTAAAAAATGTATACATATACCTCCTTACCCATGGCAGGTACAATATTAAAATTCACCCCAACCCTATCGGGTATTATCTAAAGTCCACCATAGTCCCATCACCCACTTAGGTCTCCATACTCATTTTAAATTCATTTTATTCATCCCATTTACATCACCAAAAAATAGCTAAAATTTTACTCTAAAATTAATAATTTTAATATTAAAAGTTTAATAATATTTACATGTTTTTATTATAAGTAAAACATGTGCATTATGGGTCAATAATAGTTTATTATATAATAAATTAGTGTGTGCATAGCGGGTATAGTTGAATTACACCCTTAGCTCTTGGATATTTGTCTACACAGCTTTGATTGACTAAGGTTCTATTCAGTTTAATACTGATTCTATCTTCTCCACTTCTTCTGTTCGACCAGGTAAAATGTGGGCCAAATGTCATTGAAATTTGGTTTTACCTAATTAATTCAATTATCACTAGTGTGTTCCAACATAACCTATCTAACCAAGTATGCAATAAAGTAAAGCATAAAAGACACAAGACTTGGTTACGCAGTTCGGTGAAATCCACCTACATCTGGGGGGCCTGGCCCAGTTCAGAATGAATCTGTAAAGTCCTCGGGAGTTGGACTTAGTTGTGGCATATTGTGTGAACTAGTGATGTGGTGTTTTAACACCATCTCAATCCAGTTTTTCCAGACAGCAAGTTTCTAGCCACAATTTATGGAGCGAATTATGGAGTATAATCCTGCGATCATAATAGAATATTGTGAAGATCAATGTGTGATTTCGTGGCAATCTAATTCTGGTAAACAAATATTCCTTGTAATAGTTAGGAATTAATTAAGTAGTTTATTTATGGTACAAGTCCTATTGATAAAGGATTGTCCATTTAAATACCAGATTAGAATTAGATCTTTCCTTAGTCTAGAAGTCTATTCTTGGTAGAGTTAGACAAGGAAAGAGTCGTGCACAAGGAAGGAGTGCGAAGGGGATAAAAAGAAAGAAGATACAACGAAAACGAAGGGAACCCAAGTTTTCATCTCTACGTTGAGATACATTCTGGGAGCTGTTTGTCTGGAGTTTTGGAGGTCTGGAAAATCAATCAATCAAGTCCGTAAAGATCAGAAACAAGGAAGCCTTAATTCCTCAGGAGGAGGAGATCCAGGAAGACGTGTTGATCGTGGGGGTTCAACGACGTAGGATCGGTAGTGAGGGGATCTCACAACATTCACTCAATAGGTTAGCAATGGATTAGTATTTAAGTTAAGCTTCTTGTACTAAAGACTGCTTTCTAGTGAATGGTTTCTGATCTGGGCAAGGCCCCGCAGACGTAGGTGTATTTGCACTAAACTGCGTAAACAAGTTGTGTGTGCACTGCGTATTTTACTTTGTGTTTTAACACCAAATAGTTAAACAACTTGTCATAAAAGTATAGACTTTAGGTGGAACTGAATTTCAATTGGTATCAGAGCACGGCACTTGCTGACCCCTATACAGGGAGAGTGAGATCAGGTTTCACCATGGAACCAAAGGAGGGGGCTTCAGTCACGCGACCACCGTTGCTGGAACAAGGAAATTATGCCTATTGGAAGGCACGTATGAAGGTGTTCATTGGAGCACTAGATGATCAAGCTTGGAATTATGTCATAAATCAATACACTCCACCTACAAGTGACGAAGCTGGAGGATCAAGCTCACTGACGACTAAACCATTTTCCAAATACTCTACCGAGGAGCACAAAGCACACGTGTCCAACTCAAAGGCATTGAATGCCATCTTTACGGCAGTGGATGAAGATCAGTTTAAGACAATTTCAAACTGTGAGACTGCTAAGGAAGCGTGGGGTGTGTTACAAACTTATCATGAGGGGACAAGCTCCGTCAGAGAATCAAAGTTGCAGTATTACACGTCAAAATTTGAAGAACTAAAGATGCGCGAAGATGAGACTATTTCTGAGTTCAATGGACGGGTCCGAGATATTGCAAACAAAGCTTTTCAGTTCGGCAGAAAGTACAAAGATCAAAAGCTTGTCAGGAAGGTGTTGAGAGCATTACCTCCATGTTTCAACATGAAGGTCACAGCGATTAATGAAAATGGAAGGATAGGGACAATGACACTGGATGAACTTATGGGATCACTGGAATCTTATGAGATGGAAATGCTGCAAACAAAAGCAGGAAAGAAAGAAATGGATTTTTCAAGCATAACATCTGGAAAGTCAGAAGACCATTCAGATAATGAAGAGTCCGATGAAATTGCAAACATAACCAGGAACTTCTCCAGATTTATGAAGAAGATGGGCAGGAAGCCACAAGAGAAGTCAAGTGGGAATAAAAATCCAAACGCAAACTCCACTCCAAGATTTGGCCAAGCAATTGGTGTTGAAACACCAAAGTTTAAGTCAACAAATCCAAACCTGAACAGGAAAATCCAGTGTAGAGAATGTGAAGGTTTCGGGCACATACAAGCTGAGTGTGCCAATACTCTTAAAAGGCAAGGAAAATCGTATGCCATAACCTGGAGTGATGATGACGTAGGAGATGATTGTAAGGATGGAGAGGAGTATACCAATCATGTTGCTTTCGGTGTGTCAGTGGTGGAGTTAGAAGACTCTTTCAAAGAAGGTCTCAGTGGGCTGAATAAAGATGAGAGTGGTAGCTCAGATGAAGAGACTAGGAGCATGAGAGATGATGACATTCGCAAGGAAAGCATGGAAATGTACAAGATGTGGTTAAAAGTGGCGGATGAAAACAAAGTGCTCAAATCTGAGAACAAGAGATTGAGTGAAGAAGCTAAAATGAAGGAACTTGAAAAGGAAAAGGCAATCGGCGAACTGGAAATATTCAAGAAGGAATTTGTTGAAATGGTGCAACGAGCAGAGGCAGCAGAACAATCTATTAGACGAATCAATACAAGAAAAGCTAAGCTCGAAGATTGTCTAAGAATGGAACAGACGACCAAGTACGGAATTGGTTATGAAGGATCCTCACCGGTAAATTCATGGAGTAACAAGGCAGATCACGGTGCGGCATCTCCAAGAACAATCGAAAGAAACTGCCCTACCAAAAGGATTAGACGATGTGGATACTGTGGAGCTCAAGGGCATGTAAGAAATAGATGTTTTAAGCTGCTTAGGACACTGTCTTTTAATTCAGCAGATCGAAGATTCAACACCGTGTCAGGATATGATACAAGGCACCGTTTCAACACTGGAGGATACAGAACCGGATTTCTGAACACACGTGTCAACCAAAGTCCGCATCACATCACTCGACCAGTGAGCCAGGTATGGGTTCGAAAATCTCAAGATGTGTGTTTTTCAAGTTTTGTATGTTTTGGGGCACATACAGGAAATTCTTGGTATTTCGATAGTGCGTGTTCAAGGAACAAGACTGGAGTTCCTGAATTTCTACGAAAATTCAAACTTGGATTTGGCAGACATGTTAGATTTGGTGATGGGAAACGTAGCAGAATAATCGGCAAGGGTGAGTTAGCCATCAAAGGGCTTCCAGTGTTCCAAGATGTGTTGCTAGTGGAAGGTCTGAAGGAAAACTTGTTGAGCATCAGCCATATATGTGACAATGAAATGACAGTGTTTTTCGACAAAGAGAAATGTGTAGTAAGCCATGGGACTGGAGTATTCACCGGATCAAGATCTATGGATAATTGTTATCTGCTCGATCAAGTTGTCACCTGCTTGAGTTCAAAGAAGGAAGTCAGTACTTTGTGGCACAGAAAATTGGGGCACATAAATTATAAATCCTTAGCACGTATTTCCAGACTGAATGCAGTCAGAGGTATTCCTGAAATCAGTGACAACAAGGAGGTTGTTTGCGGGTCGTGTAAAGAAGGAAAGCAAATCCAGATACCACACCACGCCGTACATGATGTTTCAACGTCAAGACTTTTGGAGCTCCTGCATATGGACTTAATGGGGCCGGTCAACACCCCTAGTGTGGCGGGGAAGAAGTATATTTTCGTTTGTGTAGACGACTTCTCGAGGTATACGTGGGTATCATTTCTCAAAGAGAAGTCAGAGGCTGCGGATATTTTCAAAAACTTGGCGCACAGGCTACATGTAGAAAAAGGAACCGCTCAAGTAAGAATTGCACGTATCAAGAGTGATCATGGAAAAGAATTTGAAAATTCTAAGTTTCATGACATTTGCGAGACACTTGGTATACACCATGAGTTCTCTGCCCCCATAAATCCTCAACAAAATGGTATAGTTGAAAGGAAGAACCGAACGCTGCAGGAAATGACACGATCAATGTTAGCCGAGAAAAAAAATTCATGCTAGATATTGGGCTGAGGCGGTACACACAGCATGCTACACTATCAACAGAGTATATCTGCGTCCGTTTACTGAGAAGACACCATATGAGATCTAGAAAAGGAATAAACCAGATGTGTTGTATTTTCATGTCTTTGGGAGTAAGTGCTATATTCTGAAGGACCGAGAGCCCTTAGCTAAATTCGAGTCTAGAAGTGATATCGGTATATTCTTGGGTTATTCCCCTACTAGTCGAGCTTTCCGAGTTCTTAACCAACGCTCTGGAGCAGTCATGGAGTCTATTAATGTGGTTGTTGATGATTCAGAAGAAGAAACTTTGGGTGAAAGTGATATTCTCGATCTAGTAAATCCTACTGGTGTTGAAACACCAACACAGTCAACCGGTGTGGAAACTCCGGAAACAGTAGCACATGAATCTGAACAAAGTTCGGCCAGACACATGCAGTTACGGGATCAACCACAACTAAATTAAAGAGAATTGGCAGGATTATCATGTTTTATCTCTCTTACTGAGCCCAAGAATTACAAAGAAGCCTTGCTTGATGAGTATTGGATTTCGGCGATGCAAGAAGAGTTGCAGCAATTTGAAAGAAACAATGTTTGGTACCTCACCCCGCGGCCTGCTGATGTAAATGTGATCGGAACCAAGTGGATCTTTAAGAACAAATCTGATGCAGATGGTAACGTCACAAGAAATAAAGCTCGACTTGTCGCTCAAGGTTACACACAAGTAGAAGGGGTTGATTTTGATGAAACTTTTGTACCCGTAGCCAGATTGGAGTCAATTAGGCTGATGTTGGCGGTATCCTGTATTCTGGACTTTACTCTTCATCAAATGGATGTCAAGAGTGCATTCCTGAATGGTCTAGTGAAGGAGGAAGTTTACGTGGAGCAGCCCAAGGGATTTGAAGACCCACGTTTTCCTGACCATGTCTATCGGTTGAATAAAGCTTTGTATGGCCTCAGGCAGGCACCCCGTGCATGGTATGAGCGACTGACAACCTTTCTGATTCAGAAGGGATATCGTCGAGGGGGAGTGGACCGTACTCTGTTTGTGCTGCATAAGGGGACAAATATTCTAATCGTACAGATTTATGTTGATGATATTGTCTTTGGATCTACCTCTTCAGCATTAGTGAAGGAGTTTGTTGACCTAATGACTAAAGAGTTCGAAATGAGTATGGTAGGAAAATTATCATATTTTCTGGGGTTGCAGGTTACTCAGGAGAAGAATGGTATGTTCATCAACCAACAGAAATATGCTGAGAATTTGATCAAAAGATTTGGACTTGCAAGTACAAAGGCAGTACGCACCCCAATAGCTACCACCGATAAGCTCACAAAAGATGAACTGGGTCAAAGTGTTGACCAAACATTGTACAGGAGTATGATTGGCAGCCTATTATATTTAACTGCAAGTAGACCAGACATCTGTTTGAGTGTTGGGATCTGTGCCCACTACCAGGCTAATCCAAAGGAATCACATATGTCAGCTGTGAAGAGAATTATTCGATATATAAGTGGAACAGTGGAGTATGGAGTATGGTTTTCTAGGAACAAGGATTCACAGTTGGTAGGATTCAGTGACTCTGACTGGGCAGGGAATGCTGATGATCGTAAGAGTACCACTAGTGGATGCTTCTTTGCTAGATCAAATCTTGTCAGCTGGTGCAGTAAAAAGCAGAACTCTATATCATTGTCTACGGCTGAGGCAGAATATTTGGCTGCAGGAAGTTGTTGTGCGCAGCTATTATGGATGAAGCAGATGATGAGAGACTATGGATTCAATGATGTAAGTTTGACAGTCTTATGTGATAATAAAAGCGCCATTGATATCTCCAAGAATCCTGTACAACACTCTAGGACAAAACACATCGATATCCGACATCACTTTATTAGAGATTTGGTCGAAAAAGGAGAAGTCACAGTTCATTATGTACCAACATCAGAACAACTTGCTGATATCTTTACAAAGCCTCTGGATGGTGAGACTTTTGAAGGCCTCAGACAGCACTTGGGTGTGTGTCGAATGTAAGGTACCCAGATTTGTTTATTCTGTTGTATTATTTACTGTTTTGTCTTCTTTTAAATATAGTCGAGAAAAAAATAGGAAAATCGAAAATACCAAAAATATGTGAAGTGGTGTTTAAACACCGAGGGATAACGTTACTGGAAAAATGACTTAAGTGGGAAGTAGACCAGACGGGCTGAACTTGGGCCAAAAATTTGTGATGATGGGCTTAAATGTGCGCATGATGGTTGTCTGAAGGAAGAAAAAGTGGGGTGGTTTTTGGTTTTCTAAAAAGGACCGTGAAAGCAACTGGTTTGTAATTCCCACACAAATTCAATTTCTTCCCAACTGTTCATCTTCCTAGAACAGAGCTCAGCGAGTGCCTCTCCAGCAACCGCAAATTTTCAAAACCCTCAGATTTTGTAGCCTACTCAAAACCCCTCGACAATGGTGAACTCCACTTTCAAGAAACTAGTTCGAGATTTCATCACTGTGCGCATCCCAGAAAATCCACGAATTGAAGAACTTGACTCCGATGTAGACTTGGATAATTACTGTGGAGGTCGAGAACAGAGGCTGACCAAGTGGGACAGAGTAAATCGTCGACGACCTAAGGTCAGGTTTGATCATTCTTTTGTGTATGATGGAGTTTATTTTTGTTCGGTTCTCGAGTTTATTGAATGGATGGTTCAGAACAGAGATTATGTTGACCTCCGAAAATTTAAGAATTTGCATGGAAAGGTTAATGGGTTTGAGTTAAAGGAACTTTTAACTGGTGGTATTGGGGACATTAGTGAGATTAGTGATTTTGATGCCACTCTAGTTGGAGTTGATTTTGGTGAACATTACAAAGTGGGGGATGAAATAGATCAGTTTTTTACAATCTATACGAGGATAGCCTCGTTGCACAGGCCTGTTATTAGGAGCATAGGGGATGATGTTGTTTTGCAACCCTAGGTCAAAGTGGTTAAGTCCACTGATTTTGCTAGAGCAAGTGGCAAAGAGGTGGAGTGCTTTAATGGTTCTATGTTCCTGCTTCAAGAATCTTTAAGACGATTGCCCATCCCGGTGGTGGAAATCAGTGATAGTGAAGAGGAGACTGTGTGTGCAGGGGGAGCTGGTGAAGCTGAAACAGTATCGATGATGAAGGAACCTGAGAATGCCTCTGTGCTGAGTGAGGCTGCTCTGTCAGAATTTTTGAAGTCAGCTTCTGAGAATGGAGAAGATGAGGACATAACTGTGAAAAGTTTAGAGAGTGCTGAAGTGCCTGGTTCTGGTATTCAAACACCAGTTGTGAACTCAAATGATGATGATCAGGTACCTGTGAATCAAGCACATGATGAGAATTTGGTAGAGGAAACTGGTGTTGGTATTGAAATACCACCAGAAACCAGACAGGCACGTGGATTAACGAGGAAGTGCATGGAGGTGGGTGTTGAAACACCACCAGAGTCTGGGGGAATTCATGTTACTCAGAGGACAAAGAAGGCCAAGGGGAGTGCGGCCTCATCTTCCAAGGGTGTTCGAAAATCCAAGCGGTGCAGAGATAAGACTATGGACTCAGGTGAGGACAGCGATGAGCCGATTGGGATGAAGCTGAAGAAGTTACGTGCTGACAGGCAGCAGATACAAGCTGAATCTCGTGCACAACCTGCACCTGAAGCTAGTGAAGCAATTAGCACTGAATTCTTTGATGATGCAAGCCAAGACAAGTGGGAGTTTATCTGTGGCAGAAAGATACTGGCGGAAAGGCCTGCTGATTCCGAGAAATATAGGGATTGTGGGTTCACAGATTATTTGCACTATCTCAAAGTGTTTAAGGCTGCTACATGTTTCGGTGATTATAACAAGCAACTTGTGCTAGAATTCTACTCAAATCTGAAAGCTGAATGTGAAGATGAAGAATCTGCGTGGTTTCATAGGATTTTTGTGCACGGGAAGATTGTTGATTTCTCACCAGAGGCAGTGAACAAATGTCTGAAGCGTGGCACGTCAAGAAATGACCAATCGGTGTTCAAACACCAGATGCCAGAAAATAATGATGAGGTAGCTGTGGAGCTTACTGGTGGAGTGGAGAGCACATAGCATTTGACTGGTCGACAGCAAATAACTGCATCCAACCTCACCTCCAGGTATTACTGCTTGTATATGGTAGCCGTGCACAATTGGATTCCCTCTGTCAATAACACAAGTGTCACCAAAGAGATGGCTACACTTCTATATAGTTTGGGGGCCCGACATAAGGTCAATATGGGTAGACTGGTGTTTAATGATATCATGGACTGTGCTCGCAAGACCAGGAAAGAAGCTTTGGTACATCCGTGTGTAATCACCACGGTGCTGCAAAAAGGGGGAGCGGCTATGAAGGACTCTGATGAGTGGATTTCTCCTCAAGTCTTAAGACCGACACAAAGAACATTGAGTGGTCGAATAATCAAATACTTACCTTGGATACCTCCGGAAAAAGCTTGCTCGGATGCTGGTGCGGCGAGGTTGAGTGCTATTGAGGCACGAGCTGTAGTGTGTCAGGAATTGCTTGAACGTCATCAAGCTGATGTTGCAAAGCTTCAGGGGGAGTTGGCTGCATTGAATGCTGAGCGAGAAGAATTATTGGCTGCAGCAACGCAGGATGCTTTAGAGGAGCAGGATGCTGATGTTTCAGAGGATGGCGGTTCGGATGATTATGATGACAATTTGGAATAAACGGCATTCTTGACATATTAATGAATTCAGGGGGAGAAACTTGGAGATTTTGATTTGATTAGTTGTTTGAATTTTGATTGATTTTTGAATCCGTTTGGATAATTGTGTTATCTGGTTGTTTATGTTGTCAGTGCTGATGAATTCACAAATATGCCAAGGGGGAGATTGTAAAGTCCTCGGGAGTTGGACTTAGTTGTGGCATATTGTGTGAACTAGTGATTTGGTGTTTTAACACCATCTCAATCCAGTTTTTCCAGATAGCAAGTTTCTAGCCACAATTTATGGAGCGAATTATGGAGTATAATCATGCAATCAGTACAGAATATTGTGAAGATCAATGTGTGATTTCGTGGCAATCTAATTCTGGTAAACAAATATTCCTTGTAATAGTTAGGAATTAATTAAGTAGTTTATTTATGGTACAAGTCCTATTGATAAAGGATTGTCCATTTAAATACCAGATTAGAATTAGATCTTTCCTTAGTCTAGAAGTCTATTCTTGGTAGAGAGTCGTGCACAAGGAAGGAGTGCAAAGGGGATAAAAAGAAAGAAGATACAACGAAAACGAAGGGAACCCAAGTTTTCATATCTACGTTGAGAAACATTCTGGGAGCTGTTTGTCTGGAGTTTTGGAGATCTGGAAAATCAATCAATCAAGTCCGTAAAGATCAGAAACAAGGAAGCCTTAATTCCTCGGGAGGAGGAGATCCAAGAAGACGTGTTGATCGTGGGGGTTCAACGACGTAGGATCGGTAGTGAGGGGATCTCACAACATTCACACAATAGGTTAGCAATGGATTAGTATTTAAGTTAAGCTTCTTGTACTAAAGACTGCTTTATAGTGAATGGTTTCTGATCTGGGCAAGGTCCCGCAGACGTAGGTGTATTTGCACCGAACTGCGTAAACAAGTTGTGTGTGCACTGCGTATTTTACTTTGTGTTTTAACACCAAACAGTTAAACAACTTGTCATAAAAGTATAGACTTTAGGTGGAACTGAATTTCAGAATCCACTAATCAGAAAGATACAGTACAAAGTACACCATACAATTACATTTATCTTATCTAACTATAACGTGAATCCTGCAAGCCCCCCTTGCTACCGATCCGCCTTGATCAGACTCCCTCTAATCTCGAAACTCGTCGACGCTGGCTCTCCTCCTCCCGAGGAATTAAGGCATATGATTCTGAACTTTGTACAACAGGTTCGTGTGTTGGAACATAGAATTCTGGCTCTTTGTAATTCTTGAAAGATAAAAAATCTGTGTGCAGATTTTTTCTATTAAGTCCGGAAATAATGCAGCCGTGTTTGTTCTCTATATATAGTCCATGAGCATATCTGAATTCTCCATGATTATCTCCATAATATTCCTATTCCAAATCTGCTTCTTGAGGCATATCCAAATCTCATAAATAAAGGGATTTTCCTTATCTCAATATCTCCATATATTCGATAATAACAACTCCATATTTATAGAGATTTTCCATAAATCAACTATGCTTCCATACGCCTAATATATAGAAGAATATTCAGATTTCCATAAATCACAAATACCATAATATTCTGTCTTCTTTTTCCGTAAACACCTTGGCGTAAATATGCTGAATTTCGCATGCACACATGAAGTTTATTCCATCTCCAATTCCATAGCATTAATCAAATCCCACATATATAGGAACTGATATATTCTCCAACTCAAATACAACTTGGACTAGATGTATCATTCTCGGATTCAGTCTTCAATCTTTCCTTATTTCACCAAAATTCCTTCTTTGATGTTGCAACTCAATAATACCATATTTACATAATTTCCACAAATTGCCAACTAGATAAATCTAGACTTTACAATCTCCCCCTTTGGTATTTTGTGGACCAATCACCTTTTGGCATTTCATCACAAGAGCTTATGCAAATAAAGACATCAACCTTGAAAACCACTCTGGATGTTGGAACATAGAAACATAACGTCTCCCCCTAAATTCCAGATTCCCTCAACATCCAAGAATAATGATCATGTTGGAACATCAACCCAACGGAGCCAATAAAGTCATCCAAGAAATCCAAAACTTCTCCCCCTTGGGACCATAAACATGCCAAACACAATAGACACAGAAAACCAAAACCTCCATTAAATGCAGCTCCCCCTGAAGCAAATATCTGGCCTATGTTGGAACATAGTCATAGCAGAACCTTTAAACCTCTTCAGGAGCAGCTATTTGTGCCTTATCTAATCTGGCATTTTCTACCTCCAAATATACCATCTAAATGGATTGAGCACTCAACTTCACACCATTGTACCACTTGAAATCTGGATCAATGTTGCCTCCCATAGATATCTTCTACAATCTCTCGGTTGTACTCCTTGTAGATTGAGGTAGCAGTCTTGAGACCCAAATAGTCCAAGTAAGCTGTAACTTAACACTCCTCATATACACCCAGATCAGTTGTCCTTTCGGCTAAAATTATATCTCTCATGGAAGTTTGATCACAAGTGCCATCAATAATCTAATCACCTTGTGTTGGAACATCAGTCACCGATGTTGGAACATAACAGCTCTCAGCTTCACCCAATTTCTCTATATTGGAACATAAGATCCTTTCATTGCTTCAGAATCAACACATCACCTACTCAGCTTCCTTCACTTCATCAGTACTTTCTCCCCCTATCTGGTGTTGGAACATAGACTTGTTCACCATCCAGATCATAATCTTCTCCAGCCACAGTTACTGATGTTTGAATATCTGAATCTCTAATCCATGTCCACATCTTCTCAACCTGTCTCCATACTCTATGTTGGAACATGATCAGCATCACTGTCTTTCAACTCCTCATCATCATAAACCAGAATACCAGGAAGAACCATCTTTCTAATATATTCGACCATCATTTTTTCACCCTTTTCTTCTTTCTAATTTTTTTGTATTTTTCTAATTTTTTGTACACAAAATAAATAAACAAAACTTCTACAACTAAATAAAAGCTTTAAAGAAATACCTCAAATCTGACAAACACCTAAGTGTTGTCTGAGGAGCTCAACAGTAGCAGTGTCCAATGGCTTTGTGAAAATATCCGCAAATGGTCTCGATGTTGGAACATGGGCTACCACAACTTTTCTCTCAACCCAAATTATCCTTTTGACTTCATTTAAGTGAGATTCCTTAAGATCATCCTGAATTCTTACAAATACTCCCTCCATACTCATCTTCAATTCAGCTTGCATCAAAGTCACAAAATCTTGTACCAAGGATGGTGAAGTAGACCCAAAGATCATATCATCAATATAGATTTGAGCAATCAGTATATTTGATGATTCTCGAAAAATAAGCAAGGTGTGATCTTCTCCCCCTCGACGAGAACCTTTCTGAATAGGAAAGATCGTGAGTCGCTTACACCACGCCTGTGGTGCTTGTCTTGATCCATACAAAGCCTTCTTGAGTCGATGATATACTTCCTCATTCACCACACCATATAGGGGAGCACTCTTGACAACTTTTTGGTACATCATAAAATTCATAGTGCACGCCATAACAAGGAGAATGCGAATAGATTCTAACCTGGAAACTGATGCGAATGTCCCATCAAAATTAACTCCTACATCCTGAGGGTGGTCCTGAGAAACTAATCTTGCTTTATTATCACTGGGTTCGATAAGGGAGAGAAACCATTGTAGGCTAGCAAGTTCCCTATAACTAATTTGAGGGATCGATCGAGTCCTTCTTCTGCTTGATTTAACCTGCACAGATGTTGGGACATGGGAGAGTTCTAGAGAGGACGATGTTCCAACATTGCTGAAGTTATAAGAGTCATCAGCTTCATCTTTAAGATCTGTCTCATCTGATGTTCCAACATCATTACGTCCATGATCTGAGAAATTAACCGATGTTGGAACATAGTCAGCCGTACGATCTACTTAATCACATTTGACATTGTAGCAGTTCACTTCTTGTTCCAATAAGTAACATTTGTCTGATGATCGAATACCCGTAAGCACTTTGTTGTTGCCATGTTTCATTATGCACTTTTCCTTATGGAATTCCACAGTCATATTATCATCACATAGCTGGCTGATACTTAGGATATTAGCCTTTAGATCTTCCGCCAACAAAACACCAGTGAATACAGGAAATCCTTCAATATGCAGTTCACCTTTTCCAACCACTCGACTCTTCTTTCCATCGCCAAACGTAACAAAACCACCATCATATGGCTGGATGTTTGTTAGTAATTCATGAGTTTCAGTCATGTGGCAAGAGCAACCACTATCAAAGTACCACGAGTCTCTAGAATGTGCAATAGGAGACGTATGAGCAAAAAGGCAAGTACTTGTGCGTTTAACAACCCATACCTTTTTGACCATTTTTTATCACTGGACATCGTCTATGTTGGAACATACTGAGAGTTGTCGCCCTGTCATGATATCTCTGAGCAGTTTTCAGCATTGTTCCTCTGTATGACCTTGATACATGCAGTAGCTACAGATGAGAGGTTTCCTTTGATGGTTCTTGATAAACTTTCTTTTTACATCTTGAATCTTCGACTTGAGACTGACCTTGCTATCTGATGAATTGTCAAATCCAATTCCATATCGATCTCCAAAGTTTTTTCCCATGATCAGAATGTCATCAAGTTTTGCCTTTCCAGTGTTTAACTTGGTAATAGCTGCTTCGGCTATCTCAGCTCTCTTAGTTGTTGAGCTTAGATTCAAATTTAACTCTTCAATCTCTCTTCTGAGTTCACCAACTAAAACTCGCAACTCCTTCTCCTTCTCGCCCAGATGATTTTTCTCTTCCTTCAACACTCTATTTGTATCAACAACTTGAAGCCACGTGGCATACATCTGCTCATATGTACTGTAGATATCTTAATCACTCATAACTAGTCCGTCATCATCACTGGACGTATCATCAGAACCTATGTTGGAACATACAGCTTCATCTTTCTCTGACATGTTGGAACATACTTCATCTGATCCACCGTGAAATTTTGCTCCAAATGCCATATAATTGCTTGTAAGTTCCCCTTCGTCTTCTTCATCATCTTCACTCCAAGAGGTGATGCATGATTTTCCCTATTTTTTTAGGGTATTAGCACATTCAGCCTGGATGTGGCCGTATCCTCCACATTCTCGACATTGAATTATTTCAGACTGCTTTCCTTCACCACTTTGGTTCCTAGAGAATTGCTGACTTTCTTGTTCCATCCGAGTTCCACGATTACCAAAATCTTGAGGACGATTTTTATTCCCTCCAGATCTTTCTTGTGAATTCTTGTTTACCACCTTCTTCAGCATTCTTGATAAACTCTTGGTGATAGGAGCAAGTTCTTCAATTCCATCATCACTATCAGATTCATGGATGACCCTTGATGAAGAGGATTTGAAGGCCAACTCCTTCTGGACTTTCTTTGCAGGTTGTTGCATTGTCATCTCATAGGTCTGTAGTGATCCCATTAGTTCATCCAAGGTCATGGTGGCTACATCTCTTGCTTCTTCTATTGTTGCAACTTTCATAGCAAATAGTTTAGGAAGAGATCTCAAGGCCT
The DNA here is from genome assembly GCA_037428765.1 of Rubia yunnanensis. Lineage (NCBI taxonomy): Eukaryota > Viridiplantae > Streptophyta > Magnoliopsida > Gentianales > Rubiaceae > Rubia > Rubia yunnanensis. The sequence goes on along the minus strand of CM075071.1, from coordinate 72,687,563 downwards.
TTTTCACCAATTTTGTTTCCTTGTAAACTTTCCCAAGTTGATACGCCATATTGGAGATGTCTCTGAGTTTCCCATTGAATATAGAAATAGTATCATCCTCCTCCATCTTCAGTTCCTTAAACTTTGTAGCCAACATCTGCAGTTTGGATTCACGTACACGACTTGTCCCCTCATGTACAGTTTGTAGGATATCCCATGCTTTCTTTGCTTGTTGGCATGTAGAGATAAGTTTGAACTGATCTTCATCTACTGCAGTAAATATGGCATTTAATGCTCTGGAGTTCGCCAAGCTTCCCATTCTTTCACCTGGTGTCCACGACTCTTTAGGCTTAGATTCTCCTCCTTCAGAATTTCCAACAACAGGGGGTTACTATTCTGTTTCAACATAGTACCAAGCCAATTCATCCAGTGAATTTATGAATACCCGCATGCGAGCCTTCCAGTAGTTGTAATTTGTTCCTTCCAGCAGTGGTGGCCAAAACACAGAAGCTCCTTCTCTGGTCGTCATTGGTAAAACCGGATCTCACTTTCCTTGACACAACCAAGGGAATAATAAGTGACCAAACTCTGATACCAATTGAAATTTGGTTTTACCTAATTAATTCAATTATCACTACTGTGTTCCAACATAACCTATCTAACCAAGTATGCAATAAAGTAAAGCATAAAAGACACAAGACTTGGTTACGCAGTTCGGTGAAATCCACCTACATCTGCGGGGCCTGGCCCAGTTCAGAATGAATCCACTAATCAGAAAGATACAGTACAAAGTGCACCATACAATTATACTTATCTTATCTAACTATAACGTGAATCCTGCAAGCCCCCTTTGCTACCGATCCGCCTTGATCAGACTCCCTCTGACCTCGAAACTCGTCGACGCTGGATCTCCTCCTCCCAAGGAATTAAGACATATGATTCTGAACTTTGTACAGCAGGTTCGTGTGTTGGAACATAGAATTCTGGCTCTTTGCAATTCTCTAAAGATAAAAGATAAAAAATCTATGTGCAGATTTTTTTCTATTAAGTCCATAAATAATGCAGCCGTGTTTGTTCTCTATATATAGTCCATGAGCATATCTGAATTCTCCATGATTATCTCCATAATATTCCTATTCCAAATCTGCTTCTTGAAGCATATCCAAATCCCATAAATGAAGGGATTTTCCTTATCTCAATATCTCCATATATTCGATAATTAAAACTCCATATTTATAGAGATTTTCCATAAATCAACTATGCTTCCATACGCCTAATATATAGAAGAATATTCAGATTTCCATAAATCACAAATACCATAATATTCTGTCTTCTTTTTCCATAAACACCTTGGCGTAAATATGCTAAATTTTGCATGCACACATGAAGTTTATTTCATCTCCAATTCCATAGCATTAATCAAATCCCACATATATAGGAACTGATATATTCTCCAACTCAAATACAACTTGGACTAGATGTATCCTTCTCGAATTCAGTCTTCAATCTTTCCTTATTTCACCAAAATTCCTTCTTTGATGTTGCAACTCAATAATACCATATTTGCATAATTTCCACAAATTGCCAACTAGATAAATCTAGACTTTACAGTTCTTATCTAAACAAGATCAAGCATCTCTATTAGATCCTTCATATCCTCCAGATATGGTACTGTAATGTCTCCACCACCCAGTTTATCAATGAAATTTAAGATTGCATTGAAATCTCCCGATATTAGCTAGGGCAAACTTTGACAGTTAAGCACCTTTAACTCTTTCCACATAGCTTTTCTATTCTTCTTTAAGTTCCAACCATAGATTATGGTAATGTAGCTATGAAACTCCTTCCCAATAGCTTTAATCGCGAAGTCTAACAATTGCTCCTGCATTTTCAATAATTTCACCTCATAACTTCTTTCATCCCAGCAACATCATATTCTGCTGGACATATATTGATTATATTATGCTAAAAATCAAATACAAAAATTGAACGAGCAATTAACATATGCAAGAATAATAAACTTTTATTAATTATTCAAGCATACAATCGAAAAGCTTAAATCACAAATAATCAAAGCATAAATCATGTTTCAAGTAATGATGGAGTCACGAGTAACACTCGCTGCCCTTGAAACGAATGAGTCCCATCGTGGACATCGTTCCCTAGGATAAAACATCGCATGTAACAATTAACATTTAAGAGTTACCTGAGATTCACGCAAGGTCCGAAGGACTATCACCGACAGAGAAAGAAAGAAGTAAGACTCAAGTTTAGAATAAATGAGGAACTTGAGAATGGTGCTAAATTTTTTGACTGGATTAGAGGCTCTATTTATACTGTTCTAAGAGACCCTAATCATGGAAACATGATATTCTAATTTTCTGTAATTAGAGAAGAATATTCTTCAATCACCAACTCACCAAATCCGAGACATTCCATGAATACTCGAATAAAATCTGCTGGAAAAAGAAGAAATATTTGCACAAATATTCTTCATCGTATTAAACATGGTAAACCGCATATTTATTTAAGACAAAATACCTCACAAAATATGGAAGTATTTTGTTCTTATTTCTTAAGAATTACACACAAGCAATTCCATATATACTATGTGGTTGGGTCTTCCAGTGACTTCCATGCGGTCCATACGCATTTTGGACAGTCCAGAGAAAAATTAATTTGGGCCAATTTTCGCCTAATTTTTCTCTTTCAAAAGTGACATTTCAAACATCCATATCTCATTCACCCTTGACCCGTTTTGAGAGTTTAAATAGTCGATTTTATAGTACTCGTGGAGGAGAACCCAAAAATGACATCCACCGATCCAAAAATATGTTTGGATCCCACTCAAAACGATGCCCAAAAGTTGGCGAATTTCAACCATTTAACCATCATTTTCCAACAATCCCCCACATGAATAGATATTGATGTAGGAATCAGAACAATCACGTCAGACACGGAGTTTGACTTGGTGATAGATTCATTTCGACGGCATAGATGCTGCATAGGATAAGTAGGTGTCACCCTTTGAAATTTCCCTTAAGAGAGTAAACTTAGCCCACTGGTTAGGAAGTAGATGCGATGTCCTTGAACTTCCCCTACCGCTTGTGTGAACGACAATGCACTTCCCACAGACATTTTTCCTAGCCCTTGTGCTTTCCTCGGTTGTGTCCATTAATTAGACCATGGCACACGCCTAGTTCTGTAAGGTTTCTAAAGAATTGTGTCCCAACAATTCCCTTTCGAAGCGGCCACACTTCTCGCTTACATAGGTGATTCTTGGCGTAAGAGCAGTTCCGAAAACTATGTGCTCTTTCAAGTACTACACACTTAATGACATGAATCATTAAAAGCAAATTAATGCTTAACCTTCATTTACATCACTGTTTCTTCATCGTAGGAATAAGACAGGTGGTATGAAACCCCCACAGTGATCGCGATGGGTCTTTGCAGTTTAGTTGTCCCTTTGAACCTAGATCTTGGGATCTTCAGTCACATAGGTTAGGAGTCCACATACGTAACCCATCATTTAATGGACTTCAATCTCACTCCTCTTGATGATGTTTCAACTACCTCTCGATTCAACCCTTTAGTCAAAGGATCGGCTATGTTGCCCTTCGACCTTACATAGTCAATTGTGATCACTCCAGTTGAGAGAAGTTGTCTTATGGAACTATATCTTCGTCGAATATGATGAGACTTCCAATTATAGAGCATATTATGAGCCTTTCCAATGCAGATACACTATCACAGTGTATACATATGGCTGGCACGGGCTTCAGCCATCTAGGAATGTCCTCTATGAATTGAAGGAGCCATTCGGCCTCCTCACCCGCCTTGTCTAAGGCAAAAAACTTGAATTCCATCGTGGATCGAGTAATAACCGCTTGTTTAGAGGACTTCCACGAGACTGCTCCTCCACCTAGTGTAAATACATACCCACTAGTGGATTTCAGATCCTTTATATCGTGTATCCAGTTTGCATCACTATATCCTTCAACTACAGCTGGATAACTCGTATAATGTAGACCATAATCACAAGTAAAACGTAGATATCTCAGTACTCTAGTTATCATTTTCCAGTGAGTCATACTGGGGGGTTACTCGTCTATCTACTTAACCTACTTACAGTGTAGGCAATGTCTGGTCCAGTACAACTCATCACGTACATCAGACTCCCAATGCCTCTAGAGTACTCCACCTGATTAATAGCCTCCAATTTGTTCTTTCGTAGATGCAAATTCGGATCTATTGGAGTCATCGCCACCTCTGAGTAATTCTTGTTGAATTTCTCAAGGATTTATCTACATAATGAGACTGGGTAAAGGTAATACTATCAGAGCTTCGGATGATCTTTATCCCCAAGATCACATCCGTCAGTCCCATATCCTTCATGTCAAAATGAGAATTCAACATGTCCTTGGTAGATTTGATCATATTTTCATTACTACCCACAATGAGCAAGTCATCTACATATAAACATAGGGTTACATATCCATTTTCCGTGTCTTTCACGTAGATGCACTTATCACACTCATTGATTTTGAAACCATTAGCAAGGATGACATGGTCAAACTTCTCATAGCATTGCTTTGGTGCTTGTTTGAGACCATACAATGATTTCACCAACTTACAGACTTTTCCTCCTTGACCGGGAGCCGTAAACCCCTCAAGTAGCTCCATGTAGATTTCTTCCTCTAAATCTCCATTCAAGAAGGCAGTCTTTACATCTATTTGATGAACCTCAAGCTTACGCAATGCGGGGACAGCAAGTATCATTCTAATGGAGCTTATTCTCGTGACTGGAGAATAAGTATCAAAATAGTCAAGACCTTCCTTTTGTCTATAACCTTTGATTACAAGTCTGACTTTGTATTTGTCAATCAAACCATCTGCTCTCATCTTCTTCTTGAAGATCCATTTGTAGCCCAGTGGTTTACACCTCGGAGGTAAGTCCATTAGCTCCCAAGTATAATTATGTAGAATCGATTTGATTTTTCTTTTAATTGCTTCTTTCCACATAGGCCCCTCAGACGAATTCACAGCTTCTTTATAGCTTTGTGGCTCGCTTTCAAGCATAAACGTTAGATAATTAGGACCAAATGATTTTTCGGTCCTAATTTGTTTACTTCGTTTAGGTTCATCTACTTCCTCCTCTTGATCCTCGAGATCGTCAAGAATTACTATGCCTTCATCTAGTGACTCAATGGTCCTCTTCGACGATTCGGCCCTTTCCTTGGTAGGGAACACATCCTCAAAGAAATTTGCATTTCTTGATTACATGATCGTGTTCTTGTGAATCTCGGGATGATGAGATTCATGTACAAGGAAGCGATAAGCACTACTCTCATGTGCATATCCTATAAAGATGCAGTCAACCGTTTTAGGTCCGATCTTTAACTTCTTGGGGGTGGGATCAATACCTTCGCAAGGCACCCCCACATTCGCAAGTACGTAAAGGATGGCTTCGTGCCTTTCCACCTCATGGGGAGTTTCTTTCTCATCCTTACGAGGTATTTTATTCAAAAGATAGTTGGCCGTCAAAATAGCCTACCCCCCACATGCTCTGTGGCAACCCAGAACTTATCAACATCGCATTCATCATATCTTTAAGAATACGATTTTTACTTTCAGCCACACCATTAGATTGAGGTGAGTAAGGGGCAGTGACCTCGTGAATAATGCCATGTTCAGAACAATAGTTCCTAAATGGCTCTACATATTCACCTCCATGATCACTTCTAATCACCTTGATCTTCTTATCAAGTTGATTTTCAACTTCCATTTTGTAGAGAACAAATTTCTTAATTGCCTCATCTTTGCTTTTCAGCAAGTACACATAACAGTATTTCATGCAATCATCCATGAAGGTAATGAAATACTTGTTACCTCCTCTTGTTTGCACGAACTTGAGATCACAGATATCGGTATGTATCAACTCAAGAGGTTTCGTGTTTCATTTAACTTGTTTGAAAGACGTTCGAGTCATCTTAGCTTCAACACAGGTTTCACACTTATGATTCGCATCAATTTTCATGTTAGGTATGTTCTCCATTTTAATTAATCTTCTTATCGAATCATAATTAACGTGTCCTAGTCTACCATGCCATAAATTGGAAGACTCGATCATGTAAGCATAATAAGAAGCATTCATTTCGTCTTTCTTAGGAAGTACAACCATGGTGTTCAACTTGAACATACCTTCTAGCTCATAACATTTGCCTACAAACATACCTTGCTTTGACAAGACTAACTTATCAGACTCAAACACTAGCCTAAAGCAATGCTTGATCAACACAGAACCGGACACAAGGTTCTTGCGAATGTTTGGCACGTACAAAACATTCTTCAAAGTCAACTCATTCTCAGACGTCATCTTCAGCACCACAGTGACACACCCTTTCACCTTGGATGTTGCAGAGTTACCCATGTAGATGGTCTCTCCATATTCAATTGCCTTAAAGTTTTTGAGAACACTTCGTTGACAAAGCATATGTGCTTAGTGGCACCTGTGTCAACCCACCATTCCTTTGGATTGAAGTCCACCATGTTGACTTCAGAAATCACAGCACACAGATCGATGTTATTCACATCTAGTGCAAGATTTTCAACCATGTTGGCCTCATTCTTGCCATTCTTTGGCTTCTTACACTCGGAGGACTTGTGGCCAACGAGGTTGCAGTTGTAGCACTTGCCAGTGAACTTCGACTTCTTCGAAACTCCGCCCTTAGCTCCCAACTTGGATCCCTTCTTTGCCTTGGGCTTCTTCGACTTGGAGCTCCCACCAACCTCCACGAGATTGGCCCTTGACACAGGCACAGATCATTTCATCCTCTTTTTAGAGATGCGGTTATCCTCCTCAACACGAAGATTTTGGATCAGATCCCTCATGGTCATCACCTTTCGCTTGTGTTTTAGATAACTCTTGAAGTCCTTCCAACTTGGAGGTAGCTTCTCGATGATGCAATAGACTTGGAGAGTCTCGCACATTGTCATATTCTCGGTTATCAGCTCATTGATAATCATTTGAAGCTCTTGAGCTTGACTGACCATAGACTTGGCATCAACCATCTTGTAGTCGAGGAACTTGCCGACGACCCACTTCTTGGATCCAACTTCCTCACCCATGTACTCTTGGTCAAAAGTTTCCCACAACACCTTAGAAGGCTCCTTCACCTAATACACATTCCACATGGCGTCTTGAAGGCTATTCAAAATGAGGTTGCGACAGATATATATACTACTTAGAGTTCCACTCCACCGCAGCATCTTGAACTTCCTTAGTGCTTTTCTCATCAAAACGGGACGATCTTCGTGAACGTAACGTTCCAAACCCATAGTGGACAAGTAGAAAAGCATCTTTTGTTGCCACATCTTGAAGTTCATACCATTATTGAACTTCTCGGATTTCTCAGCATGAGGAACAGCCACAAGAGGCATCGCCCCAGGGGTAGTCTTCGCAGCGTCATTGCTCGACATGATTCTGGGATTCATGCAATTTGTACATACAAAATTATTCATCATTAAATACAAGTACACATCAAATATCGCAGTATAATATTTTAAATAATTATACATAACAAATTGTTCAATATGATTTTGTTGTAAATAACCAAAATCATTAGCATGCATATTTTCGCAATTTTTTAATGTATGCATGCAAGAACAACACTGCCAAATTAAGCATGCATATTAAGGCATGCGTATTTCATAAATAACTGAAACCACATCGCATTTGCATGCGTATTAACAATATGCATATTATTAACCATTCGCATGCATATCAATATTTACGCAGACTTGCAATTTCCATGCAGTTCAATTTCCATAAATCAAAGCATGCAAACATATATATATATATATATATATATATATATATTTTTTTTTATGCAGACTTGCAATTTCCATGCACTTCAATTTCCATAAATCAAAGCATGCAATCATATGTATATTTACGCAGACTTGGGAATGTATATTTTCGGCAATCAATATAACTCAACAAAGATCATTCGTTTCAAGACTGTTGGACATATATTGATTATATTATGCGAAAAATCAAATAACAAAAATTGAACGAGCAATTAACATATGCAAGAAAAATAAAGTTTTATTAATTATTCAAGCATACAATCGAAAAGCTTAAATTATAAATAATCAAAGAATAAATCATGTTTCAGGTAATGATGGAGTCACGAGTAACACTCGCTGCCCTTAAAACGAATGAGTCTCGTCGTGGACATCGTTCCATAGGATAAAACCATCGCAGGTAACAATTAACATTTAAGAGTTACCTGGGATTCACGCAAGGTCCGAAGGACTATCACCGACAGATAAAGAAAGCAGTAAGACTCAAGTTTAGAATAAATGAGGAACTTGAGAATGGTGCAAAAATTTCTGACTGACTTAGAGGCTCTATTTATACTGCTCTAAGAGACCCTAATCATGGAAACGTGATATTCTGATATTCTGTAATTAGAGAAGAATATTCTCCAATCACCAACTCACCAAATCCGAGACATTCCATGAATACTCGAATCAAATCTACTGGAAAAGGAAGAAATATTTGCAGAAATATTCTTCATCGTATTAAACATGGTAAACCGCATATTTATTTAAGACAAGATATCTCACAAAATATGAAAGTATTTTGTTCTTATCTCTTAAGAACTACACACAAGCAATTCCATATATACTATGCGGTTGTGCCTTCCAAAGACTTCCACGCGGTCCATACGCATTTTGGACAGTCTAGAGAAAAATTAATCTGGGCCAATTCCGCCTAATTTTCTCTTTCAAGAGTGACATTTTAAACATCCATATCTCATTCACCCTTGACCCATTTTGAGAGTTTTATAGTACTCGCGGAGAAAAATCCAAAAATGACATCCACCGACCCAAAATCTATTCGGGTCCCACGCAAAATAATGCCCAAAAGTTGACAAATTTCAACCTTTCAACCATTATTTTCCAACCTATTCTACTTCTTCCACTGAATACACCATTAGTGGTTACCTTCATTCCCAATCTCAGGTTCTCTATAACCTTGGTTTCAAGTACCTTTTTTAATTTTTGTTTCCAGCAGCCCTACTAACCCCACAATATTTTTCCAATAAAACTCCTTGATTCTCCTCTGTATCAGTTCACCATTTAATCTCTTCACATTCCAAAAGATCATGTCATGTTTTAACATGTGGTTTAGTCAACAATCTACAATTTTTGTCATCTATAACACATTGACCCCCCAGTAGCATTCCTCCATGTCTCCCTTCATCAGATTGAACGGGTCTTGAATTACTCATAGCTTCAACCATACTATCTTTTCTTCCACCTAGAGCATCAGAGACCCCATCATCAAAGGTCCCTGAGCTACTTGCAACAGTTTTCCCCAATTTCACATGTTCACCATTGTTAACATCCTCTGATTTCACCATAGAGATCCCTCCTGAGGTCGCGGGCAACACATGATTCTACTTTTTAGGAATATAGACCCGTTTGACAACCTTCTGAGCAATCTTCTTACATTCAGACTTGGCATAACCATACATCTCACAATTTCTGCAAAGAACTGGTTTCCATTCAAACTCAACCGACTGATGACAGGTAACTTTCTTTTCATTCAGATATGGTGTACTGTCTGGAACTGTATCTCTAATCTCCATCTCAACTTGAAATATAGCAAAGCCCAGTCTTTCAACCTCACTGGTGGCTCTATCCATTTTCATTGGTTTGTCAAGAGGACTAACCAGCCTACTTATTTCCTGCACCAGTTCCAATTGTACGGACTTTTTCACACTCCCATACTGCGCTGAGTGGGACATAGTCGAGCCCTTCTTCCGAGTTGATCTCCTTTTCCCTCCCTTGATCGTCCTATGGACAAGTTTGCACTAGATCAGATTGAAGAAGAGGTGAAACCCAAAAAAATACATAGTGAAGGTGCATTTGCCCCTAGTCAGCAGAGAGGAGTTTATGTAGTATCCATACTCGGACCACTCTTAAATCGAGTTTGGAGAACATATTGGAAGCCAGCAATGTCCTAATACTATAAGCTATAAAACGACCCATTTTTAAATGCCCAATTTTATTTAAAAGGAAAAAAGAAAATGAATAATATAAGAAAAAAAGAATTAGAAAGAAAAAAAGATTAGAAAGAAAGATCAACTTTTGCCCCTCGAGTACCGTGAAAATGGCGTGTGATCGGTAACCAGAAACGGAGCTAGCTCTGGGCAAACCAAGGCAGTAGGCTCACCTTTTTTGTTTTTAAAATTTGGTTAACGGAAGATATTGACTGTTGCCCCATCATATTTTTATCTGTATTTTTTTATTTTTCCAATTTTAATTATTTTTTAATTACCTATCTTGGAAAAGATTTGTTCTTGTATGTTGCTGTGGATAAATTTGTTGCTAACTTTCAAAATATGAAAACTTGACATGAACACGTTTATTAATTTAGTTGTATGGTATTATTTTTCATTGATTGTATTATTTAATTTTTTTAATATTAAATAATGCCAATTGAAATAAAATTTCTAGATCTGCCCCTGTCGGTAACCCTTTCGTCGCTGGCTCGTTCGAGTATATATAAATCGCTAGATCTATGGAATAAAACCTCGAAGCCCACTAAAAAGACCTGGAAGCTTATCTTGAAACCATCGAGTCTTTTGAAGCTCTCTGCCATGTGTACAATTCGGGTATGTGACCTCTATGAAACCGCATGAGCTGCAATATCACCAACGTGGGTGTGGAGCTTGCCCTCGGATCTTGAAGTTCTACTTCACCACCGCAAAAGAAATGCTAGCCACTAAATGAATCTCAGTTTCATTATAGTGGTATACACTAGTAGAGAAGGCTCTACTAAAGGCCACGTTAGAAGGCGGTTCCATCGGAACCGTTTTTAATTGATGTATGAAATTGGAACTCCCACCTGGGTCACCTTGTCATTTTAAAGGCGGTTCTAAATCGATTAAAGGTGGTTCCATCTTTAATGAAAATTGACTTGTAGAACCGCCATTAATTGAGGGTCTGAAATAGGTCCCGAGTTCGGAAGTGCTATCCTATGTCACACTTTTTATTTGAAAAGAGGTTCTAATTGGGTTGTCTTTTTGGCCCAATATAAAAACCATTAGCCCTAGGAATTTATTCCTTCATCTTTACTTCTCCCGTCTCCAGTACTCTTCACCTATCTGTTGCCTCTAACACCCGCGCCGCCTCCACCCCTCTTTTGCCTCTCACCCCACCGCCGCCTCTCACCCCTCAGCCGCCTCTACCCCTTCTTCGCCTCTCACCCCCACCACCGCCGTCAGATGCTCTAGCACTACAGCACCACTGAAACCCCCCTTTGAAGCCTACCGCTAAAGACCCCCTTTGAAGCCCGCCGATGAAGCTCATTGTGAGAAACCCTATCGTTGAAAGGTCGTTGTTGTCAATCTTTTCTTTTCTCCAGATCTAGCTTCGAGGTTGCCTGAAACCAATTGGTTTCTTGTCGCTATTGTTTGATACCTCATATATGGGTTCTGCCAAACCTATTTCGTACCCTAATTAAAGGCGGTTTTTGAACCGCCTTTGATTGATTTTGATTAAAGGTGGGACCATAGAAGACACTTTGAAAGTGCCTTTAATGGTCAGATATAACCGCATTTAATGGCTCCTTCATCCACCAATGATACCACCCGTCTGTTCTGGAACTAGAAGTTTCAATCGAAGCATATATATCTGTTAATAGACTTGTATGTATAACCACTTCAATCGTGTCGTCGTTTCTCAAAAATATTTTTTCAGGGAACATGGTCAACAAGAAATTATTATGTTCGTGATTCTTCATCCACCGATGCCAACGAATTCGTGTCGAGTAGACCATGTTGTTGTGAGAAATTTTAATTTCAATGATTCCTAGTCATGTTTTTTTCTCTGGTGTCGGTGTGTCCCCTACCACGGGCACTACGTGGTTGCCATAACTATGGCCGACTGCAGTGGATGTCTCACTACTACAAAATAAGACTAATGTAACACTTAGAAAGTGTTTCTTTAGGTGCCAATAATACTAAGTTGAACATATTGCAACACTTTTACAAGTATTACCTTATGTGATGATGCATTAAATCTAACGCAACATTTTTCAAGATTTAGGTAACATTTTTCAAAGGCTTAAGTAACACTTTATAAGTTATTGTAACATTTAAATAAGTGTAGCTAGAAAGTGTTACGATAGCTCTAGTTTGTAATAGTGATCTTCGTCGTCCGAGAACGCGACTGAGTGAGCGTCCTGAAAGCAGAATTTATAACAATTGAGAAGTGTTATCGAAATTTGTCGGGAAACGGATTTGAAAAGCAGTTGGAAATTGTTGTCAGAACATCAGCCATAGTTTTAGTTGTTTGAATTTATAGTGAATGAAACAAGTGGATGAAATTGAGTTAAGAAAGATAAAATACAATGAGTAAATAAAATTGAAAGAATCTTTTCAAAGATCCAAAAGTGTACCAATATAAAAGAAACACTGTAAAAAAATTATACCAAATACATTAAAACGGAGATAGGTATACATCATGTATATCAGTCATTTTCTCATCACCAAGTTAAGAGTCATTACGTATACATAAAATCGGCAGTACAGTTAAAACACACATTAAGAGTACAACATATGGAGCTAGTAGTAAATCTTAAGTGTTGCAAAGCAGAAAATTAAAACCAAAATCAAAAGTAGTTAATTAGTAGTAGATTATACAAAGAAATAAGGTTTCAAGGCAATTTTTATTCATACAACTAATTAATGTAATTCATCAACTAATTATTTCTAGGAGGGTGATGCCTTGGACCAAGATCATAATCAGTAGTAGCCACCTCTCTCTTTTTGGACAACAGACTTCTCCTTCTGCAACTTCCACTTGCTAATATTGTCTTCAAACTCCCTTCTTCAACTTTTAACTACAAATTAGAAGATAAAAACCCTAATTTATTAACTTTCTTTCATGGACTAATTAAACAATATGATAATATTCTTTAAGGGAATTGAATGTTAGCCTAGCGGTTGAACTCTAGTGCTACTACCATGAGGTCATGGGTTCAATTCTCACCAGGGCAAGGGGAGGGGAGGGATTTTATTGGGGGCTCATTTGAGTTATTACCCAATTTTTAAAATTAATTAAAAAAATTCTTTAAAACCCCTAATTGTAACGAATAGACCACATATAATAATATTCTAACTTATTTGTCTTTCCAGTTGCAAAGTCAAAATTTAGTAGTTTTGACTAAATACTATGTGGAATTGTAGTTTGAAATCAGACGGAAAGAGTATCAGACACTACAAAAAAATTTCAGTAGTGTCACATAATTTGTGACAGATAAGGAAATGTCGCAAATTTTGCTCCGCCTTCAGGTGTCATTAAATATTTCTGACATATGCCCATGTCACTAAACTGAATTACTACATCAATCCATATCACAAACTCTTCTAGATTGAACTTCATCTTAAAGCGTGACAAAAATATAATGATACTTCAACACGTCACAATATTTTAGTGACACGCTAAAGAGAGGTAATTCACAAGGCGTCACTAATAATTTTAGCGATGTCTTTGAGTGTCACGAATGCTCCAAAAAAACGTTGCAATTGAATTTTTTTTTTGCAATGAGAATTAGACTTACAACTGTCTTGCTAACCCTTTTAGTTGAATCGACATCGCATCCTTCAGCTGTCATCGTGCTTATACCTACAAATTTGAAACAAATTATGTAAATGTAACGAAGAATTTCTTTTCAAAAAAAAAAGAAAATTCAAGGAGAAATTCAAAGGGAAGTTATTTACCTATTCGGGAATACGCAGCGGAGAAGAATCCTTTGGCTAGAACCAAAATGAGAAGGAAATGCAACACTTTAACAAATGCCACCATATTCTTGCTGTTGAAAATGAAAGAGGATGAGAAGAATGAAAAATGTGGAATTTATAGAGAGTTCTCAAGGACCGAAGTCAAAGAAAATCCAACGGTTTTTAAACTTCTACATTCCCTAGTTAGTCAATGCAAAATACTAAAATTGATAATATTATTTTATGTTCACTTTTCAACTTTCCTCTTAGAAACAAACAATGGCTGGGATCGATGCACGTTCCTTGAGAAAATAATAGAGTAGTTTTTGTAGGAAGAATAAATATATAATTATTTGATGCATGTAATTTCGTGTTAATCCCATGTGTCAGTCAATCAAATTATAGGATCTCGAGACCGTTTGGTTTAAAGGCTTTCAAGAGTAGGAATTTCTTGTGAATAATCAAGGAACTGGAGCCCTTTTTAAAGCTACTATATAGCTATTTTATTTAAAGTTAATTGTTATATTTTTTTAAACAAAATATGATATTTTTTTAATTTAAATATAGCATTTGCAATTTATACATATATATATTATATTTTTATATAGTATTAATGATATTTTTAGATTCAAATGCTTACATGTTTAACTTTTAATGTACTTTGTATGATATTTAAATTTAAAATACGTTGTTTAATTTTAAAAGGTACAATTTTAATCTGAAAAATATGATGTTTCATATTTTCCAACTTAAGCTGCAGAGGGTGAAATGAAGTTCTAAAATTTTGAGATGCATGAAATGTCACAATTACCCCTCCTTGTTAAATTTTCATCAGAAAGACAGGAACCGCCATTGACAGAAACTCTGAACGAAAATGGCATTGACGGTGAAGGGCAGAAATGGAGGCGGCAAAGAAGGATGGGGATGGAGATACGACGATGGTGAAGGGCGAAACCGGTGGCGACAATGAGCGTAGAAGATCAGCGCGATGAAGAAGAGTAGAGAAGAGTGTGATGAAGATGAAGAGCGTATTTCAAATTGTGGAAATAAAATCAGGGATGTCTTGATTTGATTAGGTCAATTCTTGATGCTATTGGATTGGGTTAATAAAATCAGATTAATTTAGTGGGTTATTTGTTTTTATAGCATAAATCAGTAAAAGTGATAGTATTGTCTTTTCCATATCAACTTTCGTTACGAATTTGTTAAAAAATAAAGAGTATGCAGCTGCAACTTATGGTGAGACGGACTAAAAATAGTAGTAATATAAAATAGAGAGCTCTTGCGGTTAGATCCAACATCTCGATTCTTGCAGAAAGGAAAAAGAATTTGACGCTCATTCTTACGGGAAGGGAGGATTGGGGGATGTAAAATCAACAAAGGGTGGTGGGGTGTGGGGGGAATGACAAAATCGAAAAAGGTAGGAATGTGAAATGGCTTGGGAGTGAAGAAACGATTATATGAGTGTTCCGTGCCTGTCTGCCGCCATTGATGCATTCAAACCAGAAGAAGAAGCTACCTACAAACACATAAGGTTGTTCTCTTCCACACTTTGTCAATATCAAAACACATATTGGGAATTTCCAGGTCCTCCCACGTTTGACGAATTGGTAGTAACAAAAAAACACACACTTCAATTTATTAACATTGCACACAGTCCTAGCTAAATAAAAACTAGGCCATGAAACACCCTGCTCATTTTAATTATTAACCAAATTAATGAAGTAGTACATGGAACTTGGTTAGCACAAAATTTTATACCCTAATTACCTTTTGGTGACTGCCGAGGGTCTGAAGGACTCTAAATGGTGAGATTCTCACAATGTACAGGGAGGGGATATGCCGGTTTCAATAGAGTGCGGCTTCATAAAAAAAGTTTGTTTTTAACTTTTTAATCATATGTATTGTTCAAAAGTGCAGATATAACCGTTTAAAATCTGAAAGTACAAATTTAACTTTGGAATTCGTTGTTCGAAATATAATGGCCAAATTGGCCTGAAATTGTTGAAATAACCGCCATGCCCTTCGATTAAAAAAACTCAAAAAATAGAGAGAAAAAACACCAGTGCCTCCAGCTTTTTAACAAAACAAATACTTTCTTTTCCCATTTTTCTTTCTTTCTTTTCCCAGATCTTGCTCTGGTGCGACGTCACGGTGAACTCGGGGTTGAAAACAGAGAATGATGTATCGCCACCGTCCAGGCACCACCAGACCACCATTGTGTCGTTGCCACGCCACCGACATAACAAGTAGGGTTATATCAGCACATTATGAAAACTGATAGGCTAAATCACCATGTTCCTAAAACTTATAGGGTTATATCAGCACATACTATAAAAACAAAGTGTCATACCAGTACAAAATCAACGTCAACTGCACGCAGCCCCCATTTAAACCTCTTCTACGTATTGCCGACGTTCCAGAGGATGATTCCGATGGCGAATGAGGCGTTGTAGTGACGTGGAGGTGTGGGAACCTTTCAAAATGGCATCTACATCCAAAATTTGCCTTAATTCACTAGATTAATGCAATATTGAGTTTGATTCTGTGATTTTATTTTATTTTTCGTTATATGACCAAAATATGCAATATATAAGGTACATAATATCGGTGTTTTGATGATATTTTGTTTGTTTTGTTGTGTTTAGTTAGGATTGATGATTGGATGACTTTTGGTATTGTGTGTAGTTATTTCGATGTGTTATTCGACCTAGGATTTTTAATGTTTATAAGCTTTGAAATGAGGCTAGGCTGTGTGGCAATGGTGTTTATTATGAATGAGGGTGTTATAATATCGAATTTTATTGTGTATATGATGTTGTTGTGATGTGATAATGGTGCATATGATGTTTTGGTCGCCCATTAAGGCCAACCGAGTGTATCACCATACACTTTGCTTTTATGGTACGTGCTAATATAAACCTACCATTTTTATGAATGTGCTAATATGATCCTATAAGTTTTTAAAATATGTTTATATAACCATATTAATTTTCATAATGTTAATATAACCTTACATGTTACAACGGTGGTGCGGCAACGTAAAAATGGTGGTCTGGTAGTGGTTGGGCGATGGCATGGCTATCTAGTGGTGGTGGGTAAGGATATAGTTGTCCACCCAAATTCAATTTTGATTTGGAGATATTTTTGTCATTTCAGGGGGAGTCAATGGCCAGAAAGACAAGGTCAACGTCAAAATGTCTACCGAAGGGTGTTCATTAACTAGATAGGGTTATTTTTATACTTTCAATTATTTTAAGATTATATTAGCACTTTCACAATTATATAGGGTTATATTGGTATATATTGTTTTGTTTATTTTTATCAAAACACACACTTTCATTAATTAGAAACTAAAGATAATTCAGTACAGATTTGGCCAAATTATGCACCAATGTGACTTCATCCCTGTTAACTTTTAAAAACTTAATTGCGGTTAAGGAGCGACATATATGTAATATGTCTTGATTTCATCCTATACTCCGAAGGACGACCTCTGCTTACCTGTGATCATATTGATTGCCAGTAGGGAATCTGACACCATCCACAGAAAGCAGTGATTTTTCTGCTCGTTATATTCCAAACAGGCCAGAATCGCCATGACCTAGGCATGTAACTGGGATGATGCTAAATTAATACGGTATAACACCTCCTCCTTCTTCTGAACATGGGTTGGATTGTGGGTACTAATCAGACATCATGCTCCGACTCGTACTTCTTTGTGCTTGTCCACGCTGCATCTGTGACGAAAACCTGAAATGGCGCTGCTAAGATCTGTAATCTGCCATTAAGAAAGAGAGAGTCACTCTTGTTCTAGCTCTAGTCAATATTTTGGGTTGCCGTGGAAGAGACTTCGTGTATGTTGTCCCTGGCCTTGCAATTCCAATAAAATTGGAACAATCTGTTTGCTTCCTCCCATATTTCAATTGATGTCCTGGTAGGATTGATCTGAATGTCGTCCTAAATGACTTTATTCCGATTAATCCATATCTCCCAGATTATGTATAAAGATAGAACGATCTCTTCGTGTGTTAGGGCTAAGCGAATCCATTCTGCAAGCTAGACCTGGAAATCTGTAACTGTCTTAAAATCAAATCCCAGTGTGCTGCATCTCTAGGCTCTTCTACTTATTCACATTCCGCAAAAAGATGGTGAGTAGATTCCCTGTGGAGAAAACATCTCTGACACACCGGAGAAACCTTTGCTTCTCTTTTGCGTAGCTGTTGGGAATTGGGGAGAACCCCTGCCAATATTGTCCAAATAAGGAACTTAAACCTAGATGGAATTGATGAATTCCACATTCTTTTCAACATTTGTTTGTCAAGCGAATAGGCTTGATTTGAGGGCTGAGAAACCTAAGAATTTGGAGTCCTGTTTCGAGCATGATTGTATCCTAGCTTGACCATATATTCCCATGTCTGAGATTCGGTCCAAATTCTTTCATTCTCTTGATTATCAGTAAAAAAATTTGGCAATCTAATCTGTAGTATCTTCCTTGAGATGTCTTGCAGGAAAATAGTTTGGAGAAGAGGTTTTCTCCACTGCTTCTTGGCATCTATTAAATCAGACACATTTAGGCTAACCTGATTGGTCCAAGAATGGCCGATTTGTAAGGGGTTGGAGGCTCCCGGTATCCAGTCTTCATGGATACTAATGTTTAAGCCATGTCTGACTTTCCATTTGAGGCTAGGCTTGAGGATTTCGCGCAAGTGAATGAATTTACATCCCCATGAGTGCCTGTCATGTAACAACTTCCAAGCATGCTTTGAAAGGAAAGACAAATTCATGTATTTTGAGGATCGCAAGCCCATGCCTCCTTGCTTTGACATCTTCCAGTAAATTTTCCTGTCGCCTTTTGAACCACTCGATATGAAACTAATGTCCATCTGATCAATGCTCTCCAATACCGACTTTGGGAGTTCATATACTGACATGACAAAAGAGGCAACAGTTTGCATGGCAGATTTGACCAACACTACCCTACCATTCAGTGAGATCCCATCTTGATGTCATGATTTTCCTTTTTAAATATGAAATTAAGCCTTCAAAGAACAGTCGCTTCCTTCTCCCTGTCTGAATGTGATAACACCTAAATACTTATTGGAAGTCCTGTCTTATGTATGCTTAGAGCATAGGACGCCCATGACTCCCACCATCATTCTGTATCAGGGCTAAAAAAGAACGATGACTTCTCAATTAGTTCTTCTAGTTACAGAACAATGGAGATAATTTTGAATCAGACCCACTCTTTTGAGCAGGTAATGGGAGGAAAGCAATTATTGGACCACCACCCAGACAGGCTCAGGTCCATCAACTGATCCACTATTTCACTATATATAATAGTAAGCTTATTTCCAGTGATCATCTGCTCGCATTTAGGGAGGAACTTTTCTCGTACAATTTTCTCTACCAAAATTCAGTTCCGCAATCAATAACACTCCAATCGTTTATATTTCATAAGTTCTTCTCTCTGATCCTACCCAGATTCTAATGGCAATCATCCCTAAAGCAATGCTGAAGTTGAAGAAAAACTCTCTATGCGCTCCAGGGATCACCTTCTGTTCTCACTTCCGATGGTTCTACTACTTCCGTCTCCACGCTTTCCGACTCTCCTCCTGCACCATCATCATTGCCGGATGACTGAGATACCTCTCCTTCTTCCAGTCTCCCCCATCTGCCTCCCACTGCCATCGACATCATCTCGTAAATCTTGTTACCCAACTCAGCCGGGCTCTCGGGCTGCACCACGAAACAAACGTGTTATTAGCTATATGCCTACTGCGGTTTTAGATGGTGCAAATTATACAGTATCCCTGAGATACTGTGAGTATGGTATCCCTAAGATAGACTATTGTTGATTACTAGGGTACAGTAAGTCTTATATCTCTAAGATAGGACACCGTATACACGACTTGTTTAGATGGTTCAGTGATGTGTACATAACACACTTACAGTGAAGCCACTGGAGATCAATGCTGTCTCATATAAAAGCTCGACAACGCGCTTTGCATCTTTGCTCTCAGGAGCATTCTTACTTGCCGCCTGCCATACGACTTTGTTAGAATCAAATGTAGAAGCCAAAGTAAATCACGTTCTCACGAGGTTAGTGCAACTTACGTTCAGGTCCTTGACGATGGGATGGTCGGGATTGATCTCCAATATTCTCCGACCCCTCATGAACTCTAAGCTGGTAGTATCGCCTAGAGTTTGGGCTCTCATTAACCTGTTCAAATGATTCGAAAGGCAACTTTGAGTCTTGGACATGGGAATACTTTTATCTTGGATAGTACTTGTGCTAAGAAAAAGAAAACATCAGCGAACCTTTCCATATTTGCAGACCACCCGAACTTGCCAGAAACAAGTACACAGGGTGATGAACTTAATCTTTTTGAGACTTGAACCTTTGCCACCTGATCTCCGAGCTGCTGTTTTATCCAGTCACAAAGAAGATTGTACTCTTGCTGTGTCTCCCTCTCAGTCACTTCATCTGAATCTCCTACAAGAATAATCAACACATGTACGTTGTTAAGCTTAAAAGGCTAGACCTGGTAGATAAACAAATCGGGTAAACAAGCTCACTAACCAAGCTCCAAATCTTCCTTGCTAATGTCCACAAACTTCTTTTCCTTGTAAGTCTGTATATTCTGTACTGCGACTTCATCAATTGGGTCGACTAAATATAATACCTGCACATTGACAACCATAAGCATAAATCCATTGAGCGATGATGAGATGAAGAATCACACTTGGTATTACAATATAGACGACAAAAGATGTGTTTGGTACCTCTATATCCTTTTGCACCAATTTCTCCACGAAGGGAGCTGTCTTGGCACTCTTTAAGCTGTCTGTCGCCAAATAGTAAATGGCGTTTTGGTTCTCGCCCATATTCTCGATATAATCATCTAAGCTTATCAGCTCATCCTCACTTTTGGAGGAGAAAAATCTCAGTAACGGAGTAATCCTCTTGTGATTGCCAGAGTCTTCAATACATCCCAACTTCAGGAATTTACCGAAGTTCTCCCAGAACTTCTTGTAATCCTGAACCCAGACAACCAATTTCCGTACTGAATATCAACCATGTAACGTAACAAAATAAAGTGGGACATGAACCAATGAACATTGAATCAAATCTAAACCTCTTTATCCTCGCTTTCAGAAAGTTCTTGAATCATATCAAATGTTTTCCTTACGAGCCGCTTCTTCATTATCCTTACCTAAAAGGTAAAAAGAAGATTATTCAGGAATGCTAACTCCAAAAAACTGTACCAGCTTCACCCCCCAATGAAAGGTTGTTTAATTAATGTCCAAACATGAAATGTTTTGCCCTTACAATACGGCTTTCTTGAAGTATCTCTCTAGAAACATTAAGAGGAAGGTCATCAGAGTCCACCACTCCCTTCACAAAACTCAAGTATCTTGGAAACTGTACAACATCAAATCCATAGTAAGTGAGTTATTACGTTAATAATAAATAATCGATTTAACTTAAATGCCATGGCAAAGTCATAACCACAGATATCAACACGATATGTACCAATATGACCCTTACCAATTCACCATCGAAGTCATCGGAAATGAATACACGCTTGACATATAGACGTATATTCTTTGTCTTGGGATTAATAACATCTTCATTGTTGAGAGGAGCCATACCAGGAATATACACAATACTTCTAAATTCCACCTCACCCTATTAATCATTACAAAAAAGTCAGCACAGTTCATGAGCAACATCAATCATATGTATTACAAGTTGCAGTATCAACAATCAAGTACCTCGGTTGTGAAATGGTTGTACGCAATGGGATCCAAAAACTCATTGAAGGTCTTCTTGAAGAATTCATTGTATAGTTCTTTTTCAACTTCCTTTGGATTCCGCATCTACAACCGTGGTCAGTAGAAAAGGAAATTGTTAACAGATGTATCACATGAACAACAAAGAATAACCATAGGCTGCCACTTTAAAACAAGATAGGAGTTTACTCACCCATATAGGCTTTGTCTCGTTGGTTAGCTCCCAGTCCCAGTATTTTTCAGTAATTGTTTTTTTCTTCTTTGGCCTTTCACCCTGAATAAAAATTGGTAAAATCTAAGGACTTCTCCTGACCGGGAAGAAATGTGTTCCAGTAAGCACTTTAGTGACAACACTCACCTCTGGCTGTTCTTCTCCTTCCTTTGGGGGTTCTTCCTCCTCTACCTAAGAAGAGTTGTAAAACACACAATTTTAGGCAAGTATCATACCTACTAAAGCCATCCTAGTGAAAGCACAACAACTGCTGTTAAAACATCATAAATAAATGGTTAAAGATAGAAGCAAACCTCAACATTCCTCGATTGTTCTAGCCAAACATAGATGGGGAAGGAAACAAATTGAGAATAATTCTTCACCAAACTCTGAATCTTTGTAGGCTCGGAATATTCATACTTGTCATCATCCTGTTTCAGATTAAAGATAATAATATCAAAGATCAGATACTAATCATAGTGGTTATTTGATGCTATTCTTTTCTACCATTTCTACTACCCCTAACCACTAAACATGGAGCAAAAAGTGCCTCATGCCACCCACACGAAAAACATTGACAAAGAAAAGTCAACAATCTTGACAACTACCCGCCCTTTTTTCTTTTTATGCAGGAAATGAACAGCCTCAAAGACAGCAATTTAAAAGGCATGATTTAGTTACCCTCAGAAAAAGTGTTATTTGCGTCCCACGTTGCAACATCTTCTCGGGATCAGTTTCCTCCCTGATTGTATATGTACTGCTGTCGGCCACAGATTCCCAAACAAATTGCTTGTCTGACCTTGGGCTTTTTGTGGCCACAACCACCTACATACACACATGATCAGGTTAAATTGTTACCAACAGGTGCCAAATGCAAAAGCCATAGTTGTTGACAGAGAAGAGATCAAGTACTGCACCTTTTGAGCAACCAGAAAGGCAGAATAGAACCCGACACCGAATTGCCCAATTAAACTATTGTCAGAACCAGCGTCTTTATTTTCCTGGTAATGGAGCAGAGAAGTGATGAGATTCTACACATGTTAAACAAAAGCATCAACGTGTAAAAAGGACAAAATCAAAAGAATTGCTGTCAAAAAAGTACCTTGACGGCTTTCAAGAATTTAGAAGTACCACTCTGAGCAATAGTTCCAAGACAGTCTACAAGCTCTTCTTTTGTCATACCAATACCAGTGTCTCTATAAATAGGAAAACAAACTGTGGTAACCATGCAACGTCTTAAACAACAAAAATCTAACAAATGTACAAAGATTCATAATTCCATACGTTATAGTTATTGTCCCATTCTCTGGATCAGGTTTAATACGGATTTCCAGATCACCAGCATCCCCAAGAAGACCAGGCTCAGTCACACTTAGAAACCTCAACTTGTCTAGAGCATCACTTGCATTGCTGCAACAGAAATGATTCGGTGAGCAAATTAATAACCCAGTAAATACCTAACACAGTTTACCTCCAAGTTCCTACATCACTGCCACGTCCCGGAAACAAACCCATACAAAGTTACAAATGACCAAGATTGAGAAAGCATCACCTGACAAGTTCTCGAAGAAACACTTCCTTGTGGCTGTAAAGACTGTGAACAATCAAGTCCATCAGCCGACTAACCTGCAATTAGCCAATGATTTCAACTTTCAAAATCCCCATTTTATACGCAAGGTCAACAAAGCCAGAAACACTTAAACAGCAGGTTTTAGAAAAATTAGGAATTTATCAAAGATAAGCCTTCAATGATATCCTACTATTCTTCTTCTACTTCAAAATCATCACTTACTGAATACGAGAACAATACTCGTATAGCTCACAACTCACACTACATGTAAATATCAAATTCTGGAACTTTGTTCACACACATAAATCAAGTATTCATCCTACTGTGCTCCAAATTCAAAATCCTCAAGAACCCAGTTCGCAAAACCAATCCTTTAATCAACATAAATAAAGGGCCCACCTCAGCCTGATACTCATGGGTTTCACCGGCTGCTTCAGGAGCCGCCTCCTTTTCCGCCACCGCAGCGCCGCTGTCACACTTAACCACCACTCTGCTGTCTCTCCTCTCGAGCCTCCACCTGAGCCCGGACTTCCCAACCCCATTTCTCAGCCCATTTCGCGGCAAAAAAGCACTGCTCAGTAGCCCCACTCCATTTCTACCATTGTTAACCGAAAACGAAGAAGCCTGCGGGTATGCAACCGCAGACGCGACGCTTCTGCTCAATACAGGAGCCATAACTGCAGAACCCCAGATGGTCTTTTGATGCCTTGGTGATGGAAACAATGGAGTTTTGGTAGGGTTAGTTGAGAGGTAAATATAATACCGTAGAACCCTTTGTTCAGGGGTTTAGAGGGTTCTAGAATAATTGAGCATCACAATGGGGTTTTGGTTGGAACTCGGAAGTTTGTGTGTGAGGATTCTAAGGTTTAGATTCGGCCATCTCAGCAATTACAATATCTTCAATTCAAGACTCTTTTTCAAAAAATAGAAAAATCATTTTGTAATGTGCTATTTCAATGCACGTACGTTTGGCTTAATCAATCAATGAATTCACAATTATAATTTCAAATTTGATAGAACTATAATTTTAGGAAATTTGATTTTTAACACCAAAGTGTACCCTATTGATGTGTAAGTCTCTCTTTATTTTTTCGAAAAATTTGCAAGGAATGCTCTCCATCGGGTTAGGATAGTGGAGTAAATTTAGTTCCATGATAGAGGAAGGTAGTTGTTAGAGTAATTGTAGGTTCATATTTTTTCAAGTTATAATGTACTCTTAGAAAGTTCGGGAAGCAATCAAGAGGTTAACTCGGGAGCAAGGATGAAATTGAACCTTGCCTTCCTATGTATGGATATAAGAAGGGGAACTAAGTGAAACTTCGGGCTTGATGTCGTTGTCGCCCTCGAGGAGGAACAACAATGTTAAAAAATCATATTGAACTGCAAGCCCTACTCGCCCTACCCGCCCCACCCGCCCCACCCGTCCCACCCGTTAGCAAACCCTACTCACTCAGCCTCACCACCCACCCCCCCTCCCTGCACCGCAAGCCCTACCCGCCGCCACCCGCTAACAAACCTTACCCGCTCAGCCTCACCACCCCCCCAACACCTCCCCCAACACCGCAGGCCCTACCTGCCCCCACTCGCTAGCAAACCCTACCCGCTCAGCCTCGCTACTTGCTCCCCCCCAACACCGCAAGCCTTACCTCGCCCCACCCGCTAGCAAACCCTACTCTCTCAACCTCACCATCTACCCCACTAGTAACCACCACCGCAAACCTTACTCGCCGCCACCTGCTAGCAAACCCTACCCACTGCCATCGTAAACCTCATCTGCGCCGATAGTAACCACCACCGCAAACCCTACCTGCTAACTTCGACAACCACCGCCGCAAACCCTACCCGCCATATCGCTCGGCCTCGCTCAGCCCATGCCGCCCCGCCTAACCGTCGAAAACCCTAAACCGCTGGAGACGGTAGAAGAAAATGGAAGCGAAGGAAGGAAAATGGAAACGAAGGAAATAAAAGGGGATAAGGAAGAAGAAAGAAGGAAGACAGGAAAAAAATGAGGGCACGTACATCTTTTCTTTTTTTTTATAATGGCAAAATCATCTTTTTTCACAAAATCTGGCCATCATAACGTTGACTAAAGTCAACGGAGTCAAAATTTAGATTGACACTTTCTAAGATTGCAGGGTTATATTGGCACTTTCAACCAAAATATAAGGTTATTTTAGCACTTTGCTCTTCTTATTAAGGCTATGTTTGGCATAGATGTGATTATAAGCAAAACAGTTTATTTTGACAGAGGAAGACCAGCTTCTGTTTTTCCGCCAAAATAGTTTCTGCTTTCAAAATAAACTATTTTTTAGCACTTTACAAAATACTAAAAAGTCTTTTGCTCATAAGCACATCAGCTTAAAAGTTATGCGAAATAGAGCCTAAGTGGAGTATCGTTTTGTTCTTTCTTACAAAGTTATAAGAGTCGGCCTCTTGAAAGACGATTTTTCCATAACTTATGGAAAGACCAAGGTTTAAAGTGCAAACTAAAAGAAATGAAAATAAAAATTTTGGGTTGCATGAATTGGGTTATGACCTTTATAATCACTACACGTTGTATAATAAATTTTTAATATTGTAACTAAGACTTTTTATCTTTCATTATTTTAATTAGGGAAAGTCTCAGGAAATGCGGTCTTTCCATAAGCTTATGGACAGTCCTCAGGGGCATTTGACTTAAATGTTGTAATTTTTTATAAAATTTAAATATTGCATTTTATAAGTTAAAACAAGTAATAATATGTATTTGAAGGTGAAAATATAAAAATATATGATATAAAAAAATATTTTTAAAAATTTTACATTTTGTATGTAATTTAAGAAATGCAGTACATAAGGTAACAAATAGTGGTCTGTCCATAAGCTTATAATCAGGCTGCCTATCAGGAGACCCACTCTTTTAATTAAACACCGTATTTTCGTAAACACTTTGCCACGTTATAATGACAGACTGATTTTTCGAGGGAAAAAGAGAGATGAAAAAATCGATTCCAAAAAGGGATAGAATTGTAATAAAATAAAACTCTGGTGCATTAAGTAATCTACGGAAAATTTGACTGTAGGAAGAGGCTTGGGACTTAGGTAGGTTTTTAGCAGGGTTTATAGATTTTGCAAAGGCGGCCTCCTCCTCTTTGAACAATTTTCTGCCTCAAAATCTCGATTCCTGCTATTCTGGTTCCGTGATGGACATCCAAATCCCCTAAAAAAGTAATGCCCTGTTCTCCATTGACGTTGTTGTATCAGAACTCTCCTCTCAGTCTGTACTATTCCACTGAACATGTGGAGAAATTTGACAAAGAGAGCTGCTTTAAGGAAATTGAGCTTCTCTCCGGAGACCCATTGCTCGAAGTTTCTCAAAGTGCCCAGCTTTATTGGCGGTGAAGCTCAGCCATGTGGGGCGGAGGATCGCGTGAAGGTGCGTCAAAGTTTGGATTTTGGGCGGAAAAACGAACTGGTGCGGCCTGAAACTGTCTTTTGGAGCGACCCTTTTGGATTCATCGGGGGTGTTAGAAGATATGCTGCAGTAGCTGAAGCTATCCCGTCGACGTCGGAGGAAGACAGTGATGAGATACAGGAGCTGATTGATGAGATGGAGAAAGAGGCGAATTCGCGGGCGCAGAAGCCGCAGAAAATGATGGGGGGATTGGGAATGGGGAAGTACTACGCCCTCAGGAAGAGGCAGGTGAAGATGGAGACTGAAGCTTGGGAAGATGCAGCTAAGGAATATCAGGAGCTGTTGGTGGACATGTGTGAGCAGAAGCTGGCTCCCAATTTGCCTTACATTAAGTCTTTGTTTTTGGGGTGGTTTGAGCCTTTGAGAGATGCCATTGCTGCTGATCAGGAAGCTTGCTTTCAGGGAAAGAATAGGGCGAACTATGCGCCGTACTTTCATCTGTTGCCGGCGGATAAAATGGCTGTTATTACAATGCATAAGCTTGTGGGGATGCTGCTGACTGGTGGAAGCCATGGGAATGCAAGAGTTGTGAATGCTACATTGAGCATTGGCGAAGCCATCGAGCACGAGGTGGGTAAATTCGCCTTTGTACTATTACTGTTTTGTGGATTGGTGTGGATTGCGGTTATCTAAATATGAGTGTGCAAACTAGGACAGCTTAGGAAGATTCATCTTTGTACAAGAACGATAAGGAGGCTGAATTTTGAGGTCTCATGTGGATCTAAATGTATATGTGTGTGTTTTACCATGTAAAATATGACATGTAAAGATCTTGATACATTTAAATCTCTGACAGAGTAGTCAATTTTTCTGTTGTGTTTGTCCTTGAACTTAACATGCTCTAAGAATGCAGCAGAGTAAAAAAGAAGGAGGTGGTTGATTGGTTGTAGCTTGAGTCAGAAGTTTCTCATTATGGTTTTCCGAAGTTGTCTAATGAGCTGCATTCTTGAACAGGTTAGAATACACAACTTTCTCGAAAAGACTAAAAGGAAAAATGCAATGAATAAAAACTCTGAAGAAGGAACTGAACCAGAAGCTAAGGAAGAAGAGAGGCTAAGGAAAAAGATTAATGTCCTGATGAAGAAGCAAAAGCTGCATCAAGTAAGAGAAATAGTTAAGCATCATGATGATGCAAAGTCTTGGGGTCAGGATGCGCAACTTAAGGTTTGCTCATTGTGCCAATCCTTTTCTTTCATTATTGTTTTGAATTGACCTTATCATCGTGAGCAAGGCCTTGGCATCATTGTGTTGCTCATTGATCATCTTTCATCTTTGCAGTCTAAATCTTTTTTACATAATCAGCTAAGGCTAAAGTGATTTTACTTAGTTGAAATCTTTCAGGTTGGCAGCCGTTTGATTGAGATTTTGATTGATACAGCATACATACAGCCTCCTGTAGATCAGGTAGAAGATGGTCCTCCCGATATTCGTCCTGCATTTATGCACGTGCTTAAAACTGTAGATACACCGTGAGTGAAGCGTGCACTCTTTTTAATTTCCCTTTTCTTCCACCATTCATTTTTTTCTTCCCACGCCATCGCCATATTTCTCTCCAGTTTCAAGATATACTCTTAATTTTTATAGGAAGGGCAACAAGAGATATGGAGTGATTGAGTGTGACCCTCTGGTCCGGAAGGGCTTGGAGAAAACAGTAAGTGGAACTAATTTTATCTCTAATGCATTTCAGTGACCCAGCAAGTTCTTCAAATTGCTTAGGCTTTTGGTCAAATTATTACCTATCCACCATTCCTCCCTCCCCACAATCCCCCTGTAAATCAATTATCCTGGATCAATTGGTTGAGTAATATTGTTCTATTTTTGCTGTTCAAACAGGCAAAACACGTGGTGATGCCATATATGCCGATGCTGGTTCCTCCCCTGAATTGGACAGGGTACGTACTTCGCATAACTATTACAAATTTTAGTGTAGCTTTCACAATTGCTTTAATAATAAACGGATTTGCATCGTTTCTTCTGAGAGGTTGTCCTTTTCTCTACTTATATGGTATTCCATCTGAATGAACCTTAGTGGGTAAAATTTGTTTAAATTCAAATAGATCATGCATTATTCTATGGTCACGTACTTGGATTTTCAATTAGCCTTAGGGTGCAAGCATTGTCCTTTTTAAACAACTATGATTGGACTTTTTAGTTCCATAGATGACCTTTTCTCTCTTGCTTATATCAACCTCTTTGATGAACAGGTTTGTATTTTGAGTGAGTTAGCATCTTTCATAATTTTATCTTTTTCGGGGGAATTGCTCGCTGAAAATGCAGTTTGGGCTAACTTGGACTAATATATATTTTTCTTTTTTCCCGGGTGCAGCTATGACAGAGGTGCTCATTTGTTTTTGCCGTCCTACATCATGCGTACGCATGGAGCAAGACAACAACGGGAGGCTGTTAAAAGAACTCCAAAAAAGCAGTTAGAACCCGTTTTTAAGGTTTCATATATCTGTGATTTATTTTCCTTCTTCATTTCGGCACAGATCTCAAAATTCTCTTTTGTCTTGAATAAATTTCATTGAAGTACATAAACTGATTTATCTGGTTTTAGAAGATGTACTAATATGCAGTCGTGCTAAATAGACAAATTTGTTTGTCAGTTCTATGTTTTCCTGTTAAAAGCTTTAGAAAGCTAAAAATTCCTTCTGACTGTGTCATATGGAAGCATGAACCCAGTTTAAAATTTTTACTTTCAGGCACTTGATACACTCGGTAGCACGAAATGGAGAGTAAATAAGAGGGTACTTGCTGTCGTTGACCGGTTATGGTCTAGTGGTGGGAAGATTGCGGATTTAGTTGATCGTGAAGATGTGAGTTCCCCTACAGAATCTTTATATATTTTTTGTTGACTGCCTTCTATTTTTATTATAAATTTTGTAGCTTTGAATGTAAGTTAAAATATGAATTGAATGTTCATATCCTTCAAATTTTTTAAAAAAATGATTGGCTCCAGGCTGCTTATGTTTCTTCCTGTTTTCATGAAGACTTGGTACTCCTCTAGTAAAGTTATTTAGAAGTGCATATTTATATGTTATAATCTGCACAAGTGCACAGGCTTATAACTATGGCAACTATAAAATTTAAAAGAGCATGTGACATATGTTCTATTTCTTCTCCTAATGTGTGACATTTTACTGTTCACGCAGATCCCTTTGCCAGAAGAGCCTGACACTGATGATGAAAAAGAAATTAAGAAATGGAAGTGGAAATGTAAGGCTCTGAGAAAAGAAAACCTTGAGAGGCACTCACAGCGGTGTGATATAGAACTGAAGCTTATGGTAAGAAGCTTTCTTGCGAAAATTCCATTATTTTTCAGCTCATTAAATGGAGTTAACATGTAGAGCCCCATAACCATTTGGACTAGGTTGCTCGCAAAATGAAGGATGAGGAGGGTTTCTTTTATCCGCATAATCTTGATTTTCGTGGCCGTGCATACCCTATGCACCCACATTTAAATCATCTTGGCTCTGATCTCTGCCGTGGAATCCTTGAATTTGCCGAGGGGCGTCCACTTGGACAGTCTGGCTTACGCTGGTTAAAGATACACATTGCAAATGTTTTTGGCGGTGGTGTTGACAAGTTATCTTATGAAGGTCGGGTATCATTCGCAGAAAACCATTTGGAGGGTATATTTGATTCTGCAGACAGGCCTCTTGAAGGGAAACGGTGGTGGCTGGGTGCCGAGGATCCTTTTCAATGCTTGGCAACATGTATTAATCTTGCAGAAGCATTGAGAAGCCCATCTCCTGAGACTACCATATCACACATGCCTATCCATCAGGTAAAATGTTCTCTAGAAATTAAGGCACCAATATAGGTGCATAATCATCCGAAGCGGATTTTGTATGGCCCTTGCATTCCCAATTTGTGCATGTTATCAGCTTTCAGAAGTAAAGCCAGTTAGCTTTTATTTTCTATATTGGGGTTAAACACTTCTTGCTGGGGCTTAAAAGTAACACTGAGTATCAATATTGAAATCAATGTCTTGCTTTGAGTCTGAATTGTGTTTTTTCAATTCTCTCTTAAGGATGGTTCGTGTAATGGCTTGCAACATTATGCTGCTCTTGGACGGGATAAGGTAAATCTCCTTCTTGCTCAATCTGTCTACATGCAGTTTAAATAAAATACAAATCTCAATGGTTTACTGCAAAAGACATTATGAGTATATGTTGGCATGTTGCAACTCTGTTAAAACTAGCCGTTGTTAGAATTTGGTTGGGCAGGTAGATGGGCTTACTTACTACTTCATGATTAATTGTGTAATTCATTATTCATGTTCCATGCCTTCCAACTTTCCCAATTTTTTAAAACTTATCACTGTGACAGGATGATGTTAAAGATACCATGTATTTCTGTTACTGTAATTGAGTCTCATCTTTACTAATTTGCTTGATATTGTTATAGTTAAACCTTGCACTACCCGTTAAGATGAGAGTTCTTCTTGGCAAGTACTGTTTTATCATACTGTGGACCTTAGTAAAAACTTGTAAAGATTTTGAATTGGATGTAATTTCAGAATGTTCCATATTATGTGCTGTTTCAAGTCTTCAAAGCCTGCTTTATTGGGTCATTTACTTAATTATAGCATTTTTCAGCAGCTTATCTGCTGCTCTGGCAGTAGCTATGTAAATTATTTTACACTCTGTTGATTGTAGCCATGCCTGCCTTCTTGATTTTGAATCATCCTATGTAGCTGTATTATTTCCAACTACATAATTCACAGCTTACTTATGTTTCCTTTCATCTGTTTAGTTAGGAGCCGTTGCAGTCAATCTTGTATCTGGAGAGAAGCCTGCAGATGTGTATTCCGGAATTGCTTCCAGGTAAGATATATTTCAAATGCATATTTTGTCCCTCTCTCCATTATTAGTCTGTAGTAAAGTATTAAGTTTCTAAGTATGGTGGTACAGTTGGTTTAACTATCCTCCAGTATTCTTGCCATTTCAGTGGGATTTTTTGAGCCTAGGGGTTTGAATACAAATCTGCAAACCTCACCTTAATTTCAATGTGGAACTTCTTCTTCTTAGTAACTCGACTAATCATGTGAATCAGAACAATTGATTTCTTTATGAGTTGCGGGCTAGGAGTAAAGCTTCAGTTACTAAGTTTGTCATACAGCCTTTTTTATAGTAGTTTAAAGTTATCAGCATTATTATTCTTTCCAGATGTAGTCCATCTCTAGAGTATCTTGTTTGGTGTTCAGTGATGGTACTCGATGTCGGTGTTTGACTTCAAAATTCATAAATCATGATAGTGAGACGTTAATAGATAATTTTAAATAGCACTCAAAATGGGCTTGCTTAAAATATTTTTGTACTTAGTTGGGGACTACCTATCATTATTCGTTGAAATGTCTATCCTAAGCTGGTATTTGACCTTATCTTTTAGTCATCCCGTGTATGTCTACGCCTAAAACCTGTACTATTTGAACCGAAGGCATAAGAGAAAATTCTTATTTGTTGCTGTTGTGGTTTTCTCTTTTGCTATTAGAGTTCTGGATATTATGCGGAGAGATGCGGAAAAAGACCCTGCAACTGACCCTAATGCTCTGCGGGCCAGGATGCTTATCAATCAGGTTTCATTTTCTTAAACCTAAACAAGCTTGTACAAATTACCTGAATTACTTCAAATGCTCAAGATGATCGACCAATAAATGCTATAACTTCTTATGTTCAGGTCGACAGGAAATTGGTTAAACAAACAGTGATGACATCAGTTTATGGTGTCACTTACATTGGTGCACGTGATCAAATCAAGCGTCGGTTGAAGGAACGAAATGTGATAGAAGATGGAGAAGTGTTTACTTCTGCTTGTTATACTGCGAAGGTTAGTGAACTGATCTCAAATCCTCAACTCTCTCGAACTTGCTCTCTAGCCATTTTCTAAGGTGGCGTGCTGGTTCGTACTCTGGTGAAGAAACTACATATTTACACTTTATCTGCCTTTTGATCAGATTACCTTGACTGCCTTAGGAGAGATGTTTGAAGCAGCACGAGGCATCATGACTTGGCTGGGTGATTGTGCAAAGGTTTTTTCATCGTCTTTTAATTTTTCAAAGAGTTTTTCTTGGTACATGTCTATTTCCGAATATGCTTGCCAATCTCCGAGAAGGACAAGTGCTGCTGCGTGTTTAATGCTTAATCTGGTGTCTCATTATCTTCAAATGGATTTATAAGAATTACGAAAAATATCCTGTTTTATACTATTATATTTCCTTCCCCGGTTTTCTTATCACTTAATGATGAATGTGTGTAGATCATAGCCTTGGAGAACGAGCCAGTTAGGTGGACTACTCAACTCGGGCTTCCTGTTGTGCAACCCTACCGCAAAATTGGAAGGCATCTTGTAATTATCTTATGCTCTTCTACAAGCTCGCACATCTAACTATTTTCCATTTTTTGTTCTCTTTTGTTTATTATCTTGTGATAGGTTGGTCATGTTTCATGTGTGTTTCATGAGTTTTGTTTTTACTTGCAGGTTAAAACATCGCTTCAGGTTTTGACATTGCAAAGAGAAACTGACAAGGTACTAACTTATACTTCGCTTCTCTAATACTATCATCCTGTACCTTTTTTGTTTCCAAGCATGATAAAACATGAAAGCAAATAGATGATTTCAGGGAATTCATACGAACAAATTAATGTTGTAGGATATAGTTAATCAGTCACAACAGCTAAGCCTTTACAGCACTACGTAGGATCATTATCAGGGGAGCTAATCACTCGCACGTTTTAGGATGCAAAATAACCTAAAATGGCCAATTTTTATACCTAAAATGATGCGAATTGTATGATTTATCGTCATAGGTGATGGTCAAGAGACAGAGAACAGCCTTTCCCCCAAATTTCGTTCACTCTATGGATGGATCTCACATGATGATGACTGCCATTGCTTGTAGAGAAGCAGGCTTAAATTTTGCAGGTTTGAAATTCGATCTCTTTGTTGTTTCGAACCTATAATCTCCGAGACTATGCTCTTTCCTTCTTAAAGGGTTTCGTTGTCAACTTCGCTGCAGGTGTGCACGACTCCTACTGGACACATGCTTGTGATGTTGATCAAATGAACAGGATCCTCCGAGAAAAGTTTGTTGAACTTTATCAAGCACCAATTTTGGAGAATGTAAGCTTCTTTTACTATAATCTCTACAATAAATCTTCGACACATGCAATCTTGATTGTTCTTGTTCATTTGCAGTTGCTGGAAGATTTTCAGAAGTCATTTCCTAGTCTAAAATTTCCCCCGTTACCAGAACGGGGAGAATTTGACTTGAGGGAAGTTTTAGAGTCGCCTTACTTCTTCAACTAAGACGCGCTTCATTTTTAGTGAAGCGGGTTACTCCATAGTTCCCTGGTGGCTGCAGCCATGGCATCATCTAATGTAATCGCATAAGATGGGCTGCACAAGCGCCACAGCTAACCCATTGAAGTCAACGAGAGATCTCTAACAATGGTAATTTGCCACCTATCTAGAATCCTCGTACACTCCACTTTCTGCTGTACATATGTGTGTTGAGTGTACAAGTCCCCACTTAGTGCCGAGGCCTACTACAAGTGAAAACTCCCAGCATGCTTCACGAGCGAACCCTCTGGGAAGCATCTGATGCTTCCGATGTCACCAATTGACCTCTAATAGCAAATCGACATGGGAGTGCCTATACTGTATCAGAGAATTTTTGGTTCTTTAGCCTGTTCTTTATAGTTAATTTTTTCTTCCCTTTCCATCTGCTGGAGGGTTTGTAAATGTCAATAGTTTGGTATTTCGCTGTTGTTCAGCTTCTTTTTTTTCGCATTGTACCAATGAGATAACTTCAAAGTTAAATAAGAAAGCTAGTTTCTTGAAGTTGAGATCACTGTTATTTGAACATATTCTTGTCATTCATTTGGTGATAAATAGACTATGCACCTAATCCATGACTCCACTAAAAGAATTCGGATCATATCTCCACACAACTGCAAACAACTTCTATCTAATAATATGATATTTCATCAGGCATAATGTCCGAATGAAAGTTTTCTAGCAAGATCATACGAAGAGCCCTCGAGCTTCAGAGACAAATTCTATCTGACAAGACATTCAGGTATACTGTCCTAATGAAAACCCCAAATGAGATTTCGTTTACTAGCAATTTCATCGTCGATGAAGAGCCCTCGAGCTTCAGAGACAAATTCTATCTGACAAGACATTCAGGTATACTGTCCTAATGAAAACCCCAAATGAGATTTCGTTTACTAGCAATTTCATCGTCGATGAAGAGCCCTCGAGCATCACTGTAAATGGCGACCAAATTTGCAAATAAAGCGAGGATGATCATAAAAATTGACCATACCTTGTCTCTCTTGGTAGCAATTCCATCAACATCCCTGAAAACAGCAAACCCGTAAATCAGACAACAATCAACGATCACCAGTCACCAATCAAATAGTGTCACGTCAATTTTTGGCACACGCGACAAATTCTGAATGTAAATCCTCACCAAACTAGTTTAGTTGCTATGGATGAAAGACATTTATCAAGTTTAAAACAAAAAAAGTTATGAAACACAGAAGAAAATTCTCTTGAAAACTTGAAAATGAGGCCTTACTTCAAAGCAATAGCAGCAGGAAAGATGAAGGCTAGGCAAACTGCAGCTGTTGCTCCGCTGAACTGGAACACGTACCAGATATTGGGAATGAAATTGGCACCAAGAAACACGACGATAATGATTCCCAACGTTACCAATGGGAACCTGTACCTACTAGTGACCAAAGGTGCGTGTGACGGGAAGAGCAGTCCATCGAGATTCAGCCTAAGAGGAAAGAACAGAACTGGAAAAACAAGCATGAGGTGCAGCGCATAGCTGACACGAACAATGTCATTGAATACAGAACCATATGGGATACCAAGGTCTGTGTCAAAGTTAGCCAGAACATCCTCGAGAGTGGAATCGCCAAAGAGAAGGAATCCAAATGTACTTGTCAAGATATAGATAACGGAGCATACAGCCAATGAAGTCTGTATTATGGGTTGTAGCAAGGCAGAGTCATCAAGCTCATTTTCAATGTTGTGCACTGTGGAATCACAAGTACAAATGTTCTCTTAGTTTCGTCTTCTAACTCAACAACCTCAATCAGAACATAACTAGAGTTATACAACACAATCTTCAGTGTACAGGCACAACTTTCTCAAAGCAGCGATGATAAAAACACGATGACAACTATAAATACCTTTGCTGTACTCAAAGACAATGGTACTCGTTGAAGTGACATTTTCATGATTTTGCACGCAGGACTAAAACAAAAACTTCTAGTTACCTTATGGAGCTGATAAACCAGAGCGCAATGTGAAAGTAAAGAACTTGTATAGTCAGTAGCTCAGCTTCTCAAAAAAATTATGTGTCATTATTTCTAATCTAGCTAATCACAGAAACACATTCTTCAGCATATGCCAGCCTTCTATGAGTGTAGTCATATTTTTGTTTATACAACACAATCTTCAGTGTACAGGCACAACTTTCTCAAAGCAGCGATGATAAAAACACGATGACAACTATACATACCTTTGTCTGTACTCAAAGACAATGGTACTCATTGAAGTGACATTTTCATGATTTTGCACGCAGGCCTTAAACAAAAACTTCTAGTTACCTTATGGAGCTGATAAACCAGAGCGCAATGTGAAAATAAAGAACTTGTATAGTCAGTAGCTCAGCTTCTCAAACAATTATGTGTCATTATCTCTAATCTAGCTAATCACAAAAACACATTCTTCCGCATATGCCAGCCCTCTATGAGTGTAGTCATATTTTTGTTCAAGAATACATGACAGTTGGCACTAAAAAGATGATGACAACTATAAACGCATTATGCAACATTCCAACAATTTTCCACAGAGGGATTAAAAAACCACTTCAAGTTACCTAACGAGGCCAATAAATCAAGCAACCTTACCATTAAAATGACAAACATATGCCGTCACCAGGACAGGGACTGCAGTGAAGAGCTTCCAAGCAGAATAGATATCAGTGAACTGAGGGAACAATCTTGGCATCGCGATGCTGCCGTGTGCGAGTTTAAAAATTACAATTCCTGTAACAATTACGAGGAAAACGACAGCCAGGCCGACTGCTAAGGCAGAAGTAAGACCCAATGAACCTGCCCAAGAAACGCGAGGAATGTAAGAAACTGGGAGTCCATAAAGCTAAAATATTGAAGAAGCAAAGCATAAGTGAAGCAACATAAGCCTAGCAGGCCTTGCTAGCTAGCATGAAACCAGCATTATGTAATGGACTTTACACCCCAGCATTTCCAAGAATGTACAATTTCTCGAATAATGGAAACCAAGCCAAGGATCTAGAGAGTTTTGAAGTCAAGAAGTACCCAAATGGCAATTCCAATCTTTTAATATTCAATCAAATGCTTCAAAAGGAAGAAAATGATAATGAAAGCAATATAAAACATAAAGGCCTTTCTAGCTACCATGAAATGTGGATTATGTTCAAGAACGCACAATTTCTTCAACAATGGAAATCTAGGCAATCATGTAGAAGAATGTAGTAGTCTATCTCAAAGCCTCAAAGTCAGACAAAAAAGATCAAACAATAACATGGAAAATACACAAAAACACTAACCAATTTTCTTCAAAAACGACAACGGACAGAAGACAAAGAGAGTTGTCACAAGCAGCACAAACACTCTCCCATTCCACCAATGCTCTCCAAACCATCCCTGCAAAACACCAGCATGATGCTTTCCATCCTCTGTTGTTCCAGACAGCACATCACCTTCACAAAACACAAACACAACCCCAAAAAACCCATCAATCACCACTTTACACAGCACAAATCCAATCAAGAAACACATAAAACAACCATTACTCACCAATAATGATCATATACACAACAAGCAACCCTATATTATTGATCATGACACAAACTTGACACAATTTCCTTCCAACACTCCCAAATGACCTCCCCATAATACACCCATAAGAAGCCGCTCCACCGGCCCTTCCGAACCTCATCATCATCCCCACAGACAACTCAGTCAACAGAGCAACAAAAGCAATAACAGCAATACCAAATGCAAGGCCCAAAACCTTCATAGTAGCAGGCAATGCCATCATCCCAGCACCTATAATAGTGGTAGACAAATTGAAAACTGCCCCAGAAAACGAACCCCCGCTAAACAGCTCCTCTCCACCACCATTCCCATCCTTCTCCTCATCAAAACTACCATTCCTAGACTCTAACAAAGGGGCATTTCCCTCATTTCCACCATCAACAGCAACATACACGTGATCATTCCTATTCCTAGCCATTCTCCTGAATTTGGTACGATCCCAATCCCCAAAAGTAATCAAGATTACAACTTTACCACACAAAACAAGATTTCAACCAAAAGGGTATCATGGAATTTGCTCAGTTTCCTGTGTTCTTTGAGAAATCAATGAAAAGGGGTTCAAGAACTTAAGGTTGTCGTCCCAAAATAGGATGGATGAACCTCCCACGTAGAGATGTCGTAGTTTTTGAGGATTCTTATCGATTACTGATGTGACACAAAGGTAATTCAGACGCAAACAAAATAAAACACTTCAGATGTTTTGATTTTTTTTTGAGTGTGTAAACGTGTAGAGAGAAGAGTGGAGTGGGGTGTGCAATGAGTAGTCAGGTGGCATTGGCAATCATCAGAACTCAAGTCCACTTGTTCGGTACAAATAGGATTCTGTTTCCGAATTTCTTTTTCCTTTTATTTTCATCGGAAAGTTTTTATTTTTATTTTTATTTTTATTTTTATTTTTATTTTTGAGGTATTAGATTGTTTGTTATGCCATGCTACATGTATTCCATAAGTTTAGGAACTTTTTGAGGGGTTTTATTTTTTATTTTTAAATTTTAGGATTCTTTTAAATGAGTTGGTAAAATTAAATCAAATGAAATTAATCTAAAATGAATGGATGAAGTAATCAAAATTTTACTCCCTCTGTTTCTCTGTGGCACATTATTTTTTGGGTTAGAATTTAGGAGATGCTAAATGATTGGATTAAATTGAATTGAAAGATGAAAAAGTAAAATGAGTGGATGTAATAACCGTGAACTTGCCATAAATAGAAAATGTCGATATAAAATAAACATCTCAAATTAGAAAGTGTGTCACTATTAAAGAAGTGAATTGCGCCCTGTATTTTACTTGATTACGCCCTATATTTATACAATTTAGTATATAATATGTATTTTTAATTTAATTTCATTAATTAAAATATGTTTAATTTAATATTAAATTATATTTATTATTTACCACCACTCCGCCGCCGTCCGCCACCTTTGCCGTTGCCGTCCGCTGCCGCTGCCGCCGCCGCTGTCGTCCGCCGCAGGTCTTCTTCTCCGGCCAGATCTTCTTCTCTGGCTTCTTCTCCGGTCTTCTTCTCCGGCCTTCTTCTCCTCTTCTTCTCCTCTTCTGCTTCTCTTCTTCTCCAGCCTTCTCCTCTTCTTCTCCTCTTCTTCTTCTCTTCTTCTCCGGCCTTCTTCTCCTCTTCGTCCCCGACCTTCTTCTCCGGCGTCCCCCGCTCTCCTCTCCTTCTCCGGCTCCGGCTTGCCTCTTCTTCTCTCGGCCGCGTTCTCTTCTCCCCGTTCTCCTCTTCTTCTCCCGGGTCTCTTCTTCTTCTCTCGTTCTCTTCTTCTCCCGTCTCTTCTTCTCCCGTCTCTTCTTCTCTCCCGTTCTCTTCTTCTCTCCCGTTCTCTTCTCTTCTCCCGTTCTCTTCTCCCGCTCTCTTCTCCCGTTCTCTTCTCTTCTCCCGTTCTCTTCTCCCGCTCTCTTCTCCCGTT
Organism: Rubia yunnanensis; assembly: GCA_037428765.1. Taxonomy (NCBI): domain Eukaryota; kingdom Viridiplantae; phylum Streptophyta; class Magnoliopsida; order Gentianales; family Rubiaceae; genus Rubia; species Rubia yunnanensis. The sequence goes on along the minus strand of CM075071.1, from coordinate 72,647,948 downwards.
CTCTTCTCTTCTTCTCCAGGTGGTCCGGCCGTTCTCTTCTCTTCTTCTCCAGGTGGTCCAGCGCCGGCGGTGGAGGTGGAGGTGGAGGTGGAGGTGGCCCCGCGCCGGCGGTGGCCCGGAGGGAATATTAATTTTTATTTTTTGTTTTGTTTTTTTATTTTTATTTTATTTTGAAAATTTAAATTTAATATTATACATATATATACATATTAAGACATAAATTAATAAAATACAGGGTGTGATATATCAATACCCTTAACGAAACGGAGGGAGTACCATAATTAAAGGCGACTGAATACAATGTATAGATAGACAATATATACATGAGTCGAATTCGAACCCTTTTTGAAAAAGATGTATACATGTACCCGTACAATGTATATACTTGTACAGTGAATAGTAAAGATGTGCCAAAAAAATATTACTGTGTATTTTAAATAATAATAATATTGTTATTTAGAATTGTGAATTTCTATTTTAACTATATAATAACTAGATAACATCTTGTGCTGCGTATGAACGAAGATGAAAAATATAGCATAATTTACAACTCTAATAAGTAATAAATTTTTGTTATATATATAAAATTACACACGATGCAATATTTAAAAAAATAAAATATTTATTTTTTAAAAAATTAAATGTGGGGTGCTACTTGGCCAAGAATTTACTTCTTTAGTAGAGTTTCTGTATTAATTATCATCAGTTTCCAAGAAATAAGTATATTGGAATTGGAAAATAAATAGTGTTATACTCCCTCTAATTCTCTACTGGTGGCACACCACTTTTGAGTGTTAGAATTTAGAAGATACTAAATGAGTGAATTAAATTGAATTGGAAAAAAGAAAAGTAAAATTAATGGATTTAATAACCTTCAACTTGCCATAATTAGAAAGTATCAATAGAAAAGAAACATCTAAGTTAGAAAGTGTGTCATTATTAGTGAAACGAGAGGAGTACTAAAATAGCAACTCTAAGTTAAGTGGCATCTTCATTTTTTTAAAAAACAATTTAATACTCCCCCCATTTCATTAATAGTGGCGCACTTTTTTTAATTGACAAAGTCTTGCATAAGACCGTCTCATGGTGAGACTAGTGATTTAATTGCAAATGAGATTTTTAATTAAAGCTATAAAAATCTAGGGGTTGTGTGTGAAATTTCACTATTTTACATTTACGTCCATGTATAAATATCAACCCAAACTCATTATTCTCTCATATTTTCTAAAACTTTCTCTCTCCTCTCCTTTCCTCTCTCTTCCTTCTCGGCCGAGTATCCTCCTCCTCCTTCTTATTCTCTCTCAAACTCAAATCTCCTTCTTCTCTATCATCTCAATTTCTCTTCCATCTTCTTCAATTCTAGCTCATTTTCTTCAATTCAACCACTCATCATCTTCGTTTTCTTCCTCTTTCTTGCGCACAGTGATTCGTCACAATTTTTGGAGTTTTTCGACAATTTTTCCAACAATTTTTCTGGCGGACAAACATAATAGAGCTTTGTTTTGTATTTATCTTTGAAGGTAATGTTTTTTCTCAGTGTTTTTATGCATATTTTGTTGTTTTTTTCAATGTTTGTTTGTTGTTTTGGTTTATGTGATTTTCTAGGGTTTATGTTGTTCAATGTGTTAATGTTTGGGGATTTCTCTATTTTTTGTGCTTTGTGAGTTGTTATTGCGGATTTGTGCTAATATTTGTGTTGTTGTTGTTATTTGTTAGATTTGTAAGGAGATTTGCATCACTGCTACTTTAATCGAGAAGGAAGAATCGTTTGTAATTTTTCTAAATTTTTTGCTGTGATGTTTCAGTTGCGGCTAATGATGTTTCTCGCTTTCAGTGTGATGTTCCAGGTTTTAGGCTTTAAATACTGTAATCAGTGTTGTTGTGATGTTTTAATTTCAGCGTTTGATACTTGTGGTGTTTTCATGCTTAAGTGTGCAATTGATGTTTAGTTTTTTATTGTGTGTGATACCTTTGTTTTGATTTTTGCTAATTTTGTTGTTGTTGTTCCTTAGATGTCTAAGAATGCTTTTGCCACTGTTGCTGTAATCGAGAAGGAAAGAGGATTTGTAAATTTTATTATTTTTACTGATGTGATGTTTTAAATACTGTTGTTGATGTTTCAGGTTTTCTGTGTGATGTTTCATGTTTAGGGTTCAAGTACTGTTATCTTTGCTGGTGTGATGATTTAGTTTCAGTATTTGATGTTTGTAGTGCTTTAAGTGTGCAATTGATGTTCAGTTTTTTTTGTTTTGATTGTGTGTTTAGGATTTTATTTCTATTTGTGCTAATATTTGTGTTGCTGCTGCTGTTTGTTAGACGTCTAAGAAAATTTGCATTACTACTGCTGCAATCGAGAAGGAAGAAGAATTTATCTTAATTTTCAGCAGTGATGTTGTTGGAAAATGATGGTTAAAAGGTTAAAATTCGTCAATCTTTTGGGCTTCGTTTAGAGTGGGACCCGAACAGATTTTGGGTCAATGGATGTCAATTTTGGGTTCTCCTCCGCGAGTACTATAAAATCGACTATTTAAACTCTCAAAACGGATCAAGGGTGAATGTGATATGAATGTTTTAAATATCACTCTTGAAAGAGGAAAAAATGGGCGAAAATTGGCCCAGGTAATTTTCTCTGGACTGTCCAAAATGCGTATGGACCGCATGGAAGTCTCTGGAAGGCCCAACCGCATAGTATATATGGAATTGTATGTGTGTAATTCTTAAGAGATAAGAACAAAATACTTCCATATTTTGTGAGATATCTTGTCTTAAATAAATATGCGGTTTACCATGTTTAATATGATGAAGAATATTTGTACAAATATTTCTTCCTTTTCCAGCAGATTTGATTCGAGTATTCATGGAATGTCTCGGATTTGGTGAGTTGGTGATTGGAGAATATTCTTCTCTAATTACAGAAAATCAGAATATCATGTTTCCATGATTAGGGTCTCTTAGAGTAGTATAAATAGAGCCTCTAAGTCAGTCAGAAAACATAGACCATTTCTCAAGTCCCTCCATAGTCTAAACTTGAGTCTTCTTTCTGTCTTTCTCGAAGTTTCCAGTTGATGCTCTGTCGAGGTGATAGTCCTTTGGGCTTTGCGTGAATCCCAGGTAACTCTTACGTGTTAATTGTTACCTGCGATGGTTTTATCCTAGGGAACGATGTCCACGACGGGACTCATTCGTTTCAAGGGCAGCGAGTGTTACTCGTGACTCCATCAATTTGTGATTACTTGAAACATGATTTATGCATTGATTATTTATAATTTAAGTTTTTCGATTGTATGCTTGAATAATTAATAAAAGTCTATTATTCTTGTATATATTAATTGCTCGTTCAATTTTGATATTTAATTTTCGCATGATAAAATCAATATATGTCCAACAGTCTTGAAACGAATGATATTTATTGAGTTATATTGATTTGGAAATTGCAAGCGGGATGCTTAATGTTGCGAACGAAATTTTCATCGATCTGCATGAGAATTTCGGTCTTGTGCATGCTTAGATTAATTATGTATAAGTGCTTCTGCATGTACTTGAAAATATGCATTATACATGCTACTGTGATCTTGTTTCAAGCTTGCATTAAGACCTTAAATATGCGTGCTTTACTTTTTGAGTAAATCCTGCATGTTGTGCTCAAAATTAAGCCTATGGGAATTGTATGTTTGCGAAAATATGTATGCTAATGATTTTGGTTATTTACAACAAAATTATATTGAGCAATTTGTTATGTATAATTATTTAAAATATTATACTACGATATATGAGATTTGTACATATATTTAACGATGAAAATCTTTTGTATGTACGCATTGGTGAATCCGAGTATACACGGTTGTATATCTCTTATGGAAGAGAAACTTGGCATGGAGATACAGCAGGATTTGTTTAGCAACATGAAAGAATCAAGAGTGTAACCACGGTTTTGCAAACTATGGTACGTATACACGTTAATTAAAGTGAATCATGGCATATGCTATATATACATATATTGTTTGAATTATATTTGATAACCATTTACGTGAATCTGGACGTGAACATGATTTTGTTACAAAGAGAATTATGTGAATAATATGTGCGCATATATGTCCAGTACACTAAGGCTATCGAATTTGATAGTGAATGGATTTGGTTATATTAATCACTTGATTATGTGGAAAACTGAGTTGAGCATGTATGTTAAATTACATGGCGTAATTATGAAAATATGTTAATTCCGTGATATTCATGCTTATGAGATTAAATGTTGATATGGTAATAAATCATATTTGATTCTTTGCATGAATAGCTTAAAGTTAGAAGAACATGTCATGAGTTTGGAATATTGAATCAAGCATCACTATTCCTTTTAATTATGAAATTACATGAAAGCAGTGCATGTGTGTTGGAAATTATGAGACATTTAAATTTCCTAAGCCCTCAAAATGTTATAGTATTTGTTAAATACTTAATCACATGTTGAAATACCTATTTTGCATGGTATAATAATTTGGTAATGTGGGCTGCTCATGTTGGTTAAAGATTTAAAACACATTTTGTGTGAGAATGTGCTGCTAGTGATTCATGACTTTTATATGCTTGGTCTGAGAACCGCATGCGATAAAATGGTAAACTTCATTTGCACTTAAACATGACATCTCTCGGCAAGAGTGTAATATATTCGTGCATGAATGAAGTATGTGACATTGGGTTATTTGATCCATGTTGTATTCTCGTTCATTTAGGGACTTGATTTAGCTAAATAAAAGAAAATTTTAGATCTATGATGTGTCTAAAATTGTGTTATGCTTTTATATGCTATGGTTATATTAATTGTTTGGGAAAGTGCCTTTTTATGCAATGAAAGGTTTGACAAGGCTTTTCCCGATGATTGGCTATCTTGATTGATCGTTTACGAGCATATGGCTCACGAGTGACGATTGTTAGATTGCACAGATAGAGCATATGGGCTCGAAGTTCAACATATTCTGGTTATTTTGTATGACCTGATAAATGTGAACGTGAAGACATTAGTTTACGACTATGTCTAGGGTATTGGTTCTTATGAACCATGGTATAAACCCTAAAGCATGAGTTATCATGACTATGCTAAAAACCTTTGATTATTTGTAATCAAAGAATTGAGGGGAAAATCTCAAGAATTTGGTTGAGAAATCTAAGAATCATTAGATATGGAATCCCAAGACATTTGGTCAATTCTCTAGATTTATGGTTGGAAAGCCTTAGAATTATGAGATGAGGAATCCTAAGACATTTGGTCTAGGAACCCCAAGACACGAGGTTTTGAGAAACTTAACACGTGTGAGGATGTTTAATAAAACCAGCCCAATGGGGGGGGGGGGGAGTAGACGAAAAACCTAAAAATTCAACGACCATATGAATTTTGATAGGTACTTGAGATGAAAAGTCGTCACGAAAAACTTGAATCAAGTTGTTCAAGTCGAGAAGAATTTAACTCGAACAAAAAGGGTAAACCCGAAATCAAGTTGGGTAGTGCACTCAACCTTGAGTTGAGCAATGAACTTGAATGTGTTTCGAGCATAAAGGCACTCAAGTTTGATTTGAGTAGTCTGAAAGTAAAGTAAAGTTGTACTGAAACTTGGGTTTAAAATGGGCATGAAATTGTGTGGAGTTGGTAAACTCACACTGCGCCCTAGTGAGAGATAATCGAATCCTCGATTGATTGATACTACATCGGTTGTGGTATTGGTCATGCGAGGAAGAACGATTAATTGAGATCGGGAAGTTTTGTTATCTCTAATCCCAAGGGAGTTGAAGGAATAAGAGAGACTTTCACGAAAAAAGATCAATACATGAAGGTGTTTTGATTGTTGAAAGGATCTAGCCCTAAAAGAAATTTCATGGGTAAGAACCTAGTGTTTGATTCATTATTGAACACACAGACTTTTAGTAAGTTGGGTTTGTATATTAACGAAACCACTTACGTGATGCATAGAAAACATATGAGGTTATCTGTGACCATGATGTGAATACATAGAATCCTTTGGGGAATGTGATTCACAATGTAGACATTTGCAAGGTCATTTGGTGATTGAAGGAAATTGCTAGAAATGATCAAGCGTTGTGGGGGAGCCTTTAAGTTGGCTAGCGATCTTTTAAATAAGTTACCCCAAGAAGGAGGAAAATAAAGCTCCTCATAGAGCCATCCTAAAAGTTCTTTCGAATGTGTGGGTTGGCGTATTGCGAATGTAGTAAAAGGAATACTTAAACAGTATCTTTACTAGATAAGCACAATGTTAAAGTGCTATCAATTTCTTGAAATTCACAAGAAATATTATACAGAAACTAGAAATATATCTTGATAGAAAGTGCATTTTGTGGAAGTTTCTGTTAAAGATCCTGATTTATCTTAAATGGACTTAAGAGTCAATAGATAGAATCATTAAGGATCGGGGATAAACCAGCGAAGGAAACAAGATTCCATGAAATGACGTTTGTGGAAAGCGGTGATCAATAGAGAGTTTGATCTACCATGATTGCAAATCACTAGAGTACTAGTAGATTTGAACAATTAGTATATTTGTGTACTTGATGGGTGTTCTCTAGACATGAGAATGAGTCCAAGGGTGATGGTACTTGCTATCGAGGCTTTGTGAAAGATAGAAGTACATCTAATGGACCTAAATGGTCATTTGGAGATTTAGATATTAAGATCTGAATAGAGCAAAATGAAAAGCTCAATGCTCCTAAATGACCCATTATGTGACCAAACTAATTGTTGTTTAGCCAGTGATATTAAATCAATGAGTTTGATGAAGGCAGATATGCTAAGGGACACGGAAAATGACCATGTCATTTATGTCTTTGAATTGATGGTTTTCTCATTGATAGAAATATTGATATGATGATTGAGTCTCTTGGAGATATGTCGTATTCAATGGAATGACTCTAAACATTATGAGTTACCTTTTTGCAAAGGTGAGGTGTCTCTTAAGAAGAGAACTCAAGAGTCATTGATAGTCTGTTGTACTTATTAAAGTGCACATTAGACTATTCTTACAATGGATAGTAAGATGATACACGAGTAATCTAGAAAAGATCACTGGAAATAAGCTTTGTGTGAGACTCATGGATATGGCTTGAGTTGTCTAGAGAAATGGTTCTCTCATGCTAGATTCATAGAGGAATCTATGTCCATTGTGTTGGAAAAAAATTGGGAAAGATATACCCTAGGATGACCAAAGCACTTTTATTCGTATTGGTGTAGCGTAAAGCTTGTAGCTTAAAGCCATATTGATGATGGTGTGTCTCGACATAGACACTTCACCATTGGACGACTACTCTCTATGAGAATTATCGATGTTGACTACGTAAGGTCAATATGATAAGAGTTGTTATTCTTTGACGAAAGGATTCAATCGATTTCTTGACGAAGAAATTGAATCGAGAGTTAGTTGAGAACTCATCGAAAGGAATATGAGTAAGTCCAATAAATGGTGGGTTACGTATGTGGACACCCAACCTATGTGACTGGAGATCCCAAGATCTAGGTTCAAAGGGACAACTAAACTGCAAAGACCCATCGCGATCACTGTAGGGGTTTCATACCTCCTGTCTTATTCCTATGATGAAGAAACGGTGATGTGAATGGAGGTTAAGCATTAAATTGCTTTTAATGATTCAAGGCATCGAGTATGTAGCACTCGAAAGAGCGCAATAGTTTACAGAACTGCTCTTACGCCAAGAATCACCTATGTAAGCGAGAAGTGTGGCCGCTTCGAAAGGGAATTGTTGGGACGTAATTCCTTAGAAACCTTACAAAACTAGGCGTGTGCCATGGCCTGATTAATGGACACAACCGAGGAAAGCGCAAGGGCTAGGAAAGATGTCTGTGGGAAGTGCATTGTCGTTCACACAAGCGGTAGGGGAAGTTCAAGGACATCGTGTCTACTTCCTAACCAGTGGGCTAAGTGTACTCTCTCAAGGGAAAGTTCAAAGGGTGACACTTACTTATCCTATGCAGCATCTATGCCGTCGAAATGAATCTATCACCAAGTCAAACTCTGTGTCTAACGTGATTGTTCTGATTCCTACATCAATATCTATTCACGTGGGGGATTGTTGGAAAATGATGGTTAAAAGGTTAAAATTCGCCAACCTTTTGGGCTTCGTTTAGAGTGGGACCCGAATAGATTTTAGGTCAATGGATGTCATTTTTGGGTTCTCCTCCACGAGTACTATAAAATCGACTATTTAAACTCTCAAAACGGATCAAGGGTGAATGAGATATGAATGTTTTAAATATCACTCTTGAAAGAGGAAAAAATGGGCGAAAATCGGCCCAGGTAATTTTCTCTGGACTGTCCAAAATGCGTATGGACCGCATGGAAGTCTCTGGAAGGCCCAACCGCATAGTATATATGGAATTGCTTGTGTGTAATTCTTAAGAGATAATAACAAAATACTTCCATATTTTGTGAGATATCTTGTCTTAAATAAATATGCGGTTTACCATATTTAATATGATGAAGAATATTTGTACACATATTTCTTCTTTTTCCAGCAGATTTGATTCGAGTATTCATGGAATGTCTCGGATTTGGTGAGTTGGTGATTGGAGAATATTCTTCTCTAATTACAGAAAATCAGAGTAGTATAAATAGAGCCTCTAAGTCAGTCAGAAAACACAGACCATTTCTCAAGTCCCTCCATAGTCTAAACTTGAGTCTTCTTTCTGTCTTTCTCGAAGTTTCCAGTTGATGCTCTGTCGAGGTGATAGTCCTTTGGGCTTTGCATGAATCCCAGGTAACTCTTACGTGTTAATTGTTACCTGCGATGGTTTTATCCTAGGGAACGATGTCCACGACGGGACTCATTCGTTTCAAGGGCAGCGAGTGTTACTTGTGACTCCATCAATTTGTGATTACTTGAAACATGATTTATGCTTTGATTATTTATAATTTAAGCTTTTCGATTGTATGCTTGAATAATTAATAAAAGTCTATTATTCTTGCATATATTAATTTCTCGTTCAATTTTGATATTTAATTTTTGCATGATAAAATCAATATATGTCCAACAGATGTTTCAGGTACGGGTAATGATGTTTCTCATTTTCAGTGTGATGTTTCTCATTTTTAGTGTGATATTTCAGGTTTTAAGTACTGTTATCAGAGTTTGTGTGATGTTTTATTTTCAGCGCTTAATGTTTGTGGTGTTTTCATGTTTAAGTGTGCAATTGATGTTAAGTTTTGATTGCGTGTGATATCTTAGGGTTTTGTTATAATTTGTGCACGTTTTTGTGTTGTTGTTGCTGTTTCTTAGATGCCTAAAAATGTTTGCCCACTGTTGTTGGAATCGAGAAGGAAGTGGGATCTGTACTTTTTGTTATTTTTTAGATGTGATGTTTTAAGTACTTTTGTTGATGTTTCTGGTTTTCTGTGTGATGTTTCATATTTTAGGCTTTAAGTACTATTATCTGTGTTGGTGTGATGTTTTAATTTCAGTATTTGATGCTCGTGGTGTTTACATAAGTATGCAACTGATGTTCAGTTTCGTTCTTTTGATATTTTAGTGTGTACTGATTGATGTTTTAAAATTTTAATATTGATGTTTTAAATACTGTAATTGATTTTTTACAATGTAGTTGTCAGTCATGTTATGTGTACTATTGTGGTGTTTTAATTTCATATATTATCGTTTATATTACTTTATGTGATGTTTTATGTTTTTTTCACATGAACATTTTCCAAGGTAGAGCTTTACGTTGCCATTGATGAGGTAATAAACACATGCTATGAGGAATCATGCTCCTAAAGACGTTCCCTTGACAGAGGACCAGAGCCGACCTTTGATCTTGGCGTTGGTGGAGTAGAAGAGTCATCCTCTTCAAAACCAGCAAGAGAAAAGACAAGTTCTTGAACAAGCGCGCAACGAGGGGAAATAAGTTGGGGGGAAATATAATTTGATTGCTTGGGATGTATTGTTTGTCATTGATTTTTCAGTTATGGTGGTTGATTGTTAGTGTTGAGGCGCTTGATAGTTATTGATGTTTTAGCTTAATTTGAATTTTTTCCAGTTTTTATGTTAGCAAAATTTTATGGTATTTGAACATTTGTTGTAATGAATGATTTTTAACAAGTTATTTGAAATGTAATAACAGTGGAATGTATAAGTGCAGTGGAACATATGATTATTTTGTTTAAATCAACATCTTCATCGATACTTTTGTAAAATATCACACGCAAAAAATTGAACCATTGCAGCATTACAGTGTAACATCACACACAAAAAATTAACCACCACAGTATTACAGTGTAACATTACACACAAAAATTGAATCATCACAGCATTACAGTGTAACATCACACAAAAAATATTAACCATCACAGCATTACAGTGTAACATCACACAAAAAAAATTGAATCATCACAGCATTACATTGTAAAATCACACAAAAAAAATTAACCATCACATCATTACAGTGTAACATCACACAAAAAAATTGAATCATCACAGCATTACATTGTAACATCACAGTATGACAGTAAATAATAATGAAGTCCCGACAAGCTAACTTTAAATGAACTAAACATTATGTGTATTTTAGTTTCATATTGGATATTATTTTATTATTTTTTTGAACTTTTAACTTATCTGTTTGATGTTTAACTATTTTTTGTTTGACGCGTATTTTCATTTATACCAAACATTAAACTATTCTAATTTATTTTTTATTTTTTTAATGAAAACACCCGTAGGTGGGGGATTATGTATTAAGGTTCCCCAGACCGTGTAACCAAAAAACAACAAAAGTTACATCGAGTGTTGGAAGTTTTCTAAGCATTGAGGCAACATAGTTGCCTCCAAAAGTCCTAAAGCTATCTATATTAAAAGGATATATGAACCGCTATACACTTAATCTGAACTGAAATTGCGATCCAAAGGAGAGAATCTCCACCCCTCGTGTTAATTCTCTCCCTTGGCCAGGAAACCTCAAAGACAGTAGGTCCGTAGGAAGGCTTGAAAAGTTCCAATACCAAAAGAAAGATTAGAGGACATGAGTTGCACAAGAGAAGTATTAGCAGCATCTGATGGAGTCCTTTAATGTGGAGATGAGCTGCGAAAGGAGCCATGGGATGAGCCTGATCTCCATTTCCTCGTCATATGTTGCAGATTAATCTGAATTCAGTAGTATGTAGTCTTTCTTCCAAGTTCACCCAGATCACCAAGTTGGGCCAGAAAGCCAAGATATCAGGAGATCCAAAAAATCCTCCTGATTTGAAACATACCTGCAAGTAAATAAAATCCCAATCAGCAGTATCAACTCCTAGTATGTGCATATTTCTGAATGCGAACATGAGGAAATTTCTCCCTATCTAAGTCAATGAGACCTTTGATATGAACATGCAAATTATACAAATGTAGTGCTTGATTTTGTGAAGTATGATATTTTGCAATAGCATTAGCTACAACATTACATTCTCTGTAAACATGTTTAAGCACTGCTCCACATAGTAGACCCCTAATTCTATAGGCCAAATTGAAGAAGTTCCAATTTGCAGAGTATGGATTTTCAATCATGTTAATGGCTGAGAGAGAGTCTGATTCAATGATTAAAGGAATGTCTCTATGTTGGAGAGATTGACAAGCAACCAGTATGGCTAACAGTTCGGCATGAAGAGGAGATACAACCTCGATAGTGATTGAGTTAATGAGAAGAGGCATGCCAGAGCTGTCCCTAACTGTTATCCCAGCAGCAGCCGTATGTGAGAACCATGATGCATCCGTGTTAATTTTGATAGAATTAATGCCAGGTTTTTCCCACCAGACAGACCTAAAGATTGGCTTAGGGGGTAGCCTAAGAAGGGATAATAGATGCCTAAGTGGTTGTGGAAATGCAGTAGTAGAACTCATGTTAGTAGGGCAGCGGTATGATGATAATTTGATGAGTTCAAATATCTCCCTACAAATGAAATCAGCAGAGTAGGGAACCTGGTCATATATATGCCTATTTCGAGCCTTCCAAAGACTCCAACAAATGAAAGGAGGAAGTACTGTACAAATCAGTTGATAGCTTTTTGGTAAGTCCGAACAGTGCCAAAAGGAAAAGAATCTCTGAGAGATGGATTGATAATCAGAAAGGTGGAAGTCAATCAGAGAAGCCATTTTACTCCATATCGCTTTTCCTAGTGTACACGATATGAAAAAGTGATCTATTGAATCAGCGTGACAGCAAACAGGGCATTTAGAAGCCAAACTATAACCACAGGTTATCAGTACATCATCGAAAGGGAGGAGTGAATGAAGCAATTTCCAAGTAAAAATCGATATTTTTTTTTGCAGTAATACGTTCCACACCTTTTTAGAAACCAGAAAATTACCTGTAGGGTCTGTGATGGTATGATATGCACTTTTGAAAGAAAATGCACCTGAGATGTCCGGTTTCCATATGATTCTATCATCTCTATCTTCCACCACCACTGCATCCTGCAAGAAAAGCAAAGTATCATTTTCCAGGTAGGGTGATATCTGAGCTAGAATAAAAGATTTATTCATAATGAAATTAGATACAGAGTACAGCTGTAATGTTTCATAGATATCACTCGGGATTTTATTAATCAGGGGGCCGTTTGGGCACCAATTTGCAGTCCAAGCATTGCAAGCCCCTTTACCATGAATAATCATAGAATTTTCTTCAGCTATGGAATTCACAGAACAAATTCGTTTCCATGTGACTGATTTCTTATAAGAGTCTGGCAAAGACCAAAGTAATTTGGACCATAGGGCTATACCTAACTGGCTCTTCCACCACAGTTTGAGGGAACATGCATCAACTATACCTTTGATGGATCTAAACCCTAGACCATTATGAGTTATTGGTTTGGCTAAGTCCGACCATTTTTTCCATATCTTATTCCCTTTCCCATCAGTTTCACCCCAAAAAAATCTGGCCAGCTTTTTCTCAAATAGTTTGATAATATATTTTGGGGGATTAGTCACAGCCCATAAATGCTGTGGCAGAGAGTATAAGTAGCTTTTAATCAAAACTAATTTGCCCCTTGTGCTTAACCACTTATTTTTCCAGTTTTCAACTTCACATCTAGCTTTTCCATCAGAGGTTGATAATACCTATTCAAAGTTCGACCCTTAAAAATAGGGCAACCTAGGTATTGAAAAGGAAAAGATCCCTGTTTCATCTTCAGAATCAACCTCATATGATTTAATTTTATATTGGAAGCCCTTTTGTTAATGTAGAAATCAGATTTATGGAAGTTAAACTTTTGGCCCGAAGTGAGTTCAAAAATGTCCAAGAAAGCCTTGATTTTAGTTAAATTAGATTTCGAGGCTTGCATTAATATGATAGTATCATCAGCATACATAAGATGAGAAATTGGTGAAATTGAAGATGACATCTGATAGTATGAGAGTTTGCCAGTATGGAAGATGAATGATAAACTTCTAGAAAAAGCTTCTGGAAAAAATGTTAAAAAGAAAAGGAGAGAGGGTATCACCTTGTTTAATTCCTCTAGTGGCTTTGAAAAAACCCACTGGATTTCCATTAATGAGGACAGAATAATAGGCTTGTGAGAGGTTAGACATTACAGCACTTAAAAAAAGACCATCAAAACCAAACTTCCTAAGCACACATTCTAAGAAGTCCCAATTAACTCGATCAAATGCCTTTTGTAAGTCTAGTTTAAGAAGACAGTTTGGAATTCTGACCTTTTTATCCAAAAATCTCACAATTTCCTGAAGATAGAGAATATTATCAGAAATATCTCTATTTTTCATAAAAGCCGATTGATTTTGGGAGATCAAGTTATCCATGTAAGGTCTTAGTCTTTCCATTAATACTTTAGAGCAGATTTTATTAAGAGTATTAGAAAGACTAATAGGCCTAAAATCATCAAATGAGCATGGGGTTTTTTTCTTTGGTATTAAAGTGATCCATGTGCTAGATATTCCTTTAGGTAAGGGAGAGCCCCCAATAAAATCATTTACTGCTTTCACTAGATCATGTTTTATAATGGACCAGCATTTAGAATAGAACTTACTAGTAAATCCATCAGGGCCTGGACTACTATTTTTGCTTAACCCTTTTATTACTGCCTCAACCTCAAATTCGGAGGCTGGTTTAGCTAAATCTATGTTATCCTGAGCAGTAATCATTGTGGGGATTTGACTCAGAAAATGCAAATAGTAGGTATGATTAGATCCCTGGGTAGGTTCAGATAACAGATTTGAGTAATATGATATGGCCTCTTTCTGGATGTCTACTTGAGAATTTAGCCACTGACCATCTTTATTTTTAATTTTTGATATTTGCAATCTACAATTTTTCTCTTGTACTACTTTATGGAAAAATTGTGTATTATTGTCTCCCAGTTTATGCCATTTTAATCTTGCCTTTTGTTTCCAAAATTTCTCTTTCGGAGCTCTTAGTAATAAAGCTTTTTTCTGATTTAATTTAATGAGTTCAGAGTCAGAAGGATTTAGATCATAAACCGATTCCTGAACTCTTAGAGATTCTTCAGCATTGATTACATTAATGTCAATGTTACCAAAACATTCCTTATTCCAAATTTTTATCTCCTTTTTTAGCCTAATCAGTTTGAGGAAGAAACCAAGCAAGCCAGTTTCTACCATTTGTTTATCCCAGCTTTTCTGAATTAGGGTGGTGAAATCAGGACTATTAAACCAAACATTAAGGAATCTAAATGGCCTTGGGTTAAGATTAGATAAGTTAGAAATATTTAAAAGCAGGGGGGAGTGGTCCGAAGTCTGTCTATTCAAAATCTGAATGGAAGAAGAGGGAAACCTGTAGTTCCAAGAGATGGTACTAAGACCTCTATCAAGCCTTTTTGAGGTAGGGTTCCTAAGTCTAGAGTTACACCAAGTAAATAAATTCCCAACAGTGTTAATTTCCTGAATTCCGGAGGTACTAATCCAAGTATTAAAATCTCTAATACTTCCAAAAGAGGGAGAGCTAGGGCCTCTATATTCCGAAAGGGAGGTAATGGTATTAAAATCTCCTATAAAAATAGTGTCACCCTGATTTATAGTTGCTAAATCTTTCCATAATGTTTTTCTACCTTCCCTATTTCTAAGGGCATATATGAAAACAGCATCCATATGTAAAGCAATAGTTCCATGAGATATATGCACATGAAGATACTGTTCATGAGATGAGAGAAGAGTTACTGAAAAATAGTTAGACCACATTAGCCATATTTTTCCATTGTGCAAGGTCAGGCCATTAGCAAATTTAAGTATATCCATATAGGATTGAAATTTAGAATTATCATGCATTGGTTCAATAATGCATAGGAATTGGATCTTTTTAATCCTGATTAGGTTTATTAATCTTAGCATTGATGTTTCCATACCTCTGATATTCCAAACCAAGAAATTTAAAGATAGAGATCCTATCATTGTTCACTAGACTTATGACTTTTAGTTGATGATCTAAGCATCATTTTATTGATTTGACTGAAGTAATTTGACTTTTTACCTTTTGCCTTACCTGACAGAGGATTCTACCCCAGTATTGGTGTTGAGCTCGAACTAGTATGAGGATTTAAAGTATCATCCTGTTGTTGGGCAGTGTCATCTAAGTCCACCTGCAAAATAGAGAACCTATTCCCCATTCTATCTAGAATAGAAGGGGTGACCTCATTATTTCTATTCAGACTGGAGAAAGAGGTCCCTACCTGAATATCATCAGAGGCATAGGCTACTGGAGTAAAACTATTTAATGCAGTTCCTTCAAGTAGTTCAGAGATAAAGTTTTTTAATGGAACCTGAGTAGTAGGACTAGAGAGACTAACCGATGGATTGTTCCTATCAATTGCAGGTATTACAGTAGTCTCTAGGTCAGTGTTAGTTTCCAGATTAAGAGGAGATGTAGGTATGGGTTCAGGATTGAGTTCCTTTGAGGTCACAGAAACTGCTAAGTCAATCTGATCATCAGAGGAGATCAATGGAGGGACATCAAATTTTTTCCCAGTAGCCTGCCACTGAGGCTGGGCTTGACTTATAATGTGTTCAAACATTTTGACATTAGCATTTAGTGGCATAGCTCTGCATTGAGTTTTGGAATGCCCTAATTTGGCACAGTGATCACAGTTAAGGGGGATATCCTCATATTCAACTTGGTATTTTCTATTATTAGTCACAGAACCAAGCCTGATATGATTACAAATTGGTTTTTGAAGATCAATTTCTATGCATAATTTAATGGCAGAAGGTCTTGTAAGCATATCAGTAGCAAGACCAGTTTTAATAAAACTACCAATGCTATTGCCAATGGCTTCAATTGCAGCTGAGTTATAATAATACAACGGGACTTCTCTAATTGTACACCAAACTGGAACTATTGGTGATTCTTTATGAATTGAAAATTCAGGAGTCCATTTTAACATTTTTAGAAGTATCCCATTGAAATTCCAAATTCCTTTCATCCATGCTCGTTGATAATCATTTAACAATTCAAACCTAATGAGCACGTGTTTGTAATCAAGGGAACCAAGTTGGTACTTACCAATGAAGCCCACCGTTTTGAAAAATTGTTCCAGTTGCTCCATTGAGCATCTACCCTTGGTGAACTTGCTGACTAGGGCATTTGCATAATGAGACGATAATTTTGCAATTTGCTCATCAGAATATAGACAAGCTGCCTCACCGAGGTGCTGTGATTTGGGAATAAGCTCAGGATTACTCGGTAAGAGTTTGGCTAGTGGTGGGGCTTTGTTTTTTAGGATCGCAGCGAAGGTGATAGGAGGAGGAGTAGTTTGTGTACCCTGGTTGATGTCCAAAACGGCCGGAATAGATGAACCCGACATCGCGGGAACCGCTAATGGCTAAATTAGCCGTTATCGGCAAAAGGATTCCGGCTAAGACCAAGGGTATAAGGTTTGATCAGAAAGGGAAAGAAGAAGTAGGGTTAAGACAGAGAGAGGGACGTAGTATTGCACAATCGCACACACAATCGCACCAGTATCGCACCTACAAACAGTTAAAAAACCAGTGATGCAATTTTGAGTGCAATTCTAATTTATTTGATGTTCTAACTATAATCTAGTGTATTTTAAGAGTTT
Source organism: Rubia yunnanensis (assembly GCA_037428765.1). Classification (NCBI taxonomy): domain Eukaryota; kingdom Viridiplantae; phylum Streptophyta; class Magnoliopsida; order Gentianales; family Rubiaceae; genus Rubia; species Rubia yunnanensis. The sequence goes on along the minus strand of CM075071.1, from coordinate 72,630,882 downwards.
TTATTTGATGTTTAACTATTTTATTATTTTTATTTGATTTTATCTATTTTAATTTAGTTTATTTTATAATTTATTTTTAATCTTGATGTTTTAATAATTTAATAAGATGAATTATGATTTGAAGATGAAGTTTTAAAAGTTAAGCCAAACTAAAGACAACGCCTAAATAATCATACCCAAATGATGTTTTAGTAATTTAATTGAATGAATTATAATTTGAAAGTAGTGTTGTAGAAATTAGGCCCAACACAAGTGCAAAAACAATCAGGCCGAACTTTGCTGGAAAATGAACTGGCTGAATTTCGTTGGAAATAAAAATAATTATCGCCGGAAAAATGCTTTTAATCGCCGAAAATCCAACCAATTGCCGGAAGAGCCATACCCAACCAACTGTTGTCAGGAATCCTATCAATTGTCGCCGGAAATATGGTTCTAATCGCCGGAAATACACCAAACAAGACCAACACCAAGTCCAAATCTAAAATCAGCTAAAATCAAAATGCTTTGTTCGTCTGAAGAACTGGATTTTCAGAAAATGACAATTGATAATCTCCGACAATTGATAATCAGTTTATCTGGCCAACACTGGTTCTAATCGTCGGCAATCTCCGGCCTGAATTTTTAGAAAACGACGCCAATGAGGCTTTGAAAATAGATGAACGCGATGCGATTTGAAGTCAGATAAACACAAGCCTTGACGGAGCCGGCGAATCAGAGCAACCTTAATCTCAAGCCTCGACGGAGTTACGAATCTCTAAAACTAGGGTTTCAACAGTGGAGAAGTCGATTCACGGCAAAGCCGATTCGACGATGGAGAAGGTGAGGCGACGGTGTCGACGGAGCAGATGTGAGGAGGCGATAGCGCGGATGAGAGGTGACGACGGCGAGAGGCTAGCGGTGCTGGCGGAGTAACCAAAGCTAAGGAGGAACGCGTTTTCTGGGTAAATGTCTTATATTTCCTCTTTAGTCCCTCCAAGTTTTTGCGTCTTTCACTATTGGCCCCGAGCCCAATTTATTTGTAATTCTGCCCAAGAATTTGATTTTCCATCTCCCTATTTTCCCTCTAGTCGCTGGTCTCACCATGAGACGGTCTCATAAGAGATGGACTCTTTTTAATTTGAGATGTTTCATTTATATTGACACTTTCTAATTATGGCAAGTTTAAGATTATTATATTCATTCATTTAACATTTCTTTCTTTCAATTCAACTAAATTCTACCACCCAAAAGTAGTGTGCCACTAATAGAGAAATAGATTATTGCATTTTGTACATAAGTGTCACAATGCATAAATACTATTCTTAAGATGTATACTCAAAATACATTAATTCGTATTATAATTTGAAGTATTATGAATAGAATAGTCTAAAAGTACGATGTAAGGTTTGTGCATGTATATTGTATAGTGTGCGTTTTCCTTTACTTCGACATTGTAATGAAAGAAAGAAAAATAACACATGAATTCATTTTTGGGAGACGAATCTATATTATTTAATAATAAAATAAATATTGTGGCTTTTATAAAAGAAATAAAAATTATGTGAAAAAATAATACTAGTACTCTTTTTATTTTTTTTATAGGAATTCACAAAGGTTTTGTCATAACAACGTGTTAAAATTAAGTTACGCATGAGTAATATAATCAAAAAAAAATTCTCATTCCTTTCTTAACCATTAAATGGATGAGCTATTAAATGAAGGAATTTTCAATGGAAAGATTGATACATAATTCCAGCATGAAATTTTGATGTTGAGTGATTGAACGATAATGTCGGTGGCGCTTCCGATGGATAAGTGGTTTATGAGGCATTGCTGGCAGAGGTGGGAAAATGTTGGGCTTGGGGACGATGTGAGGTTTGGGTTGGGGAGGTGGTGTAACGATGGCATACAATATGTGGTGGTTGCTTAGGTCTCGTCGGAGAAGAAGGTGTGTGTAGTATGGGGATGCGGTTTGTGTGTATATTTAATTATTAATTTAATATATAGATTAAATAATTTTACATCAGTCCCCACAGGTTTAGATTATCCTAGAAAACTTTTATATTATATCAAAAGTTCCAATTATGTCCTTCAATATCAATTATTTCGTCAAGGGTTAGCTGCCAAGAATATGGTGGTGGTAAAAACTTAACATCTTGGTAATTTCAGCGATTAAAAGTGGATGAAACATGGTTGCATGACTAAAAGCTAGATTTTGAAATAGCTAAGTGATCAATTGCACTTTATTCATATAATAATATAAAAGAATATATTAAATTTTTTTTTGGTAAAAGTGATGTTCAGCTCTCATTAAATACAATGTATGGAAAATAAATGTATGCATGCTTCTGAATGTGCCTCAACTACAAGTAGTTTGACAACTTTAACAGTGATAAACCTAGAATATACCATAGTTAAAATATGTATTCCCTTGTGAAGCATCATCCGATGTGATATAAGGAAACTTACTTATGTGTTTGATTATCAGCATAGATCATTGCCACAGTGCGTTTTGATTATCAGGTGGGTGGTCTTATGGATGCTTGCTTGTTTCATCGCACTGAAAAAGTTGTTAGTTCTATGTGTAGCTACTAACGCTTGTAGTGCATTATGACCTTGTCGCTTTTCATTTGTCCGTTCTAAGTTTGCGCACCATGATGTCGTATCATATCATGTTTCTTGACATAAAGCTGTGTCTGTCTATATCTTTATCTATCCAATCTTGATATAGATAAGCAACATCCTTCTATTTCGATAGTTAGTTGAGATGTAAGTCTCCTACCTTTTCACTCTATTTGAATGAATTGTTATGTACAGTCGTCTGCTGCTGGACTTGGTTGGGTGTGGTCTCTGAATCCTGCATATCCTTGATGCGTGTGATGCCCCTATTGTCATTGTTTCGATCATGTCCCTTCTCCTTTCCCATGACGAAAGTAATTTATTAGACGTCCCTTCATTTCTAGCACAACAAATGCCACATATCACGAAGCACCACTAGTGGAAAGCTCTTGATTAAAGACATGCAATGAAAGGCGGTTCTTGATAAACCATTTATAATTAGGACTTGAGGGAGGTCTCGCAACTCCCTCCCAAGTCACATATGAAATTTTAAAGGCAGCAGCTGTTCAAGAATCACCTTTAATGTGTATCAATTAAAAGCAGTTCTATTGAAGAACCATCTTTAATGGGGTGCCTTTCATGGACTTTTGAGCCAAACTATATGTAGCTACTAGGGTTTCTTCCCCCCTAGTTGTTTTCCTAACTCAAAATTCATCTCCGCCGCTTAGTTTCTTCCCCCAAAACGGAAACCCATATGCACTCTATGCTTTCTCCCCTCTACCGCCCAGACTCCACCGCCGTCACCCTCACGCCACCACCCACCATCATGCCACCCTCCACCCTCTGCCGTTCCCTCACCTCCACTCCTTCAGCCCCCCTTCACCCTCACCTATGTCGCTAAAGCTCCGCCAATTATATGTCCTTTGCTCGCTCGACTCTGAGTCCACCTTCTCTCGCTTGACTCCGACTCTGACTCTGCCTCCACTCGCTCAACTTCGACTCCGCCACCACTGCTAGGTGTCTGGCGCTGATAACCTTGGCCCTCGCTGGGTCTCCTCCGCTAATCGCCATCGTCGTTGGGTGTCCGTGATGTGTGATAATTATGTTGTTTATTTTATTGGGATTAACTGTGATTTTACGTGATTAATGTGCACTTTAAATGTTTTATTTGTAACTGATCACAGTTTTTGGGCTCGAGAGGAATTTGGAGGAGAGTAGGGAGAATCGGGCAATTATCGCAAATGAAGCAATAAAATGTAGATCAGAATCGTAGCAGTTAATTTGGAGTAGATTGGACTGATATTCTTGGAAATATTCTTGAAGATATTTGGAGATAATGTGAAGATTGGATTTTATCTTTTCAAAATCAGAAGTTAATTTTGGCAAAAATTCTATTTTATTTGGAAGAGTCCAATATGGACATGATTTTGTAATGGCAGCTATAAATTATGCGCATGAAGACAAAGAAGGGGATCTTTTTCTACGGAAAAGAGTTAGAATTTGGAGAAAACTTAACTTGGTTTTTTTTCTTCTCTCTGCTTTGTTACTTCCAGAGACGTGGATACATTACTGGGTGCCAATTGGCATGTGATCCTGTTTGTTTACTTGATTGTCTCCTATTCATTTAACCATGTTTATATATTATTATATATATTTGTTTAGTTTAGTTATCATGAGTAGCTAATTCATATATCGGCAGAGAATAACAAATGTTAGTTTATAAATTGTGAGGCCTAATTGCATTATAATTGATTCTTGCATGTTCTTGATTATCCTTGGTTGAATTTATTTCTAATATGTTTAGGCCTGATCAACTTAAATATTTTTTTAGAATACTGCTATCTAATTTCCGCCAATACGCAATTGTTGGATGGGATTAGTAAGTAGCACAGTCTTGTGAAAAACAGTTAACTAGCTAAGACTGTAATAGCAAGATAGAGGATAATTGAGTGTGCGTTACTATTTGCTTTTACTTTGGTAATTGCTATATCGGGTTCTTTTAATACTTAATGCTATCAAATGTGTTCTGGTTTAGCGAATACTTTCTGGGAATATTTTGGTAAGGGAAACAGTTAATTAATCATAATTAGTTGATTGTCGATAAAGTAAGAAAGAATTGGGGGGGGGGGGTTAAGCGTACCTACTCCCCTATAACCGATAGATGTGTAGGAATTGATTCATTATTGCGCCTATGATCGATAATAACTAGCATGAGTTATTCTTAGCCGATATCATTCATTCATATATTTATTTCTCATAGGTTTAAGTCTTTATTTGCATTTTTAGAATTAGTAAAATCATTACATTTAAGGCGTGGTGGCATCACCAAAAAGGTTTCAAAAAAGAATTTAGTAGGAAAAATAATTATTGATTATTGCTTTTGCTCCCTGTGGGATCGACCCTGCTTATCTTTGTACTAATTAGTATTAATCTGAATTTGCAGATTATTTGGCGAGTAAAACGACGCTCACCAGTCCGCCGCTGAAGACGCTACCACAATAGAGTTCTCGCCTCTATTGTTCTTCCTTTGTTGCTTTGTTGTGCTCCTTTGATGTTGTTTCTCTGTTGTTAGGTCGCTTTGGCCGTCGCAGAAGCCCAGCAGAATTGGCTGGCTTTGCTTTGCTTCCGTAAACTATTTTTTTGGAACATCATAAATAGGTTTCAAATTCGGAACATATTTCCACCGCAAAAAATAACACCTATTACTTCGCCCATTTTACCTTGGTTTTTTATTTAACCCCAAAAAATTGAGGTAAAAAGTTCTTTTACCTTGATTGTCTTTTTTTTTTGAAGTAAAAGGTATTTTTTACCTTGGTTATACAAAAATGTGGTGAATAATAGGTTTTTTACCTTGGTTAATAAAATAAACGAAGTAAAAGATTAAAAAAATGAAGTAAATAATCTGACAGATCAACGTGCGACGTTGCATATGCCGTGTTGGAACAATGATCAATTTCGCCATGGACATCGCTTCTACTGCTACGTTTAGCGATTGACTTAGCGACGTCGTACATATTTGAAGCGATAAGTAAAAGTGAAGAATTTGACGTTGATAGAAAAGAATAAAAATTGAAAATGTAAACGCGCATATGATGTTTAAATCAAATGAAAACACATATATCAACACGGGAAGTCAATCTTATGATGCTCAAATTAGACAGTTTTATATCTAGAAAAATAGTAGTTGTCAAAAGATTCTCACAATCAGTACTTAAATTCGAATAATATTTGTCCTAATTCAAACATAATGGAGATTACAATAAACTCAAGCATCTCTAATAATGATGACCTTGAAGACGATAGGCCCCCCAGCTTCGATCACCTCGAAGAACAAGGTGTCCCCGATGCGTAGGTTGTTTCCCTTCAGGAATTCACCAAAACACTTTGGGGAAAGAGTCATGATCTTGCCACCCCTTGAGTATTTCATACGGTACTCTGTCCCGTAGCACCTCAGCACTACAGGGGTCTTCGCACTCGGCAATAGTGGTACAATCTCCCACGGGATGTACTAAATAAGAAAAATATATATTGATATGAAACATATCTATAATATATATATGTGTGTGTGCGTCTGTGTGGAAATATTTGACATTGCATATTAATTTTAAATGCCTTACAAAAGTTGGCTTCTTCTTGAAGTTCTGCTACTTCAGTGTACAATGGAAGCGTGGGCTTTCGGGAGCCATTGTATGATCCTCATGTCGAACACAATAGGCTCATGCTTGCTTCTTTGTGCGGAGAACTTGATACGAATTAGGTTTATTTATTTATTAGGTTTTTTAGAAGATAACACTATACTCTTTTTCCCATTGGGTTTTTTAATGAGATAGTGTGATCATTTATTTTATATTAGAATAAGGCCCATTAATTCTGCCATGTTGGCCTTTGAAGAATTAATGTTTCGGTCATGCATTTATTTTAGTGTTTAGAATATTTAGTTATGATTTGATTAGAATTAGATTTGGTAAGATTAGATAAACCAATATTCATTCAGGATTTATCTTGAAGAATATAGCCATTTATTTTTAGGTAGTCTAGTTAAATATGGTTTTAGCTTCTTAAAGCTGCCATAATCATTTTCAGTTTCTTATTTGTATTTTTTGAAGACCATACCTATATACTATAAATAGGGGTGGTATTCAACATTATTTTTACCTTACAACCTTTCATCAATCAAATATACAACCTTTTGAGTTCATACTCTTTGCTTGCGAGCTAATCCATTGTTGCTTAACCCCGAGGGCTAGTTAAGTATCAATAAACCTTGTAATCTGATCCTGAGGGCTAGTTAGAGAGCAAGTCGAAGTTAGGCGTACCCCGATGGCTAGACTCCTGAATTTCGTGCGAGATAGTGCGGGTTTGCAGATCCTTTCACTAGATCAAAGATATTAATTCCGCAAATCGTGAGTCTTCGCAAGGAGATTCATATCAGAACTGCATGAACAAAATATTGTGGTTAAGTGTGAAGATTTGTTTTACTAATTATTTGTTGTGAAATGTCTAAGGACCTGGAAAAATGGACGATTTGAAGATCTTTTGCCAGCCATTAGTCCTGCATAAGAATTGAAAATGTGAATATGGAAGCAGCATGAATTGCAAAGTGCGACGTCGCCTACGCGTCGCAGGTGCGAGTCGGTCCAAACTAGTGGCATGGGCGACATACACTTGTGAGGTCGCAAGCACGTCGTGAGCTCATCGGTTAAACCGAAGCTACGACCGACATATGTGCGACGTCACATACTAAACAATATGCTACTAAAAATAACCAGTGTGCGACATAGCTATATTATTGCATTAAACAAAATGTAACAGACGTCTGACCGAGGTCGCATATTACAGAGGAAACTACAGGTAAAAATACTAAACATTCAATAGCATTAATTGAATTAGTATATTCGTAATTTAGTAACATTGAACTTATGACTAAAAACTCAATAACATTGATTAACAATAAAAGTTTTATACAAGAAATACGTCAAGCACCTTCATTCTTCCTAATACAAATCAATTTATTCAAAGTACATTGTCATGTGAATACTAAGCAAATCATCAAATGCGGAGAACACAGAAAATCACTGGCCCAACACCATTTAGGAGCTCAAAGTATAGGGTGTCCCCAATCACGAGTCACTCTCCGGCAAGAAACTGGCCAAATCCCTTCGGGGTAAGGCTCTTGAGCACCCTGCCCCCTGAGTAGTGCATGTGATACTCCCTCCCTTTGCACCTGATCACAACTTCCACCTTGGACGGCTGTAGGAGAGGAACAATTTTGTCCGGATTGTAACGAACAATTTTGTCCGGAACATTAGTAGTCATGAAAGTAATCTACAGAAAAAGTCAATTGAAAATTTGAATTGTTTAAAACAGGGAGAACTTACCATAATTAGAATTGACCCAAAGTTTATTTGGGTCAGAGTATGGAAAAAAATGGATATCTGCCCGAGAGTATGCGCCGCAGACTGTCATCATCTGTATCAGTACTGATCTGAATTGGTCAAAGAAATTATTAACATTTCATTGATAATATTATTAATATAATAGAAGGAATATTTAAAAAATAACCAAAATCGGTTACCTCGATCGGGTCACAGTTGGAACCAACGTTGTTAGATGTGATTGTTGTAATTTATATTGTCATGGGCGTTAAATGTTGAAGTAGAAAGAAATTGGATAATGAAAAATAAAATTTGAAAAGTTGACCAAGTCAAAGCGATGTCGATCGCCCTTCGGTAAAACAGATTTGCTAATCGAGAATCCGGCGAGGTCACAAATACACTCGACGCCGCTCGTGTATCGGTATAACAAAGGATAGAGTTACATGTTAGTGACCTCGCATGGTAGCAGATCGATTACAAAAACAAGATCAGAAAATTGGGAACAAATCTAGTCTCCAAACCAAACAAACCACTCCAAAGCTAGAAGACTTAGACACCAAATACTAAAACCCAAAACCCATATTCTACCACCCTAATTCATAGAAACAGTGAAACTTTAAAAAACTAACACATTCAATCACTAATCCATAATGATAACAAATTCCAGGATAAATAGAATAACAAAAGTAATGTAACCACATGTGGAAACCATACCTTTGAGAAAATTGGCAGGTGCACTTATAAAAATTGAGGGAAATGTGAAACATTGAAAGATGTATGCGAGGTGGGCTCCATTTAAATATGCGTTATGATTCCACCTAGGGTTTGTGCGACATCGTAAGCAAGTCGTCTATAGAGATTGTATGACCGAAGGATGTGCAACTTTGGATGCTAGGAGTGTGGGTCTCACCATTTCAGCCCACTAAAAAGGGAAAGCCACGTTGTACCTATGTATGTGCGACCTCGCATTAGAGTTCTGGTACGACGACATATGAACGACATATGACCGACGTCGGTTATAGGGTATTGGGCCTGACTTTTTTTAGCCTTATCGCGTATCTAGGTCCGATATCAATTATGGTGTTAAATAGTTTGATTTGGGATTGCAAGTATCCCGTCCGCGATCCGTCACGGGGGTAACCGTCCGTCAATCATGTTAGTATTCTATTATTACACTTACACTAAGCATTATATATGAGCATGATAATTTCCACCGCATAGATTTGCGTGAAATTATATATTCTAGGTTTTTATGAAATTAAAAGGTAATAAAAGTCCGACCATCGATTTTTAATAAGTGCAAGCACATTTTCCAGGGTAAATTGTAGAAGATGACTTATAAGTATGCAAGGGGTCATTCGTAAGGAAGTTGTGGAACTCTCTGTGGATTATGTAAGTTTCTTTATCAGTTACGATGTTAAAGAGTTTGACTTGGGATCGCAAGTGTCCCGTCCGCGATCCATCTTGGGGGTAACCGTCCGCCAATTGTGTTAGTATTCCATTGTTACCTTTACAATAAGCGTTATGTATGAACACGATAAGTTACACCGCATAGATTCACGTGAAATTATATATTCTAGGTTTTTTATGAAATTAAAAGGTAATAAAAGTCCATCCATCAAATTTTAAAAAGTGCAAGTACATTTTCCAGATTAAATTGTAGATGATGACTTATAAGTATACAAGGGTTATTCGTAGGGAAGTTGTTGAACTCTCTGTGGGATTATGCGAGTTTCTTTATCAGTTACGGTGTTAAAGAGTTTGACTTGGGATTGCAAGTGTCTCGTCCGCGATCCGTCCCGAGGGTAACCATCTATCAGCCGTGTTAGTATTCCATTGTTACCTTTACAATAAGCGTTATATATGAACATGATAATTTCCACTGCATAGATTCGCGTAAAATTATATATTCTAGGTTTTTTATGAAATTAAAAGGTAATAAAAGTCCGTCCATCGAATTTTAAAAAGCGTAAGTACATTTTCTAGAGTAAATTGTAGATGATGACTTATAAGTATACACGAGTCATTCTTAAGGAAGTTGTGGAACTCTCTGTGGGATTATACGAGTTTCTTTATCAGTTACGGTGTTAAAGAGTTTGACTTGGGATTGCAAGTGTCCCGCCCGCGATCCGTCCTGGGGGTAATAGTCCATAAATCGTGTTAGTATTCCTCTGTTACCCATACAATAAGCGTTATATATGAACACGATAATTTTCACCACATAGATCGCGTGAAATTATATATTCTAGGTTTTTTATGAAATTAAAAGGTAATAAAAGCCAGTCCATCAAATTTTAAATAGCATAAGATGATGACTTATAAGTAAACAAGGGTCATTCGTAAGGAAGTTGTGGAACTCTCTGTGGGATTATGCAAGTTTCTTTATCAGTTACAGTGTTAAAGAGTTTGACTTGGAATAGCAAGTGTTCCATCCGTGATCCGTCCCGGGGGGTAACCGTCCCCCAATCGTGTTAGTATTCAATTGTTACCCCTACAATAAGCGTTATATATACCACCAAATATTTTTTTCATTCAAATTTTGTTGACATTAAAGTTCAGCTTCTGGCATGAACAGGTCGATTGAAGTGCTGCAATCTTGAAACAGTGTATGTAACAGTGTTATTTGACCTCGTGAATTAAATTATATGTGAGGTCGCAGATGTGTCGATTAATAGGACATATAAACGAATGATTAATCGACGTCGGTCGCGCAAAATTTTCAAGCGGGAATTCAAATTTTCAGCCAAAATTCTGAACCCAAAATTTTCTCCCACCCTATTTCAATGGGTGTTGCTATTTACACCCCCTAAAGGGGTGTAAACAACCTCGGAGTTATAAATACAAGTTGGGAGGGTGTAAATAGAATAGGATGGCGTGTATGGCTATTTACACCCCTAGTCAAGCACAAAAGTTCGTGCAATCTCTGCATTAATTAATTCTTAGTCAAACATGAATATACTTATAATTGTATATTGCTCGAGCATTGTATATTGCTTTTACCCATATATTTTAATTAAATATTCTAATAAAATTTAAAAATTATCATACGGCTGTGTTTATTATTATTTAATTATACATTCTAATAAAAACTATAAAAAATTATCATACGGCTTTGTTTATTACAATTTAGTAGTTTAAATTAATAAAGTATTATTTCTCCATAATTTTATTTTTTCTAGTACACCTCAATATGTGTTTCGTATTTAATTATTTAATTATGGTTAGAGATGTCAATCCAATCTGATGTGGTGAAAAAATTTTAGTCAATACTGTATTTGTATTTTGTGCCATTCATACATGGGTACGGTCAGTCAAAATTAGTGTTATTGTGGTGAAAAAATTTTAGTCATCAAAATTAGTGTTACTGTGGTGAAAAAAAAATTTAGTCTATACTGTATTTGTGCCAGTCATACATTCGTACTATGGACGGTCAGTCAAAATAGGTGCTATTCATATATTGGGCACGATGAGACGGGCAGTCAAACCAACATTCAGTGCGATTCATCTATTGGTGCGATTCATCTATTGGTTGTCCAGAGAGGTGATATAGAAATTCAAAAAATTTAACTTCTATAAGAAGGACGATAGATAAACAGAATAATCCATCCAACATTTTAGCAAATAAACCATACACAGAAAGATCGATTTATGTATGAACGACGATATGGACGACTGGATTGAAAATCTTATGAGTTTTCAACCTCAAGACTACGATCAGCGATGTTCCTACGAGGTAAATGTTTAGTTTTACCTGTAATTCATATTAGCTTTTCGTTTTACATAGTATTTATCAAGTATTATTACCAATTCATTATTGATTGGTTTGTATTGACAGGGAGAAAATCACAATTTTATGGGTTATCAATATCAAAATTACAACCAGCAACATCACTACGAGGTATCAAACACTACTCGGAATTTATTTGTTTGTATTGGTTTATAATTTATCAAGTATTATTATTAAAATATTATTTGTTTGTATTTATAGGGAGAAAACCACAATTTTATAGGTTATCAACATCAAAACTACAATCAGCAACATTACTATGAGGTACTTCAAATTATTGTTAATATTTTTTAAAGTTTTTTTGTCAAGTATGATACTCGTATGTGTGTTATATTACTGTTTGTATGTATAGGAGGGAGAAGACGCGAATGTGGTTGAAAACGGAAGTGAAAATGAAAATGATGATAATGATGATGATGATGATGAAGCCTATCCAAATCTCAATATTGGAAGTGAATTCTTTACGGATGAGGTAAAATTTTCTACCATTGACTTTATAATTAGAAAATAATTCATTATTTTATTTTAATAATATAGTTTACGCTTGTGGGTGCATGTGAATTTTTACCTATATTATTATAAATTATTTGCTTTGTTATTGAATAGTATTTACAAGGACGGGTTGTTATTTGCTTTGTTATTGAATAATATTTGCTTTAGTTATTATAATTCATTTATAAAAGACTAGTTGATTTTAATTTCTAATCAAATGTTTTATTTTTTATTAGGCTTTCAATTCTCGAGATGATTTGATTGACTGGGTGCAAACAACTGGACTTACTCTCAGGCATGTTATTGTGATCAAAAGGTCAAGGAAATATGCAGTTGTATTCCAATGTGATCGTGGTGGAACATACGAGCCAAAAAAAGTCTCATCAAAGAATACGGGTACCAGAAAAATTGATTGCCCATTCGAATTGAATGGAAAATACATGCGCAGAAACGGTTGTTGGAGGGTCAGAGTAAAGTGTGCGGCACATAATCATGACCCCGCTTCGCACCTCGAAGGTCGCCCTTATGCAAGAAGATTGTCAAGAAATGAAGTTCAATTGGTGGAAAATCTGGTGACTATGAATGTGAAACCACGAGATATTTTGGTATCGGTGAAGAAGCAAAATCCGAATAATGTTTCCATTCCAAAAACAATATACAATGCTCGACAAAAAATTCGGATGGCGGACAAAGCAGGTAAAACTCAAATGCAAGTTGTTATGTCTTTTTTACAAGACAAAGATTATGTGCACGAGAAGCGTACTAATGATGCGGATGAGTTGGAAGATTTGTTTTTTGTCCATCCCAAATCACTGGAAAAATGGCGTGCATTTCCACACATCTTGTTGATTGATGCAACATATAAGATAAATAGATATTCGATGCCACTGCTCGAAATGGTTGGTGTAACTTCGACCAACATGACATTTTGCATTGCATTCACATTCATACACAAAGAGGATGAGTCCAGTTATACTTGGGTATTAAATTGTCTCAAAGACACAATTGAAGGATGTATTACTCCGCGTGTTATCGTCACAGATAGGGAGTTGGCATTGATGAAAGCATGCAAGAATGTGTATCCAGACGCTAAAGGAATGCTTTGTAGATGGCATATCTGCAGAAGTATTTTGAGAAAATGCAGGTCATCCATACCGTCAAGCCGCCAGTGGGACAAATTCTACAAATCATGGAATGCTTTAGTTGAGTCACAGTCCCATAATGCATACATGTCCAATTTGGCTCAACTAAAAGAAATTTTGCTTGACTTTCCAGGTAATTATTGGACGTGTATTGTTTTATTTTATTTTATAAAAATATGATTTGAGATTCTAATGCAATTTTTTCATATTTTCAGGAGTTTGGGGTTATATTGATGATAATTGGTTGAGACCATATAAAGAAATGTTTGCCTCTGTTTGGACGGATCGCTTTCTTAATTTTGGAAATTACACAACGAACAGAGTTGAGAGCCAGCATGCCAAGTTAAAGAGATACTTGGAGTCCTCACAGTCAGATTTGGAGACATCATTGCTTTTTATTGAAAGAGTTATTGAGTCTCAAAACACGTCCATCAAATCAAGTCTTGAAGAAAGCAGAACTGTCATTCGACATCGGTTCAGCACTTCACATTTTCGAGAATTATGTGGACTTGTCTCAAGTTATGCACTCGATCTGATATTCAATGAGTTTAAGCGGTCTAAAGCTGATGGATTCGATTATGAAAATTGTGGATGTCAATTGCGTTCAAGTTGTGGGCTTCCATGTGCACATGAACAGGTAACATATTCTAGCAATGACCGTCCTATTCCACTTAATTCGGTTGATGTATTTTGGAGAAAACTTGACTTATCACCATTCACCATCCTAAATGATGAGGATTTTGGCTGTGATGATGAACTTAGAATGTTTAATGACCGGTATAAGGAGCAACCAAGGAGTGGTAAGTTCAACTTTTTGAGGAAGTTGAGAGAGATTTTTGCGCCATCAACAACTTTGATGCGTGAACCAGCTGTGCAAATAAATATTCGTGGGCGTCCCACTTCAAAAAACAAAAAGCTCAGGAAAAATCAAGTGGATCCAACTATGCCCACTCAAGATCCCGGTCGACATAGCTGTTCGGATGTGCCGAGATTTGTGGTGCCGAAGGTAACGCAATTTCCAGACCCAGCTCGAAATAGTTGTTCAGCTGCATCAAGATTTGTGGAGCCAAAATTTTCTCAATTTCAAGAACCAGCTCGAAATAGTTGTTACTCAGGTGGCAGGCATTCATCCCATCCATATATTGATCAAATTCCGACTATCTACCATCCCTATATCATGCAAGTTCAGGATGTGGAACCTGATGGAAATTGTGGATTTCGAGCGATAGCTGTGTGTCTTGGGTTTCAGGAGAATGAATGGCCCACAATTCGATCTAATTTGATGGAAGAGCTTGTGCTTTACCAGACGGAGTATACCGAAATGTTTGGCTCTCAAGGATGGTATAACGTCTACGATTCATTAAACTTTTTTGAATCGGGTCGAAGTGCACCAATTAAGCATTGGATGACTATGCCTGAAATGGGTACACTGATTGCTTCCAGATATAATGTGATATTGCATGTTCTGAATATTGTAGGTAGTATGACATATCTTCCCCTCCGATCTAACCATCTGCCTTGGTATGAGCGTGTTGCAATTGCTATTGGTTACGTCAATAATAACCATTATATTAGAGTAGCACTGGCCGGAGGGTACCCGATGCCTACTGTTGTTCAATATTGGAGGTGTCGCAGATACAATTGTGTAGATGCATGGATTACTCCATATAAAAGTCGGATTAATACTTACAATGAGCTTATTCGCTCTAATTGTACTAAAGAATATACTATATTGGAGTAAAAATAAATAAAGAATATACTACACAAACTTTTATGTTTGACTATGGGGTGTAAATAGCCATATATTTCATCTTTTTCTATCTACACCCTCCCAATAAATTTTTATAACTCCAAGGTAGTCAAAGAGGGGTGTAAATATAATTAAGGGGGGTGTAAATAGAATGACCCATTTCAATCCAATAAATTTCAGCACTAACACCCATTTCTCATTTCCAACACCAATTTTAGAACACAAATTCCCACCATCCATTTCATTCACAACCTTACAACATTTAAAGATCTAGTCAACTTGATTCTCTAAAATATCATCAAGTGTCCAAGGATGGAGAATCTCCTATTCCTAATTAATTTAGGTAGTTTTTCCTTTTATTCCATGTTCAATTACAAATTATTTGATGCTCCTACTAAATGTTTTTTTTAATAAAAAATAGATCAAAGATTCTTACATTACATGAGGTATGATATTTGAGTTACATGTTATATATTTTTTGTTGTTATGCTTGAGTTACAGCTGTTTTGATTATGAAGAAAGATCGTGAGATTTCTGTGAACATAGTATGTTTGTGCGACATCGGTCACATGTCATCGTCCCATGCGAAATGCCACCGAACCTTTACCGACGTCGCATATCACTTCATATTGTTGTCATGTGAATGAATGTCCGACGTCGCTATATATTCGGTCGTTACGACGTCTTCATTTATTATCAGCGATGCCGCATGTCTCCAGCTCTTTTTTGTTCTACCATCTCGAATTTAATGTCGTCTGAGTTTTACTACAGTATGTGTATTTCATTTGAGAACTACCCAATTCTAAGATAAATTTTGTTTTGTATGTAATGATATTAACAGGCCCGAGGAGAGTCATCGATGGAACTTCAACATGTGGATGGATTGACTTGTCATTTTACTAGTCGTCCTGACAGTTTTAATGGCGTGCACCATAGAAAATGGTGTTTCAATTCAAACAAGTAGTTCATCTCAAATTTACTTTATGTATTTCAATATAGACGTGTATTTGTATTATATATTATAAAAAGGTTTGAATATGTCATTCTTTCTCAAATTAATTGAAAATAATTGAATTTGGTATGACGTTTAATCATTTAACCATCAAATAATAAATATTAAAATATTGACAATAAACGAAGCGTGACCGATACTAATGCACGCTAATTTTGCATCCTCCTCCTCCCTAGCAAACCATTTTTCCAACCCAGCCCTAGTAGTTGTAGGTTCCCTCTATTAAAATCGAGCCCTGGTCGGTAAGTTCTCTAAATTCTCTTAGCGAATTCACCTTCGAAGATTATGTGTTCAAGAAATTCATCCTCTATGCAACAAATTTGACATTTCGTAGACCTTTTCTGAGGTTTGGGTTAAGAAAACATCATCCCAATAAGAAAAGGCAAAATTTTAGGAAAGACGGTCTTTCTTTACGCTTATGCAAAGATGATGTTTAATTAGAATAATAAAAGGTAAAAGGTCTTAATTGCAATATTAAAAAAATTATGCAACGCGTAGTAACTATAAAGTTTATAGCCCAATTCATGCAACCCAAAAATTTCATCTTCGTTTTTTCTAATTTATACTTTAAACATTTGTATTTTCATAATTTATGGAAAGATTGTGTTTAAAGAGACATGCGCATAAGGAAAATGTACCAATATCAGTGGATCTAATGGAGATGCATATTACCCACTATTTATAGGACCAATTCTGATACGTACCCCTAAATTACTATGGACGAGCGTCTGAATGTGCATTTCAAAAATTATTATTTATACCTACAATATTAATCACAATTAAATAGTTATAATATACAATTCTATATAAGAAAATGCACATTCATAAAATAATAAACAATGTCTCTGAGAACACACCCCACATATAACTTGCCTAGTGGAACAAGCAGGTAAAGCCAAATTACTAAATCTTGACAATAACCTCTGTTCTTCACCAACTTTTTCTAAAAATCATCCATCCTTGAAGGAAATTGAACCCTTCTCATTAATCATCAGATTTGGCATAAACTTTACAATTATATGATACACTATGCATTATTTCAACCGTTTAAACAATCCGTGAAACATTACAAGATCCCTTTCTGGGACAAAAGTTGCAACTGCACCTGGCCGGCATTCATTATGTACACCACCGACAGTGACAAGAATGGATAACTAAATCTCAGTATAGTACAAGAAAAGAAATTGCATGATGCTGATATGCAGAAAAAACTGATATAAGCCAAACATAAAAGTTGAGCCTAAGAATACAATGCCATCTGGATTCTGGCCTATTCTTCAACCACAACTGCAGGCCAACATATATTATACGTCATGAAATTAGGTGAAACTGAAGGTTTGACAGAGACATTATCAAATAGAAATCCGGCGCAAGACCTTTAAGTAACACATCTTTCTCTGAGATTTCCAGACATCTGCTTCACAGACTCGAAAAACATGGCTTCTTTCTCAATGGAAGAGTTTGTCGGAAATGGATCGCTCAAGGAAATAGTTTCGAAGCTCTTGGATGATGGTTGGGACGACGTCCCAACTCTGAAGCTAATGAATGCAGAAGACAAGGATGCCATTAACATGACTCGAAAGCAGAAGGTTTGCAAATCTATACTATCAGAATTTGATATTGAGATACACAGATTGTCAATATATGCTGATTGTATTCTCTTTTTTTTGTTTCCTACTCAAGGATGCACTGGAAATCAGGTCGTACCTGCATGATTGCGCGTTGATGCAGTATGCAGATTTGCTGGAAGCCTCTGGGAAAGGCCTCCCCGAGCTTCTAACCTTGAATGTGACAGATCTCTCTACACAGTTTCGGATGAAAAGAGGACATCTTGCCCGGTTTTTAGACAGAACAAGGGTGTGTGCAGCCTCAGTTTCCAGTTCTCCCCTGACAGTCAAACATAACGAAGTGCCTTCCAGAACTGCAAGTAGTGCCAGCAGGCAGTCGTCGTCAGTCAACAGAAAAACACTCAGCATGAGGGCGTACGCCAGAAAAGCCATGGGAACATTTGAGTTTTCCATAGAGCAGTCCATGGCTGAGCTTAAGATCAAAGATGGACATGTTTTTAAGGGAATTGTTGCTTCGATGCCAACTGAGGCCCGAGCATGTGGTTGCGTAGAAGCTCCACAAGTTGCCGAGGATGTAGCGCCGTTGTCTGCCATTGAGAGTACTTCAGTCCAAAAGCTCACTCCTGAGTATAGAATTGGAATAGAGCGCCTGGTGACAAGTAAGACGCCTCCAATGAAGGCTTCAGAACTCTGGCGGGATAAAACCGCTGTCATTCTCTGCCTTCGTCGCCCTGGGTAAAGTTTCGTCCACTTTTATTCGCCCTCATTAGTTTGTCTTCCTGAAATTATGAAAAAATAGGCAGAACCAGGTCTCAGAACACCATTTGTTTGGAAAGGCTAACTATAAACATATTGAGAAATAGATTCAAAAGTCGCTAACGTATTTAAACAGATCGAGCATGTTAGTTCAATTTTATGTTCAGAAAACAAATTTTGCTTTCTAAAGCACTTTACAACTGATGACAAGTTTTTCATTGCCAATTTGGAAAACGAACAGGTGTATCATGTGCAGAGCTGAAGCTCATCAACTATACTCCAAAAAACCAATATTCGATGCGCTAGGGGTTCAGCTATATTGCATCATTCACGAATACATAGAAACAGAGGTATTTTATCATTTTCCTACAGATGTGTACTTTGTACATGCCATTTGGTTGCCTAAAGCTAAAGTATCTCTTGACCGTCACAGGTAAAAGACTTCTGGCCCCGCTATTGGGGAGGTGCTGTGATCTTTGACAGAGGAATGGGTTTCTTTAGAGCCTTAGGGGGAGGGAAGCTTCTAAAGGATAAATTCATATCGGGATTCCTATTCAATTCACAAGCTCGTGCAAATTATAAGCGAGCAAAGGCCACGGGGATGCAGAACAACTTCAAGGGAGAAGGAGAGATTAAAGGTGGGCTATTCATAGTTGGCAGAGGAAAGACTGGAATTGCTTACCAGTTCGTTGAAAGAAACTTTGGAGATTGGGCACCTCTTCCGGAAGTCTTGGAAATCTGCAGCCGATTACAGGTAGATGCAACCTCAAAATTCTGCAGCTTTCTGATTTTAAAAAAAAATCCATTTTAACGAGCTCTGATCTTTTTGCCTGTGCAGAATCAACAGCATAGTCAGTCAGAACACTCGAATCAACATCACTAGCAGCATATCTTTCCTTAATATTTCCATCTGTACTGTGATTTTAGTATTCGTAAACGATTATGCGCCAATTCTTGATATCTTTATTCAGTTATATAATACCAGTTTTATTTGAGCATGAAAGTTCTTTTGTTGTACCAGCATGGAACCATGTTAGTTCCTAAAGTATATAAATTCAAAAGCAATCATTAACTCTCATCCTGGGGATAATCTGTTTGAAAACAAATCATGATTGGTAAAAAGCAATCTTGGTGTAAAATTTTGAAGAGAGTGAATATGCAACATCAAATTACAAGAACTAGACAATGGAAACCACGAAGGAATTCAATTTAAAATCACAAGCAGAGCTTTACAACAAGAAAGGCCTCCAACCTATAATGCGGCCATTTCATTTCTGTAAAAAAACTGATTGTGGATTATAACCACATTGACTCCTAATCATGACACGAGTGCAAGAAATCATTTCATTAAAGGGTAGTGTAATTCTTTTTTAAATGCATCGAAAAGTAACGTAATTACAGAAGGGTCACTATCTTGTAATTTGATCTTTATTGCATACTGTACCTTGTATTCTAGCCACCTTCATCGAGCACTTGCAATCCAGTACCTCAACACCAAGAGTATAAGAGATCTCATCACCAAAAATCCCCACAAGAACATGCCCCATCTTTAAACAAATGGTAACGGACAGCATCTCTAACAAGAATTTCCCTCTGAGTGATCTTTGAAATAAATTTAGTTGCATTGTGACAGTCCCCACAAACCCGGAGGTTTTTCACCACTCTAATGGGTATGCCGGGTGGAAGAAAAAGCAAACCAAAAGCAATAGCGAGCTTTTCGCTATGGTGGTTCAGCATTTGTATTTTCTCAGACTCTTCCACATTATGAAGTACCGACCTCATATCAGGAACATAACCCTCCTCTATCATTTTACAATTCAATCTCTCGAGCTCTGCGTGAATCTGATCCGAAAATGGACTGGACTCGTCATCAGCAGAGAAAACATGCACCTTGTTCTTGTACTTGGTCCAACTAAACCCCGGTTCCTTCTTCACGCCCATATCTCGCATTTTTTTTCTTAACTGAGCAACTTCATCCCATATTCCCTTAGCAGCATACATACTTGACAGTAAGACATAGCTAGCTGGATTTTCTGGCTCCAGTTGCTGAAGAGATTCTGCTGCCCATGTCCCAATATCTACGTTACCTCGATTTCTACAAGAGCTAAGGAGTGTAGCCCAACCGATTGCATCAGGTTGGCACGGCATCCTTTGTATAAAATCTTTTGCTGCTTCTAGTTTACCAGCCCTACTAAGTAGATCAATCATACATGTATAGTGATCAAGTATTGGCTGGATTTTGTAGTTCTCTACCATTGACTGGAAATACTTTTGTCCTTCTTCTACCAATCCTGCCCGGCTACAAGCAGACAGAATACCAATGAAAGTAACACCATCAGGTACTATTTCACAGGCCAACATTCTCTCAAATAAATCGATTGTTTCATTGGCTTTTCCGAATTGTGCATAGCCTAACACCAGCGCAGTCCAAGACACTTTATCCTTAACCTTAATCTCATCAAATAGACGATGAGAATCTCCTATACTTCCACACTTACCGTAGAGTGTCACAAGAGCATTGGAAACGGTAACAAAGCAAACCAGGCCTGAAACTAGAGCTTGAGCGTGAAACTGTCCTCCCTCTTCCAAACTAGCAAGATTTGCACAGGAGCTAATAACGCTTCCTAGCGTAAAATCATCCGCTTTAATCCCACTTCTCTGCATCTCAGAGAATATCTGAATTGCTTCCTCACCGTAACCGTTCTGGCCAAGCCCCACAACCATAGCAGTCCAAGAGACAATATTTTTACACGCCATATGCTCGAACACCAATTCAGCATACCTAATACATCTACACTTTGAGTACATATCCACTAGAGCACTGCCAACAAAAATGTTATCAGTTTGACCTGTTCTAATTGCAAAACTATGAATTTGCTTACCTTCTTTCTGGGCACCAAAACCCCCACAAGCAGCAAGAATGCTCCCAAAAGTAAACTGATCAGCAGTCAATCCTTCCATCATCATCTCTCTAAACAAACGAATCGCATCCCTCTCCAGGCCATTGTTTCTCAGACCTGTTATCATTGACGTCCACGAAATCGAATCTTTCTCACGCATTGAATCAAACAACATCACTGCCTCTTCCACCAACCCACACCTCAAGAAACCCGTGATCATGGTATTGTGCACCACCACATTCTTCTCAGGCAGCTCATTAAAAACCCGTTTCGCATCATCCACCAAACCCGACTTTGAATACATGTCCAACAAAGGACTCCCCACAAATTCATACTCTGCGAAACCACATTTCACGATCTGCGCATGTATCTGTCTACCCAAATCAATCCAGTCCTTATTCAATGACAGTTTAAGCACAGTCGACAATGTAATCCTATTCAGGAAAACCATCCCATCCCTTATCATAAGCTTATAAGCCTTCACAGCCTCATCATTCAACTCGTGGGACGCATACCCCGAAATAACCAAATTCCAAGAGACCCCATCTTTCATCGGCATTATATTAAACACCTCCTTCATTCTTGCCACATTCCCTGATTTCGAATAAGCTGATAGGATGCTGTTCCACGAGTAAGTGTTTGGTCTCAGAATTTGATCGAACACCTTGCGTGCATATTGCGTGTTCTTCAGCTTCACGTAACTACCAATGAGGTTGTTCAACAAAAAGGTTTCTGGGTCATCTAGGGTTTTGAGGATGTGGCAGTGGATCTTCTTGATTTGGTTCAATTTGTGGGATTCAGAGTACTGTTTAAGCAGAGAACAAAAGTAGTTGGAAACTTGGGACATAGTTTTGAATGTGGAGAATTTTAGCGGGAAATATTGTGAGCGAGGTAGGTAATTGAAGGTTGGTCACGTGACATGGCATGTGTCTTAGGTGAGCAAGTGTGGAGGAAATCGAGGTCTTTTGATCACTAGGTGATACCTTATGAACATGTAAGAAGTCTTTTAAAACACACCATTCTTTTAAGGGTTAATTATATTTGGGATTGTTGTTGGGTGAGTATCTCAAGTCTCATGTTAGAATGAAGAGATTAAGAGTGTATTTAAACGTGTTTATAAGTTGTTTTGCTTATAAAAATTGGTGAAAGTGTTATTAAATGTGACCTACATTTCTCCTTTAAATACATATGGATACAGAGAGTTCGATGAAGAATGAATCTTAACAATACAATATTTGACTAGATCATTATAGATCTTTTATCTTAACAATACAATGTTTGACTAGGTCATATTTACTAAATATCTTTGACTATGTCATATTTACTAACAAACAGTTCCACATCAATATGAGGTCTTTTGAGATATGTCCAAAAACAATTCTTTGTGAGATTGGACCAAAGCAGGCCATATGACACTAATATTGATTGGGGTGAGCTTTGGACTTCTAACAAGTGGTATCATAGTCATGGTTATGTTAGGAAACAGGAACTACACGTATCCCTAATGTGGAGGCATGTCCTAGCAACATGTCCCTTATAGATAGGTTCTTGATTTGAGAGTTGTGCCCTCGTAGCATGTTCCACAAACGGCAGTGCAAGATAATCCGAGGATGGATGGCATGAATTGTGTGGTTCTTGGCTTGAGGGGGGATGTTGGGTGTGTCAATCCAAGCCCCACGTAGAAGGTGAAGGGAATAATTGCTCTTTTTACAAAAAAAATCAATCATTCTGAAATGAAAGAAAAAATGTTCAGTGGCGATTACAATGAGTTGAATTGACATTCAACCTAATTAGCCTCTAGCAATAACTAACATATTGCAAAAATATCTAAATTACAGATTCAGAGATCCAATAAAAAAACTGTAACATCACCCTCGGGGATATTAACTTGCTTCCTGCGAAAATCATGACCGCTTGGCAGAGAGAAGCGTATCACATGGGAGGATGGGAAAAAATATTGAAGAAAAAGGGTGCGGCAAGAGGGGGGATGCGGCTGGGTTTTGCGGGAGGGAGGGTTTAGACTCTGTACATGCGTTTTAGTGAGTATTCTAAACACAAACCCTTGTTGAAGGGAATCATTGCTCTAAATATAATTGAGAGTCTCAAAATGGACTATCATATTAATGTTGATTAAGGTGAGCTTTGCAAATCCAACAATGCTAATTATCATTTAGAGATTCAATTTTCAGGTAGCCATAGTTCTCGAAATTTGATGTTCAGGATTGCAGTATCTTGTTATCGAAACTCTCACTTTATTCCCTCTAAATCTGTTCACTGTTGAATGACAAAATTGAACTGAAGAATTAGTTGATAAGACCGTGTGATGGAATCAATTGGTAGCAGTGGCGGAACCAGGAAAAATTTTGAGGGTAGGCTGAAATTAGCAGACAGACGCAGCAGGCTTCTTCTCCAGACGCAGCAGGCTTCCGGCGAAGCTTTCTCACCACCGCGCCTACAGATTAAAAATAGCATTACAGATTAAAAATTACAGATTACAGATTAAAAATATAAATGAGGAACAAACTAGGAAAAGACAACAGGCAGATCACTTGAAATTAATGATTACAAGGGTATCCCTCATAACAAAAAGAAATAAAACAGAAAATATTCTGAAGATGGGCATGTTCTTCCATGTAACACATACCCGAGAGACAACTAGACAGCAAAACATAACAGAGAAGTTGAGATTGCATACAGTGGTATAGCTTTTATCATCTGAAATGCCAAGCTGTCCAAAATCATTGAGGCCAGTAGCATAGACGTTACCATTTTCTGTAAAAAATTATGAGCAATATATCAGCAACTAGATCAGTGGGAATAAAATCTTCAGCATACATGAACCAAAGGCTGAAATGATTTTTTAAAAAGGCCACGATGAGCCATAAGATTAGGATAGCAGTGCCACTCTGGGTGTATTCTAAGTAGTTTCTGACATTCTGTTCTACACAAGATGCCAAGAAAAGACACTTGTTTGCTGTACATCATTGGCATTGCTAAGTGAATCAGTAATTTTCTCAGCAATGGGCCTTAAAGGTGCAACCTTTATGCATTGATTCACTATCATTATACAACTTAACCTAAGCATAAATTTAAAAGGCACTCTTTTAAGCATTGATTCACTATCATGAGTTATGACCTTGTTAGATCCAATGCCCATAAGTCAAAATTTGAATGAAATTCAGAACTCCGAGTAAGGCAGTATAATTTGAATGCAATCACCCATTCACAATGCTAATGCTTCTAGAGTAGTTGATCAGTTCAGGTTTACATTTTTCCATGTAAATCACACAGTGCTAATAGATTCCATTCTAAAAGCAACCAAACTAAAGCATCGCCTCACAACACTCAATTTAGTTGCCGAATTTCAAGATTATGGACGCAATACTTATCTTAGTTGAAAGAATTGACCAGGTTAAATTCTATGAAAATAAACAGGACATATATTTTCCTCCACTAATTCAAGGCTGATCGAAAATTATACGTACAGCAACTAAGAGATGACCGATTGAGAAAACAAACAAAATAGTTCGATTTAGCACGAACTGAAGCAATAATATACCTGTCAAAAAGAGCGTGTGAGCACCGCCGCCGCCGCATGCAATTTGTCGAAGGCTCTGATTACCAAAAACCGAAGAATCGAACGACCTAGGGCGCCATTGAGACTCCAAATTCCCCAATCCGGCAATCCCAATCTCCCGTAGTCTCCGTTCCCCCACACCGCGGCCGCAGAAATCCATCTCTGAAACCGTAGATTGAAAGCGATGTTTGCGGTTGAAGACGCAAATTTTCTGGCCGTAGGCGGAAACCCCCTTCCGTCGGCCGGGAACAGTAATTCCCGCCTGGCCGACGGATCTCAGGGCAGGCGCGCGCCTGCCCCCGCCTAAACGTGGTTCCGCCAATGATTGGTAGGTTCTTCACCTTTCTTATAGAGATACATACTAAAAAAATGTAGTAGAGTCGGAAAAATAATTATGATCAGTTTATTAGTGCATTAATAAAATGCAGCATCTATATACTATTTACTACATTCACCTAAAAAAAATTACAAAATAGAAGCATTGTTTCAGTTTTTATTTCTCTCCTTTGAAGTTAAACAACCATCCTCAGCTTCTAACTGCATTTCCCAGCTTCTAAGTTTCCTCGTCCGAAATTCATCTTTCTTGCCAACTTACACCAGAACTTTGGACACTATCTTCGACTAACGCTATTTACCTCGAGCTGATAACTAACTCAATCTGCATTTCTATGCCAACTGCATATGCTCGGGTGCTATAGGCCGGCTGCCAGCCTTGTGAATTTTATAAGAAAAGATCGGTTTATCAGATCAGAAACTTGATTCTTTCAGAAAAGAAAAAATAGCTGGGAAGATCTCATACCACTAAAATCCTGCTGGAAGAAGCACTTGGATTTCAAGTCCATTCGGGCTATTTGGTTAAGATCATCATCCTACATATGCATGAAGAAAAAAGATACTGCATGATTTATACAGAAAGTGGTTAAAAGGAGAAGCAAAAGAAACTTCAAAAACTGATAAGAGCATACTTGATTACCAGAGGTTATGTGAAAAGAAAAATCCAATGAAGTCAACAGTTAACTGGTGGATTTTCCAAGTGTGTCTGAGGAATTTTCAGGTCGATCAGGACTTGATCATAGGACAAGTCCTCGTTGTCACTGATGTAACGGAGGATAAGGCATTGATATATCTGGCAGAAAAGCCTGTGCTGATGGACCAGCTTGGCTCTGAAGAAGTAAAGTGAATTAGCCAGCAACGATATCAATCACGTGACTATATATAAATCATGTTTTTACATTTCGCTTACATCTTTAGCAAAAAGCTCTTCAATGTTGAAATCCAACCTGGGATTTACTGTTGTCAGCTTCATAGATAGGAACTGTGGAAAGGCAAGGAAAATATAATGAATTGTATGATCTCCCAATAGGCTCCAAGCAAGCAAAACATGAACATGGACAAAAGAATTCAGAACTGCTTCACTTTCCCAACCATAAAGCTATCTGCTTTCTAAAATAGATAAATCAGAGATTCACTGATCATTTCTTCACAAATGCGAAGAAAATACATTTAGCACCAACCGGGTATAATACTTAAATCGAGGAGTTTCTTGAAAAATATCCAGAGATATCAATATTTATGGTATCAGATGCAGATTTCAATACTGTGGAGAACTTAGAATGAGAGAAAATATATCTATACCATGGGAGACATAAAAAAAGGCAAACGTACAAACTAAACTTGCCTCAACTTGGCGCTGCAGGGATTGAACATAGTTAATAATTTCATCTAGCATTACTGCTTCGCCAGTAACCTGTAAAAAAGCCAAAACTCTCCCGTTACAATGCTAAATATCAACTACTATGAAATAGAAAGAGAAAGGCCTTTCAACATTCACAACCTTGCTGCAACCGGGAACAAGTTCTTGAAGAAACTTCATCCTTTCACTTATCTTCTCCCTCCTAACCTATGATTCAATTCATTTAGTTCCACTTCCAACGAAAGCCACTGAATAAACAAGAATGAAAAAGATATTACTAACTCGTGATAAAGACTTACTCTTTCTGCAAGACTATGACTGTTTGTTGCCTGGCCTCTCCTCGCTCTAACGTGGATATATTCTTCTTTAGGTAAGTCCGACGCTTCAGGTCCTTGTTTCGCATTTTTCCAACCAGGCTTGTTAGTAATAGAGGTTGGATTTTGGGGTCCAATCCCCTCAACTCCACTTTCATCCTTCCTACCTTCAACAACTTGCTGCAGTGCACATTTAACAAGTAGTATATCGTTTAATTCGGGGAAACTAACATTATCACACAAAATAAGGAAGGGAGAGCTAATGAAATTGAGTTCAGAGCCATGGTTTCACCTGACCAAATCTGTTTCTCTTCTTGGATCCATGTGCCTTGGAAGACTCCCTTCCTAGAGCTTCTGGCTTCTCTTGAGCACCCTGGCCACTACCTTCATCCGATGCATTGCTGGAAACACCAACACCGCCTTTTACCTCATCGTGAGACCTAGCTAAACTTTCATTGCTTTTCTCATTCTTAAATTGGCTTCCATCAGAGACCACACACCGAGCAGGAATGTGAACACCTTTTGAACTTCCAACCATGTTCAAATTGTCATCGCTGGATTGTACTCCCAGCATTGGTGCCAGAGCCCTCGGATTTACAGACTCAGGTAAACTAAAGGGACTTACAGACTCAGCTGGAAAATGAGCCAAACTAGGAGGAAGAAATCCAGGAGTGCCAGGAAGAAACATCCCTCCTTTCAACATTGCATTTGGTGGAGTCCAACCCAAACCAGCTTGGTTCATCAAAGCATTATAAGAATCGGGATTCAACTGTACACTGTTGTCACTAAAACTTAAATGATCTGAACCTGAAAGCTGATCCCATATAGCAGGGCTAAAAGAGTTTATCATATTAGCATTAGAGCAAAAAGGCTGCTCCATCACAACACTAGATTGGTGAGAACCATTTAATTGCCATTCTAAAGAAGCATTTTTTGAGTCCTTTTCAGCCATTTCCAATATCCTACAGAAATATAAGGCCAGAAAAAACTCAATATCTCCCAACAAAGTCCAAGTTTTTAACTTTCTCCACAAAAAAGGCCTATCATAAACAAAGATTCAAACTTTATGAACTATGAAGTGATGCCAATTACAAGAAAAAGTCCCACAGCTACTCAATAAAGGTTCAAGATAATTTAATCCCAGAAATATGACCACATAAAAATAACTAAACTGAAGCAAAGAATAGTTATTCAAGCCATCAATAATCAACAAGCTGATGATTTATAAAATCCCATGCATCACAAAAGCATACTAAGGAACACACAAAAACTATATATCTCCCCAGAAAAATCAGTTGAAGAAACACAGAAATGGCCAAAAGAACAAGAACCCAGTTGAAATAAAGAGGCAAGAAGCTGTAAATTGAGCAAAAGACACTGATTTCATCATCATAAATAGTCACTGGAGAAATACTTACCCTAGTCAGAGAGTAAACAGGGCACTGAAACAGAGGGCGACCAAAGTAAATGTGCATAGAAAGAAAGGTAGCCAGCAGCTCAGAATCTTTGCTTTTGGTTCTGGGGAATTAAAGAGGAAAGATAGATACAGAGAAAGGCAAGAAAGCAAGTGAGAAGGGAGAGCATTCAAAGAGAGTTTTGGGAGAAATGGGCATGGATTTATACCCCACGCCTGCATTAAAAATGGCGATCTTCATCAACAATTACAGTTCATCGAGTACTACTTCATTAATTTTCATCATCGTAAATTATATTACAAAGCAACGTACTCCCTCAGATCCTCTTTAAATGGTCTTACGAAACCGACATAATTTAAAAAAAAAAAAAAAAAAGGGTCGAAGTTGAATTAGGTAAAATCTTGGGAAAGACTTTCTTTCCATGGAAAGATGGAGTATCATTAAAATTATAAAAGTTAAAAGGTCTTAGTTGTAATATTAAAATTTTAGTATGCAATATGTTGTAGTTATAAAATTTATAACTTGGTTCATGCAACCCAAAAATTTTATCTTCATTCCTTCTATTTACACTTTAAACCCTGGTCTTTTCATAACTTATGGAAAGACCGTCTTTCTAGAGACGAACTTGTTGAATTAAGAGTATAAAAAATAAAATAAATAGATAAAAATAACTTAATATTTACCAAAGAAGAGAGGCAAAATCTTGGGAAAGACGGTTTTTCCATAGGCTTATAGAAAGACAAGGTTTGATTATAATAATAAAAGGTAGAAGGTCTTAGTTGCAATATTAAAGTTTTAGTATGCAACATGTAGTAGTTATAAAATATATAACCCGGTTTATGCAACCCAAAAGTTTTATCTTCATTTCTTGTAATTTACACTTTAACTCCATATTTTGTGTGAAAGTTAAAAATTGACCTTGTAAAATCACAAAGTATAAAATTAACCCCAACTCTAAAAAATGGCCGGGAATTATTGAAGTTACCGTTTTACCCTTATCAAAAAAATAGAACTAATAAGATTGGAAAATACATAAATAACCTTCTCTTCTAGAAAATCAGATTGATGGACCCAG
Source organism: Rubia yunnanensis (assembly GCA_037428765.1). NCBI lineage: Eukaryota > Viridiplantae > Streptophyta > Magnoliopsida > Gentianales > Rubiaceae > Rubia > Rubia yunnanensis. The sequence continues at coordinate 72,601,488 of CM075071.1, read as the reverse complement.
CACATAAATCCCAATCTCCCATTTCCTCACGCCCGACTACCACCCCTCCTCACGCCCGACCATTTCCTTGGCCAATTTCAATCTTCACCACCCCGGGAAAACCATTTCCTGCTCCGGAGCAGCGCCGAGAGCTCCACCACCGCCGAAGTTCAGAGTTTGGTGGTCGTCATGGATCCAAGTCGTCTGCCGCTAACGAATTCAATGATTGGGTTCGTCCGCCGCCGACGCTAGGTGGTGCTGGGTCTGTCAATCCGCCGCCGATGCCGGGTGGTGCTGGGTTTGAATCGGGTTTGAAAATCGGGTTTGATTCGGGCTTGTGAATCGGGTTTAAATGAAAATCGGGTCTGCGAATCAGGTTTGAGAGCAGGGGTGGTGAGGAGGGGGGATTGGTGGTGGTGGCCGACGGGCGGTGGTGGTGGTAGGAACAGGCGACGGAGCAGTTTTTCTTCTGTTCTTTGTTTTGGAGAAATGCATCTTGTTGGGTTAGATATTGGAAGATTTAACAAAAATATGTACTCCCTCGAATCCACATTGTGATTCAAGTCGTGTTTCTTCGGTGAACACAAACTCTCAATGTTCAGTCATTTGAGTGAATATTATCTGATATTCAAACGTGGACACGTTTAGAAACTGAACTCTTCGTGTTGATTTCGTTTGGTGTATCTCGCTCCACCGCTGCCATTGAATTTTGTAGATTGGTTATTTTGTTTGGTTATTTTCATCTTGTAGATTCCCCCGGCCTTGGTTTTATGTTTTCTGACCAGAGATACAATTTGCAGATCTTTGAATCGGGTCAGTCCAATTTTGCAGATCTTTGAATTGGGTTTAGGATCAGTGGCAGGTGGTGGCGGAGCTCCGACGGCAGAGGTCTGGTGGTGGAGGCCTGGTGTCGTAAGCGGCGGTGGTAGCGGGTTTAGGGTGTTTGAAATTGGAGCAGAAGAACTTAGGGGGAATAATAGTCATTAGATATTTAATTTTAAATATATGGGTATTTCTTTCTTTTTACGAATGGTTAATGTCTGATTTGCATCAGTTAACGTCTGAGTAATGAAAATTGGGTAAAATTACACAATTTAATAAAAATATAAGTTTATTTCTGCATTTTAAAATTTTACAGGATTAAACATGCCCTTTCTTACTTTAAAATTGTTTTTGCACTTTACCCATTATATTATGGCAAAGTCTTGGGAAAGACGGTCTTTCCACAGGTTTATGGAAAGACGGGGTTTGATTAGAATAATAAAAGGTAAAAGGTCTTAGTTGTAATATTAAAGTTTTAGCATGAAACATGTAGTAGTTATAAAATTTATAACCCGGTTCATGCAACCCGAAAATTTTATCTTAATTTCTTCTAATTTACACTTTAAACCTTGGTCTTTCCATTACTTATGGAAAGACCGTCTTTCAAGAGACGGACTCTTATATTATACCCTTAGTATTTCTGCCATTAGTTTGTTGTGTTTCGTTTCAACTTCAAAATATTTTTAAAATGCAGTTTTATTGATGGCAAAGTCTTGGGAAAGACGGTCTTTCCATAAGCATATGAAAAGACGGGTATAACTAGAATAATAAAAGTTAAAAGGTTTTAGTTGCAATATTAAATTTTTAGTATGCAATATGTAGTAGTTATAAAATTTATAATCCGGTTCATACAACCCGAAAATTTTATCTTCATTTCTTCTAATTTACACTTTAAACCTTGGTCTTTCCATAACTTATGGAAATACAGTCTTTCAAGAGACACTCTTTATTGATATTGGTGATACCATGAAAATATAAAGCGACAAAAAATTATACTCTCTCTGTTTTATTCATTGTGGTACCATAGGTTTGTATGTAGACAGTATAAGATAGAATGAATAGATGAAATTGAAAGAATCTTACAAAAAGATAGAATGCGTGTAAATATAAAAGAAATTTTGTAAAAATTTCCGCGTGTCAACAATTGAATAACATAGGTAGTATAATTTATGAATAAGAATTGGTCGTCTAAAAGTGTGCGTAGAATGTGTATTTCAATATTATTATTTGTGCATACAATAATAATGATAGTTCATAATCTCATATAACATCATGTACATTCCTACAATATGAAATGCACAAAATATCACTAGAAATACGATACCCATGGTACCTCAGGTATACCATATAATTCGTCTTAGATAAAAAAAAAATCTCTTTTTTGTACTACTATGTTATTAAAATGTTTCCAAATTACTATGAAATCTTTTTAATTATTTTTTGTGCCGAATATAACATGTTTTAATGAACTTAAATGGACATGTCAATAGTTACCTAAATTTTTTAATTAAAAACTATAATTTAATAATTTTTTAGGTTAAATTAATGTTTTTATAAAAATTCTCTTCTATCAATTTTTTCTCCACCGTCTCCTTCATCATATTCCGAACAACACCAATATAATCATACTCATCATTTTTACTGTCGTCGATGATAACACTATTACCACTAGAAAGATTGGCTCAATATGAATTCATTTGAATCGACTAATAATATCTGGGAATCAATTGAAAATATTTTGTAATAATATAGGAACGAAACATTTTGGGAATAATTTACAAAAATGAAAGCAAAATCTGTAATTTCATTTAAAAATGGATATCACCAAAAATGTCATTTTCTTTGTAATTTGAGACTCCCTATGTCCGGACACAATTTATTTTATCAATCTCAACAAAAATTGCATAATTTAAAAATGATCCAAAATAGCATGGGGTCCATTTCTTGAAAGACGGTATTTTCATAAGTCATAGAAAAATCAAGGTTTAAAGTGCAAATTTGAATAAATTAATATAAAATTTTTGAGTTGCATGAATCAGATTATAATTTTATAACTACTACATGTTGCCCAATAAATTTTTAATATCGCAATTAAGACCTTTTTACCTTTTAGTATTCTAATTAAACTTTGTCTTTCCATAACCCCATGAAAATATGATCTTTGCCAAAACTTTTCCAGTAGCATGTTGTTAAATTCCCATAATGTAATATTTAACTCATAATGTAATATTTAACTTTAAAACTTTCAGTCTGTGCTATTAATTTCCTAAAGTATTATTATTTTTTAACAATTACTTTTTACCAATACATCAATTTGAATAAAAGAGCGAATAAAAATTCAAACATTTCTATCGGAATAGATCAGTACTCCCTCTATTTCATTGAGGGCGAGGGCGATGGCGAGGGCGATGATTGCAATATCCCAAAGGAGAAAACGATTCATAGTAGACCAAACCTAAATAACCCTGTCCAATAAGAAAACCAGGTAGTACTAAATTCCCATTGCCACACTTTCTTCAAGTGTAAAATATTTGTGGAGTAGTAAATTTTATTTTACCGAATAAAATCATTTTGAAAAAAAGGAAAATACAAAATTAATTCTATTATTTTTTTAAATTGTTAATCTAACTCTATAAAATTTAAAAGTGCTAATCTAATTCTAATTTTTTTTATCAATTGTGCCGATATACCAAAATGGCACTATTTCAGTGTTGACTAAACAAATTCAGGCTTTGACCTAATCTAAGAAGACAAATATACCCCTAATTTTAAAACTAAAATTATAATGTCAAAAATCCCATCGGGATTCTTCTTCTTTTTCATCTCCAAAACCAACGCTGGGGGTTGTCCCTAAGCCATTGCTGCCATTGGTAGTGGCCAAAATCTGAAGTTTAGCCGCCTCACCACCTCCACGTCTCTGCTGCCTCACTGCCTCACCACCTCCACTACATCACACCTTCATTGTCTCAACACCTCCAATACCACCTCCGCCCCATGCCCAGCACCACCTCCACACCCCCACTCTTCCACTGTCTCACACCTTCACTGTCTCAACACCTTTAGCACCATATCTGCCCCCCTTGCCCAACACCACCCCCACCTGCCCAAACCCGCCCAACCAGCACCTCCTCTACCCGCCCACCTGCCTAGCACCACCTTCACCCGCCCAAACCTCACCACCTGCACAAACCTTCACAAGATGCTTAATTGTCGGCTCACCTCTCTGGCACTTTTCCAGAATTCTGATTCTTTCACTTTAGCTCCTCTATTCTCTTTCCCTGCCCACCTCTCTGCCATCAAGTGTGACGGCGTCACAGGCGGCGCCAACGACACCATCAAAATCTACAATCCCATCACCTCCTCCGAGATGAGCTCCTCATCTACACCACCTCCATCACCTCCCTCACTCTCACAACCTCATCGTTGCTGTGAACGACCTCCCTCTCTTTCTCTTTCCCTTCCTCTCTCATCCTGCCTCTCAACCTCATCGTTGTTGTGGACGATATCGCCATCAACATCTACGATGCTAACCCCTTCATCCATTTAAAGACGGTATGAGGTCGGAGCGGCGGAGAAGAGTTAGGCGACATGTGACTGTGTGTTTTCTTATTGGGGAAGAAGAGGATTTTCAGAGGTAAAGTTGTCTTCAAATTTTATGTTTTTCATTCTTTTTAAAAATAGGGGTATAATGGTCATTTTATTGATTTTGACCAAATTCAGGTTGTCAGGGTTAGATTGGTACTTCATCCTAAACTTAAGGTTAGATCTGCACTTTTTCAAATTTTATTGATTTTTTAAAAAAAAATCAATCATTCAAAGATGCTGGAAAAAATGCTCAACGACGATTACAATGAGTGGAACTGACATCCAACCGAACTAGCCTCTAGAAATAACCAATATATTGCAAGGATATCTAAATTACATGTCAACCAGACTGGCCGTCTGTACTATTACAGATCAGGGATCTTCTACAACTGTAACACCACTTGGTCCAACCACGATCTATGTTGTCCAAATTGTAAATACTTTGAAAAACACATATATGATGAATCCAAATTAATGAAAACCCAAAAATAAAACCACAAACAAAATAACGAACACACGATATGAACAAGAAGATTTTTTTTAAACCGTCGATAACGAGGATGTTTGGGAATCCAACCCTTTTTATTAATCATATTGGTCAAAAGACCTACACTTGAGTGAACGTCCTGCTATGGGATAATCTCATTTACATAAAGGCACCAACTAACTATTACAATTTCATTCTAAGGCCTTGGTGGCAATAAGATGATACATAAGGGCACTAATATCTAACTCAAACCCAAAATGATACCGAATAAACGATATAAAGACCGATTCAAACAGGTATGATTGGCCTCAACATTCTAAAAGGATACCGAATAAACGATCTAAAGGCCAATAAAATTGAATTAATAATATGATTGACCTAAACATCCTAAAAGGATACCGAATAAACGATCTAAAGACCAATTCAATCGAATTAACAATATGATTGGCCTAAACATCCTAATAGAATACTGAATAAACGATCTAAAGACCAATTTAATCGAATTAACAATATGAATGGCCTAAACATCTTAATGGATTGAGTTCTATATGGTAAAATATGATTAGAATCGCCAAAGGTAAGTTGTTTTAGCTACATTGACTCAGATTTCTCCTGTTCCAACAGATAGACCAGATCAGAGGCCAACTAGGTTTAACCAAGCAACAGGAGCCGCTGAAAAACCTAGGCTTGGCAAAGAAACTAACGCCACTAAGTATTCCAACAAAAAAATCTACTACCCCAATAATGGTGACAAATAAAATTAAACTAAATATTGAAATTATTAATAGCCTCCTACCTGAAAAGAAAAATTATAAAGTGGATAAAAAATTAAAAATCGGAGAATTACCCCTCATGACCTCACTACCGTCAAAGTAAGACTAAGCTGTTGACTGACCCAATTGGACCATGGTCTGAGTCAACCTGTTCTTGACTCATTTCTAAGTTGAGTCGACCGGGAACCCTAGTTTACCCGAGTTGGCCACCACTGAATATGAGTTGGCCAGCTCAGATCCGAGTAGACTCGGAAAAAAAGTAGATCTGATAAAAAATAATACATCAACGTGAACAACTAAATCGAGTTATCATCATGAACACAATGATCTAATCGATTTGGTCGAAGAACAAACTAATCCGTGGAGATAGATTTCACTCTTATGCAATAACAAAAACATGAATTAAAATAAATTGTTATTCTCCATCTCCTCTGATGGGAAGATGAGGAAAAAACTAAAGAAGAGGGGTTGCGGCAAGAGAAGGCTACGACAAGTGTATGTGTAGTACTCAACTAAATTACAGAATTAGATTGCCACTTTTGATTTAAAAAATGGAGTTATTTTAGCACTCAACTAAAAAATGAAATTCAGTAAGAAACCCCCCCCCCCCCAAACACACACACGGTTTTGGACCATGTGCTTTTCTTGAGGAGCTATGACTATGTTTGGCTGAGCTTATTAGCGAAATTTTTTTTTGTGCTTGGTAAAGTGCTAAAAAGCATATTATTCTTGTGGACTTTCTAGAACACATTCTATGGCACACATACTGTAGGGTGAGCCTCCCATACAACTAGACCTATCATTAGGTCTATGTACCATATAGGCAGTCGGCTACTCGACCTTCAATCTTCATCTTCACCGAGTTGCAACAAATATGTGGTTTTTCAACAACCGTTAAAGAGGTAGTAACTGCATTTCTCCAATCAGTGATACAAAGAGCTTTTTGAAGGAGTTTCGAGGGCAGGTCCATTTTAATATGAAGCAGTTTAATATTGCATACATTCATGTTAATTGAACGTTGGCCAGAGTTATCTTCACTGTGTTACTACAACTCAGAGTACTGCATTTACTTAACGTTTTACATGATGAGATATTAGACTAGTGTAAGGATCGATGCATGGTTGAGATAGGGAGTGGACACTTCATATTGATGAGTCCATTGTTAAATTCATCTGTAAAATGGCTTCTTTCACTTTCATAAATTTTGTCCCTGGTTGTACAAATATAGTGACGCTTCACCAACCTTTGACCCTTAGGCTCCGTTATGCAACTCATTTTTTTACTAAATTGAATTTTATTAAATTAATTTTAATCAAATTGAATTAAGTTTCAAATTTTAATTGAACTGAATCAAACCAAAATAAAACAAATTAAATTGAATAAGAATTATAATTTAATATATGATAATCTTACAATCTTCAAAAATTATATTATTTTTTAAAAAAAAATGCTAATCCTAAAACAACCGAATAGAGCAGGTCTTTCTATTTTAGCCAATCAATCTTACTCCCACAGGTCATTACATATTGACACTTCACTTTTCTACATAAGATATGAGAAAATGCTAAATATGCAGTGCAAATTAAATCGGAAATTGAAAAAAGTAAAATAAATAACTGAAAGCACTTTAAAGTGTATCATAATTGGAAAGTGTCAAAATATAATTTGAAAAAAAATCTCAAAATAGTAAGTGTTCCAATATCTAATGAACAGATGGAGTATAAACGTCTTTCCATGAAATATGAGATATTTTTGTTCCCTAAGAACATTTCTATTGATAGAGTCAGTTATGTGGGTCACTTATGCCACATGATATGTTTTAATTGGAACTTCAATATAATGTAAACAAAGTTAATTGATTGACGGTCTAATTTGAACTTTCATTCCAATGGTACCATCACAAAGATATTTTCAATATGACCTGTCAATCATTGAATGGACAAAACATTATTTGGGTATGAATCTAGCAACATGTAGAAATTAGCGACCAACCAGCGAAACACAAGCTAGCAACTCGGTGACTCTAAAGCTCAGCAATCAGGGGTGAAGCACAAGCTCATCAACCTGAAGACACTTCTGCCTCCTCAACCTGGCGGCGCTTCTACTTCCTTAACCCAATAGAGCATCGATTTAGGGGTTAATGGAAGACTGAATTTAGGAATTTGGGATTTTGAATGAGCGGACTAGTGGAAAGATCAAAATGGATGTGGAATGGGCAAAATTATCTTTTCGTATTTTATGAATTTTTAATTTGTAGAAGTAAATTGGTATTTTTGTATCAAACCGACAACTATTGTTGTTGGCAAACTTCTTAGACGAGACCATGATTATATCAGTACTAAAAAAATTAAGAATTATATTTATACTTATTAAAGATGTGTGTCATATACATATTTTTTGCATAGCTTTCTATGCTCAATTTTTATTTGAATATTGGAATTTTGATCCCTCAGCAATATAGTGTTATTTTGTGGTATTTGGAGAGAACATGGACGAATTCAGGATTTTAAAAAACCAGAAATTTTGGACAATGTTGCAGATTTTCTTCCTATTCCCAGGATTCTCGATAGCCTACAAAAGCAGTTGCGCGCTTTGTGAAAGTGTGGTTGTCTTCTTATTGTTCACACTCATTCCCCTTTCTCCAATTATTGGATATCAAAATATCATTGAATTTGTATCTACCCTTTTCTACCAACCCCTAAAGCGAAATATGCAGACTAACACCAAGTTTATACTGTCTCTTCAAATCCCAAATATTAGTTAACGAGCATTTCAAGAGTTTTGGATTTATGAATGGATAACTCAAAAGTTGATTCATGAATTGAAGAATTTCAAGAGTTGGGTTCATGAATGAGGGGCTCTTGAGTTGTACTTGAACTCTTATAAATGGAGGGAGAGTTAGGGAGTTTAGACAAGTTTTTTTCATACATCTGTTTTGGTATGAGAATTTTTCATTCTAGGTTAGTGGTGAGTTTTGTAGACATTTGTTTAGGTCTTAAAAAATCACTCTTTTGCATAAGTAATTTATGGGGAAAATGTAATCCTTTCTGATATTTGTTCTGGTCGGATGGTCCTGCGTGACATCCTGACATCTGTAACCTGTCTGGCTCATTTGGGCAATAAGATTAATCTGTTTCTGGTCATAGAGGTAGCCAACATGTTGGGTGAACCACGTTAAAATCTGTGTTTTTTTTTCTTCCTTTTTTGTCATCTTGATTCTGCACAAAGGGTATTGATTTTTCCAACTAGTGGTATCAGAGGTAGACGGTGATATAACAAGTGGTATCAGAGCTAGGCGGTTATACAACATTTTAAATGTATAAAAAAAATTCAAATCATAATTTAGAAAGATCGAAAATGTCCGCAAGATAAAAGTCAAAAGGAACACCATAAACGTCGAGCAAGTCACCACACCATCTCACTAATCACACGATGATCAATATGTAATTTTTTGAGCAAGGAAGAGACCACCCACACAATTTTAGCAACAATGTCAGCCATGCTACGGCAATCAAACTCAAAACTAAAAACTAGAACATGAGGTTCTAGATTGTTTTTGATACTTTTGCTTAACGGTTAAAAGTTTAATCATAGTTGGCGATTATTTTAGAAAAATAAAAGAAAAAGATGCTATGAAACTGAAAAAGCGTGAGAGTGAGTGGTGGCAAGCGCCAATTTGTGGGTCAACTATTTACTCATTTAAAGGGGGCGAAGTTGTGAGAAAAACTATTTTTATAGAAACGATGGAATTTTATTAGAATTATAAAAGATAAAAGATATTAGTTGTAATATTAAAAAATTATTATTCTGTATGAATTAGTTATAAAATTTATAACCTAATTTATAAAATTCAAAAGTTTTATTTTAATTTCTTCTAATTTATACTTTAAATTTTGATCTTTCTATGATTTACAAAAAGATCGTCTTACTCTCTACAATTTTTTTGGAAACAACCAAGTAGAAGAATCCGATCAAGTGAGGCTGTCTTTCCAATTGAAAAGACAATTAACCAAAGGCGGTCTTTCCAATTTTTTTTCTTAATTGTCTCTTTTTTTCTTCTTTTCATCTTTCTATATAAAAATTGGAAAAAAATGTTTTTGGTTTATTGAGGGTATAACCGTACTTTCAGCTTTCTAAAATTTATTTTTTTAAAATATGGATATAATGTTCATTTTATTGATTTCCGGCCAAATTAAGACTATTAGGGTCATATTAACACTTTAAACCAAATAATAGAGTTATAATTACACTTATAAAATTTATAGAATTATTGACATTTTCAACCAAAACATAGAATTATATGGGCCCTTAATTCTATTTAATAGGAAATACAGTATATGATCAACTGTTCGAGTTAAGGTTGAAAATAATCGACCCGGTCCGAATCCAGACCCGAATTATCACCTCCCTCTTCAATGGACCCCATCCGTTGAAGCCATCCAACTGGCTCCTGTTATGCGATGTATCATGTACCCACGCCTCACCATATATATAAAACCTTGGACTTTTTTCACGCTCTATCTATGGACTATAAATATGACATGTATTTATCTGTAGTATTTCGAGTTCTTGTCCAATAATTGGTTCTTACATTGGATTTAATGTTAAATTCCACGGAATAAAAGCAGCTGACTGAGACCTAAGCAATTCGACAAGACCCACAAAAAGATTTTCAGCTTCAACAGGTATGTACTGTTCTGTGGAGCTTTTGTTTTCATGTTCTGGGTTCTTGAATGAATTTGCATAGCTGCTAAGAACTTCGATTATGGTTTTTTAAAAAATAATTTCATAATTTTGATGTGAAAATTTGAAGAAAGATTGAATTTTTTAAGGTGGTTGTAAGAGGAAGGGATGGTTTCTTTGTTTTTCGCGTTTGGGGAAGTAGTTGGAGGTCAAAAGTTGCTGTCTTTGATTGAGATGGTTCTTGGTTAATTATTGTAAAAATCTTGCAGTGTTTATTATCAGAATTTAGTTTGAAGCTTGATTTTTTGCTTACATTCTGGACTTGATTCCTCAATTTTCTCAGTCAACTTCACTCTACCATGTTTATACTGCAAATGCAGTGAAATTGCCTGTCTGGACCCAACACTATGCTGAAGAGGATCCTTTCATCGCCGATGAATATAGGATAGGATAAAGGTTTTGTTTTTGTTTATACTGCCCTATAGGCTAACTAGGAAGATAGGATGGTAATGATGAGCACTTTGGCTCAGCCATATGGTTTTGTGTGGAAGGTTTAAGAGTTGAGAAAGGTCAAGCTTCTACTGAGCTTTGTCATTTGCTAAAGAGATGATTATGTTTTTAGGTGATTGATAGAGTTTCAATGAAATATTTGATCTTTTTTAAACCTGTTTATGCATGTGGGAATTGTGCACGGCTAAAAGGTCATGGATTCTAAAGGATCATTGGTCTAACTTCTCTATTTACTTAGCTGAACAACATAGTGATAGTGGTCGAGGTTGAGATCTTTCTCTGGTTTCATGCTTTCGTAGTGTCTGTGAATTTGTGACAGCAAATTCAGATGTTTTAAGTGTCATCCTTTTCGTGCATGAATGTAGCTACATTAGAGTTGAATGATTGAAATAAGTGGTAGATGGAAAAAAACTACTACATAACCTGCAATTTGGAATTAAGAATGGAGAGAAATCTTAATTGAGCTGCGGAGCTTCTTGACGTGGGTAGCTATGTTTCAATTATTGTATTTATGTGATACCTTTTTCACTTTCTGTTGATGTATTGTTTCTCCATGCTTGGCTACATGAGTAGACTTCCTGAAAAAACTGATAATATAATATGGTTTACTTTCTGCAGAATTAATTTAAAATGAAAGGAGTAACAATGGGGGGAAATCATGCTAGTCATCTCACATGAAAGCATCTCATCTTATGCTGTGGCTATGGAAGAAACAAGTGCCATGGAAGTTTTGACGAGAGCAGAATCAGACTTAGCATACTGTTCTGAGAAATTGGAGAATTTGCATAATCTTTTGAGGTACGTTTTGTCTTGGCAAAAGGATGTGAAAGCGGTGGCTGATTATGATAACATTTCTCCGGAATTAATTGAGAAGGCGATGGAATTTGATCTCATGAACTCTATTTTATATACTGAGCTAAGAGAAGTAGATAGTTTCATTGGCACTGTTCAAGCTGTGGTAGTTAATGTTCGTCGAAAGATTATTTCTTCGGAAGAACTGAGTAAATGGCACAATACCGAAGAATTACTGAGGCAATCACAGGACCATATCCTGGAGATGAAGATCCAGTTGGCCAAATTGCAGATAACTTCAATAGATTTCAACCAAAATGAATGTAAGTTAGATAAAATTGTGTTTGAAAATGATTCATACTTACTATTATTGGGGTGATTACGAACTCTCAATGTTTCATTCTGAACAGGGAATTCTAACTCGAGCGTGGATCTATCCAAAAAGTTCAAAGCTTCGGGAACATATGTGAAACCACGATTGCAGTTGATTGAAGAACAGCATATTTTGAGAATGTTGGAAAAGTCCCTTGCTAGAGAGCTTGAGCAAGAGAAACAGTTAGTGGAAATGAAACAAAATGAAGAGGACTTGAAGTTGAAGCTATGCTTAACTGAACAAGTAGCTCAGCATATGGAAGAGGCAGCAGAAGATATCTGGGGTAGATTTCTCGAGGCAGATAATTCAGCAGAAGTTCTTATGGGAATATCGAAAGAGATGGTGGGGCGATTGCAAGTTGCAAGATTCTACTTGGATAATTCAATTCAGCGAGAAAAGGGCTTAGATTCTAAACTGCAATACTATGCTGCTGAATTACAAGTCAAAGAAGATTCTGCGGAAGAGCTTAAGACCTTAAAAGCTCAGTTTCTCACTAAAAATGACGAAGTGGTTTTTCTCAGTAAAAAGGTGAGCTCATTAGAAGAAAAGCTTAGAGAATCGACGTCTCAGCTGAAAGTGGTCGAGGAAACCTACGAGGCAAGTCAAGAGCAACTTGCGGAAATGGACAGTATGATCGAGTCTATGAGAGAAACGATTGATGAGGTAGGTACTCGGGCTGAAAGCGCTGAGGCTAAGGTTACTGAATTAACAGATGCTAACGCAGAACTGACCGAGGAACTCAATCTCTTGAAAGGAAGTAATGATAGCAACAACAAGAAAGTCAGCCTACTTGAAAAGCAGTCGAGGGACCTAGAACTTCAACTGCAGCATGCCCGAGCGTCATCAGAAGCAAGTCAAGAGCAGCTGAACATGTTGTACACTGCGATTTGGGATATGGAGACATTGGTTGATGAATTGAAGCAAAAGGTCTCGAAAGCTGAAAATAAGGCTGAGAATGCAGAGGAGCAATGCACAGTTCTTTCAGAAGCTAACTCAGAACTCAACAAAGAAGTCGAATTTCAGAGGAGTAGAAATGAATCCCTGGAGGCCACTCTGGATCAAGTCACGGTTGAAAAAATGGCGAGCGCGAAGGACATAAGCATGAAGACTAACGTCATCATGGATATGGTCGTGCAGCTTGCATTTGAAAGGGAGCGCGTCAAAAAGCAGGTATTGTTTTCGCGTGTTTCCATTATCCTTTTAATGTAGTTTTACACTTTGAGAGGATTACAGTCTGTAGCATATTGCTTTGTAACAGCTTCATGACTTAGCAAAGGAAAACAAATTTCTCAGAGGGAGCCACAGGAGAACAAAGAAGGATGAATGCTCAATACCGCTTAATGACCTGGATCAGCGCAATATAGCTGACTCAACCGATACATCATCCAATGCAGCTTCGCCAGAAAAGCTATCAGAATCCTCCTCTGACTCTCAGGTAACTTTTCTTTGTGATCCCATGAAAATCGTTTTTTTTCTTTTCTTGCTTATTTATTATTACTTCACTGAAAAATGCTGAAAATACTCGGTGATTTCTACTCTAGTTGGAGGAAACACTCGATCCTGAACATCTTGAGGATAAGGATCCTGTGAAGGCACGGAAGAGCAGCCGAGTGTACATTCTGATGGCAGTATTCGTAGTCTTGATCTCAGCTTACTTGTTGAACTCTGATGATTTATAATCAGTTATTTTTCTAGTTATTCGGGTTATTCATTTCTCAAGTGCATATGATTCCCTCACCTTTAGTGCATGATTGTATTTTTTGTGATATGGTTTTATTTGTTATTGTTTGGTTAACGTAAGTTGTAGGGTTGGATTTCTCTGTAGATGTCTTTCTTTGAGGATGTAACTTCTGTAAATGTTGATTGGCTAGTGTAGAATTTGTTGGAATTGGGGAAAGAAAATACAATTACGAGTACCCTTTTGGGCATACCATTATATTTTTGTGGAGGTCTTGTGATTTTTTCTTCTTGATCTTTTTCCCCATGTGTGTGTTTTTCCCCCCATTTTCGAATGCACTGCCTAATTTGCCTTCATCAAAATTTAAATGAATTATACAATTTATTCCGATGATTATGCCTAAGTCGATAGGTGTATCAGAATATCATTAGAGTACGTCTCTTGAAAGTCGGTCTTTCCATAAGTTATGAAAAGACCAAGGTTTAAAGTGTAAATTAGAAGAAATTAAGATAAAATTTTTGGGTTGTATGAACCGGATTATAAATTTTATAACTACTACATGTTTCATACTAAAACTTTAATATTGCAACTAAGACCTTTAACTTTTATTATTCTAATCAAACCCCGTCTTTCCATAAACCTATGGAAAGACCGTCTTTCCAAGAATTTGCCATATCATTAACCGATAAATAGAATGAAAACATATGTTATAATGAATCAAATATTATTGTCCCGACCATGACAACCACTAAAGTTAGGAACTTGGTAGAAAATAATAACAAATTATTTTTTTTGACTAAATTGGTTTTTTGTTCCCTAAATATAATGCAATACCATCCTTTGGTCCCCAAGTCAAATACCTTGTTTATTCAGCAACCAACAGATACAAAATGATTTGTTTGGTCCCCAAAGACAGTTTTCAGGTGAACCAGAATTATTTTCCGGCATATTATGGGTACTTTCATAATTTCACTAATTAAAAAACTGGAAAATGATTTTTTTGGCCTGATCTTAAAATCGCGTGCATGAAGACGTGCGGAAAAAATTATCCTTAGGACGAGCGTGAAACCACACACGTTTCCTTCCTCTGGCGCCGCTCTGACTCCATCGTCGACGCTCTGATCTAACTCTGGTGCTTCGACTCCGCTGGCGCCGCTCGTCTCACGTTCGGCTGGCGACACTTGTCTTGATATCTTCGACTGAAGTGCTCAATTTGATCTCACGTTGGCCTGGATAGCTCCTGCAGGCAGAGCTTCACGAGCGGAGCGGAGGGCTGGAGGTGGAGTCAGAGTGGGGCAGGAGGTTTGATATGCGCATGAAAGATCAAGGGCTCGTCGTCGTCAAGCTTCACGAGCGGGGTGGAGGGGCGGAGGGTAAAGGGCAAATCGAGCACTCCACCGGCGATGGGGAACGTGGAGTCAGAGCAGGGCGATGGAATTATACAATCCCCAAATGGAAGAGCAGAACAAAGCACTCTACCGACGGTAGCTGTGGAGTCAAAGCGGGCCGATGGAGTCAGAGCGTCGGCGGTGGTGGAGTCAGACCGTCGGCGAGCAGAGCAGAAACCCTCGCCCTTTCCTTTTTTTCAATTTTTTAATTTTAGGGGTATAATGGTCATTTTACACATTTGGACCAATTTTACCATTGACTTTACCTGAAAAATCTCTTTGGGGACCAAACAAATTATTTTGTATTTGAAGAAATGCGGTATTTGTTCGGAGTCCAAACAAATTATAAGATGCTATTTAGGGGGACAAAAAAAAAATAGTCTTTTTTTTTCAAGACCTAAATGCAATTGTTAAAAACCTAAGAGCTGATTTTGTAATAATTATGTCAAAACATGAGGACTAGATGTAAATTAGAATTGTTATAAGCCTTTGGTATCAAACTACGTCGTTATGTCTCCCAGCTTGTCTAACCTTCCCTATAAGATGCAGACCGATGCCGCCGTTTCTTCATCTTGTAAAAACCCTAGCAGCCTCTAAACCTTTAATTTTCTCATCTGTGTTTTTTTGCCGAAATATGTGCCAATAAAATTAGGGTTTCAACATCTTCATACTCGGTTAATTACGCACCGAATAGCCCTTTGCAATTCGAAGCCGTGATTGCAAAGAAGATTCGAGCTAGGTATTTTCTGGTGCTATATTTACTTTTTCATTTTCTTGGAAAAATGATTGTGGGTAGGATTCAAGTTCATCATCTAATTATTCCCACGAACCAGGAAATTGAAAAAGCTGTTAATTAATTGTGAGTTTTGTTTTCCGGCTGTTTTGAATTTGTGCAAAAGCAAAATGATGAGCAGATTAATAATCTGAATTACTCGTGTTGATTATCATTAATCTATATGCCTTCAAAGTTCTCTGATTGCTTTGCCTGCTAATTCTTTTCTCTCTGCTATTTGTGTTTTTGAATGTTAGATTATTATTGGCGATGTTGAATAATTGGGCGCCAAAAATACATAGTCGATTGTTGGACCATCTTTCATACGAGCATGGTGCAATATTGATCTTTCCTTTCAGAAATTGTCAGTTTTCTTGTTCAATAGTTCCCTGACATCTTTGAAGATAATATTCTTATAAAATGTGCTGGTTGAGCGGGTCTAGCTAATAACCACGCTTGCTCGACTAGTCGATCTCGAAATGCTCGTGAACATCCTGAAATGCTCGTGAACATCCTGAAATGCTCGTGAACATCCTGAAATGCTCGTGAACATCCTTAAGCACCTTAGTTCTCATATGTTTGCCCACACCATAAACTTTCACGAAAACATTCTACAACATGGGATTCGGGTAGAGGAAATGTCATGGGTATACATCTTACCTGGGTATACATCTTACCTGGGTATTCATCTTACATTCTCCAATACCTATAATTTCATTCTCCAATACCTATAATTTGTCAAAATTCGTAGGTGCATTTTGGTATAGAACTCTTGTCGCTTGGATTGAAGTACCTATAATTTGTAAAAATTCGTAGGTGCATTTTGGTATATAACTCTTCTCGCTTGGATTGGGGAGATATTTGGATTTCAGGTGGAAAATCTTTTTAAAATCTCACCCATCATCAAGTGGACCTATTTTGTAATTGAGGGCATCTATAAATATGTTGTGATTTTACTGGATTAATGTGCATTTGAGATGTGTTATTTGTCACTTAATATAAGTTTTTGGGTTTAAAGAGGAATTAGGAAGAGTTAGGGTAGAATTAGGGCGATTATGGCAAAAAAAAAAATAGTCAAATGTTGCACAGAAACATTCCTTCGAGTGCAAAACCGAGGGAGCAGATTTGAGTTCAGATTTGGAGATATTATTGGCTGATTTGAGTTCAGATTTGGAGATATTATTGGCTGATTTGATCCGATTTAAAGAAATATGCATGGAGATATTTTTGGAGATTTGATGTGATTAAAAATTGAATATAATCTTAAGAGATAATATTATAATCTAATCAAATCTTTAAAAATATTTTCATGCATATCTCTTCAAATCCGTTTAACCCGTCCAAAAAAAATCCCAAAATCAACTCCAAAATATTCTCAAAAAATGCTTCACGGTTTATGCCACGTGTGATTCATTCTGTGCAGGTTTGATTTCTGCCATAATTTTCGAATGCTCCTTCAATTCATCCTAATTCCTCTTCAATACAAAAAACTGTAATTTGTGGCAATTAAATCACCTAAAAGCTAAAGTGTACATTAATCCAATAAAATTACAGTAAACCAAATTATTATAAACATCATAATTTATACACAACAAATATCATAATTGCCCTCAAGTATGAAATGATAATCATGTTATAAACATCATAATTTATACACAACAAATATCATACTTGCCCTCAAGTATGAAATGATAATCATGTTATAAACATCATAAGAAATGATAATCATGTCATGTTATTTATCATAAAAGTCTCAACTATTCCATACTGATTCCAAGAAAGAGTCAAAAGAAGATCAAAAGGCACTAATTGCAAACAAGCAAACCCATCGTACCAATCCTTGATTTCTTAGATTCAAGTTGGTAGCCTCATACATACTCCCTCCTCTCCATAGAAAATGAAACATTTATTTTGTCACAATTTTTAATGATCATGTTGACCAACAATGTTTCTAGCTACATACAACAATTTCACATAAACATTTAATATTTAAAAAATAGATTTTAATACGAATCTAACAATGTCTTATGATATTTTTATTTATATATATTAATTTATATTTAAAGTTAAAGTTTACAAATTTACCTTGTAAAAATTAAATGTTCCATTTTTTATGGAATAACAGGAGTATTAGAAATAAATTTAATCAAGACCAATCAAGAATACGCAAGAATCAATTATAAAATAATTAGGTCTCACGATTTATAAATTAACACTTCATGCCAATCTATAAATTAGATATTCATAATAACTAAATTAAACAAATACTACGAGACATGATTAATTAATAAACAAAATAAAGAGATCAGAACCGTGATGCCGAAACAAAGCTGGTACCGAAATTAGTCTTTAAAAAACGCATGCATGGAAACTACAGTGATCCTATAATTAATCCAACTCTCAGGAACAATAATGAAATGCTAAAACTAATGGACTCCCCTGTATCGAAAAAGATGAACTACAAACTAAAAGACTAAATTGTTGTTTTTTTTTCATACAAAGAATGTTTTACTATCTCTTGGTTCTCCATTTGCAAAACAATCTTTAGACGGTTCCTTACAAATTCAAAACATTGTTTTTGGTACCCAAATCCAATTTTCGACTAAATTTCTGGTTTTCAGGCGCACGTGCTGGTTACGTGCCATTTTTTCCGGTAAGGTCAGGGGTAATTTGGTAATTTTACAAATTAAACACATTTACTCATTTTTTAAACCCGATTCATTAGATTCACCCCCAAATCATCTCCTCCTCATAAATCTTCCTCAATTCGATCGGTCGAATCCACCCAAAATCATCGCCTCCTCTGAAATCATCATAAATCCCCCTAAATCTTCAACTATTGTCTCTGTGTTCCTACTTCTAGCACCAAATTTCTGATTCATACCGATTTTCTTGATGTTGAGTTGCAGCGTCTCCTCCGTCTCCTCCACTTTGTTTGTGGCCGGATACTTGAGATGTACTGTTGCCGTATTCGCATCGCTAACACGGCGGAGAATCATGGAAGGAAGTTTTTTGGTTGTCCGTTAGGTCGCGGTGGTTGCGATTTTTTCAGATGGTGTGACGAGGGTTGCTGGGAATGCGAGGTCGCATATGAGGTTATTGAAGGAATTCAGGCGACGAACCGTGCGTTGGAGGAAGGGATGGCTAGGTTAGGCGGCGAAGTTGCTGATCTGAAAGATGAGCTTAAAACGGAGCGTCAGACCGTCAGATTTGCAGGAAGATGAAGAATTCTCGTTTGGTGGGTTTTGTTATTGCGATATTTCTTGCAATGATTCTGATTAGTGTTAATTGAACCAATTTTAGTGCTGTAGAGATTATCCCCCGGGCTGTTTGCTTGTGCTACTGATTTGTCATGATGGATGATTAGAATGCAGTTCTTCATTTGTAATAGAGTAGTTTCATGAAGGAATTGGTGAAGAGTTTGTCGCATGTTTAGTATGTTCCAATTTAGTTCGTTCGATCATATGTTTCAATGTAGTTCAAGTTTGCAATGGTCAAGCTCATTCATTCCATTTGTTTGATCATGATTACAAACCAACGAGCACATTTTCATAGACATAATGAAAAATATTGAGCATCCACATGTTGATGGAAAACGTGCTGACAGTTTCATACAAAAACTCCCAATATTGAGCTTCCAAACGTCGACAAAAGAAGCGTAGTTTAGACCTTAATAGACAATGCCAATAAAGTAACCTGGTTCTAGACAAATTCCCTATCCAAACCCAAAACCTTGGTTCCAGACCTATGAAGAGTTAGCCTTATGAAAAGGCTAATGTACTGCTTAACCAAAAATACATCAGTAATGTTCTAGACTAATTCGAAGTCAAAATTAATCTACTATGAAGTGTAGCAGGAGGTAGTATGCCAATTTAGTGAATCTCTGGAAATTGCCAAGCATTACCACGCATCTTGGAATAGTCAACTTCTTGAAAGCGGGATGATGATTGGCTGTTGCATTTGATCTTGGTATGTCCAACTTGACGACATAAGGTGCACTTGTATACCCGTTTTGCCTGTATATTGCCATGAACAGAAAATATGCAAATATTAACATTATACCACAAATGTTGAACCTGTACACAAAATTAGCTTAACTGAACTAATTACCTTCTTCTCTGGGGGATTTGAAGATGTGGATTCAACCTCATTTGGAGGGTTTGTTGGGTTCTCAACAGTGGCAGCTGCGACTGGACATGTTTTTACATTATGGCCAATCTGCGCACACAACGAGCACTTGTATGGACCCATCTTTCCAGCTCTAGAAAACTTCTCAACCTCACCATGTTTCCTGACTTTTGGTTTAGTCGAATTCTCTTCACTGGGAGATTTTTCCTTGACTTCGGGGATCTTCCAGGCAGCTTAATGTCTAAGGGTGGCAGCAAACTATGATAATCTGTCGTGACCCATAACTCCGGACCATTTATGGGATGGATAATGTGGCTATATGCACTTGAGTAAATTGGCATGGAGTAGCAAGAATGCATGAAATCTGCCGCATCCTCCTTAACAAAACTAATTGCAGCAACAACATAAGGGCAGGGTATCCCTGTCAGATCTCATTTTCTGCATCCGCAGGACCTTGACTTCAGATTAATAGCATAACTTCCCCCATAGATGCAAGTCATCTGAAACCCAATTCACCACATGGAGTAGCAAAGCAATGGTTTGAGGCATACCAGTTAACCTCTAACTTCTTCCTTATCTTCGACCCAAATCTTCCATCAATCCTTGCAATAAAAAGCCCTTTTTTTGGCAAGTCGATCTATGAAATAAAATCTAACAGCTTCCAACATAGTCAGCAGTGGCTTATCCCTCACGTGTAGTATCACCTTGTTGTAGCACTCACATATGTTATTCACCAGAATATCACACTTGCATTCAGTATTGAAGAAAGCCCGTGACCATGCCTTTGGATTTCATCTGGTTTCTAACCACTTCGTGCTCCTGGATCTCGTGCCTTGATGTCTTTCAGATGGTTCATAAACTAGGTTGGATGGGTGCACTTGGCAGCGGCCCAAATAATTTCCTTTACTCCATACTTGAATATGAGCCCTTGAAATTTTTGTACATGTGCCATGTGCAGAGTCTGTGTTCTGCATCTGCCAGTAACTCCTTCATTGATGCTTCAAGTCCCTGGTTTGACATGGCAACGGATTAGGTTCTTTTTCAAAAAAACAATACAATAATAATGTCAGGAAGACCGAGGGCTCGAGGAAAGGGTTTGGGGGCTTGAGGCAGGGGTTCGAGGATCAAGGAAGGAGGTTCGAGGACTCGAGGCAGGAGGTTCGAGGCTCGAGGGAGGAGGCTCGAGGCTCGAGGGAGGAGGCTCGAGGCTCAAGGCAGGAGGTTCGATGACTCGAGGTAGGTGGTTCGAGGACTAGAGGAAGGAGGTTCGAGGACTCGAGGCAGGAGGTTCGAGGGCTCGAGAAAGGAGGTTCGATGAAGGTAAGGTAAATAAAAGGAAGCCGTGATAGTGTACGGGTGTGGGAACGTTGTCCCACGCCCTTAATACAAGATACCTAATAAATTATCCCTGATCTATATGTTACAACCAGGAGGCCAAAAGATGCTAACCCCGTCGTGGTGACCGAGGCTTGTGAAAACCACCCCTGAAAGATAGAGGGGCATGAGAACAAACTCACTAGCTCCTTACTCCCTGGAAATTATCGGGGGAATGTGAACACTCTTGGCCCCCTCACTCCGTACAACATCCGTCCAACCAACTGGTAGTGTGAACCGGCTCTTGCGCCGTGGTTTGTTCCCCACGGGTGTCTTCCAAACCGAGAGTGGTCTCGGCCTTCCCATGAAGTAGTGTGTCATCTCCTCCAGGAAGAGGTTAACCACCACTTCTACCATGTACACCTCTAAGATGAAGATAAAAAGGTGTTATTGGCCTTTGATAACGGTCTCTAGGTGCGAGCCGAGGTTTAATACTTAGGGAGCAGGTGGACCGTAGTCTATTGTGCTCCCAAGTGTTCCCCGCGGATAAACCTCCTATTGATAAGAGACCGGGCATGACTTCTACCGCGCACGCCCCGCATAACAGTTTTGTAACCGTCCTTTCCATTTTTGGCAAATGGACATCCTGATGCCATTTTACACTATAGAGTGCAGCGCAGGCAAATAGCGCAACCGTTAAATCTAAGTGAAGGCTAGCAATGGATTAATTAGGTTCGCGTACGCTAATTAATTAATCCACTACCCAATGCAGATGGTTATGCAACCAAATGGTGAGTGGTTGTACTTCCACCTAATACAGTTCTGGCCCAAAAGGGAAGGCTGAAATTTCCTACCAACCAAATATAATTTCAGCCCAAAAGGGAAGGCTGTAACCTGCTGCCATATGTTTTTTTTAGGACCACTTCGAGGGCAGAGCCCCTTCGAGTGTATACCCCCTTCAGGAACAGAGCTCCTTCGAGGATCAACCCCCTTCAAGGGCATAACCCCATTCGAGGGCATAACCCCCTTCGAGGGCATAACCCCCTTCGAGGGCATAACCCCCTTCGAGGGCATAACCCCCTTCGAGGGCATAACCCGTTCGAGGGCAAAGCCCCTTTGAGGGTACGATCCCTTCGAGGGCCAAGGCCCTACGAGGGTATAACCCCTTTCCGAGCATAGCCCCTTCGAGGGTATAACCCCTTCGAGGGCAAATCCCCTTCGAGGGTATAACCCATTCTAGGGCAGGGCCCCTTCGAGGGTTCCAACACTTGAGCACTCGAATGCCTTTATTCCATCACCCCTTGAGCTACCTTTCAACCCTCGATTCATCCTTCACCCCTCGAACCCTCCTTCGACCCCCGAACCATTGTTCACTACTCGAATTATCCTTCATCCCTCGAACCCTTCTTCAATCCACGTCCTTCATCTATCGAACCCTCATTCGGTCCTCGAACCATCCTTCAACAACCTTCATTCCTTGAACCCTCGAGCCATCCTTCACTCCTCGAACCATCCTTCACTCCTCGAACCGCCTATGCTCGAAAACCCTTGTAGGGCAACCCTCGAATCATCCTTCACTCCTCGATCCCTTCTTCAACCCTCTAACCATTCTTCAAACCTCGAAATATCCCAGTTTTTTGTGTGGAGTTTTGTCCTTTTGAATGTCTGTCCCTTCCGAGGACTGACTTCTACGAGGGTTGGACCCCGTTCGGGGTTTGTTCCCTTGGAGAAGATGTTCCCATCGAGGACCTGAACCCATCGAGGACCTGAAGCTATTGTTTTTTTATGGGCATTACCTGGATCAAAAGGTAGGAACGCCTTTGTGTGCTGGTAAAGGATGCCTTATATCCTTCATGTTCAGAGTCCCTTGCATTTCGCTGTATCAAAATTTAGGGACTGGAGTAGGGATCCCTATGCTGTCCTGTATTAGAGTATAGTTAGTCCTGTAGCAAAATGTAGAGATAATATTATATGTACCAAAATAAATATGAAGGAAAATAAATATGAAGGAAAATTGAGATGTAAGCGCAAAGATGAAAGATGGAGAATTCTTCCTCAATAGTGGAAAGCCAAGCGTCTGGTAGGTTGCCAAAAGGTCGACGCTGGAGGGCTAGTTTAGAACAACATATGATCAGGGAATAGTCTGTTAAGAATCATGTAGCAATCCCTTTGGATGATTTTGAACGCACTTGCCGAGTCTGGTTGGAGCCCATCTTTAACAACTCTGTTCCTCTCGCTCCAGATGTAGTAGATTGAAGTTGATAGAGCAAGTGTTCCCAGTTTGCTTCTCAGTTTTGAACCCCTGACTTGTCTCCTGATCCACTTTTTAGAGGTGACCATGGACTCCGTGTTTCTTCTCAAGCCCATCCAGTTACACACTTTGTCCCATATAATCTTGACGAATTCACATTTGAAGAAGAGATGTTCGTGCATCTCGAGTTATAGGTGACATAGGGAGCAGGTATAGTTAGTGGGCTCATCTTCCCCTCTACGGTACTTATTCTTTGTCTGTTGTCGCCAGAGGGATGCCAGCCAAGCAATAAATGAAAACTTGGGTGGTATGAATCCCCTCCATATGGATTTATAAAATCTCTCCTTCGGGATGGTAGGTATGTCGTAGAGTTGCGGGTATGTGGACATGTGGATATGGTCATGGGCCGTTGCTGTGAATTTTCTTGTCCCAGCCCATGCTGCCAGCATGCTCTTAAGCGATTCGACTGTCCCACCCAAGATCCCCATTAGATTATCCCTTAGTTCACATAGATTGGTGAAGTAAAGGGAGAACTGTTCTGATATTCTGCCGCTTGGGGCTCTTGGATTTATGTTCCAGATGCTGCTCCCACGTAGAAAGTGTGAGTGCACCCATTTCACCCACAACAAGTCCTTTTCCATGTGGACATCCCATAATTGCTGCACGATTACGGCCATATTCAAGATCTTGAAGACCCGTACACCAAGACTGCCGTATCTCTTAGGCGTACATAATCTCTTCCAAGATACTTTGTTCAGTTTCTTTTCTCCCCAGAGGAAATGCTTGCATTTTTGCTCCAGCGATTCCATAACATTTGATTGTATTATGAAATGCTGAATCCAGAAGCCAATGATACCCTGGACCACTGATTTGATTAGCTCCAATTTTCCAGCGTAAGAGAGAGTGTGTCCCTTGAAACTCACGATTTGTTTGTCTACATTTCCCAGCAGTGTGTTGAACTGTGAGACTTTGAGTTTGTTGGAGTCGAGTGAGATACCCAGATACCTGATACAGAATGTAGCCCATGGTATACCCATGAAGCTTAAGTTTTCCTTGATGTCGATTCCAAAAAACTTAGATTTTACAGCGTTGATTGCCAGGCCAGAAGTCTATTCGAAATTGTTGAGTGCTGACATCAGGACGTGGACTTAATCTTTATCGGCTCTGGAGAATAACATGAGGTCATCCGCAAATGCTAAATGTGAAATCTTTTGGCCTTCGCATCTGGGATGGTATGTGAAGAGTGGGGATTCCGTTTTTTGTTTCAGTAATCTAGAGAAGTACTCTATGCATATCACGAAGTAGTGGTGACAGTGGATCCCCTTGGCGGACACCCCTCTCACCTTTGAAAAAATAACATAATTTCCCATTTACCGCAATCGAGAATGTTGGTGTTCTGACGCACTCCATAATTCTCTCTGTGAATACATTTGGGAAGCCCAGACCAGACAGTACCTCATTTAAGAAATCCCATGAAACTGTGTCGAATGCTATGGTGAGGTCAACCATAACCATACATCTGGGTGATGATCTTGCTCTGCCATATCCTCGAACTATTTCTTGGGCCAACATCACATTATCCGAAAGCTTCCATCCTTTAACGAATACTGCTTGACATGGGTCAATAAGGACAGGAAGGAAGGGTTAAATTCTGTTTCCTATGATCTTTGTGATGGTTTTATATATTATGTTGCAGCAGGAGATCGGTTTGAAGTCTCCCACTCTTAGATTTTCCTCCTTTTTCGGTATGAGGGCCAATGTTGTGTGATTCAGTTTCTTTAGCAAATTTCCAGTCCGAAAGAATTCTTGAACCGATTCAGTGAAGTCATGGCCAACAATTTCCCAATGTTTCTTAAAGAACGCTGCTGTGTAACCATCTGGGCCTGGTGCTTTATCACCCGACATGGAGAAGAGGGCAGTGTGGATTTCATGTCTTTCGATGCTCTGTCCCAGCGTTGCCCTATCCATGTCACTAAGTAAAGGGCCTGACTGAAGGACCTGCATATCAATCTGATACCTTGGAATTTTCTTGCCGAAAAGATCTATGTAGAATTGTGCGAAGATGCTTCCTTTCCTTTCATTCGAGGTGACGATCCTGTCATCGCCGTCCATTATTGCTGGGATGCCTCCCCCTTCCTGTTTGCCACCAGACCATGGAAGTAGTTTGTTCCCTTGTCCGCCATTGTGATGAAATTGATCATATCTTTTTGGGAAAGGAATTTGGATTCTGCCATGTATAAAAGGAGGGCTTTTTGCTTTAAGGAGATCAACCCCTGTAGCAATTGTGGCGTGCTGTTCGCCGAGTCCAGGTTTGTTAGTGCGGACGCATAGTCTTTATCCGCTCTTTTTGCCTTTTCGGAGATATGGTTGAAGTCTTTCTGGCCAATCTCTTTAAGGGGGTTTTTCAGCTCGTTTAGCCTATGACATATGACATACTACTTAAAGCCTTGTACTTTCTGTGACCAGTGGTCCTGTATAACTTGTTTACAGTTTGGGTGTACATTCCACATGTTCTGGAATCTGAATGGTCTGTTGATTCTCTCAATATCTTGCGCTAGAGAAGTCATGAATGGGAGGTGATCTGAGAGTACAGAACCCAGGAGAAAGTTTGTGCGGCAGGAGTCTCTGTCCCATTTGTGGTTGAGTAGGACTCGATAGATCTTGCGTCTGATTGAGTAATCAGAGTTGTGCCATGTGAAGTGGTCTCCGACTGCGGGTGTGTCTTTCAGATCGCATGCATTACATGTTTCTTGGAGTTCCCCCATTTGGTAGACTCCGGGTGTGTTGCTTCCTATGTGATCGTTAGTACTGAGAATGGCATTGAAATCTCCCAGTACCATCCATGGGAAGTCAAGATTTTCCCCATACCTCTTCAACTCAGCCCAAAGTGGCTGTCTGTGCAATCTTCCTTCACTGCTTCCATATATGTAAGAGCATATAAATTGAAAATTCAAGGAAAGGCTAAGCACTTTCAGGTGTATAACCTGTGGCATTCTACTACGGTTTCCACCGCAAACTTTTTGGGATCCCAAACAATGAGAATCCTTGAGCACGGTGCCAAGTCAAAATTGTGCGTGTGATTCCATCCTTTTAGACTTCTCAAGAAAATACTTAAAGTTCGTTCGTTTTCCTTTGTTTCCAGAATTTTGAAGAGACCGATGTTTTTTGTGGAGATGATGTCTTTTATCCATCTCCTTTTTGACGGGGCAGCGAGACCCCTAATGTTTAGGCAATCAACATTCATTGGGAGCCCAAGGTCCCTTTTGGCTTCCGACCGCCGCCTTTGGATGTATCACTGGATGAGCTTTTTGCTGCTTCTGCCACTCTTTGATACAGTTTCTTGATTGGGATTTTCAGTCTTGAGGGAAGTCTGGTTTTATCTGTGCCGCTAGCTGACATTCTTCCACCCAAGAATGGGGATAGGGGGGGTGGCCTGATTTGGGTGGATTGCTTCTTCTCAGTTCCAGGTGAACCATAGACTGTGGTATGTCTACCGAGCCTCCTAACGGTGTGACGGCGTCTCGGAAGGTGGGGGGGGGGGGTGTATCCTGAGCTGATTCGCCACATGTGTCTTTGTGGCTTCCTTGTGTGGTTGGCAGTGTGTGTTCAGAATTATGATCATCTCTAGTTAATGATGGGTCAACGGCACCTTCCCTTTCAGATTGGGCTTGATTTTCTATAGTCACTATCACCTTTTTCCTCCAAATTCTTTCTTGGCCTGTAGTGATGGATGCTGAAGTTTCTGCTTTTCTCTCTAAAGTGGCGTCCCCATTAATCACCTTGTCCTTGGAGACATCACGGGCCTTGAAAGAGTCCCCTTCTGGATGCGTTTCCTGGTTGCATCTGTTACATGAGGCATTTTTTCCCCGCTTTGCCATGCATTCCTGGTAAGCTGATTCTCTTGCCTTAAAAAATTCATCACAGACCTCAAGAAGGTGGGAGTTTTCCCCGCAGTTTGGGCACCACAGTTTGCAGTAGTCATAAATGACTTTCTGCGAGCAAGTAGTTCCGTCAGGCATGCGGAATCTAACTTCTTCTTTTTAATTTCTTTGAAGTGTCAATGAGACCCAGGATCCTTGCCTGGTATCCAACCCGATCTCTCGTTGCGTTGTCCGTTAGGATTGGATCACCTAGTGTGGATGCAATTGTTTCAAGCGCTTTCTTGTGCTAACAGGACTTTGGCAAGTAGTTCATGCGAATCCAGATAGGCTTCTTTGCCATGATTCTCATGTCAAATTTTCCAGAATCAGGTAAAGGGATAGTAAGCAACTTTTTTCCATTTAGAAAGTGATCTTGACCATTTAGCACATTATCCCTGTCCTCTACGGAGTTAAATCTGAACTTTAGATATCCATTGCATGATGTCTGTACTCTGCAAGGGACCCCCATTTTCCATGAGCAGTGATCTTACAGCATGTATACCAGGAAAATACCCCGGGAATACCCCAAGAAAGCCATAGAAGTGTTTTATCTCCTCGAAAATATCTTCTTCAGCTAGCACAAAGTCGACGTCCGGTTCCAAACCCACTAGAACTTTTTCCATGGTGATTTCGGCGTCATTCCAAGCTCTTTTCCTCTCAAGTAGAGGGTCAAACCAATTTCTAGCCTTCAAATTCTGGTTATGAGTAATCTCGTTCTTCCCCAGATTCAGGTCTTGCTGTTCCAATTCCTAGCTTGTGCTTTCAGCCTTATCCTGCAATCCCACCGTATCTTTCTGTTTGCTATTTCTGTTCAAGACTATCTCATCACCAGAGTTGTCCATATTGAGTTCTAATTTTCACCTGCGGAATAACATAACAAGAAAGTACATGTACCAACAGTCCGACTAATGTACCGGAGCACACAGGGAGACTAAGAGTATCTCCCCACACCACCAAATTAAACCACTCTACAGAAATTTAATGCACAACAGAAGGCACAGAGATAATCCACACAAAGCAGAAAAAGCACAAGAAAAAAAGAGGTGATTCCTTTAGAGCAGTAAATTCAACAACAAAAAGAGTTCGTAGAACCTGTTTGATGTTGAATTGTATCTCCCAAATCTAAACTTCCTTTTGCCCCAGCTAGTGATTATTTCACTTCAAGTTACCTTTTGGGAAAAAAGCCCTTTCCTTCGGGAAGACATCATTTGCTATTTCACTTCAAGTTACCGTTTGCTATTTCCTTTTGACTTGAGGAAGGAGGTTCGAGGACTCGAGGCAGGAGGTTCGAGGGCTCGAGGCAGGAGGTTCGAGGGCTCGAGGCAGGAGGTTCGAGGGCTCGAGGCAGGAGGTTCGAACCTTGAGTCCTCAAACCTCCTGCCTCAAGTTATCGAACCTCCTACCTCAAGCCCTTGAACCTCCAGCCTCGAGCCCTCAAACCTCCAGCCTCGAGCCCTCCAACCTCCAGCCTCGAGCCCCAAACCTCGTGCCTTGAGCCTCGAGCCTCGAACCTCCTTCCTCGAGTCCTCGAACCTCTTTCCTTGAGTCCTCAAACCCCTGCCTCGAGCACTCGAACCCCTTCCTCGCGCCCTCGATCCTCCTGTCTCGATCTTTCAAACCTCCTGCCTCGAGCAAAAGATAATCAGTTTCATAATCCTACATGCCCAGATAAAAAATCACACCTTCTGCTTGTCCGAAAGTAGAGTCCAACCAGGTTCATTCTTTATGTTAATATCTCTCTGCAAATGGGTCAAGAGCCATTGCCAGGTACTTTTGTTCTCCATCTCCACCACAGCATAAGCCGTGGGGTAAATTTGATCATTCCCGTCTAGACCAATAGCCGCCAACAATATCCCCTTGTGAGGCCCGATCAGGTGGCATCCATCGACTCCAATCAGGGTTCTGCACCCACTTATGAAACCCTTCTTGCATGCATCAAAGCATATGTAAATTCTATGAAAAACTTCATTCCCAAAATCGTCCTTTTTTGTGTGCATCACAGTTGGCCCTCAACAACTCTTTGTAGTAGTCCCTCATAATTGTATACTATTTTTTGTAGTCTCCAACTATCTCATCAATGGCCCTCTTCCTCGCCTTAAATGCAACATCCCTGGATATATTTATTCTCAGGTCCTTCTGGACTTTATTCACAAGCTCCAAAACCTTCAAGTTTGGCATAATTTTGAAGTCATCCTTGTACCTCATACTAAGGTATTTATAACTCGCACACCCGTGGAGGAATGTAGCACTGCAGGAATGAGACCTTACTAGAGAAGTTAACTCCCAGTGCTTTGTTTTTTTCCTGAAGTTAATTGATGTCATCCAGTTGCATTTACCGGTGTTTGAAGAACAAACAACAGTACACCTCTTCAAATTGTTCTTCCTAAAATGGATCCTCCTATTGGCTACTGTCCCGTGGTGTTTACAAGCCAATTTGAACTCTTCTTTGGTAACAAATACCTGCCCCAGATGGAATTCCACATCACTGTTACCAATCGGCGGCACAAACCTTTTGTGAACCCTTATCCGCTGCTTCTTAACATCATCTTCCTCATCAGAACTTGTCTGAATTTGGTCATCCTCGTCACCAAAAACCTCACTTGAGTCTGACTCAGTCATATTCTCCTTCTGTTTTCCCGTGCTTGTTTCCCCGTCAGGCAGCATTTTCCCTGACAATTCACCCCAATGTTTTTCCCTATCATTCATGATCACCACTAAATTATCATCGTCATCCACATCAAATATTGGGTCTACAAATTTCTCATCAACATCATCCTTGTCATCTGGCTCAACTAGTGGAGCTTTTTCCTTACCTTCTTTGTTACCTGATGCCTTCTTTCCATTTATTTTCCTGCTCCCTGATGACCTTTTCTTGTATCTCTTCCCTTTTTTCCATGAACACGAACAACTGTATCAACTTCACCCCCTTGTTCCTGATCCAGTTTTTCACCATCTCTTAAACCACCTTCTGTGGCATCTGCTTCTACAGAATCTGCTTCTTCACCATTAATTTCTTCATCCTTCAACAACTTCTCAGCCAATTCCTATTCATGCCTGGCTTCTGGCGCAGTTTCAGTGACCTCATGACCAATTTCAAGGCTTACAAACTGTTGAGAAAGCTGTGTTATAGGACCCTCATCATCCATGCTCTCAGGTTCATCAATAATTACCACCCTGTCAACTTCCTTCAATTCCACTCTTGTACCTTGTTTTGTCTGGGGATCAACATAAATTCCCTTTTTCTTCAACATCCTACGATGCTGCCTCTGCGACCTTGACATATTTTGGTAATAATTCTTCAGGGCAGGAATAGATTCCTCCTTCTCTAGCCTTTTTGGAGCTCTGCGCTTCAGTCCTTTTCCTGGTCTCCTACCACTAGTCTTCTTCATCTCAGAACCATTCTACTCCACATTCTTAGAACCACAATCCCCTTCTTTCCCCAAGAACCTGACACCAACTTTCATTTCCTTCTCACCAGTAGGCCAACTCAGATAATTCCAATAATAACCACAGAAATAAACATCAACCACTCCATTCTTTAGCCCTATGCTAGCTAGTACCTTTGACTGCTCAGGAAAACATAACAAATGCTTTACCTCTACAGAACTGAACATCATACCGGGCTCCAAAAACACACTAGATACCATGCCCATATAACCCAAATAGTTATATGCGTAATCCAGCCTACCCAAGTTGAAACCCTCAGCTTCACAATAATCAACCATGTAGATAGAGCCACCAACATACGTAGAAAACGGTTCCCAGACCAGGTTCCCATGACAATGTATTCTAATACAGAAGCTGTTGGTTCTAAGAACTGGAAAATAAACATGGATTACTAAAAATAAAGAACTATAACCCTACCAAAATTAAATTATTAACTTACGTAATGGGGCCTACAGAATATATTATCCCCCACCAACAATATATTATTCCTATCCCACACCATATCTTATCCAAAATCAGAACTAATCAGATTTCCACTAACAGTCCTATGCATTAACTAATTGTGGGGACAAACAGGATCCTATTCTAACTAGTTTTGAATCATCAGCAACAAAATAGGGGACCACTACATTCAAAGGGTTGGTCAGATTATTAACTATACAACTACCAGTGGGGACAACCATCAGCACATAAGGTTACATACCTAAGTTAGGAGCTCTATTTCCCCCACCAAAACAACAACGATCTTGTAGCAGCAACAACCTCTTATCCGAGTCCATTGTGACCTACACTCGCACAAGCCAACCCATCAGCATAACACTATCAAACCAACAACATCGATGGAAAAGAATTGTACCCAAACAGAGAAAGCACAAAAACGTTTGGAAATACCCAGGGTTCCATCGTAGACGGCCAAGGAACAACTCAGCACCACTGTCGACTCCATAGGTATGCCCAGGTCGCACACGGGTCAAGAGAACAAACGCTGTACGACCGGATTACACGTGAATGGAGACCACCAATATCTAAGATCACAATTTTCCAGTGAGATTCTGAGTAAATTTTGGATATTGATGAACTGGGGAAACGGAATGTCGGGTTTAGGCATAAGATGAACTGGGTTAGGGTAATTCCAAGGGTTAGGGTGAATGAAAAAAAAGAGTAAATGTGTTTAATTTGTGAAATCACCAAATTACCCCTAACCTTACCGGGAAAAATGGCACGTGACCGGCACGTGTGCCTGAAAATAAAAAATCTAGCCGAAAACTGGGTTTGGGGACCAAAAAAAATGTTTTGAATTTGTAGGGTACCGTCTAAGGGTTGTTTTGCAAATGGAGACCAAAAGATAGTAAAAGATACTTTGTAGGGGACCAAAAAAATAATTTAGTCAAACTAAAATCAGCTACAAAATATTCTCCAAAAGTGCCTCACGGTTATGCCACATCCGATTATTTTTGCTCAGGTTTGATTGTCAATTTTCTGCCATAATTTCCAAATGCTCCGCCAATTTCTCCTAATTCATCTTCAGCCCAAAAATTGTAATATGTGGCAAATAAGTAACCTACAGTGCACATTAATCCAGTAAAATCACAATAAAATTCAATAAAATAAACAACATAATTTATACACATCAAATATCCTCACACTTGAGTCATGTTTGCCCTCACGTATGAAATGGGAATCAAATCATGTTGTTTATCACAAAAGTCCCAACTATTCCATACTAACTCTAAGAAAGACTCAAAAGAAAACTATCCAAAAGACAATAACTACAAACCCAACAAACAAGCTAACGGAGTTGGACCAAATCTAA
Source organism: Rubia yunnanensis (assembly GCA_037428765.1). NCBI lineage: Eukaryota > Viridiplantae > Streptophyta > Magnoliopsida > Gentianales > Rubiaceae > Rubia > Rubia yunnanensis. Next base: position 72,568,773 of record CM075071.1, on the reverse strand, counting down.
ATTCTGGGCAGAACCCAAATGACCCATACATGTGGGAACCTACTAGTCATAGTGAAAATGATCCCCCACCCCCATTTAGCTGCCAGAGACCGAGAATCCAACTTAGATCAAGTTGGCGCTCCTGAATGTCGTTCCGAAGTTCCACTGGAGAAGCACAGAAGACCCTTACAATTTTCTGAGCAAATTTGTGAAGATTTGTATGGTTCAGAAGAGGTCATCCACATTGACTAAAGATCTATTCAAATTGGTGGCATTCCCATTCAGTTTGACAGGAGTAACCAATAAGTGGTTTTCAAGCCTACCACCCAACTCTATTTTGATGTGGGTAGAATTGAAGAAATTGTTCTTGGAGTACTATTTTCCAGCCACATGGACATATGCTTTAAAGAAGAAGATCAGAAGCATCAAGCATGAGTATGACGAACCATTGAGTTCTTATTAGTTGAGGTTCAGGAAGTTGGTGGATAGCCGCACTAATCACCGAATGACGGAGGACCAAATGCTACAGTGCTTTTACCAAGGGATGACAACCACCAACAAGGATTTGATGAACTCTTACAGTAGTGGTTCATTTTCTCACCTTTGAGTGAATGGGGCTAGAGAGATCATCAAATGGTAGGTGGATTCCAAGAAGGAGTATGATCAACAAGAGGTTTGTATCTTGAAGAAGGTGGCACAGACATCCACTCCCGAACAAGATGAGATCAAGGAGATATTGGAAATAATGGAGAAAATGCTATCCAAGTTTGATGAAAAGGTTGCGGCTGTACGAGAAGGGTCTTGCGATACGTGTGGAGCAGCCAACCATACGACGTCACAATGCATTCTTACCATGGTGGAGATACCCGTCCAAGCAAATGCTATGGAGAATTATAATGAGGTGAAAAAAGGTGATCTATATCCCCACACCTTCAATCCAAGGTATAGGGATCACCAAAACTTTCATTAATGAGAACAAGGTCCCCCCAGGCCAACAACCTCAACACCACCATCAGCCCTGTGTTCCACCAATGCAACGAGAAGCCCCGATTTTTCCTCAACCCTCGCAAGGTGGTCAAGAGAAGTATGATAAGATGGATATACTGATGGACATGATACAGAAACATCACCAAAGGTTTGAGAATGTCGAAGCAACTTTAGAGGAGCATAGCAGAAAAATTTCCTTATTTATCGAACTCCATGAACGAACTCGGAATGAAACAACCAGGTTACCTTCTCAAGTTTAGTTAAATCCACATGAGACGTTAAATCAGGTCACACTCAGAAGTGGGAAGGTAGTTGGTGCATTGCCATTAATATCTGCAGACAAAGAGGCGAATGAGCTCACTGATGGAGGGTCTAGTTTGCTCAAACCGAACCCTACGGCAGAAATTCATATTCAAGAAACGGAGGAAAAAGGCGATGAAATCACCATACAATCTGCACATCCTGAGCATCCTTAGCCCAAATATGATGGTAAATCTAAGGTACCAGCTGAGGTAAGTAAGAGGTTAAGTTTACATTCGACAAAAAATTTGCCTCCCTTTCCTCGTAGATTGGAAAAGAAAAAGGAAGAAGATATGGATTTTGTCTCGATTTTTGAAAAAAAATGGATATTAATCTTCCGTTCTTAAAGGTTATAAAATTAACACCAGTAAGCAAGTTATTGAAAGATTTTATTGCAGGAAAGCCAAGAGATTCGAGCAAGATCTTGATGGGTGAATCTGTGTTAGCTGTGATCCAAAAGAAAATGCCTTAAACGTGCAAGAACCCATGTATGTTTTCCTTACTTTGTTGCATAGGAAATAAGAAGATTGATGCTGCCATGTGTGATTTGGGAGTTTCGATTAATGTTATGTCTTTGTGTATCAAACTTTAGATGGAGCTGAAATGGTAGACACATGAGTGGTAATTCAATTGGCATATAAATCTTGTGTATTTCCTCAAGGTTTGTTGGAAAATGTGCTTGTGCGAGTCAATAATTTTTTTACCCTGCATATTTTTATGTGGTAAAAATGAATCATAATAGTGATAGGGAAACACAAGGGATATTGTTGGGTCGTTCATTCTTGAAACATCAAACACCATTATTAATGTTGGTGATGGAACTATATCTCTTGATTATTTTGGTGATAAGTACACACTCAACATTGATAAGCCCATGAAGAAACTTATGGATGCTGAGAATGTGTATGTCATTGATCAAACTGACCATCTTGTCCAAGATTCTCTTGAGACAAAAATTTTTTAGGATAAGATGGAAATTCATTTTCCTACAAGTCCAGATGAGGTAGGTGTTCAAGGCTCGAGAGATAAGGAAATCCACGAATTGTTGTGTTCAGTGTACTCTCAGAAAATGGCGCCCAACACTGATATAAGAGCATGTACAATGGTAAAACATTCGTACCACTCTTATGATTTCAGTTTATTAAATATTCAATCTCTATCCTCCACCTCAGCAATTGGAACCACAAATAAACAACTCCATTTTTCTCTCTATAATGGTTATAACCACTTTGCAACCACTCATGGACCTCACTTGTATTTCTCTATCATACTAATTAATTATACATTTAATATTTAATTTAAATAAATTTACCTACCCAAAATAATTTAAAATGATATTTAATAATACATTTGAAAATTTTGAATTGAATTTCATTTTTTAAAATTTCATATTTAAAATTAATTTTAATTTTTAACTCATTATTTTATGAACAAGAACTTAAAAAATTATATATTTTTTAAAAAGAATTTAATTTCAATTTTAAAAAGAATTAAAATTGAATTTCGAATTTTTAAAATGATAAACATAAATTAAAAGATTTTTTTGTTTTTTTAAAATTTTAAAAATTACAGAAAGGCAAAGTATTGGGAAAGACCGTATTTGCATAGGTTTATGGAAAGACGTGGTTTAATTAGAATAATAAAAGGTAAAAAATCTTAGTTGCAATATTAAAAGTGTATTATACAACGTGTGGTAGTTATAAAGTTTATAACCCAATTCATGCAACCCAAAAACTTTATCATCATTTTTTCTTATTTGCACTTTAAACCCTTGTATTTCCATGACTTATGGAAAGACCATCTTTCAAGAGACAGACTCTTGCGGAAATTAATTTTTAGTTCAAGAAAATTCAACTTTTTTTTAAAAAAAAATTAAGTTGCTACCATGCAGTCTAATAAGGTGTTGCCACGTGGTAGCATGAGACCAAAATATGACGCGCGAGCCAGCAGAACATGGGCTCTGCACATGGGTTATGAACATAGGTACAATGGGTACAGTTCCATTGGGTTTGGACCGCTGCCCGGCTCCAAGCTCTTGGAACTCATTTGGAACCCCCATTGTGGGGTTCCAAAGTTTCAAATGAGTTCCAAATGAGTTCCAAATTAGATTGGAATCCCATTGTACATGCTCTACGCCACAAAATTCTCAACCCAACTCAGTCTAAATAAGATTTTTGAAAAAGTTCTAAAGTGCATACACGGTCTAGTTTGGCCAAACTGGATTCGTCCGCCAGACCAGTCTCATTGGATGTGAAAGCCTCAAACTAGGAGTTGAAGCCATTACCACCCGATCTGAAGTATGGTTATTGCAAGGGAGATGATACTTTTCCAATGGATATGAAGTTGTTCAAGTGTGAGGAAGAAATTCCTCTGCGCACCACCCCGTTCAAATGACAACATTGAAAGTCTGGCCCAAAACTATAAACGACGGCACTACTTGAAGGCAACCTAGTTTTCTTTCATTTTAGTTGATTTGATTTTAAAGAAATAAAAATTCGAAAAATAGAAAAAATAAAAAAATAAAAAAATAAAAAAGGAAAAAATCAATAAAATTTTAAAAATAAAATAAAATAGAATAGATCTGTTGAATTAGAATCTTGTTCTAAATTCTCATTTTTTGTGTGTGCAGGAGCAAGATTGTGATTGCCAATTAAGTACAAGATATGAGTTTTGGGCTGAATTGAGGCCCAAGTTAGAAGGCCGAATGGCAAAAGTTTGGGGGATCGATTGAAAATCCTAAAGGATCATAAGGACCTAGAAGCAATTTTCAAAATTCTTCCTACCCCTACCCACCTTACCCCGCCAGCTAACCGGCGGAGACGATCAAAGCAACTCGCCGGCGGTCATGAGCTCAACCAAATTCAACGGAGGCATCCCCGACGGCCGTCACGTCGCCGGAATATGCAACCCCAGCGTCTGAGTCACCAGATCCGTAACCACCAGAGGTGCAGTCGCAGTCACGCGACGCTCACTCGCCTTCACGCGACACTCACTCGCCGCCAATCCGCCCGATGCCGCTGCCGGTTTTCTCTCCTTACCGCTGGAATGTCAGAAATTCACCCCGCCATCTTCACCGCCGAGTCCGGTAGCTGTCATTCCTTTTTCGGCGATTCCATAGACCCACTTGGGCGATGAACACCACCTCCCAATAAGTTCCTTGCTTCCTCCGTTCCAAATTAAATTACAGCCTAATCATTTTACATCGTTCGAGAAAGATGTTTGACCGTTAATATATTTAGCTACATTATACGGTAATCAAAACGTTATTTTTTAGAAACTGTTTGTTTCGATGAATTCAACAATATCATACGATAATATTATGTCTCATATATTTATTCAAATATGCGGTCAAACTTTGATTAAAAATAATATTATAAAATAAGTGAGTAATTTAATCTAGATCAATATTCCCTTTTGATGTTTCTGTCGCAAATGAAATATGCCTTGGATATTTTATATGATACAGGTTTATCTGCCTCTAAACCGACTGACTTTTCGATGGAGCAGCAACACGATCTGGCGCGTGTTGATGGCCCGCTTTACCATGTACCTGAGCAGTACATGCGACTGGTTGGACGCCTGATATACCTTACCATCACACGTCCCGAGCTTAGTTATTCGGTTCATACACTTGCTCAATTTATGAAGTCTCCATGTGTTTCTCACTGGCAAGCTGCAGTTCGTGTGTTGCATTACTTGAAGAGCCATCCTGGTCAAGGTTTATTTCTCTCTTCTCGTAGTGCGTTACAGTTGATTGCTTACTGTGATTCTGATTGGGCTGCTTGCCCCATTACCCAGGGTTATCTTTCTGGTTACTTTGTGATGATTGGCAATTCTCCGATTTCTTGGAAGACCAAGAAGCAACCTACCGTTTCTCGGTCTTCTGCTGAAGCGGAGTATCGTGCTATGACTGTTACTTGTTGTGAGTTGCTATGGCTTAGGTATTTACTGAAAGACTTAGGAGTGACGAATACTGCTCCTATACGTTTGTTTTGTGACAGTCAATATGCTCTTCATATTGCAGCAAATCCAATATGCCATGAACGTACGAAGCATATTGAAGTTGATTGTCATTTTGTCCGAGATCTTGTGCAGTCTGGTACTATAGTTACTCATCATATCCGCACTACAGATCAACCTACGGACTTGTTTACCAAAGCTCTCAGATGTAACCAGTTTCATTCATTACTTGGCAAGTTGGGCATTTTTGATCCCCATGCTCCAACTTGAGGGAGGGTGTTAAGGAACATAAATATTACTTGTGATTGTATTTAGTTTCTATTTCCTTTTCCTACCTTGTATATGTATTTTGTACTATTATATAATGTACCCTGAGGTGATGAATAAACACAGACAATTATTACCCTTATTTTGTACTATTATTCTGTTGTTGATGTTCCTTAGATGTCTAAGAATGCTTTTGCCACTGTTGCTGCAATCGAGAAGGAAAGATGATTTGTAAATTTTATCATTTTGCAGATGTGATGTTTTAAATACCGTTGTTGATGTTTCAGATTTTTTGTGTGATGTTTCATGTTTAAGGTTCAAGTACTGTTATCCGTGCTAGTGTGATAATTTAATTTCAGTATTTGATACTTGTAGTGTTTTAAGTGTGCAATTGATGTTCGGTTTTGTTGTTTTGATTGTGTGTGTGATAACTTAAGGTTTTGTTTCGATTTGTGATAATATTTGTGTTGTTACTGTTGTTTGTTTGTTAGATGTCTAAAAGGATTTACATCACTGTTGCTGCAATCGAGAAGTAAGAAGGATTTGTCTTAATTTTCACCAGTGGTGTTTCAGGTACATGTAACGATGTTTCTCGTTTTCAGTGTGATGTTTCAGGTTTTAGTCTTTAAATACTGTTATCAGTGTTGGTGTGATGTTTTAATTTCAGCGCTCGATGCTTGTGGTGTTTTCATGCTTAAGCGTGCAATTGATGTTCAGTTTTGATTGTGTGTGATATCTTAGGGTTTTGTTATGATTTGTGAATTTTTTTGTGTTGTTGATGTTTCTTAGATGTCTAAGAAAGCTTGTCCACTGTTGTTGCAATCGAGAAGGAAGTAGGATCTGTAATTTTTGTTATTTTTCTGGTGTGATGTTTTACATACTATTGTTGATGTTTCTAGTTTTCTGTGTGATGTTTCATGCTTTAGGTTTTAAATAATCTTATCTGTGTTGGTGTGATGTTTTAATTTTAGTAATTGAGGCTCGTGATGTTTTCATATTTAAGTATGCAACAGATGTTCAGTTTCATTCTTTTGATATTTTTGTGTGTACTGATTGATAGTTTAAAATTTTGATATTGATGTTTTAAATACTGTATTTGATGTTTAACAATTTAGTTGTCAGTCATGTTATGTGTGCTATTGTGATGTTTTAATTTCAGACATTGAAGTTTTTATTACTGTATGTGATGTTTTATGTTTTTTCCCACATAAACACTTTCCAAGGTAGAGTTTTACGATGTTATTGATGAGATAATAAAAACATACTATGAGGAATCATGCTGCTGAAGATGTTCCCTTGAATAGAGGACCATAGCCGATATTTGATATTGGTGTTGGTGGAGTGAAGAGCCATTCTCTTCAAAACCAGCAAGAGAGAAGGCAAGTTTGTGAACAAGCGCGCAACAAAGGGAAATAAGTTTTTTGGGGGGGGGGATAAAATTTGATTGCTTGGGATGTATTATTTGACATTGATTTTTCAGCTATGATGATTGCTATGATGGTTGATTGTTAGTGTTGAGGCGCTTGATTGTAATTGATGTTTTACCATGATTTGAAAATTTCTAGGTTTTCTGTTAGCGGATTTTTAGGGCATTTGAACCCTTTTGTAATGAATTATGTTTGATGGTTCAATAGTTATGACGATTGACATTTTCACCTGCTAACATAAAACTTCAAAGTATAGTTTGCCATTTTTATATGCTAATTTTATATGTATTTGTTGTGCCTTTGATGATTCAGTGAATACTTTCGATTTTGAGTTGTCAGTGTATTATGTTTTAAGTCTTGTTCATCTGTAATATACATAAAGTGATATGTATCATTTTGCATATGTAAATTATCATGTAAAAAAATAATAACATCAATGAATAGAAGTAGAGCGTCAAAATAGTTTTTTCAAACGAAACAGTAGTGGAATGTATATTTTCAACCTATTTTAGTAAGATGTTTTACAATATTACTTTGATATTTTAATTTGATGTTTCATCTTATTGAGCTTATGCATCATAAAATATATTGGAAAAAAATGTTTTTATAACCCTACCTAGTTGACATAAGTGCCAATATAACCTTTCAATATTCGAAAGTGCCAATATAACCTTTCAACATTCGAAAGTGTCAATATTACCTTATCTAGTTAGTGAAAGTGCCAATATAACCCTATAAGTTTTAAGGATGTGCTGATATAACCCTACAAACATTAGAAATGTGCTGATATAACCCTACAAACATTAGGAATGTGCTGATATAACCCAATAAGATTGCATAATGTGCTGATATAACCCAACCTATTACGGCGGTGATCCGACAAAAATATGAGGGTAAAATTGTCCACCTAATTTCAGAGTTAGCTCAAAGGGTATTTTGATCAATTTACATAGAGTCAATGCCGAAAAATTGAGGTCAATGCCAAAAATGAGGTCTCAGGATTATATTGGCACTTTTATTAACTAGTTGCACTAAAAATTATCATAGGGTTATATTGGCAGTTACTCAAGTAGATAGTGTTATATTGGCACTTATCCCAAGATATTGTTTCTAATGAATGTCTGCATCAAAAGCAAAAAAATTATTGTTTTTGATGTTTCATCTTAATTTGATGTTCCATCTTATTGAGTGTATGCATCAAAAGTACTTCCTATGTTCCATTTGTTTTTGCATTTTTACTTTTTACAAGTATACTATTCTCTAATAGAGTTTGACCGCACATTTGAATAAATATATGAACAACAATATTATTTCATATGATATTGTCCAAATTATCGTAACAAATACTTTTAAATAATAATTATTTGCTATTATTATTCGTGGGTAAAAATATTAACAGACAATGTATCTTGGATAACGTGCAAAGAATAAAAATGTAAAAATAGGTGGGATAGAGGGAATACAATTCTATCATTTATCGAAGGGACATATGATAACACTCAAATTAGTAATACTCAGGTGAAGCAACCCAGCAGTTATTGGCCCCATCGAAACAACACCGTTCTCTGGAAATCTCCTCTAATTCTAGCCCTGAACAGAAATTTCTGGGAGCCATTTTCGCTCCAATTCAACAATGGTGTTGATTGAACCTGTAGCGCCGCCGGAGAAGGAGACAATTCTGAACACTCAAACACCGCCGACAGATGAATCGGCAGCGACAGAGTCATCAACAAATAATCATCCGTGTCACCTTCTTTTTGCGCCCGTCCCAATAATCATCTTCGCCGGAAAACTAAATCGACCATCGCCGGAATACTCAATCGACCATCGCAAATCCATTCCAGATGACGAGCTCCACCGCCGGTGAATCCATTAATAAAACCCTGGCCTTTGAACTCTTCCAGAATCGTCTAAACGACGACGACGCGCTGGAGATTTTCAACGACAACGCCGACGCCGTCGCTAATCTCTAGTTTTAAACCGTACCAATTCTCCAGAAATTAGCAGCAACTCTCGTCGGAATAAGAAATTGCGACGAACTGAAGGTGTATTTCACACGAGAGTCGGGATCTGCGATAGTGTATTTCTAGTCGTAGAATTCGTCGGAAGCTCGAAGACGTGAAGGAGAAGCTTGGAGGCGGCGGCGATGGCGGGTCCGGTGAGACGGTGGTAGAGAAGGCAAGGAGACGGCGATGGCAAAGGGCGAGGCGACGCCAGCGTAGCAAGGAAGATGAAGGAGGATGGCGCGTTCAGTGTCAAAGTTTTGTTTATTTGCTACTTGGTCCTCCACTTTTTCATGTTTTTCATTTTGGCACCAAAAAAAAGTATTTTTGTAATTTGACCCCCAAATTTTATTTGCCATTTACCTATTTTCACTCTAGTCCTTGGTCTCACAATGAGACGGTCTCATTAGAGACGAACTCAAGGATTTAACCCTACATCTTATATTGCCTACCTTACATCACTCTTAGTAAACCCCTTGAATTTTTTACCTATTTCTTTGTTTGAGCCACAGTAAGATGAAGCTAAAGCCTGATTTTATCCCCTCGTTTGTCCCATATATATGCATTCTTTTGATTATGATAGATTTCTCAGATTATTTGCTGTTGTTGGTCTTTAAAAGGGTCATTTAGTACCTTGATTTTGATGTATAAATTGACCATGTGGTACTATGTTTACAAGTGCAGTAGAGTGTTAAGGAAATAAAGCGCTTTGGTGCTGGAAAACTCAAAAAAGGGGCTGATGTGCCCCATAAAAAAAGAGAAAAAAACTGGAAAAAAATAGAAAAAAGGAAAAAGAAAAAAAGATGAAAAAATTCTAGCGCCAACACTTAATGCTTGCAGTCAGTTTTGAGTAGTTTTTTTTTCACTTTTATGATGGCTGAAAATTGTTTTCTTTGATTGAGAAAGTTTTGGGCTGAAATGAGCATGCATGCATATTTATATTTGAAGTTTAGAACCCTTAGGACTTTACCTCATTTTATTCCCGCTAGCCTCGATACAATCTTCAAAAAGACCTTTCTGATTTACATTAAATGATTCAAGAATTACAATTTGAACTTCATATATATGAGTGACTGCCCCTTACATCTATAGCGAATGTGTGAAACGTGAGAAATGTTTGATGCTTGTCTGATTTTGACTAAGTTGAGGGCTGGTTTCATTGATTTGAGGATGACTCTACCAAGTTATTTGAAAGGTGTGATAGTGTTAAGTGTGTTATATAGGACCCTTTGTTATTGGCAAGGTAAAGTTTATCTATGGATCAAGAAATCAAGGATTTGTGTGCTGAATTTGCATTTTGTTTGAATCTATAGTTAGTGTCTTTTGTCATTTTTTTCTTTTGAGTCTTTCTTAGAGTCAGTATGGGATAGTTGGTACTTTTGTGATAAAAAAATGATTTGATTCTCATTTCATACTTGAGGGCAAACGTGACTCAAGTGTGAGGATATTTGATGTGTATAAATTATGTTGTTTATTTTATTGGGGTTTATTGTGATTTTACTGGATTAATGTGCACTTGAGGTGCATTATTTGTCACCGATTACAGGTTTTTGAGCTTAAGAGGAATTAGGAAGAAGTTGAGGAGAATTATGGCAATTATGGCAAAAAGAAGCATTCAAAATGTTGCAGAAAATTCTTTCGAGTGCAAAATCGGAGCAGATTTGAGTTCAGATTTGGAGATATTTTTGGACCAATTTGATCAGATTTGAAGAGATATGCATGGAGATTTGATTAGATAATAATCTTAGAATTCGTTTCTTGAAAGACGGTCTTTCCATAAGTCATGGAAAAACCAAGGTTTAAAGTGCAAACTAGAAGAAACGAAAATAAAATTTTTGGGTTGCATGAATCGGGTTATAAACTTTATAATTACTACACGTTGCATAATAAATTTTAATATTTTAATTAATACCTTTTACCTTTTACTATGCTAATTAAACCCTGATCTTTCCCAAGACTTTGCTATAATATTTTTCCTTATTTAAATAAATTAGGTTTCACTTTTGGGAATAATATATTTCGGAAGAAGTAGTTCTGGTTTTGGACGTCTTTAAAAGACACAGACTTGTTTTTGGTTTTGGTCATTAACTAGATATATATTACCCATGTCGATGCACGAATTTATGAACAAATATGTATAATATAACATAATTTTTAATTTTAATAACTAATAAATTTTTATTATATTTATATGAAAATTGTACACGAATCAGTATACGAAATAAATTTATAAGTTATTGCTATTTATTTAATTTTAAAAGAAATTGACGCAGTGTTTATTGATATATAATAATTTATTATTTATATTTATATTTAAATAAAATAATCTATATGTATATTACATAAGATAGTGTTAACGATTGTATAGAATACTCTACGTTATAAAAAAAATGAGGATAAAACTATGTAATATATGTTGTGATGAATCAATAGTTATTTTATTAAAGTTATAAATCACGTGTCCTTTAAAAGAAAAGGCAAAAGTATTTTTAGTGTTGAATTGTAATTTTAAATGTTGATGTAAATATTTAATTAGATTAGTGGTTATTGCTATTAATGATAATTAATAAAATTATAGGGATATGAGATAATTATGTTAAGAATAAGTTGAATTCTGATTTGTTTAGTTAAATGGAATCTTTATTTTATAGAGAATGCACAATATTCAAAAATAAATATTAAACAATTATGGTAAGTTGGCGTAGTTAATTAGCTCACATGTTAAGATTTGAGAGTGCCACTTGTCAAAAATTGGTGAAAGTTGACTTTGCTAAGTGTATGTGTGACACTTGGACCAAGAAGCTGCTATTTTAGTATGTAGCATAAATGTTATAAAAAAATATGAGGATAAGAATATGTTGATGATGAATCAATAGTTATTTTATTAAAGTTATAAAATCACGGGTCTCTTAAAATAAAAGGCAAAAGTATTCTTAGTGTTGAAGTATAATTTTAAGAGTCCATCTCTTGAAAGTCGGTCTTTCCATAAGCATAAGAACGATCAAGGTTTAAAGTGCAAATTAGAAGAAATGAAGATAAAATTTTTGGGTTGCATGAATCAGGTTATAAACTTTATAACTACTACACGTTGCATAATAAATTTTTAATATTGCAACTAAGACATTTTACCTTTTATTATTATAATTAAACACCGTCTTTCCATAAGCTTATAGAAAGATGGTCTTTCCCAAGACTTTGCCTAATTTTAAATGCTGATGTGAATATTTAATTAGATCAGTGGATATTGCCTTATTAATGATAATTAATAAAATTGTAGGGATATGAGATAATTATGTTAAGAATAGGTTGTCTTCTGTTTTGTTTAGGTATATAGAATCTTCATGTATAGAGAATGCACAATATTTAAAAATAAATATTAAATAATTATGGTAAGTTGGCGTAGTTAATTAGCTCACGTGTTAAGATTTGGGAGTGCCCCTTGTCAAAAATTGGTGAGAGCTGACTTAGCTAAGTGTATGAGTGACAGTTGGGCAAAGAAGTTGTTTTTTTAGTATGTAGTATAAATGTTATAAAAAAAATGAGGATAAGAATATTTAATATATGTTGACGATGAATCAATACTTATTTTATTAAAGTTATAAAATCACGTGTCTTTTAAAAGAAAAGGCAAAAGTGTTCTTAGTGTTGAAGTATAATTTTAAGAGTCCATCTCTTGAAAGACGGTCTTTCCATAAGCATGGGAAGGATCAAGGTTTAAAGTGCAAATTAAAAGAAATGAAAATAAAATTTGTGGGTTGCATGAATCGGGTTATAAAATTTATAACTACTACATGTTGCATAATAAAATTTTAATATTGCATCTAAGACATTTTACCTTTTTTATTATAATTAAACCTCATATTTCTATAAGTCTATAGAAAGACGGTCTTTGCTAAGAATTTGCCTAATTTTAAATGTTGATGTGAATTTTTAATTAGATCAGTGGATATTGCCTTATCATATTAATGATAATTAATAAAATTATAGTGATATGAGATAATTATGTTAAGAATAGGTTGTCTTCTTATTTGTTTAGATAAATAGAATCTTCATTGATAGAGATAGCACAATATTCAAAAATAAATAGTATTAAATAATTATGGTAAGTTGGTGTAGTTAATTAGCTGATGTGTTAAGATTTGAGAGTGTAACTTATCAAAAATTGGTGAAAGCAGACTTGACTAAGTGTAGGGGTGACACTTGACCAAAAGTTTCTCTTTTAGTATATAGTATAGATGTTATAAAATTTTTTATAGGGATATGAGATAATTATGTTACTAAGAATAAGTAACAAGTTGTCTCTTGATTTGTTTAGGTAAATAGAATCTTCATTTATGGAGAATTCACAATATTCAAAAATAAATATTAAATAATTATGGTAAACTAATGTATTTAATTAGCTTATGTGTTAAGATTTGAGAGTGCCACTTGTCGAAAATTGGTGAAAACTTACCTGGCTAAGTGTAAGGGTGACACTTGGCCAAGAAGTTGCTCTTTTAGCATATAGTATAAATGTCATTAAAAAAAAAGAGAGATATGAATATGTGATATATGTTGACGATGAATCAATAGTTACTTCAGTAAAGTTATGTCCCTTTAAAGAAAACACAAAAGTATTCTTAGTGTTGAACTGTAATTTTAAATGTTGATGTAAATATTTAATTAGATTCACGGGTATTGCGATTAATGATAATTAATAAAATTATAGAGATATGAGATAACTATGTTAAAAATAAGTTAACTTCTGATTTGTTTAGGTAAATGGGATCTTCATTTATAGAGAATGCACAATATTCAAAAATAAATATTAAATAATTTGGTAAGTTGGCATAGTTAATTAGCTCACATGTTAAGATTTGGGAGTGTCACTCATCGAAATTGGTGAAAGATGACTTTGCTAAGTGTATGGGTGACACTTGGGCCAAAAAGTTGCTCTTTTAGTACATAGTATAAATGTTATAAAAAAATATGAGGATAAGAATATGTAATATGTGTTGATGATGAATCAATAGTTATTTTATTAAAGTTATAAATCACGTGTCTTTTAAAAGAAAATGCAAAAGTATTCATGCAAAAGTATCCTTAGTGTTGAAGTATAATTTTAAGAGTTCGTCTCTTGAAAGACGGTCTTTCCGTAAGTCATGGAAAGATCAAGGTTTAAACTGTAAATTAGAAGAAATGAAGATAAATTTTTTGGGTTACATGAATCAGGTTATAAACTTTATAACTACTACATGTTACATAATAAAATTTTAATATTGCATCTAAGACATTTTAATTTTTTTATTATATTTAAACCTCATATTTCTATAAGCATATAGAAAGACGGTTTTTGCCAAGAATTTGCCTGATTTTAAATGTTGATGTGAATTTTTAATTAGATCAGTGGATATTGCCTTATCATATTAATGATAATTAATAAAATTATAGTGATATGAGATAATTATGTTAAGATTAGGATGTCTTCTGATTTATTTGGATGAATAGAATGTTCATTTATAGAGATAGCACAATATTTAAAAATAGAGCACAATATTTAAAAGAGTGTGTCTCTTGAAAGACGGTCTTTCCATAAGTCAGGGAAAGACCAAGGTTTAAAGTGTAAATTAGAAGAAATTAAGATAAAATTTTCGGGTTGCATGAACCGGGTTATAAATTTTATAACTACTACATGTTGCATACTAAATTTTTAATGTTGCAACTAAGATCTTTTACCTTTTATTATTCGAATTAAACCCCGTCTTTCCATAAGCCTATGTAAAGACCGTCTTTCCCAAGACTTTGCCTATTTAAAAATAGAGCACAATATTTAAAAATAAATATTAAATAAATATGGTAAGTTGGTGTAGTTAATTAGCTGATGTGTTAAGATTTGAGGGCGCCACTTATCAAAAATTGGTGAAAGCTGACTTGGCTACGTGTAGGGGTGACACTTGACCAAGAATTTGCTCTTTTAGTATATGGTATAGATGTTATAAAAATTTTTATAGGGATGCGAGTTAATTATGTTACCAAGAATAAGTTGTCTTCTGATTTGTTTAGGTAAACAGAATCTTCATTTATAGAGAATGCACAATATTCAAAAATAAATATTAAATAATTATGGTAGACTGGTTTAGTTAATTATCTCATGTGTTAAAATTTGAGAGTGCCACTTGTCAAAAATTGGTGAAAACTTACTTGAGTAAGTGTAGGGGTGACACTTGGCCAAGAAGTTGCTCTTTTAGTATATAGTATAGATGTCATAAAAAAAGAGATAAGAATATGTAATATATATTTACGATTAATCAATAGTTATTTTAGTAAAGTTATAAAATCATGTGTCCTTTAAAAGAAAAGATATAAGTATTCTTAGTGTTGAACTGTAATTTTAAATGTTGATGTGAATATTTAATTCGATTAGTGATTATTGTGATTAATGATTTATTATAGGGATATGAGATAATTATGTTAAGAATAAGTTGACTTCTAATTTGTTTAGGTAAATGAAATATTTATTTATAGAGAATGCACAATATTCAAAAATAAATATTAAATAATTATGGTAAGTTGGCTTAGTTAATTAGCTCACATGTTAAGATTTGAGAGTGCCACTTATTAAAAACGAAAAGTCTCAGGAAAGACGACATTTCCATAACCTTTTGGACAGTCCACAGGGACATTTACCTTAAATGTTGTAATTTTTTATGAAATTTAAATATTTCATTTTATAAGTTAAAACAAGTAATAATATGTATTTGAAGATGAAAATATAAAAAAATATGATATAAAAAATATTTTTAAAATTTCAAAATTTTATATGTAATTTAATAAATGCATTATATAAGATAAGAAATAGGTGTCCTGTCCATAAGCTTATGGACATGTCGCTTATCAGGAGACATACTCTATTAAAAATTAGTGAAAACTGACGTGATTAAGTGTAGGGGTAATGCTTGACAAAAAAAAAAAGAGGCTGTTTTCGCATACAGCATACATTTTCCAGACTTTGAGAGTTCGAGTTAGAATTTGTCATTATTTCGGATCAGCAGCAGACACTATTCATCACTGGATCGAGCGATATTATTTTGGTTGATTTTGTGCGCAGACTTGCAACTCCTTGGTTGCATCCAACCAATTTCTTGGTTGATCCAATTTAGTTTGTTTTTTATATGGTTCTGTTTTATTTTATTATTAATAATCATGAGTACCTAATTCATATATTAGAGGAAAATAACAAATGTTAGTTTATAAATTGTAAGAGCTCATAATATCTCAGCTCTTCTTTTCTCCCAACGCTTTTCTCCCCATTTGGCTCCTTCTCCAGTACATCTCCAAACACCAACGCCCGGGGGGCCGCCGCCGTCAACCACCACCACCTCCGGCGGCCCCCCACCACTTTCCCACCCGTCCTAATCTCTTAAACCTCCATACCCATCATCTCTAGGAAAATCACGACAAGAAAAGGAGAGATTTTTTTCTGAGAAGCTCTTTTCCGACTCGATGGGCGGCATCTACAGCGGTGTTTGGCAGCGTCACTCCAGTTGCAAACGGAGGTGTCACGGTGGCAAACTCTAGGTATGGTTTTTTAAGGCCGACCCAGTGCTAGATCTGATGGTTTGGTGGCTCAATTTCCTGTCCAAGGCGGTGGTTCCGGTAGCTCAACGTCGGTCTAGACCCTTGCCCGTGTTCAGCTACAGTGGCCGAATCGGCCAACTCGGTCACTCGGATGTTGGCAAGGCGGCAGGCGACGACCCTCTGCCCAACTCAAGATCCAAACTCGGATTTACAAGGACTGACTCAGTCAACTCGATTTTAGGCTCGGTTCATCAGGCTTGGCTCAACCCGACTCGGTCAAACTCGGCTCAACTCAGTTTTGACTCGGTCAAACTCAGTCAAAGAACCGAGTTGGAGTTTCCAGTAACTCGATCAACCCAGACATTCAAAGTTTTGCTGTTGTTCAGTCGCGACATCAGTGGCAAGATGAGGTTATGTATTTTTCAATCCTGGGTGCTTTTCTTCAGTGATTTTCATGATGGGTATTTCTCTTCTTTTTTATTTTTATAGATTCATGGGTGGGATGTTTTTAATTATGCTATTTTCCCTTTTATTTTGATTTTCTTTGTTGCTATTTTCAGCTTTAAATGGACAGTTTTAAAATGGTTCTTTTTCTCAAGTGTTAGAAGGAATTATCTGTGCCATTGTATATTTTTCCGGTAGCCCGAGCCGTTAAAATAGGATTGATTTCAGATCTGATATCTAAAGAGACGGCAAGGAGAAATCCAAGTCAAAGTTGTATTATACGAACTTATGGCGAAACTGTTTTTTCTCTATAGATATAAATCAGATTTGTTGACTTGGTCCATAAGGATGTTGAGGCCACTGTTATTGATAAACCAATTATGTTGGTCCTTAAATTCTTTTGGAGTCAAGTTACGGATAATTCTACGCATTATAAGTGATATCAGGATACTGATGAAAAATATTTTTGGCAATTAAAATGACGGGTCTTAGTCTCTTTACATTAGGGACATGGTCTTAAGTTAAATGGAGACAGACTTGATCTTTAGTTGGGGAGCCTCCTAAATTTTTATTTTGATTGCCTTAGATGTTTGACCAGAGGTGTTCATGAGTCATTTTGCGTGCGTATATTTTGACACTTCATCGTGTCTGTTCTGCTGGTAGTCTTGGATCGATTTATTGTGGCTACACTATGACGATACGATGGAAACCACTTATCCTCGACGAGCCCTTCACTTATTGCCACATAGGCTTTTGCTTTATATTGTAATATCGATTTGGGCCTATGTGTATATATCTTTTTATGACATTGAGACCTTGGATTAGATTTGTAACATTTAGCTAGTGTTTCAGTGTTAATGGGTTTATCCCAAATTATATGTTTGTAAAGGCACATTGTGCAAATTGATCTTAATATAAAAGGGAGGGACACCCTATAAACACCCTCAATTTATTAAAAAAATAAATTGTAAGAGCTAATTATTTTATAATTGATTCTTACATGTTTTTGATTGTTTTTGGTTGAATATATTTCTAATATGTTTAAAATCTGCCCAACTTGAATGTTCTTAGAATAATGCTATCTAATTTCCACCAACACGTAATTGTTGGATGAGATTAGTAAGTGGCACGATCTTGTGAAAAACAACTAACTAGTTAAGACTGTAATAGCAAGATAGAGAACAATTGAGTGTGCATTGCTATAAATGCTATATCGGGTCCTTTTATTTTATAATTGATTCTTATATGTTTTTGATTATTTTTGGTTGAATAAATTTCTAATATGTTTAAAATCTGCCCAACTTGAATGTTCTTAGAATAATGCTATCTAATTTCCGCCACCACGTAATTGTTGGATGAGATTAGTAAGTGGCATGATCTTGTGAAAAACAGCTAACTAGTTAAGACTGTAATAGCAAGATAGAGAACAATTGAGTGTGCGTTGCTATAAATGCTATATCGGGGCCTTTTAATTTTTAATGCTATCAAAATGTGTTCTGGTTTAGCGAATACTTTCTGGGGGTATTTTGGTAAGGGATACAGTTAGTTGATTATATAACCGATAGATTTATAAGGATTGATTCATTATTGCGATCGATAGTAATTAGCACGAGTTATTCTTAGCTGATATCATTAACACACACACAATATATGTATATATATATGTATATATATGCATATATATACATATATATACATATATACATATATATGTATATATATGCACATATATATATGTATATATATTTCTCATTTTAGATTCATTATTTGCATTTTTAGTGTTAGAAAAATTCTTGAATTTAAGGCGTGGTGGCATCACAAAAAAGGTTCTCAAAATTAGTAGGAAGAATAATTATAAATTATTGTTTTTGCTCCTCGTGGGATCGACTCTGCTTACCAATATACTAATTATTATTATTATGAGTTTGCAGATTATTTGGCGAGTAAAACGACGTTCAACACACATATGGAAGGAAAGAAAAAAGGATTAACTCTTAGGAGCCATAAATTTCTTGTCAATATTATTAATCTTTGACTAAATTGTTTTTTAGTCCCCTATGTATTCACCAATACCTTCTTTTGGCCCCCAACTCCAAGACCGCATTTAATCGGCCAGTAACATTCTAAAAATGAATCTTTTGGTCCCCCAAGCAGTTTCAGGGTAGTTTTCAGGCTGAACTCCGGCACGTGACTTGCACGTGACATTTTGCTCTGATTTGCCCAGGGGTAAAGATGTAATTTTCGATTAAAATCAATTACCAACTTTTTAAATTCCGGTTTGACTTTCGAATTACCCATACCTAGAATCTAACTCGCTTTAGCATAATTTCCCCAAATAGAAACCCTAATCCCAAAATCCTCTCAAACTCGCTGGAAAATTGCGACGTTTGGAGAGGGCGGTTGGTCTTCTGTAGCATTCCCGTCTTACGGACTAAGTGTCAACGGTTTAACTGGGTGGGTAGGTGATGTTGAACGGCCTGTGGTGACAAATCGATCTGGCAACGTTGCGTACTCGTAACGGGGACGATTGCGACGGAACCCTAGGTAAGGCCAATAATCGAAGAGCTATTTTTTGTGCTTTCCCACTTTAACCTAGCCTGTGAATGAAATGGATTGTGTGTATGTAGGTGATAATGTACGAACATAAAAGGCTGTTGCTGCGAGAAGATGGAGCTAGATTTGGTGGTGGAAAAAGAGTTCCTGAATATGGTCAATGTGGGGTATGTTTATAGCTGAGTCTATGCACATGTATGAGAATATGGATATTGATGGTAGTCCCCCCCGCCCCCATGGTTGTTGGGTAGTAAATATATGAGTCTCTTTTTGAATGATGTGGTCTCCCATTTTTGTGATGATTGATGAGTACCACTTAAAATAGAACTGTGTTTGGTCCCCTATTTTGATTGGTTTGTTAGATTAGTTTAGAATGTGGATTTGGAAGATTCTGTAGGATATGATTAATTTAATTTTGGTGGAGATTAATATATTGTGTAGGCTCAGTTAGGTAATTTTAAATTATGATTTAGGTATGGCTGAAGTTTGTTTTTTATATTTAGACTTTATTCGGGTTCTGTTTAATTTTCAGCTCCTGGTAGCAATCAATTCTCCATTAGAATACACTGCCATGGGCACATGACCTCGGACCCCTTTCCAATGTATTTAGGAGGGTCAATTTATATGGTGGATTTTGTAAAAGCAGATAATTGGGTTGTCTGGATTCTACATATAAGTATTTGGGTTACAGGGGATGGTTCAGTGAACTTTATCTGGACAGGGGGGTGGATTTCAGTAAAGTAGATGTAGATCAGATGGTACTGTTTCTTGAACAAGTGAAGGAAATAACAAATATATGGGTTAAGAATGGGGTAATTGATGTATATTTTTATGGTCATTATTGGAATTATTTGTGTTGAGCATGTGGTGAGGAAGCAATGTAGGTTGAACAGAGGTTTGTTGGGAATAATGGGGACCTACCAGGTACTGATAATAAGAAGGTTAGGGGGTAGAAAGAGGCCGGAAAAAGTCCTGAAACACAAAGCTCCAGCAAGGCGGAAGAAGGAGGAATCATGCCCTAATTCTTTGGGTTAATACCAGAATGTGGCTTGGTCAATGAGGCAACATCGAAGGATGTTGAAAAAAAATGGGCAGCACGTTGATCAAATCGGTCGAAGAGGTACAATAGACACCTTGAAAGAAGTTGACGGGGTCATACTAATAGATGAACCAGAGAGCATGGATGATGAGGGGCCTGCAACATAGCTTTCTCAACAGATTCCACCTCATGACTTGGGGGAAATATGACAGAATGATGAGACTGTTAAGTTTGAGTTTGCCTCAGAGATGAGAGGTGCTGATGAGGATGCATTCTGGGATGACATAGAAGCTGAGAAGCTGGTGTAGGATGATGAGAAACAGGTGGGTGAACAACTAGCTGAAAAGGAAGATGAAGAGCTGGTGAAGAATGATGACATGGAGGTTGATATCATAGAAGATGAGAATGAGGAAATTATTCAAAATGAAGAGGGTGCAAGGTTCAGAAGGGGAAAAAGGTAGTGGGTGCAAGGAAGAAAGTGGCACAGTTGAAAGGGAAGAGTGCTGGACCTGTTAATGATGACGAGGAAACAGGGAAATTTGAAGACCCTGGTTATAACATGGAAGATGATGATGATTTGGAGTAGGTTATTAAAGAGAGGGAAAAGCAGTGAAGTTCAGTGTTTGGGAAGCTGAATGGTAAACCTGAGGGTGATAAGGAAGATATTCATGAAGCTCTCAAGGAAGCTAAACCTGAGGGTGACAAGGAGGGTTCAGATTCAGGTGAGGAAGTTGGTGATAGGGATGAATACAGTCAGACCAATTCTGAAGATGATCAGAAAGTTGGGATAAAGAGGTCAGGGTTCATAAGAGGTTTGTGCTGCCTGAGGGTAACGGCGACGTGGAGTTCCAGGTTGTGAGACAGTTTCTAATCGGAGGATAAGGTTTAAGAAGAACAACCTTAGGAGGTGTACTGTGATATGTAAAACGAACATGGGTAAATGCAACTGGATGACCTATGTGAACTTCAGGAAAGGGACAAAAAGTTGGGTGCTAACAACACTTCTGAGAGCGCATTCATGCAGTCCTACATTCCTTCATGGGTGTGCAAGCTACAAGTACCTGAGTGAGAGGTACAAGGCTGACTTGATAATTAAGCCTAACATAAGGATTTCTGAATTAGTGCAAAAAGTGCATAAGGATATTAGGATCACCATTTCCAGTGATGTGGCTTACAAGGCGAAGACGAGGGCAATTGATGAGATTGTGGGAGACTACAAGAAACAGTTTGAGATGATGAGGGATTATTGCACTGAGTTGCTAATAGCCAACCCAAATTCAACAGTTATGATGTAGACTAATAAAGATGACACTGTGAACGAAGAGTTTTGCATAATTTATGTTTGCTTTGATCCATGTAAAAGGGGGTTCATTGTTGGGTGCAGAAATTTGATAGGCATGGATGAGTGCCATCTGACCGAGCCTCACAAGGGTATTTTATTGGTGGCTATTGGGCTAGACGAAAACGATCAGATATATCCCATGGCTTATGCTGTGGTAGAGATTGAGAGCAAAAGTACATGGCTCTGGTTTTTGTCCCTCCTGCAAGATGATATTAAAATAAAAAAATGATGCGGGGCGGGCTTTGCTTTCAGACAAGCAAAAGGTATTGGTCTTCAATTTTTACTTTTTATATTAATAGTATATAGGTGTTTATGAGTCTACCTATTTGGTGGCTGTGTTGGATAGGGACTTTTTTGTAATTGATTTTTGTATAGATATTTTTGCTGGATTTGTTGGTGGCTGTTTTTTTTAATTGTCATTTTTTGTGGATAGGGACTTGCATCAGCAATGAAGTAGTTATTGCTAGACGCAGAACATAGAATGTGTACATGGCATATGCACAAGAATTTTAAGGGAACATATTTCAGTTTGGAGTTGAAGGAGCTGATATGGTCAGCAGCCAAGTGTACTCACCCAGCGAAGTTTATGGATATTATGAAGGACATAAGGGACAGAAATCTATGTGCTTTGAAGTGGTTGGAAGACAGAACAAATCCAAGAGAGTGGTCATGGGCGTTCTTCAACAATGGCTCGAAGTGTGATATCCTCGTCAACAAGATTTGTGAGGTTTCAACAAAGTGATCTTACACACGAGGGATAAGCCCCTGCTTACAATGCTGGAAGCACTGAGATATTACTTCATGGACCACCTTAAAAAAGGCAAGATTCGATTGCTAGAATGGTTGGAAAGTTTGGGCCGAAAATAAGGAAGAAGCTGGAAGTTAACCATTATGCCTCGAATAAATGTTTTACTACTCCGAGTGGGGGATATGGAGTTTCAGGTAAGTTGCGTGTACGGGGGAAATTATGCGGTGAATATGAAGTCTAGATCATGTGGGTGAAAAAAATGGGATCTCACCGGAATACCCTGCCCTTATGCCATTGCAGCTATTAGTTTTGTGATGGAGGATGCAACTGCTTTCATGCATTCCTGCTACTCCAAACGCATTTACGCAAGTGCATACAACCATGTCATCCATACCGTCAATGGTCCGGACTTATGGGAGAAGACAAATCAAAATGTTTTGCTACCCCCAGACATAAGGTTGCCTGAAGACCCCCAAAGTTAAGAAAAAAAATCTGCCTACGAATTGAGCTCAACTAAGAAGAAGGTCGGGAAAGAAGGGGAAGTTGAGAAGCTACCAAGAGCTGGGAGGATGAGTCCATACAAATGTTCCCCGTGTAAGCATGTCGGCCGTAACTCGGTAAGATGCCCAACAAAAGCTCTTGAAGCACAAGGAACTGTACCAGCACAACCCCCTCCAAATGCAGCTCAAAAACTGAGGGTAATTTCTTTACTTATAGTCTCTCAGTTATATGGTAAATGTTGAAATATTTATCACTAATTTTGTTGGTTTATGTACATGGGAAATGTAGCTGAAACGAGCTAAACAAACTGAACTAGCTCAACCCCCTCCAAATGCGGCTCCGTCATCATCTTCTGTACCAACAACAGTGAAGGTAATTTGTTAACTTATGGTGTATGTATATTGGTATGTGTCCATGGCAGTTGGCTGTAATTCTTTGACATATGAATATGTCACCTTGTAGGCGAAAAGATTGTACAAGTGCAGCGCATGCCACCAAGTTGGCCACACAAAGCTCACCTGCAAGAGCCCTTATTCATTGAGCTACAGGAAAGCGTACTATTCCGAGATGCGTGGTGATGAGTGACGTTTTCCGAGAACCACTGAAGCATGATTCTACTCGATGAATGGCCTAGATGTTTAGATTTTTTTTGGCTAGGTCCAGAACCTTATTGCTGTATGTTTGCTTAATGTTTGACATTGTTATATTGTCAAATTTTTTGGTATTTTTCCAGAACCTCGTAGTTATGATTGTAGCTATTAACAAATGTTTTCGTTTGAATCAAATGAATTGTAGGAAGACAATTGTATGAAATCAAACAGATTCAGTCTTTTCTGGTGAATTTGTTTCTATTTAATTGAGTTCAGAAGGTTGTTTTGCTGATCAACAATTATGATGTTCATGCACTTTTTCACACTGTATTGCTCATGTGAAACAACATGTTTCTTCACCAAATTCTTCAACATACAATCTTTACCCAACTTTCAACAAAAATAAAAACAAACAGCATTGATTTCAACCATAGTTTCAACCAAAATCAAAACACACATCTAATATCAATACTTAATCCAAGAAGTCTATTACAAAGATGAATGTAATTCTAACTTCTGCAAAACAAGACCAAACCAAACTGTGGCAAATGGGTTCAACCCTAAACTACATTAAGCATGACACATGATTGATTAAGAATCAATCAATTTACACTAATTAGCATTTGTTTAGGCAAAATTCCAGCACCCTCAATCGGATTGTCATCATCTCCAAACGCTTGTTGCTGCCGGACGGATTCCTTGGGTGCTGGATTAGCTTGTCTAGCTGCACGGACGCTGGATTTCAAGCACTCGACGCTCCTGCCACGCGCTGCCTGGGCAGACCTGGCGCCTACGGCGAGGCTTTCAGCGCCAGTGCTTGCAGCTTTGGGCGCTGGTGCTGCAGGCAGCGCAACAACTGCCTGATTAACCTCATCCTGCATTACACCAATAGTTATGCCAGGTCCTTTTTTCGCACTTCTAGCTTTCTCAATGCTTTTGACTATGCCTTCAACCAATTTTCCCTTACCCTTCCTTCGCCTCTCTACCTCCTCATTGTCCGAAGAGGCATCCTCAATGATCACATGTTCACCCCCTCCAACCGAGTTTGAATCTAGTGTATCTCCAAGATTTTCATCATGCATCTTCCTAACCCAAACTTGGTCATTATGTCGAAATCTCCAGTTTTTCTTTCCCTTCGCCTTGATATCTTTTTTACCTACTAGTTCCGTAGGATTTTTTTGTTCCATCTCCTTGGCCTTCCAGTAGTCATCACACTCTTCCATGAGATGATTGTTTTCACCACAATTTGTGCACCAAGGTCTACAATAGTCGTAGATGATTTTTTGCACAACAACCTCACCAGTTGGAACACGAAAGCTCACCTCCTCCTTGAGCTTTTTGGATGTATCAATCCATACCAAGAGACGTGTATAGTAGCCCCTCAACTCGAGAGTACCATTATCCATGAGGATTGGATCTCCTAGTGAAGAGGCAATTTTCTCCAATGCCTTCTTGTGCCAATAAGTCTTTGGTAAGTGTTCCATCCGTATCCAAACTGGTTTAATAGCTTGGATGTTCGCATCATACTGCCCAGATTCATCCATTAACAACATGAACAGTTTCTTTCCATGGAGATAATGGTCAGGACCATTCATCACCAAATCTCTATCTTCAGCACAGTTAAACCTGAACATGACATAGCCATTCTGCTTGCTCTGAACAGTGCACGCAACCTTCCACTTAGCCACCAAAAGAGATCGAATAGCATACATTCCAGGGAAGAATCCCGGAAACACACCCAAGAATCCAAAGAAGGGTTTGTGTAAATCTTTGTGTATCTCATCCTCAGTGAGAACAAAGTCGACACTATCTCCATTGTTAGCAACAATTTCAATAGTTAACTTGTTCATGAGAATGTCCGGATCGTTCCATAGCCTCCTTCTCTCAAGTTTCAGATCATTCCATTCTCTTGGATGCACTTGCTGATTTTGCCTCTTGTTACTACCACCCTTGGCCGTGCCTTGCTTACACCAATCCGATCGGAATTAACCCAAACCGATTGGAATTCACACAAACAATCACAAAAAACAATCAGAATTCACACAAACTATCTCAAATCCGATCGGAATTAACCCAAACCGATCGGAATCACCAGAAAATTGCACAAGCCGAGAAACATTAAACCGCAAGGGATTGAATCGAAAAACCTGGAAACCGTGGCTATCCGATCACAACTCCTTGGGTTCTTCTTGATGTCCGATGCAAATCCTCCACACCCTTGATGCAAATCCGATGAAGGAGATAGGAATTTGATTAAAAAGTGTGCTGAAAATTTTAATCAAACCCTTTTAAACCCCTTTGCGCAACCAAATCCAAACCAAGACCCAAAAAAGATTGGATTTTTCAACCAAATCTCCAACTTGGACAAGGATTCAAAGCAAGAAACCAATCCGATCTCTTGCTCAACTCCTGATCCAAATCCGTATCCAAGATCCAAACCCAAATCACGAACAAGATCCACCAAGAACTCTCACTTTCAGTATTCAAACCCTACTCCAAGGCCGATTAAGATCAAACACTCGCCACAAATTGCATATGATTTTGTGCAGATTCAAGAGGAGAATCCGTTAAACCATAATTTATCGGTGAAAAGTGAATGAAATTTGAAGAAATCAGCCTCCAAAGGATGGAAGAAAGGCTGCACCTTTTTTCTTCTTTTTTCGCCCAGAGCTAGAGAGAGAATTTATTGAGAGCTCTGTGGTGCTAGCATTCGCGACATTGAGCATGGTGGGGTGAGATGGCGCAAGGGATCGAGACAGGTGAGGTGGCAATGGGGTGGGGCTTGAAGGTGGTGGTGGTAGTGGTGGCGATGGGGCGGAGCTGAAAGATGGTGGTGGTAGTAGTGCTGGGGCTGGTTGGAGGAGGTGGGCGTGGGGTGAGGTGAATACGGTGGTTCAGGCGGTGGTTCATACAGTGCTTGACGGTGCTTCAGGCGGCGATAAGGGCGACCGTGCTTCAGGCGGCAATAAGGGCGACCGTGCTTCAGAGTAAGGGTAGAGTAAGAGCGGCGGTACTTCAGACAGCTTTGTTGCGCCACCACAAAAAAAAGGTCATCCGTTTGGCACCAGAAATTCCAATGCTTGCGGAGCTGGCGGGCTGGAAGAAGGTGGAAGGTGGGGGGTGGCGGGGTGGACTGGGTGGTGGTGGCGGACCGGTGGCAACCTGGCTGCGGTGGTGGAAGTGGTAGCAGAACAACAATGGGTAAATGGCACTTTTGTCTTTCAAAATTTTGAATTAGGTTGAAAGGGCATTTTTGTCATTTCTAGTAGGTCAATGGCTGAAAATGACCAGTCAATGCCAGAATATAGTCTCTAGGGTTATATTTGTACTTACGTAAAATAGTTAGGGTTATTTTTGAATTTTGAATTATTTTAGAGTTATATGTGCACTTACTGAAGTATATTGGGTTATATTTGTATATATCCTAAAAAATTGGTGTTACAAAACATGTTAGAGAAAAGTGTAGACATAACCCTATATAATTGACGAAAGTGCAGAAATAACCCCGCGCTAATTGAAAGTGCAAATATAACCCTATCTATTGAGGTTATGTGCAAATATAACCTTTTCCGGCAGTTGGAAGCTGGAATACACTGAAAAGACTATTTTACTCCTCTGTAAAAAAGAAAAAAGAAAAAAGATTGGAATTACAATTCTACCCAATTTCTCCAATTTTATTCCCTCCTCAATCATTTACAATCGCCGATTCGTCACAAGATTGGATTGTAAACACCAAGATTGGATTGTGAATCCAATAAAAAATATCATCGATTCTTCCCTTCTCAATCATTTACAATCCAATCTTGCCGCCTTCATTGGGGAAGTGATTCAAGTTTCTTCTCATCTTTTCTCATCTTCTCCGGGGATAAGGAGAAATCGGAGAGTGAGCAGAGAGGCCAGCTAGCGAGCCAGATGCTGGCATCAAAATCAACCGAGAAGAGGCCGACTAGCGAGCCGGATAATCGGAAATAGGAGAAGCTGAAGTGAGTCATCATCGAGGATGATTTCGATGCCGATCTATCCAGGTGCGTGAAGAGCAAAATTGGCACTTTCATCCTCCCAATTGGTGTTTCTTCTCATTTTCTCCATTTTATGGCCTCGTTGTTGGTGATTTGCATGGGTGGTAGGTCTCAATTTTCTAGCGCTTGGCTGAGCAGCGCCACAAATGGTGACCGATGGTGGTGGCGGTGGGTTTAGGTGGCGGGGATTAGGTTCCATGGTGATGGGGCTCCGGTTCTATGGTGGCAGGGCTCTTGTTCGATGGTGGCGGCGGTAGGTTTAAGTGGTAGAGGAGGGAAGAATGGTGGTGGGTTTGGTGGCGGATGTGGGTTCAGGTGGCTGAGGAGGGAATAATAGTGGTAGAGGAGGGAAGAATGGCCATGGAGGTGGGTTTAGGTGGTGGAGGAGGGAAAAATGGTGGTGGCGGGTTTTTGGTGGTGGTGGTTGAGCCCAGCCAACCCTGTTCCAGAAAGAGGGTGGAGCTGAGGTAGAATTTGGTGGGGAGCAGCAGCGGCGGGTGGTGGCTCCACTAGGCGGATGGAGGTGGTGGCCTGGCGGTGGAGGTGGAGTTAGGCGGGTGGGGATGGTGGTGGTTGGTGGGGATGGTATAATTGTCCATTTCATGTAAAACTTTCAGCATAAGGGTATTTTTGTAGCACCTCCAAACCCTATCGCAAGTATCGGGTTGGGTTTGAGCATGTTACCGAAAGGGCTGATATTAACGAGCAATTAAAGTTTATGCAGAAGCGATTTAAATAATTCAAAAACCTACTTTACTAATACAATGAAAAGGATTTATTACAAATGTCAAATAAAAGTTTTTCTTAACCGGTATAACATCTAAGTTCATATAAAAATTCAAGTAGCCAGGATCTTTCTCAAACGAACTAAAGACAACAAGCACTCTTCTTTTACTGTTCTTCTTCACCTGAAAAAAGGGTCATTTAACTAGGGTAAGCTCCTTGCTTAGTGAGGTTCCATCGCAGAATAACAATTAACAATTAACAATTAGCCATGTATGTCCTAGCACATAGTAAAAATGATACGGGTGGTTAATGCCGAGTTGCTGCCAAGTGCCTATATGGCAACTGTGACTAACATACACAACATAACCCAGTCAGTGATGCCCGTAGGCTATCAGCTTAGAATTCACTTTCCTAGTCACGCCGGTGTTCAATTACGAGCTCGTATCAGTTAGGTGGTTATGCTAGCATACCAAACTCCACGTGTAGCCGGTCTAATCAGATGGTCCAGTCAGTACCGTTCCCCACCGACTTCGACCAAACTACAATCGCATCGGGGCCCCCAAAATTCACAAACATGTAATTAGGTAGCAGGTAATTCAAGTTTGACATGGAAAGATAAAGTACAAGCCGGTCATCAGAGCAGTATATGATTCAAGTTTGACACGGCAAGATAAAGTACAAGCCGGTCTTTCACAAAAAAATATCAGAGCAGTTCAGGAGTTCAGTTTCACGGTAATCTAGTATAGTATGATAAAATACACACTTTATTCAACAGTAAGTAAATACCATCATTTGAGTGTAACCTTCATATCTCTCTCCAATGGCTAGAGCATCAAGTAAAAAGGTTGGAGTATTAGGGTTTCGAGTACAGGGGTTCGAGTACTTACAGTTCAAGTAGTTAGGTAGGAGGTTCGAGAGGTAAGGTTCTAGTGGCACTAGTTCGAGGGGTAAGGTTCGAGAGGTAAAGGTTCCAGTAGTACTAGTTCGAGGGGTACATATTCGAGAGGTAAAGGTTTCAGTGATACTAGTTCGAGGGGTACATATTCGAGGGGTAGAGGTTTCAGTGATACTAGTTCAAGGGGTAAGGTTTGAGGGTACATATTCGAGGGGTAAAGGTTTCAGTGATACTAGTTTGAGGGGTAAGGTTCGAGGGGTACATAATCGAGGGGTAAAGGTTTTGGTGATACTAGTTCGAGGGCTAAAGTTCGAGTGGTGAAGTCTTTCAGTGTATTCGAGGGGTGAAGCCTTTCAGTAGTTCGAGAGGTGAAATTTTCAGTGGTTTGAGAGGTAAAGGTTTTAGCAGGGGTTTGAGGACAGGGGTTCGAGGGGTACTGTTTAGCAGGGGTTCGAGGGGTCAAGGTTCAACAGGGGTTCGAGAGGTAAATTTGTGGCAGGGGTTCGAGAGGTAGAATTTTGGCAGGGGTTTGAGGGGTGGAGAGCAGCAGGGGTTCGAGGGGTCAAGGTTTAACAGGGCCTCGAGAGGTAAATTTGTGGCAGGGGTTTGAGAGGTAGAATTTTGGCAGGGGTTCAAGGGGTGGAGAGCAGCAGGGGTTCAAGGGGTGGAGAGCAGCAGGGGTTCGGGGGGTGGAGAGCAGCAGGGGTTCGGGGGGTGGAGAGAAGCAGGGGTTCGGGGGGTGGAGAGCAGCAGGGGTTCGGGGGGTGGAGAGCAGCAGGGGTTCGGGGGGTGGAGAGCAACAGGGGTTCGGGGGGTGGAGAGCAGCAGGGGTTCGGGGGGTGGAGAGCAGCAGGGGTTCGAGGGGTGGAGAGCAGCAGGGGCTCGAGAGGTAAATTTGTGCCAGGGGTTTGAGAGGTAGAATTTTGACAGGGGTTCGAGGGGTGGAAAGCAGCAGGGGTTCGAGGGGTGGAGAGTTTAGCTCGAGAGAGTCAAGTTTCGATGGCATTATATATATATATATGTAAACATAAACTCAAATTTTACACAAATTCGTGCTAGGACGATACAACACTCACCTTGGCTAAACTTGGGCTTGGGCATTGTTCTTTGGCAATAATCTTGTTTACTGCGTGAGAGGGTAAGAGTTGGGGATCAAGTATTTATACTTGGTGAAACCTAGGTTCTGACACCTACTCACCCTACAAATTTTGTCCTGTAACCTCAAGCCTATTGCCCAAAATTTTCTTCTCACGTTCGCCGTATATTCCATCCCACTCTTACCACTTGCCCAAAATAATTACTTTGTATAATTCTGTCTCACTTCCACCATATATTCCATCCCAATATTACCACTTGCCCCAAATAATTACTTTGGATAATTCTTCCTCACATCCGCCGTCCATTTCCTCTTCTCAGCAATTCCATTTGCATACTTGGGATTTCTTCTTCCCAGCAATTCCATTTGTCAAGAAATTACTTTGAATAAATTTTTTACGTCCGCTGTTTCTTTCTCTTTACGTCCACCGTCATTTCATCTTCAAGTTATTTTTCTCTGCTTACTTATTTACTTATTCATTTTATTTATTTATTACTTACTTATTTATTTATTTACTTATTATTATTAGTATTCTTATTATTATGTATATATACATATTTAATTTATATATGTATTTTATTTATATATGCATATGTATATATATATATTTCAGAAAATTAATGGAAAGATGGGAATATTTGATTTAATTATTACAAGTTCTCTAATTCCCTATTTTCGGTAGGGGTTTTTACAATTTTAGCCTTTGCAAGTGGGTCAATGGACGGAATTTGTTAGTCAACGCTGGAATCATGGTCGGAGGGTTATATTTGCACTTTCATTCAATAGTCAGGGTTATATTTGCACTAAAAAAATTGAGAGCTAGATTTTCACTCTCCTTAACATATAGGGTTATATTTGCATGTTACCCAATATGTTATTATATTTCAAAAGATATTGTTAGTATCTCACATCGGTGGTTGACAGAGTTACGACTCAATAATAAGATCATGAGTCACACCAACATAGTACCAAATTGTTTTATAATAAAGGAGCTCATGATTCTAATATGGTATCAGAGCCTACGAGCACTTGACCCATTTATTTCCACCTTTACGCATAATTAATACCGCTGCATGTGAGGGGGTGTGTTAGTGTCCCATATCGGTGATTGACAGAGTTACGACTCAATATATAAGATCATCGCTCACACCTACATTGTTCAATTGATTTTATGATAGAAACTCAAGATTCGAATAAATATTATTATTTATAGTATACTAATTGAGTTTTATAATTTAACATGTTTTGAAAATATCGAGAAAAAATGGAAAGTGAATTATGTGACAAATTAATGTTTGTTAGGGGGCATACCTGTGTTAACCTCACACCTAAGATTAGGCGGAGAATCACGTGTCGATTCGACACGACACACGACACGACACACGTCAAAATTTAGCCGAGTTGCGTATCGATCAACGAATCTAAAAACAGATGTGGGTGTCGGAAAAAGGGAAACCTAAAGTTGTGGAAAGTTATCTATTTATCTTTTTAATTAATTGAAGATTCTAGGTAATTAAGTAAAACTAATGAATTTGAATGCAAAATACGTTCAAATTCATTGGTTTGACTTAACTTCCTAAAATCTAAAAACAAATCAATGTATTGAAAGGAAATATAAATGTTCAAATGGATAAATTTCCTTGGCTTCAATACCCATGCCAATATACACAAGTCCATAAAATAATAAAATATAGGCTTGTCGGAATATATTTTACGATACTTTATATGGTATACGTGTCAAAAAGAATAGTCAAGACACTCATTTGATCGAGTCAGCATGTCTATTAAAATATCAAATTCAAGTATCGCCGTATCCGATCCCTACTCGGACAAGACATTTAATACCAGTCTTGGTAACATAGGGCATACCAACTTTTATTGACAAACTTTAAACTATATCCTGAGAAAACACACGTAACCGTCTCTCTAAACTCACCACCACCACCACCACCATTTCTTGTACTTCGGAAACTGTTAGGATGTTTGTTTTCCAATTTTATCATAAAAGTCCAAACAAATTGTACCTTCATTTATAGAGATCAATAAAAAGCTCACAAATTGTACCTTCGGTAAGAGAATGATTTGCCGTAAGGAACTGTATTATTGATGACTGAATATATAGAGAGTACAATAGATGTGTAATAACGAAAGAACTCTAATCATAATAAATTATAATCTAATTAGTAATCTAATTTACCCTTACACCCCCCCTCAAGAGAAGCTTCGAATTCTCAGAGACGCAAAGCTTGGATCTGAAGAACTCAAACAAGGGACGAGAAAGACCCTTGGTGAAGATATTCGCAACCTGTAGAGATGTAGGAACATGAGTAACACAAAGCTTGACCGAAGAAACCAACTCACAAACAAAATGATAATCAATGTCAATGTGCTTAGCCCGTTTATGCGCCACTAGATTTTGGGCCAAGAAGATGGCACTATTGTTGCCACAAAGTAGAAGAGGCGCGTCAAAAAGAGGGACAAGAAAATTACGAAGCAAATGAGTCATCCAGATAACCTCTGAAGCAGTGTTGGCCAAAGCACGATACTCCGACTCAGTGCTGGACCTGTACACAATGGGCTATTTCTTCGCACTCCAAGAAACCTAGTTACTGCCCAAGAATACAACATAGCCATAAGTAGAAAAATGGGTCTCCAAACACCTGGACCAATCTGCATCAGAATAACCGAGCACATCCGGAGAAGAAGCTGAGCAAAAATTGAGACCAAAATGTAGGCCCCTGAATATAGCGGAGAATCCGAGAGACATCCGAAAAATGATCTTCCCAAGGGTCTTGAAGATAATGACTAACAGGATTAACTGCAAATGCTAAGTCCGGATAAGTGATGGTTAGATACTGGAGAACACCAACCAAAGAGCGATACAACGTCAGATTCTAGAATTGGGAACTCGTACTACTGTGAAGCTGAGAATTTGGTAGAAACGGTGTAGAGACTGGCACCGCATTTAATATACCAGCCCAAGAAAGAATATCCCGAGCATACTTTGTCTGTCCCAAAAGAAGTCCCGAGGCAGTGTGCGTGACCTCCAAGCTGAGAAAGTAATGTAAGGTACCCAAATCTTTGATGGAAAACTCCTGATGGGTGCGATCAATAAGCTGTCGATTAAGAACGAAATCATTGCCAGTCAAAATGATATCATCAACATACAACAAAAGATACAACAATGGCGAGCCACAAGACAACACAAATAATGAAGTATCAGAAGAACTGCAACGAAAACCAAGCTGCAAAAGATAAGCACTGAAATGCTGAAACCATGATGAAGGCGCCTGCTTCAGACCATAAATGGCCTTCCGAAGACGACAAACATAGTCCGGATGAGTGAGATCCTTATAGCCAATGGGCTGCGCCATAAAAACTGGAGAATCAAGAACACCGTTAAGAAAGGCATTATTAATGTGCAATTGATGTAGAGACCAAGCACGAATAGTAGCAATAGAAAGAATGGTTCGAACTGTAGATGCTTTAACCACAGGGCTGAAAGTATGGTCAAAGTCAAAACTAGGAATCTGAGAGAAACCCTGAGCTACCAAACGTGCCTTATGACGATCAATCGAACCATCAGGTTTGTACTTCAGCCGATAAACCCATTTAGACCCAACAATGTTGACGTCCGAAGGGCACAAAACAAGATCCCAAGTATGCTGACTACGAAGAGTGACCATCTCCTCATCCATGGCGAAAACCCAAGAAGGATCTTGGTTTGCGGAACGATAATCAGTCGGTTCATTCTGAGCAAGAAGAGCTGCAAGAAGACCATGAGCATGAATATTTGAATAATCTCGGCACTGAATAACTCCTGTGGAAGAGCGCGTAACCATGAAAGAAGGCGCTGGATGCGGAGAACCTAAGATCTGGGACGTGGTCGAGATGGAGGATCCGTGACTCTCTGTGGCAAGAAAGAGGTATGTGCCTGTCCGGGAGCGGCAGAGGTGGGAAGAAGAGCGTCAGCGGCTGAGTTGGGAAGGACCATGGCTGCCCGTGGCCGTCCGGGGGATATGAGCCCGTGGCTGCTGGGCGTAAGCCCCACAGCTTGGCGCGGGTGTGAGCGAGGGCGAGGGATGACCATGAGTGGGCGAGAGATGACCATGAGTGGGCGAGAGACCATCGTGGCTGGCCGTGGGCAAGGAGCCACCACGGTCGGATGCGAGACATGAAGACAGACATGGGTAAGCTTGTGGGGCAGCAAGCTGAGATGGCTTATCATCAAGAAACTAGGATTGAGATGAGGATGAAGCTGAGGCTGCTGACGGTGCCATCCCATATTCCGGATCAGTAGAGGCAGAGACATCCAAACTTAAAGAGGGAGACCCAGTTCCCGATACCGGATTCAGAGGAAAATAAGCCTCATCAAAGAAAGCATGTCGAGTAACATGAACTTTTCCAGTGGTGGGGTCGAGACACCGAAACCCCTTACAATGCGAGCTGTAACAGATAAATATACATGGAATACTATGGGGAGATAGCTTATGATCAGCAAAGGGGCAAACAAAAGGAAAAACCCGACAACAAAAAGGATGAAAGTTACCATAGATAGGATCCCGCTAATAAAGAAGACCATAAGGTGTCGATCCCTGCAGATCTGGAGTAGGCAAATAGTTGATAATGAAGATAGCATGGGTGAACGCATCATCCTAACAAGAAATCGGAAGATGTGAGTGAAAAAGTATCGTGAGACCCATTTCAACAACATTGCGATGCTTGCGTTCTGTGCGTCCATTCTATTTCGGAGTGGCCGAACAAGAAACCTGATGATGAATACCTTTTTCAGCAAAGTGTGATCTGAGTTTGGTGTTCAAAAA
Source organism: Rubia yunnanensis (assembly GCA_037428765.1). Classification (NCBI taxonomy): domain Eukaryota; kingdom Viridiplantae; phylum Streptophyta; class Magnoliopsida; order Gentianales; family Rubiaceae; genus Rubia; species Rubia yunnanensis. The sequence continues at coordinate 72,533,517 of CM075071.1, read as the reverse complement.
TTCAGTGCCACCATCACTTTGAAAACTTTAATTTTTGCAGAAAATTGATTCTCAACAAGTGCCTCAAACTGCAACTAAGTGTCAACAAAATATGATTTGCAACGAAGGGGGTACAACCAAGTGAATCTCGAAAAATTATCCACAAATAATGCATAATACAAAAAACCATTTGTAGATAAAATCGGGGAGGGACAAATTACAATGTACTAAATCAAGAACATTGTCAGCACGTTTAGGGTCCTCAACAAAAGCCAACCAAGGGAGCAGGGTTCTCAAGAACATTGCCTTTCTCCATAACACATGGGGAGCAGGTATGCGGTTTAGGCAACAAAGAAGAAACTGAAAGTAAACCAGAATTATGTAAACTAGTAATCACTGCACTAGGAACATGACCTAGGCGTGCATGCCACAACTCATATGAAGCTCGACTCTTATTTTGCTGTAAAACTGAAACAAATGCTGCATCTCCCCGGTCCAAAACGTACAATCCATCCTCACTATGCCCCCGACCCGCGAAGGCCTCGATTACTTTGTTCTGAATGATAAAATTCCGGTCATAAAATGTAATTAGGACACCCATATCTCTGGTTAACAGACTAATAGACAGTAAATTCTTGGTAATATCAGGCACAACCAAAACACCAGACAAATTCAAGTTCTTAGAAACTTTAGAATCACCAATATGAGATATCACAATTGGAGCACCATTACCAAAAAGAACACGAGATTTGCCAGTATAAGGAGTGAAACTGTCTAGGCCTGAGGTGGAAGTCGCCATATGACCAGTAGCGCTGGAATCAAGGTACCAATCTGATAGACGAGAAGAAGTATCCGACTGCTGAGAAGAGTGATGATTTTCTGCCTAATGAGTGCTTGGCGAACGACCAATCTGCGCCTGCATATGGTAACACATCGCAATACAGTGACCGAGCCGTCCACACCAGGAACATGGAGGGCGACCGCAACCAGGGACCGAACCAGCCGCCTGAGAACCAGAAAAGGACTACCGGCCACCGCCACACCTACCACCAAAGCGACCGTCACCGCCACTGCGAGAAGGCCACAAACGGCTACCTCGAGTTGGCATGTGATCCCAAGCACGACCAGCTTAAGGTGCATCGTTGGTCTGGAATGCGAACTGTCTTGCGGCTGGTCCTGAGTGTCCCTGTAAATTCATCAAAAAAGCCTCGTGGTTTTTGGCACGGGAAAAAGCACCTGCATAAAGTGGGGTTGGAACATCATGAATCAAAGGAGCAGAAATTTTTTTATACTCTGGACCAAGAGCAGTCAAGAACCATACAATTTGATTAACATTTGAAACCAGATTACCCATGACAGACAGTTGTTCAAAAATCTCCTTAAATTTGAGATGAAGTTCATGAACAGTATCAGACTTACGAATACCATGCGCATCTGCACGAAGATGGAGAATAGTGGAGGCACTGCTATTCTGATAGATGAGAGTAAGATTATCTCAGATATCTTTGGAAGTGGCACAATCTGGGACATCTACAAGAACTTCAACGGTGAGAGAGGAAAAATGAGACTGTAGAGACGTTGATCTTCATCAACCCATTGATCATATTCTTCTTTTGCTTTCAAATAAGCCTCCAGGAGATCAACCTTGTTGCCACCCAGAGGAGTTGAGATTGTGGCAGCAAAAGACAGGGTCTACAGTGTTGGTGGTGGTGGGAGAGTGGGACGAGATATAGTGCCATCAATGAAACCGTACATACCTTGAGGACGAATGACATAACTTGCATGACGCTTCCAGAGAAGATAATTTGATGGAGTGAGTTTCATCTGCATCATCTGGAGCAGAGTGTTGTAGGAGATTTTTTCTTGAGCTATATTTGGAGAGGAAAAACAACGGAGCGGAGCGTCCAAAGAGGAGCCGCGCACGTCCGGAGAGGAGCTGCGCGCGTCCGGAGAGGAGCCGCGTGTTCGGAGCAGAAGGGCGACGTGGAGCCACGCGCGTCCGAAGCGGAAGGGTGGCGTGGAGCGTCCGGAGAGGCCGCGCGTGTCCGGAAGCGGAAAGGTGGCCGCACGTCGGAGGGGAGCGGAGCACATGGCGGAGCCATTGGCGACTGACGACGACGAGAATTTTAAGTTTTTAGGTTTTGGATCAGAAGAGACTTTGATACCATGAGAGAATTATTTGCCGTAAGGAATTGTATTATTGATGACTGAATATATAGAGAGTACAATAGATGTGTAATAAAGAAAGAACTTTAATCATAATAAATCATAATCTAATCAGTAATCTGATTTATCCTAACATTCGGAAATTGTACTCACTTAGTCCCACTTGTTTTTGCACATTTGCTTTTTGCACGTTTTTTAAAATACGTGTTTGACCGTTAATATCTTTACCTACGTATAATAACGGTAAAAAAAATTAATATTTAAAAACTACTTATTACTGCGATTTGAACAATATCATATACGATAATATTGTTGTTGATACATCTCTCAATATGCGGTCCAATTTTGATAGAGAATAGTGTGCAAAAAACAAATGTGCAAAAACAAGTGGGATGGAGGGAGTACCTTTATAGCATAGACTTATCAAGAGTTTACAACGTTTTAACAAATAAATTATAGTTATTAGTTAAGGGATTGTACTACCTAAACGTGGCACAAATATGAAACGATCTTACAGCTAATGAATGGGAATGACTCTGGTTTTTTTTTAAAAAAACTTATCAAGCACCAATTTACAAATAATATTATTGTTACATACTCCGTAGGTTAACAAAGGTTTGATTAATTCGTGTATATTTTCATACTTACCTGAAATAACCAAACACTAATCAATAAGAGCATAAATTTTTGTGGAAAATCATTCTAGAAGAAGCATAACGTACATGACTTGTGCCTTATAAGACTTTATGTCAGGATAGTTCTAACAAAAATTTTATGTCTTTTCGTCGCCATAGTGGATTGTATAGTAGTGCACACAACCAAGCATAAATACAATTCCATCATTTGGCATTTCACCACTGGAACTTGATTTTAGTTGGCATTATGAAGGATTTAGGGTTTTGGGTTCTGCTGTTGGTCACTTTGGCTACAGTTGTGTTCTTTGGTTTTTATGCTGAAAGCAACCTCACTTCTCCAGATGCTGGTTTGATTAAAAAACATGATGGAAGTTATGCAACATTGACTGTGAAGAGTAGGAAGTTAAAGATGGAGGTTTACTCCACAATTTTTTACGGAGATCACGAAGAGCTCGAGGATTATGGCGTTAACGATCCCGTTCCACGTGGTACTCCTCTAAGGTCTGCACCTATCCCACATGCTACTCCTCTCATGCCCTACATTTCCAAGCCCTCTCCTGAGTCTCCTCCGCTCGATGGCCACCCAAAACTACGATGATTGTAATATTGTATTCCTTGTATGGTTCTGATACCCTTTCTACTAATATATACGTATATTAATACACACAATCATTATCGGTGTAAGTTATTCATTTTGTCACTTAGTACTGTCTCTCATGGGGAAGATGGGGGGTTGAGGGGAGGGATAGAGGGGTTTCTGTGTGAAAAAAAAGGCAAAGTTTGTTTGTTTTATCATACTGTCACTATGATCTAGTATGTAAGATTAGGGATGACAATGTGGAAGGTGGGTGCGGATTATGATACATCCATGCATACGTCTATCTAAAATTTTCATATCCACACCTGTCCCCCATCACCTATGGCGGGTAAAACTTTAAAATCCAACTGCCTAATCGGGTATCATACAAAATTCATACCCGCCCCATCATCCACTTGAATCTCCATATCCACTTCATACTCATTGTTCTCATCCCACTTATATCTTCAAAAATAGCTAAAATCTATTTTTTATAGTGACTTTTATATTGAAATTTAATAAATAAAATAACATGAAAAATATTATAGGTATGATATGTGCAAATAATAATTTATTTATATTAAATTAGCAGGTATATGACGGATTTAGTGGGGCAGGGCGGTGATGAGGCGGGTGTGAACTAATTTCCACGCAAGACCGAATACCCATGTTGGGTATAATTTTGATACTCATATCTGCCTCACCCCCACCAAACTACCCCTATACTCACCCCACTGGGGAGGATATGGGGCGGAGTCCTCCAAAACCCGTCCAACTGTCATCCCTATGTAAGATAGATTGTGAATTATGTTTCCATTTTGCTAATTTAAAAGCATATCCACAATTTGTTGGATCTTGGGCCAAAAAACCCACGGGAAAATTCAGCAATCTTGTACGATTGTTTAATTTGGGCTAAATCACCCAACTTCATCTTGGGCCTAAATATAAAAGCATTAATTTAATGAATTAAAAATCAAACAAAAATACAAATCAAATCAAAATAATTAAACATCACGTATAAAATAGTTAAACATCACATAAATATATTAAAAATACATATTACATTAATATAGTTTAACATCAAATAAAATACTCCCTCTGTTCCAACTCTATTTGCAAATATTGACTTTTTTATATTGACCAGAATTATTTTTGACCATTAATACCTTTAATTGTGCATATTTAAAAATAACAATATAGAAATAGATGTTAACATGATTCTAATGATATCACACATGATTGTATTATCTTATATATTACTTGGAATCTACCTTTCTAATTAATAAATTTTGATTAAACTAATAATGACCAGTGCAAATAGAGATGAGACAAAGGGAGTACACAAATTAAAATTGAAAAACCCCAAATAAAATACAAAGATACACATCAAATAAAAAAAAGTTACACATAATAAAATAAAAACACATTAAATAAATAAATAAATATCCTAAAACATGCATCAAATTTAAAATAATTAAACATATGATAAAATACACTTTAAAATTAGTCGAAAGTTAAATAAAACACTAAAATAAACACTATATGAAAATGCTTAAACATCAAATTCTAATAGTTAAACATTAAATAAAGATACACATGAATTCTAAGAGATCAATGTATACATGAAAATGTGGCACTGACATCATGAAAAACAAAAACATCAAAATTAAAATTAAAAATCAATTCACAATATTGAATCATCAATAATACATTATTAAATATAAAATATTTTAGAAAATAAAAACCAATATTAATTTTTAAAACTACACGCTGAAAATTAACACGTCAATCAAAATAAAAATATAAGTTAAAAATAACTTAAGATAATAAAATATCACTAACTAATATAAAAATTTATTAAATGTCAGATATATAACACGTAAACACAAGATTTGCCATTAAAGATCAACGCCTAAATTTAAAGCACAGGACTAGTAAAAAATAATTTATTAAAAAACACCATATGATTGGAACATCAAGTACTAGAAATGCAACATCAAATTTGGTGATCAAAAGGCGCGCATTGCACGGAAGCAGGACGAAAAATTAACTCGCAAATTTCTCTAACCCAGAATCTTGACCCACGAATTTCTTATAACCCAAAATCATTAATTTTTAAAATTATTTATGTCTGACATCCCATAAAAAATATATTTACACCTAAATCACCCTTTATTCTCCAAACCTTTTATAAATTTTATTTGAAACCCATCCCTCTATAATACTGAGAAAAACTCTAATGTAATCTTGATCCCATCGTCTCGTTTCATTGCGATCACTGCTCGCTCTCATCAGCCTATACCAGCCGACATCACAACCATCATATGAGAGGTAAATCACGGTAGCCCAGCACCAGGACTATTGGGCCGGCCCGTACTCGGTGCCCACCAGGAGCCTGCACAGCCACTTGGCCCGAAGACCAAGCTTTTGGCAGGACATCCCACATGGTGGCTGCTGAGCCTCGAACCGTGGATTCCTCCAAGAGAACCCAACTCCCAACCACTGTAGTACACCCGCGGGTGTGTCTCGTTTCATTCAAAATTTGTTCATGCATGCGAATATGCGTAAATTCGGTGGCAGTTTAATTACTTCGTATAGGACAAAAGCAGGTAAAATATTTTAGTTGTAATATTAATAATTTATTATACAGCGTATAATTATAAAGTTTATAATTCGATTAACACAATTCAAAAATTTTATTTTTATTTCTTCTAATTTGCACTTTATACCTTGATATTTGCATGTTTTATGGAAAATCGTCTTTCAAGAAAGAAACTCTATAACGAATGCATACTGCCGTAAAGGTAAAAAATATTAATGGTGCTTTTCTGTTTTATTAAGGAAATCAAGTGAGTATAATATTTAAACGAAATTAACTTCTATCTTTGCACGCAATGCTGCCACATAGAAACAAATTTTGAACCACTTTCACATAACTGTAATGGGAGAGAGTTGTCTCAAACCTAAATTCTGGAAACGAAAACGTACAAATGTGATAATTCCCGTTTGTGTATATTATCATCTTTTTAATATTGTCACACCCCTTTTTTTTTTTTTAAAGAAAAACCACATGTGATGGTGGGGGGTTAGGCAGACCCCTACCAGTTTATTAATTGAAGAAAAGGTACAAACAAAGAGGGGGGCTTAATGCCTGACCTCGGAGGATTCATCTGATGACTCTTTAACTAAACAAAATACATGCCTGTAGCTAACCTAAAGGTCATCAGGAATCAGCTTGAGAACTAAGATACATCATGTCTAAACTTAACCTGCTCTAACATAAGGAGTGCCCGTTGCATCAAGCTTAACTTGCCCAGCCACTGTAGGAGGCAGATCTGCATAATCAAATATGATACTAACCTGATTTCGGCTGGCTATCTTCGCCAAAGTATCTGCCGCTCCGTTTGCTTCTCGGTAGATATGATGAAGAATGTAGTTCTTTCCTTTGAGTAGTTCCCAGATCTTCCTTACCGTGGTCAGAAGCGGCCATGGAATTTTGAACTGGTGTCGGAGCATGCAAAGAAGTATTCTTGAGTCCGTTTCTATGTCAGCACTTGATATGCCTGTGTCCCGTAAGAGGTGGATACCATGTAACAGGGCCAAAGCTTCAACCTGCAAGATAGATTCCGCAGAAACAGATTTTGAAATAGCTGCAATTACATGACCACGATGGTCCCTGATTATGCAACCAACTCCCGCAACCCCGTTGCTAAGATAAGAGCCGTCTGTATTCAGTTTATAGGTTGAGGGCAGTAGCCATTTAAAAATTCTGGGTGGCTTGTGCTGAGGAGATTTCTGGCTAGACAAAAGGGGTATGTGTGACAGTATCCACTTGAATTCAAGTTTAAAGGCCAGAAAGATATCATTGAAATGGTAAAGGATACGCCTGAAGATGGACATAACATCCGGTTGTATACCCTCAAAATTGTAAGAACATCTGGCACACCACAGATGCCAGTTGACTACACATGGAAGAATACGTACTAATTTTGTAAGAGGTCCATCATGAGGCTGAGCATTCCAGTAGAAAAAAACTCTGTCCCAAAGGAGTTGAAAACCGTTATTTGGCATATTGAAAGTTGAGTTCACCAGTTTCCAAAGATGCTTTACCTTCACACAGGAATTGAAAAAGTGATGTATGGATTCTGATTTACATAAACAAAGGCAGCATCTTGACGGTAGATGAAAATTAAAATCCACGAGGACATCCGGGAGGGCTATCAACCTATTGAGGAGTTTCCAGTTGAAAAGGCTGATTTTTCTTGGTAAGAGGTTTGACCAGAGATGTGTGAAGGAGGGGATCTTAGTTCTCTTTGCTCTGATTAGCTCGTAGGCAGATTTAACTGTGAATTCCCCTGATTGGGTTGGTTTCCAGATGAGAGAATCGGCATAGCCAGGAGATATGTGATAATCAAGTTCCAGAAGCTGGAACATGTGTTCAGGTATTGAGTTTTTAATCTGAGATGAAAGAGTGCCTCTGTTTTTTAAGAATTCAGCTACTGTGAGGGTTTGGAGAGGAAATTCCTGAGGGTTAATCAGATGGTCCGTAAGGGGGCCCATGGTTGTCCAATTAGAGTGCCAGAAAGAGATAGAACCATCTCCCAGTATTACTTTTGTATTATCTACTGCAATTTGATTAACAGCTTTGATCATTTTCCAGGTTTTGGAATTTTTTTGGTTATCACTCATGGACCACATTACTGTAGCCCATAGTGATTTCCCTCTCTGCAGCTTCCACCAGAGTTTGAGTGAAAAGGATTCAGTTAGAGTGGACAAGTTCTTAAAGTTGAGTCCATTTTCCAAAAAGGGGAAGCATAGTTTAGTGTAAGATCTCCAGATTCTGTGTTTATTTGTTTTGTCTAAATTATTATTCCAGAAAAACTTGGCAAGTGTCTTATGAGTCAGGTTAATGATGTGTGAGGTTGGCTTCAAAACTGTTAGGAGATGTATAGGCATTGAGGCCAGCACATGCCTAATTAGTGTTGCCCTTCCTGCCGGAGATAATAGTTTATTGTTCCAGTGGTTAATTTTGTTCTGAACTGAGAGGAGCATGTTATGGAAGTATGCGTTTTTGGTTCTACCTGTGAAAATGGGGCTTCCTAGGTATTTAAAAGGGGTAGACCCTTCTAGCATTTTAGTTTCCCCTTTGATTAAATTGATGATTCTGTGTGGAGTGCGTTTTGATATGAAGAAGGCTGATTTTTCGAAATTAACTTTCTGACCGGAGGCCATTTCGTATGATTTCAGAAACTTGATTATGGTTTGAAGACCCTGCTTAGTGTATTTCATAAAAATTGCTGTGTCGTCAGCATAGGAGAGGTGTGTGCAGGATTTCATTCCTCTGGGTAGTTGGTACGGGTGAATATTACCAAACTGGTAGAGAAAGTTCAGGTTGTGGGAGAATACTTCGGCCATCAATTGTCACACCCTTATTTATATTGCCTTTTATCTAAAAGTAATACACCTTATGGTGTACTACCAAAGGAAAAGAGAGGGTTATTACTTTCACTTATACACGATTTGGTTCAAAAGAATGCTAGCTGTTAGCAGTGAACAATTTCATCACTTAGTTTAACTCTCTTAATTTTTTTTTTGATATCTACATTAGTACCATAATGTTTATAAATTATGTATAAACATCTTTAGTAAATCAGTTGCGAATTGTTGATTGTTATACAGAAATCTTAAAGCCAACTTGAAAAGCTTGTGTCACTAGATCTAGTGACATGTGGTGAGGCATGTAATTTAGAAAATTACCGCACATAACTACGAACCATGGTGTCGGGGATTTGAATCTCTTGTTGTGCGAAATGGAGAAAGAACAGAAATATGAACGAAAATAACAAGACACAAGATTTGCGTGGTTCACCAAATTTTGGCTACATCCACGGGAGACGGATTCACTATATCAGAATTAATGTTTACAGAGAGAAGAGAGACACTTTATATGCTGTCTCCACTAAACCCTAACAAACTGGGCCAAAACACAATTCGGCCCAAATCAACAGCAGTCCAATAAAGAGACAAGCTATACCGTCGGACCGGGGGCGACTCCGCCCCCTGGACCCCCCGACTCGCTGACCGGGCAGCAAGACCCCCGTACCAACCTGTCGAAGCGGCTAATACATATTCAAGGCATACTAACATCTCTCCTCACCCTTAACCGGCACATGAGAAGTACCTTACCTTAGTAAACCAAAAGTTAAAAGTTATCAAACTTAATCAACGATCTTTTGTGGAAAATGAAATGACTTTTCTTTTAGTTTCGTGCTTTTCAACTGTGTAAACCTATTTGACAAGAAAAAACAGTTAAGGAGAAAATCAGTTATAAATTGATTGCAAAACACCACCCTTTAATTTAGTGGCCATAAGTTAGTTTTATGTACTTTCCCATTATTTTTATTCGCTAACTTTACCGCATGTCAAGATTTAATTGGGCCCTCATCCCCACATACTCAATTCTCCCGCATAAAATAAACAGAAAAATGATGAGAATTAACCGGAGAAGTTCGATCTAAGGGGTATTTTGGCCAACTTATCAAACTTCTTACTCCAACATTATAAAATGAGGCATGTATCTTATCCTACATCATGCCAATTCATATCTTCACGCTCCAAACAATGAAGAATCCTTCTGCAACAGCCAACTGGTCGATCTTCATCTCTTCACTGACCGTTCTCGCGATTCTCATGACCGGTTCGTACCATCCCCTCACTATTTTACACACATTTTTGTTTCAATAACCCCCCATTTCCGTTGATTCTTGTTCAGGATCGACGTTGTCGCGAGAAGTGATGGGAGAAGAAGAAGGACCCATATGCAAAGTTGCGGAGCATTGCTTTCAGTGGTGCAGTGGCTGCATAGTCTGTTGGTGCGCCAATAATGTGTGTAAGCGCCAATGCGAAGAGAACCAAATGATCAACCGGAAAATCTCTCTTTAGAACCATGTGTATTTGTGATTCTATATGCATGTATGCAGAAACTGAACTGCGATATGGTAGTATGAACAATGAATTGGTTGTTCATCGAGTCAAATGATTTTTGTTTTGTCTCATATTGGTGGATGAAGAAAAAAAAGAGTGGAGTGAAGATATGAAAAGAAAGGAGATAGGTTAGAATAACATACTTAACTGGACGGGGTCAAGATGGCTCGAGGTCTCACCTGGCCGACCCTAAGATTTTGATTGCATGAAGAAAACTATGAAAAGAGGGACCTTGCATACAATCAAAATATACATACCAATATAACCCTATCTACTTGATTAAGTACCACTATAACCCTCAGTTAATTTTTAGCGTAAAAATAATTCCAACTAGTTGATAAAGTGTCAGTATAATCTTCAGACCCCATTCTCACTGTTGATCGGCATTGATAACACATAAAATGACTAAAATGCCCCTAGATCTAAAACTTAAATGTTATGACAGTTTTGCCCTCAGACCACCACCACCCCCGCCCCCCCCTCCACCCGGCCACCACCACCACCCTCACCGCGTCACCACAACCATCCCCGCATCGCCACCACAACAATCATACTTTTATAATCAAACTGAAAAAAGTCCCATATACCGAAGTAAAAGAAAAATTGTGCCCCCCTCCATTTTGGTTGTTTTTTTTTAACAATGAGGTCCCTTTATAATTATTTATTTGGGGGTTTGAGTCAAACATTTCATCTACCTCCATATCGAGCCGACTCTAGGCCTAGGATCATGACCTCCATTACACTTTAGAGGGGTGCCTTCCTACAGTCATCCCAAGTCGGTGAGCCAACTTCATAGTTTGTGCGTGCGGTCTTGCCCATTATTTCTAATTCTAAATGTTTTTCTCATGAAATACTATAAAAAAAGACCTTTTATTTCAATATTTTTACTATGGTTATTTGATTTTTAGCCACTAATCAAGTTAGAATGTTCTTTTACCCTAATTTTTTTGAAAAAGAAGTAAAAGATATAAATTTTTTTATCTCGGTTAAAAGATGCAGTAATAGGTATGTAATGTACCTGGATTATGGTTTAACCGAGGTAAAAAGTCGAGAAAAATTAAAATAAATAATATGACTGACGAGTATGTTACGTTGGTTGTTTTGTTATACTCATGGTTTGTGCTTCAATCATGATGACCATGTCGCACGTGTCATCAGTTTGATTGACAACAAAATAAATGAGAATTCGATGTCGGTTTTCTCTTTAAAATATTAGTTTTAAAAATCAATCATTTCATAGAGTTTGATCTAATATTGTAGAATAATTGAAATATCCATTTTAAAATTATTTTTTTTAAAAAATTCGATATGAAACAAAATAAATTATCCAAGCAGCCAAACTAATCCAAATCACCATATCATCTAAAATAAGATCATCCAAACTAAAATTTCAAATAAATATTATTATTCAATTGTACTCTCACAAAAAACAATTTTATACGCCTAAGAGTGTCATTAATGATGAGAACCTTGAACACGATACAAGCGTCGATTGCTTCCCATAGTTCAAAGAAACAGGCATTGCCACACGTCTGATTGTTGTTCTGCTGAAATTTTCTCCATCCGTTCAAAATTGAGGTTCCTACCAAGGCCTTCGAAACTGTCGATCATTGCCGAATTTTCCCCATCATACACAGGTTTTTGGCAAACCTCAGTCTCCATTTTAAACTCTAATTTTAGTCAAACCTCAAACCAACCCACAACCAAACTTTGAAGGCCATAGTGCAAGACTTTTACATAAACTCACTATGTTTTATCCTTGCACGAAATATTACCAATTATCATAGAAACAAATTGTCACTTTCACATAGTTGTGGTGGGAGAGTTGTCTCAAACCTAAACAAGTTGCCTGAAATTCCGGAAAAGAAAACGCACAAATGTGATGCATTGCCGCAATGTAACTCCAACTCTAGCGTTGTCGTCTGAGATTTTCCTGCGTCGAAATAAATTTTTTAGCCATTTTCTAAAAAATATTCTGACCTAAAATGTATTAAATGGAACTTATTTGTGTGAAGATTGAAGATTAATGTTTGAAGATAAGATTGAAGATAAGATTGAAGATAAGATTGAAGATTAATGTTTGAAGATTAATACCATAAATTGAAGATTTAGGGGTCGTTTGGTTCATGTGGGAATTCAATTCTAGGGTAATTTGTATTTCATGGGAAGTTGTTTCCGTGATCAAATTTCTAGGATATACACAAATCGTGTTTGGTTGCACATGCGGATTCTGTATTTCCTATGAATTAATTTTCTGCATGTTGTTTGGTTGACTTCATTTGTTTCTTTGGAATCTAACGATTTTGTAACTACTTTTTTCAAAAAATTCAAATTAACTCCAACACAACATTCACTTATCATAATTTTCAAACATTCATGACAAAATAAATTTGAGCTTAATCATAACTCACTCGAATCTGGAAAAAAAAACTTATTGCTGTCTTAAATAAAATTCAAAAATAAATCGAATTCAATAACAATTACCTATTCCACTCAAAGTCTAAAAAACAAAAAAACATATAAAAATTTAAACACATCATCCTTTCCCTATTAATCTGAAAGTAACATACCCTGAACATAAGTGTATTTATAGTTTTCGGGGAGACTGAAGAAGAAATCAACTTCCAGGGGATTAAGAGCAATCTTCTTTGAAACAGTAATAACTTCAGTAGGGGTTAATCCTCCAATTTTCATAACCTCGGAAGTCACTTTCAGCCGCCTCTCTGTAGAATCAGACTCGTGTTGAAAACAATTAGCAAGTCGTCCAATGTGTCCACTTGCTATTTCCATAACATCATTCATTTTTTCAAGTTTGGTAGAAAACTCTTTCAAAGCTTCAATAGTTTCTGTCCTTGCCTTCTTCGTTCGTACAGTGGGAGGTGTTACAGAAGCCTGGGGTTCAATGGGATTCATAGTAGGATTTGCACCAATCTCTTCGACATGGATGTCTTGTTCTTCTTCAGCCCTCCCTTCATCATTCTCATTGTCTATCACATCAAACACATTCATCGATTCATTCCCCACGACTCTATCTTTGCCAAATATTTTTCCCAATTCTTCAAAATACGGAAAAGATTAATTTCTCAATCCGGCAGCATTCTTATGACTCTGTAATATGAACCATTAAACAATAAAACATGAAATTATATAAAATATATCAAATTAATTATTGGCATAAAAATTGAAATAACAAAATGAAATATCATAAAATAATTCAAAAAGTATTTCAAATATTACCTTAATCCATTCATCCCAGACTGATTGAGGACATGTAACAAACTTTTCCTCGTCATTCCATCCAAATCCACTTGCACTTGGGCTAAGCATCTCAGCTATTGCGTCGTATTGCTTTCGTAGGGTCTTCACTCTTGACTCAGTATGAGGCTTAGCTTTTCTATCACTCTCAGGCATTCTTTGTTTGAAGAGTGCTTCTAATTTTACAAAAGCACCATTTTTAAATTTGCCATTGTCTGCTTTCCAACCTCCAAGATCTATAAGATCATTCAAAGCGTTAACAAGGGCGCGGTCCTCTATATTTGACCATCGAGACATATTTCCAACTGAATTGCTTCCAGTAGCACCTTGTTTTGGAGTATCTTGAGCAGATGATTGACCCATATCTACACAATAAAAGTAAAGCATAGAAAGTATATTGCATTATAAAAAAGACAGTAGCATTACAAAATATACCACAGATTTTTGTTAAGAATAAATATGAAACATGTAACCGACAAGTATTTGTAAGCCAAAATTACAGTTAAATAAGTTACAATTTAATCAAATAAATTAACAATGTAAAAAATAAATACAATCTTGTCTACTACGATCTGGTTTCTATCCATGATGCATACATTTCATCTGCTAACTCACGTCTAAAGTTATTCCACATTGTACTAGTTTCCATAATCGAAATATTATTTTCATCACTATCTCCCGTTGTGACATCACCGACCAAATGCTCCATAGGATCAACATCCTGAATCTAACCTTGTCTTTATCCCCAACACGAACGTTAATATGAGTTCCATCCAAAGCACCTAAGCAATTCTACCACAAAACAAAATTTATCATATATCGGTCACTCTATAATTTTATTATTATAATTAGAAAAAAATAAATATATACCTTAAACCATCTCCATCTGTCATCCTGACAATTTTCTGCAATGGGTACTGGTTCTTTTAACATAATGGGGTGACATCTAAGGATAGAACTTAGGACTAAATTGAAATGTCTTGACACAGTCTCTCCGCTCCTTCTAAAATACAATTGCGTTGTTCTGTTTTTTATATCATGTGACAGGGTGAAAAAAAACAAAGCAACCATCTCTTCTAGACTGGTATTTCTATTACCTTGCAGCTTACCAACATCTCTTAACATCTCACACAATTTATTAAAACATCTCCGATCCATCCTAAGATTATCCACACATGCTACATCACTCCACTGAATCATAGCCTTAAGATTAAAAATTCTAGCATAATATCTGTCTTCCGATGACTCATCAAATTTATAAGAGATGGCTTTTGGAATTTTAATGTTCATGGTAGCTAGATGGTGGGTGATTTAAATCATCATTTTCATAACCTGATTCAACATTTGCCAATACATTGCCATACATGTTGCTGCAATCTTCTTACGTTGAATTAGTGTCATACGAGCCATAACTGTATAACATTTACAAAATTTGGTAACAAATTAATTGAAATCAACCCAACATTACTCGAATATATTTTAATCTAACAATCAAGAATATAAAAATCATAGAAATTCACAATCAAAAACATTATATAATTTGGGTGTATAAATTAATTTTTTTCATATACAATCAATAAAACATATAAATTAAAATAATGACAAACCTCAAATTTTTGGTGGTGATGTGTTGGTGGATGTCGAACAGCTGCAGAACCTACAAATAGATAGGCCAAAACGAGTTGCGATTATCAAACAGTTGGTGATAATAGATGGAGTATGGAATTCAAACTCTTTTAATACGTCAATATTTTATGACGAACCTGTAATGGACAGACAAAAGAGTTTGGCGGAGATGGAAGTGCTGGTGCGAATGAAAATTTGGGTGGATTAAAAGTCTTTTATAGACACAAATGGGTATGCGAGAAGACGATGAAGTAGAAGGAAATGAAAAATTGCCGCGTGAAGGAGGGAAACCATAACGTTTTACGCGCCATAGTTAGGATAAAAGTGTAATATCACACAAAAGCATCGCAGAATTGCATTCGACCGAGGAGGTACTCGGTAACATATTTCCCACGTTATGTGGGAAATTAAATTTCCTCCGAATTACAACTTCCCATGTATTTACTACTTTCCGTCAACCAAACAGTTCTACCAATCCTAAAATACGCAGAATTTATAATCACCGTGTATGGTACGCATATCAAACGACCTCTTAGATTAATGTTTATCTCTTGTGTAGTAGGTCCTTACTTGTATCTATTTATAGCATTGTAAATTCTAATGAAAATCATCTTTGGAATTCCCTCCTTCATGGTATCAGAGCCATTTTTCCTCCCCTCTCTCCCTTCCTCTTGCCGCCGCACAAGCCTTTGCAAACCCTAGGCTTGCCGCAAGTCTTCTCCTTCTCTTCATCTCTTGCAATTTTTTGCTTCAGTCATGGCTACAGACAAATTATCCTTGAATACTATGATTCACCTTCTCACCACCAAGCTTTCTGCTGCCACCTATCTTCAATGGAAAAGACAGGTACAACATGTTCTTCATCCGCAAGGTTTGTACGGACATTTTGATGGATCCTCCGTTGTCCTCCGATTTCGGTGCCATCGCCGACCTCCTCCTCCACTGCCATTCCTGATGATTCTTCAACCAAGGTGCAAGAAGATGCGGACGCTGCTGCCAAGGCTTCCCATGATGCTTGGGTCTCCGAGGATCAACGCATTTGCAGTCTTCTCTATTCCTCTCTGTCGTCGGAAGCGATGAATGAAGTCTCCCACTGTGAAACTGCCAAGGAAATGTGGGATGCTTTCGCCACAGCCAATCAACACCGCAGCAGGACCTCGGTGTTTAGTCTTCGCCAACAAGCCGGACTTCTCCGCAAAACGGGTACCGTACATGAGTTACACCTTAGTTTTATGTCGATTTTTGAGCAATTATCTGTTATGGGCAGCCCCGCTGCCAATGATGAAAAGCTTTTATGGTTTTTACGGCTTTAGGCCATGAATATAAGGATTTTAGTGGGTCTTTGGTTAATCGTGATCCAATTCCGGAATATGTTGAAGTTGTGAATTTAGCTAAGGGACATGAGTCGTTTTTGAAAACTTTGGATAGTATGAAGGGGCTTTCTGTTCAGGGACAGACCAGTACTGGTCCTGTTGCGTTCCTGGATTCGTCGCAGCAGCAGGATGGTGGCGCGTGTGATCACGCGCCGGGAGGTGGAGTGCGTGGTGGCGGCGCGTGGCGCCCACGCGCGGCCAATCCGGGGCGGTTTGGCGGCCGCCGCTCTGGTCGTGGTTCCTGGAGGTATTCTGGTCGAGGTTTTGGGTCCAGATCTCCTGCTGGTCTATCCAATATACAATGTTACACTTGTGGTGGTTTAGGTCACATTTCGGCACAATGTCCATCATCGACTCCTCGTTCAATGGTTCAGGCACATGTTGCTCAGCAATATCAGCCATATGCTCCCTCCTATGCTACTCAGCAAGTTCAGCCAACTCTTCCTTTTGAGCCGTATTTTGTTGCTTCAGACTGGTATATTGATTCGGGCGCCACAAATCATCTGAGCTCCTCCGCCTCGAATCTTTCGAGCATCACTCCATACCATGGTAATACTCTAGTTTCTGTTGGCAATGGAGCTTCTTTATCTATTACTGCTGTTGGTGATGCTCAAATTTCTTCAAAATTGCGTTTATCTGATGTGTTGCTTGTGCCTGCTATTACTAAAAATCTTTTGTCGATAAGTAAGATTACTAGAGATTTGGGGGTTCTTGTTATATTTGATGACAAGTCTTTTACTATTCAGCACAAAATAACCAAGGCAATTCTGGGGCGCGGACACAGTGAAGATGGGTTGTATGTGCTGGATCGTGGTGAAGAAGCCCTTCTTTCGTTTGTTAGGCAGAATAATAACCAAGCATCTTATGAAACTTGGCATACTCGGTTAGGACATGTGTCGTCTAGTATTGTTTCTCTACTGCATAAGAATGGTTTTTTGACTCATACTTCAGTTTTGCCAAAACCCAGTATTTGTGAGCCCTGTCTTATGGCTAAAGGACAAAAGTTAACTTTTTCTGATAATCCCAAACGTGCTGATTGTGTGCTTGATCTTATTCACTGTGATTTATGGGGACCATCTCCCGTACTATCTGGGAATGGGTTTTCTTACTATGCCGTCTTTGTGGATGACCATTCTCGATTTTCGTGGCTTTACCCCCTTCGTCGGAAATCAGATTTCGTTAACATTTTTTTCCAATTTGAGGCGCTGGTTGAGAATCAGTTTCCTTCCAGGATTAAGGTGTTTTAGAGTGATGGTGGTTCTAAATTTTTGAACTCTCGTTTGCAGTCTCATTTTGGTATCCGTGGCATTCATCATCAGGTTTCTTGTCCCTATACACTTGAACAGAATGGTCGTGCAGAGAGGAAGCATCGTCATATTACTGAGATGGGGCTTTCTATGCTTTTTCACTCCCACATGCCTCTATCCTATTGGGACGATGCCTTTGCTGTTGCAGTATATACTATCAATCGTCTTCCAACTCCTGTGCTGAATGATATATCCCCCTTTGAGGTGTTGTTCGGTCGTCCTCCGATATACTCGAATTTTCATACCTTTGGATGTCGAGTTTTCCCTTATGTTCGCCCGACTGCTGCCCACAAGCTTGCTCCCCGTAGTCTTCCTTGTGTCTTTCTCGGATATAGTGCCCATTATAAGGGATTTTGATGTCTTGATACGGATACTGGCCGCATCTATATGACCAGGCATGCTCGTTTTGATGAGACCTGTTTTCCTTTTTCCACTTCAGCCTATGAAGCCTTGTTCACGTCTCTGGATGTTGCCGCATTCATTGACCCTGATCTACCTTCTGCTGTCGACGATGCTGTTCCACCTGTTGACTCTCTGGCTTGCTCTATGTGTTCTGATTCAGTTTCTCCATCAGTCATAGTGCCGTTACCTATTTCTACAGTCTCCACTGAGGATTCTCCCACTGCCAGTTCCAGTGTATCTCCGAGTTCTTCCACCTCATCGTCTGATCGGTCACTGTCCTCCTCAGATAGTATTCCCTCTCCATCACCTCCTGCTATTTCCATCCATCCTATGACTACCCGCACCCGAGATGGCACACGGGTTGTTCGTAATCTGGGTCCAGAGTTTGAGGTCTATGGTCTTGTTGCTCAGTTGCTGGCTCAGAAAGAACCGCGTACTTTTCGCACTGCTTCTCAAGATTCAAAATGGGTCTCCGCTATGGACGAGGAGATGACTGCCCTTCGTCAGCAGCACACGTGGGATTTAGTTCCGTGTCCTCCCGGTGTCAACATTGTTGGCTCCAAATGGGTGTATCGACTGAAGTATCGTCAGGATGGTTCCCTGGATCGCTAAAGGCTCACTTAGTAGCTCAGGGCTTCTCTCAGATTCCGGGTTTTGACTTTGATCACACATTCAGTCCTGTGATCAAAGCTAGCACTGTACGCACTGTGCTTGCCATTGCCACTATGAAGAGATGGCCGTTACATCAGCTGGATGTTAAGAATGCCTTTCTCAATGGCGTTCTAGATGCTCCCGTCTATATGGCTCAACCTGCTGGCTATCAGGATTCTGCTCATCCTGATTATGTCTGTCGTCCGCGGAAGGCGATTTATGGTCTCAAACAGGCACCCCGTGCCTGGTTTGAGTGATTCAGTGCTTTTGTTCGGAGTCTTGGTTTTGTCGGCAGCCTATCAGACCCATCGCTGTTTGTATTCTCTCGTGGCCCCGTGGTTCTTTACCTGTTGGTCTACGTTGATGACATCATCCTGACTGGGAATGATGTTCCTGCCATTCAACAGTTTATTGCTCGTGTTGATCGTGAGTTCTCGGTTAAGGATCTTGGGGCTCTTAGCTACTTTCTTGGCCTTGAAATTACTCCTACTTCCACTGGTGTATTCTTGGGACAGACCAAGTATGCTCAGGATATTCTTCACAGGGCAGGGATGGCTGATGCCACTCCAGTTTCCACTCTTTTTTTGCCATTATCTCAGCTCCATAGTAGTACCAGTGCTCCGTTTCACAATCCAAAGCTGTTCCGTTCGCTGGTTGTGCTCTTCAGTATCTTACCATTACCAGGCCTAACTTGTCTTTTGCAGTCAATTCAGTGAGTCAATTTCTTCAGGACCCTCGGGATGATCATTTTTCAGCTGTTACTCAGATTCTGCGCTATGTTCGTGGAACGCTTCATTGCGGTCTGAATTTTTCGGGGGATGGCATCTCTGAGATTGTTGCTTATTCTGATGCAGACTGGGCCCGTTGTTTAGAGACTCGTCGCTCTACTTATGGCTATGCTGTATTTCTTGGTGGTAATCTTGTTTCCTGGAGTACCAAGAAGCAGCCTACTGTCTCCCGATCTAGTTCTGAATCCGAGTATCGGGCTTTGGCCAACACGGCGTCGGAAGTTGTCTGGCTTCTCCATCTTCTTCGGGATCTTCAGTTTCCACTTCAGGGTCCGCCTCAACTTCTTTGTGACAATAAAAGTGCCATTTTCCTTGCTGAGAATCCTATCGCTCACAAGCGGCTAAACATATTGACATTGACTATCACTTTGTGCGGGAACTGGTGGCTAGTCATAAGCTTCGTGTTAGTCATGTCCCGTCCTCTCTACAGGTGGCTGACATTTTCACGAAAGGACTAAATCGGGCTCTATTTGAATTCTTTAGATCTAAGCTTCGCGTTTTGGTTAACCCGATGCTTCGCTTGAGGGGGGGGGGTTGTGAAGATTGAAGATAAGATTGAAGATTAATGTTTGAAGATTAATGTTTGAAGATAAGATTGAAGATTAATGTTTGAAGATAAGATTGAAGATAAGATTGAAGATTAATGTTTGAAGATTAATACCATAAATTGAAGATTTAGATTAATGTTTATCTCTTGTATAGTAGGTCCTTACTTATATCTATTTATAGCATTGTAAATTCTAATGAAAATCTTCTTGGGAATTCCCTCCTTCAATTTGAAAATAAGTTTAGTGAATAGATTATATAGAGTTAAATGAAATTTTATCCAAGACGAATAATACCAAACTGATCTGGACTGAAAAATACTAAACTACGACCCTATTTTCTAGAGTTTATTTGCACTCAATTCCTTTCAGTTTAAGTCAGTTCAGTTCAGTTTAGTGAAAATTTAGTCTGGTGGAGTTTAGCCTTATTTAGTTATATTGTTACTATTTTCAACACATTTTAGTTCAGTTCAAATCAGTTCAGCTTAAATCAGTTCAAATAATTTCGGTTCAAATTAATTCAGTTCAATTCATATCAGTTCACATAAGCTCTAGAGAGTAGGACATCGGTACAATGGGGTCTAAATCGTTACTAACTGATAAGAGTTATATAAAATGTATAAAAAATTATAATACAACATACACTAGCTTTTCAAGTTGGCAAAAATTGTATACTCCCCTGTCTCAGTCTATTCCCCATAGAATCCTTTTTAGTAAAAAATTGCTAAATTTTGGCCACATATTTGAATAGGTACATGAACAAGAATTTTATCGTATGAGATATTGTTAAATTTGTCGCACCATGTAGTTTCAAATCATCAATTTTTTGTGTGTAGTTATTATTTACGGTCAAACATATTTATTGGAGATTATTAAAAGATTCTATGCATGGTAGGGTGGGACAGAGAGAGTAAAATGCTTTTTAAAACCTATTTGACAGGAATAAAAATTATAAACTAAGTAGAAAATCAGTAGTTCTAAATTAATTGAAGACCCCCACCGTTGAGAAAGCCGAAGAAACTTACATTTTCAATTGGCAAATAAAGTACTCCGTATCAAACTTCTTAGTTCTTACTCCAACATTATAAAAAGAGCCATGTATCTTCTCCTACATTATATACCAATTCATTTCTTCTACTTCTAAACAATGAAGTCTTCTCCTGCAAAAGCTAACTGGTTCATCATCACCGCTTCATTAATTCTTGCAATTCTCGTATCAGGTTCGAACCATTCTTCACTATTTTACACACATTTCTGTTTCTTCGAACTGCCATTTTCATCGACTCTCGATCAGGTACGATGTTGTCAAGAGAAGTGATGGGAGCAGAAGTCGAAAAGCTGCCTCTTCCGAGATGCGAAACGAAGCAGGATTGCATTCCGGCTTGCAAAGGCTGCCCGTACTGTATGTGCTACAATACTTGGTGCGTTCGCGGATGCAAAGCGGACCAAAAGATCAACTGGGAAATCCCTGTTTAGCTGGCAGAAATAATTGAAATGTATGCATAATTTGTTTTGAGCTGTGATGTAGCAGTATGAACTTTGAATTAGTTCTACTAAACAAAATATACCCATAACCCACGGTCAAACGGGTTGCGTATCTTTAAACCTGGATGTGTATAGCTAAAATGAGTGTTGGGTTGAATGGGTAACAGATCAAATGAGTATTTAAAAGGTAACAGATCAAACGAGTATTTGAAAATATGGGTAAAGCGGGTTGGATTTGCGGTTAACCGCGAGTTTACCCACA
The DNA here is from genome assembly GCA_037428765.1 of Rubia yunnanensis. NCBI lineage: Eukaryota > Viridiplantae > Streptophyta > Magnoliopsida > Gentianales > Rubiaceae > Rubia > Rubia yunnanensis. The sequence continues at coordinate 72,511,482 of CM075071.1, read as the reverse complement.
TGGGTCGAAACTCGCGCCTTTTTCCATTTGAGTTTGTATATAAACCTCATATGGATTCATATATGGGTTGAAATTCGTTCATTTACTCATGTGTGTTGGTATATATACCTAAACTGTATGTGTCAATATATATGGGTTAAAACCCTCGATTTTACCCATATATGTTGGTATATAAATTCATATTAGTTCATATATGAGTTGAAATATGTGAATTTACCCTTTTAAATTTGTGAGTTTACTCATTTCTTTCACTGAAATTCAAGCACCTACGGTATGGTTAGGAGTGGCAAATGGGTGGACGAGTCGAATATAAATTGGGTAATATGGGTAACTATAAAATATATGTATGACTCATTTTGACTCATTTTATGATGGGTCAAAAAATGGGTTGGATCAAAATGTGTCGGTTTGAATCTCGCGGGTAAAAAATCGTTCAACTCACGAGTAAAAAATGGGTTACCCCGCGAGTTTCAACCCATATATGATCTCATATGGGTTTATATATCAATTCATATGGGTAAAACCAACGAGTTTTTGTTGGGGTGGATGCTGTAATATTACATTCCAAAGGAACAGTAAAATCACGTTTGGATGATTGTGGTCAAAATTTTCTTGGATATCGATATGAGTTGAATTGAACACGCTTAAAGAGTAATTCGACCATATTACAACCTTGTGTTACACGAATTCCCTTCGAGAATAAAACAATCGAGAATCCCTCTTGTTCTAGGCTTGAATCAAGAAAATACCTTTGAGTAACTATGTTTTTGGTTATATATGTCTGGGAAAATTCTTAGTTTCCCGTATCTCTTTTGTGCATGCGTATGCTTCTATATATAGGAAACAAATGTCGTGAAAAGACACAACACTTCATCATTACACACTAAATCTTGTACCTATCAGAATTATAAATTCTGAAATGGTGTAATTTTTCACACAATACAAATACATCTTTCCACATTGCAATACCACATTTAATATCGTCCTTATCCTTTAATCAAAGAGAAGTTCGGCAGTACGCGCCACCACATCAAAGTTATAATAAATTCTGAAATGATAAATCCTTCCACACTAGGACAAAACATGTTAGTCATCAGTATTCAAACTAACACAAGTTTAATATTTATCTTAAAATTGTAAGCTCGTAGATAGTTTATACAAGTGTGCACTCCGCACCACCAAACTTGTTATAATGTTCCGAGCTCATAACTACTCGAATCCAATTATACTTAAATAACCTTGTGTTTCATAAAACACCAACAATGCTCCCCCATTTAAGTATTATCCTTGATTCAGAAAATCCAACAACCAAACCAAACAGGTGCATAAATAAAAATGTCTTGTAGATTGAATTTTCACCTTAGTGAATTACACATTCCAAATATTCGAGAATCGGGGTGTCTATAAAGATTGAACCCTACAACCCATTTGGACACTTGAAGATAATCCACACACAAGTTAAAATACAACTCAAAAGCTTAAAACCGACACTATACAAGCTATATGTCCCTATCCATTCATGAGTGCATACAAAGTCAAGCATGAGCTTATTGAAGCAGCTACACTCACACTTCATATAGGTGAATACCTTTAATCGTACACCTGCAAATGTACTTTGTCAAAGGATCCATTAAAAAGTTGAAACTTCAATCTAACTTTCATGGAGGTCCAAACATATTACCCTATTGCAGTGGGAGTACGATATGCAGTGAAATCTGATGTAGTCATGTCATAATGTGAGGGTCCAGTACAGTGGGAGGTGTTACAGAAGCCCGGGGTTCAATGGGATTCATAGTAGGATTTGCACCAATCTCTTCGACATGGATGTCTTGTTCTTCTTCAGCCCTCCCTTCATCATTCTCATTGTCTATCACATCAAACACATTCATCGATTCATTCCCCACGGCTCTATCTTTGCCAAATATTTTTCCCAATTCTTCAAAATACGGAAAAGATTTATTTCTCAATCCGGCAGCATTCTTATGACTCTGTAATATGAACCATTAAACAATAAAACATGAAATTATATAAAATATATCAAATTAATTATTGGCATAAAAATTGAAATAACAAAATGAAATATCATAAAATAATTCAAAAAGTATTTCAAATATTACCTTAATCCATTCATCCCAGACTGATTGAGGACATGTAACAAACTTTTCCTCGTCATTCCATCCAAATCCACTTGCACTTGGGCTAAGCATCTCAGCTATTGCGTTGTATTGCTTTCGTAGGGTCTTCACTCTTGACTCAATATGAGGCTTAGCTTTTCTATCACTCTCAGGCATTCTTTGTTTGAAGAGTGCTTCTAATTTTACAAAAGCACCATTTTTAAATTGGCCATTGTCTGCTTTCCAACCTCCAAGATCTATAAGATCATTCAAAGCGCTAACAAGGGCACGGTCCTCTATATTTGACCATCGAGACATATTTCTTACTGAATTGCTTCCAGTAGCACCTTGTTTTGGAGTATCTTGAGCAGATGATTGACCCATATCTACACAATAAAAGTAAAGCATAGAAAGTATATTGCATTATAAGAAAGACAGTAGCATTACAAAATATACCACAGATTTTTGTTAAGAATAAATATGAAACATGTAACCGACAAGTATTTGTAAGCCAAAATTACAGTTAAATAAGTCACAATTTAATCAAATAAATTAACAATGTAAAAAATAAATACAATCTTGTCTACTACGATCTGGTTTCTATCCATGATGCATACATTTCATCTGCTAACTCACGTCTAAAGTTATTCCACATTGTACTAGTTTCCATAATCGAAATATTATTTTCATCACTATCTCCCGTTGTGACATCACCGACCAAATGCTCCATAGGATCAACATCCATATATGTTCGAATGAAGTTATGTACTAGAGCACATGCCAATATTATTCTACTCACATCTTTTCGACTATACCAAGTTGTTTTTCTTAGAATACCCCATCTCATTTTCAGCAACCCAAAACATTTCTCTATAACATTTCTTGCTTGGGAATGCTTCATATTAAAATACTCCTCAGCTGACATAGGCTGAGCACCACTCTTCCAAACGCTTAGATGGTATCTTTGACCTCGGAATGGTGTTAAAAATCCCTCACAATTCATATATCCAGCATCGCACAAATAGTAATTTCCTAAAAACAATAACAAATTCCTAATTAATAACTGTTACAAATTAATTTAGTTGCCTAAAATTATTGAAGTTATATTATTTATTACCTTGAGGAACTTTTAATGGATTTTTTCTTGAGAGTGCATCACGCAAAACTCTATTATCATGAGCTGAACCCTCCCATCCAGGCAACACATACGTAAATTTTAGATGTCGAGTGCACGCAGCTAACACATTAGTACTGAGTTCTCCTTTTCTATTCCTGAATCTAACCTTGTCTTTATCCCCAACACGAACGTTAATATGAGTTCCATCCAAAGCACCTAAGCAATTCTACCACAAAATGAAATTTACCATATATCGGTTACTCTATAATTTTATTATTATAATTAGAAAAAAATAAATATATACCTTAAACCATCTCCATCTGTCATCCTGACAATTTTCTGCAATGGGTACTGGTTCTTTTAACATAATGGGGTGACATCTAAGGATAGAACTTAGGACTAATTTGAAATGTCTTGACACAGTCTCTCCGCTCCTTCTAAAATACAATTGCGTTGTTCTGTTTTTTATATCATGTGACAGGGTGAAAAAAAACAAAGCAACCATCTCTTCTAGACTGGTATTTCTATTACCTTGCAGCTTACCAACATCTCTTAACATCTCACACAATTTATTAAAACATCTCCGATCCATCCTAAGATTATCCACACATGCTACATCACTCCACTGAATCATAGCCTTAAGATTAAAAATTCTAGCATAATATCTGTCTTCCGATGACTCATCAAATTTATAAGAGATGGCTTTTGGAATTTTAATGTTCATGGTAGCTAGATGGTGGGTGATTTCAATCATCATTTTCATAACCTGATTCAACATTTTCCAATACATTGCCATACATGTTGCTGCAATCTTCTTACGTTGAATTAGTGTCATACGAGCCATAACTGTATAACATTTACAAAATTTGGTAACAAATTAATTGAAATCAACCCAACATTACTCGAATATATTTTAATCTAACAATCAAAAATATAAAAATCATAGAAATTCACAATCAAAAACATTATATAATTTGGGTGTATAAATTAATTTTTTTCATATAAAATCAATAAAACATATAAATTAAAATAATGACAAACCTCAAATTTTTGGTGGTGATGTGTTGGTGGATGTCGAACAGCTGCAGAACCTACAAATAGATAGGCCAAAATGAGTTGCGATTATCAAACAGTTGGTGATAATAGATGGAGTATGGAATTCAAACTCTTTTAATACGTCAATTTTTTATGACGAACCTGTAATGGATAGACAAAAGAGTTTGGCGGAGATGGAAGTGCTGGTGCGAATGAAAATTTGGGTGGATTAAAAGTCTTTTATAGACACAAATGGGTATGCAAGAAGACGATGAAGTAGAAGGAAATGAAAAATTGCCGCGTGAAGGAGGGAAACCATTACGTTTTACGCGCCATAGTTAGGATAAAAGTGTAATATCACACAAAAGCATCGCAAAATTGCATTCGACCGAGGAGGTACTCGGTAACATATTTCCCACGTTATGTGGGAAATTTAATATCCTCCGAATTACAACTTCCCATGTATTTACTACTTTCTGTCAACCAAACAGTTCTACCAATCCTAAAATACGCAGAATTTATAATCACCGTGTATGGTACGCATATCAAACGACCTCTTAGATTAATGTTTATCTCTTGTGTAGTAGGTCCTTACTTGTATCTATTTATAGCATTGTAAATTCTAATGAAAATCATCTTTGGAATTCCCTCCTTCATGGTATCAGAGCCATTTTTCCTCCCCTCTCTCCCTTCCTCTTGCCGCCGCACAAGCCTTTGCAAACCCTAGGCTTGCCGCAAGTCTTCTCCTTCTCTTCATCTCTTGCAATTTTTTGCTTCAGTCATGGCTACAGACAAATTATCCTTGAATACTATGATTCACCTTCTCACCACCAAGCTTTCTGCTGCCACCTATCTTCAATGGAAAAGACAGGTACAACATGTTCTTCATCCGCAAGGTTTGTACGGACATCTTGATGGATCCTCCGTTGTCCTCCGCTTTCGGCGCCATCGCCGACCTCCTCCTCCACTGCCATTCCTGATGATTCTTCAACCAAGGCGCAAGAAGATGCGGACGCTGCTGCCAAGGCTTCCCATGATGCTTGGGTCTCCGAGGATCAACGCATTTGCAGTCTTCTCTATTCCTCTCTGTCGTCGGAAGCGATAAATGAAGTCTCCCACTGTGAAACTGCCAAGGAAATGTGGGATGCTTTCGCCACAGCCAATCAACACCGTAGCAGGACCTCGGTGTTCAGTCTTCGCCAACAAGCCGGACTTCTCCGCAAAACGGGTACCGTACATGAGTTACACCTTAGTTTTATGTCGATTTTTGAGCAATTATCTGTTATGGGCAGCCCCGCTGCCAATGATGAAAAGCTTTTATGGTTTTTACGGCTTTAGGCCATGAATATAAGGATTTTAGTGGGTCTTTGGTTAATCGTGATCCAATTCCGGAATATGTTGAAGTTGTGAATTTAGCTAAGGGACATGAGTCGTTTTTGAAAACTTTGGATAGTATGAAGGGGCTTTCTGTTCAGGGACAGACCAGTACTGGTCCTGTTGCGTTCCTGGATTCGTCGCAGCAGCAGGATGGTGGCGCGTGTGATCACGCGCCGGGAGGTGGAGTGCGTGGTGGCGGCGCGTGGCGCCCACGCGCGGCCAATCCGGGGCGGTTTGGCGGCCGCCGCTCTGGTCGTGGTTCCTGGAGGTATTCTGGTCGAGGTTTTGGGTCCAGATCTCCTGCTGGTCTATCCAATATACAATGTTACACTTGTGGTGGTTTAGGTCACATTTCGGCACAATGTCCATCATCGACTCCTCGTTCAATGGTTCAGGCACATGTTGCTCAGCAATATCAGCCATATGCTCCCTCCTATGCTACTCAGCAAGTTCAGCCAACTCTTCCTTTTTTGAGCCTTATTTTGTTGCTTCAGACTGGTATATTGATTCGGGCGCCACAAATCATCTGAGCTCCTCCGCCTCGAATCTTTCGAGCATCACTCCATACCATGGTAATACTCTAGTTTCTGTTGGCAATGGAGCTTCTTTATCTATTACTGCTGTTGGTGATGCTCAAATTTCTTCAAAATTGCGTTTATCTGATGTGTTGCTTGTGCCTGCTATTACTAAAAATCTTTTGTCGATAAGTAAGATTACTAGAGATTTGGGGGTTCTTGTTATATTTGATGACAAGTCTTTTACTATTCAGCACAAAATAACCAAGGCAATTCTGGGGAGCGGACACAGTGAAGATGGGTTGTATGTGCTGGATCGTGGTGAAGAAGCCCTTCTTTCGTTTGTTAGGCAGAATAATAACCAAGCATCTTATGAAACTTGGCATACTCGGTTAGGACATGTGTCGTCTAGTATTGTTTCTCTACTGCATAAGAATGGTTTTTTGACTCTTACTTCAGTTTTGCCAAAACCCAGTATTTGTGAGCCCTGTCTTATGGCTAAAGGACAAAAGTTATCTTTTTCTGATAATCCCAAACGTGCTGATTGTGTGCTTGATCTTATTCACTGTGATTTATGGGGACCATCTCCCGTACTATCTGGGAATGGGTTTTCTTACTATGCCATCTTTGTGGATGACCATTCTCGATTTTCGTGGCTTTACCCCCTTCGTCGAAAATCAGATTTCGTTAACATTTTTTTCCAATTTGAGGCGCTGGTTGAGAATCAGTTTTCTTCCAGGATTAAGGTGTTTCAGAGTGATGGTGGTTCTGAATTTTTGAACTCTCGTTTGCAGTCTCAATTTGGTATCCGTGGCATTCATCATCAGGTTTCTTGTCCCTATACACTTGAACAGAATGGTCATGCAGAGAGGAAGCATCGTCATATTACTGAGATGGGGCTTTCTATGCTTTTTCACTCCCACATGCCTCTATCCTATTGGGACGATGCCTTTGCTGTTGCAGTATATACTATCAATCGTCTTCCAACTCCTGTGCTGAATGATATATCCCCCTTTGAGGTGTTGTTCGGTCGTCCTCCGATATACTCGAATTTTCATACCTTTGGATGTCGAGTTTTCCCTTATGTTCGCCCGACTGCTGCCCACAAGCTTGCTCCCCGTAGTCTTCCTTGTGTCTTTCTCGGATATAGTGCCCATTATAAGGGATTTTGATGTCTCGATACGGATACTGGCTGCATCTATATGACCAGGCATGCTCGTTTTGATGAGACCTATTTTCCTTTTCCACTTCAGCCTATGAAGTCTTGTTCACGTCTCTGGATGTTGCCGCATTCATTGACCCTGATCTGCCTTCTGCTGTCGACGATGCTGTTCCACCTGTTGACTCTCTGGCTTGCTCTATGTGTTCTGATTCAGTTTCTCCATCAGTCACAGTGCCGTTACCTGTTTCTACAGTCTCCACTGAGGATTCTCCCACTGCCAGTTCCAATGTATCTCCGAGTTCTTCCACCTCATCGTCTGATCGGTCACTGTCCTCCTCAGATAGTATTGCCTCTCCATCACCTCCTGCTATTTCCATCTATCCTATGACTACCCGCACCCGAGATGGCACACGAGTTGTTCGTAATCTGGGTCCAGAGTTTGAGGTCTATGGTCTTGTTGCTTAGTTGCTGGCTCAGAAAGAACCGCGTACTTTTCGCACTGCTTCTCAAGATTCAAAATGGGTCTCCGCTATGGACGAGGAGATGACTGCCCTTCGTCAGCAGCACACGTGGGATTTAGTTCCGTGTCCTCCCGGTGTCAACATTGTTGGCTCCAAATGGGTGTATCGACTGAAGTATCGTCAGGATGGTTCCCTGGATCGCTAAAGGCTCACTTAGTAGCTCAGGGCTTCTCTCAGATTCCGGGTTTTGACTTTGATCACACATTCAGTCCTGTGATCAAAGCTAGCACTGTACGCACTGTGCTTGCCATTTCCACTATGAAGAGATGGCCGTTACATCAGCTGGATGTTAAGAATGCCTTTCTCCATGGCGTTCTAGATGCTCCCGTCTATATGGCTCAACCTGCTGGCTATCAGGATTCTGCTCATCCTGATTATGTCTGTCGTCCGCGGAAGGCGATTTATGGTCTCAAACAGGCACCCCGTGCCTGGTTTGAGTGATTCAGTGCTTTTGTTCGGAGTCTTGGTTTTGTCGGCAGCCTATCAGACCCATCGCTGTTTGTATTCTCTCGTGGCCCCGTGGTTCTTTACCTGTTGGTCTACGTTGATGACATCATCCTGACTGGGAATGATGTTCCTGCCATTCAACAGTTTATTGCTCGTGCTGATCGTGAGTTCTCGGTTAAGGATCTTGGGGCTCTCAGCTACTTTCTTGGCCTTGAAGTTACTCCTACTTCCACTGGTGTATTCTTGGGACAGGCCAAGTATGCTCAGGATATTCTTCACAGGGCAGGGATGGCTGATGCCACTCCAGTTTCCACTCTTTTTTTGCCATTATCTCAGCTCCATAGTAGTACCAGTGCTCCGTTTCACAATCCAAAGCTGTTCCGTTCGCTGGTTGTGCTCTTCAGTATCTTACCATTACCAGGCCTAACTTGTCTTTTGCAGTCAATTCAGTGAGTCAATTTCTTCAGGACCCTCGGGATGATCATTTTTCAGCTGTTACTCGGATTCTGCGCTATGTTCGTGGAACGCTTCATTGCGGTCTGAATTTTTCGGGGGATGGCATCTCTGAGATTATTGCTTATTCTGATGCAGACTGGGCCCGTTATTTAGAGACTCGTCGCTCTACTTATGGCTATGCTGTATTTCTTGGCGGTAATCTTGTTTCTTGGAGTACCAAGAAGCAGCCTACTGTCTCCCGATCCAGTTCTGAATCCGAGTATCGGGCTTTAGCCAACACGGCGTCGGAAGTTGTCTGGCTTCTCCATCTTCTTCGGGATCTTCAGTTTCCACTTCAGGGTCCGCCTCAACTTCTTTGTGACAATAAAAGTGCCATTTTCCTTGCTGAGAATCCTATCGCTCACAAGCGGCTAAACATATTGACATTGACTATCACTTTGTGCGGGAACTGGTGGCTAGTCATAAGCTTCGTGTTAGTCATGTCCCGTCCTCTCTACAGGTGGCTGACATTTTCACGAAAGGACTAAATCGGGCTCTATTTGAATTCTTTAGATCCAAGCTTCGCGTTTTGGTCAACCCGATGCTTCGCTTGAGGGGGGGGGGGGGTTGTGAAGATTGAAGATAAGATTGAAGATTAATGTTTGAAGATAAGATTGAAGATTAATGTTTGAAGATAAGATTGAAGATAAGATTGAAGATAAGATTGAAGATTAATGTTTGAAGATTAATACCATAAATTGAAGATTTAGATTAATGTTTATCTCTTGTAAAGTAGGTCCTTACTTATATCTATTTATAGCATTGTAAATTCTAATGAAAATCATCTTGGGAATTCCCTCTTTCAATTTGAAAATAAGTTTAGTGAATAGATTATATAGAGTTAAATGAAATTTTATCGAAGACGAATAATACCAAACTGATCTGGACTGAAAAATACTAAACTACGACCCTATTTTCTAGAGTTTATTTGCACTCAATTCATTTCAGTTTAAGTCAGTTCAGTTCAGTTCAGTTTAGTGAAAATTTAGTCTGGTGGAGTTTAGCCTTATTTAGTTATATTGTTACTATTTTCAACACATTTTAGTTCAGTTCAAATCAGTTCAGCTTAAATCAGTTCAAATAATTTCGGTTCAAATTAATTCAGTTCAATTCATATCAGTTCACATAAGCTCTAGAGAGTAGGACATCGGTACAATGGGGTCTAAATCGTTACTAACTGATAAGAGTTATATAAAATGTATAAAAAATTATAATACAACATACACTAGCTTTTCAAGTTGGCAAAAATTGTATACTCCCCTGTCTCAGTCTATTCCCCATAGAATCCTTTTTAGTAAAAAATTGCTAAATTTTGGCCACATATTTGAATAGGTACATGAACAAGAATTTTATCGTATGAGATATTGTTAAATTTGTCGCACCATGTAGTTTCAAATCATCAATTTTTTGTGTGTAGTTATTATTTACGGTCAAACATATTTATTGGAGATTATTAAAAGATTCTATGCATGGTAGGGTGGGACAGAGAGAGTAAAATGCTTTTTAAAACCTATTTGACAGGAATAAAAATTATAAACTAAGTAGAAAATCAGTAGTTCTAAATTAATTGAAGACCCCCACCGTTGAGAAAGCCGAAGAAACTTACATTTTCAATTGGCAAATAAAGTACTCCGTATCAAACTTCTTAGTTCTTACTCCAACATTATAAAAAGAGCCATGTATCTTCTCCTACATTATATACCAATTCATTTCTTCTACTTCTAAACAATGAAGTCTTCTCCTGCAAAAGCTAACTGGTTCATCATCACCGCTTCATTAATTCTTGCAATTCTCGTATCAGGTTCGAACCATTCTTCACTATTTTACACACATTTCTGTTTCTTCGAACTGCCATTTTCATCGACTCTCGATCAGGTACGATGTTGTCAAGAGAAGTGATGGGAGCAGAAGTCGAAAAGCTGCCTCTTCCGAGATGCGAAACGAAGCAGGATTGCATTCCGGCTTGCAAAGGCTGCCCGTACTGTATGTGCTACAATACTTGGTGCGTTCGCGGATGCAAAGCGGACCAAAAGATCAACTGGGAAATCCCTGTTTAGCTGGCAGAAATAATTGAAATGTATGCATAATTTGTTTTGAGCTGTGATGTAGCAGTATGAACTTTGAATTAGTTCTACTAAACAAAATATACCCATAACCCACGGTCAAACGGGTTGCGTATCTTTAAACCTGGATGTGTATAGCTAAAATGAGTGTTGGGTTGAATGGGTAACAGATCAAATGAGTATTTAAAAGGTAACAGATCAAACGAGTATTTGAAAATATGGGTAAAGCGGGTTGGATTTGCGGTTAACCGCGAGTTTACCCACATGGGTCGAAACTCGCGCCTTTTTCCATTTGAGTTTGTATATAAACCTCATATGGATTCATATATGGGTTGAAATTCGTTCATTTACTCATGTGTGTTGGTATATATACCTAAACTGTATGTGTCAATATATATGGGTTAAAACCCTCGATTTTACCCATATATGTTGGTATATAAATTCATATTAGTTCATATATGAGTTGAAATATGTGAATTTACCCTTTTAAATTTGTGAGTTTACTCATTTCTTTCACTGAAATTCAAGCACCTACGGTATGGTTAGGAGTGGCAAATGGGTGGACGAGTCGAATATAAATTGGGTAATATGGGTAACTATAAAATATATGTATGACTCATTTTGACTCATTTTATGATGGGTCAAAAAATGGGTTGGATCAAAATGTGTCGGTTTGAATCTCGCGGGTAAAAAATCGTTCAACTCACGAGTAAAAAATGGGTTACCCCGCGAGTTTCAACCCATATATGATCTCATATGGGTTTATATATCAATTCATATGGGTAAAACCAACGAGTTTTTGTTGGGGTGGATGCTGTAATATTACATTCCAAAGGAACAGTAAAATCACGTTTGGATGATTGTGGTCAAAATTTTCTTGGATATCGATATGAGTTGAATTGAACACGCTTAAAGAGTAATTCGACCATATTACAACCTTGTGTTACACGAATTCCCTTCGAGAATAAAACAATCGAGAATCCCTCTTGTTCTAGGCTTGAATCAAGAAAATACCTTTGAGTAACTATGTTTTTGGTTATATATGTCTGGGAAAATTCTTAGTTCCCCGTATCTCTTTTGTGCATGCGTATGCTTCTATATATAGGAAACAAATGTCGTGAAAAGACACAACACTTCATCATTACACACTAAATCTTGTACCTATCAGAATTATAAATTCTGAAATGGTGTAATTTTTCACACAATACAAATACATCTTTCCACATTGCAATACCACATTTAATGTATCGTCCTTATCCTTTCTATCAAAGAGAAGTTGGGCAGTACGCGCCACCACATCAAAGTTATAATAAATTCTGAAATGATAAATCCTTCCACACTAGGACAAAACATGTTAGTCATCAGTATTCAAACTAACACAAGTTTAATATTTATCTTAAAATTGTAAGCTCGTAGATAGTTTATACAAGTGTGCACTCCGCACCACCAAACTTGTTATAATGTTCCGAGCTCATAACTACTCGAATCCAATTATACTTAAATAACCTTGTGTTTCATAAAACACCAACAATGCTCCCCCATTTAAGTATTATCCTTGATTCAGAAAATCCAACAACCAAACCAAACAGGTGCATAAATAAAAATGTCTTGTAGATTGAATTTTCACCTTAGTGAATTACACATTCCAAATATTCGAGAATCGGGGTGTCTATAAAGATTGAACCCTTCAACCCATTTGGACACTTGAAGATAATCCACACACAAGTTAAAATACAACTCAAAAGCTTAAAACCGACACTATACAAGCTATATGTCCCTATCCATTCATGAGTGCATACAAAGTCAAGCATGAGCTTATTGAAGCAGCTACACTCACACTTCATATAGGTGAATATCTTTAATCGTACACCTGCAAATGTACTTTGTCAAAGGATCCATTAAAAAGTTGAAACTTCAATCTAACTTTCATTGAGGTCCAAACATATTACCCTATTGCAGTGGGAGTACGATATGCAGTGAAATTTAATGCAGTCATGTCATAATGTGAGGGTCCAGTACAATGGGAGGTGTTACAGAAGCCTGGGGTTCAATGGGATTCATAGTAGGATTTGCACCAATCTCTTCGACATGGATGTCTTGTTCTTCTTCAGCCCTCCCTTCATCATTCTCATTGTCTATCACATCAAACACATTCATCGATTCATTCCCCACGGCTCTATCTTTGCCAAATATTTTTCCCAATTCTTCAAAATACGGAAAAGATTTATTTCTCAATCCGGCAGCATTCTTATGACTCTGTAATATGAACCATTAAACAATAAAACATGAAATTATATAAAAATATATCAAATTAATTATTGGCATAAAAATTGAAATAACAAAATGAAATATCATAAAATAATTCAAAAAGTATTTCAAATATTACCTTAATCCATTCCTCCCAGACTGATTGAGGACATGTAACAAACTTTTCCTCGTCATTCCATCCAAATCCACTTGCACTTGGGCTAAGCATCTCAGCTATTGCGTCGTATTGCTTTCGTAGGGTCTTCACTCTTGACTCAATATGAGGCTTAGCTTTTCTATCACTCTCAGGCATTCTTTGTTTGAAGAGTGCTTCTAATTTTACAAAAGCACCATTTTTAAATTGGCCATTGTCTGCTTTCCAACCTCCAAGATCTATAAGATCATTCAAAGCGCTAACAAGGGCGCGGTCCTCTATATTTGACCATCGAGACATATTTCTAACTGAATTGCTTCCAGTAGCACCTTGTTTTGGAGTATCTTGAGCAGATGATTGACCCATATCTACACAATAAAAGTAAAGCATAGAAAGTATATTGCATTATAAAAAAGACAGTAGCATTACAAAATATACCACAGATTTTTGTTAAGAATAAATATGAAACATGTAACCGACAAGTATTTGTAAGCCAAAATTACAGTTAAATAAGTCACAATTTAATCAAATAAATTAACAATGTAAAAAATAAATACAATCTTGTCTACTACGATCTGGTTTCTATCCATGATGCATACATTTCATCTGCTAACTCACGTCTAAAGTTATTCCACATTGTACTAGTTTCCATAATCGAAATATTATTTTCATCACTATCTCCCGTTGTGACATCACCGACCAAATGCTCCATAGGATCAACATCCATATATGTTCGAATGAAGTTATGTACTAGAGCACATGCCAATATTATTCTACTCACATCTTTTCGACTATACCAAGTTGTTTTTCTTAGAATACCCCATCTCATTTTCAGCAACCCAAAACATCTCTCTATAACATTTCTTGCTTGGGAATGCTTCATATTAAAATACTCCTCAGCTGACATAGGCTGAGCACCACTCTTCCAAACGCTTAGATGGTATCTTTGACCTCGGAATGGTGTTAAAAATCCCTCACAATTCATATATCCAGCATCGCACAAATAGTAATTTCCTAAAAACAATAACAAATTCCTAATTAATAACTGTTACAAATTAATTTAGTTGCCTAAAATTATTGAAGTTATATTATTTATTACCTTGAGGAACTTTTAATGGATTTTTTCTTGAGAGTGCATCACGCAAAACTCTATTATCATGAGCTGAACCCTCCCATCCAGGCAACACATACGTAAATTTTAGATCTCGAGTGCACGCAGCTAACACATTAGTACTGAGTTCTCCTTTTCTATTCCTGAATCTAACCTTGTCTTTATCCCCAACACGAACGTTAATATGAGTTCCATCCAAAGCACCTAAGATATTCTACCACAAAATGAAATTTATCATATATCGGTTACTCTATAATTTTATTATTATAATTAGAAAAAAATTAATATATACCTTAAACCATCTCCATCTGTCATCCTGACAATTTTCTGCAACGGGTACTGGTTCTTTTAACATAATGGGGTGACATCTAAGGATAGAACTTAGGACTAAATTGAAATGTCTTGACACAGTCTCTCCGCTCCTTCTAAAATACAATTGCGTTGTTCTATTTTTTATATCATGTGACAGGGTGAAAAGAAACAAAGCAACCATCTCTTCTAGACTGGTATTTCTATTACCTTGCAGCTTACCAACATCTCTTAACATCTCACACAATTTATTAAAACATCTCCGATCCATCCTAAGATTATCCACACATGCTACATCACTCCACTGAATCATAGCCTTAAGATTAAAAATTCTAGCATAATATCTGTCTTCCGATGACTCATCAAATTTATAAGAGATGGCTTTTGGAATTTTAATGTTCATGGTAGCTAGATGGTGGGTGATTTCAATCATCATTTTCATAACCTGATTCAACATTTGCCAATACATTGCCATACATGTTGCTGCAATCTTCTTACGTTGAATTAGTGTCATACGAGCCATAACTGTATAACATTTACAAAATTTGGTAACAAATTAATTGAAATCAACCCAACATTACCCGAATATATTTTAATCTAACAATCAAGAATATAAAAATCATAGAAATTCACAATCAAAAACATTATATAATTTGGGTGTATAAATTAATTTTTTTCATATACAATCAATAAAACATATAAATTAAAATAATGACAAACCTCAAATTTTTGGTGGTGATGTGTTGGTGGATGTCGAACAGCTGCAGAACCTACAAATAGATAGGCCAAAACGAGTTGCGATTATCAAACAGTTGGTGATAATAGATGGAGTATGGAATTCAAACTCTTTTAATACGTCAATATTTTATGACGAACCTGTAATGGACAGACAAAAGAGTTGGCGGAGATGGAAGTGCTGGTGCGAATGAAAATTTGGGTGGATTAAAAGTCTTTTATAGACACAAATGGGTATGCGAGAAGACGATGAAGTAGAAGGAAATGAAAAATTGCCACGTGAAGGAGGGAAACCATAACGTTTTACGCGCCATAGTTAGGATAAAAGTGTAATATCACACAAAAGCATCGCAGAATTGCATTCGACCGAGGAGGTACTCGGTAACATATTTCCCACGTTATGTGGGAAATTTAATTTCCTCCTAATTACAACTTCCCATGTATTTACTACTTTCCGTCAACCAAACAGTTGTACAAATCCTAAAATACGCAGAATTTATAATCACCGTGTATGGTACGCATATCAAACGACCTCTTAGATTAATGTTTATCTCTTGTGTAGTAGGTCCTTACTTGTATCTATTTATAACATTGTAAATTCTAATGAAAATCATCTTTGGAATTCCCTCCTTCATGGTATCAGAGCCATTTTTCCTCCCCTCTCTCCCTTCCTCTTGCCGCCGCACAAGCCTTTGCAAACCCTAGGCTTGCCGCAAGTCTTCTTCTTCTCTTCATCTCTTGCAATTTTTTGCTTCAGTCATGGCTACAGACAAATTATCCTTGAATACTATGATTCACCTTCTCACCACCAAGCTTTCTGCTGCCACCTATCTTCAATGGAAAAGACAGGTACAACATGTTCTTCATCCGCAAGGTTTGTACGGACATCTTGATGGATCCTCCGTTGTCCTCCACTTTCGGCGCCATCGCCGACCTCCTCCTCCACTGCCATTCCTGATGATTCTTCAACCAAGGCGCAAGAAGATGCGGACGCTGCTGCCAAGGCTTCCCATGATGCTTGGGTCTCCGAGGATCAACGCATTTGCAGTCTTCTCTATTCCTCTCTGTCGTCGGAAGCGATGAATGAAGTCTCCCACTGTGAAACTGCCAAGGAAATGTGGGATGCTTTCGCCACAGCCTATCAACACCGCAGCAGGACCTCGGTGTTCAGTCTTCACCAACAAGCCGGACTTCTCCGCAATACGGGTACCGTACATGAGTTACACCTTAGTTTTATGTCGATTTTTGAGCAATTATCTGTTATGGGCAGCCCCGCTGCCAATGATGAAAAGCTTTTATGGTTTTTACGGCTTTAGGCCATGAATATAAGGATTTTAGTGGGTCTTTGGTTAATCGTGATCCAATTCCGGAATATGTTGAAGTTGTGAATTTAGCTAAGGGACATGAGTCGTTTTTGAAAACTTTGGATAGTATGAAGGGGCTTTATGTTCAGGGACAGACCAGTACTGGTCCTGTTGCGTTCCTGGATTCGTCGCAGCAGCAGGATGGTGGCGCGTGTGATCACGCGCCGGGAGGTGGATTGCGTGGTGGCGGCGCGTGGCGCCCACGCGCGGCCAATCTGGGGCGGTTTGGCGGCCGCCGCTCTGGTCGTGGTTCCTGGAGGTATTCTGGTCGAGGTTTTGGGTCCAGATCTCCTGCTGGTCTATCCAATATACAATGTTACACTTGTGGTGGTTTAGGACACATTTCGGCACAATGTCCATCATCGACTCCTCGTTCAATGGTTCAGGCACATGTTGCTCAGCAATATCAGCCATATGCTCCCTCCTATGCTACTCAGCAAGTTCAGCCAACTCTTCCTTTTGAGCCGTATTTTGTTGCTTCAGAATGGTATATTGATTCGGGCGCCACAAATCATCTGAGCTCCTCCGCCTCGAATCTTTCGAGCATCACTCCATACCATGGTAATACTCTAGTTTCTGTTGGCAATGGAGCTTCTTTATCTATTACTGCTGTTGGTGATGCTCAAATTTCTTCAAAATTGCGTTTATCTGATGTGTTGCTTGTGCCTGCTATTACTAAAAATCTTTTGTCGATAAGTAAGATTACTAGAGATTTGGGGGTTCTTGTTATATTTGATGACAAGTCTTTTACTATTCAGCACAAAATAACCAAGGCAATTCTGGGGCGCGGACACAGTGAAGATGGGTTGTATGTGCTGGATCGTGGTGAAGAAGCCCTTCTTTCGTTTGTTAGGCAGAATAATAACCAAGCATCTTATGAAACTTGGCACACTCGGTTAGGACATGTGTCATCTAGTATTGTTTCTCTACTGCATAAGAATGGTTTTTTGACTCTTACTTCAGTTTTGCCAAAACCAGTATTTGTGAGCCCTGTCTTATGGCTAAAGGATAAAAGTTATCTTTTTCTGATAATCCCAAACGTGCTGATTGTGTGCTTAATCTTATTCACTGTGATTTATGGGGACCATCTCCCGTACTATCTGGGAATGGGTTTTCTTACTATGCCGTCTTTGTGGATGACCATTCTTGATTTTCGTGGCTTTACCCCCTTCGTTAACATTTTTTTCCAATTTGAGGCGCTGGTTGAGAATCAGTTTTCTTCCAGGATTAAGGTGTTTCAGAGTGATGGTGGTTCTGAATTTTTGAACTCTCGTTTGCAGTCTCATTTTGGTATCCATGGCATTCATCATCAGGTTTCTTGTCCCTATACACTTGAACAGAATGGTCGTGCAGAGAGGAAGCATCGTCATATTACTGAGATGGGGCTTTCTATGCTTTTTCACTCCCACATGCCTCTATCCTATTGGGACGATGCCTTTGCTGTTGCAGTATATACTATCAATTGTCTTCCAACTCCTGTGCTGAATGATATATCCCCCTTTGAGGTGTTGTTCGGTCGTCCTCCGATATACTCAAATTTTCATACCTTTGGATGTCGAGTTTTCCCTTATGTTCGCCCGACTGCTGCCCACAAGCTTGCTCCCCGTAGTCTTCCTTGTGTCTTTCTCGGATATAGTGCCCATTATAAGGGATTTTGATGTCTCGATACGGATACTGGCCGCATCTATATGACCAGGCGTGCTCGTTTTGATGAGACCTATTTTCCTTTTTCTACTTCAGCCTATGAAGCCTTGTTCACGTCTCTGGATGTTGCCGCATTCAGAAAGAACCGCGTACTTTTAGCACTGCTGCTCAAGATTCAAA
The DNA here is from genome assembly GCA_037428765.1 of Rubia yunnanensis. Classification (NCBI taxonomy): domain Eukaryota; kingdom Viridiplantae; phylum Streptophyta; class Magnoliopsida; order Gentianales; family Rubiaceae; genus Rubia; species Rubia yunnanensis. Next base: position 72,492,892 of record CM075071.1, on the reverse strand, counting down.
ATGGGTCTCCGCTATGGACGAGGAGATGACTGCCCTTCGTCAGCAGCACACGTGGGATTTAGTTCCATGTCCTCCCGGTGTCAACATTGTTGGCTCCAAATGGGTGTATCGACTGAAGTATCGTCAGGATGGTTCCCTGGATCGCTAAAGGCTCACTTAGTAGCTCAGGGCTTCTCTCAGATTCCGGGTTTTGACTTTGATCACACATTCAGTCCTGTGATCAAAGCTAGCACTGTACGCACTGTGCTTGCCATTGCCACAATGAAGAGATGGCCGTTACATCAGCTGGGTGTTAAGAATGCCTTTCTCAATGGCATTCTAGATGCTCCCGTCTATATGGCTCAACCTGCTGGCTATCAGGATTCTGCTCATCCTGATTATGTCTGTCGTCCGCGGAAGGCGATTTATGGTCTCAAACAGGCACCCCGTGCCTGGTTTGAGTGATTCAGTGCTTTTGTTCGGAGTCTTGGTTTTGTCGGCAGCCTATCAGACCCATCGCTGTTTGTATTCTCTCGTGGCCCCGTGGTTCTTTACCTGTTGGTCTACGTTGATGACATCATCCTGACGGGGAATGATGTTCCTGCCATTCAACAGTTTATTGCTCGTGCTGATCGTGAGTTCTCGGTTAAGGATCTTGGGCCTCTCAGCTACTTTCTTAGCCTTGAAGTTACTCCTACTTCCACTGGTGTATTCTTGGGACAGGCCGAGTATGCTCAGGATATTCTTCACAGGGCAGGGATGGCTGATGCCACTCCAGTTTCCACTCTTTTTTTGCCATTATCTCAGCTCCATAGTAGTACCAGTGCTCCGTTTCACAATCCAAAGCTGTTCCGCTCGCTGGTTGTGCTCTTCAGTATCTTACCATTACCAGGCCTAACTTGTCTTTTGCAGTCAATTCAGTGAGTCAATTTCTTCAGGACCCTCGGGATGATCATTTTTCAGCTGTTACTCGGATTCTGCGCTATGTTCGTGGAACGCTTCATTGCGGTCTGAATTTTTTGGGGGATGGCATCTCTGAGATTGTTGCTTATTCTGATGCAGACTGGGCCCGTTGTTTAGAGACTCGTCGCTCTACTTATGGCTATGCTGTATTTCTTGGCGGTAATCTTGTTTCCTGGAGTACCAAGAAGCAGCCTACTGTCTCCCGATCCAGTTCTGAATCCGAGTATCGGGCTTTGGCCAACACGGCGTCGGAAGTTGTCTGGCTTCTCCATCTTCTTCAGGATCTTCAGTTTCCACTTCAGGGTCCGCCTCAACTTCTTTGTGACAATAAAAGTGCCATTTTCCTTGCTGAGAATCCTATCGCTCACAAGCGGCTAAACATATTGACATTGACTATCACTTTGTGCGGGAACTGGTGGCTAGTCATAAGCTTCGTGTTAGTCATGTCCCGTCCTCTCTACAGGTGGCTGACATTTTCACGAAAGGACTAAATCGGGCTCTATTTGAATTCTTTAGATCCAAGCTTCGCGTTTCGGTCAACCCGATGCTTCGCTTGAGGGTGGGGGGGTTGTGAAGATTGAAGGTAAGATTGAAGATTAATGTTTGAAGATAAGATTGAAGATTAATGTTTGAAGATAAGATTGAAGATAAGATTGAAGATTAATGTTTGAAGATTAATACCATAAATTGAAGATTTAGATTAATGTTTATCTCTTGTATAGTAGGTCCTTACTTATATCTATTTATAGCATTGTAAATTCTAATGAAAATCATCTTGGGAATTCCCTCCTTCAATTTGAAAATAAGTTTAGTGAATAGATTATATAGAGTTAAATGAAATTTTATCCAAGACGAATAATACCAAACTGATCTGGACTGAAAAATACTAAACTACGACCCTATTTTCTAGAGTTTATTTGCACTCAATTCATTTCAGTTTAAGTCAGTTCAGTTCAGTTTAGTGAAAATTTAGTCTGGTGGAGTTTAGCCTTATTTAGTTATATTGTTACTATTTTCAACACATTTTAGTTCAGTTCAAATCAGTTCAGCTTAAATCAGTTCAAATAATTTCGGTTCAATTCATATCAGTTCACATAAGCTCTAGAGAGTAGGACATCGGTACAATGGGGTCTAAATCGTTACTAACTGATAAGAGTTGTATAAAATGTATAAAAAATTATAATACAACATACACTAGCTTTTCAAGTTGGCAAAAATTGTATACTCCCCTGTCTCAGTCTATTCCCCATAGAATCCTTTTTAGTAAAAAATTGCTAAATTTTGGCCACATATTTGAATAGGTACATGAACAAGAATTTTATCGTATGAGATATTGTTAAATTTGTCGCACCATGTAGTTTCAAATCATCAATTTTTTGTGTGTAGTTATTATTTACGGTCAAACATATTTATTGGAGATTATTAAAAGATTCTATGCATGGTAGGGTGGGACAGAGAGAGTAAAATGCTTTTTAAAACCTATTTGACAGGAATAAAAATTATAAACTAAGTAGAAAATCAGTAGTTCTAAATTAATTGAAGACCCCCACCGTTGAGAAAGCCGAAGAAACTTACATTTTCAATTGGCAAATAAAGTACTCCGTATCAAACTTCTTAGTTCTTACTCCAACATTATAAAAAGAGCCATGTATCTTCTCCTACATTATATACCAATTCATTTCTTCTACTTCTAAGCAATGAAGTCTTCTCCTGCAAAAGCTAACTGGTTCATCATCACCGCTTCATTAATTCTTGCAATTCTCGTATCAGGTTCGAACCATTCTTCACTATTTTACACACATTTCTGTTTCTTCGAACTGCCATTTTCATCGACTCTCGATCAGGTACGATGTTGTCAAGAGAAGTGATGGGAGCAGAAGTCGAAAAGCTGCCTCTTCCGAGATGCGAAACGAAGCAGGATTGCATTCCGGCTTGCAAAGGCTGCCCGTACTGTATGTGCTACAATACTTGGTGCGTTCGCGGATGCAAAGCGGACCAAAAGATCAACTGGGAAATCCCTGTTTAGCTGGCAGAAATAATTGAAATGTATGCATAATTTGTTTTGAGCTGTGATGTAGCAGTATGAACTTTGAATTAGTTCTACTAAACAAAATATACCCATAACCCACGGTCAAACGGGTTGCGTATCTTTAAACCTGGATGTGTATAGCTAAAATGAGTGTTGGGTTGAATGGGTAACAGATCAAATGAGTATTTAAAAGGTAACAGATCAAACGAGTATTTGAAAATATGGGTAAAGCGGGTTGGATTTGCGGTTAACCGCGAGTTTACCCACATGGGTCGAAACTCGCGCCTTTTTCCATTTGAGTTTGTATATAAACCTCATATGGATTCATCTATGGGTTGAAATTCGTTCATTTACTCATGTGTGTTGGTATATATACCTAAACTGTATGTGTCAATATATATGGGTTAAAACCCTCGATTTTACCCATATATGTTGGTATATAAATTCATATTAGTTCATATATGAGTTGAAATATGTGAATTTACCCTTTTAAATTTGTGAGTTTACTCATTTCTTTCAAGGAAATTCAAGCACCTAAGGTATGGTTAGGAGTGGCAAATGGGTGGATGAGTCGAATATAAATTGGGTAATATGGGTAACTATAAAATATATGTATGACTCATTTTGACTCATTTTATGATGGGTCAAAAAATGGGTTGGATCAAAATGTGTCGGTTTGAATCTCGCGGGTAAACAATCGTTCAACTCACGAGTAAAAAATGGGTTACCCCGCGAGTTTCAACCCATATATGATCTCATATGGGTTTATATATCAATTCATATGGGTAAAACCAACGAGTTTTTGTTGGGGTGGATGCTGTAATATTACATTCCAAAGGAACAGTAAAATCACGTTTGGATGATTGTGGTCAAAATTTTCTTGGATATCGATATGAGTTGAATTGAACACGCTTAAAGAGTAATTCGACCATATTACAACCTTGTGTTACACGAATTCCCTTCGAGAATAAAACAATCGAGAATCCCTCTTGTTCTAGGCTTGAATCAAGAAAATACCTTTGAGTAACTATGTTTTTGGTTATATATGTCTGGGAAAATTCTTAGTTTCCCGTATCTCTTTTGTGCATGCGTATGCTTCTATATATAGGAAACAAATGTCGTGAAAAGACACAACACTTCATCATTACACACTAAATCTTGTACCTATCAGAATTATAAATTCTGAAATGGTGTAATTTTTCACACAATACAAATACATCTTTCCACATTGCAATACCACATTTAATGTATCGTCCTTATCCTTTCAATCAAAGAGAAGTTGGGCAGTACGCGCCACCACATCAAAGTTATAATAAATTCTGAAATGATAAATCCTTCCACACTAGGACAAAACATGTTAGTCATCAGTATTCAAACTAACACAAGTTTAATATTTATCTTAAAATTGTAAGCTCGTAGATAGTTTATACAAGTGTGCACTCCGCACCACCAAACTTGTTATAATGTTCCGAGCTCATAACTACTCGAATCCAATTATACTTAAAAAACCTTGTGTTTCATAAAACACCAACAATGCTCCCCCATTTAAGTATTATCCTTGATTCAGAAAATCCAACAACCAAACCAAACAGGTGCATAAATAAAAATGTCTTGTAGATTGAATTTTCACCTTAGTGAATTACACATTCCAAATATTCGAAAATCGGGGTGTCTATAAAGATTGAACCCTTCAACCCATTTGGACACTTGAAGATAATCCACACACAAGTTAAAATACAACTCAAAAGCTTAAAACCGACACTATACAAGCTATATGTCCCCATCCATTCATGAGTGCATACAAAGTCAAGCATGAGCTTATTGAAGCAGCTACACTCACACTTCATATAGGTGAATATCTTTAATCGTACACCTGCAAATGTACTTTGTCAAAGGATCCATTAAAAAGTTGAAACTTCAATCTAACTTTCATGGAGGTCCAAACATATTACCCTATTGCAGTGAGAGTACGATATGCAGTGAAATCTGATGTAGTCATGTCATAATGTGAGGGTCTAGTACAGTGGGAGGTGTTACAGAAGCCTGGGGTTCAATGGGATTCATAGTAGGATTTGCACCAATCTCTTCGACATGGATGTCTTGTTCTTCTTCAGCCCTCCCTTCATCATTCTCATTGTCTATCACATCAAACACATTCATCGATTCATTCCCCACGGCTCTATCTTTGCCAAATATTTTTCCCAATTCTTCAAAATACGGAAAAGATTAATTTCTCAATCCGGCAGCATTCTTATGACTCTGTAATATGAACCATTAAACAATAAAACATGAAATTATATAAAAATATATCAAATTAATTATTGGCATAAAAATTGAAATAACAAAATGAAATATCATAAAATAATTCAAAAAGTATTTCAAATATTACCTTAATCCATTCATCCCAGACTGATTGAGGACATGTAACAAACTTTTCCTCGTCATTCCATCCAAATCCACTTGCACTTGGGCTAAGCATCTCAGCTATTGCGTCGTATTGCTTTCGTAGGGTCTTCACTCTTGACTCAGTATGAGGCTTAGCTTTTCTATCACTCTCAGGCATTCTTTGTTTGAAGAGTGCTTCTAATTTTACAAAAGCACCATTTTTAAATTTGCCATTGTCTGCTTTCCAACCTCCAAGATCTATAAGATCATTCAAAGCGCTAACAAGGGCGCGGTCCTCTATATTTGACCATCGAGACATATTTCCAACTGAATTGCTTCCAGTAGCACCTTGTTTTGGAGTATCTTGAGCAGATGATTGACCCATATCTACACAATAAAAGTAAAGCATAGAAAGTATATTGCATTATAAAAAAGACAGTAGCATTACAAAATATACCACAGATTTTTGTTAAGAATAAATATGAAACATGTAACCGACAAGTATTTGTAAGCCAAAATTACAGTTAAATAAGTTACAATTTAATCAAATAAATTAACAATGTAAAAAATAAATACAATCTTGTCTACTACGATCTGGTTTCTATCCATGATGCATACATTTCATCTGCTAACTCACGTCTAAAGTTATTCCACATTTTACTAGTTTCCATAATCGAAATATTATTTTCATCACTATCTCCCGTTGTGACATCACCGACCAAATGCTCCATAGGATCAACATCCTGAATCTAACCTTGTCTTTATCCCCAACACGAACGTTAATATGAGTTCCATCCAAAGCACCTAAGCAATTCTACCACAAAATGAAATTTATCATATATCGGTTACTCTATAATTTTATTATTATAATTAGAAAAAAATAAATATATACCTTAAACCATCTCCATCTGTCATCCTGACAATTTTCTGCAACGGGTACTGGTTCTTTTAACATAATGGGGTGACATCTAAGGCTAGAACTTAGGACTAAATTGAAATGTCTTGACACAGTCTCTCCGCTCCTTCTAAAATACAATTGCGTTGTTCTGTTTTTTATATCATGTGACAGGGTGAAAAGAAACAAAGCAACCATCTCTTCTAGACTGGTATTTCTATTACCTTGCAGCTTACCAACATCTCTTAACATCTCACACAATTTATTAAAACATCTCCGATCCATCCTAAGATTATCCACACATGCTACATCACTCCACTGAATCATAGCCTTAAGATTAAAAATTCTAGCATAATATCTGTGTTCCGATGACTCATCAAATTTATAAGAGATGGCTTTTGGAATTTTAATGTTCATGGTAGCTAGATGGTGGGTGATTTCAATCATCATTTTCATAACCTGATTCAACATTTGCCAATACATTGCCATACATGTTGCTGCAATCTTCTTACGTTGAATTAGTGTCATACGAGCCATAACTGTATAACATTTACAAAATTTGGTAACAAATTAATTGAAATCAACCCAACATTACTCAAATATATTTTAATCTAACAATCAAGAATATAAAAATCATAGAAATTCACAATCAAAAACATTATATAATTTGGGTGTATAAATTAATTTTTTTCATATACAATCAATAAAACATATAAATTAAAATAATGACAAACCTCAAATTTTTGGTGGTGATGTGTTGGTGGATGTCAAACAGCTGCAGAACCTACAAATAGATAGGCCAAAACGAGTTGCGATTATCAAACAGTTGGTGATAATAGATGGAGTATGGAATTCAAACTCTTTTAATACGTCAATATTTTATGACGAACCTGTAATGGACAGACAAAAGAGTTTGGCGGAGATGGAAGTGCTGGTGCGAATGAAAATTTGGGTGGATTAAAAGTCTTTTATAGACACAAATGGGTATGCGAGAAGACGATGAAGTAGAAGGAAATGAAAAATTGCCGCGTGAAGGAGGGAAACCATAACGTTTTACGCGCCATAGTTAGGATAAAAGTGTAATATCACACAAAAGCATCGCAGAATTGCATTCGACCGAGGAGGTACTCGGTAACATATTTCCCACGTTATGTGGGAAATTTAATTTCCTCCGAATTACAACTTCCCATGTATTTACTACTTTCCATCAACCAAACAGTTCTACCAATCCTAAAATACGCAGAATTTATAATCACCGTGTATGGTACGCATATCAAACGACCTCTTAGATTAATGTTTATCTCTTGTGTAGTAGGTCCTTACTTGTATCTATTTATAGCATTGTAAATTCTAATGAAAATCATCTTTGGAATTCCCTCCTTCATGGTATCAGAGCCATTTTCCTCCCCTCTCTCCCTTCCTCTTGCCGCCGCACAAGCCTTTGCAAACCCTAGGCTTGCCGCAAGTCTTCTTCTTCTCTTCATCTCTTGCAATTTTTTGCTTCAGTCATGGCTACAGACAAATTATCCTTGAATACTATGATTCACCTTCTCACCACCAAGCTTTCTGCTGTCACCTATCTTCAATGGAAAAGACAGGTACAACATGTTCTTCATCCGCAAGGTTTGTACGGACATCTTGATGGATCCTCCGTTGTCCTCCGCTTTCGGCGCCATCGCCGACCTCCTTCTCCACTGCCATTCCTGATGATTCTTCAACCAAGGCGCAAGAAGATGCGGACGCTGCTGCCAAGGCTTCCCATGATGCTTGGGTCTCCGAGGATCAACGCATTTGCAGTCTTCTCTATTCCTCTCTGTCGTCGGAAGCGATGAATGAAGTCTCCCACTGTGAAACTGCCAAGGAAATGTGGGATGCTTTCGCCACAGCCTATCAACACCGCAGCAGGACCTCGGTGTTCAGTCTTCGCCAACAAGCCGGACTTCTCCGCAATACGGGTACCGTACATGAGTCACACCTTAGTTTTATATCGATTTTTAAGCAATTATCTGTTATGGGCAGCCCCGCTGCCAATGATGAAAAGCTTTTATGGTTTTTACGGCTTTAGGCCATGAATATAAGGATTTTAGTGGGTCTTTGGTTAATCGTGATCCAATTCCGGAATATGTTGAAGTTGTGAATTTAGCTAAGGGACATGAGTCGTTTTTGAAAACTTTGGATAGTATGAAGGGGCTTTCTGTTCAGGGACAGACCAGTACTGGTCCTGTTGCGTTCCTGGATTCGTCGCAGCAGCAGGATGGTGGCGCGTGTGATCACGCGCCGGGAGGTGGATTGCGTGGTGGCGGCGCGTGGCGCCCACGCGCGGCCAATCTGGGGCGGTTTGGCGGCCGCCGCTCTGGTCATGGTTCCTGGAGGTATTCTGGTCGAGGTTTTGGGTCCAGATCTCCTGCTGGTCTATCCAATATACAATGTTACACTTGTGGTGGTTTAGGACACATTTCGGCACAATGTCCATCATCGACTCCTCGTTCAATGGTTCAGGCACATGTTGCTCAGCAATATCAGCCATATGCTCCCTCCTATGCTACTCAGCAAGTTCAGCCAACTCTTCCTTTTGAGCCGTATTTTGTTGCTTCAGACTGGTATATTGATTCGGGCGCCACAAATCATCTGAGCTCCTCCGCCTCGAATCTTTCGAGCATCACTCCATACCATGGTAATACTCTAGTTTCTGTTGGCAATGGAGCTTCTTTATCTATTACTGCTGTTGGTGATGCTCAAATTTCTTCAAAATTGCGTTTATCTGATGTGTTGCTTGTGCCTGCTATTACTAAAAATCTTTTGTCGATAAGTAAGATTACTAGAGATTTGGGGGTTCTTGTTATATTTGATGACAAGTCTTTTACTATTCAGCACAAAATAACCAAGGCAATTCTGGGGAGCGGACACAGTGAAGATGGGTTGTATGTGCTGGATCGTGGTGAAGAAGCCCTTCTTTCGTTTGTTAGGCAGAATAATAACCAAGCATCTTATGAAACTTGGCATACTCGGTTAGGACATGTGTCGTCTAGTATTGTTTCTCTACTGCATAAGAATGGTTTTTTGACTCTTACTTCAGTTTTGCCAAAACCCAGTATTTGTGAGCCCTGTCTTATGGCTAAAGGACAAAAGTTATCTTTTTCTGATAATCCCAAACGTGCTGATTGTATGCTTGATCTTATTCACTGTGATTTATGGGGACCATCTCCCGTACTATCTGGGAATGGGTTTTCTTACTATGTCATCTTTGTGGATGACCATTCTCGATTTTTCGTGGCTTTACCCCCTTCGTCGGAAATCAGATTTCGTTAACATTTTTTTTCCAATTTGAGGCGCTGGTTGAGAATTAGTTTTCTTCCAGGATTAAGGTGTTTCAGAGTGATGGTGGTTCTGAATTTTTGAACTCTCTTTTGCAGTCTCATTTTGGTATCCGTGGCATTCATCATCAGGTTTCTTGTCCCTATACACTTGAACAGAATGGTCGTGCAGAGAGGAAGCATCGTCATATTACTGAGATGGGGCTTTCTATGCTTTTTCACTCCCACATGCCTCTATCCTATTGGGACGATGCCTTTGCTGTTGCAGTATATACTATCAATCGTCTTCCAACTCCTGTACTGAATGATATATCCCCCTTTGAGGTGTTGTTCGGTCGTCCTCCGATATACTCGAATTTTCATACCTTTGGATGTCGAGTTTTCCCTTATGTTCGCCCGACTGCTGCCCACAAGCTTGCTCCCCGTAGTCTTCCTTGTGTCTTTCTCGGATATAGTGCCCATTATAAGGGATTTTGATGTCTCGATACGGAAACTGGCCGCATCTATATGACCAGGCATGCTCGTTTTGATGAGACCTGTTTTCCTTTTTCCACTTCAGCCTATGAAGCCTTGTTCACATCTCTGGATGTTGCCGCATTCATTGACCCTGATCTGCCTTCTGCTGTCGACGATGCTGTTCCACCTGTTGACTCTCTGGCTTGCTCTATGTGTTCTGATTCAGTTTCTCCATCAGTCACAGTGCCATTACCTGTTTCTACAGTCTCCACTGAGGATTCTCCCACTGCCAGTTCTAGTGTATCTCCGAGTTCTTCCACCTCATCGTCTGATCGGTCACTGTCCTCCTCAGATAGTATTCCCTCTCCATCACCTCCTGCTATTTCCATCCATCCTATGACTACCCGCACCCGAGATGGCACACGGGTTGTTCGTAATCTGGGTCCAGAGTTTGAGGCCTATGGTCTTGTTGCTCAGTTGCTGGCTCAGAAAGAACCGCGTACTTTTCGCACTGCTTCTCAAGATTCAAAATGGGTCTCCGCTATGGACGAGGAGATGACTGCCCTTCGTCAGCAGCACACATGGGATTTAGTTCCGTGTCCTCCCGGTGTCAACATTGTTGGTTCCAAATGGGTGTATCGACTGAAGTATCGTCAGGATGGTTCCCTGGATCGCTAAAGGCTCACTTAGTAGCTCAGGGCTTCTCTCAGATTCCGGGTTTTGACTTTGATCACACATTCAGTCCTGTGATCAAAGCTAGCACTGTACGCACTGTGCTTGCCATTGCCACTATGAAGAGATGGCCGTTACATCAGCTGGATGTTAAGAATGCCTTTCTCAATGGCGTTCTAGATGCTCCCGTCTATATGGCTCAACCTGCTGGCTATCAGGATTCTGCTCATCCTGATTATGTCTGTCGTCCGCGGAAGGCGATTTATGGTCTCAAACAGGCACCCCGTGCCTGGTTTGAGTGATTCAGTGCTTTTGTTCGGAGTCTTGGTTTTGTCGGCAGCCTATCAGACCCATCGCTGTTTGTATTCTCTCGTGGCCCCGTGGTTCTTTACCTGTTGGTCTACGTTGATGACATCATCCTGACTGGGAATGATGTTCCTACCATTCAACAGTTTATTGCTCGTGCTGATCGTGAGTTCTCGGTTAAGGATCTTGGGCCTCTCAGCTACTTTCTTGGCCTTGAAGTTACTCCTACTTCCACTGGTGTATTCTTGGGACAGGCCAAGTATGCTCAGGATATTCTTCACAGGGCAGGGATGGCTGATGCCACTCCAGTTTCCACTCTTTTTTTGCCATTATCTCAGCTCCATAGTAGTACCAGTGCTCCGTTTCACAATCCAAAGCTGTTCCGTTCGCTGGTTGTGCTCTTCAGTATCTTACCATTACTAGGCCTAACTTGTCTTTTGCAGTCAATTCAGTGAGTCAATTTCTTCAGGACCCTTGGGATGATCATTTTTCAGCTGTTACTCGGATTCTGCGCTATGTTCGTGGAACGCTTCATTGCGGTCTGAATTTTTCGGGGGATGGCATCTCTGAGATTGTTGCTTATTCTGATACAGACTGGGCCCGTTGTTTAGAGACTCGTCGCTCTACTTATGGCTATGCTATATTTCTTGGCGGTAATCTTGTTTCCTGGAGTACCAAGAAGCAGCCTACTGTCTTCCGATCCAGTTCTGAATCCGAGTATCGGGCTTTGGCCAACACGGCGTCGGAAGTTGTCTGGCTTCTCCATCTTCTTCGGGATCTTCAGTTTCCACTTCAGGGTCCGCCTCAACTTCTTTGTGACAATAAAAGTGCCATTTTCCTTGCTGAGAATCCTATCGCTCACAAGCGGCTGAACATATTGACATTGACTATCACTTTGTGCGGGAACTGGTGGCTAGTCATAAGCTTCGTGTTAGTCATGTCCCGTCCTCTCTACAGGTGGCTGACATTTTCACGAAAGGACTAAATCGGGCTCTATTTGAATTCTTTAGATCCAAGCTTCGCGTTTCGGTCAACCCGACGCTTCGCTTGACGGGGGGGGGGGGGGGTTGTGAAGATTGAAGATAAGATTGAAGATTAATGTTTGAAGATAAGATTGAACATAAGATTGAAGATAAGATTGAAGATTAATGTTTGAAGATTAATACCATAAATTGAAGATTTAGATTAATGTTTATCTCTTGTATAGTAGGTCCTTACTTATATCTATTTATAGCATTGTAAATTCTAATGAAAATCATCTTGGGAATTCCCTCCTTCAATTTGAAAATAAGTTTAGTGAATAGATTATATAGAGTTAAATGAAATTTTATCCAAGACGAATAATACCAAACTGATATGGACTGAAAAATACTAAACTACGACCCTATTTTCTAGAGTTTATTTGCACTCAATTCATTTCAGTTTAAGTCAGTTCAGTTCAGTTTAGTGAAAATTTAGTCTGGTGGAGTTTAGCCTTATTTAGTTATATTGTTACTATTTTCAACACATTTTAGTTCAGTTCAAATCAGTTCAGCTTAAATCAGTTCAAATAATTTCGGTTCAAATTAATTCAGTTCAATTCATATCAGTTCACATAAGCTCTAGAGAGTAGGACATCGGTACAATGGGGTCTAAACCGTTACTAACTGATAAGAGTTGTATAAAATGTATAAAAAATTATAATACAACATACACTAGCTTTTCAAGTTGGCAAAAATTGTATACTCCCCTGTCTCAGGCTATTCCCCATAGAATCCTTTTTAGTAAAAAATTGCTAAATTTTGGCCACATATTTGAATAGGTACATGAACAAGAATTTTATCGTATGAGATATTGTTAAATTTGTCGCACCATGTAGTTTCAAAGCATCAATTTTTTGTGTGTAGTTATTATTTACGGTCAAACATATTTATTGGAGATTATTAAAAGATTCTATGCATGGTAGGGTGGGACAGAGAGAGTAAAATGCTTTTTAAAACCTATTTGACAGGAATAAAAATTATAAACTAAGTAGAAAATCAGTAGTTCTAAATTAATTGAAGACCCCCACCGTTGAGAAAGCCGAAGAAACTTACATTTTCAATTGGCAAATAAAGTACTCCGTATCAAACTTCTTAGTTCTTACTCCAACATTATAAAAAGAGCCATGTATCTTCTCCTACATTATATACCAATTCATTTCTTCTACTTCTAAGCAATGAAGTCTTCTCCTGCAAAAGCTAACTGGTTCATCATCACCGCTTCATTAATTCTTGCAATTCTCGTATCAGGTTCGAACCATTCTTCACTATTTTACACACATTTCTGTTTCTTCGAACTGCCATTTTCATCGACTCTCGATCAGGTACGATGTTGTCAAGAGAAGTGATGGCAGCAGAAGTCGAAAAGCTGCCTCTTCCGAGATGCGAAACGAAGCAGGATTGCATTCCGGCTTGCAAAGGCTGCCCGTACTGTATGTGCTACAATACTTGGTGCGTTCGCGGATGCAAAGCGGACCAAAAGATCAACTGGGAAATCCCTGTTTAGCTGGCAGAAATAATTGAAATGTATGCATAATTTGTTTTGAGCTGTGATGTAGCAGTATGAACTTTGAATTAGTTCTACTAAACAAAATATACCCATAACCCACGGTCAAACGGGTTGCGTATCTTTAAACCTGGATGTGTATAGCTAAAATGAGTGTTGGGTTGAATGGGTAACAGATCAAATGAGTATTTAAAAGGTAACAGATCAAACGAGTATTTGAAAATATGGGTAAAGCGGGTTGAATTTGCGGTTAACCGCGAGTTTACCCACATGGGTCGAAACTCGCGCCTTTTTCCATTTGAGTTTGTATATGAACCTCATATGGATTCATATATGGGTTGAAATTCGTTCATTTACTCATGTGTGTTGGTATATATACCTAAACTGTATGTGTCAATATATATGGGTTAAAACCCTCGATTTTACCCATATATGTTGGTATATAAATTCATATTAGTTCATATATGAGTTGAAATATGTGAATTTACCCTTTTAAATTTGTGAGTTTACTCATTTCTTTCACTGAAATTCAAGCACCTACGGTATGGTTAGGAGTGGCAAATGGGTGGATGAGTCGAATATAAATTGGGTAATATGGGTAACTATAAAATATATGTATGACTCATTTTGACTCATTTTATGATGGGTCAAAAAATGGGTTGGATCAAAATGTGTCGGTTTGAATCTCGCGGGTAAAAAATCGTTCAACTCACGAGTAAAAAATGGGTTACCCCGCGAGTTTCAACCCATATATGATCTCATATGGGTTTATATATCAATTCATATGGGTAAAACCAACGAGTTTTTGTTGGGGTAGATGCTGTAATATTACATTCCAAAGGAACAGTAAAATCACGTTTGGATGATTGTGGTCAAAAATTTCTTGGATATCGATATGAGTTGAATTGAACACGCTTAAAGAGTAATTCGACCATATTACAACCTTGTGTTACACGAATTCCCTTCGAGAATAAAACAATTGACAATCCCTCTTGTTCTAGGCTTGAATCAAGAAAATACCTTTGAGTAACTATGTTTTTGGTTATATATGTCTGGGAAAATTCTTAGTTTCCCGTATCTCTTTTGTGCATGCGTATGCTTCTATATATAGGAAACAAATGTCGTGAAAAGACACAACACTTCATCATTACACACTAAATCTTGTACCTATCAGAATTATAAATTCTGAAATGGTGTAATTTTTCACACAATACAAATACATCTTTCCACATTGCAATACCACATTTAATGTATCGTCCTTATCCTTTCAATCAAAGAGAAGTTGGGCAGTACGCGCCACCACATCAAAGTTATAATAAATTCTGAAATGATAAATCCTTCCACACTAGGACAAAACATGTTAGTCATCAGTATTCAAACTAACACAAGTTTAATATTTATCTTAAAATTGTAAGCTCGTAGATAGTTTATACAAGTGTGCACTCCGCACCACCAAACTTGTTATAATGTTCCGAGCTCATAACTACTCGAATCCAATTATACTTAAATAACCTTGTGTTTCATAAAACACCAACAATGCTCCCACATTTAAGTATTATCCTTGATTCAGAAAATCCAACAACCAAACCAAACAGGTGCATAAATAAAAATGTCTTGTAGATTGAATTTTCACCTTAGTGAATTACACATTCCAAATATTCGAGAATCGGGGTGTCTATAAAGATTGAACCCTTCAACCCATTTGGACACTTGAAGATAATCCACACACAAGTTAAAATACAACTCAAAAGCTTAAAACCGACACTATACAAGCTATATGTCCCCATCCATTCATGAGTGCATACAAAGTCAAGCATGAGCTTATTGAAGCAGCTACACTCACACTTCATATAGGTGAATATCTTTAATCGTACACCTGCAAATGTACTTTGTCAAAGGATCCATTAAAAAGTTGAAACTTCAATCTAACTTTCATGGAGGTCCAAACATATTACCCTATTGTAGTGGGAGTACGATATGCAGTGAAATCTGATGTAGTCATGTCATAATGTGAGGGTCTAGTACAGTGGGAGGTGTTACAGAAGCCTGGGGTTCAATGGGATTCATAGTAGGATTTGCACCAATCTCTTCGACATGGATGTCTTGTTCTTCTTCAGCCCTCCCTTCATCATTCTCATTGTCTATCACATCAAACACATTCATCGATTCATTCCCCACGGCTCTATCTTTGCCAAATATTTTTCCCAATTCTTCAAAATACGGAAAAGATTTATTTCTCAATCCGGCAGCATTCTTATGACTCTGTAATATGAACCATTAAACAATAAAACATGAAATTATATAAAAATATATCAAATTAATTATTGGCATAAAAATTGAAATAACAAAATGAAATATCATAAAATAATTCAAAAAGTATTTCAAATATTACCTTAATCCATTCATCCCAGACTGATTGAGGACATGTAACAAACTTTTCCTCGTCATTCCATCCAAATCCACTTGCACTTGGGCTAAGCATCTCAGCTATTGCGTCGTATTGCTTTCGTAGGGTCTTCACTCTTGACTCAATATGAGGCTTAGCTTTTCTATCACTCTTAGGCATTCTTTGTTTGAAGAGTGCTTCTAATTTTACAAAAGCACCATTTTTAAATTGGCCATTGTCTGCTTTCCAACCTCCAAGATCTATAAGTTCATTCAAAGCGCTAACAAGGGCGCGGTCCTCTATATTTGACCATCGAGACATATTTCTAACTGAATTGCTTCCAGTAGCACCTTGTTTTGGAGTATCTTGAGCAGATGATTGACCCATATCTACACAATAAAAGTAAAGCATAGAAAGTATATTGCATTATAAAAAAGACAGTAGCATTACAAAATATACCACAGATTTTTGTTAAGAATAAATATGAAACATGTAACCGACAAGTATTTGTAAGCCAAAATTACAGTTAAATAAGTCACAATTTAATCAAATAAATTAAAAATGTAAAAAATAAATACAATCTTGTCTACTACGATCTGGTTTCTATCCATGATGCATACATTTCATCTGCTAACTCACGTCTAAAGTTATTCCACATTGTACTAGTTTCCATAATCGAAATATTATTTTCATCACTATCTCCCGTTGTGACATCACCGACCAAATGCTCCATAGGATCAACATCCATATATGTTCGAATGAAGTTATGTACTAGAGCACATGCCAATATTATTCTACTCACATCTTTTCGACTATACCAAGTTGTTTTTCTTAGAATACCCCATCTCATTTTCAGCAACCCAAAACATCTCTCTATAACATTTCTTGCTTGGGAATGCTTCATATTAAAATACTCCTCAGCTGACATAGGCTGAGCACCACTCTTCCAAACGCTTAGATGGTATCTTTGACCTCGGAATGGTGTTAAAAATCCCTCACAATTCATATATCCAGCATCGTACAAATAGTAATTTCCTAAAAACAATAACAAATTCCTAATTAATAACTGTTACAAATTAATTTAGTTGCCTAAAATTATTGAAGTTATATTATTTATTACCTTGAGGAACTTTTAATGGATTTTTTCTTGAGAGTGCATCACGCAAAACTCTATTATCATGAGCTGAACCCTCCCATCCAGGCAACACATACGTAAATTTTAGATCTCGAGTGCACGCAGCTAACACATTAGTACTGAGTTCTCCTTTTCTATTCCTGAATCTAACCTTGTCTTTATCCCCAACACGAACGTTAATATGAGTTCCATCCAAAGCACCTAAGCAATTCTACCACAAAATGAAATTTATCATATATCGGTTACTCTATAATTTTATTATTATAATTAGATAAAAATAAATATATACCTTAAACCATCTCCATCTGTCATCCTGACAATTTTCTGCAACGGGTACTGGTTCTTTTAAGATAATGGGGTGACATCTAAGGATAGAACTTAGGACTAAATTGAAATGTCTTGACACAGTCTCTCCGCTCCTTTTAAAATACAATTGCGTTGTTCTGTTTTTTATATCATGTGACAGGGTGAAAAGAAACAAAGCAACCATATCTTCTAGACTGGTATTTCTATTACCTTGCAGCTTACCAACATCTCTTAACATCTCACACAATTTATTAAAACATCTCCGATCCTTCCTAAGATTAGCCACACATGCTACATCACTCCACTGAATCATAGCCTTAAGATTAAAAATTCTAGCATAATATCTGTCTTCCGATGACTCATCAAATTTATAAGAGATGGCTTTTGGAATTTTAATGTTCATGGTAGCTAGATGGTGGGTGATTTCAATCATCATTTTCATAACCTGATTCAACATTTGCCAATACATTGACATACATGTTGCTGCAATCTTCTTACGTTGAATTAGTGTCATACGAGCCATAACTGTATAACATTTACAAAATTTGGTAACAAATTAATTGAAATCAACCCAACATTACTCGAATATATTTTAATCTAACAATCAAGAATATAAAAATCATAGAAATTCACAATCAAAAACATTATATAATTTGGGTGTATAAATTAATTTTTTTCATATACATTCAATAAAACATATAAATTAAAATAATGACAAACCTCAAATTTTTGGTGGTGATGTGTTGGTGGATGTCAAACAGCTGCAGAACCTACAAATAGATAGGCCAAAACGAGTTGCGATTATCAAACAGTTGGTGATAATAGATGGAGTATGGAATTCAAACTCTTTTAATACGTCAATATTTTATGACGAACCTGTAATGGACAGACAAAAGAGTTTGGCGGAGATGGAAGTGCTGGTGCGAATGAAAATTTGGGTGGATTAAAAGTCTTTTATAGACACAAATGGGTATGCGAGAAGACGATGAAGTAGAAGGAAATGAAAAATTGCCGCGTGAAGGAGGGAAACCATAACGTTTTACGCGCCATAGTTAGGATAAAAGTGTAATATCACACAAAAGCATCGCAGAATTGCATTCGACCGAGGAGGTACTCGGTAACATATTTCCCACGTTATGTGGGAAATTTAATTTCCTCCGAATTACAACTTCCCATGTATTTACTACTTTCCGTCAACCAAACAGTTCTACCAATCCTAAAATACGCAGAATTTATAATCACCGTGTATGATACGCATATCAAACGACCTCTTAGATTAATGTTTATCTCTTGTGTAGTAGGTCCTTACTTGTATCTATTTATAGCATTGTAAATTCTAATGAAAATCATCTTTGGAATTCCCTCCTTCATGGTATCAGAGCCATTTTCCTCCCATCTCTCCCTTCCTCTTAACGCCGCACAAGCCTTTGCAAACCCTAGGCTTGCCGTAAGTCTTCTTCTTCTCTTCATCTCTTGCAATTTTTTGCTTCAGTCATGGCTACAGACAAATTATCCTTGAATACTATGATTCACCTTCTCACCACCAAGCTTTCTGCTGCCACCTATCTTCAATGGAAAAGACAGGTACAACATGTTCTTCATCCGCAAGGTTTGTACGGACATCTTGATGGATCCTCCGTTGTCCTCCGCTTTCGGCGCCATCGCCGACCTCCTCCTCCACTGCCATTCCTGATGATTCTTCAACCAAGGCGCAAGAAGATACGGACGCAGCTGCCAAGGCTTCCCATGATGCTTGGGTCTCCGAGGATCAATGCATTTGCAGTCTTCTCTATTCCTCTCTGTCGTCGGAAGCGATGAATGAAGTCTCCCACTGTGAAATTGCCAAGGAAATGTGGGATGCTTTTGCCACAGCCTATCAACACCGCAGCAGGACCTCGGTGTTCAGTCTTCGCCAACAAGCCGGACTTCTCCGCAATACGGGTACCGTACATGAGTTACACCTTAGTTTTATGTCGATTTTTGAGCAATTATCTGTTATGGGCAGCCCCGCTGCCAATGATGAAAAGCTTTTATGGTTTTTACGGCTTTAGGCCATGAATATAAGGATTTTAGTGGGTCTTTGGTTAATCGTGATCCAATTCCGGAATATGTTGAAGTTGTGAATTTAGCTAAGGGACATGAGTCGTTTTTGAAAACTTTGGATAGTATGAAGGGGCTTTCTATTCAGGGACAGACTAGTACTGGTCCTGTTGCGTTCCTGGATTCGTCGCAGCAGCAGGATGGTGGCACGTGTGATCACGCGCCGGGAGGTGGAGTGCGTGGTGGCGGTGCATGGCGCCCACGCGCGGCCAATCCGGGGCGGTTTAGCGGCCGCCGCTCTGGTCGTGGTTCCTGGAGGTATTCTGGTCGAGGTTTTGGGTCCAGATCTCCTGCTGGTCTATCCAATATACAATGTTACACTTGTGGTGATTTAGGTCACATTTCGGCACAATGTCCATCATCAACTCCTCGTTCAATGGTTCAGGCACATGTTGCTCAGCAATATCAGCCATATGCTCCCTCCTATGCTACTCAGCAAGTTCAGCCAACTCTTCCTTTTGAGCCGTATTTTGTTGCTTCAGACTGGTATATTGATTCGGGCGCCACAAATCATCTGAGCTCCTCCGCCTCGAATCTTTCGAGCATCACTCCATACCATGGTAATACTCTAGTTTCTGTCGGCAATGGAGCTTCTTTATCTATTACTGCTGTTGGTGATGCTCAAATTTCTTCAAAATTACGTTTATCTGATGTGTTGCTTGTGCCTGCTATTACTAAAAATCTTTTGTCGATAAGTAAGATTACTAGAGATTTGGGGGTTCTTGTTATATTTGATGACAAGTCTTTTACTATTCAGCACAAAATAACCAAGGCAATTCTGGGGAGCGGACACAGTGAAGATGGGTTGTATGTGCTGGATCGTGGTGAAGAAGCCCTTCTTTCGTTTGTTAGGCAGAATAATAACCAAGCATCTTATGAAACTTGGCATACTCGGTTAGGACATGTGTCGTCTAGTATTGTTTCTCTACTGCATAAGAATGGTTTTTTGACTCTTACTTCAGTTTTGCCAAAACCCAGTATTTGTGAGCCCTGTCTTATGGCTAAAGGACAAAAGTTATCTTTTTCTGATAATCCCAAACGTGCTGATTGTGTGCTTGATCTTATTCACTGTGATTTATGGGGACCATCTCCCATACTATCTGGGAATGGGTTTTCTTACTATGCCGTCTTTGTGGATGACCATTCTCGATTTTCGTGACTTTACCCCCTTCGTCGGAAATCAGATTTCGTTAACATTTTTTTCCAATTTGAGGCGCTGGTTGAGAATCAGTTTTCTTCCAGGATTAAGGTGTTTTAGAGTGATGGTGGTTCTGAATTTTTGAACTCTCGTTTGCAGTCTCATTTTGGTATCCGTGGCATTCATCATCAGGTTTCTTGTCCCTATACACTTGAACAGAATGGTCGTGCAGAGAGGAAGCATCGTCATATTACTGAGATGGGGCTTTCTATGCTTTTTCACTCCCACATGCCTCTATCCTATTGGGACGATGCCTTTGCTGTTGCAGTATATACTATCAATCGTCTTCCAACTCCTGTGCTGAATGATATATCCCCCTTTGAGGTGTTGTTCGGTCGTCCTCCGATATACTCGAATTTTCATACCTTTGGATGTCGAGTTTTCCCTTATGTTCGCCCGACTGCTGCCCACAAGCTTGCTCCCCGTAGTCTTCCTTGTGTCTTTCTCGGATATAGTGCCCATTATAAGGGATTTTGATGTCTCGATACGGAAACTGGCCGCATCTATATGACCAGGCATGCTCGTTTTGATGAGACCTGTTTTCCTTTTTCCACTTCAGCCTATGAAGCCTTGTTCACATCTCTGGATGTTGCCGCATTCATTGACCCTGATCTGCCTTCTGCTGTCGACGATGCTGTTCCACCTGTTGACTCTCTGGCTTGCTCTATGTGTTCTGATTCAGTTTCTCCATCAGTCACAGTGCCATTACCTGTTTCTACAGTCTCCACTGAGGATTCTCCCACTGCCAGTTCTAGTGTATCTCCGAGTTCTTCCACCTCATCGTCTGATCGGTCACTGTCCTCCTCAGATAGTATTCCCTCTCCATCACCTCCTGCTATTTCCATCCATCCTATGACTACCCGCACCCGAGATGGCACACGGGTTGTTCGTAATCTGGGTCCAGAGTTTGAGGCCTATGGTCTTGTTGCTCAGTTGCTGGCTCAGAAAGAACCGCGTACTTTTCGCACTGCTTCTCAAGATTCAAAATGGGTCTCCGCTATGGACGAGGAGATGACTGCCCTTCGTCAGCAGCACACATGGGATTTAGTTCCGTGTCCTCCCGGTGTCAACATTGTTGGTTCCAAATGGGTGTATCGACTGAAGTATCGTCAGGATGGTTCCCTGGATCGCTAAAGGCTCACTTAGTAGCTCAGGGCTTCTCTCAGATTCCGGGTTTTGACTTTGATCACACATTCAGTCCTGTGATCAAAGCTAGCACTGTACGCACTGTGCTTGCCATTGCCACTATGAAGAGATGGCCGTTACATCAGCTGGATGTTAAGAATGCCTTTCTCAATGGCGTTCTAGATGCTCCCGTCTATATGGCTCAACCTGCTGGCTATCAGGATTCTGCTCATCCTGATTATGTCTGTCGTCCGCGGAAGGCGATTTATGGTCTCAAACAGGCACCCCGTGCCTGGTTTGAGTGATTCAGTGCTTTTGTTCGGAGTCTTGGTTTTGTCGGCAGCCTATCAGACCCATCGCTGTTTGTATTCTCTCGTGGCCCCGTGGTTCTTTACCTGTTGGTCTACGTTGATGACATCATCCTGACTGGGAATGATGTTCCTGCCATTCAACAGTTTATTGCTCGTGCTGATCGTGAGTTCTCGGTTAAGGATCTTGGGCCTCTCAGCTACTTTCTTGGCCTTGAAGTTACTCCTACTTCCACTGGTGTATTCTTGGGACAGGCCAAGTATGCTCAGGATATTCTTCACAGGGCAGGGATGGCTGATGCCACTCCAGTTTCCACTCTTTTTTTGCCATTATCTCAGCTCCATAGTAGTACCAGTGCTCCGTTTCACAATCCAAAGCTGTTCCGTTCGCTGGTTGTGCTCTTCAGTATCTTACCATTACTAGGCCTAACTTGTCTTTTGCAGTCAATTCAGTGAGTCAATTTCTTCAGGACCCTTGGGATGATCATTTTTCAGCTGTTACTCGGATTCTGCGCTATGTTCGTGGAACGCTTCATTGCGGTCTGAATTTTTCGGGGGATGGCATCTCTGAGATTGTTGCTTATTCTGATACAGACTGGGCCCGTTGTTTAGAGACTCGTCGCTCTACTTATGGCTATGCTATATTTCTTGGCGGTAATCTTGTTTCCTGGAGTACCAAGAAGCAGCCTACTGTCTTCCGATCCAGTTCTGAATCCGAGTATCGGGCTTTGGCCAACACGGCGTCGGAAGTTGTCTGGCTTCTCCATCTTCTTCGGGATCTTCAGTTTCCACTTCAGGGTCCGCCTCAACTTCTTTGTGACAATAAAAGTGCCATTTTCCTTGCTGAGAATCCTATCGCTCACAAGCGGCTGAACATATTGACATTGACTATCACTTTGTGCGGGAACTGGTGGCTAGTCATAAGCTTCGTGTTAGTCATGTCCCGTCCTCTCTACAGGTGGCTGACATTTTCACGAAAGGACTAAATCGGGCTCTATTTGAATTCTTTAGATCCAAGCTTCGCGTTTCGGTCAACCCGACGCTTCGCTTGACGGGGGGGGGGGGGGGTTGTGAAGATTGAAGATAAGATTGAAGATTAATGTTTGAAGATAAGATTGAACATAAGATTGAAGATAAGATTGAAGATTAATGTTTGAAGATTAATACCATAAATTGAAGATTTAGATTAATGTTTATCTCTTGTATAGTAGGTCCTTACTTATATCTATTTATAGCATTGTAAATTCTAATGAAAATCATCTTGGGAATTCCCTCCTTCAATTTGAAAATAAGTTTAGTGAATAGATTATATAGAGTTAAATGAAATTTTATCCAAGACGAATAATACCAAACTGATCTGGACTGAAAAATACTAAACTACGACCCTATTTTCTAGAGTTTATTTGCACTCAATTCATTTCAGTTTAAGTCAGTTCAGTTCAGTTTAGTGAAAATTTAGTCTGGTGGAGTTTAGCCTTATTTAGTTATATTGTTACTATTTTCAACACATTTTAGTTCAGTTCAAATCAGTTCAGCTTAAATCAGTTCAAATAATTTCGGTTCAAATTAATTCAGTTCAATTCATATCAGTTCACATAAGCTCTAGAGAGTAGGACATCGGTACAATGGGGTCTAAACCGTTACTAACTGATAAGAGTTGTATAAAATGTATAAAAAATTATAATACAACATACACTAGCTTTTCAAGTTGGCAAAAATTGTATACTCCCCTGTCTCAGGCTATTCCCCATAGAATCCTTTTTAGTAAAAAATTGCTAAATTTTGGCCACATATTTGAATAGGTACATGAACAAGAATTTTATCGTATGAGATATTGTTAAATTTGTCGCACCATGTAGTTTCAAAGCATCAATTTTTTGTGTGTAGTTATTATTTACGGTCAAACATATTTATTGGAGATTATTAAAAGATTCTATGCATGGTAGGGTGGGACAGAGAGAGTAAAATGCTTTTTAAAACCTATTTGACAGGAATAAAAATTATAAACTAAGTAGAAAATCAGTAGTTCTAAATTAATTGAAGACCCCCACCGTTGAGAAAGCCGAAGAAACTTACATTTTCAATTGGCAAATAAAGTACTCCGTATCAAACTTCTTAGTTCTTACTCCAACATTATAAAAAGAGCCATGTATCTTCTCCTACATTATATACCAATTCATTTCTTCTACTTCTAAGCAATGAAGTCTTCTCCTGCAAAAGCTAACTGGTTCATCATCACCGCTTCATTAATTCTTGCAATTCTCGTATCAGGTTCGAACCATTCTTCACTATTTTACACACATTTCTGTTTCTTCGAACTGCCATTTTCATCGACTCTCGATCAGGTACGATGTTGTCAAGAGAAGTGATGGGAGCAGAAGTCGAAAAGCTGCCTCTTCCGAGATGCGAAACGAAGCAGGATTGCATTCCGGCTTGCAAAGGCTGCCCGTACTGTATGTGCTACAATACTTGGTGCGTTCGCGGATGCAAAGCGGACCAAAAGATCAACTGGGAAATCCCTGTTTAGCTGGCAGAAATAATTGAAATGTATGCATAATTTGTTTTGAGCTGTGATGTAGCAGTATGAACTTTGAATTAGTTCTACTAAACAAAATATACCCATAACCCACGGTCAAACGGGTTGCGTATCTTTAAACCTAGATGTGTATAGCTAAAATGAGTGTTGGGTTGAATGGGTAACAGATCAAATGAGTATTTAAAAGGTAACAGATCAAACGAGTATTTGAAAATATGGGTAAAGCGGGTTGGATTTGCGGTTAACCGCGAGTTTACCCACATGGGTCGAAACTCGCGCCTTTTTCCATTTGAGTTTGTATATAAACCTCATATGGATTCATATATGGGTTGAAATCCGTTCATTTACTCATGTGTGTTGGTATATATACCTAAACTGTATGTGTCAATATATATGGGTTAAAACCCTCGATTTTACCCATATATGTTGGTATATAAATTCATATTAGTTTATATATGAGTTGAAATATGTGAATTTACCCTTTTAAATTTGTGAGTTTACTCATTTCTTTCACTGAAATTCAAGCACCTACGGTATGGTTAGGAGTGGCAAATGGGTGGATGAGTCGAATATAAATTGGGTAATATGGGTAACTATAAAATATATGTATGACTCATTTTGACTCATTTTATGATGGGTCAAAAAATGGGTTGGATCAAAATGTGTCGGTTTGAATCTCGCGGGTAAAAAATCGTTCAACTCACGAGTAAAAAATGGGTTACCCCGCGAGTTTCAACCCATATATGATCTCATATGGGTTTATATATCAATTCATATGGGTAAAACCAACGAGTTTTTGTTGGGGTGGATGCTGTAATATTACATTCCAAAGGAACAGTAAAATCACGTTTGGATGACTGTGGTCAAAATTTTCTTGGATATCGATATGAGTTGAATTGAACACGCTTAAAGAGTAATTCGACCATATTACAACCTTGTGTTACACGAATTCCCTTCGAGAATAAAACAATCGAGAATCCCTCTTGTTCTAGGCTTGAATCAAGAAAATACCTTTGAGTAACTATGTTTTTGGTTATATATGTCTGGGAAAATTCTTAGTTTCCCGTATCTCTTTTGTGCATGCGTATGCTTCTATATATAGGAAACAAATGTCGTGAAAAGACACAACACTTCATCATTACACACTAAATCTTGTACCTATCAGAATTATAAATTCTGAAATGGTGTAATTTTTCACACAATACAAATACATCTTTCCACATTGCAATACCACATTTAATGTATCGTCCTTATCCTTTCAATCAAAGAGAAGTTGGGCAGTACGCGCCACCACATCAAAGTTATAATAAATTCTGAAATGATAAATCCTTCCACACTAGGACAAAACATGTTAGTCATCAGTATTCAAACTAACACAAGTTTAATATTTATCTTAAAATTGTAAGCTCGTAGATAGTTTATACAAGTGTGCACTCCGCACCACCAAACTTGTTATAATGTTCCGAGCTCATAACTACTCGAATCCAATTATACTTAAATAACCTTGTGTTTCATAAAACACCAACAATGCTCCCCCATTTAAGTATTATCCTTGATTCAGAAAATCCAACAACCAAACCAAACAGGTGCATAAATAAAAATGTCTTGTAGATTGAATTTTCACCTTAGTGAATTACACATTCCAAATATTCGAGAATCGGGGTGTCTATAAAGATTGAACCCTTCGACCCATTTGGACACTTGAAGATAATCCACACACAAGTTAAAATACAACTCAAAAGCTTAAAACCGACACTATACAAGCTATATGTCCCTATCCATTCATGAGTGCATACAAAGTCAAGCATGGGCTTATTGAAGCAGCTACACTCACACTTCATATAGGTGAATATCTTTAATCGTACACCTGCAAATGTACTTTGTCAAAGGATCCATTAAAAAGTTGAAACTTCAATCTAACTTTCATGGAGGTCCAAACATATTACCCTATTGTAGTGGGAGTACGATATGCAGTGAAATCTAATGCAGTCATGTCATAATGTGAGGGTCCAGTACAGTGGGAGGTGTTACAGAAGCCTGGGGTTCAATGGGATTCATAGTAGGATTTGCACCAATCTCTTCGACATGGATGTCTTGTTCTTCTTCAGCCCTCCCTTCATCATTCTCACTGTCTATCACATCAAACACATTCATCGATTCATTCCCCACGGCTCTATCTTTGCCAAATATTTTTCCCAATTCTTCAAAATACGGAAAAGATTTATTTCTCAATCCGGCAGCATTCTTATGACTCTGTAATATGAACCATTAAACAATAAAACATGAAATTATATAAAAATATATCAAATTAATTATTGGCATAAAAATTGAAATAACAAAATGAAATATCATAAAATAATTCAAAAAGTATTTCAAATATTACCTTAATCCATTCCTCCCAGACTGATTGAGGACATGTAACAAACTTTTCCTCGTCATTCCATCCAAATCCACTTGCACTTGGGCTAAGCATCTCAGCTATTGCGTCGTATTGCTTTCGTAGGGTCTTCACTCTTGACTCAATATGAGGCTTAGCTTTTCTATCACTCTCAGGCATTCTTTGTTTGAAGAGTGCTTCTAATTTTACAAAAGCACCATTTTTAAATTGGCCATTGTCTGCTTTCCAACCTCCAAGATCTATAAGATCATTCAAAGCGCTAACAAGGGCGCGGTCCTCTATATTTGACCATCGAGACATATTTCTAACTGAATTGCTTCCAGTAGCACCTTGTTTTGGAGTATCTTGAGCAGATGATTGACCCATATCTACACAATAAAAGTAAAGCATAGAAAGTATATTGCATTATAAAAAAGACAGTAGCATTACAAAATATACCACAGATTTTTGTTAAGAATAAATATGAAACATGTAACCGACAAGTATTTGTAAGCCAAAATTACAGTTAAATAAGTCACAATTTAATCAAATAAATTAACAATGTAAAAAATAAATACAATCTTGTCTACTACGATCTGGTTTCTATCCATGATGCATACATTTCATCTGCTAACTCACGTCTAAAGTTATTCCACATTGTACTAGTATCCATAATCGAAATATTATTTTCATCACTGTCTCCCGTTGTGACATCACCGACCAAATGCTCCATAGGATCAACATCCGTATATGTTCGAATGAAGTTATGTACTAGAGCACATGCCAATATTATTCTACTCACATCTTTTCGACTATACCAAGTTGTTTTTCTTAGAATACCCCATCTCATTTTCAGCAACCCAAAACATCTCTCTATAACATTTCTTGCTTGGGAATGCTTCATATTAAAATACTCCTCAGCTGACATAGGCTGAGCACCATTCTTCCAGACGCTTAGATGGTATCTTTGACCTCGGAATGGTGTTAAAAATCCATCACAATTCATATATCCAGCATCGCACAAATAGTAATTTCCTAAAAACAATAACAAATTCCTAATTAATAACTGTTACAAATTAATTTAGTTGCCTAAAATTATTGAAGTTATATTATTTATTACCTTGAGGAACTTTTAATGGATTTTTTCTTGAGAGTGCATCACGCAAAACTCTATTATCATGAGCTGAACCCTCCCATCCAGGCAACACATACGTAAATTTTAGATCTCGAGTGCACGCAGCTAACACATTAGTACTGAGTTCTCCTTTTCTATTCCTGAATCTAGCCTTGTCTTTATCCCCAACACGAACGTTAATATGAGTTCCATCCAAAGCACCTAAGCAATTCTACCACAAAACGAAATTTATCATATATCGGTTACTCTATAATTTTATTATTATAATTAGAAAAAAATAAATATATACCTTAAACCATCTCCATCTGTCATCCTGACAATTTTCTGCAACGGGTACTGGTTCTTTTAACATAATGGGGTGACATCTAAGGCTAGAACTTAGGACTAAATTGAAATGTCTTGACACAGTCTCTCCGCTCCTTCTAAAATACAATTGCGTTGTCCTGTTTTTTATATCATGTGACAGGGTGAAAAGAAACAAAGCAACCATCTCTTCTAGACTGGTATTTCTATTACCTTGCAGCTTACCAACATCTCTTAACATCTCACACAATTTATTAAAACATCTCCGATCCATCCTAAGATTATCCACACATGCTACATCACTCCACTGAATCATAGCCTTAAGATTAAAAATTCTAGCATAATATCTGTGTTCCGATGACTCATCAAATTTATAAGAGATGGCTTTTGGAATTTTAATGTTCATGGTAGCTAGATGGTGGGTGATTTCAATCATCATTTTCATAACCTGATTCAACATTTGCCAATACATTGCCATACATGTTGCTGCAATCTTCTTACGTTGAATTAGTGTCATACGAGCCATAACTGTATAACATTTACAAAATTTGGTAACAAATTAATTGAAATCAACCCAACATTACTCGAATATATTTTAATCTAACAATCAAGAATATAAAAATCATAGAAATTCACAATCAAAAACATTATATAATTTGGGTGTATAAATTAATTTTTTTCATATACATTCAATAAAACATATAAATTAAAATAATGACAAACCTCAAATTTTTGGTGGTGATGTGTTGGTGGATGTCGAACAGCTGCAGAACCTACAAATAGATGGGCCAAAACGAGATGCGATTATCAAACAGTTGGTGATAATAGATGGAGTATGGAATTCAAACTCTTTTAATACGTCAATATTTTATGACGAACCTGTAATGGACAGACAAAAGAGTTTGGCGGAGATGGAAGTGCTGGTGCGAATGAAAATTTGGGTGGATTAAAAGTCTTTTATAGACACAAATGGGTATGCGAGAAGACGATGAAGTAGAAGGAAATGAAAAATTGCCGCGTGAAGGAGGGAAACCATAACGTTTTACGCGCCATAGTTAGGATAAAAGTGTAATATCACACAAAAGCATCGCAGAATTGCATTCGACCGAGGAGGTACTCGGTAACATATTTCCCACGTTATGTGGGAAATTTAATTTCCACCGAATTACAACTTCCCATGTATTTACTACTTTCCGTCAACCAAAGAGTTCTACCAATCCTAAAATACGCAGAATTTATAATCACCGTGTATGGTACGCATATCAAACGACCTCTTAGATTAATGTTTATCTCTTGTGTAGTAGGTCCTTACTTGTATCTATTTATAGCATTGTAAATTCTAATGAAAATCATCTTTGGAATTCCCTCCTTCATGGTATCAGAGTCATTTTCCTCCCCTCTCTCCCTTCCTCTTGCCGCCGCACAAGCCTTTGCAAACCCTAGGCTTGCCGTAAGTCTTCTTCTTCTCTTCATCTCTTGCAATTTTTTGCTTCAGTCATGGCTACAGACAAATTATCCTTGAATACTATGATTCACCTTCTCACCACCAAGCTTTCTGCTGCCACCTATCTTCAATGGAAAAGACAGGTACAACATGTTCTTCATCCGCAAGGTTTGTACGGACATCTTGATGGATCCTCCGTTGTCCTCCGCTTTCGGCGCCATCGCCGACCTCCTCCTCCACTGCCATTCCTGATGATTCTTCAACCAAGGCGCAAGAAGATGCGGACGCTGCTGCCAAGGCTTCCCATGATGCTTGGATCTCCGAGGATCAATGCATTTGCAGTCTTCTCTATTCCTCTCTGTCGTCGGAAGCGATGAATGAAGTCTCCCACTGTGAAATTGCCAAGGAAATGTGGGATGCTTTCGCCACAGCCTATCAACACCGCAGCAGGACCTCGGTGTTCAGTCTTCGCCAACAAGACAGACTTCTCCGCAATACGGGTACCGTACATGAGTTACACCTTAGTTTTATGTCGATTTTTGAGCAATTATCTGTTATGGGCAGCCCCGCTGCCAATGATGAAAAGCTTTTATGGTTTTTACGGCTTTAGGCCATGAATATAAGGATTTTAGTGGGTCTTTGGTTAATCGTGATCCAATTCCGGAATATGTTGAAGTTGTGAATTTAGCTAAGGGACATGAGTCGTTTTTGAAAACTTTGGATAGTATGAAGGGGATTTCTATTCAGGGACAGACCAGTACTGGTCCTGTTGCGTTCCTGGATTCGTCGCAGCAGCAGGATGGTGGCGCGTGTGATCACGCGCCGGGAGGTGGAGTGCGTGGTGGCGGTGCATAGCGCCCACGCGCGGCCAATCCGGGGCGGTTTGGCGGCCGCCGCTCTGGTCGTGGTTCCTGGAGGTTTTCTGGTCGAGGTTTTGGGTCCAGATCTCCTGCTGGTCTATCCAATATACAATGTTACACTTGTGGTGATTTAGGTCACATTTCGGCACAATGTCCATCATCGACTCCTCGTTCAATGGTTCAGGCACATGTTGCTCAGCAATATCAGCCATATGCTCCCTCCTATGCTACTCAGCAAGTTCAGCCAACTCTTCCTTTTGAGCCGTATTTTGTTGCTTCAGACTGGTATATTGATTCGGGCGCCACAAATCATCTGAGCTCCTCCGCCTCGAATCTTTCGAGCATCACTCCATACCATGGTAATACTCTAGTTTCTGTTGGCAATGGAGCTTCTTTATCTATTACTGCTGTTGGTGATGCTCAAATTTCTTCAAAATTGCATTTATTTGATGTGTTGCTTGTGCTTGCTATTACTAAAAATCTTTTGTCGATAAGTAAGATTACTAGAGATTTGGGGGTTCTTGTTATATTTGATGACAAGTCTTTTACTATTCAGCACAAAATAACCAAGGCAATTCTGGGGCGCGGACACAGTGAAGATGGGTTGTATGTGCTGGATCGTGGTGAAGAAGCCCTTCTTTCGTTTGTTAGGCAGAATAATAACCAAGCATCTTATGAAACTTGGCATACTCGGTTAGGACATGTGTCGTCTAGTATTGTTTCTCTACTGCATAAGAATGGTTTTTTGACTCTTACTTCAGTTTTGCCAAAACCCAGTATTTGTGAGCCCTGTCTTATGGCTAAAGGACAAAAGTTATCTTTTTCTGATAATCCCAAACGTGCTGATTGTGTGCTTGATCTTATTCACTGTGATTTATGGGGACCATCTCCCGTACTATCTGGGAATGGGTTTTCTTACTATGCCGTCTTTGTGGATGACCATTCTCGATTTTCGTGGCTTTACCCCCTTCGTCGGAAATCAGATTTCGTTAACATTTTTTTCCAATTTGGGGCGCTGGTTGAGAATCAGTTTTCTTCCAGGATTAAGGTGTTTCAGAGTGATGGTGGTTCTGAATTTTTGAACTCTCGTTTGCAGTCTCATTTTGGTATCTGTGGCATTCATCATCAGGTTTCTTGTCCCTATACACTTGAACAGAATGGTCGTGCAGAGAGGAAGCATCGTCATATTACTGAGATGGGGCTTTCTATGCTTTTTCACTCCCACATGCCTCTATCCTATTGGGACGATGCCTTTGCTGTTGCAGTATATACTATCAATCGTCTTCCAACTCCTGTGCTGAATGATATATCCCCCTTTGAGGTGTTGTTCGGTCGTCCTCCGATATACTCAAATTTTCATACCTTTGGATGTCGAGTTTTCCCTTATGTTCGCCCGACTGCTGCCCACAAGCTTGCTCCCCGTAGTCTTCCTTGTGTCTTTCTCGGATATAGTGCCCATTATAAGGGATTTTGATGTCTCAATATGGATACTGGCCGCATCTATATGACCAGGCATGCTCGTTTTGATGAGACCTGTTTTCCTTTTTCGACTTCAGCCTATGAAGCCTTGTTCACGTCTCTGGATGTTGCCGCATTCATTGACCCTGATCTGCCTTCTGCTGTCGACGATGCTGTTCCACCTGTTGACTCTCTGGCTTGCTCTATGTGTTCTGATTCAGTTTCTCCATCAGTCACAGTGCCGTTACCTGTTTCTACAGTCTCCACTGAGGATTCTCCCACGGCCAGTTCCAGTGTATCTCCGAGTTCTTCCACCTCATCGTCTGATCGGTCACTGTCCTCCTCAGATAGTATTCCCTCTCCATCACCTCCTGCTATTTCCATCCATCCTATGACTACCCGCACCCGAGATGGCACACGGGTTGTTCGTAATCTGGGTCCAGAGTTTGAGGTCTATGGTCTTGTTGCTCAGTTGCTGGCTCAGAAAGAACCGCGTACTTTTCGCACTGCTTCTCAAGATTCGAAATGGGTCTCCGCTATGGACGAGGAGATGACTGCCCTTCGTCAGCAGCACACGTGGGATTTAGTTCCGTGTCCTCCCGGTGTCAACATTGTTGGCTCCAAATGGGTGTATCGACTGAAGTATCGTCAGGATGGTTCCCTGGATCGCTAAAGGCTCACTTAGTAGCTCAGGGCTTCTCTCAGATTCCGGGTTTTGACTTTGATCACACATTCAGTCCTGTGATCAAAGCTAGCACTGTACGCACTGTGCTTGCCATTGCCACTATGAAGAGATGGCCGTTACATCAGCTGGATGTTAAGAATGCCTTTCTCAATGGCGTTCTAGATGCTCCCGTCTATATGGCTCAACCTGCTGGCTATCAGGATTCTGCTCATCCTGATTATGTCTGTCGTCCGCGGAAGGCGATTTATGGTCTCAAACAGGCACCCCGTGCCTGGTTTGAGTGATTCAGTGCTTTTGTTCGGAGTCTTGGTTTTGTCGGCAGCCTATCAGACCCATCGCTGTTTGTATTCTCTCGTGGCCCCGTGGTTCTTTACCTGTTGGTCTACGTTGATGACATCATCCTGACTGGGAATGATGTTCCTGCCATTCAACAGTTTATTGCTCGTGCTGATCGTGAGTTCTCGGTTAAGGATCTTGGGCCTCTCAGCTACTTTCTTGGCCTTGAAGTTACTCCTACTTCCACTGGTGTATTCTTGGGACAGGCCAAGTATGCTCAGGATATTCTTCACAGGGCAGGGATGGCTGATGCCACTCCAGTTTCCACTCTTTTTTTGCCATTATCTCAGCTCCATAGTAGTACCAGTGCTCCGTTTCACAATCCAAAGCTGTTCCGTTCGCTGGTTGTGCTCTTCAGTATCTTACCATTACCAGGCCTAACTTGTCTTTTGCAGTCAATTCAGTGAGTCAATTTCTTCAGGACCCTCGGGATGATCATTTTTCAGCTGTTACTCGGATTCTGCGCTATGTTCGTAGAACGCTTCATTGCGGTCTGAATTTTTTGGGGGATGGCATCTCTGAGATTGTTGCTTATTCTGATGCAGACTGGGCCCGTTGTTTAGAGACTCGTCGCTCTACTTATGGCTATGCTGTATTTCTTGGCGGTAATCTTGTTTCCTAGAGTACCAAGAAGCAGCCTACTGTCTCCCGATCCAGTTCTGAATCCGAGTATCGGGCTTTGGCCAACACGGCGTCGGAAGTTGTTTGGCTTCTCCATCTTCTTCGGGATCTTCAGTTTCCACTTCAGGGTCCGCCTCAACTTCTTTGTGACAATAAAAGTGCCATTTTCCTTGCTGAGAATCCTATCGCTCACAAGCGGCTGAACATATTGACATTGACTATCACTTTGTGCGGGAACTGGTGGCTAGTCATAAGCTTCGTGTTAGTCATGTCCCGTCCTCTCTACAGGTGGCTGACATTTTCACGAAAGGACTAAATCGGGCTCTATTTGAATTCTTTAGATCCAAGCTTCGCGTTTCGGTCAACCCGACGCTTCGCTTGAGGGGGGGGGTTGTGAAGATTGAAGATAAGATTGAAGATTAATGTTTGAAGATAAGATTGAAGATTAATGTTTGAAGATAAGATTGAAGATAAGATTGAAGATTAATGTTTGAAGATTAATACCATAAATTGAAGATTTAGATTAATGTTTATCTCTTGTATAGTAGGTCCTTACTTATATCTATTTATAGCATTGTAAATTCTAATGAAAATCATCTTGGGAACTCCCTCCTTCAATTTGAAAATAAGTTTAGTGAATAGATTATATAGAGTTAAATGAAATTTTATCCAAGACGAATAATACCAAACTGATCTGGACTGAAAAATACTAAACTACAACCCTATTTTCTAGAGTTTATTTGCACTCAATTCATTTCAGTTTAAGTCAGTTCAGTTCAGTTTAGTGAAAATTTAGTCTGGTGGAGTTTAGCCTTATTTAGTTATATTGTTACTATTTTCAACACATTTTAGTTCAGTTCAAATCAGTTCAGCTTAAATCAGTTCAAATAATTTCGGTTCAAATTAATTCAGTTCAATTCATATCAGTTCACATAAGCTCTAGAGAGTAGGACATCGGTACAATGGGGTCTAAATCGTTACTAACAGATAAGAGTTGTATAAAATGTATAAAAAATTATAATACAACATACACTAGCTTTTCAAGTTGGCAAAAATTGTATACTCCCCTGTCTCAGTCTATTCCCCATAGAATCCTTTTTAGTAAAAAATTGCTAAATTTTGGCCACATATTTGAATAGGTACATGAACAAGAATTTTATCGTATGAGATATTGTTAAATTTGTCGCACCATGTAGTTTCAAATCATCAATTTTTTGTGTGTAGTTATTATTTACGGTCAAACATATTTATTGGAGATTATTAAAAGATTCTATGCATGGTAGGGTGGGACAGAGAGAGTAAAATGCTTTTTAAAACCTATTTGACAGGAATAAAAATTATAAACTAAGTAGAAAATCAGTAGTTCTAAATTAATTGAAGACCCCCACCGTTGAGAAAGCCGAAGAAACTTACATTTTCAATTGGCAAATAAAGTACTCCGTATCAAACTTCTTAGTTCTTACTCCAACATTATAAAAAGAGCCATGTATCTTCTCCTACATTATATACCAATTCATTTCTTCTACTTCTAAACAATGAAGTCTTCTCCTGCAAAAGCTAACTGGTTCATCATCACCGCTTCATTAATTCTTGCAATTCTCGTATCAGGTTCGAACCATTCTTCACTATTTTACACACATTTCTGTTTCTTCGAACTGCCATTTTCATCGACTCTCGATCAGGTACGATGTTGTCAAGAGAAGTGATGGGAGCAGAAGTCGAAAAGCTGCCTCTTCCGAGATGCGAAACGAAGCAGGATTGCATTCCGGCTTGCAAAGGCTGCCCGTACTGTATGTGCTACAATACTTGGTGCGTTCGCGGATGCAAAGCGGACCAAAAGATCAACTGGGAAATCCCTGTTTAGCTGGCAGAAATAATTGAAATGTATGCATAATTTGTTTTGAGCTGTGATGTAGCAGTATGAACTTTGAATTAGTTCTACTAAACAAAATATACCCATAACCCACGGTCAAACGGGTTGCGTATCTTTAAACCTGGATGTGTATAGCTAAAATGAGTGTTGGGTTGAATGGGTAACAGATCAAATGAGTATTTAAAAGGTAACAGATCAAACGAGTATTTGAAAATATGGGTAAAGCGGGTTGGATTTGCGGTTAACCGCGAGTTTACCCACATGGGTCGAAACTCGCGCCTTTTTCCATTTGAGTTTGTATATAAACCTCATATGGATTCATATATGGGTTGAAATTCGTTCATTTACTCATGTGTGTTGGTATATATACCTAAACTGTATGTGTCAATATAAATGGGTTAAAACCCTCGATTTTACCCATATATGTTGGTATATAAATTCACATTAGTTCATATATGAGTTGAAATATGTGAATTTACCCTTTTAAATTTGTGAGTTTACTCATTTCTTTCACTGAAATTCAAGCACCTACGGTATGGTTAGGAGTGGCAAATGGGTGGATGAGTCGAATATAAATTGGGTAATATGGGTAACTATAAAATATATGTATGACTCATTTTGACTCATTTTATGATGGGTCAAAAAATGGGTTGGATCAAAATGTGTCGGTTTGAATCTCGCGGGTAAACAATCGTTCAACTCACGAGTAAAAAATGGGTTACCCCGCGAGTTTCAACCCATATATGATCTCATATGGATTTATATATCAATTCATATGGGTAAAACCAACGAGTTTTTGTTGGGGTGGATGCTGTAATATTACATTCCAAAGGAACAGTAAAATCACGTTTGGATGATTGTGGTTAAAATTTTCTTGGATATCGATATGAGTTGAATTGAACACGCTTAAAGAGTAATTCGACCATATTACAACCTTGTGTTACACGAATTCCCTTCGAGAATAAAACAATCGAGAATCCCTCTTGTTCTAGGCTTGAATCAAGAAAATACCTTTGAGTAACTA
Organism: Rubia yunnanensis; assembly: GCA_037428765.1. NCBI lineage: Eukaryota > Viridiplantae > Streptophyta > Magnoliopsida > Gentianales > Rubiaceae > Rubia > Rubia yunnanensis. The sequence goes on along the minus strand of CM075071.1, from coordinate 72,456,157 downwards.
TGTTTTTGGTTATATATGTCTGGGAAAATTCTTAGTTTCCCGTATCTCTTTTGTGCATGCGTATGCTTCTATATATAGGAAACAAATGTCGTGAAAAGACACAACACTTCATCATTACACACTAAATCTTGTTCCTATCAGAATTATAAATTCTGAAATGGTGTAATTTTTCACACAATACAAATACATCTTTCCACATTGCAATACCACATTTAATGTATCGTCCTTATCCTTTCAATCAAAGAGAAGTTGGGCAGTACGCGCCACCACATCAAAGTTATAATAAATTCTGAAATGATAAATCCTTCCACACTAGGACAAAACATGTTAGTCATCAGTATTCAAACTAACACAAGTTTAATATTTATCTTAAAATTGTAAGCTCGTAGATAGTTTATACAAGTGTGCACTCCGCACCACCAAACTTGTTATAATGTTCCGAGCTCATAACTACTCGAATCCAATTATACTTAAATAACCTTGTGTTTCATAAAACACCAACAATGCTCCCCCATTTAAGCATTATCCTTGATTCAGAAAATCCAACAACCAAACCAAACAGGTGCATAAATAAAAATGTCTTGTAGATTGAATTTTCACCTTAGTGAATTACACATTCCAAATATTCGAGAATCGGGGTGTCTATAAAGATTGAACCCTTCAACCCATTTGGACACTTGAAGATAATCCACACACAAGTTAAAATACAACTCAAAAGCTTAAAACCGACACTATACAAGCTATATGTCCCTATCCATTCATGAGTGCATACAAAGTCAAGCATGAGCTTATTGAAGCAGCTACACTCACACTTCATATAGGTGAATATCTTTAATCGTACACCTGCAAATGTACTTTGTCAAAGGATCCATTAAAAAGTTGAAACTTCAATCTAACTTTCATGGAGGTCCAAACATATTACCCTATTGCAGTGGGAGTACGATATGCGGTGAAATCTGATTTAGTCATGTCATAATGTGAGGGTCCAGTACATTGGGAGGTGTTACAGAAGCCTGGGGTTCAATGGGATTCATAATAGGATTTGCACCAATCTCTTCGACATGGATGTCCTGTTCTTCTTCAGCCCTCCCTTCATCATTCTCATTGTCTATCACATCAAACACATTCATCGATTCATTCCCCACGGCTCTATCTTTGCCAAATATTTTTCCCAATTCTTCAAAATACGGAAAAGATTTATTTCTCAATCCGGCAGCATTCTTATGACTCTGTAATATGAACCATTAAACAATAAAACATGAAATTATATAAAAATATATCAAATTAATTATTGGCATAAAAATTGAAATAACAAAATGAAATATCATAAAATAATTCAAAAAGTATTTCAAATATTACCTTAATCCATTCATCCCAGACTGATTGAGGACATGTAACAAACTTTTACTCGTCATTCCATCCAAATCCACTTGCACTTGGGCTAAGCATCTCAGCTATTGCGTCGTATTGCTTTCGTAGGGTCTTCACTCTTGACTCAGTATGAGGCTTAGCTTTTCTATCACTCTCAGGCATTCTTTGTTTGAAGAGTGCTTCTAATTTTACAAAAGCACCATTTTTAAATTTGCCATTGTCTGCTTTCCAACCTCCAAGATCTATAAGATCATTCAAAGCGCTAACAAGGGCGCGGTCCTCTATATTTGACCATCGAGACATATTTCTAACTGAATTGCTTCCAGTAGCACCTTGTTTTGGAGTATCTTGAGCAGATGATTGACCCATATCTACACAATAAAAGTAAAGCATAGAAAGTATATTGCATTATAAAAAAGACAGTAGCATTACAAAATATACCACAGATTTTTGTTAAGAATAAATATGAAACATGTAACCGACAAGTATTTGTAAGCCAAAATTACAGTTAAATAAGTCACAATTTAATCAAATAAATTAACAATGTAAAAAATAAATACAATCTTGTCTACTACGATCTGGTTTCTATCCATGATGCATACATTTCATCTGCTAACTCACGTCTAAAGTTATTCCACATTGTACTAGTTTCCATAATCGAAATATTATTTTCATCACTATCTCCCGTTGTGACATCACCGACCAAATGCTCCATAGGATCAACATCCATATATGTTCGAATGAAGTTATGTACTAGAGCACATGCCAATATTATTCTACTCACATCTTTTCGACTATACCAAGTTGTTTTTCTTAGAATACCCCATCTCATTTTCAGCAACCCAAAACATCTCTCTATAACATTTCTTGCTTGGGAATGCTTCATATTAAAATACTCCTCAGCTGACATAGGCTGAGCACCACTCTTCCAAACGCTTAGATGGTATCTTTGACCTCGGAATGGTGTTAAAAATCCCTCACAATTCATATATCCAGCATCGCACAAATAGTAATTTCCTAAAAACAATAACAAATTCCTAATTAATAACTATTACAAATTAATTTAGTTGCCTAAAATTATTGAAGTTATATTATTTGTTACCTTGAGGAACTTTTAATGGATTTTTTCTTGAGAGTGCATCACGCAAAACTCTATTATCATGAGCTGAACCCTCCCATCCAGGCAACACATACGTAAATTTTAGATCTCGAGTGCACGCAGCTAACACATTAGTACTGAGTTCTCCTTTTCTATTCCTGAATCTAACCTTGTCTTTATCCCTAACACGAACGTTAATATGAGTTCCATCCAAAGCACCTAAGCAATTCTACCACAAAACGAAATTTATCATATATCGGTTACTCTATAATTTTATTATTATAATTAGAAAAAAATAAATATATACCTTAAACCATCTCCATCTGTCATCCTGACAATTTTCTGCAACGGGTACTGGTTCTTTTAACATAATGGGGTGACATCTAAGGCTAGAACTTAGGACTAAATTGAAATGTCTTGACACAGTCTCTCCGCTCCTTCTAAAATACAATTGCGTTGTTCTGTTTTTTATATCATGTGACAGGGTGAAAAGAAACAAAGCAACCATCTCTTCTAGACTGGTATTTCTATTACCTTGCAGCTTACCAACATCTCTTAACATCTCACACAATTTATTAAAACATCTCCGATCCATCCTAAGATTATCCACACATGCTACATCACTCCACTGAATCATAGCCTTAAGATTAAAAATTCTAGCATAATATCTGTCTTCCGATGACTCATCAAATTTATAAGAGATGGCTTTTGGAATTTTAATGTTCATGGTAGCTAGATGGTGGGTGATTTCAATCATCATTTTCATAACCTGATTCAACATTTGCCAATACATTGCCATACATGTTGCTGCAATCTTCTTACGTTGAATTAGTGTCATACGAGCCATAACTGTATAACATTTACAAAATTTGGTAACAAATTAATTGAAATCAACCCAACATTACTCGAATATATTTTAATCTAACAATCAAGAATATAAAAATCATAGAAATTCACAATAAAAAACATTATATAATTTGGGTGTATAAATTAATTTTTTTCATATACAATCAATAAAACATATAAATTAAAATAATGACAAACCTCAAATTTTTGGTGGTGATGTGTTGGTGGATGTCAAACAGCTGCAGAACCTACAAATAGATAGGCCAAAACGAGTTGCGATTATCAAACAGTTGGTGATAATAGATGGAGTATGGAATTCAAACTCTTTTAATACGTCAATATTTTATGACGAACCTGTAATGGACAGACAAAAGAGTTTGGCAGAGATGGAAGTGCTGGTGCGAATGAAAATTTGGGTGGATTAAAAGTCTTTTATAGACACAAATGGGTATGCGAGAAGACGATGAAGTAGAAGGAAATGAAAAATTGCCGCGTGAAGGAGGGAAACCATAACGTTTTACACGCCATAGTTAGGATAAAAGTGTAATATCACACAAAAGCATCGCAGAATTGCATTCGACCGAGGAGGTACTCGGTAACATATTTCCCACGTTATGTGGGAAATTTAATTTCCTCCGAATTACAACTTCCCATGTATTTACTACTTTCCGTCAACCAAACAGTTCTACCAATCCTAAAATACGCAGAATTTATAATCACCGTGTATGGTACGCATATCAAACGACCTCTTAGATTAATGTTTATCTCTTGTGTAGTAGGTCCTTACTTGTATCTATTTATAGCATTGTAAATTCTAATGAAAATCATCTTTGGAATTCCCTCCTTCATGGTATCAGAGCCATTTTCCTCCCATCTCTCCCTTCCTCTTGCCGCCGCACAAGCCTTTGCAAACCCTAGGCTTGCCGCAAGTCTTCTTCTTCTCTTCATCTCTTGCAATTTTTTGCTTCAGTCATGGCTACAGACAAATTATCCTTGAATACTATGATTCACCTTCTCACCACCAAGCTTTCTGCTGCCACCTATCTTCAATGGAAAAGACAGGTACAACATGTTCTTCATCCGCAAGGTTTGTACGGACATCTTGATGGATCCTCCGTTGTCCTCCGCTTTCGGCGCCATCGCCGACCTCCTTCTCCACTGCCATTCCTGATGATTCTTCAACCAAGGCGCAAGAAGATGCGGACGCTGCTGCCAAGGCTTCCCATGATGCTTGGGTCTCCGAGGATCAACGCATTTGCAGTCTTCTCTATTCCTCTCTGTCGTCGGAAGCGATGAATGAAGTCTCCCACTGTGAAACTGCCAAGGAAATGTGGGATGCTTTCGCCACAGCCTATCAACACCGCAGCAGGACCTCGGTGTTCAGTCTTCGCCAACAAGCCGGACTTCTCCGCAATACGGGTACCGTACATGAGTTACACCTTAGTTTTATGTCGATTTTTAAGCAATTATCTGTTATGGGCAGCCCCGCTGCCAGTGATGAAAAGCTTTTATGGTTTTTACGGCTTTAGGCCATGAATATAAGGATTTTAGTGGGTCTTTGGTTAATCGTGATCCAATTCCGGAATATGTTGAAGTTGTGAATTTAGCTAAGGGACATGAGTCGTTTTTGAAAACTTTGGATAGTATGAAGGGGCTTTCTGTTCAGGGACAGACCAGTACTGGTCCTGTTGCGTTCCTGGATTCGTCGCAGCAGCAGGATGGTGGCACGTGTGATCACGCGCCGGGAGGTGGAGTGCGTGGTGGCGGTGCGTGGCGCCCACGCACGGCCAATCCGGGGCGGTTTGGTGGCCGCCGCTCTGGTCGTGGTTCCTGGAGGTATTCTGGTCGAGGTTTTGGGTCCAGATCTCCTGCTGGTCTATCCAATATACAATGTTACACTTGTGGTGATTTAGGTCACATTTCGGCACAATGTCCATCATCGACTCCTCGTTCAATGGTTCAGGCACATGTTGCTCAGCAATATCAGCCATATGCTCCCTCCTATGCTACTCAGCAAGTTCAGCCAACTCTTCCTTTTGAGCCGTATTTTGTTGCTTCAGACTGGTATATTGATTCGGGCGCCACAAATCATCTGAGCTCCTCCGCCTCGAATCTTTCGAGCATCACTCCATACCATGGTAATACTCTAGTTTCTGTTGGCAATGGAGCTTCTTTATCTATTACTGCTGTTGGTGATGTTCAAATTTCTTCAAAATTGCATTTATCGGATGTGTTGTTTGTGCCTGCTATTACTAAAAATCTTTTGTCGATAAGTAAGATTACTAGAGATTTGGGGGTTCTTGTTATATTTGATGACAAGTCTTTTACTATTCAGCACAAAATAACCAAGGCAATTCTGGGGCGCGGACACAGTGAAGATGGGTTGTATGTGCTGGATCGTGGTGAAGAAGCCCTTCTTTCGTTTGTTAGGCAGAATAATAACCAAGCATCTTATGAAACTTGGCATACTCGGTTGGACATGTGTCGTCTAGTATTGTTTCTCTACTGCATAAGAATGGTTTTTTGACTCTTACTTCAGTTTTGCCAAAACCCAGTATTTGTGAGCCCTGTCTTATGGCTAAAGGACAAAAGTTATCTTTTTCTGATAATCCCAAACGTGCTGATTGTGTGCTTGATCTTATTCACTGTGATTTATGGGGACCATCTCCCGTACTATCTGGGAATGGGTTTTCTTACTATGTCGTCTTTGTGGATGACCATTCTCGATTTTCGTGGCTTTACCCCCTTCGTCGGAAATCAGATTTCGTTAACATTTTTTTCCAATTTGAGGCGCTGGTTGAGAATCAGTTTTCTTCCAGGATTAAGGTGTTTCAGAGTGATGGTGGTTCTGAATTTTTGAACTCTCGTTTGCAGTCTCATTTTGGTATCCGTGGCATTCATCATCAGGTTTCTTGTCCCTATACACTTGAACAGAATGGTCGTGCAGAGAGGAAGCATCGTCATATTACTGAGATGGGGCTTTCTATGCTTTTTCACTCCCACATGCCTCTATCCTATTGGGACGATGCCTTTGCTGTTGCAGTATATACTATCAATCGTCTTCCAACTCCTATACTGAATGATATATCCCCCTTTGAGGTGTTGTTCGGTCGTCCTCCGATATACTCGAATTTTCATACCTTTGGATGTCGAGTTTTCCCTTATGTTCGCCCGACTGCTGCCCACAAGCTTGCTCCCCGTAGTCTGCCTTGTGTCTTTCTCGGATATAGTGCCAATTATAAGGGATTTTGATGTCTCGATACGGATACTGGCCGCATCTATATGACCAGGCATGCTCGTTTTGATGAGACCTGTTTTCCTTTTTCCACTTCAGCCTATGAAGCCTTGTTCACATCTCTGGATGTTGCCGCATTCATTGACCCTGATCTGCCTTCTGCTGTCGACGATGCTGTTCCACCTGTTGACTCTCTGGCTTGCTCTATGTGTTCTGATTCAGTTTCTCCATCAGTCACAGTGCCATTACCTGTTTCTACAGTCTCCACTGAGGATTCTCCCACTGCCAGTTCCAGTGTATCTCCGAGTTCTTCCACCTCATCGTCTGATCGGTCACTATCCTCCTCAGATAGTATTCCCTCTCCATCACCTCCTGCTATTTCCATCCATCCTATGACTACCCGCACCCGAGATGGCACACGGGTTGTTCGTAATCTGGGTCTAGAGTTTGAGGTCTATGGTCTTGTTGCTCAGTTGCTGGCTCAGAAAGAACTGCGTACTTTTCGCACTGCTTCTCAAGATTCAAAATGGGTCTCCACTATGGACGAGGAGATGACTGCCCTTCGTCAGCAGCACACGTGGGATTTAGTTCCGTGTCCTCCCAGTGTTAACATTGTTGGCTCCAAATGGGTGTATCGACTGAAGTATCGTCAGGATGGTTCCCTGGATCGCTAAAGGCTCACTTAGTAGCTCAGGGCTTCTCTCAGATTTCGGGTTTTGACTTTGATCACACATTCAGTCCTGTGATCAAAGCTAGCACTGTACGCACTGTGCTTGCCATTGCCACTATGAAGAGATGGCCGTTACATCAGCTGGATGTTAAGAATGCCTTTCTCAATGGCGTTCTAGATGCTCCCGTCTATATGGCTCAACCTGCTGGCTATCAGGATTCTGCTCATCCTGATTATGTCTGTCGTCCATGGAAGGCGATTTATGGTCTCAAACAGGCACCCCGTGCCTGGTTTGAGTGATTCAGTGCTTTTGTTCGGAGTCTTGGTTTTGTCGGCAGCCTATCAGACCCATCGCTGTTTGTATTCTCTCGTGGCCCCGTGGTTCTTTACCTGTTGGTCTACGTTGATGACATCATCCTGACTGGGAATGATGTTCCTGCCATTCAACAGTTTATTGCTCGTGCTGATCGTGAGTTCTCGGTTAAGGATCTTGGGGCTCTCAGCTACTTTCTTGGCCTTGAAGTTACTCCTACTTCCACTGGTGTATTCTTGGGACAGGCCAAGTATGCTCAGGATATTCTTCACAGGGCAGGGATGGCTGATGCCACTCCAGTTTCCACTCTTTTTTTGCCATTATCTCAGCTCCATAGTAGTACCAGTGCTCCGTTTCACAATCCAAAGCTGTTCCGTTCGCTGGTTGTGCTCTTCAGTATCTTACCATTACCAGGCCTAACTTGTCTTTTGCAGTCAATTCAGTGAGTCAATTTCTTCAGGACCCTTGGGATGATCATTTTTCAGCTGTTACTCGGATTCTGCGCTATGTTCGTGGAACGCTTCATTGCGGTCTGAATTTTTCGGGGGATGGCATCTCTGAGATTGTTGCTTATTCTGATGCAGACTGGGCCCGTTGTTTAGAGACTCGTCGCTCTACTTATGGCTATGCTGTATTTCTTGGCGGTAATCTTGTTTCCTGGAGTACCAAGAAGCAGCCTACTGTCTCCCGATCCAGTTCTGAATCCGAGTATCGGGCTTTGGCCAACACGGCGTCGGAAGTTGTCTGGCTTCTCCATCTTCTTCGGGATCTTCAGTTTCCACTTCAGGGTCCGCCTCAACTTCTTTGTGACAATAAAAGTGCCATTTTCCTTGCTGAGAATCCTATCGCTCACAAGCGGCTGAACATATTGACATTGACTATCACTTTGTGCGGGAACTGGTGGCTAGTCATAAGCTTCGTGTTAGTCATGTCCCGTCCTCTCTACAGGTGGCTGACATTTTCACGAAAGGACTAAATCGGGCTCTATTTGAATTCTTTAGATCCAAGCTTCGCGTTTCGGTCAACCCGACGCTTCGCTTGAGGGGGGGGGTTTGTGAAGATTGAAGATAAGATTGAAGATTAATGTTTGAAGATAAGATTGAAGATTAATGTTTGAAGATAAGATTGAAGATAAGATTGAAGATAAGATTGAAGATAAGATTGAAGATTAATGTTTGAAGATTAATACCATAAATTGAAGATTTAGATTAATGTTTATCTCTTGTATAGTAGGTCCTTACTTATATCTATTTATAGCATTGTAAATTCTAATGAAAATCATCTTGGGAACTCCCTCCTTCAATTTGAAAATAAGTTTAGTGAATAGATTATATAGAGTTAAATGAAATTTTATCCAAGACGAATAATACCAAACTGATCTGGACTGAAAAATACTAAACTACGACCCTATTTTCTAGAGTTTATTTGCACTCAATTCATTTCAGTTTAAGTCAGTTCAGTTCAGTTTAGTGAAAATTTAGTCTGGTGGAGTTTAGCCTTATTTAGTTATATTGTTACTATTTTCAACACATTTTAGTTCAGTTCAAATCAGTTCAGCTTAAATCAGTTCAAATAATTTCGGTTCAAATTAATTCAGTTCAATTCATATCAGTTCACATAAGCTCTAGAGAGTAGGACATCGGTACAATGGGGTCTAAATCGTTACTAACTGATAAGAGTTGTATAAAATGTATAAAAAATTATAATACAACATACACTAGCTTTTCAAGTTGGCAAAAATTGTATACTCCCCTGTCTCAGTCTATTCCCCATAGAATCCTTTTTAGTAAAAAATTGCTAAATTTTGGCCATATATTTGAATAGGTACATGAACAAGAATTTTATCGTATGAGATATTGTTAAATTTGTCGCACCATGTAGTTTCAAATCATCAATTTTTTGTGTGTAGTTATTATTTACGGTCAAACATATTTATTGGAGATTATTAAAAGATTCTATGCATGGTAGGGTGGGACAGAGAGAGTAAAATGCTTTTTAAAACCTATTTGACAGGAATAAAAATTATAAACTAAGTAGAAAATCAGTAGTTCTAAATTAATTGAAGACCCCCACCGTTGAGAAAGCCGAAGAAACTTACATTTTCAATTGGCAAATAAAGTACTCCGTATCAAACTTCTTAGTTCTTACTCCAACATTATAAAAAGAGCCATGTATCTTCTCCTACATTATATACCAATTCATTTCTTCTACTTCTAAGCAATGAAGTCTTCTCCTGCAAAAGCTAACTGGTTCATCATCACCGCTTCATTAATTCTTGCAATTCTCGTATCAGGTTCGAACCATTCTTCACTATTTTACACACATTTCTGTTTCTTCGAACTGCCATTTTCATCGACTCTCGATCAGGTACGATGTTGTCAAGAGAAGTGATGGGAGCAGAAGTCGAAAAGCTGCCTCTTCCGAGATGCGAAACGAAGCAGGATTGCATTCCGGCTTGCAAAGGCTGCCCGTACTGTATGTGCTACAATACTTGGTGCGTTCGCGGATGCAAAGCGGACCAAAAGATCAACTGGGAAATCCCTGTTTAGCTGGCAGAAATAATTGAAATGTATGCATAATTTGTTTTGAGCTGTGATGTAGCAGTATGAACTTTGAATTAGTTCTACTAAACAAAATATACCCATAACCCACGGTCAAACGGGTTGCGTATCTTTAAACCTGGATGTGTATAGCTAAAATGAGTGTTGGGTTGAATGGGTAACAGATCAAATGAGTATTTAAAAGGTAACAGATCAAACGAGTATTTGAAAATATGGGTAAAGCGGGTTGGATTTGCGGTTAACCGCGAGTTTACCCACATGGGTCGAAGCTCGCGCCTTTTTCCATTTGAGTTTGTATATAAACCTCATATGGATTCATATATGGGTTGAAATTCGTTCATTTACTCATGTGTGTTGGTATATATACCTAAACTGTATGTGTCAATATATATGGGTTAAAACCCTCGATTTTACCCATATATGTTGGTATATAAATTCATATTAGTTCATATATGAGTTGAAATATGTGAATTTACCCTTTTAAATTTGTAAGTTTACTCATTTCTTTCACTGAAATTCAAGCACCTACGGTATGGTTAGGAGTGGCAAATGGGTGGATGAGTCGAATATAAATTGGGTAATATGGGTAACTATAAAATATATGTATGACTCATTTTGACTCATTTTATGATGGGTCAAAAAATGGGTTGGATCAAAATGTGTCGGTTTGAATCTCGCGGGTAAAAAATCGTTCAACTCACGAGTAAAAAATGGGTTACCCCGCGAGTTTCAACCCATATATGATCTCATATTGGTTTATATATCAATTCATATGGGTAAAACCAACGAGTTTTTGTTGGGGTGGATGCTGTAATATTACATTCCAAAGGAACAGTAAAATCACGTTTGGATGATTGTGGTCAAAATTTTCTTGGATATCGATATGAGTTGAATTGAACACGCTTAAAGAGTAATTCGACCATATTACAACCTTGTGTTACACGAATTCCCTTCGAGAATAAAACAATCGAGAATCCCTCTTGTTCTAGGCTTGAATCAAGAAAATACATTTGAGTAACTATGTTTTTGGTTATATATGTCTGGGAAAATTCTTAGTTTCCCGTATCTCTTTTGTGCATGCGTATGCTTCTATACATAGGAAACAAATGTCGTGAAAAGACACAACACTTCATCATTACACACTAAATCTTGTACCTATCAGAATTATAAATTCTGAAATGGTGTAATTTTTCACACAATACAAATACATCTTTCCACATTGCAATACCACATTTAATGTATCGTCCTTATCCTTTCAATCAAAGAGAAGTTGGGCAGTACGCGCCACCACATCAAAGTTATAATAAATTCTGAAATGATAAATCCTTCCACACTAGGACAAAACATGTTAGTCATCAGTATTCAAACTAACACAAGTTTAATATTTATCTTAAAATTGTAAGCTCGTAGATAGTTTATACAAGTGTGCACTCCGCACCACCAAACTTGTTATAATGTTCCGAGCTCATAACTACTCGAATCCAATTATACTTAAATAACCTTGTGTTTCATAAAACACCAACAATGCTCCCCCATTTAAGTATTATCCTAGATTCAGAAAATCCAACAACCAAACCAGACAGGTGCATAAATAAAAATGTCTTGTAGATTGAATTTTCACCTTAGTGAATTACACATTCCAAATATTCGAGAATCGGGGTGTCTATAAAGATTGAACCCTTCAACCCATTTGGACACTTGAAGATAATCCACACACAAGTTAAAATACAACTCAAAAGCTTAAAACCGACACTATACAAGCTATATGTCCCTATCCATTCATGAGTGCATACAAAGTCAAGCATGAGCTTATTGAAGCAGCTACACTCACACTTCATATAGGTGAATATCTTTAATCGTACACCTGCAAATGTACTTTGTCAAAGGATCCATTAAAAAGTTGAAACTTCAATCTAACTTTCATGGAGGTCCAAACATATTACCCTATTGTAGTGGGAGTACGATATGCAGTGAAATCTGATGTAGTCATGTCATAATGTGAGGGTCCAGTACAGTGGGAGGTGTTACAGAAGCCTGGGGTTCAATGGGATTCATAGTAGGATTTGCACCAATCTCTTCGACATGGATGTGTTGTTCTTCTTCAGCCCTCCCTTCATCATTCTCATTGTCTATCACATCAAACACATTCATCGATTCATTCCCCACGGCTCTATCTTTGCCAAATATTTTTCCCAATTCTTCAAAATACGGAAAAGATTTATTTCTCAATCCGGCAGCATTCTTATGACTCTGTAATATGAACCATTAAACAATAAAACATGAAATTATATAAAAATATATCAAATTAATTATTGGCATAAAAATTGAAATAACAAAATGAAATATCATAAAATAATTCAAAAAGTATTTCAAATATTACCTTAATCCATTCATCCCAGACTGATTGAGGACATGTAACAAACTTTTCCTCGTCATTCCATCCAAATCCACTTGCACTTGGGCTAAGCATCTCAGCTATTGCGTCGTATTGCTTTCGTAGGGCCTTCACTCTTGACACAATATGAGGCTTAGCTTTTCTATCACTCTCAGGCATTCTTTGTTTGAAGAGTGCTTCTAATTTTACAAAAGCACCATTTTTAAATTGGCCATTGTCTGCTTTCCAACCTCCAAGATCTATAAGATCATTCAAAGCGCTAACAAGGGCGCGGTCCTCTATATTTGACCATCGAGACATATTTCTAACTGAATTGCTTCCAGTAGCACCTTGTTTTGGAGTATCTTGAGCAGATGATTGACCCATATCTACACAATAAAAGTAAAGCATAGAAAGTATATTGCATTATAAAAAAGACAGTAGCATTACAAAATATACCACAGATTTTTGTTAAGAATAAATATGAAACATGTAACCGACAAGTATTTGTAAGCCAAAATTACAGTTAAATAAGTCACAATTTAATCAAATAAATTAACAATGTAAAAAATAAATACAATCTTGTCTACTACGATCTGGTTTCTATCCATGATGCATACATTTCATCTGCTAACTCACGTCTAAAGTTATTCCACATTGTACTAGTTTCCATAATCGAAATATTATTTTCATCACTATCTCCCGTTGTGACATCACCGACCAAATGCTCCATAGGATCAACATCCATATATGTTCGAATGAAGTTATGTACTAGAGCACATGCCAATATTATTCTACTCACATCTTTTCGACTATACCAAGTTGTTTTTCTTAGAATACCCCATCTCATTTTCAGCAACCCAAAACATCTCTCTATAACATTTCTTGCTTGGGAATGCTTCATATTAAAATACTCCTCAGCTGACATAGGCTGAGCACCACTCTTCCAAACGCTTAGATGGTATCTTTGACCTCGGAATGGTGTTAAAAATCCCTCACAATTCATATATCCAGCATCGCACAAATAGTAATTTCCTAAAAACAATAACAAATTCCTAATTAATAACTGTTACAAATTAATTTAGTTGCCTAAAATTATTGAAGTTATATTATTTATTACCTTGAGGAACTTTTAATGGATTTTTTCTTGAGAGTGCATCACGCAAAACTCTATTATCATGAGCTGAACCCTCCCATCCAGGCAACACATACGTAAATTTTAGATCTCGAGTGCACGCAGCTAACACATTAGTACTGAGTTCTCCTTTTCTATTCCTGAATCTAACCTTGTCTTTATCCCTAACACGAACGTTAATATGAGTTCCATCCAAAGCACCTAAGCAATTCTACCACAAAACGAAATTTATCATATATCGGTTACTCTATAATTTTATTATTATAATTAGAAAAAAATAAATATATACCTTAAACCATCTCCATCTGTCATCCTGACAATTTTCTGCAACGGGTACTGGTTCTTTTAACATAATGGGGTGACATCTATGGCTAGAACTTAGGACTAAATTGAAATGTCTTGACACAGTCTCTCCGCTCCTTCTAAAATACAATTGCGTTGTTCTGTTTTTTATATCATGTGACAGGGTGAAAAGAAACAAAGCAACCATCTCTTCTAGACTGGTATTTCTATTACCTTGCAGCTTACCAACATCTCTTAACATCTCACACAATTTATTAAAACATCTCCGATCCATCCTAAGATTATCCACACATGCTACATCACTCCACTGAATCATAGCCTTAAGATTAAAAATTCTAGCATAATATCTGTCTTCTGATGACTCATCAAATTTATAAGAGATGGCTTTTGGAATTTTAATGTTCATGGTAGCTAGATGGTGGGTGATTTCAATCATCATTTTCATAACCTGATTCAACATTTGCCAATACATTGCCATACATGTTGCTGCAATCTTCTTACGTTGAATTAGTGTCATACGAGCCATAACTGTATAACATTTACAAAATTTGGTAACAAATTAATTGAAATCAACCCAACATTACTCGAATATATTTTAATCTAACAATCAAGAATATAAAAATCATAGAAATTCACAATAAAAAACATTATATAATTTGGGTGTATAAATTAATTTTTTTCATATACAATCAATAAAACATATAAATTAAAATAATGACAAACCTCAAATTTTTGGTGGTGATGTGTTGGTGGATGTCAAACAGCTGCAGAACCTACAAATAGATAGGCCAAAACGAGTTGCGATTATCAAACAGTTGGTGATAATAGATGGAGTATGGAATTCAAACTCTTTTAATACGTCAATATTTTATGACGAACCTGTAATGGACAGACAAAAGAGTTTGGCAGAGATGGAAGTGCTGGTGCGAATGAAAATTTGGGTGGATTAAAAGTCTTTTATAGACACAAATGGGTATGCGAGAAGACGATGAAGTAGAAGGAAATGAAAAATTGCCGCGTGAAGGAGGGAAACCATAACGTTTTACACGCCATAGTTAGGATAAAAGTGTAATATCACACAAAAGCATCGCAGAATTGCATTCGACCGAGGAGGTACTCGGTAACATATTTCCCACGTTATGTGGGAAATTTAATTTCCTCCGAATTACAACTTCCCATGTATTTACTACTTTCCGTCAACCAAACAGTTCTACCAATCCTAAAATACGCAGAATTTATAATCACCGTGTATGGTACGCATATCAAACGACCTCTTAGATTAATGTTTATCTCTTGTGTAGTAGGTCCTTACTTGTATCTATTTATAGCATTGTAAATTCTAATGAAAATCATCTTTGGAATTCCCTCCTTCATGGTATCAGAGCCATTTTCCTCCCATCTCTCCCTTCCTCTTGCCGCCGCACAAGCCTTTGCAAACCCTAGGCTTGCCGCAAGTCTTCTTCTTCTCTTCATCTCTTGCAATTTTTTGCTTCAGTCATGGCTACAGACAAATTATCCTTGAATACTATGATTCACCTTCTCACCACCAAGCTTTCTGCTGCCACCTATCTTCAATGGAAAAGACAGGTACAACATGTTCTTCATCCGCAAGGTTTGTACGGACATCTTGATGGATCCTCCGTTGTCCTCCGCTTTCGGCGCCATCGCCGACCTCCTTCTCCACTGCCATTCCTGATGATTCTTCAACCAAGGCGCAAGAAGATGCGGACGCTGCTGCCAAGGCTTCCCATAATGCTTGGGTCTCCGAGGATCAACGCATTTGCAGTCTTCTCTATTCCTCTCTGTCGTCGGAAGCGATGAATGAAGTCTCCCACTGTGAAACTGCCAAGGAAATGTGGGATGCTTTTGCCACAGCCTATCAACACCGCAGCAGGACCTCGGTGTTCAGTCTTCGCCAACAAGCCGGACTTCTCCGCAATACGGGTACCGTACATGAGTTACACCTTAGTTTTATGTCGATTTTTAAGCAATTATCTGTTATGGGCAGCCCCGCTGCCAATGATGAAAAGCTTTTATGGTTTTTACGGCTTTAGGCCATGAATATAAGGATTTTAGTGGGTCTTTGGTTAATCGTGATCCAATTCCGGAATATGTTGAAGTTGTGAATTTAGCTAAGGGACATGAGTCGTTTTTGAAAACTTTGGATAGTATGAAGGGGCTTTCTGTTCAGGGACAGACCAGTACTGGTCCTGTTGCGTTCCTGGATTCGTCGCAGCAGCAGGATGGTGGCACGTGTGATCACGCGCCGGGAGGTGGAGTGCGTGGTGGCGGTGCGTGGCGCCCACGCACGGCCAATCCGGGGCGGTTTGGTGGCCGCCGCTCTGGTCGTGGTTCCTGGAGGTATTCTGGTCGAGGTTTTGGGTCCAGATCTCCTGCTGGTCTATCCAATATACAATGTTACACTTGTGGTGATTTAGGTCACATTTCGGCACAATGTCCATCATCGACTCCTCGTTCAATGGTTCAGGCACATGTTGCTCAGCAATATCAGCCATATGCTCCCTCCTATGCTACTCAGCAAGTTCAGCCAACTCTTCCTTTTGAGCCGTATTTTGTTGCTTCAGACTGGTATATTGATTCGGGCGCCACAAATCATCTGAGCTCCTCCGCCTCGAATCTTTCGAGCATCACTCCATACCATGGTAATACTCTAGTTTCTGTTGGCAATGGAGCTTCTTTATCTATTACTGCTGTTGGTGATGTTCAAATTTCTTCAAAATTGCATTTATCGGATGTGTTGTTTGTGCCTGCTATTACTAAAAATCTTTTGTCGATAAGTAAGATTACTAGAGATTTGGGGGTTCTTGTTATATTTGATGACAAGTCTTTTACTATTCAGCACAAAATAACCAAGGCAATTCTGGGGCGTGGACACAGTGAAGATGGGTTGTATGTGCTGGATCGTGGTGAAGAAGCCCTTCTTTCGTTTGTTAGGCAGAATAATAACCAAGCATCTTATGAAACTTGGCATACTCGGTTGGACATGTGTCGTCTAGTATTGTTTCTCTACTGCATAAGAATGGTTTTTTGACTCTTACTTCAGTTTTGCCAAAACCCAGTATTTGTGAGCCCTGTCTTATGGCTAAAGGACAAAAGTTATCTTTTTCTGATAATCCCAAACGTGCTGATTGTGTGCTTGATCTTATTCACTGTGATTTATGGGGACCATCTCCCGTACTATCTGGGAATGGGTTTTCTTACTATGTCGTCTTTGTGGATGACCATTCTCGATTTTCGTGGCTTTACCCCCTTCGTCGGAAATCAGATTTCGTTAACATTTTTTTCCAATTTGAGGCGCTGGTTGAGAATCAGTTTTCTTCCAGGATTAAGGTGTTTCAGAGTGATGGTGGTTCTGAATTTTTGAACTCTCGTTTGCAGTCTCATTTTGGTATCCGTGGCATTCATCATCAGGTTTCTTGTCCCTATACACTTGAACAGAATGGTCGTGCAGAGAGGAAGCATCGTCATATTACTGAGATGGGGCTTTCTATGCTTTTTCACTCCCACATGCCTCTATCCTATTGGGACGATGCCTTTGCTGTTGCAGTATATACTATCAATCGTCTTCCAACTCCTATACTGAATGATATATCCCCCTTTGAGGTGTTGTTCGGTCGTCCTCCGATATACTCGAATTTTCATACCTTTGGATGTCGAGTTTTCCCTTATGTTCGCCCGACTGCTGCCCACAAGCTTGCTCCCCGTAGTCTGCCTTGTGTCTTTCTCGGATATAGTGCCAATTATAAGGGATTTTGATGTCTCGATACGGATACTGGTCGCATCTATATGACCAGGCATGCTCGTTTTGATGAGACCTGTTTTCCTTTTTCCACTTCAGCCTATGAAGCCTTGTTCACATCTCTGGATGTTGCCGCATTCATTGACCCTGATCTGCCTTCTGCTGTCGACGATGCTGTTCCACCTGTTGACTCTCTGGCTTGCTCTATGTGTTCTGATTCAGTTTCTCCATCAGTCACAGTGCCATTACCTGTTTCTACAGTCTCCACTGAGGATTCTCCCACTGCCAGTTCCAGTGTATCTCCGAGTTCTTCCACCTCATCGTCTGATCGGTCACTATCCTCCTCAGATAGTATTCCCTCTCCATCACCTCCTGCTATTTCCATCCATCCTATGACTACCCGCACCCGAGATGGCACACGGGTTGTTCGTAATCTGGGTCCAGAGTTTGAGGTCTATGGTCTTGTTGCTCAGTTGCTGGCTCAGAAAGAACCGCGTACTTTTCGCACTGCTTCTCAAGATTCAAAATGGGTCTCCACTATGGACGAGGAGATGACTGCCCTTCGTCAGCAGCACACGTGGGATTTAGTTCCGTGTCCTCCCGGTGTTAACATTGTTGGCTCCAAATGGGTGTATCGACTGAAGTATCGTCAGGATGGTTCCCTGGATCGCTAAAGGCTCACTTAGTAGCTCAGGGCTTCTCTCAGATTTCGGGTTTTGACTTTGATCACACATTCAGTCCTGTGATCAAAGCTAGCACTGTACGCACTGTGCTTGCCATTGCCACTATGAAGAGATGGCCGTTACATCAGCTGGATGTTAAGAATGCCTTTCTCAATGGCGTTCTAGATACTCCCGTCTATATGGCTCAACCTGCTGGCTATTAGGATTCTGCTCATCCTGATTATGTCTGTCGTCCATGGAAGGCGATTTATGGTCTCAAACAGGCACCCCGTGCCTGGTTTGAGTGATTCAGTGCTTTTGTTCGGAGTCTTGGTTTTGTCGGCAGCCTATCAGACCCATCGCTGTTTGTATTCTCTCGTGGCCCCGTGGTTCTTTACCTGTTGGTCTACGTTGATGACATCATCCTGACTGGGAATGATGTTCCTGCCATTCAACAGTTTATTGCTCGTGCTGATCGTGAGTTCTCGGTTAAGGATCTTGGGGCTCTCAGCTACTTTCTTGGCCTTGAAGTTACTCCTACTTCCACTGGTGTATTCTTGGGACAGGCCAAGTATGCTCAGGATATTCTTCACAGGGCAGGGATGGCTGATGCCACTCCAGTTTCCACTCTTTTTTTGCCATTATCTCAGCTCCATAGTAGTACCAGTGCTCCGTTTCACAATCCAAAGCTGTTCCGTTCGCTGGTTGTGCTCTTCAGTATCTTACCATTACCAGGCCTAACTTGTCTTTTGCAGTCAATTCAGTGAGTCAATTTCTTCAGGACCCTCGGGATGATCATTTTTTAGCTGTTACTCGGATTCTGCGCTATGTTCGTGGAACGCTTCATTGCGGTCTGAATTTTTTGGGGGATGGCATCTCTGAGATTGTTGCTTATTCTGATGCAGACTGGGCCCGTTGTTTAGAGACTCGTCGCTCTACTTATGGCTATGCTGTATTTCTTGGCGGTAATCTTGTTTCCTAGAGTACCAAGAAGCAGCCTACTGTCTCCCGATCCAGTTCTGAATCCGAGTATCGGGCTTTGGCCAACACGGCGTCGGAAGTTGTTTGGCTTCTCCATCTTCTTCGGGATCTTCAGTTTCCACTTCAGGGTCCGCCTCAACTTCTTTGTGACAATAAAAGTGCCATTTTCCTTGCTGAGAATCCTATCGCTCACAAGCGGCTGAACATATTGACATTGACTATCACTTTGTGCGGGAACTGGTGGCTAGTCATAAGCTTCGTGTTAGTCATGTCCCGTCCTCTCTACAGGTGGCTGACATTTTCACGAAAGGACTAAATCGGGCTCTATTTGAATTCTTTAGATCCAAGCTTCGCGTTTCGGTCAACCCGACGCTTCGCTTGAGGGGGGGGTTGTGAAGATTGAAGATAAGATTGAAGATTAATGTTTGAAGATAAGATTGAAGATTAATGTTTGAAGATAAGATTGAAGATTAATGTTTGAAGATAAGATTGAAGATAAGATTGAAGATAAGATTGAAGATAAGATTGAAGATTAATGTTTGAAGATTAATACCATAAATTGAAGATTTAGATTAATGTTTATCTCTTGTATAGTAGGTCCTTACTTATATCTATTTATAGCATTGTAAATTCTAATGAAAATCATCTTGGGAACTCCCTCCTTCAATTTGAAAATAAGTTTAGTGAATAGATTATATAGAGTTAAATGAAATTTTATCCAAGACGAATAATACCAAACTGATCTGGACTGAAAAATACTAAACTACGACCCTATTTTCTAGAGTTTATTTGCACTCAATTCATTTCAGTTTAAGTCAGTTCAGTTCAGTTTAGTGAAAATTTAGTCTGGTGGAGTTTAGCCTTATTTAGTTATATTGTTACTATTTTCAACACATTTTAGTTCAGTTCAAATCAGTTCAGCTTAAATCAGTTCAAATAATTTCGGTTCAAATTAATTCAGTTCAATTCATATCAGTTCACATAAGCTCTAGAGAGTAGGACATCGGTACAATGGGGTCTAAATCGTTACTAACTGATAAGAGTTGTATAAAATGTATAAAAAATTATAATACAACATACACTAGCTTTTCAAGTTGGCAAAAATTGTATACTCCCCTGTCTCAGTCTATTCCCCATAGAATCCTTTTTAGTAAAAAATTGCTAAATTTTGGCCATATATTTGAATAGGTTCATGAACAAGAATTTTATCGTATGAGATATTGTTAAATTTGTCGCACCATGTAGTTTCAAATCATCAATTTTTTGTGTGTAGTTATTATTTACGGTCAAACATATTTATTGGAGATTATTAAAAGATTCTATGCATGGTAGGGTGGGACAGAGAGAGTAAAATGCTTTTTAAAACCTATTTGACAGGAATAAAAATTATAAACTAAGTAGAAAATCAGTAGTTCTAAATTAATTGAAGACCCCCACCGTTGAGAAAGCCGAAGAAACTTACATTTTCAATTGGCAAATAAAGTACTCCGTATCAAACTTCTTAGTTCTTACTCCAACATTATAAAAAGAGCCATGTATCTTCTCCTACATTATATACCAATTCATTTCTTCTACTTCTAAACAATGAAGTCTTCTCCTGCAAAAGCTAACTGGTTCATCATCACCGCTTCATTAATTCTTGCAATTCTCGTATCAGGTTCGAACCATTCTTCACTATTTTACACACATTTCTGTTTCTTCGAACTGCCATTTTCATCGACTCTCGATCAGGTACGATGTTGTCAAGAGAAGTGATGGGAGCAGAAGTCGAAAAGCTGCCTCTTCCGAGATGCGAAACGAAGCAGGATTGCATTCCGGCTTGCAAAGGCTGCCCGTACTGTATGTGCTACAATACTTGGTGCGTTCGCGGATGCAAAGCGGACCAAAAGATCAACTGGGAAATCCCTGTTTAGCTGGCAGAAATAATTGAAATGTATGCATAATTTGTTTTGAGCTGTGATGTAGCAGTATGAACTTTGAATTAGTTCTACTAAACAAAATATACCCATAACCCACGGTCAAACGGGTTGCGTATCTTTAAACCTGGATGTGTATAGCTAAAATGAGTGTTGGGTTGAATGGGTAACAGATCAAATGAGTATTTAAAAGGTAACAGATCAAACGAGTATTTGAAAATATGGGTAAAGCGGGTTGGATTTGCGGTTAACCGCGAGTTTACCCACATGGGTCGAAACTCGCACCTTTTTCCATTTGAGTTTGTATATAAACCTCATATGGATTCATATATGGGTTGAAATTCGTTCATTTACTCATGTGTGTTGGTATATATACCTAAACTGTATGTGTCAATATAAATGGGTTAAAACCCTCGATTTTACCCATATATGTTGGTATATAAATTCACATTAGTTCATATATGAGTTGAAATATGTGAATTTACCCTTTTAAATTTGTGAGTTTACTTATTTCTTTCACTGAAATTCAAGCACCTACGGTATGGTTAGGAGTGGCAAATGGGTGGATGAGTCGAATATAAATTGGGTAATATGGGTAACTATAAAATATATGTATGACTCATTTTGACTCATTTTATGATGGGTCAAAAAATGGGTTGGATCAAAATGTGTCGGTTTGAATTTCGCGGGTAAACAATCGTTCAACTCACGAGTAAAAAATGGGTTACCCCCCGAGTTTCAACCTATATATGATCTCATATGGATTTATATATCAATTCATATGGGTAAAACCAACGAGTTTTTGTTGGGGTGGATGCTGTAATATTACATTCCAAAGGAACAGTAAAATCACGTTTGGATGATTGTGGTCAAAATTTTCTTGGATATCGATATGAGTTGAATTGAACACGCTTAAAGAGTAATTCGACCATATTACAACCTTGTGTTACACGAATTCCTTTCGAGAATAAAACAATCGAGAATCCCTCTTGTTCTAGGCTTGAATCAAGAAAATACCTTTGAGTAACTATGTTTTTGGTTATATATGTCTGGGAAAATTCTTAGTTTCCCGTATCTCTTTTGTGCATGCGTATGCTTCTATATATAGGAAACAAATGTCGTGAAAAGACACAACACTTCATCATTACACACTAAATCTTGTACCTATCAGAATTATAAATTCTGAAATGGTGTAATTTTTCACACAATACAAATACATCTTTCCACATTGCAATACCACATTTAATGTATCGTCCTTATCCTTTCAATCAAAGAGAAGTTGGGCAGTACGCGCCACCACATCAAAGTTATAATAAATTCTGAAATGATAAATCCTTCCACACTAGGACAAAACATGTTAGTCATCAGTATTCAAACTAACACAAGTTTAATATTTATCTTAAAATTGTAAGCTCGTAGATAGTTTATACAAGTGTGCACTCCGCACCACCAAACTTGTTATAATGTTCCGAGCTCATAACTACTCGAATCCAATTATACTTAAATAACCTTGTGTTTCATAAAACACCAACAATGCTCCCCCATTTAAGCATTATCCTTGATTCAGAAAATCCAACAACCAAACCAAACAGGTGCATAAATAAAAATGTCTTGTAGATTGAATTTTCACCTTAGTGAATTACACATTCCAAATATTCGAGAATCGGGGTGTCTATAAAGATTGAACCCTTCAACCCATTTGGACACTTGAAGATAATCCACAC
Source organism: Rubia yunnanensis (assembly GCA_037428765.1). NCBI lineage: Eukaryota > Viridiplantae > Streptophyta > Magnoliopsida > Gentianales > Rubiaceae > Rubia > Rubia yunnanensis. Next base: position 72,433,207 of record CM075071.1, on the reverse strand, counting down.
ACAAGTTAAAATACAACTCAAAAGCTTAAAACCGACACTATACAAGCTATATGTCCCTATCCATTCATGAGTGCATACAAAGTCAAGCATGAGCTTATTGAAGCAGCTACACTCACACTTCATATAGGTGAATATCTTTAATCGTACACCTGCAAATGTACTTTGTCAAAGGATCCATTAAAAAGTTGAAACTTCAATCTAACTTTCATGGAGGTCCAAACATATTACCCTATTGCAGTGGGAGTACGATATGCGGTGAAATCTGATTTAGTCATGTCATAATGTGAGGGTCCAGTACATTGGGAGGTTTTACAGAAGCCTGGGGTTCAATGGGATTCATAATAGGATTTGCACCAATCTCTTCGACATGGATGTCCTGTTCTTCTTCAGCCCTCCCTTCATCATTCTCATTGTCTATCACATCAAACACATTCATCGATTCATTCCCCACGGCTCTATCTTTGCCAAATATTTTTCCCAATTCTTCAAAATACGGAAAAGATTTATTTCTCAATCCGGCAGCATTCTTATGACTCTGTAATATGAACCATTAAACAATAAAACATGAAATTATATAAAAATATATCAAATTAATTATTGGCATAAAAATTGAAATAACAAAATGAAATATCATAAAATAATTCAAAAAGTATTTCAAATATTACCTTAATCCATTCATCCCAGACTGATTGAGGACATGTAACAAACTTTTCCTCGTCATTCCATCCAAATCCACTTGCACTTGGGCTAAGCATCTCAGCTATTGCGTCGTATTGCTTTCGTAGGGTCTTCACTCTTGACTCAGTATGAGGCTTAGCTTTTCTATCACTCTCAGGCATTCTTTGTTTGAAGAGTGCTTCTAATTTTACAAAAGCACCATTTTTAAATTTGCCATTGTCTGCTTTCCAACCTCCAAGATCTATAAGATCATTCAAAGCGCTAACAAGGGCGCGGTCCTCTATATTTGACCATCGAGACATATTTCTAACTGAATTGCTTCCAGTAGCACCTTGTTTTGGAGTATCTTGAGCAGATGATTGACCCATATCTACACAATAAAAGTAAAGCATAGAAAGTATATTGCATTATAAAAAAGACAGTAGCATTACAAAATATACCACAGATTTTTGTTAAGAATAAATATGAAACATGTAACCGACAAGTATTTGTAAGCCAAAATTACAGTTAAATAAGTCACAATTTAATCAAATAAATTAACAATGTAAAAAATAAATACAATCTTGTCTACTACGATCTGGTTTCTATCCATGATGCATACATTTCATCTGCTAACTCACGTCTAAAGTTATTCCACATTGTACTAGTTTCCATAATCGAAATATTATTTTCATCACTATCTCCCGTTGTGACATCACCGACCAAATGCTCCATAGGATCAACATCCATATATGTTCGAATGAAGTTATGTACTAGAGCACATGCCAATATTATTCTACTCACATCTTTTCGACTATACCAAGTTGTTTTTCTTAGAATACCCCATCTCATTTTCAGCAACCCAAAACATCTCTCTATAACATTTCTTGCTTGGGGATGCTTCATATTAAAATACTCCTCAGCTGACATAGGCTGAGCACCACTCTTCCAAACGCTTAGATGGTATCTTTGACCTCGGAATGGTGTTAAAAATCCCTCACAATTCATATATCCAGCATCGCACAAATAGTAATTTCCTAAAAACAATAACAAATTCCTAATTAATAACTGTTACAAATTAATTTAGTTGCCTAAAATTATTGAAGTTATATTATTTATTACCTTGAGGAACTTTTAATGGATTTTTTCTTGAGAGTGCATCACGCAAAACTCTATTATCATGAGCTGAACCCTCCCATCCAGGCAACACATACGTAAATTTTAGATCTCGAGTGCACGCAGCTAACACATTAGTACTGAGTTCTCCTTTTCTATTCCTGAATCTAACCTTGTCTTTATCCCCAACACGAACGTTAATATGAGTTCCATCCAAAGCACCTAAGCAATTCTACCACAAAACGAAATTTATCATATATCGGTTACTCTATAATTTTATTATTATAATTAGAAAAAAATAAATATATACCTTAAACCATCTCCATCTGTCATCCTGACAATTTTCTGCAACGGGTACTGGTTCTTTTAACATAATGGGGTGACATCTAAGGCTAGAACTTAGGACTAAATTGAAATGTCTTGACACAGTCTCTCCGCTCCTTCTAAAATACAATTGCGTTGTTCTGTTTTTTATATCATGTGACAGGGTGAAAAGAAACAAAGCAACCATCTCTTCTAGACTGGTATTTCTATTACCTTGCAGCTTACCAACATCTCTTAACATCTCACACAATTTATTAAAACATCTCCGATCCATCCTAAGATTATCCACACATGCTACATCACTCCACTGAATCATAGCCTTAAGATTAAAAATTCTAGCATAATATCAGTCTTCCGATGACTCATCAAATTTATAAGAGATGGCTTTTGGAATTTTAATGTTCATGGTAGCTAGATGGTGGGTGATTTCAATCATCATTTTCATAACCTGATTCAACATTTGCCAATACATTGCCATACATGTTGCTGCAATCTTCTTACGTTGAATTAGTGTCATACGAGCCATAACTGTATAACATTTACAAAATTTGGTAACAAATTAATTGAAATCAACCCAACATTACTCGAATATATTTTAATCTAACAATCAAGAATATAAAAATCATAGAAATTCACAATCAAAAACATTATATAATTTGGGTGTATAAATTAATTTTTTTCATATACAATCAATAAAACATATAAATTAAAATAATGACAAACCTCAAATTTTTGGTGGTGATGTGTTGGTGGATGTCGAACAGCTGCAGAACCTACAAATAGATAGGCCAAAACGAGTTGCGATTATCAAACAGTTGGTGATAATAGATGGAGTATGGAATTCAAACTCTTTTAATACGTCAATATTTTATGACGAACCTGTAATGGACAGACAAAAGAGTTTGGCGGAGATGGAAGTGCTGGTGCGAATGAAAATTTGGGTGGATTAAAAGTCTTTTATAGACACAAATGGGTATGCGAGAAGACGATGAAGTAGAAGGAAATGAAAAATTGCCGCGTGAATGAGGGAAACCATAACGTTTTACGCGCCATAGTTAGGATAAAAGTGTAATATCACGCAAAAGCATCGCAGAATTGCATTCGACCGAGGAGGTACTCGGTAACATATTTCCCACGTTATGTGGGAAATTTAATTTCCTCCGAATTACAACTTCCCATGTATTTACTACTTTCCGTCAACCAAACAGTTCTACCAATCCTAAAATACGCAGAATTTATAATCACCGTGTATGGTACGCATATCAAATGACCTCTTAGATTAATGTTTATCTCTTGTGTAGTAGGTCCTTACTTGTATCTATTTATAGCATTTTAAATAGATACAACTGTGAAACTGTGAAACTGCCAATGAGTATTACCACTGTGAAACTAGAGTATTACCACTGTGAAACTGCCAATGGTTCAGGCACATGTTGCTCAGCAATATCAGCCATATGCTCCCTCCTATGCTACTCAGCAAGTTCAACCAACTCTTCCTTTTGAGCCGTATTTTGTTGCTTCAGACTGGTATATTGATTCGGGCGCCACAAATCATCTGAGCTCCTCCGCCTCGAATCTTTCAAGCATCACTCCATACCATGGTAATACTCTAGTTTCTGTTGGCAATGGAGCTTCTTTATCTATTACTGCTGTTGGTGATGCTCAAATTTCTTCAAAATTGCATTTATCTGATGTGTTGCTTGTGCCTGCTATTACTAAAAATCTTTTGTCGATAAGTAAGATTACTAGAGATTTGGGGGTTCTTGTTATATTTGATGACAAGTCTTTTACTATTCAGCACAAAATAACCAAGGCAATTCTGGGGCGCGGGCACAGTGAAGATGGGTTGTATGTGCTGGATCGTGGAGAAGAAGCCCTTCTTTCGTTTGTTAGGCAGAATAATAACCAAGCATCTTATGAAACTTGGCATACTCGGTTAGGACATGTGTCGTCTAGTATTGTTTCTCTACTGCATAAGAATGGTTTTTTGACTCTTACTTCAGTTTTGCCAAAACCCAGTATTTGTGAGCCCTGTCTTATGGCTAAAGGACAAAAGTTATCTTTTTCTGATAATCCCAAACGTGCTGATTGTGTGCTTGATCTTATTCACTGTGATTTATGGGGACCATCTCCCGTACTATCTGGGAATGGGTTTTCTTACTATGTCGTCTTTGTGGATGACCATTCTCGATTTTCGTGGCTTTACCCCCTTCGTCGGAAATCAGATTTCGTTAACATTTTTTTTCCAATTTGAGGCGCTGGTTGAGAATCAGTTTTCTTCCAGGAATAAGGTGTTTCAGAGTGATGGTGGTTCTGAATTTTTGAACTCTCGTTTGCAGTCTCATTTTGGTATCCGTGGCATTCATCATCAGGTTTCTTGTCCCTATACACTTGAACAGAATGGTCGTGCAGAGAGGAAGCATCGTCATATTACTGAGATGGGGCTTTCTATACTTTTTCACTCCCACATGCCTCTATCCTATTGGGACGATGCCTTTGCTGTTGCAGTATATACTATCAATCGTCTTCCAACTCCTGTGCTGAATGATATATCCCCCTTTGAGGTGTTGTTCGGTCGTCCTCCGATATACTCAAATTTTCATACCTTTGGATGTCGAGTTTTCCCTTATGTTCGCCCGACTGCTGCCCACAAGCTTGCTCCCCGTAGTCTTCCTTGTGTCTTTCTCGGATATAGTGCCCATTATAAGGGATTTTGATGTCTCGATACGGATACTGGCCGCATCTATATGACCAGGCATGCTCGTTTTGATGAGACCTGTTTTCCTTTTTCCACTTCAGCCTATGAAGCCTTGTTCACGTCTCTGGATGTTGCAGCATTCATTGACCCTGATCTGCCCTCTGCTGTCGACGATGCTGTTCCACCTGTTGACTCTCTGGCTTGCTCTATGTGTTCTGATTCAGTGTCTCCATCAGTCACAGTGCTGTTACCTGTTTCTACAGTCTCCACTGAGGATTCTCCCACTGCCAGTTCCAGTGTATCTCCGAGTTCTTCCACCTCATCGTCTGATCGGTCACTGTCCTCCTCAGATAGTATTCCCTCTCCATCACCTCCTGCTATTTCCATCCATCCTATGACTACCCGCACCCGAGATGGCACACGGGTTGTTCGTAATCTGGGTCCAGAGTTTGAGGTCTATGGTCTTGTTGCTCAGTTGCTGGCTCAGAAAGAACCGCGTACTTTTCGCACTGCTTCTCAAGATTCGAAATGGGTCTCCGCTATGGACGAGGAGATGACTGCCCTTCGTCAGCAGCACACGTGGGATTTAGTTCCGTGTCCTCCCGGTGTCAACATTGTTGGCTCCAAATGGGTGTATCGACTGAAGTATCGTCAGGATGGTTCCCTGGATCGCTAAAGGCTCACTTAGTAGCTCAGGGCTTCTCTCAGATTCCGAGTTTTGACTTTGATCACACATTCAGTCCTGTGATCAAAGCTAGCACTGTACGCACTGTGCTTGCCATTGCCACTATGAAGAGATGGCCGTTACATCAGCTGGGTGTTAAGAATGCCTTTCTCAATGGCGTTCTAGATGCTCCCGTCTATATGGCTCAACCTGCTGTCTATCAGGATTCTGCTCATCCTGATTATGTCTGTCGTCCGCGGAAGGCGATTTATGGTCTCAAACAGGCACCCCGTGCCTGGTTTGAGTGATTCAGTGCTTTTGTTCGGAGTCTTGGTTTTATCGGTAGCCTATCAGACCCATCGCTGTTTGTATTCTCTCGTGGCCCCGTGGTTCTTTACCTGTTGGTCTACGTTGATGACATCATCCTGACTGGGAATGATGTTCCTGCCATTCAACAGTTTATTGCTCGTGCTGATCGTGAGTTCTCGGTTAAGGATCTTGGGGCTCTCAGCTACTTTCTTGGCCTTGAAGTTACTCATACTTCCACTGGTGTATTCTTGGGACAGGCCAAGTATGCTCAGGATATTCTTCACAGGGCAGGGATGGCTGATGCCACTCCAGTTTCCACTCTTTTTTTGCCATTATCTCAGCTCTATAGTAGAGTGCTTCGTTTCACAATCCAAAACTGTTCCGTTCGCTGGTTGTGCTCTTCAGTATCTTACCATTACCAGGCCTAACTTGTCTTTTGCAGTCAATTCAGTGAGTCAATTTCTTCAGGACCCTTGGGATGATCATTTTTCAGCTGTTACTCGGATTCTGCGCTATGTTCGTGGAACGCTTCATTGCGGTCTGAATTTTTCGGGGGATGGCATCTCTGAGATTGTTGCTTATTCTGATGCAGACTGGGCCCGTTGTTTAGAGACTCGTCGCTCTACTTATGGCTATGCTGTATTTCTTGGCGGTAATCTTGTTTCCTGGAGTACCAAGAAGCAGCCTACTGTCTCCCGATCCAGTTCTGAATCCGAGTATCGGGCTTTGGCCAACACGGCGTCGGAAGTTGTCTGGCTTCTCCATCTTCTTCGGGATCTTCAGTTTCCACTTCAGGGTCCGCCTCAACTTCTTTGTGACAAAAAAAGTGCCATTTTCCTTGCTGAGAATCCTATCGCTCACAAGCGGCTGAACATATTAACATTGACTATCACTTTGTGAGGGAACTGGTGGCTAGTCATAAGCTTCGTGTTAGTCATGCCCCGTCTTCTCTACAGGTGGCTACATTTTCACGAAAGGACTAAATCGGGCTCTATTTGAATTCTTTAGATCCAAGCTTCGCGTTTCGGTCAACCCGACGCTTCGCTTGAGTGGGGGGGGGGGTTGTGAAGATTGAAGATAAGATAGAAGATTAATGTTTGAAGATAAGATTGAAGATTAATGTTTGAAGATAAGATTGAAGATTAATGTTTGAAGATAAGATTGAAGATAAGATTGAAGATAAGATTGAAGATTAATGTTTGAAGATTAATACCATAAATTGAAGATTTAGATTAATGTTTATCTCTTGTATAGTAGGTCCTTACTTATATCTATTTATAGCATTGTAAATTCTAATGAAAATCATCTTGGGAATTCCCTCCTTCTATTTGAAAATAAGTTTAGTGAATAGATTATATAGAGTTAAATGAAATTTTATCCAAGACGAATAATACCAAACTGATCTGGACTGAAAAATACTAAACTACGACCCTATTTTCTAGAGTTTATTTGCACTCAATTCATTTCAGTTTAAGTCAGTTCAGTTCAGTTTAGTGAAAATTTAGTCTGGTGGAGTTTAGCCTTATTTAGTTATATTGTTACTATTTTCAACACATTTTAGTTCAGTTCAAATCAGTTCAGCTTAAATCAGTTCAAATAATTTCGGTTCAAATTAATTCAGTTCAATTCATATCAGTTCACATAAGCTCTAGAGAGTAGGACATCGGTACAATGGGGTCTAAATCGTTACTAACTGATAAGAGTTGTATAAAATGTATAAAAAAATTATAATACAACATACACTAGCTTTTCAAGTTGGCAAAAATTGTATACTCCCCTGTCTCAGTCTATTCCCCATAGAATCCTTTTTAGTAAAAAATTGCTAAATTTTGGCCACATATTTGAATAGGTACATGAACAAGAATTTTATCGTATGAGATATTGTTAAATTTGTCGCACCATGTAGTTTCAAATCATCAATTTTTTGTGTGTAGTTATTATTTACGGTCAAACATATTTATTGGAGATTATTAAAAGATTCTATGCATGGTAGGGTGGGACAGAGAGAGTAAAATGCTTTTTAAAACCTATTTGACAGGAATAAAAATTATAAACTAAGTAGAAAATCAGTAGTTCTAAATTAATTGAAGACCCCCACCGTTGAGAAAGCCGAAGAAACTTACATTTTCAATTGGCAAATAAAGTACTCCGTATCAAACTTCTTAGTTCTTACTCCAACATTATAAAAAGAGCCATGTATCTTCTCCTACATTATATACCAATTCATTTCTTCTACTTCTAAGCAATGAAGTCTTCTCCTGCAAAAGCTAACTGGTTCATCATCACCGCTTCATTAATTCTTGCAATTCTCGTATCAGGTTCGAACCATTCTTCACTATTTTACACACATTTCTGTTTCTTCGAACTGCCATTTTCATCGACTCTCGATCAGGTACGATGTTGTCAAGAGAAGTGATGGGAGCAGAAGTCGAAAAGCTGCCTCTTCCGAGATGCGAAACGAAGCAGGATTGCATTCCGGCTTGCAAAGGCTGCCCGTACTGTATGTGCTACAATACTTGGTGCGTTCGCGGATGCAAAGCGGACCAAAAGATCAACTGGGAAATCCCTGTTTAGCTGGCAGAAATAATTGAAATGTATGCATAATTTGTTTTGAGCTGTGATGTAGCAGTATGAACTTTGAATTAGTTCTACTAAACAAAATATACCCATAACCCACGGTCAAACGGGTTGCGTATCTTTAAACCTGGATGTGTATAGTTCAAATGAGTGTTGGGTTGAATGGGTAACAGATCAAATGAGTATTTAAAAGGTAACAGATCAAACGAGTATTTGAAAATATGGGTAAAGCGGGTTGGATTTGCGGTTAACCGCGAGTTTACCCACATGGGTCGAAACTCGCGCCTTTTTCCATTTGAGTTTGTATATAAACCTCATATGGATTCATATATGGGTTGAAATTCGTTCATTTACTCATGTGTGTTGGTATATATACCTAAACTGTATGTGTCAATATAAATGGGTTAAAACCCTCGATTTTACCCATATATGTTGGTATATAAATTCACATTAGTTCATATATGAGTTGAAATATGTGAATTTACCCTTTTAAATTTGTGAGTTTACTCATTTCTTTCACTGAAATTCAAGCACCTACGGTATGGTTAGGAGTGGCAAATGGGTGGACGAGTCGAATATAAATTGGGTAATATGGGTAACTATAAAATATATGTATGACTCATTTTGACTCATTTTATGATGGGTCAAAAAATGGGTTGGATCAAAATGTGTCGGTTTGAATCTCGCGGGTAAAAAATCGTTCAACTCACGAGTAAAAAATGGGTTACCCCGCGAGTTTCAACCCATATATGATCTCATATGGGTTTATATATCAATTCATATGGGTAAAACCAACGAGTTTTTGTTGGGGTGGATGCTGTAATATTACATTCCAAAGGAACAGTAAAATCATGTTTGGATGATTGTGGTCAAAATTTTCTTGGATATCGATATGAGTTGAATTGAACACGCTTAAAGAGTAATTCGACCATATTACAACCTTGTGTTACACGAATTCACTTCGAGAATAAAACAATCGAGAATCCCTCTTGTTCTAGGCTTGAATCAAGAAAATACCTTTGAGTAACTATGTTTTTGGTTATATATGTCTGGGAAAATTCTTAGTTTCCCGTATCTCTTTTGTGCATGCGTATGCTTCTATACATAGGAAACAAATGTCGTGAAAAGACACAACACTTCATCATTACACACTAAATCTTGTACCTATCAGAATTATAAATTCTGAAATGGTGTAATTTTTCACACAATACAAATACATCTTTCCACATTGCAATACCACATTTAATGTATCGTCCTTATCCTTTCAATCAAAGAGAAGTTGGGCAGTACGCGCCACCACATCAAAGTTATAATAAATTCTGAAATGATAAATCCTTCCACACTAGGACAAAACATGTTAGTCATCAGTATTCAAACTAACACAAGTTTAATATTTATCTTAAAATTGTAAGCTCGTAGATAGTTTATACAAGTGTGCACTCCGCACCACCAAACTTGTTATAATGTTCCGAGCTCATAACTACTCGAATCCAATTATACTTAAATAACCTTGTGTTTCATAAAACACCAACAATGCTCCCCCATTTAAGTATTATCCTTGATTCAGAAAATCCAACAACCAAACCAAACAGGTGCATAAATAAAAATGTCTTGTAGATTGAATTTTCACCTTAGTGAATTACACATTCCAAATATTCGAGAATCGGGGTGTCTATAAAGATTGAACCCTTCAACCCATTTGGACAGGATGGTTCAAATGGGTGTATCGACTGAAGTATCGTCAGGATGGTTCCCTGGATCGCTAAAGGCTCACTTAGTAGCTCAGGGCTTCTCTCAGATTCCGGGTTTTGACTTTGATCACACATTCAGTCCTGTGATCAAAGCTAGCACTGTACGCACTGTGCTTGCCATTGCCACTATGAAGAGATGGCCGTTACATCAGCTGGATGTTAAAAATGCCTTTCTCAATGGCGTTCTAGATGCTCCCGTCTATATGGCTCAACCTGCTGGCTATCAGGATTCTGCTCATCCTGATTATGTCTGTCGTCCGCGGAAGGCGATTTATGGTCTCAAACAGGCACCCCGTGCCTGGTTTGAGTGATTCAGTGCTTTTGTTCGGAGTCTTGGTTTTGTTGGCAGCCTATCAGACCCATCGCTGTTTGTATTCTCTCGTGGCCCCGTGGTTCTTTACCTGTTGGTCTACGTTGATGACATCATCCTGACTGGGAATGATGTTCCTGCCATTCAACAGTTTATTGCTCGTGCTGATCGTGAGTTCTCGGTTAAGGATCTTGGGCCTCTTAGCTACTTTCTTGGCCTTGAAGTTACTCCTACTTCCACTGGTGTATTCTTGGGACAGGCCAAGTATGCTCAGGATATTCTTCACAGGGCAGGGATGGCTGATGCCACTCCAGTTTCCACTCTTTTTTTTTGCCATTATCTCAGCTCCATAGTAGTACCAGTGCTCCGTTTCACAATCCAAAGCTGTTCCGTTCGTTGGTTGTGCTCTTCAGTATCTTACCATTACCAAGCCTAACTTGTCTTTTGCAGTCAATTCAGTGAGTCAATTTCTTCAGGACCCTCGGGATGATCATTTTTCAGCTGTTACTCGGATTCTGCGCTATGTTCGTGGAACGCTTCATTGCGGTCTGAATTTTTCGGGGGATGCCATCTCTGAGATTGTTGCTTATTCTGATGCAGACTGGGCCCGTTGTTTAGAGACTCGTCGCTCTACTTATGGCTATGCTGTATTTCTTGGCGGTAATCTTGTTTCCTGGAGTACCAAGAAGCAGCCTACTGTCTCCCGATCCAGTTCTGAATCCGAGTATCGGGCTTTGGCCAACACGGCGTCGGAAGTTGTCTGGCTTCTCCATATTCTTCGGGATCTTCAGTTTCCACTTCAGGGTCCGCCTCAACTTCTTTGTGACAATAAAAGTGCCATGTTCCTTGCTGAGAATCCTATCGCTCACAAGCGGCTAAACATATTGACATTGACTATCACTTTGTGCGGGAACTGGTGGCTAGTCATAAGCTTCGTGTTAGTCATGTCCCGTCCTCTCTACAGGTGGCTGACATTTTCACGAAAGGACTAAATCGGGCTCTATTTGAATTCTTTAGATCCAAGCTTCGCGTTTCGGTCAACCCGACGCTTCGCTTGAGGGGGGGGTTGTGAAGATTGAAGATAAGATTGAAGATTAATGTTTGAAGATAAGATTGAAGATAAGATTGAAGATTAATGTTTGAAGATAAGATTGAAGATAAGATTGAAGATAAGATTGAAGATTAATGTTTGAAGATTAATACCATAAATTGAAGATTTAGATTAATGTTTATCTCTTGTATAGTAGGTCCTTACTTATATCTATTTATAGCATTGTAAATTCTAATGAAAATCATCTTGGGAATTCCCTCCTTCAATTTGAAAATAAGTTTAGTGAATAGATTATATAGAGTTAAATGAAATTTTATCCAAGACGAATAATACCAAACTGATCTGGACTGAAAAATACTAAACTACGACCCTATTTTCTAGAGTTTATTTGCACTCAATTCATTTCAGTTTAAGTCAGTTCAGTTCAGTTTAGTGAAAATTTAGTCTGGTGGAGTTTAGCCTTATTTAGTTATATTGTTACTATTTTCAACACATTTTAGTTCAGTTCAAATCAGTTCAGCTTAAATCAGTTCAAATAATTTCGGTTCAAATTAATTCAGTTCAATTCATATCAGTTCACATAAGCTCTAGAGAGTAGGACATCGGTACAATGGGGTCTAAATCGTTACTAACAGATAAGAGTTGTATAAAATGTATAAAAAATTATAATACAACATACACTAGCTTTTCAAGTTGGCAAAAATTGTATACTCCCCTGTCTCAGTCTATTCCCCATAGAATCCTTTTTAGTAAAAAATTGCTAAATTTTGGCCACATATTTGAATAGGTACATGAACAAGAATTTTATCGTATGAGATATTGTTAAATTTGTCGCACCATGTAGTTTCAAATCATCAATTTTTTGTGTGTAGTTATTATTTACGGTCAAACATATTTATTGGAGATTATTAAAAGATTCTATGCATGGTAGGGTGGGACAGAGAGAGTAAAATGCTTTTTAAAACCTATTTGACAGGAATAAAAATTATAAACTAAGTAGAAAATCAGTAGTTCTAAATTAATTGAAGACCCCCACCGTTGAGAAAGCCGAAGAAACTTACATTTTCAATTGGCAAATAAAGTACTCCGTATCAAACTTCTTAGTTCTTACTCCAACATTATAAAAAGAGCCATGTATCTTCTCCTACATTATATACCAATTCATTTCTTCTACTTCTAAACAATGAAGTCTTCTCCTGCAAAAGCTAACTGGTTCATCATCACCGCTTCATTAATTCTTGCAATTCTCGTATCAGGTTCGAACCATTCTTCACTATTTTACACACATTTCTGTTTCTTCGAACTGCCATTTTCATCGACTCTCGATCAGGTACGATGTTGTCAAGAGAAGTGATGGGAGCAGAAGTCGAAAAGCTGCCTCTTCCGAGATGCGAAACGAAGCAGGATTGCATTCCGGCTTGCAAAGGCTGCCCGTACTGTATGTGCTACAATACTTGGTGCGTTCGCGGATGCAAAGCGGACCAAAAGATCAACTGGGAAATCCCTGTTTAGCTGGCAGAAATAATTGAAATGTATGCATAATTTGTTTTGAGCTGTGATGTAGCAGTATGAACTTTGAATTAGTTCTACTAAACAAAATATACCCATAACCCACGGTCAAACGGGTTGCGTATCTTTAAACCTGGATGTGTATAGCTAAAATGAGTGTTGGGTTGAATGGGTAACAGATCAAATGAGTATTTAAAAGGTAACAGATCAAACGAGTATTTGAAAATATGGGTAAAGCGGGTTGGATTTGCGGTTAACCGCGAGTTTACCCACATGGGTCGAAACTCGCGCCTTTTTCCATTTGAGTTTGTATATAAACCTCATATGAATTCATATATGGGTTGAAATTCGTTCATTTACTCATGTGTGTTGGTATATATACCTAAACTGTATGTGTCAATATATATGGGTTAAAACCCTCGATTTTACCCATATATGTTGGTATATAAATTCATATTAGTTCATATATGAGTTGAAATATGTGAATTTACCCTTTTAAATTTGTGAGTTTACTCATTTCTTTCACTGAAATTCAAGCACCTACGGTATGGTTAGGAGTGGCAAATGGGTGGATGAGTCGAATATAAATTGGGTAATATGGGTAACTATAAAAATATATGTATGACTCACTTTGACTCATTTTATGATGGGTCAAAAAATGGGTTGGATCAAAATGTGTCGGTTTGAATCTCGCGGGTAAAAAATCGTTCAACTCACGAGTAAAAAATGGGTTACCCCGCGAGTTTCAACCCATATATGATCTCATATGGGTTTATATATCAATTCATATGGGTAAAACCAACGAGTTTTTGTTGGGGTGGATGCTGTAATATTACATTCCAAAGGAACAGTAAAATCACGTTTGGATGATTGTGGTCAAAATTTTCTTGGATATCGATATGAGTTGAATTGAACACGCTTAAAGAGTAATTCGACCATATTACAACCTTGTGTTACACGAATTCCCTTCGAGAATAAAACAATCGAGAATCCCTCTTGTTCTAGGCTTGAATCAAGAAAATACCTTTGAGTAACTATGTTTTTGGTTATATATGTCTGGGAAAATTCTTAGTTCCCCGTATCTCTTTTGTGCATGCGTATGCTTCTATATGTAGGAAACAAATGTCGTGAAAAGACACAACACTTCATCATTACACACTAAATCTTGTACCTATCAGAATTATAAATTCTGAAATGGTGTAATTTTTCACACAATACAAATACATCTTTCCACATTGCAATACCACATTTAATGTATCGTCCTTATCCTTTCAATCAAAGAGAAGTTGGGCAGTACGCGCCACCACATCAAAGTTATAATAAATTCTGAAATGATAAATCCTTCCACACTAGGACAAAACATGTTAGTCATCAGTATTCAAACTAACACAAGTTTAATATTTATCTTAAAATTGTAAGCTCGTAGATAGTTTATACAAGTGTGCACTCCGCACCACCAAACTTGTTATAATGTTCCGAGCTCATAACTACTCGAATCCAATTATACTTAAATAACCTTGTGTTTCATAAAACACCAACAATGCTCCCCCATTTAAGTATTATCCTTGATTCAGAAAATCCAACAACCAAACCAAACAGGTGCATAAATAAAAATGTCTTGTAGATTGAATTTTCACCTTAGTGAATTACACATTCCAAATATTCGAGAATCGGGGTGTCTATAAAGATTGAACCCTTCAACCCATTTGGACACTTGAAGATAATCCACACACAAGTTAAAATACAACTCAAAAGCTTAAAACCGACACTATACAAGCTATATGTCCCTATCCATTCATGAGTGCATACAAAGTCAAGCATGAGCTTATTGAAGCAGCTACACTCACACTTCATATAGGTGAGTATCTTTAATCGTACACCTGCAAATGTACTTTGTCAAAGGATCCATTAAAAAGTTGAAACTTCAATCTAACTTTCATGGAGGTCCAAACATATTACCCTATTGCAATGGGAGTACGATATGCAGTGAAATCTGATGTAGTCATGTCATAATGTGAGGGTCCAGTACAGTGGGAGGTGTTACAGAAGCCTGGGGTTCAATGGGATTCATAGTAGGATTTGCACCAATCTCTTCGACATGGATGTGTTGTTCTTCTTCAGCCCTCCCTTCATCATTCTCATTGTCTATCACATCAAACACATTCATCGATTCATTCCCCACGGCTCTATCTTTGCCAAATATTTTTCCCAATTCTTCAAAATACCGAAAAGATTTATTTCTCAATCCGGCAGCATTCTTATGACTCTGTAATATGAACCATTAAACAATAAAACATTAAATTATATAAAAATATATCAAATTAATTATTGGCATGAAAATTGAAATAACAAAATGAAATATCATAAAATAATTCAAAAAGTATTTCAAATATTACCTTAATCCATTCATCCCAGACTGATTGAGGACATGTAACAAACTTTTCCTCGTCATTCCATCCAAATCCACTTGCACTTGGGCTAAGCATCTCAGCTATTGCGTCGTATTGCTTTCGTAGGGTCTTCACTCTTGACTCAATATGAGGCTTAGCTTTTCTATCACTCTCAGGCATTCTTTGTTTGAAGAGTGCTTCTAATTTTACAAAAGCACCATTTTTAAATTGGCCATTGTCTGCTTTCCAACCTCCAAGATCTATAAGATCATTCAAAGCGCTAACAAGGGCGCGGTCCTCTATATTTGACCATCGAGACATATTTCTAACTGAATTGCTTCCAGTAGCACCTTGTTTTGGAGTATCTTGAGCAGATGATTGACCCATATCTACACAATAAAAGTAAAGCATAGAAAGTATATTGCATTATAAAAAAGACAGTAGCATTACAAAATATACCACAGATTTTTGTTAAGAATAAATATGAAACATGTAACCGACAAGTATTTGTAAGCCAAAATTACAGTTAAATGAGTCACAATTTAATCAAATAAATTAACAATGTAAAAATAAATACAATCTTGTCTACTACGATCTGGTTTCTATCCATGATGCATACATTTCATCTGCTAACTCACGTCTAAAGTTATTCCACATTGTACTAGTTTCCATAATCGAAATATTATTTTCATCACTATCTCCCGTTGTGACATCACCGACCAAATGCTCCATAGGATCAACATCCATATATGTTCGAATGAAGTTATGTACTAGAGCACATGCCAATATTATTCTACTCACATCTTTTCGACTACACCAAGTTGTTTTTCTTGGAATACCCCATCTCATTTTCAGCAACCCAAAACATCTCTCTATAACATTTCTTGCTTGGGAATGCTTCATATTAAAATACTCCTCAGCTGACATAGGCTGAGCACCACTCTTCCAAACGCTTAGATGGTATCTTTGACCTCGGAATGGTGTTAAAAATCCCTCACAATTCATATATCCAGCATCGCACAAATAGTAATTTCCTAAAAACAATAACAAATTCCTAATTAATAACTGTTACAAATTAATTTAGTTGCCTAAAATTATTGAAGTTATATTATTTATTACCTTGAGGAACTTTTAATGGATTTTTTCTTGAGAGTGCATCACGCAAAACTCTATTATCATGAGCTGAACCCTCCCATCCAAGCAACACATACGTAAATTTTAGATCTCGAGTGCACGCAGCTAACACATTAGTACTGAGTTCTCCTTTTCTATTCCTGAATCTAACCTTGTCTTTATCCCCAACACGAACGTTAATATGAGTTCCATCCAAAGCACCTAAGCAATTCTACCACAAAACGAAATTTATCATATATCGGTTACTCTATAATTTTATTATTATAATTAGAAAAAAATAAATATATACCTTAAACCATCTCCATCTGTCATCCTGACAATTTTCTGCAACGGGTACTGGTTCTTTTAACATAATGGGGTGACATCTAAGGATAGAACTTAGGACTAAATTGAAATGTCTTGACACAGTCTCTCCGCTCCTTCTAAAATACAATTGCGTTGTTCTGTTTTTTATATCATGTGACAGGGTGAAAAGAAACAAAGCAACCATCTCTTCTAGACTGGTATTTCTATTACCTTGCAGCTTACCAACATCTCTTAACATCTCACACAATTTATTAAAACATCTCCGATCCATCCTAAGATTATCCACACATGCTACATCACTCCACTGAATCATAGCCTTAAGATTAAAAATTCTAGCATAATATCTGTCTTCCGATGACTCATCAAATTTATAAGAGATGGCTTTTGGAATTTTAATGTTCATGGTAGCTAGATGGTGGGTGATTTCAATCATCATTTTCATAACCTGATTCGACATTTGCCAATACATTGCCATACATGTTGCTGCAATCTTCTTACGTTGAATTAGTGTCATACGAGCCATAACTGTATAACATTTACAAAATTTGGTAACAAATTAATTGAAATCAACCCAACATTACTCGAATATATTTTAATCTAACAATCAAGAATATAAAAATCATAGAAATTCACAATCAAAAACATTATATAATTTGGGTGTATAAATTAATTCTTTTCATATACAATCAATAAAACATATAAATTAAAATAATGACAAACCTCAAATTTTTGGTGGTGATGTGTTGGTGGATGTCGAACAGCTGCAGAACCTACAAATAGATAGGCCAAAACGAGTTGCGATTATCAAACAGTTGGTGATAATAGATGGAGTATGGAATTCAAACTCTTTTAATACGTCAATATTTTATGACAAACCTGTAATGGACAGACAAAAGAGTTTGGCGGAGATGGAAGTGCTGGTGCGAATGAAAATTTGGGTGGATTAAAAGTCTTTTATAAACACAAATGGGTATGCGAGAAGACGATGAAGTAGAAGGAAATGAAAAATTACCGCGTGAAGGAGGGAAACCATAACGTTTTACGCGCCATAGTTAGGATAAAAGTGTAATATCACACAAAAGCATCGCAGAATTGCATTCGATCGAGGAGGTACTCGGTAACATATTTCCCACGTTATGTGGGAAATTTAATTTCCTCCGAATTACAACTTCCCATTTATTTACTACTTTCCGTCAACCAAACAGTTCTACCAATCCTAAAATACGCAGAATTTATAATCACCGTGTATGGTACGCATATCAAACGACCTCTTAGATTAATGTTTATCTCTTGTGTAGTAGGTCCTTACTTGTATCTATTTATAGCATTGTAAATTCTAATGAAAATCATCTTTGGAATTCCCTCCTTCATGGTATCAGAGCCATTTTTCCTCCCCTCTCTCCCTTCCTCTTGCCGCCGCACAAGCCTTTGCAAACCCTAGGCTTGCCGCAAGTCTTCTTCTTCTCTTCATCTCTTGCAAGTTTTTGCTTCAGTCATGGCTACAGACAAATTATCCTTGAATACTATGATTCACCTTCTCACCACCAAGCTTTCTGCTGCCACCTATCTTCAATGGAAAAGACAGGTACAACATGTTCTTCATCCGCAAGGTTTGTACGGACATCTTGATGGATCCTCCGTTGTCCTCCGCTTTCGGCGCCATTGCCGACCTCCTCCTCCACTGCCATTCCTGATGATTCTTCAACCAAGGCGCAAGAAGATGCGGACGCTGCTGCCAAGGCTTCCCATGATGCTTGGGTCTCCGAGGATCAACGCATTTGCAGTCTTCTCTATTCCTCTCTGTCGTCGGAAGCGATGAATGAAGTCTCCCACTGTGAAATTGCCAAGGAAATGTGGGATGCTTTCACCACAACCTATCAACACCGCAGCAGGACCTCGGTGTTCAGTCTTCGCCAACAAGCCGGACTTCTCCGCAATACGGGTACCGTACATGAGTTACACCTTAGTTTTATGTCGATTTTTGAGCAATTATCTGTTATGGGCAGCCCCGCTGCCAATGATGAAAAGCTTTTATGGTTTTTACGGCTTTAGGCCATGAATATAAGGATTTTAGTGGGTCTTTGGTTAATCGTGATCCAATTCCGGAATATGTTGAAGTTGTGAATTTAGCGAAGGGACATGAGTCGTTTTTGAAAACTTTGGATAGTATGAAGGGGCTTTCTGTTCAGGGACAGACCAGTACTGGTCCTGTTGCATTCCTGGATTCGTCGCAGCAGCAGGATGGTGGCGCGTGTGATCACGCGCCGGGAGGTGGAGTGCGTGGTGGCGGTGCGTGGCGCCCACGCGCGGCCAATCCGGGGCAGTTTGGCGGCCGCCGCTCTGGTCGTGGTTCCTGGAGGTATTCTGGTTGAGGTTTTGGGTCCAGATCTCCTGCTGGTCTATCCAATATACAATGTTACACTTGTGGTGATTTAGGTCACATTTCGGCACAATGTCCATCATCGACTCCTCGTTCAATGGTTCAGGCACATGTTGCTCAGCAATATCAGCCATATGCTCCCTCCTATGCTACTCAGCAAGTTCAGCCAACTCTTCTTTTTGAGCCGTATTTTGTTGCTTCTGACTGGTATATTGATTCGGGCGCCACAAATCATCAGAGCTCCTCCGCCTCGAATCTTTCGAGCATCACTCCATACCATGGTAATACTCTAGTTTCTGTTGGCAATGGAGCTTCTTTATCTATTACTGCTGTTGGTGATGCTCAAATTTCTTCAAAATTGCGTTTATCTGATGTGTTGCTTGTGCCTGCTATTACTAAAAATCTTTTGTCGATAAGTAAGATTACTAGAGATTTGGGGGTTCTTGTTATATTTGATGACAAGTCTTTTACTATTCAACACAAAATAACCAAGGCAATTCTGGGGCGCGGACACAGTGAAGATGGGTTGTATGTGCTGGATCGTGGTGAAGAAGCCCTTCTTTCGTTTGTTAGGCAGAATAATAACCAAGCATCTTATGAAACTTGGCATACTCGGTTAGGACATGTGTCGTCTAGTATTGTTTCTCTACTGCATAAGAATGGTTTTTTGACTCTTACTTCAGTTTTGCCAAAACCCAGTATTTGTGAGCCCTGTCTTATGGCTAAAGGACAAAAGTTATCTTTTTCTGATAATCCCAAACGTGCTGATTGTGTGCTTGATCTTATTCACTGTGATTTATGGGGACCATCTCCCGTACTATCTGGGAATGGGTTTTCTTACTATGCCGTCTTTGTGGATGACCATTCTCGATTTTCGTGGCTTTACCCCCTTCGTCGGAAATCAGATTTCGTTAACATTTTTTTCCAATTTGAGGCGCTGGTTGAGAATCAGTTTTCTTCCAGGATTAAGGTGTTTCAGAGTGATGGTGGTTCTTAATTTTTGAACTCTCGTTTGCAGTCTCATTTTGGTATCCATGGCATTCATCATCAGGTTTCTTGTCCCTATACACTTGAACAGAATGGTCGTGCAGAGAGGAAGCATCGTCATATTACTGAGATAGGGCTTTCTATGCTTTTTCACTCCCACATGCCTCTATCATATTGGGACGATGCCTTTGCTGTTGCAGTATATACTATCAATCGTCTTCCAACTCCTGTGCTGAATGATATATCCCCCTTTGAGGTGTTGTTCGGTCGTCCTCCGATATACTCGAATTTTCATACCTTTGGATGTCGAGTTTTCACGAAAGGACTAAATCGGGCTCTATTTGAATTCTTTAGATCCAAGCTTCGCGTTTCGGTCAACCCGACGCTTCGCTTGAGGGGGGGTTGTGAAGATTGAAGATAAGATTGAAGATTAATGTTTGAAGATAAGATTGAAGATAAGATTGAAGATTAATGTTTGAAGATAAGATTGAAGATAAGATTGAAGATAAGATTGAAGATTAATGTTTGAAGATTAATACCATAAATTGAAGATTTAGATTAATGTTTATCTCTTGTATAGTAGGTCCTTACTTATATCTATTTATAGCATTGTAAATTCTAATGAAAATCATCTTGGGAATTCCCTCCTTCAATTTGAAAATAAGTTTAGTGAATAGATTATATAGAGTTAAATGAAATTTTATCCAAGACGAATAATACCAAACTGATCTGGACTGAAAAATACTAAACTAAGACCCTATTTTCTAGAGTTTATTTGCACTCAATTCATTTCAGTTTAAGTCAGTTCAGTTCAGTTTAGTGAAAATTTAGTCTGGTGGAGTTTAGCCTTATTTAGTTATATTGTTACTATTTTCAACACATTTTAGTTCAGTTCAAATCAGTTCAGCTTAAATCAGTTCAAATAATTTCGGTTCAAATTAATTCAGTTCAATTCATATCAGTTCACATAAGCTCTAGAGAGTAGGACATCGGTACAATGGGGTCTAAATCGTTACTAACTGATAAGAGTTGTATAAAATGTATAAAAAATTATAATACAACATGCACTAGCTTTTCAAGTTGGCAAAAATTGTATACTCCCCTGTCTCAGTCTATTCCCCATAGAATCCTTTTTAGTAAAAAATTGCTAAATTTTGGCCACATATTTGAATAGGTACATGAACAAGAATTTTATCGTATGAGATATTGTTAAATTTGTCGCACCATGTAGTTTCAAATCATCAATTTTTTGTGTGTAGTTATTATTTACGGTCAAACATATTTATTGGAGATTATTAAAAGATTCTATGCATGGTAGGGTGGGACAGAGAGAGTAAAATGCTTTTTAAAACCTATTTGACAGGAATAAAAATTATAAACTAAGTAGAAAATCAGTAGTTCTAAATTAATTGAAGACCCCCACCGTTGAGAAAGCCGAAGAAACTTACATTTTCAATTGGCAAATAAAGTACTCCGTATCAAACTTCTTAGTTCTTACTCCAACATTATAAAAAGAGCCATGTATCTTCTCCTACATTATATACCAATTCATTTCTTCTACTTCTAAACAATGAAGTCTTCTCCTGCAAAAGCTAACTGGTTCATCATCACCGCTTCATTAATTCTTGCAATTCTCGTATCAGGTTCGAACCATTCTTCACTATTTTACACACATTTCTGTTTCTTCGAACTGCCATTTTCATCGACTCTCGATCAGGTACGATGTTGTCAAGAGAAGTGATGGGAGCAGAAGTCGAAAAGCTGCCTCTTCCGAGATGCGAAACGAAGCAGGATTGCATTCCGGCTTGCAAAGGCTGCCCGTACTGTATGTGCTACAATACTTGGTGCGTTCGCGGATGCAAAGCGGACCAAAAGATCAACTGGGAAATCCCTGTTTAGCTGGCAGAAATAATTGAAATGTATGCATAATTTGTTTTGAGCTGTGATGTAGCAGTATGAACTTTGAATTAGTTCTACTAAACAAAATATACCCATAACCCACGGTCAAACGGGTTGCGTATCTTTAAACCTGGATGTGTATAGCTAAAATGAGTGTTGGGTTGAATGGGTAACAGATCAAATGAGTATTTAAAAGGTAACAGATCAAACGAGTATTTGAAAATATGGGTAAAGCGGGTTGGATTTGCGGTTAACCGCGAGTTTACCCACATGGGTCGAAACTCGCGCCTTTTTCCATTTGAGTTTGTATATAAACCTCATATGGATTCATATATGGGTTGAAATTCGTTCATTTACTCATGTGTGTTGGTATATATACCTAAACTGTATGTGTCAATATATATGGGTTAAAACCCTCGATTTTACCCATATATGTTGGTATATAAATTCATATTAGTTCATATATGAGTTGAAATATGTGAATTTACCCTTTTAAATTTGTGAGTTTACTCATTTCTTCCACTGAAATTAAAGCACATACGGTATGGTTAGGAGTGGCAAATGGGTGGATGAGTCGAATATAAATTGGGTAATATGGGTAACTATAAAATATATGTATGACTCATTTTGACTCATTTTATGATGGGTCAAACAATGAGTTGGATCAAAATGTGTTTGTTTGAATCTCGCGGGTAAAAAATCGTTCAACTCACGAGTAAAAAATGGGTTACCCCGCGAGTTTCAACCCATATATGATCTCATATGGGTTTATATATCAACTCATATGGGTAAAACCAACAAGTTTTTGTTGGGGTGGATGCTGTAATATTACATTCCACAGGAACAGTAAAATCACGTTTTGATGATTGTGGTCAAAATTTTCTTGGATATGAGTTGAATTGAACACACTTAAAGAGTAATTCGACCATATTACAACCTTGTGTTACACGAATTTCCTTCGAGAATAAAACAATCGAGAATCCCTCTTGTTCTAGGCTTGAATCAAGAAAATACCTTTGAGTAACTATGTTTTTGGTTATATATGTCTGGGAAAATTCTTAGTTTCCCGTATCTCTTTTGTGCATGCATATGCTTCTATATATAGGAAACAAATATCGTGAAAAGACACAACACTTCATCATTACACACTAAATCTTGTACCTATCAAAATTATAAGTTCTGAATGGTGTAATTTTTCACACAATACAAATACATCTTTCCACATTGCAATACCACATTTAATGTATCGTCCTTATCCTTTCAATCATCAAAGAGAAGTTGGGCAGTACGCGTCACCGCATCAAAGTTATAATAAATTCTGAAATGATAAATCATTCCACACTAGGACAAAACATGTTAGTCATCAGTATTCAAACTAACACAAGTTTAATATTTATCTTGAAATTGTAAGCTCGTAGATAGTTTATAGAAGTGTGCACCCCGCACCACCAAACTTGTTATAATGTTCCGAGCTCATAACTACTCGAATCCAATTATACTTAAATAACCTTGTGTTTCATAAAACACCAACAATGCTCCCCCATTTAAGTACTATCCTTGATTCAGAAAATCCAACAACCAAACCAAACAGGTGCATAAATAAAAATGTCTTGTAGATTGAATTTTCACCTTAGTGAATTACACATTCCAAATATTCGAGAATCGGGGTGTCTATAAAGATTGAACCCTTCAACCCATTTGGACACTTGAAGATAATCCACACACAACTTAAAATACAACTTAAGAGCTTAAAACCGACACTATACAAGCCATATGTCCCTATCCATTCATGAGTGCATACAAAGTCAAGCATGAGCTTATTGAAGCAGCTACACTCACACTTCATATAGGTGAATATCTTTAATCATAGACCTGCAAATGTACTTTGTCAAAGGATCCATTAAAAAGTTGAAACTTCAATCTAACTTTCATGGAGGTTCAAACATATTACCTTTGGGATATGAAATCATATGTTTCAATCTCAAACAGTAGGCCTTCCACATTGAATTTTTACTCTAACGTCGTCGTATCAGAGCAAATTTGGGTGTCCCATTATCAAAGATTTAAATAGGCTTGAAACTCATCCTGATCCCGACTTGTTTATCAAGTCCCTAACTAGTCACTTCGTTAAGTGTTCCGCTAGATTGTGTTGATATCTTACAAAATCAACTGAAATCACATCATGAGTTATTAACTCACTGTTCACGCTATGCCTAGCGCCCAAGTGTCTAAATTCACATTATACACTTCACTATAAGCCTTAGTCATCTACCGGCTTAGGCCATAATAGAATTTCATATACCAAATTCTGTAACCATTCTGCTCTTTACCAGCAGTTTACATGACCATTCCTTTCATCATACAATTTCATATTTCTTGTTCCATGCATTTACAAGAACCTTTAACATTCAAACATCACTCATGCATGAACAATATTTCTCTTTTATAGATATCATAAAGCATATCATCATGCACCATGTCATTCACGATTAAATAAATTAAAATTAAAACTTAGAATTATTAGTATTTATCTCTTTCGTGTTTCTTGATTCTTCTTCTCCACAAATATCGTTATTTGAGTTATACCAATTAAAATTCATATTCTTTGAGTTAGAAGGATTTTAAACCCTCACAATTCAAGTAGGTTTATAAACCAAACTCTTCTAGGATTTCCTATGATCACAAGTTTCACGAACCTTTTATGCCTTGACGGGATTTCCAGATTTTCTTAAAATCATAATCCCATTCACAAGAATTTCATATTTCCTTAAATTCATGGTTCTTTTCAAGAACTAACAATACTTCTTATCAGAGTGACACCAATTCTGAGTTTTACAATTTCATCAATCAAAACTCATTCATCTTTCTTCATGTTACACAACAATAAACACACATGCTCTCATCCACGCAACAATTTACAATGATATAACACATATATAACTAATTGTTCATAAATAAAATTTTATTTTCTTATTTTCCAAACATCATTTTACAAAGTGACTCGGTGGACCTAACCATCTCCTTGAAGATTAAATTCTCTCAAGCATGTGAGCCGGAAATTAATAATTTTTTCAAATTAATTTAAGCAAAATATATGCTTCATATAGTGCAACAACAACATGACATTTACAATTGAATTAATTTCTCTGCATGACAAATGAGGAACTAATCCAATTATTTTCCGTACGCATAGGTCAAACTAAACAAAAGTCATGCAGCTGGGTTACATATTTACAAGGTATCACATTATTGAAGAGTTCAAAACCAAAGGACAACATAATGAAATTAGCTATGCATTCATCATTCATATGCATATCAAACAATTAACAATCTTGTTTAAAACCAAAACATAATGGGTACTGAAATTCTCAACCTTGTTTTTGTGATGCCATACCAAAATCAATATTTCATTTAAAATACATATAATTAATTTACCAATACTGCATCATTTGTTGACACAACTGTCAAAACCAACACATGAACACCACTTGCTGATTTAAACTTTGGTGTTTCAACACCACTTGCTTGTCCAAATCTGGGAGTGGAGTTTGCAGTTGGATATTTGTTACCACCTGACTTCTCTTGTGGCTTCCTCCCCATCTTCTTCATAAATCTGGAGAAGTTCCTGGTTAGGTTTGCAATTTCATCGGACTCTTCATTATCTGAATGATCTTCCGACTTCTCAGAGGTTCTGCTCGTGAAAGCCATCTCTTTCTTTCCTGCTTTTGTTTGCAACATCTCCATCTCATAAGATTCCAGTGATCCCATCAGTTCATCAAGTGTCATTGTCCCTATCCTTCCATTCTCATTAATTGCTGTAACCTTCATGTTGAACCGTGGAGGTAAAGCTCTTAGCACTTTCCTGACAAGCTTTTGGTCTTTGTACTTTTTGCCAAACTGAAAAGCTTTGTTTGCAATATCTCGGACTCATCCATTGAACTCAGAAATGGTTTCATCTTCACGCATCTTTAGTTCTTCAAATTTTGACGTGTAATACTGCAGCTTTGATTCTCTTACAGAGCTTGTCCCCTCATGGTAAGTCTGTAACACATCCCACGCTTCCTTCGCAGTCTCACAGTTTGAAATCATCTTAAACTGATCTTCGTCCACAGCCGTGAAGGTGGCATTCAATGCTTTTGAGTTGGACACGTGTGCTTTATGCTCCTCGGTAGAATATCTAGAGAATGGTTTAGTGACAGTGGAGCTTGATCCTTCAGTTGCGTCACTAGTAGGTGGAGTGTATTGATTTATGACATAGTTCCAAGCTTGATCATCTAGAGCTCCAATTAACACTTTCATACGTGCCTTCCAGTAAGCATAATTTCCTTGTTCCAGCAATGGTGGTCGCGTGACTGACGCCCCCTCCTTTGGTGCCATGGTGAAACCTGATCTCACTCTCCCTGTATAGGGGTCAGCAAGTGCCTTGCTCTGATACCAATTGAAATTCCGTTCCACCTATTTTTTATACTTTAGCAAGTTGTTTAGCGTTTGGTGTTAAAACACGAAATAAAGTACGCAGTGCACACACAACTTGTTTACGCAGTTCGGTGTAAACACACCTACATCTGCGGGGCCTTGCCCAGATCAGAAACCATTCACTAGAAAGCAATCTTTAGTACAAGAAGCTTAACTTAAATACTAATCCATTGCTAACCTACAGAGTGAATGTTGTGAGCTCCCCTCACTGTCGATCCTACGTCGTTGAACCCTCACGATCAACACGTCTCCCTGGATCTCCTCCTCCCGAGGAATTAAGACTTCCTTGTTTCTGATCTTCACGAACTTGGACGGATGATTAAGCACTCCTCCAAAACACCACAGGCAGATCGCTCCAAAGTTCTCACGTAGAGAATAGATCTTTTTTCCGTCACAGATTGCGTTTCTTCTTTCTCTATTTATATCCTGCGCACTCCTGCCTTCTGTCAACCTCTTTCCTTGTCTAACTCTACCACCAATAGACTTCTAAACTAAGGAAAGATCTAATTCTAATCTGGTACTTAAATGGACAATCCCTCATCAATAGGACTTGTACCATAAATCAACTACTTAATCAATTCCTAAATATTACAGGAATATTTGTTTACCAGAATTAGACTGCCACGAAATAAGATAATATTCTTCACAATATTCTGATTTGATCGCATAAATATACTCCATGATATGCTCCATAATTCGTGGACAGAAACATTTGTTCGGACATCCTGAATATCGGTGTTAAAACACCAGATCACCAGAATTCGCAATATGCCATAAATAAGTCCAACTCCCGAGGACTCTACAAGAATTATAAATTCTGAAATGATGTAATTTTTCACACGATACAAATACATCTTTCCACAGTACAATACCACATTCAATGTATCGTCCTTATCATTTTCATCAAAGAGTAGTTGGGCAATACGCACCACCATATCGAATTATAAAAAATCCTGAAATGATAATCTTTCCACACAAGGAGAAACCATGTTAGTCATCGGTATACAGACTAACACAAGTTTAATACTTATCATGAAATTGTAAGCTTGTAGATAGTTTATACAAGTGTGCACTCGACACCACCGAACTTGTTATAACGTCCCGAGCTCACAACTAGGCGAATTCAATTATACTTAAATAGTCTTGTGTTTCATAAAACACCAACAGTTCAACCCATATCTTGACCCATATGAATTTATATACCAACTCGTATGAGTAAACCAGCGAGTTTCAACCCATATCTTGATCTATATGGGTTTATATATCATCTCATATGGGTAAACTTGCAAATTCCAATCCATACGGATAAACCTGTGGTCAACCCACAAACCCTCCTACCTGTAACATACTTTTTCCAATTATCTATCTTACTCATACTCACACACGCTTAAAAATATGAAACCCACTTAATTCACGGGTTGCATATCTATTTTGTCACACCTTGTTATAGTGTCAAATCCAACAAAACCGAGGTAGCATGTAATTAACTACAAACAATAGCAAGGAATTCTATATAGGCGCGAATATAGTATTATAATTATTAATTTCACATTCAATATATTGAGTAATACATCACTTGGTTTCTATCTCTCTATGTCTCTTCTTCCCAAATCAACCCTCGTAATTAAGGCAGTTTATCGGAGCCGGGTTCGCCATTCATATGCTGCTTGCCACCAACTATCTTTTCTTTCTTGAGTCCTATAAATACACATTTGCAAATCAATCACTTCATTTTCATAAATATAACTAAAACACACGCATATATAAAATCAAACCAAAGATTTTATATGCACACTGAAAGGGTTAAAAATGAAAATAAGCCAAAAACAGAGATTTAGATTTATGAATTTCGAAAGAAAAACATGTTAGAGGATTGAGATTTATGATATGTTTATCTAACCATTCTCTGCGTTAAACAGACACCAGCAATGTCCCGACATACAAACAACGCGAGTGCAGAGTGGTCCTCTAGTAGGATGGCAATCGGAATCTTTCTGGCAGGGTTGCGCAGTTGCCTTTGAAAACGACCAATCTGTGTGAATAGATAAGTTAAACTCTTTATGTTTAGAGTCCTATTTTGAAAAAATAAAATATTGGGAAAACATTCTTTTCGTAGTATTGGAAAACTTTCTTTTCATGACTTGATGGAAAAACATAAAATGATAAAATATTTTAGTTGCAATATTAAAATTATATTATGCAACGTATAGTAGTAATAAAATTTATAACCCGATTAATGCAACCCAAAAAATTTATCTTCATTTCTTCTAATTTGTAGTTTAAACATTGGTCTTTACATATCTTATAAAAATACCGTCTTTCAAGGGACATACTCTTTTGAAAATTTGGAAATTAAGATTGCCATTGCAACGAAAAAATACAACTTTTTTTTATATAGATTATACAAACTAAAGCCCCATTCTGTGGAGCTTATCTGTTCTAATTTGATCTGATCTTATTTAAATTGAACTAAAAATAAGGGTGTTAAAAAATAGTAATATATGACTAAATTAAATTAAAATTTTATTAAATTAAATTTACACTTAGCTGAACTTAACAAATTTAATTTGAACTAAATTAAATTAAATTAAAACTCAAATAAGCTCACGAGAACGGGCCCTAAAACTGCAGCGGAGAAGTATAGTAAATTGAATTTGAGGGGAGAGATGCAGTACCAGATGCAACCAGGAAGATTGCCATCAAGAAAATAATTTTTATTGACTTCTCCATTGGGATATTTTAAAATTTTTATCAGCGAAAAACACAAGCAATATGCAAATTCTATTGAGGTTATCGGAATTTATAGAGATGGGATGCTACTGTAATATTAATTAATTAAATTGCTTATATCTTTGAAATAATTCAATTTTGAGGATATTTATGTCAGGTTATTTAATACATTAATTTATTTGACTAACTGATTGCATCAGCGGATTTTACTTACCGACATCATTAAATGTTTGTATGAACGTGTTTGGTAAAACTAGTCCGTATATGATACTCCTCCTTCCCACTGTTATATTGATTAATGTGATTTTTGGAGTAAACTTTATCGATATTTAAATATTAATATATTTATTTATAGGTGTAAATAAATTGAAACAATAATAACTTAAAAATATATGTTATAATGAAGCCAGCAACATGTAAAATGTTAATAATTTTTTATGTACAATAATATATTTTAATGATGGTAGTTGGTTAAATTTGATATGCAAAAGTCAAATTCAACAATATAAAATGGGATGGAAGGATTATATTTTTAAGTTCACTTTTGGATGATATTGATATTAATATGATTATCATGCAATTAAATGATGGAAATGTTTTGGCCATTAACTGTTCTCGACATCTTACCTGCATTTATTCAAATCAATTCACTTCAGTTCAGTTTATTTTAGCATAAATTTAACTTGAGTGAAATTTATCTTTATTTAGTCATACAATACTATTTTTCAACACACTTGTTTTTATTTCAGTTCTGATAAATCACTGAAAAATATGCAACTAGCCCTGAAGTATAACTTAATTTAGTTATATATTACTAATTTTCAACACACTTATTTTCAGTTCATTCCCGATGAAATAAAACCATATCAGTTCAAATTAGGTCTAGAGAACATGGCCTAAGGCTCTATTTGTGTAGTAAAATACTTAAAATTTGATGAGGTAGTGTAATAATTTTCAAAGAAATTAAAATCATAATCAAAATAATTTTTATTACTTAAATAAAGCAAAAAAAAAACATCATTTTGCCAAAAGGGTAATAAGATAAATAAAAAAGTAATTAATTATCTTGGCCAGTTGATACTAAAATGAGAGGATAGTGAGATGTAGTTCCGTTGGAATAAAATACCATGAAATAGTCAAATCTCCCAAAAACAACCATGAAATACCAAGAAATAGTCAAAACTCTCAAAAATAACCATAAAATACCATGAAATAGTCAAATCTCCCAAAAATAACCATAAGAAAATCATCTCATTAGCAGAAGGATATAAAAAGTCGGATCACCACAAAATCGGACCACATCTTATTAGAGATTTTGTGTTATTAATTTGTAAGTCAATGTATTTAGATCATTATAAGACCAAAATTAATAGGTTCTCTGATTTTCTAAAAATAGAATATTAAAATAATATTTGTATATATACTTTTTTTTTCACTCCAACTCAAACAAATTTCATATTTCTGTAGATTTTAGCCTCCATTTTAGGCAAAATATTGGGAAAGAACATTTTTCCATAGGCATATGGAAAGACGGGGTTAAATTAGAATTATAGAAAGGTAAAAAGTTTTAGTTGCAATATTAAAATTTTATTATGTAATGTGCAGTAGTTTTAATGTAATGTCCCGATTAATGCAAGCAGAAAATTTTATGTTGATATTTTCTAATTTGCATTTTAAACCTTAATTTTTCCATAACTTATGGAAAAACCGTTTTTAAGAGACGAACTCATCATGTTATAATTATTGGTTAGTTGTATAGTCTATATTTAACCATTAGGTTAAATTTTTCTAAAATATAAAGTACATCTTTTTGAAGAAAATTTAGGAAATATTCTAAATTTTATTTGGCTAACTTGTTGTTAGGTCGTTTTTTACAAATAAACCTGCTAACTTATCATATTTAAATTCAAATATAGAGTAAGTAAGATCAATCTTACATGAGAGTGTAATCAAATTCTTATTTGATTACCACACGTTAAATTGATGAAAATATTATCTATTAACTAACAAAACAATTACTAAACTACGAATGCATATAAAAAAATGAATATATATATTATATATATGTATGAGAATTAATTTCTGCAATAGATAAATTCACATTAATTAATAATTTATTTGATCACAAGCGCAATAATAAATCAGTTTCCATGAACCAATCAGTCATAAACTGTCGAGAATCAACTATAAAATACAGTCTAATTTCTTCTTACTTTATCAACAACCAGCAAAAATCAGCTATAAACAGACTACTTCTCTAATTAAGATATAATCTAGTAAAAACCAGGCATAAACTAGATTTAATATCTTAACAACATTAAGAACCAAATGAACTCAATTCAAATTAATCATAATCGGATCACCTGCCACACATGAATTATCTACTCATTGTTCCCACTATCTGCTGTTAATTTAGCCACTAATGAAATCTACCTATTTTTTTCAAAAAAAAAATAAATTTTTATTTCATGTCACTAGAAATGTCCAGTATCAACCGACAAGAACAAGTACTCTGGGGGAGTATACCAAACAGTATGATGCGATTCACTCATCTTAGCAAATCCAGCGAGTGAATAGGCAAGAATGTTTCCATTGTTCCAAAAACTGCCTTAAGCCTAGAGTTTCCGAGCAGCACTTGAATCTCTCTAATTGTTATGTACACAAAAGGTTTGTCTCAATCTCACCCCTGGCCATACGTATTACACTCAGTGCGTCTCCAATGACGCTGATGTCTCCGTTCCGCGTTTCCACCGCCCAACGGACCGCCTCTAACAAAGCTGAAGCTTCCGCCAGCCGTGCATGGACTCCTCCGCGCAGCAGCTCACCAGAATCCTCCTTCCACGTCAAGGTGCAACACTCCAATTCCCATAACATCACTGGAAAGACTTGGGTCAAATATGATTCTTTCTCCTACTTCTGGTTGTTAGTTTCAGAAAGCTCGAAAACAGAAAAAAACAAAGGCAAGTGCCGAGAGAGTTTGTTTTGGTGCAGAATAACCGTCTGCGTTTTCGTCTTCATATTCTCCAATATATACACCCCAAAGTACACAACCTGGTCCGATCATTTCGAACCATTTCACACACCTATTCTCGTGCTAAATCACGACTACCAAAAAAACCGGAACTAACGCAACAGAACCTACGGCTAGTTGAAAAACAAAACGGACGAAAATAGAAAACTAAAATGCTAAGAAAAAACAAGATTATAAACAGCAACAAATCACCCCCTTAATCTTGTCTTCGCCTAGCTCATGTCAGCAATTCCGATTCTGCCTCTTAGCGTCTGAAAACGAACGCGTCCGAGAGCCTTCGTCAGAATGTCAGCGAGCTGCGCTTCCGTGTTGACGTGATCAATCTCGAGCTCACCCTGTTCCACATATTCGCGGATCAAATGGTATCGGGTGGTGATGTGCTTGCTCCGATCATGAAACACGGGATTTCTGGTGAGAAAAATAGCCGATTTGTTGTCCACCAGCAATCTCGGCACTCGTGGTTGCTCGTTCAAGAGTTCTCCGAGCAACATGCTAAGCCAAATTCCTTGGCAAGCGGCAGTAGCAGCTGCAATGTACTCCGATTCGCATGACGAAATTGCCACCACTCGTTGTTTCTGCGATTGCCAACTCACCGGAGCTCGTCCGAGAAAGAAGATGAGGCCGGTCATGCTCTTCCGATCATTAATATCTCCGGCTAAATCAGCATCACTATAACCTGTCAACTCCAAGGTTTCGCTTCCTCTCCTATACGAAATTCCAAGGTTCAAGGTTCCCGCCACATACCTCAACAGATGTTTCACAGCTGCATAGTGCACCATTGTGGGTTTCTCCATGAATCGGCTTACATAGCCGACGGCGTACGAGATGTCCGGCCTTGTGTGGACAAGGTAGCGGAGACTCCCCACTATGCTGCGATAGAGAGTAGCATCTACTGGTCCTCCGTCACCAGTTTTGCTGAGCTTAAGTCGCGCCTCCATTGGTGCTGCACAAGGGTTGCAGTGGTCCATGCCCGCCTTTTGCAGCAATTTCTTCGCGTACGATGCTTGACAGAGAGTGATCCGATCACCTTTCTGCTGCACCTCAATTCCCAGATAGTAACTCAGTCCACCGAGATCACTCATCTTGAAGAGATTAGTCATCTCCCTCTTGAACTTGGTCACCTCTTCGATAGATGACCCCATGATTATGAGATCGTCCACATAAACACCTACGAGGGTTAGCGCCTCATTGATGCCGCACCGATAAACAGCATGCTCCGCTTCACTCCGTACAAAACCCAGGCCGCGCAGACTCGCATCAAGTTTCGCGTTCCACGCTCTCGGGGCTTGACGCAGTCCGTACAGTGCCTTCTTGAGTTGAAGCACCTTGTGCTCCTTGCCGCGAGCAACGAAACCCGGTGGTTGCTCAACGTAGACTTCTTCGATCAAGTCGCCGTTGAGGAATGACGTCTTCACGTCCATGTGGTGGATCGGCCACCCGTGATGCACTGCAATCGCAATCATCATCTGCACCGTCTCCAAACGAGCCACTGGAGCAAATACCTCCTCGTAATCCACTCCCCGTCGTTGTACGTAACCTTTCGCCACCAGCCGCACCTTGTGTTTTACCACCTCGCCAGCTGCATCCGTTTTGAGCTTAAAAATCCATTTGAGCCCGATAGCTCAATGTCTCGCCGGCAGCTTAGTGAGCCACCACGTCTGATTTTCCTCGATGCTGGCCAACTCTTCCGCCATCGCTGCTCGCCATTTCTCGTCCATCTCCACTTCAGCCAGACACGTCGGTTCCTCAGCGGTGAGGAGACACTGGTCGTTGTCTTCTTCAGCTTCTACATTAACAGTTGCATCGTATAAACTGTCCAATGTGCGGTACTGGCGAGGCGCCTCCTCGCCTGGAGATGGCTCCGATGCACCGGTTGGTGGGAACACGAACTCCACCGTCGGCGGTGGTGGTGCAATCGTAGTTGTTGGAGTGGGCGGCAAATCTCCGGCGTTTAAAGGTGATGCGCGTTCCGTGTGCGTCGTGCTCCAGCTCGCATTAGTGCCTGCAATTGGAGAAGCAAAACGCTCGAGGGAGAACGTCTCCGTTTCTCCAAGTCGATCACCTCCTTGCTCTCGTCCCGGAAGTGTCCAATCCCATGCCGCATCCTCGTTGAAAACGATGTCACGGGAGACTCTGACTCGATCCGTGGCGGGGTCATAGATGCGGTATGCTGCGGTGCCCGGCTCGTAACCCAGTAAAACCATTGGGATGCTCCTGTCATCCAGCTTCTTCGGGTTTGGATGCGCCGCCTTGACATGAGCGACACACCCGAAGACGCGGAGGTGTTGCACACTTGGTCGGTGCCCGTGCCACGCTTTGTAGGGGGTCTTTCCGATGACGCTCTTCGTCGTTCCCCGGTTCAATAGGTACACCACCGTCGTCACCGCCTCACCCCAGAATCTGACCGGCACCCCATTCGCCTTCAAAAAATAGCGCGCCGTTCCGACCACTGTTTGGTTTCGGCGCTCCACGACTCCATTTTGTTGCAGTGTGTATGGCGCCGTCAGCTGCCGTTGTACTCCTCGCTCTGTGAAATAATCACCAAGTCCTTGAGAAGTGAATTCTCCACCGCGATCGGTGCGTAGCATTTTCAGTTTGCTCCCGCTTTGTAGCTCGGCCGCGGCTACAATTTTCTTGATTTCCTCGCCCGCTTGATCCTTCGTGGCTAGCAATGATACCCACATGTATCTAGTGTGATCATCAACCATTAAAAGGAAATAACGTTTACCTCCTGGTGTCGCTGGATCAATGGGTCCGCACAAGTCCGCGTGAACAAGGCCAAGGCGCTCGTTTGTGCGGTTCCGCGCCTGATAAGGAAATGGCGTGCGCTTCTGCTTTTTGGCCAAGCATGCGTCACACATGCGCTCAACATCATCAATCATCGGAAGTCCATGCACCATATCGTCGCGCGCGAGTCACTGGAGAGCCTCAAAGTGTAAGTGCCCGTAGCGCGCGTGCCAGCGCCCCCCGCTCCCAAATCCGTGCAAGGCAAGACAGACGGGCCACGCCAGGTTTAGGTGGAACAAGTAGAGTCGTCCACGGCTTCTTGGCACTCGCGCGAGCAAGCGCCCGTCTTGGTCGCGCAGTTGGAGCCAGCCATGTCGGATTCGAGTGTCGTATCCGAGTTCGTCTAGCTGCCCCAAGGAGATGATGCTACTGTGAAGGCGCGGGATGTAGTACACCTCCGAGAGCGTCATATGCTCCCCATTCAGACATGTGAAGAGGATCGTTCCACGGCCTTCTATCTCTACCGACGTGTCATCTCCGAGCTTGACAGACCCGCGCACATTGGTGTCCAGTTCAGAAAATAGCTCACGTCTGCCACACATGTGGGAACTAGCACCGGAGTCTAGAAACCACACCATGCTGCATCTCCCGTCCTGTCCCGTTGCCTTCGCCTGAGATCGCACCTCATTTAGAAGCACATGCTCGTCGGACACCTGGCTCCCGAACGTGAGTGAGTGCAACCTCGCCACCAGCAGAGCCGCCGCCTCCTCCTGATCTTGCATAAGGTTTGCCTGTTCCTTGCGCTCCCGTCGCGGTTCCAGGCAGTCTCTGGAGATATGACCCGCGAACTTGCTACAATTGTAACATTTTATTTTGGTCATACCCCGATCACGGCTAGAGGCTCGTTGGCTGCCATCGCGGCCGTGACCCTGCTGTTTCCCCTTCCACTTGGCCTTCCCCTTTGAGCTGGTTCCGGAGTTGGATCCTTGCCCTTGCTCGCATTGTTTCCCGCGCGCGATCCACTCTTATTCCGTGAGAAGAACTTGTCTGCCTGAGTTGCCCGTGGAGTTGATGGAGCACCGTTCAGAAGCCGACCGGAGCCGCCCGATCAGCTCCTCGATAGTCATGCCATCCAAGTCGAGGAGCGTCTCGATTGAACAGGCGATCTGTGCGTACTGGCTCGGTACCTCAGGCAGGAACTTCTGGACCACCTTCACCTCCTCGATGACGTCACCCAAAGAGCGGAGGTTGTTGACGATGCCGGTGATGCGCATGGCGAACGCATCGAGCGACTCACCATCTTTGAACGTAATCTGTTCAAACTCCTTGCGCAATCGTTGCGCCGTCGCCTCTCGCACGCGATCCACCCCGACTCGCATCATCCTAATTGCCTCCCATGCCTCGTGTGCTGAGTTCTTCACGGCGAGGGCCGGAATCATCTCTGGAGGCACTGCGCGGATCAACGCCGAGAGCGCGGCCATGTCTTCTCGCTCGCTTGGTTCTCCGACGCCGGAAACAGCCTCCTAGAGTCCTTGCGCCCGGAGATTGATCTTCATGACCAAGGCCCACTCGATATAATTCGTCGCCATGAGCGTGGGGTAGACAATGTTGCCTCCGAGGTTCGTCTGTTCCTGCACAATTCGTTCGTGAATGACGACCTCATTGCCGTTCCTCCGGAGGACGCTCCGTCCCCAGTTTCGTGCACGTTCCCGTGGCGGTGACCGTGAGTCTGTGTTGTCATCGTTTCTCCGTTCGCCGGACATGGTTGCCGGGACCGTGGCTCTGATACCAGATGTTAGTTTCAGAAAGCTCAAAAACAGAAAAAAAAAAAACAAAGGCAAGTGCCGAGAGAGTTTGTTTTGGTGCAGAATAATCGTCTGCGTTTTCGTCTTCATATTCTCCAATATATACACCCCAAAGTACACAACGTGGTCCGATCATTTCGAACCATTTCACACACCTATTCTCGTGCTAAATCACGACTACCAAAAAAACCGGAACTAACGCAACAGAACCTACGGCTAGTTGAAAAACAAAACGGACGAAAATAGAAAACTAAAATGCTAAGAAAAAACAAGATTATAAACAGCAACACTGGTGAACGGAGCAAAGAATGTGTATGCTGCTCTTCCAAACAGCGTTCCGGCCACTGGTTGGCCGCTTTAAAGCTGGAGAGATTTGCCGTTATGTTCGCCGCAAAGACACCCGGTGCCAAACATCTATCGTCAAAAAGTTTCTGATTTCGTTGAAACCATGAACCATCGCACGACATGATGATCAACTCCAGAATGTCTTCCTCATTTGCTTGGATCAAGTCTCGTAACCAGTATTCTCCTCTATTTCTCCTCCAGGCATCCATCAAAATTTTCAACGACAGCATCTCCCATGCAGCAGTGGTAGAGAAAATTCTGTTAATACGGTTAGTGTAGCCAGCGGTGGATGCGAAGGTGGAGAACACATTCATCATGATATTTTTTTTGCATGGAAATTGGAGGACGCATTTACGTAATGCGTCCTCATGCTTTTAATTTTTTTAACCGAAATTGGAGGATGCATTTTGTGAATGCGTCCTCACGAGGCCGCTTGTTTTTAAAAAAATCTGATCTGGTTTGATCACCATCTTCCTCACTTCCTCCGCTTCACTTCATCCCTCATTTTCTTCCTCCGCCGTCTCCTTCCCCCGTTGCTCAGGCTGCCAGCGTAGCTCAGCTCACCACCGTCCTCCTCCTTTGGTTGGTTTTCCGGTGAAGCTCTTGTTTATTTTTTTGGTTTTGTTTAGATCCGCTATGTTTGTTCTTTTTCTGCGTTGAATTGTTCTCCCCTTTGTAGTTCCAACATCTGGCTGCTTGTTTGTTCACTGAAGAGGATGACGTTGGACCACCGTTGACTGCCGTTAACCGACTTTTGAGAGGTGAGGTAGGGTTTCGAGAGGTGGTGGCGACCATCGGGGTAGGGTTTCAAGAGGCGAGGTAGGGGTTCGAGAGGAGGTGAGGTAGGGGTTCGAGAGGAGGTGAGGTAGGGGTTTGAGAGGAGGTGAGGTAGGGGTTCGAGAGGAAGTGAGGTAGGGGTTCGAGAGGAGGTGAGGTAGGGTTTCGAGAGGAGGTGAGGTAGGGTTTCGAAATGAGGTGAGGTAGGGTTTCGAGAGGTGAGGTAGGGATTCGAGAGGAGGTGAGGTAGGGTTTCGAGAGGATGTGAGGTAGGGTTTCGAGAGGTGGGGTAGGGTTTCGAGAGGTAGGGTAGGGATTCGAGAGGAGGTGAGGTAGGGTTTCGAGAGGAGGTGAGGTAGGGTTTCGAGAGGTGAGGTAGGATTCAAGAAGACAGCAACGGTGGTACTAGATTCTGGCGGTGATGGAGCGGAACTCCAGATTCCGGTGTCCTCTAAAATTTCTGCAAAAAAATAAAACACCGTGAGGATGTATTCACAGAATACGTCCTCTACAAAATAATTAAAAAAAATTAAAACATTTTTGAATGCGTCCTCTAAAAATTCTGCGAAAAAAAAATACCATGAGCATGCGTCTTCCACCTTGGTTTCCAACTTTCAGAAGATGCACAATTGCATCCAAAATTGCGGGATCGTGCACCCAAAAATAAAGCACTCAGTAGTGGCGTAGTTGCATTAAAAAAAGAGATGAGCAGTAGAACCGTTTTCTTCACCACACAAAACACATGACAAGGGAATATCCATGGTTCTCTTCCTCAAGTTTTGGCAAATAGGGAGAGAATCTGTGCAAATTAGCCATGTCGCGTGCTTCGCTATTTGGGAAATACACAACTTCCAGAGCTTCCTCTAAAATGTTTTCCCAGCATCCTCCATAAGGTGGTGATGAAACAAATTTGATCTCGGCAATTCCATGAGGGTGTGGTAGGCCAAACTCACCGTGTACGTCCCAGTCACCGTATAATGCCAGCACCAGTGATCTATATCGGAATTTCGCAGCAACTGTATGGACCAAATGATGGCTGCATCATCAGGAAGAAAATATTCAGTGAGTATATCCTCTCTCCATTGATGTGTATTGCCATCAATGAGGTCCTCAACCTTCGACAATTTTCCTCTATATCCTCTCCATTTTTCACAAAAAAATCTTCAGCCCTAGGTAGCCATGGATCATGGAAAATGCTCGTCTCCGCCCCTAATCTGATGTGTTTTCCGCACCCAAGTCGAAAAATTTCAACCCCGTTCATAATGCTTCTCCAGGGCCTGGATGGTCGCAAACTAAGTGAGGCCTAAAAAATAGAAGAGTTGGCAAAGTATTTGTTTCGAAACACTCTAATGACAAGAGCATTCAGATGCATTAGAAATCTCCACGCTTGCTTTCCAAGAAGAGCTAAGTTTTTCATCTTTGAATTCCAAAGTCCCAATCCTCCATTAACTTTTGCTCGGGAAAACTTCTCCAAGGACATTCAGTGAATCTTTCATCTTGAGGTTGTGTTTCCACCCCACCAAAAATTACTTATTATACCCCGGATGTGGTCTAAGATAGCATCCGAGATACTAAAGCAACTCATGGAATAGCTTGGAATGACATGTAGCACAAATTTAATGAGTATTTCCTTCCCTGCTTTGGACAAGTTCCACTCATTCCACCCATCTATCCTTTGCCTGATTCTATCCTTCATTTTTTGAAAAATGACCGACTTGTTTTTGCCTATTTCTGAGGGCAGCTCAAGGTAAGTACCATGGGAGTCAACCTCCGGTATCTTCAAACTGTCGCATATCCCCGCCCTCCTCTCTGTAGCCGTGTTAGGGCTAAAGAGTACGCCTGATTTTTCAACATTTATACGTTGGCTAGAGATGTTATCAAACAATGTAGTAGCCCACTGAATGTGCTCCGCCTCTTGTTTTGTTGCTTTGCCAAATAAGAGTGTATCATCTGCAAAGAAGAGGTGCAAGATCTTTGACCCATACCTGGATGCACCAATTCCTTTAATCTTCCCCGATCATATCAGGTCATGATAAAGGCCAGGGAATACTTCATAAAATATAATAAAGAGGTACGAGGAAAGTGGGTCACCTTGGCGCAGTCCCCTCTTAGGCTGCAGATGCCCATTTCTCCACCATTGAGGATGAAAGTGAAGGACACCATCGATAGTCATAGACGAATCAATCGAACAAACCTGTTAGGAAAGCCTATTTTCTCCAAATTACAACACACAAAGTCCCACCCAATACGAACAAAAGCCTTGCTCATATCAAGCTTAATACTCATATGACCCAAGGTTCTTATCCTCTTATTATTCAGAGTATGGTGACACTCATGCGCAATGAGAATATTATCTGTAATCAGTCTCCCTGGGATGAATGTTGGCTGAGATTCTGAGATAATCTTTGGGGTGATTGGTCTTAACCTATTTGCCACTACCTTGGAAGCAAGGCGGTATACCATGTTGCATAAGCTGATAGTCCTGAGCTAGGTAATCATCTCTGGTTGCTGAGTTTTTGGGATCAAAACTATATGGGTGTAGTTAACAGATGGCTCAAATATTCCGTCATTCAAGAAATTGAGGACAGTTCTAGTCACATCTGCACTAACAATATGTCAAAATTTCAGAAAGAAAACAAAGCTCACACCATCAGGTCCCGGTGGAATGGATGCATGTGTTTAACTGTTTTTGTCACTTCCAAGCTCGTATAAGGTCTCATAAGGGTTTTGGCCTTGGTAGCTGCAACTTGCGACTAGATACGTCCAACCACTTGTTGCATGCTTTCCTCCAACGATTCAGACGAAGTTAAGAGACTGTTGAAGTAATTTGTCACTATGCGCTCAATACTAGCATTATCTGTCTTATATTCTTGATTAGCATTCTTCAAACCTCCAATATGATTGATCCTTCTCCTCTCTGATGAAAATTTGTGAAAGAAAGTTGTGTTTCTATCCCCCTCTTTATGCCAGTGCTGCTTGTTGCTTCTATTTAATACTTTCCGCGTCTTGCAGGAAATCGTACTCCTGTGGAAGTGCAGAAATCTTCATTTTCACTTCCTCAATAATGATTCCACCCTCCAGGTCAAGAATATCTTTCTTTACTTCTTTCGGGCATTTTGGCATAGCCAAAAATTTCTCGTTCTCCCACCTCAATTACTCTACCGAGCAGTCCATAAGTTTTTGTGGTAGGGGTGGGGAAGACAGCGAGTTGTTCCACAAATTGAATCATTTTCTCACAGTCACTAGCTCTGACCCAGTGTGCCTCAAAGCGGAATCTCTTCCTTCTTCTGGGCTGCCTAGTGTGTGGATCACGTGCCTGGAGACAGACTATTAAACTCATTTGATCACAGTACACCTACAGAAGACCACAGAAGCAGATTGTGAAATCTATGATTACAAGTTGCTCGATCAAGCCTGGCTCTCTTTGTGTCCAGCTGCACCGCAACCTGTTCCAAGTGAACGTTGACCTTATGTAACCCATGTCAAATAGAAATCCAAGGCTTCTTTGAATGCATTAATCTTCCATTCCGCCGTGATCTGCTTCCTTGAAATCCTTCCTATGATAGAACTTCATTGAAGTTTCTAAGGCATATCCATGGTATTGTCGAGTCTGACACCAGGTTATGGAATCCTTCCCATCTCGCTCTTTAGTCAGCCATAGCTGGTTCTCCGTAATAGCCAGTGATAAGCACTCACTCCCAGATATCATAGCTAAAACACCTATATAATGGCTTGATATGAATTTTAACTCTACAACTACCTGCTTAATACATAACAATGTAAGGCCGCCAGAGCGACCTTCGACCTCACAACAACACCAAAATAATTCAAAAGCGACTTTAATCTATCAATAATTTCTACTAAACACTTAGTTTCACAAAGAAAAATAACTAAAGGGTTTTTCAAGCGTACCATGGCAAACAACTCCTGAACTGCTTGAGCTCTTCCAAGCCCGCGGAAGTTCCAACTCATAATATTCATTAGCCTGGGTATGACTGATCCTCCTTGCTTAGCCTGCCACGGCTGGAGATACCTCATCGAGGCCATCAAACTGATTTTCCTTCTTCATCTCTACTTCGCCATTTCCTTGATTAGAGCTTTCCAAGTCTAGCTTCCTCTTCGTTTGTCCTCTATTGTTCTTTCTTTGCAGCTTCTCCATCACTATCTTCTTCGACGCCCTCTTTTTAGGTGTTTTCATACTGCTTACGGCTCTTTTCCATTTGCTTCATAATTCTGCCCATCGACGAAGCAAATTCAATGGCTGGGCTAAGTGAGTTTGTCACTGGTACAATATGCTACTATGGTGGAGAATTCCGGGGTGCCACGACCACATCAGTAATATTCTCTAGTGGTGGCTGGTCTATCTCCACACTTTTCTCCTCCGAGTGCCGCTCCTCCAATTCTTCAATTCGCGGT
The DNA here is from genome assembly GCA_037428765.1 of Rubia yunnanensis. NCBI lineage: Eukaryota > Viridiplantae > Streptophyta > Magnoliopsida > Gentianales > Rubiaceae > Rubia > Rubia yunnanensis. The sequence continues at coordinate 72,390,838 of CM075071.1, read as the reverse complement.
GACTTTGCCATTTGGTGATCCGGTGAAACATCTATTTGGTGATCCAGTGGAACTTCCTTCATGGGCTCCAATTTTTCGTAAGAGATCACAAGGTGACCACCAAACCTGTCTGGTATCCCTTTTAGACTTGGCCTCCAGATTGGGTTTTCAAAGAAATTCGGCGGTGGGGTTTTTTTAAGCACAATATTCTCACGCCGATCAGGAGCCACACCTCCAGAATGTGGCACCACATTAGTAACTAGTAAGGCTCTCCATGAAAGAGGTGATTGTTTTTGCCACAGTATTGGCATCTAAGGTAATGTTCACAGCATGCGAAGCTACATGCGGGTCTCTCCAATTTTCAGTAGCCCTGGGCAAGTTTCCAGCAACCCTTATCAGAGTTCTTGATTTTTACATGCATGAAATTTGAAAACTGGATGTAGTTGCGGTTGTTGTCAAATCTGGACATGAGGGTTGAGGACACATTCGTGAAATGCGTCCTCAATGTGCCCATTTTTTTCCTGATTATTTAGAGGACGCATTCTTGGAATGCTTCCTCAGTTATGCATTTTTTTCGCTGAAAAAATAGAGGACGCATTCTAAGAATGCGTCCTCAAATTTGGCCTTTTTTTCTAGATTGTTTAGAGGACGCATTCCAGGAATGCTTCCTCAATTTAGTGTTTTTTTTGTTTAATATTTGGTCTATTTATTTTATTCCAGAAACTTTTAATTCCCGAAAACTCATTACAGGAAAATTATTTTATTCTAGGTAACTTATCTTAGTTTTTAATATTTTTTTATTGCGTGATTAAATTTTTGGTCCAGAAAATTTATTATTTATTCCCAGAAATTTCAATTTATTTTTTGTTGAGTATAGTTGTGTTACATGTTTGCTCTTGTTCTTTTTGGAAAAAAAAGTTTAGAAAATTCTAATAACGTCTTGTTTGAGGAAATTCCGCAACTTGTACAAGTTTCGTTAGAGGACGTGTCTTGAATTTTTTAAAATCGTGTCCTGAATTCAACAAAAGCGTATTTTTCAAAATGAGTCGTGAATTTAAGTAATAAATTATTCTTGAAGAATGCAGCAATGTATACTTTATTATTTTTCATATACTTGTTTTCGGTGAAGATTGCACATAAGTAGACTTGTGTTTGTTTGATGATATTTTTAAAATTAGTGTAACGATAAATTAGGATCGTGGGATTTACAATTTTTTAACTAGTCTTGAATATAGGTGTAGGAATGAATTATTGCATAGTTAGAATGAATAGAAATTAGCATAAATGTACAGTATCCGTACAATATGTGTGACATGTAACACAAATGAGTGTTGAATGACATGTAATGTCCTCATGATGACCTCTGCAAAGCTTTCCACCCGTTCCACACGGGGGAGGACGTATGGTCCTGGATGTCCGTCGTGGAACAGCCATCTCAGTAGGTACATGTACTTCCTCACGTGGAGCTCCCTCTGGTATTTCCTCCATTTCATCGCCTGCCTCCACATTCGAATCATAATGGACATGTGGAACACTACTTGTATCTAATGGAGCGGTAGGCGACATGTATGCATGACTAGCTGTGGGAATGACATATACAGTGAAATCAGCTATTGTCGTGTCATGCTGGGAGGCTCCCCAGTGTGATGGCCCGGCATGACTAGCAGTGGGAGTACGATATGCAGTGAAATCTGATGTAGTCATGTCATAATGTGAGGGTCCACCATATGATGGTCCGCCAAATGCTGAACTCGTTTGTGTGGGTCCAGCTTGTGATGAACCAATGTGTTCTGTATGGCCCTGAGCACGCGGCCCCCGACCTCCCTATTGACCAGGTGGAGCAGGACGGTGGCTTCTCATGTCAGTATATCTCACACCAAAGGGGAGGCTCCTCACAGTGCACAAACGGCCGATAATACTGCAGTCTAGAGGGCTGATGCGCATATTGTAGACTACGTGTGACAACACCATGCATTCCTATGATAACATCCGTGAAACGTGGGGGACATTCATCCAAATTAATATCCGACATGAAGCGCAACTCCGTCATTGCCTGCAACTACAGAAATGAGATAAATATGTTAGATATATAATTTTACGGAAATCTGAAGTATTATTTCTTAACAATATTAGAAATTTAGGAAATACCATATACTCCATAGTTGCACCGTCTCCATGGAAACCCTCTGTAGTTGTTAGAGGCCGTCCTGGATGATCAATCATGATCAGCGTCTCGCGAAAGTACCACTCCATGTATTCACGGCTGGGTATGTATGGATCCGCACACCCAAGTGTGTTTACTTGTTGATCGGATCGATATTCCCAAGCATCGGGATATCTTCTCATTTCGACATACCAATCCATGCCAGACCTTCCTCGATGGTCTTTAGTATGAAGCAGTTTATACTCATCCCTACTGACCAACTGGATGGGTATTGGTTGGATTAGGCCAAACTGCCTGAGAACACGATGTGCATGATGATACTTTACGACATGCCAGCAAATGGGGTCAACGCAAAGTAGCCAATTGTTGCTACCAGCTGTACAGTACCATGGGAGTTGTTCCACAACATCCTCCGTGTATGGCTGCCAAATAAACTGAAACAACATGCAGGTGTTGCAGTTAGGTAACTAAAACCATTTTTCCCACAAAGTCAAAAAATCATAATCCGAATTGGCCTATACCTATTGTCATTGAGAGATGTGAGCTGATCGCGGTACACTTTCAAAACATGCATCGGTGATTTTGATAAATCGTACTGGGCTCTCCACCTATGAGGAACAGAGTGAATTATATTAGCCATTTGTTGGAATTGACTGTGGTTTAAAAAGAGTGTCTCTTGACTAATTTGACACGTACCGGGACCCAAGAGCACTCATCATCACTGTTACTGGTAGAGCATCGGCAGGTCGGATGGATGGTATGCGCTCCCATGCCCACAACTACCAATAAATATAAGTAAATGTAATATAAAGTAATATTACGGACATTATGTACAAAATAATAGATTGACTAACAATTTTACCTGTAGCAAGACAAGTGGCCCAGCTATGGATTTAACTTGTGGGATTGCAGCATCACATAAGTACCGGTACAAGTGTGCCAGAATGGCACTCCCCCAACTGTACTGATGTGCTGCACCTAGATCCATCATTACCGACAAGTAGAGCAATGGGATAAGGTGGCCAGACGTGTCTGACATGAGCATTCCCCCAACTAGCAGTAGAATGAAAACCCTAGCTCGCTGTTGACATTGTACCTCACTGGGATCAGTGGGGAACAGATTGTGCAATAAGTTTCCCAACCAGCTGGCCCTAATACGACTCCCTCTGATAGAACTGGGGTCTGGTGTAGCACCCAAGCAGTCTGTGCACAGTCTCTGCCAGTCCTCTATACGCCTACTAGTGTCTACACCTGTGACTGGTATGGCATTGATTGGAAGACCCCCACAGGATTCCTACATCATGCGAAGTGACCATAGCCTCCCCCATCGGTAGATGAAATGTGTGCGTCTCCGGTTGCCAACGCTCCACTAGGGCAGTAATAAGGGAATGGTCAATGTGTATTGGTGCGGAATCCAGGAGTCCCTGAAATCTTGCTTCACTCATATACCGCATAACTCGTACAGGCATTCGATCAGTCTAGCATGCCCCATCGCACCGCCTCACCTGTAATACCTCATCCTCTAATTGTCCGTTGTACAGGGCACGAGCACGGTGCTCCTGATGGAGGTACAACAATCCTCCTCAATGGGTCCTGGATGATACATTGTTCGTCCATGTTAACATTTACCAGCACATGTCAAAATAAAATGTTGAAGAATAGCACAGATAAAAGTAATACTACATAATGTGATACATATTTCTCAAATAAAAGTAATACTACATCATGTGATACATATTCCACAAATGAAAGTAATACTACATAATGTGATACATATTTCTCAAATACAAGTAATACTACATCATGTGATACATATTCCAGCATATCCCACGAACACCACACTACGAACAGAACACTAAGCACCTCTCCTACGGATGCCTCTGATTCACCCGGCACCCACTCATCCATCTAATTCCTTATCCTTCTCTCCACAAATTGACCACGCCTCCTATTACGAAACTTTTTAGCGTTAGGAATCAACCTCCAACTGGCACATTGCCAAAGTGATGGATCTTGTACAAGCATGAAACCCTGACTATATTGTTGCACATAAGTGGTCGTGCGATACACCTTGTCACATAGACTAGCAGGATCGTCACACCTATGCCGACAGACGGCCAAGGCATGGGAACAAGGGAAACAGAAAATTTGCCATTTGCGACAAGTACAATCCCTTCTCCGGTATTTGACTGTGTACTGTCTTTTACTAATACTCCCATCAATGTTCCTTTTCACAACCCTATAAGTCTGCGACGCATGACCAAACAAGGTGACGGTATGTTCATGTGCCCATGTGTCTTGCTTCTGAAACTTTTTCCAATTCCTCTTAGGAAACACAGACCTAGACAATCGAACAAGAATTTAGAATCCAGAAACTGGTCTATGAACACATAAAGAACTGTAATGAATAAGGAAAGTACCTCCAATTCGTGGTGTCCATTACCCTCTGGGCAAACATTTTAACTGTTTGCTTGAACGTCGCTTTAACACATGTTGTTATCGGGAGATGACATGCGCGCCGTAAACAGTTGTTGAAACTCTCTGACAAATTCATTGTGAGAATTCCCCAATGTCGATCACCCTCATCAAAGGCAAGGCACCACTTACTGCTATCTTCCTATACCAACCAAGCCCAAGAAGATGGATCTATGCTCTCCAGCTCCTCTTTGTACTCCCTCCACTTACTCTCTTTTCTAGCACCACCAAGCTGCCAAACCAGAGTCTTCATAAGCGCATTCTTGAACCTCACGCCATCAGCAGTAAGAAAGTTGGACTGAAAATGCCGCAGGCAAAATCGGTGGTATCCAGCTAGCTCCATCCATTCCTCCATATGTTTCATTGCATTTATAATTTCATCATGCCTATCTGATATGATACAGATTGGCCTACTATCACCACTAACAACGTAAAGACACAGTCTCCGCATGAACTAGTTCCAACTTTCATTCTTTTCGGCATCAATAATTGCATAAGCGATGGGGAGTATGTAGTCATTCATATCGTGCGTCATGGAAACTAGCATTGTGGCCTTATAAGCACCTCTCAAATGAGTGCCATCCACACTAATGACTGGCCTGCAGTGGCGAAAGGCTTCAATTGCCTGACCAAATGCCCAGATCACAAATTTAAATTTCCTACACCCGTGCCCGTGTATTCTGTCAGGTACGTCAGCCCAATCAACAACAGTGCTCGGATTAGCCCTGATAAGCTTATCCATATACGTTGGCAGCTGTTCAAATGATTCCTCCCAAGTTCCGAATACCATGTCTATTGCATTCTGTCGAGCATACCACGCCTTCTTGTAGGAAAGGGTGACATTGAACTCTGTCTTGACTTAAGCTTGTACATCTTTCACTGTGTTTACAGCAGCATTGGGCACACATTATTAGACATCTAAGAAATGACAACAACAACACAAAAACTAGCACAAATCGTAACAAAACCCTAAGGTATCACACACAATAAAAAAATGAGCATCAATTACACACTTAAAACACTACAAGCATCAAATGCTGAAATTAAATCATCACACCAACACATATAACAATAATTAAAACCTAAACATGAAAGGTCAAACATAAAACTTGAATAAGCAACAACTGTATTTAAAAAGTCACATCTGTAAAATAATAAAATTTACAAATCCTCTTTCCTTCTCAATTGCAGCAACAGTTGGCAAGTATTCTTACACATCTAAGAAACAACAACAACACAAAAATTAGCACAAATTGTAACAAAAACCCTAAGATATCACACACACAATAAAAAAAACAAATCTGAACATCAATTGCACACTTAAAACATTACAAGCATCAAATACTGAAATTGAATCATCACACCAACACAAATAAATAGTACTTTAAACCTAAACATGAAAGAATAAACATAAAACCTGAAAGGTCAACAAAAATATTTAAAAAGTCACATATGCAAAATAACAAAATTTACACATCCTCTTTCATTCTCGATTGCAACAACAGTGGGCATGCATTCTTACACATCTAAGAAAAAATAACACAAAAACTACCACAAATCGTAACAAAACCCTAAGATATCACACACACAACCGAAAAACAAAACTCAACATCAATTGCACATTTAAAACACTACAAGTATCCAATACTGAGATTAAATCATCAGACCAACACAGATAAACAGTACTTTAAACCTAAACATGAAAGATCAAACATAAAATCTGAAAGGTCAACAACAGTATTTAGAAAGTCACATTTGCAAAATAACAAAATTTACAATCATCTTTCCTTTTCGACTGCACCAACAGTGGCAAAAACATTCTTAGACATCTAAGGAACATCAATAACAAAAACAAAATTAGCACAAATAACAAAACCTTAAGATATCACACACAATCAAAACCTTAAGATATCACACACAATCAAAACCTGAACATCAATTGCATGCTTAAGCATGAAAACACCACAAGTATCAAGCGCTAAAATTAAAACATCGCAACAACACTGATAACACTACTTAAAGCTTGAAACCTGAAACATCACATTGAAAACCTGAAAGATCAATACCTGTAGCTAAAACATCACGACCAAAAATTTAGAAAACGTACAAACGATTCTTCCTTCTCAATTGCAGCAGCGGTGATGCAAGTCTCCTTAGACATCTAACAAACACCAACAACAACACAAATATTAGCACAAATCCATAAGAACAACTCACAAAACACAAAAAATTAGAGAAATCCCCAAATATTAACACATTGAACAACATAAACCCTAGAAAATCACATGAACCAAAAAAAGTAAACAAAAATTTTTAAAAAGAAAAAATATGCATAAAAACTCTAAGCAAATACATTACCTCTGAAGTTTAACACAAAATGAAGCTTGTATAGAGCTTGCGATGAATATTTATGCGCAAGAAAGATGAAGAAAAGTGGAGATAATGAGCGGTTGAATCGAAGAAAATGAACTAGAATTGAAGAAGATGGAGATTTGAGTTGGAGAGAATATGCATGTTTGTTTCGCAGGATAGAGGAAAGGAGAAGAGAGAGAAAGTTTCAGAAAAATATAAGGAAATAATGAGGAAAGATTGGTATTTATATATGGACTTAAATGTAAAATAGTAAAATTTTACATTCAGCCCCTAGACTTTTTAAAACTTTAATTAGAAACACCGTGTTGCATTCATAACAATTTAATCTCTAGTCTCACTACAAGACCGATTCGCACAAGACTTTGTCCATGACCAGAGGGAGAATTTTTTAATCCTATTGGACTAGATAGACCTAATCGTTATAGATATTAGTGGACAATGTTTGAGCTGTGGCCCATCATCGATGGGACACTAGAGAACAAGTTGTATCACTCAGCTTCTATAACATATTTATAAAAGGTTAATATGCAGATATAACCCAATATGTTGAGGAATGTGTAAATATAACACTTAATTGTTTTTAGTGCAAATATAACCCTATCTATTACACATAAGTGCAAATATAACCCTAAAGCCATTATTGCGGCATTGACTGGCCATTTCCGGTCATTGAACGAGTGGAAATTACCAAATTACCCTTCTAACCTAATACAAAATTAAAAAGACAAAATTGCCCCCGGTCACCACCACCAGCAACCACCAGCATATAGCATCACCGCCACCACCTGGCTCACCTCCACCAGCAACCACTACCGGAGCTACCACCAGCAACTACCATTACCGCCACCAGCAACCACCACCTGGCTTTGCCTCCCTTGCCATCACCTCACCTTCACCCCACCACCACTTCCAACCATTCTCAACCACCACCACCACCAGCTAGCACCGCTGCCACCACCTGGCTTACTACCACAAGCAACCACTACCAGAGCTACCACCAACAACCACCACCACCGTCACCACCTGGCTCACCACCAGCAGTAAGTACCACCTGCCTCCCCTGCCATCACCTCACCTTCACCCCACCACCACCACCAACCATTCTCGACCACCACCACCAATCCCTCCAGCCTGAACCACCCAACCCTAAACCCTAACACACGTCTGCCGGACTCCTTATTTCCTCGGTAATAAGTATGCCGCCATCGGTGGAATCAAAGTCAGATCGACAGTTAACTTTTTGGCCACTATCCCCACCCCTAAAGTGCCACCACGCTGCCAATGCCACTTCACTCCGGCCTCCTCCCCCGCTACCCTGACCTACCACCCATCAGCCCAACCATCACATCAGACCTGCCACCACACCACATCAAACCCTTCCCCCGCCACTCATCAGACCCTCCACCACACCACATCAAGGCACAAACCCAGAAAAGAAAAATAGGATGAAATCAAAGCTTCAAACACACCTCAGATGAACATACCTCGGATGAAATCAGACCTTGGACTGAGCATAACAAACAACACCACCACCTCGATCACCACCGGCCCCCAATCCGCCATATTTGTCGCCTTCTTCTTCTGCTTCAGATTTTACTATTTTGGAAACCAAGTTTGATAAATTGGGGGAAATCGATGATGTATTTATAGCAGTTATGGAGGAGTTGAAGAACAAAAGAGATAGTGGCAGTGGGAGTGATTGTGGTGGTTGGAGAGAGGTTGGTGGAGTGAAAGAAAGAAAAGGTGTGCGAAGGGAAGAAAAATGGAGCAGCGGTGGAGTGAGTGGAAGAAGATAAAAATGGCAGAATGAGTAGAAAAAGAACAACTATTGGTAAGAGACGAAGGGCAATATGTTCATTACATCCTTTAAAATTTTCAATTTTTTAAAAACATAAATCGACCAGGGTAAAAAAAATTGCACCTAATTCTGGCATCAAATTACCAGAAAAGGTTATATTTGCACATAACATGAATATATGGGGTTATATTTGCACTTTCAATTAGAGTAGGATTATATCTTCACTTTCGTCAATTATATAGTGTAAAGTCAAGTGGTATTCATTGAATATTTTAATTGGCAATTTTGTGAACATATTTGGGAACGAAAATCTTTCCATGTTGGAACATGTGGATTAGCATATAAATGCCAATCAGATCTTACGCATAAAGGGTCAGAATATTATGGTATTTGTGAGATATGGAAATCTGAATATTCTGTTATATATTAGGCGTGTAGAATCGTAGTTGATTTATGGAAAAATCCTACAAATATGGTGTTAATATTATCAAATATATGGGAGATATTGTGATAAGAAAAATCCCTTTATTTATGGGATTTGGATATGCTTCAAGAAGCAGATAAGGAATAGGAATATTATGGAGATAATCATGGAGAGTTCCGATATGCTCATAGCTATGAAAGGGGACAACCACGACTGCATTCAATACGATTTTAATCAGAGAAAATTTGCATACAGATTTTCAATATTTTGAGAGAATTGTAAAGAGCCAGAGTTCTATGTTCCAACATACGTAACCTGTTGTTCAAAGTTCAGAATCGTATACCTTAATTCCTCAGGAGGAGGAGATCCAGTGTCGACGAGTTTCGAGGTCAGAGGGAGTCTGATCAAGGTGGATCGGTAGCTAGGGAAACTAGCAGAATTCACACGTTTAATTAGTAAAGATAAGTATTTTGTATGATGTATTTTGTACTGTATATTTCTAATTAGTGGATTCATTCTGAACTAGGTCAGGCCCCGCAGATGTAGGTGGATTTGACCAAATTGTGTAACCAAGTCTTGTGTCTTTAATGCTTTACTTTATTGCATACTTGGTTAGATATGTTATGTTGGAACATACTAGTAAGAATTAGAAAGTTTTGGTAAAACCAAATTACAGTTGGTATTAGCGTTTGGTCACTTATTTGTCCCTTGGTTATGTTAAGGAAAGTGTGATCCAGTTTTACCATGGCAACCAAAGAAGGAGCTTTGGTGTCTTGGCCACCTCTGCTAGAAGGCAACAACTACAATTATTGGAAGGCACGCATGAGAGTTTTCATCAACTCACTGGATGAACTTGCGTGGTTCTATGTTGATAATGAGTAGAATCACCCTACTGAAGATGCTGATACAAACTCTAAGGCGAAAGAAGGTGAGTCAAGTCAAAGGGAGCAGAAACTCAAAGATAAACCTAGTTGGACTCCTGATGACCTCAAGGCGTCTCTGGCGAATTCAAAGGCACTAAATGAAATCTTCACTATGGTTGATGAAAACCAGTTCAAACTTATCTCTACATATCATCAAGCCAAGAAAGCATGGGATATTCTGCAAACTGTCCATGAAGGAACTAGTCGAGTTCGAGAATCTAAACTACAGATGTTGGCTACTAAATTTGAGGAACTCAAGATGGAGGAAGATGACACCATTGCTATATTCAACGGAAAACTCAGAGACATCTCCAATATGGCATGCCAACTTGGAAAAGTCTACAAAGAGGTGAGGTTAGTGAAAAATACCTTGAGATCACTTCCTAAAAGTTTTGCAATGAAGGTTGCGGCAATAGAAGAAGCAAGAGATGTAACCACCATGAGCTTAGATGAACTAATGTGATAATTACAGACGCATGAGATGATGTTTCAACCAGCTACAAAAAGGGTCCAAAAGGAGTTAGCATTCAAAACATCTTCATCAAATGATAATCACAAATCTGACAGTGATGATGAATTTGAAAAAATTGCACTTATCACGAAGAATTTCTCAAGAATGCTGAAGAAAGTAGTAAACAAGAAATCTCAAGAGTGGTTTGGAGGAAATAGACCAAGGTCACAGGATTCTGGTAATAATCGTGGAATGAGATTTGAGCAAGGAAATTAGCAGTTCTCCAGAAATCAAAGTAGTGAACCAAAACAGCATGGACAAATTCAATGCAGGGAATGTGAATGATATGGTCATATTCAGGCTGAATGTACAAATACCCGGAAGAAACAGGGAAAATCTTATGTCACCTCGTGGAGTGAAGATGAAGAAGAAGAGAAAGACAAAGAGGAATTTTTAAGCAACTATGTGGCATTTGGAGCAAAAATTTATGATGCATCAAAGGATGGATGTTCTAACACAATGGATAAAGTTGAAGCTGTATGTTCCAACATAGACCCGTATGAAGCATCCAGTGATGAAGGCGGTGGACTTGCTGTTAGTGATGAAGAAATCTACAACACTTATGAAAATATGTATGCTATATGGCTCCAAGTGGTTGACACGAACAAAGAGTTGAAGAAATAAAAAGTACAGTTGGTTGAAATAGAAAGAGAATTGCGTGTAAAAGTTGCTGAACTCAAAAAAGAGAATGAAGAATTAAATGAAAAGCTAATATTAGCAACCAAGAGAGCTGAGACTTCTAAAGCAATAATTTCTAAGCTGAATTATGGAAAAGCTAAGCTTGAAGATATTCTGGATATGGGAAAGAACTTTGGAGATCGACACGGAATTGGGTATTACAACCCACTCAAGCCTGAGGCACACGAGTTAATTAAGAATCCAGTGAATCTCAAGACAAAGATTTAAGAGGTTAAGAGAAAGTTTGGCAAGCCTTATCAACGGAAACCTCTCATTTGCAGCTACTATTCATATCAAGGTCACTCCAAGGATAAATGCCAGAAACTATTCAGAGATTAAATGGCAGGATGTCAACTCATGGTATGTTCCAACATAGGCGAAGTCCAGAAAACCAGAATGGTCAGATAGGTATGGGTTGTCAAAAGATCTGGTACATGCCTTGTTGCACATACTTCGCTTGTATCATATTCCAGAGATTCGTGGTACTTTGATAGTGGCTGCTCTTGCCACATGACTGGAACTCAATAATTCCTTACAAATATCACACCTTTCGATGGTGGTTATGTTACGTTTGGTGATGGAAAGAAGAGTAGAGTGGTTGGAAAAGGTGAACTATAGATTGAAGGATTTCCAGTATTCACTAGTGTGCTATTTGTGGAAGACCTAAAGGCCAATCTACTGAGCATAAGTCAATTGTGTGATGACAATATGACTGTGGAATTTCATAAGGACAAATGCATAGTGAAACATGGAGAAGCCAAGGTTCTTTCAGGCATACGATCACCAGATAATTTCTATCTGCTGGAACAAGAAGTACAATGTATGATCTCGAAACAGGAAGAAGGATTTTTGTGGCACAGAAAACTCGGTCACATCAATTACAAAACCTTGATGAAAATTGCAAATGCAAAAGTTGTACAAGGTATGCCTACCTTAACAAGCAAGGACATAATTTTGTGCGGACCATGTCAACAAGGTAAACAAATTCGATCTCCCCACCCGTCAGTTCAATATATAACCACCTCAAGAAATTTGGAATTATTGCATATGGATTTGATGGGTCCAGTCAATACACCTAGTATAGGTGGAAAGAAATATATATATTTGTATGTGTTGATGATTTCTCCAGATATACATGGGTAGCGTTTCTTAAGGAAAAATCTGATGTGGTGGAAGTATTCAGAAGTCTGGTGATAAAGTTACAGACTAAAAAAGGAAGTCCAGTTGGAAAGATTGTTTGAATTCGTAGTGATCATGGTAGAGAATTTGAAAATTCTTAATTTAGTGACTTCTGTGATGAGCTCGGTATTCAACATGATTTTTCTGCACTAATAACTCCTCAGCAGACTGGTGTTGTAGAACGGAAAAATAGAGCCTTGCAGGAGATGGCTCCTCGAGTTATGTTAGCCAAGAAATAAATTCACAAAAAATGGTGGGTAGAAGCTATTCACACAGCTTGCTATACGATTAACCGAGTATATCTGCGTCCATTCACCAGCAAAAAATCTTACGAGATTTGGAAGGGTAGGAAACCATGTCTCATACTTTCACGTGTTTGGAAGCAAGTGCTATATCCTCAGAGACAGAGAGCGATTGGAAAAAATTGATAATCACAATGATACTGGAACTTTTCTTGGGTAATCTGTCAACAGTCGTCCTTATCGTGTGTATAACAATCGGAACAACACATTTATGAAGTCTATAAATATTATTGTGGACGATTCTGAAGAGGACAAAAGTCAGATGTTGTAGAAGAAGAACTTGGTAACACTTATGTTCTAACACAGCCTCATCAACGTGATAAGACAGATCCATCACATCAAGAGTAGACTGATGTTGGAACATCTGAATAGGCTGATGTTGAACCTGTTGACACTGAGTATGTTGAAACATCATCCCCCATTGCCGTATCCTATGTTCCAACACAGGTTCAACCTGAATCAATAGCATGGAGTACTCGACCAGTTCCTCTGGTGGATTACAGGAAGTTGGCTGGATTACAATGTTTCATCTCTCTCATTGAACCAAAGAATTACAAGGAGTCATTACTGGATGAATACTGGATTGCTGCAATGCAAGAAGAACTAAGTCAGTTTGCAAGAAATGATGTATGGTATCTCACTTCTCGCCCTAAAGGTGTAAATGTCATCGGCACAAAATGGATTTTCAAGAATAAATCTGATGCTGACGGACATGTTACTTGAAACAAAGCTAGACTGGTAGCTCAAGGATACACACAAGTTGAAGGTGTTGACTTTGATGACACATCCGCACCAGTTTCCAGGTTAGAGTCAATGCAAATTTTACTTGCTATTGCATGCTCTATGAAATTTACTCTGTATCAAATAGATGTCAAGAGTGCATTTCTAAATGGTGTGGTAAATGAAGAATTTTATGTGGAACAACCTAAAGGATTTGAGAATCCAGATTACCCTTATCATGTATATCACCTCAAGAAGGCCTTATATGGTTTAAAGCAAGCACCCAGGGCATGGTATGAACGACTTACTAACTTATTTCTTAAGAAGGGCTATCTTCGAGGGGGAGTAGATCACACTTTATTTGTGCTTGATAAGTCATCAAAAATTCTAATTGCCCAAATTTATGTGGATGATATAGTATTTGCCTATACTTCACCATCAATGGTACATGATTTTGTCACGGTTATGCAAGCTGAGTTTGAAATGAGTATGGTTGGAGAGCTCACATACTTTCTAGGGCTGCAAGTCAAGCAAGAAAAATATGGCCAAAATGAATGATGATGGCTAGAATGAAAAAGCATCGACAAACCTGTCTCGGTAATATGGCGATGCTTCCCCTCTGCACGACCATTTCGCTCAGGAGTGTAAGGACATGAAAGCTGATGATGAATGCCCTTAGACGCAAAATGAGTCTCCATGCACTGATTTACAAACTTGATTCCACCATCACTCTGAAATACTTTGATGGTGGTAGAAAACTTGTTCTCAAAAAATGCTTCAAATTTCATGTAAGCTTCTACAAAATCAGACTTCTGTCGTAGAGGAAATAACCAAGTAAACCGAGAAAAATCATCAACAAAATGACATAATATCAGTAACCAGCTCGAGAAATCATGGGTGAGGATCCCTAAAGATCAAAATGAACTAAATCAAGTATGCATGGTGCACGTTTTAAATTATCACTAAAAGAAAGACGTTTGTCTTTAGCCATCTCATAAGCGAGACATAAATGAGGCTTATGCAGCAAACAAGTAATTGACAAACATCCAGACTTGCTCAAAGACGAAATGATATTGTGAGACACATGGCCCTACTGTGCCAAAGTTCAAAAGATGCTTTAGAAGCACTTGATGCAATAAAAGCAGATAAAACAGCACCACCTTGATCTAAAGCATATAAGCCACCATCACAATGGCTTTTGCCAATAATATCTCTAGTAAACTTCTTCGAAATAGTGAAGGAAGAATCATCAAAATAAATAACAACATTCATATCCCAAGTAAACTTACTAATAGACAACAAATTTTTACTAATGTTTGGAACCACCAAAACATCAGACAAAGAGAATGAATCAGAAACTCAAGAATGACCAATGTGGGTAATGTTAAAAGCATAACCATTACCAACAATAACACGATTGGTACCAGAATAAGGAGGCGCGCGATTAAGAGCGAACTAAGAAGATGTCATGTAATTGGTTGCGCCAGAATCAGCTATCCAGTGAGCATGCAATAAAGAGCCGGAAGAAGGAGCCTAAGAGACCAAGTGAGGACACATGGAAGCCGAGTGATGACTCTGAGGCTCAGTCTTAGCAATAAAGCACTCAATAAACCAGAAATACATATTTAGAAAAATCCTTGTACCGTAGAGAACCAGTGTGCAGGCGAGTAGTTATCGAATGCCGAGAGGAGGAACCCGCAACTAGCGAAGGCATGGATCTCGAGGATGGCAGGGAAGCCGAGGCAGCAGGCATAGAACCCAAGGTAGTTAGCGGCGGTCCAGCAGGTGACAGTGATGATAGCACTGGAGAAGCAGGAGCGGTCGGTGAATTTGGTGAAGACGCAAGTAGCTGAGGATGGGGCGCATGGTTTACACGTGCGGCCGGGATGCCTAGTGCGTGATTTGACGGTGGCAGCGTCATGGGCTGTGCTGGCTGGTGTCGGACACGCTGTTGGTCACCCAGTGGCAAACAAACGCAATTTTTTGAAGAACCATGAGCTTCCGGTACAGTTAGAAAATTTTAATTTTCTAGAATAACAGGTGGTTGTGCTGTAGAAGATGGCTCAAACACCTCTGATGGAACCGACGAAGGCTCCAAAAAAGCTGAAACATCCAGTGATGAAGAATCACTAACAGTTCCAGTATGAGTATCTGGAAAAAATAACTCATCAAACTGAGCATGGCGAGTGATGTACTCCTTCTTTGTAAGAGGATCAAGACATTGATAACCCTTGTATTGAGAATTGTATCCCAAAAATATACAAGATAAACTCTGAGGGTTCAGTTTATGCGCAACATAGGGCCTCAAATAAGGAAAAAACTAGACAGCCAAATAAATGGAAATTGGAGTAGTCAGATCTAGTACAAAAAATAACGGAGAGTGGAAACTGACCAGATAAAACCGGAGTAGGAAATCTGTTGATGATGTAGCCCCCGTAGAGAATGCATCATACCAAAATGAATGATGATGGCTAGAATGAAAAAGCATCGACAAACCTGTCTCGGTAATATGGCGATACTTCCCCTCTGCACGACCATTTCGCTCAGGAGTGTAAGGACATGAAAGCTGATGATGAATGCCCTTAGACGCAAAATGAGTCTGCATGCACTGATTTACAAACTTGATTCCACCATCACTCTGAAATACTTTGATGGTGGTAGAAAACTTGTTCTAAAAAAATGCTTCAAATTTCATGTAAGCTTCTACAAAATCAGACTTCCGTCGTAGAGGAAATAACCAAGTAAACCGAGAAAAATCATCAACAAAATGACATAATATCAGTAACCAGCTCGAGAGATCATGGGTGAGGGTCCCTAAAGATCACAATGAACTAAATCAAGTATGCATGGTGCGCGTTTTAAATTATCACTAAAAGAAAGACGTTTGTCTTTAGCCATCTCACAAGCGAGACATAAATGAGGCTTATGCAGCAAACAAGTAATTGACAAACATCCAGACTTGCTCAAAGACAAAATGATATTGTGAGGCACATGTCCCTACTGTGGCAAAGTTCAAAAGATGCTTTAGAAGCACTTGATGCAATAAAAGCAGATAAAACAGCACCACCTTGATCTAAAGCATATAAGCCACCATCACAATGGCTTTAGCCAATAATATCTCTAGTAAACTTCTTCGAAATAGTGAAGGAAGAATCATCAAAATAAATAACAACGTTCATATCCCACGTAAACTTACTAATAGACAACAAAGTTTTACTAATGTTTGGAACCACCAAAACATCAGACAAAGAGAATGAATCAGAAACTCAAGAATGACCAATGTGGGTAATGTTAAGAGCATAACCATTACCAAAAATAACACGATTGGTACCAGAATAAGGAGGCGCGTGATTAAGAGCGAACTAAGAAGATGTCATGTGGTTGGTTGCGCCAGAATCAGCTATCCAGTGAGCATGCAATAAAGAGCCGGGAGAAGGAGCCTAAGAGACCAAGTGAGGACACATGGAAGCCGAGTGATGACTCTGAGGCTCAGTCTTAGCAAATAAAGCACTCAATGAACCAGAAATACATATTTAGAAAAATCCTTGTACCGTAGA
This sequence comes from Rubia yunnanensis, assembly GCA_037428765.1. Lineage (NCBI taxonomy): Eukaryota > Viridiplantae > Streptophyta > Magnoliopsida > Gentianales > Rubiaceae > Rubia > Rubia yunnanensis. Next base: position 72,373,755 of record CM075071.1, on the reverse strand, counting down.
GAACCAGTGTGCAGGCGAGTAGTTATTGAATGCCGAAAGGAGGAACCCGCAACTAGCGAAGGCATGGATCTCGAGGATGGCAGGGAAGCCGAGACAGCAGGCATAGAACCCGAGGTAGTTAGCGGCGGTCCAGCAGGCGACAGTGATGATAGCACTGGAGAAGCAGGAGCGATCGGTGAATTTGGTGAAGACGCAAGTAGCTGAGGATGGGGCGCATGGTTTACACGTGCGGCCGGGATGCCTAGTGCGTGATTTGACGGTGGCAGCGTCATGGGCTGTGCTGGCTGGTGTCGAACATGCTGTTGGTCACCCAGTGGCAAACAAACGCAATTTTTTGAAGAACCATGAGCTTCCGGTACAGTTAGAAAATTTGAATTTTCTAGAATAACAGGTGGTTGTGCTGTAGAAGATGGCTCAAACACCTCTGATGGAACCGACGAAGGCTCCAAAAAAGCTGAAACATCCAGTGATGAAGAATCACTAACAGTTCCAGTATGAGTATCTGGAAAAAATAACTCATCAAACTGAGCATGGCGAGTGATGTACTCCTTCTTTGTAAGAGGATCAAGACATTGATAACCCTTGTATTGAGAATTGTATCCCAAAAATATACAAGATAAACTCTGAGGGTTCAGTTTATGCGCAACATAGGGCCTCAAATAAGGAAAAAACTAGACAACCAAATAAATGGAAATTCGAGTAGTCAGGTGTAGTACCAAAAATAACGGAGAGTGGAAACTGACCAGATAAAACCGGAGTAGGAAATCTGTTGATGATGTAGCCCCCGTAGAGAATGCATCATACCAAAATGAATGATGATGGCTAGAATGAAAAAGCATCGACAAACCTGTCTCGGTAACATGGCGATGCTTCCCCTCTGCACGACCATTTCGCTCAGGAGTGTAAGGACATGAAAGCTGATGATGAATGCCCTTAGACGCAAAATGAGTCTGCATGCACTGATTTACAAACTTGATTCCACCATCACTCTGAAATACTTTGATGGTGGTAGAAAACTTGTTCTAAAAAAATGCTTCAAATTTCATGTAAGCTTCTACAAAATCAGACTTCCGTCGTAGAGGAAATAACCAAGTAAACCGAGAAAAATCATCAACAAAATGACATAATATCAGTAACCAGCTCGAGAGATCATGGGTGAGGGTCCCTAAAGATCACAATGAACTAAATCAAGTATGCATGGTGCGCGTTTTAAATTATCACTAAAAGAAAGACGTTTGTCTTTAGCCATCTCACAAGCGAGACATAAATGAGGCTTATGCAGCAAACAAGTAATTGACAAACATCCAGACTTGCTCAAAGACAAAATGATATTGTGAGGCACATGTCCCTACTGTGGCAAAGTTCAAAAGATGCTTTAGAAGCACTTGATGCAATAAAAGCAGATAAAACAGCACCACCTTGATCTAAAGCATATAAGCCACCATCACAATGGCTTTAGCCAATAATATCTCTAGTAAACTTCTTCTTAATAGTGAAGGAAGAATCATCAAAATAAATAACAACGTTCATATCCCACGTAAACTTACTAATAGACAACAAAGTTTTACTAATGTTTGGAACCACCAAAACATCAGACAAAGAGAATGAATCAGAAACTCAAGAATGACCAATGTGGGTAATGTTAAGAGCATAACCATTACCAAAAATAACACAATTGGTACCAGAATAAGGAGGCGCGTGATTAAGAGCGAACTAAGAAGATGTCATGTGGTTGGTTGCGCCAGAATCAGCTATCCAGTGAGCATGCAATAAAGAGCCGGGAGAAGGAGCCTAAGAGACCAAGTGAGGACACATGGAAGCCGAGTGATGACTCTGAGGCTCAGTCTTAGCAAATAAAGCACTCAATAAACCAGAAATACATATTTAGAAAAATCCTTGTACCGTAGAGAACCAGTGTGCAGGCGAGTAGTTATCGAATGCCTAGAGGAGGAACCCGCAACTAGCGAAGGCATGGATCTCGAGGATGGCAGGGAAGCCGAGACAGGAGGCATAGAACCCGAGGTAGTTAGCGGCGGTCCAGCAGGCGACAGTGATGATAGCACTGGAGAAGCAGGAGCGGTTGGTGAATTCTGTGAAGACGCAAGTAGCTGAGGATGGGGCGCATGGTTTACACGTGCGGCCGGGATGCCTAGTGCGTGATTTGACGGTGGCAACGTCATGGGCTGTGCTGGCTGGTGTCAAACACGCTGTTGGTCACCCAGTGGCAAACAAACGCAATTTTTTGAAGAACCATGAGCTTCCGGTACAGTTAGAAAATTTGAATTTTCTAGAATAACAGGTGGTTGTGCTGTAGAAGATGGCTCAAACACCTCTGATGGAACCGACGAAGGCTCCAAAAAAGCTGAAACATCCAGTGATGAAGAATCACTAACAGTTCCAGTATGAGTATCTGGAAAAAATAACTCATCAAACTGAGCATGGCGAGTGATGTACTCCTTCTTTGTAAGAGGATCAAGACATCGATAACCATTGTATTGAGAATTGTATCCCAAAAATATACAAGATAAACTCTGAGGGTTCAATTTATGCGCAACATAGGGCCTCAAATAAGGAAAAAACTAGACAGCCAAATAAATGGAAATTGGAGTAGTCAGGTGTAGTACCAAAAATAACGGAGAGTGGAAACTGACCAGATAAAACCGGAGTAGGAAATCTGTTGATGACGTATCCCCCGTAGAGAATGCATCATACCAAAATGAATGATGATGGCTAGAATGAAAAAGCATCGACAAACCTGTCTCGGTAATATGGTGATGCTTCCCCTCTGCACGACCATTTCGCTCGAGAGTGTAAGGACATGAAAGCTGATGATGAATGCCCTTAGATGCAAAATAAGTCTGCATGCACTGATTTACAAACTTGATTCCACCATCACTCTGAAATACTTTGATGGTGGTAGAAAACTTGTTCTTAAAAAATGCTTCAAATTTCATGTAAGCTTCTACAAAATCAGACTTCCGTCGTAGAGGAAATAATCAAGTAAACCGAGAAAAATCATCAACAAAATGACATAATATCAGTAACCAGCTCGAGAGATCATGGGTGAGGGTCCCTAAAGATCACAATGAACTAAATCAAGTATGCATGGTGCGCATTTTAAATTATCACTAAAAGAAAGACGTTTGTCTTTAGCCATCTCACAAGCGAGAAATAAATGAGGCTTATGCAGCAAACAAGTAATTGACAAACATCCAGACTTGCTCAAAGACAAAATGATATTGTGAGGCACATGTCCCTACTGTGGCAAAGTTCAAAAGATGCTTTAGAAGCACTTGATGCAATAAAAGCAGATAAAACAGCACCACCTTGATCTAAAGCATATAAGCCACCATCACAATGGCTTTTGCCAATAATATCTCTAGTAAACTTCTTCGAAATAGTGAAGGTAGAATCATTAAAATAAATAACAACATTCATATCCAAAGTAAACTTACTAATAGACAACAAATTTTTACTAATGTTTGGAACCACCAAAACATCAGACAAAGAGAATGAATCAGAAACTCAAGAATGACCAATGTGGGTAATGTTAAGAGCATAACCATTACCAACAATAACACGATTGGTACCAGAATAAGGAGGCGCGCGATTAAGAGCAAACTAAGAAGATGTCATGTGGTTGGTTGCGCCAGAATCAACTATCCAGTGAGCATGCAATAAAGAGCCGGGAGAAGGGGCCTAAGAGACCAAGTGAGGACACGTGGAAGCCGAGCGATGACTCTGAGGCTCAGTCTTAGCAAATAAAGCACTCAATAAACAAGAAATACATATTCATAAAAATCCTTGTACCGTAGAGAACCAGTGTGCAGGTGAGTAGTTATCGAATACCAAGAGGAGGAACCCGCAACTAGCGAAGGCATGGATCTCGAGGATGGCAGGGAAACCGAGGTAGCAGGCATAGAACGTGAGGTAGTTAGCGGCGGTCCAGCAGGCGACAGTGGTGATAGCACTGGAGAAGCAGGAGCGGTCGGTGAATTTGGTGAAGACGCCAGTAGCTGAGGAGGGGGCGCATGGTATACACGTGCGGCCGGGATGCTTGGTGCGTGATTTGACGGTGGCAGCATCATGGGCTGTGCTGGAGGTGCTGGCTGGTGTCGGACACGCTGTTGGTCACCCAGTGGCAAACAAACGCAATTTTTTGAAGAACCATGAGCTTCCGGTACAGTTAGAAAATTTGAATTTTCTAGAATAATAGGTGGTTGTGCTGTAGAACATGGCTCAAACACCTCTGACGGAACTGACGAAGGCTCCAAAAAAGCAGAAACATCCAGTGATGAAGAATCACCAACAGTTCCAGTATGAGTATCTGGAAAAAAACAACTCATCAAACCGAGCATGGCGAGTGATGTACTCCTTCTTTGTAAGAGGATCAAGACATCGATAACCCTTGTATTGAGAACAGTATCCCAAAAATATACAAGATAAATTCTGGGGGCCCAGTGTATGCGCAACATAGGGCCTCAAATGAGGAAAAAACTAGACAGCCAAATAAATGGAAATTGGAGTAGTCAGGTGTAGTACCAAAAATAACGGAGAGTGGAAACTGACCAGATAAAACCGGAGTAGGAAATCTGTTGATGATGTAGCCTCTGTAGAGAATGCATCATACCAAAATGAATGATGATGGCTAGAATGAAAAAGCATCGAAAAACCTGTCTCGGTAATATGGCGATGCTTCCCCTCTGCACGACCATTTCGCTCAGGAGTGTAAGGACATGAAAGCTGATGATGAATGCCCTTAGACGCAAAATGTGTCCGTATGCACTGATTTACAAACTTGATTCCACCATCACTCTGAAATACGTTGATGGTGGTAGAAAACTTGTTCTCAAAAAATGCTTCAAATTTCATGTAAGCTTCTACAAAATCAGACTTCCATCGTAGAGGAAATAACCAAGTAAACCGAGAAAAATCATCAACAAAATGACATAATATCAGTAACCAGCTCGAGAGATCATGGGTGAGGATCCCTAAAGATCACAATGAACTAAATCAAGTATGCATGGTGCGCGTTTTAAATTATCACTAAAACAAAGACGTTTGTCTTTAGCCATCTCACAAGCGAGACATAAATGAGGCTTATGCAGCAAACAAGTAATTGACAAACATCCAGACTTGCTCAAAGACAAAATGATATTTGTGAGGCACATGACCCTACTGTGCCAAAGTTCAAAAGATGCATTAGAAGCACTTGATGCAATAAAAGTAGATAAAACAGCACTACCTTGATCTAAAGCATATAAGCCACCATCACAATGGCTTTTGCCAATAATATCTCTAGTAAACTTCTTCGAAATAGTGAAGGAAGAATCATCAAAATAAATAACAACGTTCATATCCCACGTAAACTTACTAATAGACAACAAAGTTTTACTAATGTTTGGAACCACCAAAACATCAGACAAAGAGAATGAATCATAAACTCAAGAATGACCAACGTGGGTAATGTTAAGAGCATAACCATTACCAACAATAACACGATTGGTACCAGAATAAGGAGGCACGCGATTAAGAGCGAACTAAGAAGATGTCATGTGGTTGGTTGCGCCAGAATCAACTATCCAGTGAGCATGCAATAAAGAGCCGGGAGAAGGAGCCTAAGAGACCAAGTGAGGACACGTGGAAGCAAAGTGACCAAATTTCTTACTACATAAACACTGCAACTGGTACCATTCACCTTGCAACTTAGGGCAAGAAGAAGCAACATGACCCAGAACATAACACCATTGTCACCGTGGTTGACCAGAAAGAGCCATAATACAAGAGAAACAAATATTCTTCTTCTTTTTTATAAATAAAATGATGCTAACTGGGCGTTGACAAGACACTGGCTGGGTGCTGAAAAAGCGATGACTGGGATGCTGACTGGAAATGACCAGACTCGCGAGATAATGGATCAACTCGTGAGAATAAGCTTCAACTCACGAGAAAATGGAAAACGCGAGAAGCTTCCTTATTGCGTAGGAAGCACGCGTTTGGTGTAGAGGACGCGGAGATGCACGTGTGGTGGAAAGTGGATGGTGCGTGTGTCTCATGCGCCCCTCTTTCTGATGAAATTGTCGAGTCTGGGATCTGGCTTGTAACCCGAGAAGAAGACTTGCTGAAAAAGAAGGGAACTCGTCGAGTCTGGGCCGGACCACCACACAGAGAAGAAGACCAAGACCTAAATGTTGATATTGGAAAAGACAGGTGTGGTGGACGCAAGAGATAATGAAAGTCAGACGGATCAGAGAAGAAAGGTGGAAATTCGCTGACTGACTTCGCCGGAAATTAATGGAGATTGCCAGATGGATCGGACCGATCGCACAGCACGGGCTTGCGGTTGGCAGCTGACAGAGGCGTGAGCAAGCGGCGGCAGGAGACTCGCAAGAGAAAAAAATGAGCACTGGAAAAGTTGAAAAAAGACCAATGACATGGTGGCGGCGAAAGATAGCGGTGGGCGACGGCTGATCAGAATGGTCAAAAATTTTGTTCATGTCGGGAAAAGCAAGATAAAAGCTAAGAATTTTAGAAAGACCTGACTGATACCATGATAGAATGTAAAACCCACAAATCATTGTGGCTATGTGTATTGATATATATATATATATATATATATATAGTGAGTACAAAGAGTACACAAGATCTAAACAAATATGATATAAGATATACACAAAACCAATCAGAAGGTTCCTTTCTTATCATAATTCTAATTGATTTACATTTCTATTACTGATTTTGTGATGAAATTGTGAAGAGCAATGAGAAAAGCTTATTTGTTTCTCATATTTTCTCCGTTCTCTTATATTTAATTAGCACTCTATATTTTGGTATGTTTTCTAACAGGTAAAGTATTGGGAAACAACGTCTTTTCATAGGTATATGTAAAGATGAGATTGAATTAGAATTATAGAAAGTTAAAAAGTTTTAGTTGCAACATTAAAAATTTATTATACAACGTACTTTAGTTATAAATTTATGACCTGATTAATGCAACCCAAAAATTTTATTTTGATTTATTCTATTTTGCAATTTAAACCTTGGTCTTTCCATAACTTATGGAAAGACCTTATGGAAAGACCGTGTTCCAAGAGACGAACTCTTTCTAAAATTGTCACAATTCTTTTTATAACAAAAATTGGGCTATAATTATTGGCGGATTAATCTTTTTACCTTTTACACTATTTAACCTAAAAAATACTACTTAAATCTACTACTAAATTTGTTCAAGTAAAAATGACATATTTTAACTTTTAAAAGTCTAACTGATATTGTACAACTATTTTTATGTGCATTATCGTATTTTTATTTGATGTTAACTATTTTACTTTTATGTGCATAATTAGTGTTTTAATTCAATATTTAAATATTTTAATTTAAATGTGTAATGTAATATTCTTGTTTCAAATTTAACTATTTTAATCTGATGTGTATTTTTAGTGCTTTTATTTCATATTTAAACATTTTAATTTAGTGTAAATTTATAATAAAAATTTATTTTAATTTGATGTGTCATTATTTGGATGTGGGTTCCAGAGATCAAGCCCAAACTCAACATCAAGACCCAAATGACCCACAAGCGATATGCAACATGGATTTAAACCTAGTTTGTGCAAACCCTATTTCAACTCGATGTTGGATCGCTGGAAAATTGAACCAACTATCGCATAAATTATCAGGTAAAAGTAAAATCTCTGATAAATTGTAGCAATCTAATATCTATTTCACAATGAAGATTTGTGTAATATTGTAATCAAATTTTAGATATCCTCCTATTTATGAGATGCAGTTCTCTTAAGGCTATTTATAGGAGATTTTAATGTAACTTTTTTCATGATATTTAGTTTTAGCAGAGCTGCAATATCTCACTAACCTCCACTATTTTCCATTCGCTAACCCCAAAAAAAAGAGAGTATCCAATGGAGAAGTCAACTAAAACCATTTTTGTGTTCACCATTTTGCTCATTGCAACATGTACGTACTTCTTATCGCAATAAAATAATTTGTGTTTTAATCTATAATCCATCTTTTGTTTTTGCTTCTTTCTTGAAATGGCGATCTTATTTTTCAATTTAAATCCATTATTATCATAGAAATTATGAATATTCAGCATCAGATTTAATTGTATTAAATTACAGGTTTATCATTTTCCAAGGTGAGGGCACAACCATGTCATAGTGTTGATGATTGTCATATACCAGGCTGTTCCCACAATGCTTGTAATCCTCAGGACGGGTATTGCTTTTGTCCGGGTAAATCAGAGGAAGGTAAAAATAAAATAATGGAAACATAATCTACAAAACAACTATGTATGTATGTGCATTTATTTATTAGTTTTCTGCATTTACCCGATTCTTCAATTAGTTCTTTTCTAAAAAAATTACACAAAAATTACATTTTCAACCTTTAAAATTGTTTTGAACCGTATAATTCCAATGATAATATTACACTTCTTTTCAGGACTGAATGGAGGAGATCTTGTCCGTACCAAAGAGCGGCTTGATAAGAAGAAAAAACCATTTTGCAAATCTGATGACGACTGCAATAAACAGTTTCGTCGTTTCGGTGTGAATGCATGTAACTGCGAGGATGGAATATGCATTTGTAACTAACCTTAATTATAAGGTTTAACAGGAATTATCTCGTTAATTATGGCCTCTTTTTTTAACAAAGCAGAAAACCAGGGGATGTACTTGATTTATCGAATTTGTTATGAATCGTTATATTTTAATGTCATTGTCATGTGCTTTGTAGTTTTACATGGGGAAAACAGCTATAATCTTATGTGCTTAATTTATACCTGCTATTTAATTCAAATTTCGACGTGAACATTATTACGAGTTGGGTAAAATTGGAGTTAAAAAATATCGTTGATTATTAAATTTAAAGAGAATAACTTAATTCGCCTCCAACACGATCAATATAAATAATAAGAATGTTTTGGAAATGATGAATTTAATCAAATAGAAGCACTCTACAATTGCGGAGAAGATGAATTACTGTACTAATTTCCTCGGACAAACTTTTTAAAAAAGATTAAGGATAATTGCCAATATAACCCTACCTACTTGAGTAAGTGCCAATATAACTTGAGATAATTTTTAGTACAAAAATAACCCTAACTAGTTAATGAAAGTGCCAATATAACCCTTAGGCCCCATTTCCGGCATTGACTTTGATTTTCCGGCATTGACTCTATGTAAATTGACCAAAATACCCTTTGGACAAAGTCTGAAATTAGGTGGACAATTTTACCCTCATAGTTCATCGGACCGCCACTAGGCCACCATAGGACCACCGTCAGACCACCACAGGACCACTGCCGGACTGCCACCGGACCACCGTCAGACCGCCACCGGACCACTATCTGACCACCGCCGGACCACTATCTGACCACCACCGGACCACTATCTGACCACCATCGGACCACCACCGGACCACCACCGGAATATATAGGGTTACATCAGCACATTATGAAAACTGATAGGGTTATATCAGCACATTCCTAAAACTTGTAGGGTAATATCAGCACATTCTTAAAACTTATAGGTTATATCCGCACATTATGAAAACTAGCGGGTTTTTTATTTTTAGTTAAAACCACCTGGAGATGGGGGGTAATATTAGGTCCCCGACCTTTAATAAAAAGAAACTATTACAAATTGTTTAAAGCCGAAAAGAGGCTTAGGCAACACAGATGCCTACAAAAATTGAGAAAACTAAATCTACAGTTTGATATTCTATATATCTACTATTACAAGATGCGTTTCCAAAGTTAGTAATCTCCACCCCGCGTGTTAATTTCTAACATTGGTCGGGCATTTTCTAACTACTAGAGTAATTCTAAGCCCTAAATCCATCATAAATAAGGAGCTTGAGATTTTAAAAAAATAGATGGCTTCAAAAGAGAAGGGCATCAATGTTGGAGAAAGGATGGAATCATGGAAAGCCTTTGGTCAGTGAACCTGCTACAAGCTTTTGATAGCAGCATAGCGTTTAGCCTCATTTGCATCTGATATGTGAACCTGTGAGAGGAGAACAACATAAATGAGTAAATATTTTGACCAATCCTGATATTAGGTATATCATGCTTATCTAGAAGGATTAATCCTCTAATTTCCTGGTTTAATGAATTCCTAGTGAGAATTTGTTTTGAATCATTTTGTAGAGCTATTTTTTGAGAGCGTATCTGCTGGACAGTTGGCTTCTCTCTTAATGTGAATCAGGGAGCATCTTGTTTTAGAGATTAAAGTATTTAAATTAAAAGCAATATTATACAACTTCCAGGGTGCCTTTAGTGGATGGTGAGCACAATTAATAGCAATCATACAATCAGATTCAACTATGAAGGGTGCATAAAGAGACTTCCCTAGAGTTAATCCTTCTTCTATTGCTAGTAGCTCCGCATGAAGGCTTGAAATTGCCCTTGATGTTTTGGTCTCTGCTTGTACCATATCCCTATTTGTATCCCTGCAAAGAATAGCAAGACCAGCCAAAGTTTCTTATGCCTCCCATGAGGCATCATTATTGCTTTTGAAACCACAAATAGGTTTAGATCATTTAACCACTGAAATAGCAAGTTTGGGAGGTAGCTTTGGTAATGGAATGAAGCCTTTTTCATACCACGTAAGATCATGCTGGTTATTTGAATCTACTGGTTTACAGAAAAGAGCTAGGAAAAGATCATGTGTAATGGTTTCAATTAGAAGATTAAAATTAGGTTTATTACCATCATAGATAAAAGAGTTTCTTGATTTCCATAGAGCCCAACACACAAATGATGGCATAGTTCTAACCAATTGAGTGTGTGTTCCTGCAATCTCCACATAAGTCCATAACATTGGTAATGTATCCCAGATATTATAGAAATTCAAGTAAGGAATAGCCAAATTACTAAACACAAAATGCCACACAGTCACAACAAATTCATAATTATTTGTAAAGTGGTTAATGGAATCAGAATTGTTAGCACACATATAGCATCCAGAAGCAACAAATATGTTCATATATTTCAAAATATCATCAAATGGCATCAGACAATTCAGTAATTTTCACCTGAAGATACTGATTTTTCTTGGGATTCTAGAGTTCCAAATATGTTTAAGTGATGTAGAAGTCCATGTTCTAGTAGGGTTAAATTAGCACATTTAGTCCGGATTGATTATTGGATGACCTTTGATGTTGTGTGTGATTATCATTTTACCGTGTTCTTCGACCAAGAGTTTTTAATGTTGATAAGTTTCGAAATGAGGCTATGGTATGTGATAATGGTGTTTAATATGAATGATGGTTTCATGATGTTGAATTTTATGGTGCATATAATGATGTGGTTGCCCGTTAAGGCCAGTTGAGTACCACACACTTAACTTTTATAATATGTGCTGATATAACCCTATAAGTTTTAGAAATGTGCTGATATAACCCTACAAGTTCTAGGAATGTGCTGATACAACTCAATCTGTTTTCATAATGTGCGGATATAACCCTACCTGTTCCGATGGCAGTCCGACTGTGGTCTTGCGGCAGTCTGGTGGCGGTCCGGCCTGGTCCGGCTATATTGAAGTATTAATGACTCTAAGGGCAATAATATCATTTCCTTTTTTTTTAGTATTTTAATATCTTTTCAGAAGGGCAAAAATGTATTTTTATAAAATTTCAGCTAAAAGTTTCTGGAGATGGTTATGTTGGCACTTACACTAACTATTTATGGTTATATTGACACTTTCAAATATTAGATGTTTATATTGGCACTTATGTCAACTATAACTAGGGTTATAGAGCACTTTTCTTTAAAAATTAAAATCACTGTAGTGGAGGTATTTATGGGCCATCCAAGTCCTTTTAAAAAAATTAATGTCCAATCAGGGTGGTATATACATAGCACCAGGCTCATAAATCGGTGATAAATATTTTTTAAGTACCGGTTAAGCCATGGCATCGGTTCAAAAGTAGTACTCCCTCTGTCCCAATTCAACCTGTAATTTAACTATTCATTTAGTTAAAACTTTCTAACTTTGACCCTAAAATTGAATTGGTATATAAGTAAATACTATTGTGTGATACATTGTTAGATTCGTTATAACATATATTTTTAAAATATTAATTTTTTACAAGTTTTAACTATTCTTAATGAAAGATATTAAGAAATTGTTAATATTTTTGTTAGGTCAGGCGAAGTACGCTCGGGACATCCTTTCCTGGGCTGGTATGTCGGATGAAGTGCCTGTCTCTACGCCATTCGTACAGAATTCACAGCTTCACAACAGTACGAGGCCTCAGTTCAAGAATCTGACGTTGTATCGTTCTTTGGTTGGTGCGTTCTAGTATCTGGCCATCACTCGTCTAGACTTATCATTTGCAGTTAACTCTGTCAGCCAGTATCTTCAGGACACTAGGAAGGATCATTTTTTGGCTGTCAATCGAATTCTCCACTATGTCCGAGGGACTATGCTATTTGGTCTCAGTTTTCGTGTAGCCTCTTCCCCTGAGGTGCTTGGTTATTCTGATGTAGATTGGGCCAGATGTTTGGAGACTCATCGACCTGCTTATGGTTATGATGTCTTCTTAAGAGTTAACTTGGTTTCTTGGAGTGCAAAGAAACAACCCACTGTATCCAAGTCCAGCACGGAATTGGAGTATCATGCGTTGGCCAACACTACTTCTGAGGTTATCCGGTTGACTCATTTACTTGTGATCTTCATGTTCCTCAGTCTGATGCGCCTCTCCTACTTTGTGACACCAAAATTGCAATCTTCTTGGCTCAGAATCCGGTGACTCACAAGTGGGCAAAGCACATCAACATTGATTACCATTTGGGCAAAGCACATCGACATTGATTACCATTTTGTTCGCGAGTTGGTCTTTTCGGGAAAGCGTCATGTTGCTCATGTTCCAACATCTCTATAGATTGCAGACATTTTCACCAAGGGTCTCTCTCGTCCTTTGTTTGAGTTCTTCAGGTCCAAGCTATGCATCTCTGAGAATCTGACGCTTCGCTTGAGGGGGGTGTTAGAATAAACCATATTACTGATTAGATTGTGATTAGTATGATTAGAGTTCTTTCCTTATTCTGCCTCTATTGTACTCCTCTATATATTCAGTTATCAATAATACAATTCCTTGTGGCAAATCACTTTATCATGTACAATCAGCTTAAAGGAGATCAGGTGAGGGTGCCTTGAAGGAAACTGTTGTATGAGAATTTTGCTAGACCAAGGGCTAAATTCTTATTGTGATTGAGCTGCTTTAAAAGGATGGTAACCAAGGATAGGTTGAGAAGATTTGGCGTGGATGTTGACGAGAAATGTGCGTTTTTCATTGAGGCAGAAATAATACAGCAATTGTTGTTTGCTTGTGCAGAAACGAATAGAATTCTGAGTGATATCTTCACATGGCTAAAGATTGACAAAAAGTCACAGCAGTGGGATGTGGAATTGACCTAGTTAATGGAAGAATGCAAAGGCGAAGAAGAGAGAGTGCAAATTTTGAAGATGGCCTTAACAGAAACTATATGTTGGATATGGAAGAGACGGAATGATATATGTTTCTAGGGGGCAGGAGCGATGTAAGTAAAATTATAGAGAGTGTAGGTGTACAGGGGTTGGTTGAAACCAAAGCTGAAAGTGATATATGCACAACTTATGATAGATTTTGGTTAAAGATTGTGTTAGGCGTAAAGGCGACGATGTAAATGTTTGGTGAGTTAAAGTAAGACTAAATTATTTTTTTAGTCCCCTACAAAGTATCTAATACCATATTTTGGTCCCCGTTTGTAAATCGACCCTCAGACAGGACCAAAAAAATTCGAAACGATTTGTTTGGTCCCCAAAAGTGATTTTTGGGGAAAGTCAATGGTAAAACTGCTCAAAATATGTAAACTGATCATTATACCCCTGAGTTTTAAAAAATAAAAAATAAAAAGAAAACATGCCATCTGCCGCCTTCTCCACTGAACTCGTCTTCTCCACCTGCCACCGTCTTCTCCGCTGAAAACAGGCCATCCGCCGTCGCTTTGTCTTCTCCGCCTGCCACCGCCTTCTCTGCCTCTTCATCTTCTCCGCTGAGATCTACCATGGCCTTCCGCCGTCTTCGCTTCCTCTTCTTCGCCTTCCGTAGTTGCTTTGTCTTCTCTACCTGCCACCACCTTCTCTGCCGCTTCATCTTCTCCGCCGCTTCGTCTTCTCCGCTGAGCTCTGCCACCGCCATCCACCGCCGTCGCTTTGTCTTCTCTGCCTGCCACCGCCTTCTTCGCTGTGTCTCTGCTTCATCTTCTTCGCCACTTCTCCGCTTTGTCTACTCCGCCACCGCCGTTGAAACCAGATCTTGAGCAGGGCGAGTATTCTTCAGGTGAATCGGGACCAGTGGAAATTGAAGGTAGTGGAAACACAGAGAAACTTATCGTGAAGACGGTAGTGGCAGGCGGTGGAAATTGAAGGCGGCGGCGGAAGGCAACGGTGGAAGGCGGAAGAAAAAGAAATTTTAAAATTAGGAATTTTAATTGAAAATGTTTTTTTGATAGTAAAATTACCATTATACCCCTGGATATACTAGAAAACCATTTACTCTTACCTGAAAACCACCTTTGGGGATCAAACAAATCGTTTTAAATTTGTTTGGTTTTGTCTGAGGCTTGATCTGCAAACATGGACCAAAACATGGTATAAGATACTTTGTAGGGGACTAAAAAAATTATTTGGTCTTAAAGTAATGAAACGTCTATTCGTCCCAAGAAAAAGGTTAAATATCAAATAAAATATTATCAAATTAAAATAGTAAATCATCGGACCAACACACTAAAAATACACATTGTATTACAATAGTTAAATAAAAAAATCGAATTAGTTAGTAAAACGTCAAGTTAAAATACTAAAACATAAACGTTAAATAAAAATGGTTGAAAATCGAAAAAAAATTCACATCAAACTAAAATAGTGTGGAATATTAGGAAAAAAAATGTAAAATACATTAATTTTAAAAACATTAAAAGAAAGAGTCTGTCTTTTGAAAGACGATTTTTTCATAAGTCATGAAAAGATCAAAGTTTAAAGTGCAAATTAAAATAAATAAAGATAAAAATTTTGGGTTGTATGAATCGGATTATAAACTTTATAATTACTACACATTATATAATAAATTTTTAATATTGCAACTAAAACCTTTTACCTTTCTATAATTCCAATATAATCTCGTCTTTTCATAACCCCATGGAAAAACTTTTTTCCCAAGATTTTGCCCAAAAGAAAATGGTTAAGCATCAATAAACATTATATTGAATTAAAATAGAAAACACCGGATTTAAACATTAAAAGGTACATATGGAAAATTTTAAAAATATTAAATACACTAAATTTGAAAAATTAAATTAAAATAATAAAATATTAAATTAAAATACTAAAAAATATAAACATTATATAAAAGGCAAAGTCTTGGGAAAGACGGTATTTCCATAAGCTTATGGAAAGACGGAATTTAATTAGAATAATAAAAGGTAAAAGGTCTTAATTGCAATATTAAACTTTTAGTATGCAACATGTAGTAGTTATAAAATTTATAACCCGGTTCATGCAATCCGAAAATTTTATCTTCATTACTTCTAATTTACACTTTAAACCTTGGTCTTTCCATAACTTATGGAAAGACCGTCTTTCAAGAGACGGACTCTAATCAAAATGATTTCAATATCCCCGTTTGACATCACCGGCGAACAATTTCAATGATATGGTACTTGGGATGATATATATAGATATAGTACAATGAGATATTTATGATTTTAAATATATGTTAAGAAATTAGGATTAATTATATATAGTAAAGAATTATAATCAGTATCATATTAAAATATTGGTATATTATTTTTAGACAACTTCATGGGTTTATGTTAGTTTAAATGACTTCAATATCCCCGGTTGACAGCACCAGCAAATAAATTCTAATATATGGTGTATGGGATGAAATGGAATAAAATAAAAAAATAACATTTATATAAGTTAATGTCAATATAATTGATAATGATAAAATAAATTTTAGAAAAAAACTGTACTCGACGAAATTGAAATAATTTAAGTATATATACTAAGAGTGCATCTCTTGAAAGATGGTCTTTCCATAAGTTATGGAAAGACCAAGGTTTAAAGTGTAAATGAGAAGCAATTAAGATAAAATTTTCGGGTTGCATGAACCGGGTTATAAATTTTATAATTGCTACATGTTGCATACTAACATTTTAATGTTGCAACTAAGACCTTTTTTTACCTTTTATTATTCGCATTAAACCCCGTCTTTCCATAAGCCTATGGAAAGATCGTCTTTCCCAAGACTTTGCCTTTTGATTAATCTAAACTCATGAAGTTGTCTAAAAATAACATACTACTATTTTAATATGGTACTGATTATAATTCTTTACTGTATATAATAAATCATAACTTTTTAAGATATATAACTTTTAAATGATATATTTAAAACCACAAATATATCATTGTACTATATCTATATATATTACTGAAGAAAATTCAAAGAGACACATAATCTGAAATTTCAAAAATGTTCAAATTTTTTTAAACAGTGAGAAAGTACTTTGAATAGAGGCAAAGTTGTGGGAAAGACCGTCTTTTCATGGATATGGAAAGACATGGCTGAATTAGAATTATAAAATAGTAAAAAGTTTTAATTGCAGTATTAAAAGTTTATTGTGCAATGCTCGGTAGTTATAAGTTTATGACTATTGCAACCCAAAAATTTTATCTTGATTTCTTCTAATTTGCAGTTTAATCCTTGGTCATTACATAACTTAAGGAAATACCATCTTTCAAGAGACGAACTCTTCCCAAACACCCTATAGCAGATATTGTTTGCCTTCTATTTGTTAACCCGGGATATTTGAGTCATTTTGACTAAGCTAAGTCAAAGTTGACTAAAATAACATACTAATATTATAATATGTTATTGATTTTTAATTCTTTACTATATATATTCAATCATAACTTGTTAACATACTAATAATATCATAATACATTACTAATTTTAATTATTTACTATGTATAATCAATTATAACTTGTTAAAATATAACTTCTAAAGATATATTTAAAACCATAACTATCTCATTGCAAAATCTCATGAAAATCCAAATAAACACATAATTTGAAATAACAAAATATTTGGATTTTTTATACAATGATAGAGTTCATTTGATAGAAATATGTATACACATGAATTATTTATTTATATATATTACAAAGTCTTGTTTTATACTGGCAGACTGTTAAATGAGTACATTTTATAATTAGTGAGATTAATAAGGTTATTTGATATTTACTTTTATTTATTGCAATGAGATATTTATAATTATGACAACCTTTTAAAAATGAATCTCAACATACAAATAATTACTTTTTAAATATTTGAATGAAATATTACAAAAATAATCAATTTTTATCGTATTCAACATTTAACAATTTTTAACTAAATTAATTATTTCACTTTATAACTCATATAATTTTTCTTGGATGACTAAAATTTAAAATTGTAAATAAAACTTAATCTCAATATTTTAATTAATGATATCACTGAACATGCGATGTTAATCCACTAGTTGATAGAAATATGTATTCATATTATTTATTTATTTATTAATGAAAAATTCTTATTTTAGACCAACTAATTGTTAATTGAGAACATTTTATAATTAGTGAGACTAATAAGTTCATTTGATATTTACTTTTGTTTATTGTAATGAGATACATATAATTATGATGACATTTTGAAATGAATCTCAACATATAAATAATTATTTTTAAAATAATAAGAATGGAATATTATAAAAATAATCCATTTTTATTGTATTCAATATTTAATGGTTTCTAAAATTAAGTATTTTACTTCATAACTCATATAGTTTTCCTTAGATGACTAAACTTTAAAATTTTAAATAAAATTCTCTGTTTTCAATTTCAAAGTAAGACACAAAATGTACATAAATTAATTCTAATATTTTAATTAATAATACCGCGCAACGCGCGATGGTACTCCACTAATTTTATTTAAAATATTTTAGTTCTTTTTAGTTTATTTATATATTTTTAGTTCAACTCAATTCAGTGTAACACAATTCAATTTTAAATCAAGTAAAAAGAAAAACTTAATCTAATGTGAACAAAATAGCCCCGAAATGGAGCCTTACCAAAAATATCGATTGACTAATTATTAATGACAGCAAAATCTCTATAAATTTTAATAATCTAATATTTATTTTACAATGGAGATTTATGTAATATTGTAATAAAATTTTAGAAATCCTCCTATTAATGAGATGCAATTCTCTTAAGGTTATTTATAGAAGATTTTGACATGACTGTTTTCATGATATATAATTTTAGCAGAGCTGCATCTCTCTAACCCCCATTAATTTTCTATTCTTTAATTAAAAAACGCAAAGTCTTGGAAAAAAATATTTTTTCATAACCTTATGGAAAGACAAGATTTAATTAGAATAATAAAAGATAAAAAATTTTACTTGTAATATTAAAAATTTATTATGCAACGTGTAATAGTTATAAAGTTTATAACCCGATTCATACAACCCAAAAATTTTATCTTCATTTCTTATAATTTGCACTTTAAACCTTGATTTTTCCATGACTTATAGAAAGACAGTCTTTCAAGAGACGGACTCTAATCTTAAAACGTAAAAATTTTAATGAACAGATTTTAAAATTTTAAACAGATCACCATCATATATCTACAACTAAATAAAATAAATCTATATTATATATTTTTTTACTTAAAAGGATAGGAAGGGAAGGTTTGACTAAAAGGGATTATTTTTATTTGTTTTGGGAGAGGATAAGCAAGAGCAAACCTGCCACCTTTTTTACAATAAAATATTTTAATTTGTGTTTTAGAGATTTTGGACATCATTTCAACATATTATTCATCTTATCCCAAACACTCTATAATAAATATTGTTTGCTTTATGTCTGTCAACCGGGGGTATTTGAGTCATTTTGACTACCCTATGAAAGTGAAACACGCCGTTCCTAATACGCATATAGGTCTTCTTGTATGAGTGGATCTCGACTCTCAAACCGGTGCTTCTTCTTCCTCAATCGGTGTTGCCTCTGGTTGTTACCAAATACCGATCCAGTCTTCAGTTTTCCAATACTTCTCCTTCTCTGATTATCGACCTTGGTTTCACCGTTTTGGGTCGTTATCAACTTATCTTTCTTTCTCAATTCTTCTAGGCTGTCTGTCAACGCGTATGAGACACATAGGATTCATTCAAGCCACACCGCCTTCATCTTTAGGCGTCTCAGTTCTTGCGAGTTCAAGGCATTGAGATTAGGCACAATGATCGCTTCTACCCCTTCAAATCACGTGACTTGCAATCATAAGGTTTCTTAAATTGCTATTAATACCTGCTGGAACTATATTATTTTGTGCCATTGTGAAAAAGCTGACTCTAATAGTTTAATTTTGGATAGAGAGAGAGGGGGAGTAACTATTTGGATAATCTCTTGATAGCAGGTATGGAATGATTTTCTTGTATTCCTTTCTATTTGTATATAAGCATGCAATCTTTGCTCTGTATTCTCTGCTAAATGCAATCTGAACACAATTACATATCTTCCCATACTAATGTATAACATTTCATTTTCCCCATGTAACGAATGAGATTAGCATCACTGATTGAATTTTATCCATACCCATCTTTTCCATAGTTTATTGTTGCTTGAGCAAACCTATAATTAATTGTATTGATGCGTACAATCAAGAAACTTTTTATCTTGTATTAAGTCTTGAATTGAATGCCCTTCTAGACAGATGAAGTCAATAGCTCATCCGAAGGAGAATTTTTTTTAACCTTTTAATGACCATGAACAACCACTGCCACCAAACTGATTGCATCTTATTGGTCTTATAGCCACTGATATTCATGTCTTCTGAAGCAAATCTTCACGTCTTAGTAATTATCATGTAGCCTGCTATTAACCATCTTAAGATCTTCTTTGGCTACTTTAATACATCAATATTCTGAAGATTGATGATTGCCAACCCCACACAGTGATATAAAGGTTTAGCTTGTTGTTGTTGCTGTTTTTCGTGTTTGAAGACTGATGGGCTCAACAATTTTATGTTGAATTGTGAGTTAGAAATGGTCTCTACTTAGTTATTTAACTATTTTTCAGGACATTATGTGACTCAATTAAGCCAAGCCGTAGTTCGGTATAACATTGCAAAGAAGGACAAAGGAATTAACTTCATGGGTTTCATGGTACAGAGTTTTCCTTGTATGCATTTTCTAAGGAAGTTAGTGGGCGGAGTTTTAACTTCCACACTTATAATGAAGGTTATAAATTCTTTATTCGATGACTATCATGATCACGTAGGGCTTTTTTGGTATATGTGGCTTACTGGTATGGTATCTGATCAGACGTTCAAGAAGCTAAACATATTGTGCAACTCTGCTTCATTTATAAAGCTGTCAGAACGATGTAAAAAGATGTTTGATATTGCTGACAAAAAAATCAGGGATATTGATCAGTACAGTGTGTTTACTCCTGCTTGCATCGCCAGTTATGGTAAACAAAATCAGTTATTGAAAAGGCAGATGGTAAGTGTACACTGTACAGTCTCAGATATTGTGACTTTGTGAGTCAACCTCTTAGATATGAACAAGTTCATGGTTTGAGCCTTGAGAGTTGATACTTCATTTTTGTATGCTTGTATAGTACCCACTCTTTGCCTAGGTGGTCATTAAACTTTTACCATCCATCTTTTCCGATCACCAAAATGTTTTTGCAGAACCATTCACACTAAAACTTTTTTAAGTAATCACTTTAACTCTCTCGTTCATTTTGGAGGTTAACTTTGATTTTAAATGAGAAAATTTAAGTGATTTTGTTTAATTTGTGACAAGTTATTGAAGTGCCCAAAGAGACCACTTTAAAGTGTTTGATGGTCAATTTGTTTAACAAGAAAGTGTGTTAACCCAAGCATGCCCTGAACTTGTTCTCAAGGTTTCCCCAAGTTATTAAAGAAAATGGTTTGCGGGAAAATGAAGGTAGTTAAAGAACAAAACTAAGAACACCTAGATGGTAACACTCGTTGATTCCATGTTTCAAAGAATTGAGACAATTTATTCAGTCGTGATAAAGCCAAATTTCCTCAGATCTGATTGGCTCAGAAGTCTTGCCTTTTACTTCTAATCATGTAATTTGAACTTTTTCCTTGTGGTGACTTTACAAGCTGCATATGGAAGAGCCTTTTGGTTCATAGCAAGTTAATTGTTTAAAATGAATGCTGAAGTTGAAAATGGCATCAAATTGATACAAAATTTAGTTCCAGTATTATTGGTGGGCCTTGCTTACAAAATATTGCTGCATGTGAACAAGGTTGGAAACTTTAGAAGACAATACGATCCGTGTACTGAAGCACATTTGAAGGGTTTACATCAATGTGGTGGTGAATTGAATGGCCAATCATCACCGATGTCAGATTAATGTTACCCGTAGATCTACCAGCACTAACACACCCATGGCTACTTGCTCATCTGGTGATCTCCCACATGCCATGCGAAGCCTTTTTGGTAGCTCTGGCAACCCAAAGACAATTACCAGTTCCTTCAACAACATCCTTGCATTTCGCATACCATGTGCGTGACCTGCTATCCACGACTCTGTGTTCCCTGTTCATCATGGAACTCCACCTAGAAATAGCTTTAACCAATTCCGGCTTTGTCTGGAACCGCATACCCAACTCCACTTCACCAGTCTCTTGAACATAAGTAGAAACTCAGGCACCATAATGAGTTAGGTCATATTTATCCTCACCAAGGCCCCCATAATCCCTAAAGTAGGCCTGTGTATCAGGATTTTCCAGAATATGAAATGACGTGGATACATTATTCATGCACACCACTTGTTCTTCGTCGTCCCCAGGATTTGAATCTATTGATAAGGAACGATCATCCTCACTTCCACCCTTAAGTTCAGCTTCCTCACCACCGTCTTCGCTACCAACATGGCGAACAACATGGTCACCAATATCACCCACATAATCATCATCGAAGACATTCGGCTCTTCATAGTCCATACCATACATACCACCACTTGTGGACGGCTGAGCGCAATCCACGTGATTCCGGCAAGAGAAAGTAATTTGTTTGGTCGGATGGCACATGCTCGGATTTGGTGGAGTAAGTTCCTTGTTTTTGATGCTAAATTCGGTCGAAAATCGCACAAGGGAGGATGTGAAGTTAATTAGGAGGTTGGTTTTTTGGATTTTCCAATCGGAGGTCGCCGGAAAAACGCTATTCCGGCAATGGTAAAGCATGAAATTGCCTCGGTTCTATGGCCTTAGACTCGGATTCGTATTTGTTCATGTTTGGGATGCATCCTAGGGCTGGAAAAAAGAGAACAAAAGGATGGTGATTTTGTTGTTTTGCTCGCCGGAAAAACGAGTTTCTGGCGAGGTGTATGGTAGTTTTTTGGCCGGATAGCACATGTCGAATTTGGAGGTGTTTTTGTTGCTAAAATCGGCCGAAATTGCACTTGGAAAAATGCCCAGATTTTGATTGAATTTTTTGCAAAATCTTCGCGGATTCCGGCGAAAATTTCCAGATTCCGGCGAAATTCCGGTGCCGGAAAAATGCGAATCCGGCGAAGATCCATCGCGGGCGCCGCCGGGTCACTGTACCCGAACGGAATAACCGGGTCAATGACTAATTAGGGTTTTGACCCGGTCAAAGGCGGCGCGGGTCGTTTGACCCGCTATGGAGGCGGCCGGGTCAGCATATAAAACCCTAGGGTTATTGATTGGGCCGAGAGCTGGGCCAAGCTGTCGGGCCTTCTGTTGGGCTGTATTGCAAAGGGATCCGGGTCATTTAATAACCCGGTTGCAAACCGGGTTAAGGAGCCGGATCATGCGGATGGAAAGCTGGGCTGAAATACACGGCTCTGCTGGGCCAAAAAGCTGGGCCGAAAAGGAGCATTTTTGGGCGGTTAAACTCAAGATGATACGGGTCACTCTTATGACCCGGTTTCAACCCGGTCAAGGCATACGGGCCGAACGCTGGGCTGAAATGAAGAGCTTCTGGGCCTAGGGATTTCATCAAGCGATTGGGCCGAATAAAATGTCTTCTGGGCCTAATTAATTTGGGGATTTTCAGCCTACTCTTGGGCTGAATTTGCTCCATTTTTTGGGCTCGAATTTGTGGGTTTTTGTGAGTTTTGGCCTTCTTTTTGGGCTAAAATTGTATTGGATTGTTATTTGCATATTTTTCCTTGGAGGGTGGGAGAGCGGCCTTTCTACATTTGGTTGCTCGATCAGAGGAGTTGGGCAGCGGGTTAATTAATTAGCGTACGCGAAATTAATTAATCCACTGCTAGTTGATACTTGGACTTGACGGTTATTACGCGCCCTATGCTTGCGCTTCACTTTTAGTGTTAAATTAGCATAAAGCTGTCCATTTGCTCAAAATGGAGTGGGCGATTACACAATCGCCAGGCTTGACGCACGCCGTATAAGTTGTGTCCGTTCTCTCCATCCTTAGGGGGGGCTACTTTTAGAGGGATTCACAAGAGCTATTGGCACGGCCTATGACACTCTTGCCCTCTAAATTAGTCTCGGCTCATATCAAGAGAACGTTTGAAGGCCAATAACACCCCTCTATCTTCACCTTAGGGGTGTATATGGTAGAAGCTGCTCCTCCTTTGGCGGTCCTAGCTTCATTCGGATTCAGCACCACCAGCACATCATGGCGACCATTCAAGACCCGAGTACACCACACTCGGCTGCGCTTTTTGTCTACCACTGGTGTCCTCTTCACTATTTTCTTCAAGACCAGAGACCCGAGTCTCGGCTGCGATGAGGTTTTCATATGAAGAGCCAGTACACATTCCTGGTTGCTATGTATAGGTCCAGATTCACACATCTGGACTTGCAGTTCTTTCTCCCTAGGCTTAGTACTTTCTAGCTTAGGGTTAGCATTTCATTAAAAAATAATTAGGGGGGGGGGGGAGGGGGTACTCATTTGGGTATCCCCCTCCCCCCCCCCCCCCGCTTCTTTTTCCCTAGGTTTCTAGCCTAGGGTTGGATTATGTTTTGTATTTGGTAGGGCTCTCTTTGGGCTCTACCGTGGTTTCCACCGTCTATACTATTTACCTATTTACTGAGCGCAATCCACGTGAACATACATACCAAGTTGGCTGGACTCATCAATTTCAAAACCTCAGCGATGAATAGGTGGTGGTAAACTTGGTACAGTGGTAAAGTTCTGCATGTTGCTCAACAACGACATGAATGTGCTTGGCCGTGCCTCGTCATTAGTGCTTGTCAAATTTTCCGTAACAATGTACAAATCCGCTGAGGACAATGAAAATCGATCAACAATGTTGAAGAAGAATGCGGTTGACTCATCATCTTCCACATTATAACACCGATAGTATACGGCCGAACCAATCAGTTCAGGACAGCGGTAATATATTTTCAACATATACCCCTCACTTGCAATGCCAAGTCTTGTAACGATTAAATCCACTAACTCTGAGTGGTTCAACCTCCTCTCGAGAGTCACGTTCTGCTCCGGTATTAGAGGATTGTAATACACACCCACGGTCAATCAAACTTAATCTGACCCCCTTTGTACATATACACAGTCAAAAACATCGTACAACTGCATTATACAAATACATAACTTTTAATTCATTTTCATTTGACATTCCTTTTCATTGTATCCTCAAATATTTGCTCCACTCGGCCACAATAATAAAACTATTACTACAAATATAATACATTAATCAGTAAACAATTCACATAATTACTTCACATAGTCACGCATCAGCATTAAACACTATCATAGCATCAGACCAAACATAATCATTCAAACTACACACAATCATACAATACATTCATATTAACAAAATTATTTCGGGTTCTCCACAAATTATAATGTAACACAAAATTCAACAACAAATTTTCTAGGACAACTCACACATAATCATTGAACACATTCTTAAAATCATGTAAGGTTTAATTAGCTTCACGAAAATGAAAAATTGACTGGGCGGGTGTCTGAGACTCACGGACAAGGTGACCAAAGCGGTGGTCAATGACGGTCAGCGGCGGTCAACAGCGATCAACGACAGAAAATTCTAAGCTCATCAGAGACGGACATGTTCGGAAACAACCAAAAAACCAATATAAATATCACCAAAAAAACATACAACGTAAGAAAATAGAAAATTGGAGACCTATGAAAAACAACCAACCTTGCAGCGGCCGGCGAGGAAATTTTCGGAAGTAGGTGGAGATGGATGCAGAATTGTGCAGAGGTCGGGAAGGAGGTGGAGATTGGTGCAGAATGCCAGAGAACCAGCGGCGCAAAGGCGGAGGATTGGAATGGCGGTGAAGGCTCGGGAAGGAAGAAGAATGGCGAATTGGCGGCGAAAGGAAGAAGATGATGAAGATCTAAACTGGTTCTGGTGATTTTAACATAGGTTGGAGGATGCATTCAGTGAATGCGTCCTCGCCACGTGGCAACGTGGCCTCCTCCAACGCAGAAATTCATAAAGAAAAATCAAAAAAATAAAAATAAATAGGAGAGGATGCATTCGGCAATAACGTCCTCAAGAAAAATCAACAAAAAAAATTCTGTATGCTGGAGAACGCATTTACAGAATGCGTTCTCCATATTTGATGCTGCTTTTGGCTACTGTAGCCACAAAACTAGAAATTTCTCCCCTTCTCGCCATCTTTCTCCCATGAACGTCCTCTATTTTTGCTTCATCTACGTAATCCTCCTCCTAGTCTTGCCCTGGGTAGTTATTTTGCCTATAGCGACCAACATTAAGAGCCTGGTCCTGATTTGGTAGCTTTCTCCTACCCACCGCGATAAATGGTGATAAGTTGGAATTTACACCAAGTAGCAGAGAGTAATACACAGTGTCTCTATCAGCAATCGATACTAGGGTTCTGAGCTCGCACTCTCTCTGGCCGTGACCTAGTTTTCCATAAAACGAGCAAAACCTAGGCAACTTGTCGTATTGAAGCAACAACTGCATTTGGCCTCCTTGTGACCCAACTGTTTGAACCCTCCTTAAGGGTTTTGTGATGTCAATGTCGCACTTAATCCGCATGTAGGGGCTAACCATCGAGCCATCAACATCCTTCTCCATGGCCACAAACTTTCCAATAGCATCTCCAATCAGCCTAGCGGATGCTTTATTCATGGACATAGTTGGCACCTTGTGAACGTGAATCCAAAATGAACTCATTGTGAATTGGATCTAGTTCGCCACCATGCCCTCGTATGGTTCACGAAGTGCTAACCAAATTTTCCAAAATGCCAAGGTTCCCTCTCGAGCACCCAAGCCTTGTTCGCCTGATTGGAAAACTGAAACTACATTGTCACACAAGAACTTTCCATTCATGGAGTTTCTTGTTGAATAATCTTCTTCCTCTTCTTTACTGCAGCATTACTACAGCAATTGACATGTTAATTTCTTGTGTTCTATTTTTAGTAAAATAGCAGCTCTCATTGTTTTGGTATACAACACCAGCTTTGGTTAAGTTGCTTGTTGAAAAAGTCTTGGTTGTTAAGATAGTTGCATACATGTAGCTTCTTAGGTGGATAAATGCCATGCATTTAGGAAGGAGAACGTGGTCATGTATTCCACATTTGTAGTTGATCATGTAGTCTTTCATTTGGTATAAATAATGCATGACCATCAGAAAAGCTGTACTTCATTTTGTCTGCACCAGAAAAGTTTGTTGCCTTCTTATTTTGTTTTTTTTCGTTGGCTTTCCCTCTTCACCAAGAAGTTTTATCTTTGCTATTTTTTCTTTTCCTTGCTTCCATAACAACAAGTGGTATCAGACCGTTGGTGTTTGATCCAAGACTCTGTAGTCGTTCGGTGTTCGATCCGCTTCGACAAAAATGGCAGGATGAGGAGCAGGAGCAGCTGGTGATAAAAAAAAGGTGGAGCATCAACACCACAACCATCGGAATGGCCAAAACTTGGTCGAGGCAACGAGATGGGCGAAGGAAGTGAGACACGCATAGTAGAGCGGGTCATAAGGGAGAGCGATGGTGCCGCTCACTTTCTGCTTCTCACACGGACCAACTATACAGATTGGGTGATCCTCATGAAGGTGAAACTTCAAGCACTGGGCTTGTGGGTTGTGATCGAGGATGGTCCAAGTGATACACGTAATGATCGGCTGGCAATGTCGGCACTGCTCCGAGCAGTTCCACTGGAATTGGTGCGAACCTTGGGAATCAAGGCAACAATAAAGGAATCCTGGGATACGCTAAAAATGATGTGAGTTGGGGTGGAGCGTGTTCGAGAAGTGAAAGCACAAATGCGTTGGACGGAGTTCGAGACGCTGACTTTCAAGGATGCCGAAGGGGTTGAGTCTTTTGGCATTTGACTCACGGCCATTATGAACGATCTAGAAGTACTGGGAGATCCAGTATCGGAGCACAAGGCGGTGCTGAAATTCTTGAGTAGTGTGCCAAGAAAATACAAGCAGATGGAAATGGCAATAGAGTCACTTATGGACTTGAAAACTTTGTCCATCGAGGAACTCACTGGTCGGCTATTGGTGGTGGAAGAGCGCAGAAAACTCGAGGACTCCACACCTACTGGAGGACACTTACTACTCACGGAGGGGGAGTGGAAATCTCAGCAATGAGGGCAAGATTCTTCCGGTGGCAGGGACAAGAAGAACAAGTCTCCGGCTGGGAGCAAAGAAAAGTCATCAAGCAATGGTGGTGGTGGCGAACGCAAGAAAGGGAATTGTCACTATTGTCACTATTGTGCGACCGTGATCAGCAAGAACATGCAAATCTTACTCAAGTTAAGGTAGAAGGTGACGATGATCCAGCTCTACACATGGTGCAGATTGAGGCGTTAGATAATATGACTTCAGAGGTGTACTTGAATGAGGAGAAGGTTCCCATAAATGTGGGAGATGGCATTTGGTATCTCGACACCGGCGCTAGTAGCCACATGACCAGAGACAAGAAGGTTTTCAGAACCCCTGATGAAACGGTGCATGAGAAAGTTTAATTTGGCGACGGTTCAGTTGTGCATATTCGTGGCAGAGGTACGGTGATGTTCCAATGTCTCACCGGTGAGCATTGTATTCTCTCCTACGCTTACTACATCACAAGCCTACGGAGCAACATAATCTCACTTGGGTAGCTTGATGAAAATGGTTGCAAAATTGTCATCGAAGGAGGAGTTCTATGCATTCTTGATCGAGCTCGCAAGGTGTTGGCTCGGGTTAGGCGAACTCACAACCGGATGTATACTTTGCAGCTAAATCTAGCGACTCTGGTGAGCTTATTGATGAAAAAGGATGATGAAGCTTGGTTGTGGCATGCACGGTTTGGTCATCTCCATTTTTGTGCTTTGTACAACCTATCCCGAACTAAAATGGTGAAGGGTCTTCCTTATATTGAGCATGTGGAGGAGCTTTGTGATGGATGTTCACCGGGGAAGCATCACAGGACCCCATTTCCTCAAGCTTCGAAGTTTCGTGCAAAGCGTCCATTGGAGTTAGTGCACAGTGACTTGTGTGGTCCTATAACTCCGACAACCGCGGGTCGCAAGAGGTATTTCTTACTCATAGTCGATGATTTTAGTCGATATATGTGGATTGAATTGCTCAGGACCAAAGACTAGGCATTTCGGTGTTTTAAGAAAATCAAGGCTATGGCTGAAGCTGAACGTGAATGCAAACTGCTTGCATTTCGTTCCGATCGTGGCAGCGAATTCAACTTTAGTGAATTTTTTTAGTTCTGCGAGGAGAATGGGATTAAGCACAACACCACAGCACCTTATTCGCCACAACAAAACGGCGTTGTAGAGAGGCGAAATGAAATTGTTGTTGAAATGGCTCGTTGTCTTATGAAGTCGATGGAAGTGCCCGGAATGTTTTGGGGGAGGCAATGAAGGCTGCTGTGTATCTTCTCAACCGCACATAAACAAGGAGTCTTGATGGCATGACACCTTATGAAGCTTGGTACAAGAAGAAGCCGAGTGTGCACCATCTCAAAACCTTTGGGTGAGTTGCTCATGTCAAGAAACTTGGACCGGGGTTGCACAAACTTGCAGATCGCTCGGTTTTGGGAGTGTTTTTAGGTTACGAAGATGGTGCAAAGACTTATCGGGTCTACGACCCGGTAGAGAAGCGGTTGTATGTGACTAGAGATGTTGCCTTTGAGGAGGGTCGTGCTTGGAGTTGGGAGGAAGCAAGCATGGAGAAAGTAGCAGCTCCGAATTCATTCACGGTGGTTTACTCGACGGAAACCAGCCAAGGAGTAAATGGTGCCTCACGTACGCTTGTTACAGAGGTGACCGCACTGGAAGTTGAGCCAAAAACACCCACACCTGTGAAGACCCATGTTCAGTTTGCTACGCCACCAACACATGATGACAATCTTGACTCAAATTCAGGTCCTCCATGATAATGACGGGCACAGATTTTTACAACACCACTGTTGAGGTGAACGATGTTGAAGAAAGTGGTAATTGCTTCTTGGCAGCGGAGGAGCCAACGAGCGTGCAAGAAGCACTTGCTGATCTATCTTGGAGGAGTGCTATGATGGACGAGATGAAGTCGATCAACGACAACAAAACGTGGGAATTCACATCACTTCCAGCAAGCTACAAAGCCATTGGTCTCATATGGGTTTTTAAAGTGAAAAGGGATCTCACCGGCAACATCGTGAAGCACAAGGCGAGACTTGTGGCAAAAGGCTATGCTCAACGTCAAGGGGTGGATTTTGAAGAAGTTTTCGCTCTGGTGGCAAGAATGGAAACGGTGTGGTTGTTGTTTGCATTAGCCGTACATCACAAATGGGAGGTGCACCACATGGACGTGAAATCAGAGTTCTTGAATGGCGACTTAGTGGAGGATGTTTATGTGCAACAACCACCGGGTTTTGAAGACAGTGCAAATGATGGAAATGTGCTTAAGCTGCATAAGGCTTTGTATGGGCTTCGACAAGCACCGCGAGCATGGAATTCCAAGCTGGATGCTTCCCTCGCCTCACTTGGGTTTGTGAAAAACCAGCTTGAGCACGCTGTTTATCGGAGAGGTACAACTCAATCTTTTTTCTTGTGGGTATTTATGTGGTTGATTTAATTATTACGGGGACAAGTGTTCAAGAAATTATCCTGTTGAAGGCACAAATGCAGAAGATGTTTAAGATGACCGATCTTGGTCTTCTTAGTTACTACTTGGGATTTGAGGTGTGTCAAAGAGATGGTGAAATCACTGTTTCTCAAAGAGCTTATGCAGCGAAGATTTTGGAATTTGCAGGCATGAGTGATTGTAATCTGTGTCATGTTCCAATGGAAAGTCGACTTCGTTTAAGCAAGAATGATGGTAGCGATGCGGTCGATGCAACCAAATATCGTAGTGTGATTGGCAGTCTTCGTTACTTGGTTAATACAAGGCCAGACCTTGCTCATTCGGTGGGAATCGCTAGTCGATACATGGAGGCTCCGAGCACACAACATTGGGCTGCAATTAAACAGATTCTCAGGTACATTAAGGGTACTTTGAATTATGTTCTGTGTTATAAATCAAGTGTGGAGGAAGTGGCCTTGCTTGGTTACAGTGATAGTGATCTTTCCGGCGACGTCGATGATCGAAAAAGCACCTCCGGGATAGCTTTCTTTGTTGGGAACAATATTGTTATGTGGTCCTTACAAAAGCAAAAGATTGTTCCTCTTTCATCTTGCGAGGCAGAGTATGTTGCAGCGGCAACAGCGGCGTGTCAAGGTGTTTGGCTTAGCTGTTTGATCGGTGAAATGGTTGGGCGCCAAGAGTTGAGTTTCAAGATGTTGGTGGATAACAAATATGCTATTGCTCTTTGCAATAACCCGGTGCAACATTCAAGGAGCATGCATATTGACACAAAGTTTCATTTTATTCGGGAGTGTATTGAAACCGGAAAAATGGATTTTGATCACGTTGGCACTGATGGGCAGGTAGCGGACATTCTTACCAAGGCTTTGGCACGAAATAAGTTCATTGAGATGCATCACAAGCATGGTGTTGTTCGAATCGGTGTGGAGGAACAAGCTTAAGGGGGTAATTTGTTGAATAATCTTCTTCCTCTTCTTTACTGCAACATTATTGCAGCAATTGACATGTTAATTTCTTGTGTTCTATTTTTAGTAAAATAGCAGCTCTCATTGTTTCGGTATACAACACCAGCTTTGGTTAAGTTGCTTGTTGAAAAAGTCTTGGTTGTTAAGATAGTTGCATACATGTAGCTTGTTTGGTGGATAAATGTCATGCATTTAGGAAGGAGAACGTGGTCATATATTCCACATTTGTTGTTGATCCTGTAGTCTTTCATTTGGTATAAATAATGCATGACCATCAGAAAAGCAGTACTTCATTTTGTCTGCACCAGAAAAGTTTGTTGCCTTCTTATTTTATTTTTTTTTCGTTGGCTTTCCCTCTTTATCCTGAAGTTTTGTCTTCGCTATTTTTATTTTCCTTGCTTCCGTAACAACATTTCTCATACCCCATATTCATACGGGATCCGTCGAGGAGCCAAAACTTTGCCTACCAATGCCAACCTAAACTTGGACTGATCGGAATTGAGTGGCGTAGCTTGCGGTTGATTCTCTTCATCAGCGAGTGATAGGTTTGCGTAAAGCTTCCCGAGTGCTTCCAGGTTTTCCATCGTCGAAGTTTTGTGAATTTGATGGTCCGATCTGGGAGTTTTTATACCAAGAAAAATGGTGCCGATCAAATAATGGAATCAGATTTGGAGAGGGCCTTTAATGCCGGTCTGAATCTCATGCGGAAACTATTTATGGCGTTGAAACCTTGCGCCGTACAGAACAAGGACGGTTCTCTCTAAACCCTAAGGTCGAGAGAGAAAATTATATTACTGCAACTTGCAATTTTCAGTTGTGATATGAAATCTACCTATTATATAAAGATAAATAGCATAATTTAATTGTCGTTATTTCAAATAACTCAAGGTTGAGTAGATTTCAAGAAATTCAGAATTAAAATGTACACAAAGAATAATTAGAAATCCATACAAATCAATTATCAAGAACAATTAGACCTCACATATAAATCATTGTTAATGCTTCATTACCCTAAACTGGAAAAGACATTTGCCTACTAAACATAATAATAATAATAGGCAAAGTTTTGAGAAAGACGGAGTTTAATTAGAATAATAAAATGTAAAAGGTCTTAATTGCAATATTAAAATTTTAATGTGCAGCATGTAGCAGTTATAAAGTTTATGACTCGATTCATGCAACCCGAAAATTTTATCTTCATTTATTACAGTTTGCCTTTTAAACATTGGTATTTCCGTAACTTATGAAAAGACCGTGTGCCAAAAAATAACCATAATAATAGTAGTTAAACCAATAATAACCAAACAATATGCATAATAAGATAAAATAAAACTAACAAAACCTACAAATTAATCACTAAAGGAACAAGCAGCCATATGCACGGAAATCAAGATCCAAATATTCGAATTATTCCATTGTATTCAAAAGGAAGGAAAGTTGAATTTGTAATGGATTCGTTCGATTTTTTTAGATTTGAAATTGTGACCTCAGAATACGTATCTACGTTGGATGAAGCTAGCTTAAGCGACCATGTCCAGGGCGGTTCAAATTGCCCGATTTGATCTGATCGATCCCTTTTATTCGATCTATTTTAATTAGATTAATGTTCCATTTGAATCAAGTGAATTGAGTTAAAATGGATCTGATCAAAATGGGTCGTGTTAGATTTTGACGCAAATTGACTTGTTTTAACAGTTTTGCAATTTTTTCCATTTCTCGAAGATAAAGTGTTGGAAAAAATTATATTTTCATAGGCTTATGGAAAGAAGAGGTTTAATTAAAATAATAAAAAGGTAAAGAGTCCGTCTCTTGTGAGACCGTCTCATGGTGAGACCAAGGACTAGAGGCAAAATAGGAAAAGAGCAAACTAAATTCGGGGGCAAAAAACTAATAGAACTTGACTAAATTACAAATTATCACAATTACACATTAAATCCTTGAACTTTTAAAACATCAATATGAAACCCCATATTAAAATCTTTGCAATTTAATCCTCGGTCTCACCGTGAGACGGTCTTATACAAGACTTTGTCAAAGGTAAAATGTCTTAATTACAATATTAAAAATTTATTATGCAACATGTAGTTGTTATAAAAGTAAAACCTGATTCATGCAATCCGAAATTTTATATTCATTTCTTCTAATTTACACTTTAAACCATGGTGTTTCCATAAGCTATGGAAATACCGTCTTTCAAGAGATTGACTCTTTCTTGAAAAGAAAATTCGTGAAAAAGAAATATTTTAATACAATGTATCCACCATTAATTTACTTCATAAACAAGTTTAACATTCTTGAATAAAATATTTTTATAAAGCTAAAAATAATTTTTCAAAACTACTATTAATTATAAATAATATATTGATTAATATATGAAATATATATTCATAATTATATAAATAAATTTTAGTAAAAGTATATTTTTATTATTGAAATATTAAGAGTATTCTAACTAAGTAAAATGAAAATAATTGTATTTTTCTTTATTAAGTGAGTAATATATAATTAAATTAAATAGTCTTATTTAAAATATATGAAAATAAAATTGTAATTTATTTATTATTTTTTTGAAAATAAGTGTAAACTTTCTCATTACCAAAACTCCAAAAACGCGATCATAGATCGCTACATCTCCCCTACTCCTCTATCATATATACGTCATGTATCATCAAACTTGCTCACTTTTCTCTATATTTTGGATTCATCCATAATCTAGTAATTATACATTCAATTATGTCATCAAAATTACTATCATCGTGTCTCCTTACCAAAACATTTTGCATTTCTCCATATCCACAAAGGATACAAGGTTTCAGCAGTTGCAACTCTTAAAAAAGTTGCTCTCCATCCCTTACCTCTGCTATGTTTCAGGATCCAAATCTTCTCATCATTTTAAGATTCCGGCCTTCTTTCCTTCCTCGCCGACAACAAAACCTTCCTCCATATTTCCCTCGTTGTAGGACAGTAAGAAAACAGATGCTGCATATTCTCATTTGCAACACAGCTTACATTTTTGTTCAGTCTCTGTACCCGAAACTTCAACAGCCTATCTTTTGTGGCTAACTTGTTTTGCCAGCCCATCCAAATAGTGAAAACTGCTCTTGGTCTAGCCAGGTTCCCTTTCAACATTTCACTCCACTCCACTTTCTCCTGTTCCCCTCTTACTTCAGTATACACTTTCTTCACCACTATAAATTAGAGCTATCGTAACAATTTTCTTGCAACACTTATTTAAAATGTTACAATAGCTTATAAAGTGTTACTTAAACTTTTGAAAAGTGTTACGAAAGTTTTACCTAAAATTTAAAAAGTGTTACGTTAGATCTAATGTAACATCGCCTAAGGTAATACTTGTAAAAGTGTTACTTTAGGTGCTATTGTAACACTTTGAACCTAAAGTAACACTTTTACATGTATTACCTTAGGAGATGTTACATTTGATCTAACGTAACACTTTTTGAAATGTAAGTAACACTTTTCAAAAGTTTGAGTAACACTTTATAAGCTATTGTAACATTTTGAATAAGTATTACAAGGAAAGTGTTACATTAGGCTTAGTTTTTAGTAGTGTCACTTTGAATTTCTGCTAATTCCTCATCTCTTTCCAAGCTTCCAGGTTCTGTACTATTTCTTTGCAGCTCTCAATCCTCTTCAACATCCAAGAACAATCACCATGGAATTTTACTTCTCCCTCTCTAATAAAGTAGGAATGGATCCATTTCACCCATAACCGATCTGCCTTCCTGCACAGGTTCCATAAGAGTTTTGCTAAAAGAGCTTCATTCCATCCATACAGAGAAATAATGTTCGTTCCCCCAACATTTATAGGTCTGCAAGTTTTCTCCCAAGCGACAGGTGTTTTCCTGGTTATGTTTTCTCCTCCACTCCAAAAAAAAGACATGCAAACAACTTCTATGTGCTCAATTACCTTTTTTGGCAGTGGAAAGCCTTGCATCCAATAGCTAGTGATTCCTGTAAGCACACTCTTGATGAACTGAACCCTCCCAACATAGCTTAGAAATTTAGAGCTCCAATGTTTAATTCTCCCTACCATTTTCTCAATCAACGGTTGACACTTTTGAATAGACAATCTTTTACTATCCAGTAGCACCCCCAAACATCTAAAAGGCAACTGGCATTCTTCAAATAATGTCATTCTTTTGATTATCTCCTTTTGTTCTTCCAGTACCCCTCCAAAGAACCTTGCATTTTGATGAATTTATATTAAAACCAATATATTTACAGAACTTTTGAAAAACTAGCATCATTACCTCCACTGATTTACTATCCCCTTTTGAAAATAGGAGCAAATCATCTGTAAATCTCGAATTTACTATGTTCAATTTTTCACATTTCTCATGGAATTAAAGTTGCCATTCTCTTTTAATCCCTGCAAGCATCTATACAGGTATTCCATCACTAGCAAAAACAGCGGTGGAGACGGTGGATCCCCTTGTCTCAACCCCCTCTTTGCTACCAGAATTTTAGAAGGCTCTCCATTCACAATATATCTATAGGAAACTGATGTCACACACCTTATAATCCATCAAATAAACCGGCTTGGTAATGCCAATTCCTTCATTATTCCTTCCAGTGCACACCACTCCACAGTGTCATAGGCTTTCTGCAAATCTATTTGTAACATGCATATAGCTCAACTATTTTTCCTTGAGTAACCTCTGATAAGTTCATAGGCCAGCATGACATGCTCATGAATACTACTTTCAGATACAAAAGCTGTTTGGTAACCATCTACTAAAACCTACAACATAGAACTAAGTCTGATGGTTAAAATTTTAGAAATAATCTTGTACACAGTTGTACAATAAGATATTGGTCTAAAATATGAGATCCTCCTAGCATATTTGATTTGGAATCAAAGTCACCAGTGTGCAGTTTATAGCTTTATACATATTTCCTTCAGCAAAGAAACTCTTCACAGCTGTAACTGTATCATTTTGCACCACAGTTCAGTTGTCTTTGAAAATTTTGGAATTGAAACCATCTAATCCAGGGGCTTTGAGATCCCCAATGCTTTTTAGGGCATTCCAAATTTCTTTCTCATCAATCTCCTGATTTACCCTCATCATGTCATCCCCATTTAGAATTTTTCCTTATCTCATAGCTACTATATCAATTCCCTCCATTATCTCAGTTCTCATTCCCACCAAGTTCTCATAAAATTTTAGAATCACTGCTTCAATCCCTTTCTGATCATTAACCAGCACTTCATCCTCCTTTTCCATGTATCTAATACCTGTTTGATTAGTTTTACCCCTGGTTATAGCATGGAAATAGGACTTGTTCCCATATCCTAGTTTTAGCCACTCTAATCTTGCTTTTTTTCTAGCCACATTTTCATCAATATCAGTCCATCACAAAAGCTTCTGACGACAATCCAACACATATTGTATTTTTTCAAGACATGTTTTATCAAGAATCAGTACATGTTGTGCCGTTTGGAGCTCAGTTCTAGCCTCTTCAATCATTCTTCTTGCTCCAGTAACTCTCCTCATTTCTTTTTGTAATCTAAAAAACTTCCTTCATAGAACAAACATAGGATCACCTTGTATTGGTTCTTCCCAGTTTCTCTTCACTATTTCTTGCATCCCATCCTTCTCCATAATACAGTTGATATATTTAAATATTTTGTATTTCCTCCTCATTTCTTCCTGCCAAGAAATACCCAACATTGCATGATCAGACACACTTGGATCTATCACTTTAACTATAGCATTTGGGAACTTCTGAAACCAATCCACATTTCCTAAAACCCTATATATTCTGGAATATATAACTCCATATTTCTGTCTATTAGACCATGTAAAATAGTCACCCTGCATTTCATTTTCACATAGGCCAGTCACATCCATCATCTCTTCCAGGCCACAAAATTTACTTCTCAGAACTGTTATTTGGTATAATTGGGATGATCCCTGCTGCTCTGCATTCATCAGTATAAATAGAAGAAGTACAACAATATACGAGAGTCTTACGAAGAGGATAACTCCAATCCTAACAACCTTGACTAAGTGTACTAACTAATTATGCTGACTAATTCTACTAACACACCCCCGTAGTCGAAGCGGGAGCAGGGCAGATGCATAGACTAGGCCAAAAATCCAAGAACAAAGGAGACGGAAGTCCCTTAGTGAAGATGTCAGCATATTGATGAGCAGAAGGAACATGGAGGACACAGACTTGACCAAGAGCTACCTTTTCTCGAACAAAATGCAGGTCAATCTCGACATGTTTGGTGCGCTGATGTTGCACCGGATTTCACGAGAGATAGACAGCGGAGACATTGTCGCAGTAGACAAGGGTAGCACGATGGAGAGGAACACGAAGCTCACAAAGTAAGTTCCGTAACCAACATGTCTCGGCCACTGCATTGGCAACATCGCGATACTCGGCCTCGGTGCTAGATCGGGAGATAGTATGTTGCCACTTTGAAGACCAAGAGATCAAATTGTCTCCAAAATAAATGCAGTACCCAGATGTCGAACGACGAGTATCGGGACACCCAGCCCAATCGGCATCTGAGTAGGTGGTGAGAGCCGTGGTAGAAGATGGCTGAAGCTGAAGACCATACTCAGTGGTGCCTTGGAGGTAGCGTATAATCCTTTTGAGTGCCTGAAAGTGTGGCTCTCGGGGATCATGCATGAAAAGATAAATCTGATGTACAGCATAAGCAATGTCCGGCCTGGTAAATGTATGATACTGTAGTGCGCCAGTAAGACAACGGTAAACAGATGGATCAGGTAGCGGTAGGCCAACTCCGGCAGCCAGCTTGGACTTGGTGTCGACGGGCGTAGTGGTCGGCTTGCATGTAGTCATCTTGGCGCGGGAAATGATTTCCCGTGCATACTTCTGCTGTGATATGAATAAGCCGGACTGATTCTTTGTAACAGATACGCCAAGGAAGTAGCTTAAAGGACCAAGATCTGTCATAGCAAACTCTGCGCCAAGCATGGTGGTGAGGCGTTGAAGAAGAGCCGTCGATGAAGCTGTGAGGATGATGTCATCAACATATAAGAGCAGGTAGGCAGTCTCACCTCCAGAACTTAAAATGAACAATGAGTGATCACTTTGACTGCTAATGAATCATAGCTGGTGAAGATAGGTAGCAAACCGTTGGTACCAAGCACGTGGTGCTTGTTTCAAGCTATAGAGAGACTTGCACAAGAGGCACACATGAGCAGGATGGTGCTTGTCTGAAAAGCCAGGGTGTTGGTGCATATAGACAGTTTCCTGCAATTGACCGTGGAGAAAGGCATTCTTCACATCAAACTGGTGAATAGGTCATGAATGAGACAGAGCAATGCTGAGAATCAACCGGATGGTAGCCGGTTTCACGACAGGGCTGAAAGTTTCATCACAATCAATGCCCACCTGTTGTGACTTACCGTTGACAACCAAACGAGCCTTGTGTCTTTCCAGTGTGCCGTCGGACCTGTACTTATGTTTAAATAACCACATGCAGCGAATAACATTAGCACCAGGTGGCCTCGGAACCAAGTCCCAAGTACCATTTTTAATAAGAGCACTATATTCATCTTCTATGGCGGCTTGCCAGTTAGGGTCCTGCAGGGCAAGGATTGGAGATTTTGGGAGAGGAGAGACAGAAGAAGAAGATGCTAGAAGATTGAATATGGGGTTTGGTTTTTGAATGCCATCGCGAAGACGAGTGATCATCGGATGGCGAGGGGGTAGCGGTGGTGGTGGCGGTGGCGAAGGTGGTGGAGTAGAGTGAGGTGATGGTGGATGTGTATCTGGTGTGACAGAAACAAACTGATCATGAGGTGGTGATATGTGATGCAATAAGTCAAGTAAAAGAGGTGACGAATTAGTGGATGGTGTGTCATTAGGAGTCGAACAGTGGAACTCGTGTGATTGGGCAAATGGGAATATCGTTTCATCAAACACGACATGTCTAGAGGTGATAACTTGGTGGGAACCGAGAACCAAGCACCGAGAACCTCTATGGTCGGAGGATGGGACAAGATAGAGACATTTGACTGACCGAGGGGCTAATTTATGAGGGGCTGTGGCGGAAGTGTTTGGGTAACAAAGGCAACCAAATATGTGGAGATGATAGTAGGTTGGATGTTTGTGGTATAAGATGTAGGTGGGAGTGTTGTTGTGTATGGCTTTGGAAGGTAGGATATTGTGAAGATATGCGGCCATGTTAAGGGCTTCAACCCAGAAACGAGGTGGTAGAGAGGCATAAGTGAGTAGGGTGCGGGTAATATCATTGAGATTACAAAGAGCTCGTTCAGCTTTGCCATCCTGAGGTGAAGTGTGAGGACACAAAAATCGCATGAGCATGCTAGTTTGTTCACAGAAATTGTGAAACTGCTGATTCGCAAACTCACCACCATTATCACATTGAAAGGTTTTGATGTTGGTGTGAAATTGTGTTTGGACCATGGTATGGAAAATCACGAATTTGGAATAAGCATCAGATTTGTGTTTGAGGGGAAATATCCAGAGAAAATGTGAGAAATCATCCAT
The DNA here is from genome assembly GCA_037428765.1 of Rubia yunnanensis. NCBI lineage: Eukaryota > Viridiplantae > Streptophyta > Magnoliopsida > Gentianales > Rubiaceae > Rubia > Rubia yunnanensis. Next base: position 72,334,119 of record CM075071.1, on the reverse strand, counting down.
AAATAATATGTAATATTTAAAACCAAAAGGGCTAGAAACTGGAGAAGTCCAAATATCACTGTGAATAATATCAAATGGTTTAAATGTTACACTACGAGAATGGGAAAAAGGAAGTCGTTATGTTTTGCAAGTTGACAAGAATTGCAAATGGCCGAACAAGTGTCTTTATTAAACATAGAGTCCCTACCCCTGAGAATATCCAAGACGTGATCACCGGGGTGACCGAGTCGAGCATGCCAGGGTTGTGGTTGTGAGGCGACAAAAGCGATGGCTGGAGAGTTGGTGACTGGGTAAAGATCCTCATCATGGCTAGTACATCTCGTTTTGATTTTCCCTGTGGTGAGATCCTTTACAGAAAAACCAATAGGATCAAATTCCACACTAACATGATTATCTCTGGTGAATTTTTGAACAGAGATCAAATTTGTAACAATATCTGGAGTATGCAAAACATTATTCAAGGAGTATGGTGGGGAAGTATTTAGAGTTTCAGAACCTTTACCAATAACAGGAATAGAATTTCCATTTCCGACATATATAGGTGAAAAAGTGCTCGAATTAAAATAGGTACGAAGGGTACCTGAGTTCGCAGCCATGTGAGAGGATGCTCCGCTGTCCATGTACCAATTATCTGAAGGTTGTTGCAGCGATGTAGTGTTGAATGCTGCTGGGCCTGGGCCTAAAATGGAAGAGGACCCATTTATATTGTGGTTTTCGTGTCCAACTAATCCAAAACTTGGATTCGCTGTGTGAGCGAACCTTCCAGGGACAAACGTCGACATCGGCTGGCGATTTCCTGGCGGCGGTGCAGCGGTCGGGTTCTGGTAGGGCGGCAGTGACGGAGACCACGCGACCGACCAGTGGTGGGATGGTGGCGGTGGATACCAAGGAGATGCGCCGCCTGCAAATCGGCAATCTGAAAATCCACGACCACCATTGCTATTGCGCTTACCACGACCACGGGATCGGCCGGTGGTGTGCCGCTGATGATGGTAGCCCGGGGCCCCAGTCGGCGTTATGCTCTGTCCGGCGCCGGCGACAAGAGCATGACCGAGTTCGACGACGACACGGTTCCGACGAGACTCTTCTCAAGTCAGCATACTCCGGGCAACGGAGAAAGAGGGCAGAGGCGACATTTGGTTGATGATGCTTCCGATGGTGTCATAGGCTGCAGAGAGACCGTTGATTAGCTGGAGAACGAGCCTCTGATCTGAGACGGGGCTTTCTACGTCTCCGAGCTGATCGGCCAGCGACTTGAGATGCTGACAGTATGCTAAGACAGAGGGAAAAGAATCAAGCCGAGCGTTGATGAAGCGGCTCTCAAGGTCGGCAGCCCGGGAGGTGTGGTTGTCGTGAAAGATTCCTTTGACGTAAAGCCAGGCGTCGCAGGCTGTTAATCCTGTCTGTATCACGGTGAGAAGGAGGTCATCACTTAAAGTGCCATAAATCCAGCTAAGAACGATGGCATCCAATTGCTTCCATTTGGATTTCGAGATGTCGGATGGACGAGTAGAGCTATCGATGTGGTCCAAGACATTATGTGCGAGAGCTGTAATTTGGAAAAGCTCAGCCCATGTATGATACTGAACTTTTTGAAGATCCAGAATGAGGGGTATTTGGTTGCGGATATTAGTAACTGACTAAGCCGAGTGAAAACTCAAGGCTTTATTGTTGTTGCTGGGAGTTTCATCATCGCTAGAAGAGGTAGAAGAGAATGACATTGTAGGAAGAAATAGAGGGGATCGGAGAGAAGGGAGTAATAGATGAAGGAGATAATTTTAAGGCTCTGATACCATGTTATTTGGTATAATTGGGATGATCCCTGCTGCTCTGTATTCATCAGTATAAATAGAAGGAGTACAATAATATACGAGAGTCTTACGGAGAGGATAACTCCAATCCTAACAACCTTGACTAAGTGTACTAACTAACTGTGCTGACTAATTCTACTAACAAGAACCTCATTTCCCCCTATCCCGTCATGGAAACTCAAAACATTGTTAAAATCACCCAGAACTATCCATGCCCATGTGTTCCAATTTTCCCATGTATCCCCTCAATACTCTTCCATAACTTCTTCCTTAAGCTCAAGAAATTTTCTGCATAAATTGCAGTCAAATGTAACAGTTTTTCTCCATTTCTGTTATAGAGCTCATAGTGTATTAGATGGTCTGTACTATAAGAACTCCTGATCTCCACCTTGTTTGGATCCCACATAATCCAAATCCTTCCATTACTATGGTCTTTATAGTTATCTATAAATCTCCATTTTCGTCCAAACTTCTTCCTGATTTCCCCTGCTTTAGTCTCTTTTACTCTTGGTTCAAGTATCACAACAGCTTCCACATTGAAGCCATTGAGACCGGAGCTAATCTCACTACGTTTTGCTGGTTTATTGAGCCCATTTACTTTCCAAGTTGTTATCATGGGACAAACCCATGGTTATCTGCTAGATCATTACAAATCTGCAGATCCAAGGCTTGTTCCAAGCTTTTCACAACTTCTCTATATTGATTCCCCTTAGCTGGAACTATGTTCTTCCCTTTACTCCCATGTATATCTGATATCTCCTTATTGCCTCCTTGTTTTCCAGTATTTTTCTCTATTGCATCCACCTCTATCAACAATTTCACATCCTCGTGTTTCTCATCTTCTTTTAGTTGTACATTTTGTTTCTTATCCTTTTCCTCTTGTTTTTGTTGTCAATTCTGCACAATTCTCTACTGGATTTTTGTTTTCTCTGCACTGGTGTCCTCCAACTCCACATATCTCACAGAAAGGAGGTTTCCACTCATATTAAATATCTTGCTGGATCTTTTCCCTATCAGCCAAATTTATACTCATAGTATATTTCAACTGCTGAGTGATATCTACGTCCACTAAGATTCTGGCATAAAATACTCGTAGTTTATCTGCAGTACATTCATCAGTCATTACAGGTTTACCCAGAGTACTACCTATCTTTCCTAAACTAGCATCCCCCCATAAATGAAGAGTTAGTCTAGGGAGTTTTATCCAAATAGGGAGTGTTCTGATCATGTCTCTTTTCAGTACAAACCATGCTTCCAAACATGTAAGCACATAGATATATTGAAAATCATATATAGCCCTCTACTCATCACTGCATATCTATCATCCTTTGTTTTAAATTTCAACAGAAAGTATCCTTCATCATTATAGTACATATCAGGCATAACAATAAATGACCAAAATTTTTTCATATAGTTCTTCACAGTAGTCATGGTTAAATCCCCTCCCATCACATACATAATCAAATAATTTCTCCAAAACTCTACCTCAGATGGTATATCCTCTTCCTCAGTTGCTATCTCAACTTCACCATTAATCACATTAGGAGCTCTAAATTCAATTTTCATCCCATTGGTCTGCAATCTATTCCCCTTGATTACATCAACCCACATTCTATTGGTGTTTTCCCCAGTTACTTTGACATTACCCCTCAAACTTTCAATCAATTTAACCTCAGTTTGACTCAGTACTTGACTCAGTACCTGTTCATCCAACTTTTAATTTTGAATCTGATCTGTTCCCACATCTGCAACCACCAGCTCCTCTTTATCCTTTGTTTCTTCCAAATTTTGTTGTTGACTGCTAGTGTTCCTGTCTAGCTCCACCTTATCCTCCCTTCTCGCCGGTGATGCCACCTTCTTACGAGGCCGACCCCGCCCTCTCGCCATTGTTGCGGCAATTCGCACCTTGTGTGTGTATAAATGGCCCCGGTCAACTTTTTTTAAAAAAATATTTTGAATTGAATATTGTTATCTAATTTTGTTTATTATTAAAATAATGATACATTTAAAAATTATTTGTTTTATTTTAAAAAAATTAAATGATTTTGATCAATTTAGATCGATCCATGACCCAGTCCGACCCGATCCAACCTGATCCGACCCAAAGCTATGATAATTTTGACCCAATCCAACCCAAATAATTTGACCATAAATTTTTGGATCAATTTAGACTGGGACAGCTGACCCACCCCAATCTGTGAATCAGAATGACCAGCCCTAACCACGTCCCTAATTATGGCAAGGAACATCACTCACCACAAAGGAGAACGTTTGTGTTTTTGCTACACCACATCATTAATCTTAGGTCAAGTTCTCTGGAGTTTATCTTATTTAATCTGATCTGGAGTTTATCTAAACTCGACTGAATTGAATTGAAATTAATCGTGTTAAAAAATAGTAGTGTATAATTAAATTAATCTAAATTCCACCAAAATTAAATTCACACTAAATTAAACTAATTTAAACTAAAATGAACAAAATTAAAATGACGATAATTTTCAGAGAACAGGCCTTCGTGTTTCGTGTAATTGATCTTCAGTGCCATGAACATTTTAGATTTGTATGGATTTATTTAGGGTATTTATGTGTGAAAGAGCTTAATACTTTTTAACGTAATAAGATCACTTAAATTGTAGAAGATTTTGATCCATCTGATCATTTATATGAAGAGTTGGATCTTTTAAATCTCCAACACTTAGACGGTTTATATTAAAAACAAGAGTGGGTGTTATTTAGTGTATTTATGTGTGAAAGAGCTTAATACTTTTTAACGTAATAAGATCACTTAAATTGTAAAAGATTTTGATCCATCCGATCATTTATATGAAGAGTTGGATCTTTTAAATCTCCAACACTTAGACGGTTTATATTAAAAACAAGAGTGGGTGTTATTTAGTGTATTTATGTGTGAAAGAGCTTAATACTTTTTAACGTAATAAGATCACTTAAATTGTAAAAGATTTTGATCCATCTGATCATTTATATGAAGAGTTGGATCTTTTAAATCTCCAACACTTACACGGTTTATATTAAAAACAAGAGTGGGCGTTCTAACATGCGACATGTCCATAAGTTTATGGATATACCATTTATTTTTTACCGTACACACTTCATTTGTTAAATTACATACAAAATTTAGAATTTTTAAAAATATTTTTTTATATTATATTTTTTTATATTTTCACATTCAAATACATATTTTTATTTGTTTTAACTTATAAAAAAATATTTAAATTTCATAAAAAATATTTTGCAACATTTAATGGAAAAATCGCATTTCCTGAGACTTTATCTTAAAAAACACATACCGTTAAAATAAGTTTCTCTTTTCCAATTACAAATTGATGCACTTTTTTTTTATAAGTGCTCGTACAATTATCAGTAATCCAAAATTCCACAAACGAATGAATTCATATATAAGTTTGATTATTAAAGTTATAGCAGAAGAGAAAAAAGAGCAGTAAATTTACTTCCAACAAATAGAGTAATATTACACCATTTGGCTTTTCCCTCATCAAAATTATTGTCATCAAACTAAGGACAGAAAAAAAAATATACATTCTCTTTATTCATTATGGAGATTCAATGTTGATCGTGGACGTCAAGTTGTCCTTTGGGATTGAAATGCTCTCCTCCAAACCTAGAGACAGAATACTTCTAACCATTAGTGAAAAATAGTAATTATTTAAAAATAAATAAAAATTAGAGAGAATGACAGTAGTGAGCTTGTATAATCCCTTCGTTTCACTAAGAGTGGCACATTAGATTTATGCTCTTGGATTAATGTGAAGAAAATGAGAGGTTGAAATTGAGTGTAGAAAGTAAAAAGTAGAATGAGTGGATGAGATTGTAGGAATCTTGCCGAAAATGAAAGGTGTGTCATTTAAAAAAAATATCCCAATAAGGCATGTGTGTCATTCTTAGTGAAACGAAGGGAGTACAACTTTGTATATGCGGTTTAACATGATTTGAAAGGCAGAAAAATGTACTTTTTGTGTAAATATTTTTAAAAAATGAACTAATTGGAGAATCTAGTAAATGAAAAGAACGGTAATCAGATTTTTTTTTTTCCTTTTCAAAAGACTTAGTTAATTTTTTGTAGATTCAGCCTTGTTTACCTTTCTTTAGAGGCGCTGGACACTCTGTTCCACCCGGACAATAGCACCAACCATCGTCAGAACAACAACTCAACTCACATCCTTGTATTTGGCACTCAGTATTAAACTCACATGTTTGTGCTGCCACCTTAGCGAATGACCAACCTGTAATTCATATATTATATGATTAAATTTATTACTATATATTATTAATTTAATAATGGTCAAATGAAAATTAAGATTGCCATTCCTAAAAAAGAAGCAAAAACAAAAGATGGTAAACAATATTGAGGTGAGGAGAAATATTTACAGGATGCAATAAGGAAGACGGTGCACAGAAAAATGGTTTTGGCTGACTTCTCCATGGGATACTGTTTGCTTTTTATCGGTGAGCTGGGAAAAATGGAATTGTTGGGTTGCAGTTCTGTTGAGGTTAACTATGGTGAAAAGCTCTTATCAAAAACTCCTATAAATAACCTTGACGGGACCGTATCTCATTAATATGTGGTTATACAAAATTTGATTTCAGTATTACACAAATCTCCGTTGGGAAATAAAGAATATTAGATTATTAAAATTTATAAGAGATTTTGCAGTCATTAATTGATCAATCAATTTATTTTGTAAGAGTTTAGTTTTTTTTTTTGGTATTAAGAGCTAAGATAAAATAGACATTTAAAAAAAATATTCTGCTAAGAGAGTTTCATGAAAGGCGGTTTTTCCTTAAACTTATAGACAGTACACAATGATTTTACCTTAAATGTTGTAACTTTTTTTTTATAAAATTTAAATATTGTATTTTTAAAGTTAAAATAAGTAATAAAATGTATTTAAATGTAAAAATATAAAGTGATTTAATAAATGTAATGCATAAAATAAAAAATAAGTTGTATATTCATAAACTTATGGACGGATCGTGAAGACCCTCTCTACGGCGTATATATGTTACTTCAAATTCAAAAAATAATCTACTTTACGTATTTTGACTTTTATAACATAATGATGGTCATTTACACGATTAAATTTAGCCACTACTTTCAATTACTCTTAAACATAAATATACTAGTATTCATTTTAATTTTTTAAAATTGAATTATTTATGTTTTCAAAAAGGTAACTAAATCATCATCATCATCATATTAATCCACTGCAAAGTTTTCCTTACGGCCTCAAAAGACGTGGCAATCTTTGGAGCAGAGGAATTAAAAAAAGCTGAATTTCTAACACGCGTTTTTAATCTTTCAATATTTTCCACAAACTAAATTATGAAGGCAGCAAATAATTTCTTAATCTATAAAAAAAATTAATTATTAATTAAGAAATATATATTTCAAATACCCTAAAGGTTAAACATAATCCCTCAGTCAAATGAAGAAAAAATATATTTTTAAAAAATCGGATTATAGGAATTTGATTTTAGAGAAAGTCTCAGGAAAGGCGGCCTGTCCATAAGCTTATGGACAGGCCATGGACTGATATGTAAAATGAGGTCATATTATAATTATTTTTAAAATGGGGTGCCTAAAAATTATTTGTGCGGAATCATAAATTGTGCCTAATCAGCAGTGTAATTTTTGGGAAGTGTAATCATTTATCACGCGTGTTCTCGTTTTACCCTTTCTTCTCCTCTCTTCATTTTTCAATTTCTCTGTACAAGAAATTTCAAATTCGCTCTTCGTTCTCCTTTATCACACGAAATTTTGCCGGAATCGTGTTGCTAAAGGTTGCGCCGGAATTGCCTGGATTCGGTAAGATTGATATTCTAGGTTTTGAAATTTTGTTGCTGTTCGTTTCCTTTTTTTCTTTATAGTTGTACACGATTCTGATGTGAGTTTTTTTTGTGTATTTGACCTAGTGATGGGTAGGGCGAAGGGGAAAGCTATTATTCCTGAAGCTGAGAAGTTGTCCCAGCCTTCTTCTTCTCCTGGTTCATATGTTTTATGTTTTGCACTTTTTTTTGTTATTGTTGTGTGTGTATGTGTTTTTTTTAGTGTTGTTGATGTTGAATTTTTTTAGAATTTTCTTCGTAAGTCAGATCTGCATATGAGTTGTTGATCTTGATATTCTAGGTTTTGAAATTCCGTTGCCGTTCTTTTCCATTTTTGCTTTATAGTTGTACGCGAATCTGATTTGAGTTTTTTTTTGTGTATTTGACCTAGTGATGGGTAAGGCGAAGGGGAAAGCTGTTCTTCCTGAAGCTGAGAAGTTGTCTCGGCCTTCTTCTTTTCCTGGTTCGTATTCTTCCTTTTTTCTGTTTTGAATATTTGTAGTTTCGCGCTTTTTTTGTTCTTGTTGTGTGTGTATGTGTTTTTTCAGTCTTGTTGGTGTTGACTTTTTCTAGAATTTTATTCGTAAGTCAGATCTGCATATGAGTTGTTGATGTTGACTTTTTTGTTAGTCAGATCTGTATGTTTTGAGTTTTTTTATATAACATGCATTTGATTGTTTAGAAGTTGCATTTGTTATTGTAAGATATGTACTAGTTAGTTGCTCTGTTTTTCCCGGCATGTTATTAGTTATAATGTGCATTTTTTTTCTTAGGAGTTGCATATGTTAGGTTAACAGCTGTATTAGTTAGTCATCCTATTCTTTTGATTTGTATGTCAGGTCCGCATTTTCTTAGAAGTTAGGTAATGTGTTTTTCGAGTTACTTATTTTTGTTGTTGACTGATTGTTATATTGTGTACTTGTTTTCTTAGAATGTTCAAATGTTAATATAACTTATGTATTAGTTACTTAGGTTGTGTTTTAGTTTCACCGATTGTTAGTTAGTTATTGTTATTCTTTCTGATTTGGTAGTATGTATTTTTGTTTCATTACAAGTTGCTCATGTTAGTTTACTATATGCATAAGTTAGTCAGAATGTGTATGTCAGATTGTGTTGTTTACTGACTGTCAGACTATGTATGCATTTTGTTTCATTACAGGTTGCATCTATTAGTATAGCATGTTAAATAGTTAGTTATACTATTTTTTTCCTAGATCAGGTTTCTTATTGGCTGTCAGAGTATGCATTAAAATATGTTTTTCTAAAGCTGAGAAGTTGTGTCTGCCTTTTTCTTCTGGAGTCTTATGCTTCTGGAGGTTTTTATTTACATGTTGCATTTTATTTGTGTGATTATGTTTATTTTTTTTAAATATGTGCTTATACAGTTTTTTGTTTTTCATTTTTTTGTGTAGTAGTTGTATTGGCACGTAGGTCTGCCAGGATTGGTGGTTCTACACCACAGATTCCAGTTCCTATTGTTCCTAAGCCGGGAAAGAAGAAACAGATGAATGTAGTTGTTGAGCAGTTGAAAGATGGTGAAGGCGAATCAGCTGCAGGTGAAGGGGGATCACGTGAAGATTTTGATTATGACACACTGGTGAATGATGTTGTTAGAATTAGTAGAGAAGTATCTGGTGTTGATGAAGCTGTACCTGGTGTTGATGTAGCTGTACCTGTTGAGAATAATGGTGAAGGGGGTCCAATGATGATGGTGACAGTATGGACAGTTGATAAAAGACTATATTAATGAAAATCAGTGGATTTTGGGAGCAGTTGCGAAGGCGGAGGCGGCGCAAGCTGCTACGGCTGCGTGTGAGAGGGAAAGTGAGGGTGGTGAAGCTGATGTGGAATTGGGGGAGAGTGTTTAAGCTCGGCCAACTGTGGTGGTATCATGTGAAGGAGAGAAGGAGAGGTTGTCACCTCGTTTGTTGAGCAAGGAGAAGGGTAAACAATGTGAGACTTCTACTGGACAGAATAAAAGGAAGGCAGAAGAAGTTGCTGCAAAGTCGCCTGTTGAGAAGGCGATGAAGACAAAGACTAAAAAAGTTGTTGTGAAGGCGAAGAAATTTGGTGGGGTTTTGAAGGAGTCTGTTGCGAAGGTGAAGGAAGTTGTTGAAGTAGCGAAAGAAACTGGTTTGAAGGAGTCTGCTGAGAAGGTGAAGAAAGTTGTTGAAGTGGCAAAAAAACTGGTTTGAAGAGGAAAACGGAGAGTACTGTTGGTGAAGCTTCTAGGTCAGGAAAAATGGTTGCTGGTGAAGAAGGAGCTGCAAAACAACAGCGCAACCGTCAGAAGAAGCAGGTGGTCCAACGTACTGATGAGGAGGGTAACACGTAAGTGTATTTTAATGTGTTATAAACTATACTTGATTAATAAGATGCTGCATTTGATAAGATTCAGTGTTCATTTGTTATTCACAGTCTGAAATAAACTTACAATCTTCACATTTTATTTTATTTTAGGTTTTCTAAGAAATTCTCAACCAGTTGTCCTTCAAAACTGAAATCGTTAATTGCCTCACTCACTCCCTCCCAGAAGATTGACGTGGAAGATATAGGTTTTGGTAGACTTCTTTCGTTCGACATCCCATCCATTCCTACTGGAATTGTGCCTTGGCTGGTTGACAGGTTTGATTATGTGGGTTGATTTCATATTGTTTAATGCTGACTACAAATTGTTCTAGGCTGACCTTTTTTTTTGTTTTGTTTTAGGTTTGATCCTGTTGGCTGTGTGCAAGAAATATCAAGCTCAAGGTACATTATTACACCTGATGATGTGTTTGATATATTCTGTATCCCTAGGATTCCAGGCTGTGCCGTTGGTTTGGTTAGGAATAATGGTAGAGGTTTGTCAAGGGATGTGGACATTAGGAATAATTGGAGAGAAGAGTTGGGTGCTGATAAATATGGCAATATTTCTCATGTTAATCTTTTTGAGGAGCTGGGTAGACTAAGTGATGGTGGTGAGCACTTTAAGAGATATTTTGTTATGTATGTCATGTGTACTTTTTTGGCGCCAACTACCAGAAATTTGGTTGATTTTAAGCTGGTTAGTGCTCTAGAAAATGTTGGGGCCATCAAGAGTCTTGATTGGTGTGGCTTAGTGCTTGATCGTCTCTGTGAGGGTGTTAGGAGTTTCAAATCTGATTCAGGTAAAAGAGACGTGTCTTGTGTTGGCGGTTGTGTGTTTGTAGAGGTCAGCCTGACCCTACCAGACTTCCCTTATACATGCATTGATCGAACAAATCTTTGCTCGACAGGGCTCATCATCTGGAAAAAATGGGTTATGATAAGGGTGTTATGGTAGTTGCTGGTTTTCCTTTGACAAAGGATGGGAGGGTTAAAGATAACACAAGTGGCCAACAGCAATCTAAGGGAACTCGTAATAGCCACGACGGGCTTCATACACCTACTGCTGCATGTGATGGTATTGCTCAGGAGCCAGGATTTATTTCTTTTCGAATACCGAACGGTGTGATGAGCAATGAAGACATTGACAAAGCTACCAGCAATGTAAGTATTTTTTATCTTTTTTTATATAGTTTGTAAAAAATTAGTGCATGTTGTTTTAAAACTAATGCAGATGTTAGTTAATCTAATGCAGTTTGTAGTTCATATTTCCTTTTTAGATAGATTCTGATATTTTATTGGACTGATATTTGTTCTTCTGTGTCAGCCTCTTAATAGGGCTTGCCTCATTTTCAAACGAGACATGGAGGTTATTACACGTGTATTGGTTCAAAACCTTGAGAGGGCAAATGCTAGCCCGATTGTGCGACCACAACCGCAGCCGCAGCCGCAGCCACAATCAGAACCTCAGGAAGAAGGAACAACCACAGCCAATGAGGATGCTGTTCATGTGAAGACAACACAAGAAATTATGGAAGACCCAGCCACACATGAGTGGGTTGATAAGATAGTTGAAGAATACATGAGGAAAGCTCGTTCCATGATTCCTTCATTCTCCCTTGGGATTGAAGGACTTGATAATTTGTAGCTTTAGTATCTTTGGATTGTTTTTGGAGGATCTGTAATCAGCTTATTTTGTGACTGATTGTTTTGTTGGTGGTATGTTAAGCGCAATTGAAACGCTGTTTTAGGAGTTGTTTTTAAGGTTGAAGGTGTATTTGGATGATTTGTGACTAACTGTTTTGTGGGTGATACGTTGAGCGCATTTGAGACGCTATTTTAGGATTTGTTTGTAAGGTTGCAGGTTTAATGAAACAAATGCATGTTTAGTTTTAAGAAGTACTATTTGTATGCTTTTAATTCCAGGTTGATTTTTGAATTATTTGATGGGGTTTATTGTGTTGTTTTTATGAGCTTATAGGAAAACAAATGCAATTGGTAGGTTAATAAACTACATGCGTAAGCTAAGTAGTTCTACATGTATTCAGTGGTTTTCGTATCACTAAAATTATGTGAAATATAATACAAGTCCCTTTTAGGGAAACAAGTTCATGTCGAATGTTAAGAAGTAATATTTGTATGCTTATTAATACGAAGCTAAAAAATACAGTATGTTATTGAATGTATAAAAATCTTAGGTACATAAAAATCAGTGGCATACAGTATGATCCTGGAAAACAAATACAATATATAGCTAAACAAATGCAACTTGTATCATAAAGAATGCTACTTTTTACAGTGTCTTCACATCTGGTGTTTTTGTGCCGAATTCAGTAGTTTTCTTCCTTGGTTTTTTCTTTTCCATGCCTGATTTTAGCCTTTTTTTCTCTTCCTTTTGTCTTCACTTGGGCTGGATCGAGTATCTTAGGTGCACTTGTTATGGTTGAGTTGCTTTGGCTACTTGTGGTTGATTGTTCAATGGCATTTGTTTTTTATGCCAACAAGTCTTCTATTCTTACCGAGCAGGTGTCAAACATCTCTTGAAGAGTGCTTCTAGCTTCTGAGTTTCCTTCGCTCTTTAGAACCAGATTGTAGAATCTGCTTGACATATGGTTCCTCCATGAGAGTACACTGTTGATGCTTTCTGATTGATGTTTTTCTTGGCCAAGAATCCTGTCCCAAACTTCTGTTTTGGCCTTTTTTGTCCACCTTTTGAGGATGTACTTTGCAGGTATTTCTGTGATGGAATGAAGGTGCAATATCCAGAGGGTATGAAAGCAAAGCATACCTGACACCTCGAAGGACTTGCATGTGCATTGTACTTCAACCAGCCCATCTTCATTTTTGAACTCAACTGTCTCGTATTTGGATTCATCATGTTCTAGGCTGACCTCATATTTTTTTGTCGGTGGTTCTGAGAAAAGTTCCTTGACCTTAGTTGCCATTGCTAGGGAAAATTCCTTTTTGAATCCTTTGTATAATTCAAGTGTGTAAACCTGAGCAGCATATTTTACCAAACCTGTACAAGCCCAGTAGTGGGAAATAAATGCATACTGTAAGTTAACAAATTCGTGTTCTACACTAAATAATACATATTTTCAAATGCGAACATACCTGCTTTGTTTTGATAATTTGGCTTTGCTTTTGTACATGCATTTTCCTTTTCTGCTTCATCTCTCCTCCACTTTCTGATTGTTTGGTTGAAGAGCTCATAGAAGTGTGTCAGTGTTGTTGTTTTGTTTGCATTGAAGCATAGTGTGTGGTTTGTGCTTTCACTTCATTGTGATGATAAGATGCCTGCTGAGAAAATATCTTTGTTGAATGTCGTGCTCCATTTTTCACGGATGCTGCACAGGCGTTGAAACCAGGTGCTACTTTCCAGATTGTATGTGCCGATCATGGAGGTCTATTTTTCTTCAAATTCTGTAGGATTATGGCATCTTTTCATACAGTAGTCTAGATCGCTTTTGAAGGATTCATCTTTCTTTAATCTCCCATAATGTTGTATTGCATTTTGTTTTATGTGCCACAGGCACAACCCGTGTTTTGTGTTTTGGAAGACCTGGGAGTTGCAACAAGAAATGGATGTTGATTAGTATACATATTGTAAGCTGACACGTGCAGAAGTTAACATTTCCTACTCAGTTTCAGGTCTAAGAAATGGAATTTCTGAAGTTGCAGCATTTTTAGGAAACCTGTTTTCTAAAGTAACAAATGCAACTTATAATCTATGTAATGCATACTGTAAGGTAAGAGGTTCAATGTCTACGAGTGCATATTCAGTGATCAGAACTGTATGCAACAAATTTTCAGAACATACCTCATTTATTGCTTTGCCCATTGCAGGATCTTGATCTGTGAATATTGTGACAGGTTCCATTCCTTCCATTGATTTTCTGAAAGTGTTGAGGAGCCACACAAAAGTTTCAGCCAACTCATTTGCTATAAAAGCACAAGCAAACATTGTTATGTTCCAGTGATTGTTGATTCCAACTATTGGCGCACAAATCAAGTTATACTTGTTTGTTCTGTATGTAGTGTCAAATATGGTGACATCTCCATAGAGTTTGTAGTCCTCCAACATCATTGAATCCCTCCAAAACACTGCTGATAGTTTTGTTTCCTCGTCGAACTTGACTTTGAAGAAGAAATCTTTGTCCTTGGCATTGATTTCCATAAGTGTGTCAACAAGTTTCTGAGCATCTCCACTTTCTATTTCTTTCATCCGAAGTCGACACACAAAGTTGAGGTGGTCTTTCATTGTATGCCCTAGATTCTCTTCTCCACCAGCTTCAAAAGACATGTATTTATATCCTATAGTACGTCTTAAACCTGCTTGTTCCATTGTTCTGATGGCTTTTCCTTTTTCTTCTGTAATCCTCCATTCACTCCTACTGAGATACTGCCAGGCTGGTCTTGTTAACTCATGATTATATACGGTATTGTGATGTGCCACGATGTAATAATTCTGCTCTAGCTTCACTCTAATTTCAGCTAGGCATCCTGTTTTTGTAATCAGGTCCTTTCTCTTCCTCTTCTTCTTCTTTTCAGAATGATTTCCATTATCCATGCAAAGAACAGGGCTGGTAGTACTGGTTTTTAATCTTTTCAATTGGCCTCCAGCAGAGCACTTGTAGTACTTTTCACGAATTTGGCCTTTGCTATTTCGATGTTGGCAGTCCTTCCTGTAGCTGAAACCAATAGCATTTGCATGCTTCTTGTACATAGCATGAAGTGCTTCCAATGTTTTTGCTTTTACGCCAGTAAGATTTTCAGTGGCATCAATATCATTTAAATTTGGAAAATTTGTATCTGTAATAATAAAGAATACAATTTCTAATGTAAGCTCTGTTATGATAAGCATAAGAAATACTACTTGTAGTGTAACATATGCAGAGTGTAGTGTATTTTTTACATGTTATAATCTGAACAACGCACAAGTTTCTTAAAAGTTGGAATTGACAAATGCATTTTCTGTGTTTTGTTCATTTTAATCTAATGTATGTTTATTTGTAACATATACGTGATTTATGTTAACAAATGCATAAACTATACTAAATTTCTGTGCAGCATGTAGTTTAAATTGCTAATGTTTCCACATGTTCATACATGTTCATAGTAGTCGAATATCAGTGTTCAGAATTTTAAAAAACAACTATATTTATATCGATTGCATTTGAACACAATAATTTCAGTTTGATGAGAGAAAATCATACCTTCATAGGAATTGAGTAGTATTTCAGCTTCATGCAATTGAATTTCTTCTCCTTGAATTTGAATCCTGGTGTTTAGAATCGTGTTTTCTCATGCAGATTCCAATTCGATAGCAGTAGTGGTTACGATTAAAGCATCTGAAATTTCATCTGCTTCAATAAGATCTAGAGACAGATTTTGTCGTTCAATTCCGTCGGAATCACAGCAGTTGTTGTTGTCGGAGGACATCGAAAAGGCGCCGTCAACGGATTGGACGAGAGGAATTGAAAACAAATCGACGGACTGGTGAGGAAGAATTGATAGGCGTTGAGAGGATTCTGGAGGACGAAAAGAGTTGTAATCGCACTGGTTGTTGTCGTCGGAGTTCATCGGAAAGGCGTTGTTGATGAGAGATCGAAAACATGCTGGCAAGGAGATCGAAAAACGCATTGGGAGCTTTCCGGAGAAGAAGAACAGAGTACTATGTGTTAGTGTGTGAAAATTGTGTTTGTGGTTTTGCGTTATATTTTTACTTAAGTTTGCCTTATTTGCAAAGTGGTCCCTCCCTGTCCATAAGCTTATGGACAGACCGCCTGTCAGGAGACCCACTCTTGATTTTATGTGTTAATTTGACGGAATAATGTTGCATAAGTTTAGAGATTTTGGCATAGGAAGAATTAGATTTGGTTTTTCATTTTAACAACTGCATTTAATATTTCATTCTTCAAATCTAATTTTCTCCCTACAAATATAATTAATCAAAATTTCTCTTTCATCCAAAACTTTGTTTAAGACAACAAGATGAATAACATATGTTGAAAAAATGTCCAAATTAAATCTCTAAAGAAACAAATCAAAATATTTTATTGTAAAAAAAAGGTGGCTGGCTGGTTTGCTCTTGCTGATCCTTATTGATAGAATGATTTTCCGTATAGAATTCTATTATTGATGACTGAATATATAAATAGTACAACAGAGGTGTAATAAGGAAATAACTCTAATCATAATAAATCATAATCTAATTAGCAATCTGATTTACCCTAACAACCCCCCCAAGCGAAGCGGCGGATTCTCAGAGACGCAAAACTTGGACCCGAAGAACTCAAACAAGGGACGAGAGGGTGAAGATATCCGCAACCTATAGAGATGTAGGAACATGAGCAACACGAAGCCTGGCCGAAGAAACTAACTCACGAAGAAAATGATAATCAATGTCAATGTGCTTAGCCCGCTTATGCGCCACTGGATTCTGAGCCAAGAAGATGGCAGTGTTGTTGTCACAAAGTAGGATAGGTGCATCAGAAAGAGGAACATTAAGGTCAGGAAGCAAATGAGCCATCCAGATGACCTCAGAAGCAGTGTTGGCCAAAGCACGATACTCCGACTCAGTGATGGACCTGGACACGGTGGGCTGTTTCTTCGCACTCCAAGAAACCAAGTTACCGCCTAAGAAGACAACATAGCTATAAGTAGAACGATGAGTCTCCAAACACCTGGCCCAATCTGCATCAGAATAACCAAGCACCTCTGGAGAAGAAGCTACACGAAAATTGAGACCAAAATGTAGGGTCCCCCGAACATAGCAGAGAATCCAAGTGACAGGCAAAAAATGATCTTCTCAAGGGTCCTGAAGATACACTAACAGAATTAACTGCAAATGCTAAGTCCAAACGAGTGATGGTTAGATACTAGAGAGCACCAACTAAAGAGCAATACAACAATCCTCCCCAATGGGTCCTGGATGATACATTGTTCGTCCATGTTAACATTTACCAGCACATGTCAAAATTAATTGTTGAAGAATAGCACAGATAAAAGTAATACTACATAATGTGATACATATTTCTCAAATAAAAGTAATACTACATCATGTGATACATATTCCACAAATATAAGTAATACTACATAATGTGATACATATTTCTCAAATACAAGTAATACTACATCATGTGATACATATTCTAGCATATCCCACGAACACCACATTACGAACAGAACACTAAGCACCTCTCCTACGGATGCCTCTGGATTCACCTGGCACCCACTCATCCATCTGATTCCTTATCCTTCTTTCCACAAATTGACGGCGCCTCCTATTGCGAAACTTTTCAGCGTCAGGAATCAACCTCCAACTGGCACATTGCCAAAGTGACGGATCTTGTACAGGCATGAAACCCTGACTATATTGTTGCACATAGGTGGTCGTGTGATACACCCTGTCACATAGACTAGCAGGATCGTCACGCCTATGCCGACAGACTGCCAAGGCATGGGAACAAGGGAACAGAAAATTTGCCATTTGCGGCAAGTACACTCCCTTCTCCGGTATTTAACTGTGTACTATTTTTTACTAATGCTCCTATCAATGCTCCTTGTCACAACCCTATAAGTCTGCGACGCATGACCAAACAAGGTGACGGTATGTCCATGTGCCCATGTGTCTTGCTTCTGAAACTTTTTCCAATTCCTCTTAGGAAACACAGACCTAGACAAACGAACAAGAATTTAGAATCCAGAAACTGGTATATGAACACATAAAGAACTGTAATGAATAAGGAAAGTACCTCTAATTCGTGGCGTCCATTACCCTTTGGGCAAACATTTTAACTGTTTGCTTGAACGTCGCTTTAACACATGTTATCGGGAGATGACATGCGCCGTAAACAGTTGTTGAAACTCTCTGACAAATTCATTGTGAGAATTCCCCAATGTCGATCACCCTCATCAAAGGCAAGACACCACTTACTGCTATCTTCCTATACCAACCAAGCCCAAGAAGATGGATCTATACTCTCCAGCTCCTCTTTGTACTCCCTCCACTTACTCTCTTTTCTGGCACCACCAAGCTGCCAAACCAGAGTCTTCATAAGCGCATTCTTGAACCTCACGCCATCAGCAGTAAGAAAGTTGGACTGAAAATGCCGCAGGCAAAATTGGTGGTATCCAGCTAGCTTCATCCATTCCTCCATGTGTTTCATTGCATTTATAATTTCATCATGCCTATCTGATATGATATAGATTGGCCTGCTATCACTACTAACAACGTAAAGACGTAGTCTCCACATGAACCGGTTCCAACTTTCATTCATTTTGGTGTCAACAATTGCATAAGCGATGGGGAGTATGTAGTCATTCACATCGTGCATCATGGAAACTAGCATTGTGGCCTTATAAGCATCTCTCAAATTAGTGCCATCCATACTAATGACTGGCCTGCAGTGGCGAAAGGCTTCAATTTCCTGACCAAATGCCCAGATCACAAATTTAAATTTCCTACACCCGTGCTCGTGTATTCTGTCAGGTACGTCAGCCCAATCAACAACGGTGCTTGGATTAGCCCTGACAAGCTTATCCATATACGTTGGCAGCTGTTCAAATGATTCCGATGGTGTCATAGGCTGCAGAGATACTGTTGATTAGCTGGAGAACGAGCCTCTGATATGAGATGGGGCTTTCTACGTCTCCAAGCTGATCGCCCAACGACTTGAGATGCTGACAGTATGCTGAGACAGAGGGAAAAGAATCAAGCCGAGCGTTGATGAAGCGGCTCTCAAGGTCGGCAGCCCGGGCGGTGTGGTTGTCGTGAAAGATTCCTTTGACGCAAAGCCAGGCGTCGCAGGCTGTTGATCCTGTCTGTATCACGGTGAGAAGGAGGTCATCACTTAAAGTGCCATAAATCCAGCTGAGAACGATGGCATCCAATTGCTTCCATTTGGATTTCGAGATGTCGGATGGACGAGTAGATCCATCGATGTGGTCCAAGACATTATGTGCGCGAGCTGTAATTTGGAAGAGCTCAGCCTAGGTATGATACTGAACTTTTTGAAGATCCAGAATAAGGGGTATTTGGTTGCGGATATTAGTAACTAACTAAGCCGAGTGAAAACTCAAGGCTTTATTGTTGTTGCTGGGAGTTTCATCATCGCTAGAACAGGTAGAAGAGAGTGACATTGTAGGAAGAAATAGAGGGGATCGGAGAGAAGGGAGTAATAGATGAAGGAGATAATTTTAAGGCTATGATACCATGTTATTTGGTATAATTGGGATGATCCCTGCTGCTCTGTATTCATCAGTATAAATAGAAGGAGTACAACAATATACGAGAGTCTTACGGAGAGGATAACTCCAATCCTAACAACCTTGACTAAGTGTACTAACTAAATGTGCTGACTAATTCTACTAACAAGAACCTCATTTCCCCCCTATCCCGTCATGGAAACTCAAAACATTGTTAAAATCACCCAGAACTATCCATGCCCATGTGTTCCAATTTTCCCATGTATCCCCTCAATACTCTTCCATAACTTCTTCCTTAAGCTCAGGAAATTTTCTGCATAAATTGCAGTCAAATGTAACAGTTTTTCTCCATTTCTGTTATAGAGCTCATAGTGTATTAGATGGTCTGTACTATAAGAACTCCTGATCTCCACCTTGTTTGGATCCCACATAATCGAAATCCTTCCATTACTATGGTCTTTATAGTTATCTATAAATCTCCATTTTCGTCCAAACTTCTTCTTGATTTCCCCTGCTTTAGTCTCTTTTACTCTTGGTTCAAGTATCACAACAGCTTCCACATTGAAGCCATTGAGACCGGAGCTAATCTCACTACGTTTTGCTGGTTTATTGAGCCCATTTACTTTCCAAGTTGTTATCATGGGACAAACCCATGGTTATCTGCTAGATCATTACAAATCTGCAGATCCAAGGCTTGTTCCAAGTTTTTCACAACTTCTCTATATTGATTCCCCTTAGCTGGAACTATGTTCTTCCCTTTACTCCCATGTATAACTGATATCTCCTTATTGCCTCCTTGTTTTCCAGTATTTTTCTATATTGCATCCACCTCTATCAACAATTTCACATCCTCGTGTTTCTCATCTTCTTTTAGTTGTACATTTTGTTTCTCATCCTTTTCCTCCTGTTTTGTTGTCAATTCTGCACAATTCTCTACTGGATTTTTGTTTTCTCTGCACTGGTGTCCTCCAACTCCACATATCTCACAAAAAGGAGGTTTCCACTCATATTCAATATCTTGCTGGATCTTTTCCCCATCAGCCAAATTTATACTCATAGTATATTTCAACTGCTGAGTGATATCTACGTCCACTAAGATTCTGGCATAAAATACTCGTAGTTTATCTGCAGTACATTCATCAGTCATTACAGGTTTACCCAGAGCACTACCTATCTTTCCTAAACTAGCATCCCCCCATAAATGAAGAGTTAGTCTAAGGAGTTTTATCCAAATAGGGAGTGTTCTGATCATGTCTCTTTTCAGTACAAACCCATGCTTCCAAACATGTAAGAACATAGACATATTGAAAATCATATATAGCCCTCTACTCATCACTGCATATCTATCATCCTTTGTTTTAAATTTCAACAGAAAGTATCCTTCATCATTATAGTACATATCAGGCATAACAATAAATGACCAAAATTTTTGCATATAATTCTTCACAGTAGTCATGGTTAAATCCCCTCCCCACATACATAATCAAATAATTTCTCCAAAACTCTACCTCAGATGGTATATCCTCTTCCTCAGTTGCTATCTCAACTTCACCATTAATCACATTAGGAGCTCTAAATTCAATTTTCATCCCATTGGTCTGCAATCTATTCCCCTTGATTACATCAACCCACATTCTATTGGTGTTTTCCCCAGTTACTTTGACATTACCCCTCAAACTTTCAATCAATTTAACCTCAGTTTGACTCAGTACTTGACTCAGTACCTGTTCATCCAACTTTTAATTTTGAATCTGATCTGTTCCCACATCTGCAACCACCAGCTCCTCTTTATCCTTTGTTTCTTCCAAATTTTGTTGTTGACTGCTAGTGTTCCTGTCTAGCTCCACCTTATCCTCCCTTCTCGCCGGTGATGCCACCTTCTTACGAGGCCGACCCCGCCCTCTCGCCATTGTCGCAGCAATTCGCACCTTGTGTGTGTATAAATGGCCCCGGTCAACTTTTTTTAAAATATATTTTGAATTGAATATTGTTATCTAATTTTATTTATTATTAAAATATTAATACATTTAAAAATTATTTGTTTTATTTTAAAAAAATTAAATGATTTTGATCAATTTAGAACGACCCATGACCCAGTCCGACCCGATCCAACCTAATCCGACCCAAAACTATGATAATTTTGACCCGATCCAACCCAAATAATTTGACCATAAAGTTTTGGATCAATTTAGACTGGGACAGCTGACCCACCCCAATCTGTGAATCAGAATGACCAGCCCTAACCACGTCCCTTATTATGGCAAGGAACATCACTCACCACAAAGGAGAACGTTTGTGTTTTTGCTACACCACATCATTAATCTTAGGTCAAGTTCTCTGGAGTTTATCTTATTTGATCTGATCTGGAGTTTATCTAAACTTGACTGAATTGAATTGAAATTAATCGTGTTAAAAAATAGTAGTGTATAATTAAATTAATCTAAATTCCACCAAAATTAAATTCACACTAAATTAAACTAATTTAAACTAAAATAAACAAAATTAAAATGCAGATAATTTTCAGAGAACAGGCCTTCGTGTTTCGTGTAATTGATCTTCAGTGCCATGAACATTTTAGATTTGTATGGATTTATTTAGGGTATTTATGTGTGAAAGAGCTTAATACTTTTTAACGTAATAAGATCACTTAAACTGTAAAATATTTTGATCCATCTGATCATTTATATGAAGAGTTGGATCTTTTAAATCTCCAACACTTAGACGGTTTATATTAAAAACAAGAGTGGGTGTTATTTAGTGTATTTATGTGTGAAAGAGCTTAATACTTTTTAACGTAATAAGATCACTTAAATTGTAAAAGATTTTGATCCATCTGATCATTTATATGAAGAGTTGGATCTTTTAAATCTCCAACACTTACACGGTTTATATTAAAAACAAGAGTGGCTATTCTTGTAAAGTCCAGGAGCGTTGGACTCAGTTGTGGCATATTGTGTGAACTAGTGAAGTGGTGTTCTAACACCATTCAAATACAGGTGTCTGGACAGCAAGTATTTAGCCACGGTTTATGGAGCTAATTATGGAGGAAAACCATACGATCAGAACAGAATATTGTGGAGATCAATGTGTGATTTCGTGGCAACCTATTTCTGGTAAACAAATATTCCTTGTAATAGTTAGGAATTAATTAAGTAGTTTATTTATGGTACAAGTCCTGTTAATAAAGGATTGTCCATTTAAAAACCAGATTAGGATTAGATCTTTCCTAAGTCTAGAAGTCTATTCTTGGTAGAGTTAGACAAGGAAAGAGTTACGCACAAGGAAGGAGTGCGTAGGTGATAAAAAGCGAAGAGATACAACGCAAACGATTGACGAAGCAATCAAGTTTTCATCTTTACGTGAGATACGTTGTTGGAGCTGTTCATCTCAGGTTTTGGAGGTTTGTAAAATCAACTGACCAAGTTCGATCAGAAACAAGGAAGTCTTAATTCCTCGGGAGGAGGAGATCCAGAGAGACGTGTTAATCGTGAGGGTTCAACGGCGTAGGATCGGCAGTGAGGGGATCTCACAACATCCACTCAATAGGTTAGCAATGGATTAGTATTTAAGTTAAGCTTCTTGTACTAAAGACTGCTTTCTAGTGGATGGTTTCTGATCTGGGCAAGGCAGACGTAGGTGTACCGAACTGCGTAACCAAGTTGTGTGTGCACTGCGTATTTTATTTTGCGGGTTAACACCAAATTGATCTTGGTGTTTCAACACCAAACTGTTAAACAACTTGGTATAAACGTTTAGAATTTAGGTGAAATAGAAATTCAGTTCTAACACGCGGCATGTCCATAAGTTTATGGATAGACCATTTATTTTTACCGTATACACTCCATTTGTTAAATTACATCCAAAATTTAGAATTTTTGAAAATATTTTTTTATATTATATTTTTTTTATATTTTCACATTCAAATACATATTTTTATTTATTTTAACTTATAAAAAAATATTTAAATTTTATAAAAAATATTTTGCAACATTTAATGGAAAAACCGCATTTCCTGAGACTTTATCTTAAAAAACACATACCGTTAAAATAAGTTTCTCTTTTCCAATTACAAATTGATGCACTTTTTTTTTATAAGTGCTCGTACAATTATCATTAATCCAAAATTCCACAAACGAATGAATTCATTTATAAGTTTGATTATTAAAGTTATAGCAGAAGAGAAAAAAGAGCAGTAAATTTACTTCCAACAAATAGAGTAATATTACACCATTTGGCTTTTCCCTCATCAAAATTATTGTCATCAAACTAAGGACAGAAAAAAAAAATACATTCTCTTTATTCATTATGGAGATTCAATGTTGATCGTGGACGTCAAGTTGTCCTTTGGGATTGAAATGCTCTCCTCCAAACCTAGAGACAGAATACTTCTAACCATTAGTGAAAAATAGTAATTATTTTAAAAAAATAAAAATTAGAGAGAATGACAGTAGTGAGCTTGTATACTCCCTTCGCTTCACTAAGAGTGGCACATTAGATTTAGGCTCTTGGATTAATGTGAAGAAAATGAGAGGTTGAAATTGAGTGTAGAAAGTAAAAAGTAGAATGAGTGGATGAGATTGTAGGAATCTTGCCAAAAATGAAAAGTGTGTCATTTAAAAAAAAACATCCCAATAAGGCATGTGTGTCATTCTTAGTGAAACGGAGGGACTACAACTTTGTATATGCGGTTTAACATGATTTGAAAGGCGGAAAAATGTACTTTTTGTGTAAATATTTTTAAAAAATGAACTAATTGGAGAATCTAGTAAATGAAAAGAACGGTAA
Source organism: Rubia yunnanensis (assembly GCA_037428765.1). Taxonomy (NCBI): domain Eukaryota; kingdom Viridiplantae; phylum Streptophyta; class Magnoliopsida; order Gentianales; family Rubiaceae; genus Rubia; species Rubia yunnanensis. The sequence goes on along the minus strand of CM075071.1, from coordinate 72,310,102 downwards.
TCAGATTTTTTTTTTCCTTTTCAAAAGACTTAGTTAATTTTTTGTAGATTCAGCCTTGTTTACCTTTCTTTAGAGGCGCTGGACACTCTGTTCCACCCGGACAATAGCACCAACCATCGTCAGAACAACAACTCAACTCACATCCTTGTATTTGGCACTCAGTATTAAACTCACATGGTTGTGCTGCCACCTTAGCGAATGACCAACCTGTAATTCATACATTATATGATTAAATTTATTACTATATATTATTAATTTAATAATGGTCAAATGAAAATTAAGATTGCCATTCCTAAAAAGAAGCAAAAACAAAAGATGGTAAACAATATTGAGATGAGGAGAAATATTTACAGGATGCAATAAGCAAGACGGTGCACAGAAAAATTGTTTTGGCTGACTTCTCCATGGGATACTGTTTGCTTTTTATCGGTGAGCTGGGAAAAATGGAATTGATGGGTTGCAGTTCTGTTGAGGTTAACTATGGTGAAAAGCTCTTATCAAAAACTCCTATAAATAACCTTGACGGGACCGTATCTCATTAATATGTGGTTATACAAAATTTGATTTCAGTATTACACAAATCTCCGTTGGGAAATAAAGAATATTAGATTATTAAAATTTATAAGAGATTTTGCAGTCATTAATTGATCAATCAATTTATTTTGTAAGAGTTTAGTTTTTTTTTTTGGTATTAAGAGCTAAGATAAAATAGACATTTAAAAAAAATATTCTGCTAAGAGAGTTTCATGAAAGGCGGTTTTTCCTTAAACTTATAGACAGTACACAATGATTTTACCTTAAATGTTGTAACTTTTTTTTTTATAAAATTTAAATATTGTATTTTTAAAGTTAAAATAAGTAATAAAATGTATTTAAATGTAAAAATATAAAGTGATTTAATAAATGTAATGCATAAAATAAAAAATAAGTTGTATATTCATAAACATATGGACGGATCGTGAAGACCCTCTCTACGGCGTATATATGTTACTTCAAATTCAAAAAATAATCTACTTTACGTATTTTGACTTTTATAACATAATGATGGTCATTTACACGATTAAATTTAGCCACTACTTTCAATTACTCTTAAACATAAATATACTAGTATTCATTTTAATTTTTTAAAATTGAATTATTTATGTTTTCAAAAAGGTAACTAAATCATCATCATCATCATATTAATCCACTGCAAAGTTTTCCTTACGGCCTCAAAAGACGTGGCAATCTTTGGAGCAGAGGAATTAAAAAAAGCTGAATTTCTAACACGCGTTTTTAATCTTTCAATATTTTCCACAAACTGAATTATGAAGGCAGCAAATAATTTCTTAATCTATAAAAAAAATTAATTATTAATTAAGAAATATATATTTCAAATACCCTAAAGGTTAAACATAATCCCTCAGTCAAATGAAGAAAAAATATATTTTTAAAAAATCGGATTATAGGAATTTGATTTTAGAGAAAGTCTCAGGAAAGGCGGCCTGTCCATAAGCTTATGGACAGGCCATGGACTGATATGTAAAATGAGGTCATATTATAATTATTTTTAAAATGGGGTGCCTAAAAATTATTTGTGCGGAATCATAAATTGTGCCTAATCAGCAGTGTAATTTTTGGGAAGTGTAATCATTTATCACGCGTGTTCTCGTTTTACCCTTTCTTCTCCTCTCTTCATTTTTCAATTTCTCTGTACAAGAAATTTCAAATTCGCTCTTCGTTCTCCTTTATCACACGAAATTTTGCCGGAATCGTGTTGCTAAAGGTTGCGCCGGAATTGCCTGGATTCGGTAAGATTGATATTCTAGGTTTTGAAATTTCGTTGCTGTTCGTTTCCTTTTTTTCTTTATAGTTGTACACGATTCTGATGTGAGTTTTTTTTGTGTATTTGACCTAGTGATGGGTAGGGCGAAGGGGAAAGCTATTATTCCTGAAGCTGAGAAGTTGTCCCAGCCTTCTTCTTCTCCTGGTTCATATGTTTTATGTTTTGCACTTTTTTTTGTTATTGTTGTGTGTGTATGTGTTTTTTTTAGTGTTGTTGATGTTGAATTTTTTTAGAATTTTCTTCGTAAGTCAGATCTGCATATGAGTTGTTGATCTTGATATTCTAGGTTTTGAAATTCCGTTGCCGTTCTTTTCCATTTTTGCTTTATAGTTGTACGCGAATCTGATTTGAGTTTTTTTTTGTGTATTTGACCTAGTGATGGGTAAGGCGAAGGGGAAAGCTGTTCTTCCTGAAGCTGAGAAGTTGTCTCGGCCTTCTTCTTTTCCTGGTTCGTATTCTTCCTTTTTTCTGTTTTGAATATTTGTAGTTTCGCGCTTTTTTTGTTCTTGTTGTGTGTGTATGTGTTTTTTCAGTCTTGTTGGTGTTGACTTTTTCTAGAATTTTATTCGTAAGTCAGATCTGCATATGAGTTGTTGATGTTGACTTTTTTGTTAGTCAGATCTGTATGTTTTGAGTTTTTTTATATAATATGCATTTGATTGTTTAGAAGTTGCATTTGTTATTGTAAGATATGTACTAGTTAGTTGCTCTGTTTTTCCCGGCATGTTATTAGTTATAATGTGCATTTTTTTTCTTAGGAGTTGCATATGTTAGGTTAACAGCTGTATTAGTTAGTCATCCTATTCTTTTGATTTGTATGTCAGGTCCGCATTTTCTTAGAAGTTAGGTAATGTGTTTTTCGAGTTACTTATTTTTGTTGTTGACTGATTGTTATATTGTGTACTTGTTTTCTTAGAATGTTCAAATGTTAATATAACTTATGTATTAGTTACTTAGGTTGTGTTTTAGTTTCACCGATTGTTAGTTAGTTATTGTTATTCTTTCTGATTTGGTAGTATGTATTTTTGTTTCATTACAAGTTGCTCATGTTAGTTTACTATATGCATAAGTTAGTCAGAATGTGTATGTCAGATTGTGTTGTTTACTGACTGTCAGACTATGTATGCATTTTGTTTCATTACAGGTTGCATCTATTAGTATAGCATGTTAAATAGTTAGTTATACTATTTTTTTCCTAGATCAGGTTTCTTATTGGCTGTCAGAGTATGCATTAAAATATGTTTTTCTAAAGCTGAGAAGTTGTGTCTGCCTTTTTCTTCTGGAGTCTTATGCTTCTGGAGGTTTTTATTTACATGTTGCATTTTATTTGTGTGATTATGTTTATTTTTTTAAATATGTGCTTATACAGTTTTTTGTTTTTCATTTTTTTGTGTAGTAGTTGTATTGGCACGTAGGTCTGCCAGGATTGGTGGTTCTACACCACAGATTCCAGTTCCTATTGTTCCTAAGCCGGGAAAGAAGAAACAGATGAATGTAGTTGTTGAGCAGTTGAAAGATGGTGAAGGCGAATCAGCTGCAGGTGAAGGGGGATCACGTGAAGATTTTGATTATGACACACTGGTGAATGATGTTGTTAGAATTAGTAGAGAAGTATCTGGTGTTGATGAAGCTGTACCTGGTGTTGATGTAGCTGTACCTGTTGAGAATAATGGTGAAGGGGGTCCAATGATGATGGTGACAGTATGGACAGTTGATAAAAGACTATATTAATGAAAATCAGTGGATTTTGGGAGCAGTTGCGAAGGCGGAGGCGGCGCAAGCTGCTACGGCTGCGTGTGAGAGGGAAAGTGAGGGTGGTGAAGCTGATGTGGAATTGGGGGAGAGTGTTTAAGCTCGGCCAACTGTGGTGGTATCATGTGAAGGAGAGAAGGAGAGGTTGTCACCTCGTTTGTTGAGCAAGGAGAAGGGTAAACAATGTGAGACTTCTACTGGACAGAATAAAAGGAAGGCAGAAGAAGTTGCTGCAAAGTCGCCTGTTGAGAAGGCGATGAAGACAAAGACTAAAAAAGTTGTTGTGAAGGCGAAGAAATTTGGTGGGGTTTTGAAGGAGTCTGTTGCGAAGGTGAAGGAAGTTGTTGAAGTAGCGAAAGAAACTGGTTTGAAGGAGTCTGCTGAGAAGGTGAAGAAAGTTGTTGAAGTGGCAAAAAAACTGGTTTGAAGAGGAAAACGGAGAGTACTGTTGGTGAAGCTTCTAGGTCAGGAAAAATGGTTGCTGGTGAAGAAGGAGCTGCAAAACAACAGCGCAACCGTCAGAAGAAGCAGGTGGTCCAACGTACTGATGAGGAGGGTAACACGTAAGTGTATTTTAATGTGTTATAAACTATATTTGATTAATAAGATGCTGCATTTGATAAGATTCAGTGTTCATTTGTTATTCACAGTCTGAAATAAACTTACAATCTTCACATTTTATTTTATTTTAGGTTTTCTAAGAAATTCTCAACCAGTTGTCCTTCAAAACTGAAATCGTTAATTGCCTCACTCACTCCCTCCCAGAAGATTGACGTGGAAGATATAGGTTTTGGTAGACTTCTTTCGTTCGACATCCCATCCATTCCTACTGGAATTGTGCCTTGGCTGGTTGACAGGTTTGATTATGTGGGTTGATTTCATATTGTTTAATGCTGACTACAAATTGTTCTAGGCTGACCTTTTTTTTTGTTTTGTTTTAGGTTTGATCCTGTTGGCTGTGTGCAAGAAATATCAAGCTCAAGGTACATTATTACACCTGATGATGTGTTTGATATATTCTGTATCCCTAGGATTCCAGGCTGTGCCGTTGGTTTGGTTAGGAATAATGGTAGAGGTTTGTCAAGGGATGTGGACATTAGGAATAATTGGAGAGAAGAGTTGGGTGCTGATAAATATGGCAATATTTCTCATGTTAATCTTTTTGAGGAGCTGGGTAGACTAAGTGATGGTGGTGAGCACTTTAAGAGATATTTTGTTATGTATGTCATGTGTACTTTTTTGGCGCCAACTACCAGAAATTTGGTTGATTTTAAGCTGGTTAGTGCTCTAGAAAATGTTGGGGCCATCAAGAGTCTTGATTGGTGTGGCTTAGTGCTTGATCGTCTCTGTGAGGGTGTTAGGAGTTTCAAATCTGATTCAGGTAAAAGAGACGTGTCTTGTGTTGGCGGTTGTGTGTTTGTAGAGGTCAGCCTGACCCTACCAGACTTCCCTTATACATGCATTGGTCGAACAAATCTTTGCTCGACAGGGCTCATCATCTGGAAAAAATGGGTTATGATAAGGGTGTTATGGTAGTTGCTGGTTTTCCTTTGACAAAGGATGTGAGGGTTAAAGATAACACAAGTGGCCAACAGCAATCTAAGGGAACTCGTAATAGCCACGACGGGCTTCATACACCTACTGCTGCATGTGATGGTATTGCTCAGGAGCCAGGATTTATTTCTTTTCGAATACCGAACGGTGTGATGAGCAATGAAGACATTGACAAAGCTACCAACAATGTAAGTATTTTTTATCTTTTTTTATATAGTTTGTAAAAAATTAGTGCATGTTGTTTTAAAACTAATGCAGATGTTAGTTAATCTAATGCAGTTTGTAGTTCATATTTCCTTTTTAGATAGATTCTGATATTTTATTGGACTGATATTTGTTCTTCTGTGTCAGCCTCTTAATAGGGCTTGCCTCATTTTCAAACGAGACATGGAGGTTATTACACGTGTATTGGTTCAAAACCTTGAGAGGGCAAATGCTAGCCCGATTGTGCGACCACAACCACAACCGCAGCCGCAGCCACAATCAGAACCTCAGGAAGAAGGAACAACCACAGCCAATGAGGATGCTGTTCATGTGAAGACAACACAAGAAATTATGGAAGACCCAGCCACACATGAGTGGGTTGATAAGATAGTTGAAGAATACATGAGGAAAGCTCGTTCCATGATTCCTTCATTCTCCCTTGGGATTGAAGGACTTGATAATTTGTAGCTTTAGTATCTTTGGATTGTTTTTGGAGGATCTGTAATCAGCTTATTTTGTGACTGATTGTTTTGTTGGTGGTATGTTAAGCGCAATTGAAACGCTGTTTTAGGAGTTGTTTTTAAGGTTGAAGGTGTATTTGGATGATTTGTGACTAACTGTTTTGTGGGTGATACGTTGAGCGCATTTGAGACGCTATTTTAGGATTTGTTTGTAAGGTTGCAGGTTTAATGAAACAAATGCATGTTTAGTTTTAAGAAGTACTATTTGTATGCTTTTAATTCCAGGTTGATTTTTGAATTATTTGATGGGGTTTATTGTGTTGTTTTTATGAGCTTATAGGAAAACAAATGCAATTGGTAGGTTAATAAACTACATGCGTAAGCTAAGTAGTTCTACATGTATTCAGTGGTTTTCGTATCACTAAAATTATGTGAAATATAATACAAGTCCCTTTTAGGGAAACAAGTTCATGTCGAATGTTAAGAAGTAATATTTGTATGCTTATTAATACGAAGCTAAAAAATACAGTATGTTATTGAATGTATAAAAATCTTAGGTACATAAAAATCAGTGGCATACAGTATGATCCTGGAAAACAAATACAATATATAGCTAAACAAATGCAACTTGTATCATAAAGAATGCTACTTTTTACAGTGTCTTCACATCTGGTGTTTTTGTGCCGAATTCAGTAGTTTTCTTCCTTGGTTTTTTCTTTTCCATGCCTGATTTTAGCCTTTTTTCTCTTCCTTTTGTCTTCACTTGGGCTGGATCGAGTATCTTAGGTGCACTTGTTATGGTTGAGTTGCTTTGGCTACTTGTGGTTGATTGTTCAATGGCATTTGTTTTTTATGCCAACAAGTCTTCTATTCTTACCGAGCAGGTGTCAAACATCTCTTGAAGAGTGCTTCTAGCTTCTGAGTTTCCTTCGCTCTTTAGAACCAGATTGTAGAATCTGCTTGACATATGGTTCCTCCATGAGAGTACACTGTTGATGCTTTCTGATTGATGTTTTTCTTGGCCAAGAATCCTGTCCCAAACTTCTGTTTTGGCCTTTTTTGTCCACCTTTTGAGGATGTACTTTGCAGGTATTTCTGTGATGGAATGAAGGTGCAATATCCAGAGGGTATGAAAGCAAAGCATACCTGACACCTCGAAGGACTTGCATGTGCATTGTACTTCAACCAGCCCATCTTCATTTTTGAACTCAACTGTCTCGTATTTGGATTCATCATGTTCTAGGCTGACCTTATATTTTTTTGTCGGTGGTTCTGAGAAAAGTTCCTTGACCTTAGTTGCCATTGCTAGGGAAAATTCCTTTTTGAATCCTTTGTATAATTCAAGTGTGTAAACCTGAGCAGCATATTTTACCAAACCTGTACAAGCCCAGTAGTGGGAAATAAATGCATACTGTAAGTTAACAAATTCGTGTTCTACACTAAATAATACATATTTTCAAATGCGAACATACCTGCTTTGTTTTGATAATTTGGCTTTGCTTTTGTACATGCATTTTCCTTTTCTGCTTCATCTCTCCTCCACTTTCTGATTGTTTGGTTGAAGAGCTCATAGAAGTGTGTCAGTGTTGTTGTTTTGTTTGCATTGAAGCATAGTGTGTGGTTTGTGCTTTCACTTCATTGTGATGATAAGATGCCTGCTGAGAAAATATCTTTGTTGAATGTCGTGCTCCATTTTTCACGGATGCTGCACAGGCGTTGAAACCAGGTGCTACTTTCCAGATTGTATGTGCCGATCATGGAGGTCTATTTTTCTTCAAATTCTGTAGGATTATGGCATCTTTTCATACAGTAGTCTAGATCGCTTTTGAAGGATTCATCTTTCTTTAATCTCCCATAATGTTGTATTGCATTTTGTTTTATGTGCCACAGGCACAACCCGTGTTTTGTGTTTTGGAAGACCTGGGAGTTGCAACAAGAAATGGATGTTGATTAGTATACATATTGTAAGCTGACACGTGCAGAAGTTAACATTTCCTACTCAGTTTCAGGTCTAAGAAATGGAATTTCTGAAGTTGCAGCATTTTTAGGAAACCTGTTTTCTAAAGTAACAAATGCAACTTATAATCTATGTAATGCATACTGTAAGGTAAGAGGTTCAATGTCTACGAGTGCATATTCAGTGATCAGAACTGTATGCAATAAATTTTCAGAACATACCTCATTTATTGCTTTGCCCATTGCAGGATCTTGATCTGTGAATATTGTGACAGGTTCCATTCCTTCCATTGATTTTCTGAAAGTGTTGAGGAGCCACACAAAAGTTTCAGCCAACTCATTTGCTATAAAAGCACAAGCAAACATTGTTATGTTCCAGTGATTGTTGATTCCAACTATTGGCGCACAAATCAAGTTATACTTGTTTGTTCTGTATGTAGTGTCAAATATGGTGACATCTCCATAGAGTTTGTAGTCCTCCAACATCATTGAATCCCTCCAAAACACTGCTGATAGTTTTGTTTCCTCGTCGAACTTGACTTTGAAGAAGAAATCTTTGTCCTTGGCATTGATTTCCATAAGTGTGTCAACAAGTTTCTGAGCATCTCCACTTTCTATTTCTTTCATCCGAAGTCGACACACAAAGTTGAGGTGGTCTTTCATTGTATGCCCTAGATTCTCTTCTCCACCAGCTTCAAAAGACATGTATTTATATCCTATAGTACGTCTTAAACCTGCTTGTTCCATTGTTCTGATGGCTTTTCCTTTTTCTTCTGTAATCCTCCATTCACTCCTACTGAGATACTGCCAGGCTGGTCTTGTTAACTCATGATTATATACGGTATTGTGATGTGCCACGATGTAATAATTCTGCTCTAGCTTCACTCTAATTTCAGCTAGGCATCCTGTTTTTGTAATCAGGTCCTTTCTCTTCCTCTTCTTCTTCTTTTCAGAATGATTTCCATTATCCATGCAAAGAACAGGGCTGGTAGTACTGGTTTTTAATCTTTTCAATTGGCCTCCAGCAGAGCACTTGTAGTACTTTTCACGAATTTGGCCTTTGCTATTTCGATGTTGGCAGTCCTTCCTGTAGCTGAAACCAATAGCATTTGCATGCTTCTTGTACATAGCATGAAGTGCTTCCAATGTTTTTGCTTTTACGCCAGTAAGATTTTCAGTGGCATCAATATCATTTAAATTTGGAAAATTTGTATCTGTAATAATAAAGAATACAATTTCTAATGTAAGCTCTGTTATGATAAGCATAAGAAATACTACTTGTAGTGTAACATATGCAGAGTGTAGTGTATTTTTTACATGTTATAATCTGAACAACGCACAAGTTTCTTAAAAGTTGGAATTGACAAATGCATTTTCTGTGTTTTGTTCATTTTAATCTAATGTATGTTTATTTGTAACATATACGTGATTTATGTTAACAAATGCATAAACTATACTAAATTTCTGTGCAGCATGTAGTTTAAATTGCTAATGTTTCCACATGTTCATACATGTTCATAGTAGTCGAATATCAGTGTTCAGAATTTTAAAAAACAACTATATTTATATCGATTGCATTTGAACACAATAATTTCAGTTTGATGAGAGAAAATCATACCTTCATAGGAATTGAGTAGTATTTCAGCTTCATGCAATTGAATTTCTTCTCCTTGAATTTGAATCCTGGTGTTTAGAATCGTGTTTTCTCATGCAGATTCCAATTCGATAGCAGTAGTGGTTACGATTAAAGCATCTGAAATTTCATCTGCTTCAATAAGATCTAGAGACAGATTTTGTCGTTCAATTCCGTCGGAATCACAGCAGTTGTTGTTGTCGAAGGACATCGAAAAGGCGCCGTCAACGGATTGGACGAGAGGAATTGAAAACAAATCGACGGACTGGTGAGGAAGAATTGATAGGCGTTAAGAGGATTCTGGAGGACGAAAAGAGTTGTAATCGCACTGGTTGTTGTCGTCGGAGTTCATCGGAAAGGCGTTGTTGATGAGAGATCGAAAACATGCTGGCAAGGAGATCGAAAAACGCGTTGGGAGCTTTCCGGAGAAGAAGAACAGAGTACTATGTGTTAGTGTGTGAAAATTGTGTTTGTGGTTTTGCGTTATATTTTTACTTAAGTTTGCCTTATTTGCAAAGTGGTCCCTCCCTGTCCATAAGCTTATGGACAGACCGCCTGTCAGGAGACCCACTCTTGATTTTATGTGTTAATTTGACGGAATAATGTTGCATAAGTTTAGAGATTTTGGCATAGGAAGAATTAGATTTGGTTTTTCATTTTAACAACTGCATTTAATATTTCATTCTTCAAATCTAATTTTCTCCCTACAAATATAATTAATCAAAATTTCTCTTTCATCCAAAACTTTGTTTAAGACAACAAGATGAATAACATATGTTGAAAAAATGTCCAAATTAAATCTCTAAAGAAACAAATCAAAATATTTTATTGTAAAAAAAAGGTGGCTGGCTGGTTTGCTCTTGCTGATCCTTATTGATAGAATGATTTTCCGTATAGAATTCTATTATTGATGACTGAATATATAAATAGTACAACAGAGGTGTAATAAGGAAATAACTCTAATCATAATAAATCATAATCTAATTAGCAATCTGATTTACCCTAACAACCCCCCCAAGCGAAGCGGCGGATTCTCAGAGACGCAAAACTTGGACCCGAAGAACTCAAACAAGGGACGAGAGGGTGAAGATATCCGCAACCTATAGAGATGTAGGAACATGAGCAACACGAAGCCTGGCCGAAGAAACTAACTCACGAAGAAAATGATAATCAATGTCAATGTGCTTAGCCCGCTTATGCGCCACTGGATTCTGAGCCAAGAAGATGGCAGTGTTGTTGTCACAAAGTAGGATAGGTGCATCAGAAAGAGGAACATTAAGGTCAGGAAGCAAATGAGCCATCCAGATGACCTCAGAAGCAGTGTTGGCCAAAGCACGATACTCCGACTCAGTGATGGACCTGGACACGGTGGGCTGTTTCTTCGCACTCCAAGAAACCAAGTTACCGCCTAAGAAGACAACATAGCTATAAGTAGAACGATGAGTCTCCAAACACCTGGCCCAATCTGCATCAGAATAACCAAGCACCTCTGGAGAAGAAGCTACACGAAAATTGAGACCAAAATGTAGGGTCCCCCGAACATAGCAGAGAATCCAAGTGACAGGCAAAAAATGATCTTCTCAAGGGTCCTGAAGATACACTAACAGAATTAACTGCAAATGCTAAGTCCAAACGAGTGATGGTTAGATACTAGAGAGCACCAACTAAAGAGCAATACAACGTCAGATTCTTGAACTGTGAACTCGTACGGCTGTGAAACTGATAATTTGGCAGAAACAATGTAGAGAATGGCACTGCATCTAACATACCGGGCCGAGAAAGAATGTCCCGAGCATACTTTGTTTGTCCTAGAAGAAGTCCCGAGGCAGTGACCGTGACCTCTAAGCCAAGAAAGTAGTGTAAGGCACCCAAATCTTTGGCAAACTCCTGATGGGTGCGATCAATGAACTACCGAATAAGAGTGGAATCATTCCCAATCAAAATGATATCATCAACATAGATCAAAATATACAATAATGATGACCCATAAGACAACACAAATAATGAAGTATCAAAATAAATAAAATGAAACCTAAGCTGCAAAAGATAAGCACTAAAATTTTGAAACCATGCTTGAGGCACCTGCTTCAGGCCATAAATGGCCTTCCGTAGACGACAAACATAGTTCAGATGAGTGGGATCCTTATAGCCAACATGTTGCGCCATAAAAACCGGAGAATCAAGAACATCGTTAAGAAAGCATTCTTAACATCCAACTGATGTAAAGACCAAGCACGCATAGTAGCAATAGCAAGAACTGTCCGAACTGTAGATGCTTTAGCCACAGGGTTAAAGGTATGGTCAAAATCAAAATCGAGAATCTGAGAGAAACTCTGAGCTACCAAACTTGCCTTATGGCGATCAACTGAACCATCAGGTTTGTACTTTAGCCAATAAACCAATTTAGACCCAACAATGTTGAAGTCCGGAGGGCGTGGAACAAGATCCCAAGTATGCTGACTACGAAGAGCGGTCATCTCCTCATTCATGACAAAAACCCAAGAAGGATCTTGTTTTATAGAACAATAATCAGTCGGTTCTTTCTGAGCAAAAAGTGCCGCAAGAAGACCATGAGCATGAATATCTGAATAATCTTGGTGCTAAATAACTCCGGTGGAAGAGGGCATAGCTATGCGAGAAGCTGCTAGACGCTGACAACCCAAGATCTGGGACGTGGCTGAGACGACGGAGCCATAATCGTCTATGGTCGTGGTCGAGGCACCATCACGGGATGGGGCGGAGAGGCCTGTGGCCTATGACCTTCTGTGGCAGGCCGTGGCCATCTAGGGTGCCTGAGCCCGTGGCTGCTAGGCCCAGTCTCTCACGGCTGGGCGCGAGCGAGAAGTGGTCATGACTGGGCACGGGCGAGAGACAACCGCGGCTGGCTGTGGGCAAGGAGCCACCGTTGCCGGGTACGAGATGGGGCGGTGGACACGGGTCAACTTGTGGGGCAGCTGACTGCGACGACTCATCATCATGACACCAGAATTGAGGTGAGGATGAAGCCGAGGCTAGTGACAGCACCGTCCAATGATCCAAATCAGTAAAGGCTGAAACATCCAAACCTGAAGAGGGAGACCCAGTTCCTGATGCTGGAGCTATAGGAAAATAAGTCTCGTCAAACCGAGTATGACAAGTAACATGAACCTTTCCAATGGAAGGGTCGATGCACCAAACCCCTTATACTGCGAGCTGTAACTGATAAATATACATGGAATTCTATAGGAAGATATCTTATGATCAGCAAAGAGATGAACAAAAGGAAAAACCTGGCAACCAAAATGATGAAAGTTATCATATATATGATCCCAACGATAAGGAAGACCATAAGGTGTCGATCCCTGTAGGACTAGAATAGGCAAACGGTTGATAATGTAGATAGCAGTGGTGAACGTATCATCCCAATGAGAAATTGGAAGATGTGATTGAAAAAGCATCGTGAGACCCATTTCAACATGGCAATGCTTGCATTATGTTCCGAAGTGGCCGGACAAGAAACCTGATGATGAATTTCTTTTGCTACAAAATGTGATCTGGGTCTGGTGTTAAAAAATTCAGTGCCACTATCACCTTGAAAAACTTTAATTTTTATTGAAAATTAATTCTTAACAAGTGCCTCAAACAGCAAATAAGTGTCAACAAAATATGATTTGCGACGAAGGGTGTACAACCAAGTGAGTCTCGAAAAATCATCCACAAATAATGCATAATACGCAAAACCATTTGTAGATAAAACCGGGGAGGGATCCCACAAATCACAATGTACTAAATCAAGAACATTGTCAGCACATTTAGGGTTCTCAAAAAAAGTCAACCGTTGACCTTTCGCCATAACACAGGGGGCGTATGTATGCGGTTTAGGCAACAAAGAAGAAATTGAAAGTAAACTAGACTTATGTAAACTAGTAGTCAGTGCACTAGGAACATGACATAGGTGTGCATGCCATAACTCATATGAAGCTCGACTCCTATTCTGCTGTAAAACTGAATAAATGCTGCATCTTCCCTGTCCAAAACGTACAATTCATCGTCACTGTGCCCCCGACCCACAACGGCCCTAGTTACTTTGTTCTGAATGACAAAATTCTAGCCATCAGATGTAATTAGGACACCCATATCTTTATTTAACTGACTAATAGACAGTAAATTCTTAGTAGTATCAGGCACAACCAAAACACCAGAGAAATACAAGTTCTCAGAAACTTTAGAATTACCAATATGAGATATCATAACTGGAACACCATTACCAACAAGAACACGAGATTTACCAGTATAAGGAATGAAACAATCTAGGCCTGAGGTGGAAGTTTCCATATGACTGGTAGCACCGGAATTATGGTACTAATCTGACAGACGAGAAGAAGTATCAAACTGCTGAGAAGAGTGATGATTTTCTGTCAAATGAGTGCTTGTCGGATGACCAATCTGGGCCAACATCTGGTAACACGTCGCAGTAGAGTGTCCAACTCATCCGCACCAGGAACAGTGAGGACGACCGCGACGAGACCGGACCAGCCGCCTGAGAACCAGAAAAGGACTGTCGACCACCGTCGCACCTGGCACCGAAGTGAGCAGGAAGGCCACGCGTAGCCACCTTGAGTCTGCGTGTGATCCCACGGGCTGTCGGCTTGAGGTGTGTCATTGGTCTGGAATGCGACCTGTCCTACAGCTTGTCCTGAGTGTCCCTGTAAATTCATCAAAAATACCTCGTGGTTTTTGGCATAGGCAAGAACATCCACATAAAGCGGAGTTGGAACATAATTAATCAAAGGAGCAGAAAAATCTTTATTCTCAGGTCCAAGAGCAGTCAAGAACTATACAATTTGATCAACATTTGAAATCGGATTACCCATGCCCGACAGTTGTTCAAAAATCTCCTTAAATTTGAGGTAAAGTTCATGAACAGTACAAGAATTACGAATACCATGCACATCTGGGCAAAGACAGAGAATGGTGGAGGCACTGCTATTACGATAGATGAGAGAAAGATTATCCCAGATATCTTTGGAAGTGGCATAATTTGGGAGTTCCGCGAGAACTTCAGAGGTTAGAGAAGAAAACAGGAGACTGCAGAGACGTTGATCTTCATCAACCCATTGATCATACTCATCTTTTGCTTTCAAATAAGCATTTTGGAGATCAACCTTGTTGCCACCCGAAAGAGTTGAGATTGTGGCTGCAAAAGACAGGGCCTGCGGTGGTGGTGGTGGTTGGGGGAGAGTGGGGCGGGATCTAGTGCCATCAATGAAACCGTACAGACCTTGAAGACGAAGGACATAACTTGCTTGACGCTTCTAGAGAAGATAATTTGATGGAGTGAGTTTGATCTGCATCATCTAGAGCAGAGTGTTGTAGGATATTTTTCTTGAGCCATGAGTGGGGCGGCGGAAAAAACAACGTGCCGCGTGGGAAGGAGTAGAGCCGCATGGGAAGGAAATCGACTGCTGGCGACGGACGAGAAAATTTTAGGTTTTTAGGTTTTGGATCAGAAGAGGCTCTGATACCATGATAGAATGATTATCGTAGGGAATTTTATTATTAATGACTAAATATATAGAGAGTACAACAGAGGTGTAATAAGGAAAGAACTTTAATCATAATCTAATCAGTAATCTGATTTATCCTAACACTCATAATGAGTAGCAAGCTAAATCTTTCATTCTGATTTGAGGAAGGAGGAGTTGAATTTGCAGTGGATTTGTTTGATTTTTTGAAATTTGAAATTGCGACCCCATAATAGAGATTGTGAGAAAATGATAATTTTGTTATTCACTTTAAGACGAGTTTAGAGGTTTTGCTTTTTTATTATAGATTTTTCCTAAAAGGTTCCTACATTATGATGAAATATTTTCAATGGATTCCCACATACTATTAGCTATTTTAAGTGACTCCGTCCACCTTTTTA
Organism: Rubia yunnanensis; assembly: GCA_037428765.1. NCBI lineage: Eukaryota > Viridiplantae > Streptophyta > Magnoliopsida > Gentianales > Rubiaceae > Rubia > Rubia yunnanensis. The sequence goes on along the minus strand of CM075071.1, from coordinate 72,294,812 downwards.
GTGGTAGTAGTTTTACCACTAAAACATAGAGAACACAAAAATCAGGGTGGACAGAAGAGATGGTAAGTATATTTGGATTGATGGTGTCCAGAACATGGTGAGGAGGTGGTGGAGAAAAAACTAAAATCGGGGAAAATTAAAAAAGACATCAATTTAACCTCAAAAGTCGTTAAATTATAGTTTTTAAATAATTGTTGACTGATCTGTTAACTTCATTAAGACATGTTCTGTCAAATAATGAAATCGATTGAGAATATTTCATAATAATCTAGGAGCGTTTTATGAACATGTGCAAAATAGAGAGTGAAATTTGTCATTTCGTCTAAAACTTGAGTACATGAACTATCATTTTCCCATCAAAATAGGTGTCGACAGTGGACGAAGGTAGCTTAAGTGACCACGTCCCTTATTATGGCGAGGGACATCACTCAACACCCACGCGATCGCCCAAGTGGTTAAGGGCGTGGTCTCATTCCCGATGGGGACGGGTTCGACTCTCAGCAAGTGTAGTGTGGGGGTCTCTCTATGTGGGGGGAGGGGCTTCTTGTGGCTACCGAGTACAGTCGTGGACCATGCGCTGGACCACTGGGAGTGCTGTGATTTACCTCCTCAGTTATGGACATGATGTCGTTGCGGTCGGGACTATGAAAGCAAGGATTATTGCGAGGGCCATCACTCAACCACCGCAAAGAAGAATGCTTGTTTCTGTTTTCGATAAGTATGATTTTTTGCACTGGTTGTTTTAATTGCTACACCATATAATTAATCTTATTGTAGTTGATCTTTAGTGCCATAAATTTTTTTTTTTGATTTTTTTGGATTTATGTAGGGCATTTATGTGTGAAAGAGTATATATAGCTTCTTATTTTATCGCACACAAGATCTTGCTTTAGATAGGTTAAAATTTAGACATGGACTTTTATGTAATTCTTTTTCGTTCCTTTTCACATTTTAGCTTCCATGAAAAATAATCGAGAAAATATCCATGTGAAGAGAAATGGAAAAAGAATTGCAAAAAGATCTCTGCATGAAGTTATTCTAGTAGACCATCCTGGGAAACCATCACTTAAACGGTTATATTAATAGAAGAGTAAGTCTCAGGAAAGGCGGCATTTCCATAAGCTTATGGACAGTCCTCAGGGGCATTTGCCTTAAATGTTGTGATTTTTTTATAAAATTTAAATATTGCATTTTATAAGTTAAAACAAGTAATAATATGTATTTGGAGGTGAAAATATAAAAATATATCATATAAAAAAATATTTTCAAAATTTTCAAATTTTGTATGTAATTTAAGAAATGCAGTGTATAAGGTAAGAAATAAGTGGTCTGTCCATAAGCTTATGGACAGGCCGCCTGTCAGGAGACCCACTCTTAATAAAATGTACAATTAAGATTAATTTCCTCTTTTTCAATTACAAATTAATTGACGCATTTTCTTAAAAGTGCTCGAATTGTTACCATTAATCCAAAATTCTACAAACGAATCAATTTATTTGAGTTTGATGTTAAGCAATTAGAATATTACTTGTAATTGTAATTATATTCTCTTACATTTTCCTAGCTTGTATATGTATCTTATACCACTATATAATGTATCATGAGTTCATGAATAAAGACATACAATCATTACTCTTATTCTCTACATGATATCAGAGCTCAATATCTTGAAACCTTAAATAGAAATATCCGCTGCCTTAAATTCCCAAGCTCTCACTGCACCCACTACGCGCCACCGCTGCAGCTGTTCCACGCCGCCGACCGGTTCCGCTGCACGGCCAGAGCTCTCCAACCTTCACGTGTCATCACTAGTTCAACGCACTGGTGTGTCCTGTCGATCTGATCCGTCGCAGGTTATTGTACCTACTGCTAATCTGTACCTGATTTTACACTATGTCTGATTCCGAAGAACATGCTCGTCTTAATGTTGCACCTGAGGTTGCGAAGCTTCAGGATATGAGTGGTTACGATGTGATTGCAACTTTACTGAAGCAGTTGCAATTGCAATCTGGCCCTCAGACTGCTTTACCTATTGGTCGTATGTCGGATGATCCTTACTTTATTGGCTCTGGCGATTGTCCAGGTTTACAACTTATACCGAACATGCTGAAAGGTCAAGAAAATTACATTGAATGGTCTGACGCGATGTGCTGCACATTCCTTGCCAAGAACAAGATTGGGTTCATTGATGGATCTATTACCAAACCCCAGGATGGTCATCCTGATGCTGCTGATTGGCCTTGGTTTAATGCTACTCTTGTCTGTTGGATCTTGCAAACCCTGGATCCGGTGTTGAGATCTTCTACAAGCTCATTTGCCACAGTTAAGGATCCGTGGGATGACCTGAAGGCACGATTTATTGTTGCCGATGGTATGAAAGTTTTGCAAATGCAAGAGGCTATTCAAAGTTGCAGGCAAAACGCTCAGCCCATCGACATTTACTTTGGCAAACTGAGGAAGTGGTTTGCAGATTATCACTGCATGCGGCCTCCCCTAGTTTGTGACTGTGAAGAAAGCAAGACATTATGCCATTGCAATATTTCTGCGAGAGTCTTCCAAGAAAAGTAGAAGGATTTGATCTACCGATTCATCTCTGGTCTCGACGAAGGCTTTCACACCTTGCGATCACATATCATGAGCGTTGATCCAATTCCACCTTTCAAGAAAGTGTATGCCCTTGTTGCCCAAGAGGAGAATCATAGAGTTGTCATTCGAGCTCGTGAGCCTTCTTCTAACTCCATAGCATATGCTGCACGGCGTCCACCACCTGCAAGTTCTTCGCCAGTTGTGTTTTCTGCATCTTACCGCTAGAATCTTGTTTGTACACATTGTCATCTCAAGGGTTATGATAAGAATTTCTGCTTACAGATCTTTGGTGTACCAGAATGGTTCAAGGAGTTGAAGGAGAAAGCTATCACTGCCAAGAAGTCAGCGCCTGCTTCTCGGATTGCCACCGTGTCGGGAGGTGTTGCCGTAACACTTCCTCTCCCGCCAACATTCGCCAGCGCAGCCATATCGCCACCTGGTCTAGTGGCGGAGGCTTCTTCTAGCCGTGTCCCTGCCTGATCTAACTTTGGCCCTGCTCTGTCTAATGACCAATTGAGCACGAACATGCATTTATTTAATCAGTTTAATTCTTTTACCGATAATGAATCCGGTCTACTCTACCTTGGATACTTGATTCGGGAGTCTCATATCACATGACTGGTGACAAAGGTTCTCTTACTGATCTTACTACTGCTATTGTATTATGAATGTTGTTATGCATGATGGCTCGGTGTCATCCACCACTCAATATGGTTCTCTTTGCTTTAGTGGTGTCACCCTTTCTCGTGTATTATATATACCTACCTTGCAGTGCAACTTGTTATCGTGTTCTAGAGTGTTATCTGCCTTAAACTGTCTAGCTTTGTTTACTGAAAATTATTGTATTTTATAGACAATAAGTACAAGGAAAGTGATTGGCGTGGGTGAAAAAAAAGGGGGGGTGTTTTGGCTTCGTCTGCTGGATACTCGTGTTCATCCTCCTATCCTACAGTCCCTTCCAACAGTTGCTTCCGTGTCTGCTTCTGACTTATGGCATCAGCATTTTGGACATCCTTCCTCCACGGTGTTGTCTTCTATTTCTTCTATTTATTTTGGCACTAATAAGAATTTTGTTCCTTGCTCTGTATGTTATAGAGCAAACCAGACTAGACATAGTTTTCCTTTTAGTACTACAAATGCTACTGCATTATTTCAATTAATTCATTGTGATGTTTGGGGACCTTATCGAACACCATCCTCTAGTGGTACATTTTATTTTTTTGACTATAGTCGATGATTATTCCCAAGCTGTTTGGGTTTATTTATTAGTGGCTAAGTCTGAAGTAGCCTCAAGATTTTTAGAATTTAGTGCCTTAGTGAAGACCAGTGGGGCTAAACCATACAACATGTTCGGGCTGATAATGGGACTGAATTTTTGCCTTTACGATCTCATTTTGTTGCATCTGGGATCATCTTTGAGATCTATGGTTGACACACCACAAAGAATGGTCGGGTAGAAAGAAAGCATCACCATTTAGCTTTGCGATTCCAAGCCAATATTCCTATTGAATTTTGGGGAAAATGTGTTTTTACTGCTGCTTGCTTGATTAACCGAACACCAACACATCATCTCAATGGCCGTACTCCCTTTGAGTTGCCCTATGAGCAAGCTCCAAATTACTTATCATTAAGAGTTTTTGGATGCTTGTGTTTTGCTGTTCATGTTCCCAGATATCGTGACAAGTTTGCCCTAAAAAGTCGACGGTGTCTATTTCTTGGTTATCATGTCGGAAAGAAAGGCTATCGCCTTTTTGACTTAGAATCCTGTGTGATTTTTACCAGTCGGGTGCCAATTTTTTTTGAAGACCAGTTCCCGTATTATGCTACTTTGTCTTCGGCCCCTTCAGACGAACCCGACGGTGCCACCACATCACCGCCGGTCTCCTCCAGCTCATTACCGGAGTAGCATGGAATTTTAATTCCGCCGTTCACCGCTGACTAGTTACCGCACGCCGACACCGGTCCGTCACCGTTAGTTATCACCGGCCAGTTGCCGTTGGCTTCCATCGGACAATTGCCACTAGTCAGTCGCCACCGGTCAGTCGCCTCCGGCCACCGCCGGTCAGTTTCACGTCGAGCACCACCGGTCAGTCACCACCGGTCAGTCACCACCGGTCAGTCACCGCCGGCCGCCTCCGGTCAGTCACCGCCTCCGATCAGTCGCCGTCACCAGTCAGTCGCAGTCGACCGCCACCGGTCAGTCACCATCGGCCGCCACCGGTCATTCACCGCCGACCGCCACCGGTCATTCGCCGCCGACCGCCACCGGTCAGTCACCACCGGCCACTACCGGTCAGTCACCGTTACCCACCACTGGTCAGTCACCATCGTCTATCTCCGGTCAGTCGCTGCCATTCGCCGCTGGTTAGTAACCGTCAGCTGCCGCTGGTCAGTCGCCGCCGACCACCACCGGTCAGCCACCGTCGTCCACCACCGGTCAATCACTGTCGGCCGCCGCCAGTCAGTCGCAGCCGATCGCTGTCAGTCAACCACCGTTGGCTGCTACCAAGCATTCATCGCTGGCATCTCCTTTTACCGTATCTCTGGCTCCATATGGTTTCACTGCCGAGTTTCCACTTGTCAGACAGAGTATTCGTGCTTGCCGACTGCCTCCTTACTTGACAGATTACGATTGTGATGATCATGCATGTGCACTTACTACTGAAGACCCCCTCCCCTTACATCTCCGTTCACTCATGCATCGTCACTTTCCTTAGGTGTTCTCTATCCACTTACTGATTATGTAAATTGTGATAATTTTTCTAGTATGCATTCTAGATTTTTGGGTGCAGTAACATCTAGTGCAGATCCCACTACTTATTCCGAGGCTTCCTGGCATTCTCATTGGCGAGATGCTATGATTGAAGAACTTACTGCGCTAGAGCGCAATCAGACATGGACATTGGCTCCTCTACCTGTGAATAAGAAGGCGATTGGGTGCAAATGGGTCTACCGGACGAAGTTCCGGTCAGATGGTACTATTGAACGCCATAAGGTGCGCCTCGTGGTTCTTGGGAATCGCCAGGTTGAAGGAATTGATTATACTGAGACCTTTGCTCCGGTTGCGAAGATGAGTTATGTTCGCTTATTCTTGTCTGTTGTGGTCATTCGTGGTTGGGAACTGCATTAGATGGATGTCCATAATGCCTTCCTGCATGGTGATTTGCATGAAGAGGTTTTTATGCAACCCCTACCCAGCTATGTTGTTCCCCATGGTCAGGTATGTTGTCTTCAGAAATCTCTTCATGGTTTTCTTCAGGCTCCCAGAAATTGGTTTGCTAAGTTGGCTCAAGCTTTACGAGCATTTGGATTTATTCAGAGTAAGGCCGATTACTCTTTGTTTGTTTTTTCATGGGGCAGTTTCTTTACATGTCCTGGTTTATGTGGATGATTTGGTCATTGCTGGTAGTTCTTCTACGCTCATTTCTGAGTTCAAGAAATACTTAAGTTCTTGTTTCCATATGAAATACCTGGGTCTGTTTAAGTATTTTTTGGGCATAGAGATTGCTAGAAGACCGGAGGGGATGTTTCTTTCGTAAAGGAAATATGCTTTGGACATTTTATTAGACACTGGTTTATCTGCCTCTAAACCGACTGATTTTCTGATGAACCAACAACATGATTTGGCACGTGTTGAATGTCCAGCCTACCATGACCCGGAGCAATATAGACTTCTGGTTGGGTGCCTGATAAATCTGACTATCACTCATCCCGAACTGAGTTATTCAGTTCATACTCTTGCACAAATCATGAAGTCTCCTTGTGTTCCTCACTGGCAAGCTGTTGTTCGTGTGTTGCACTACTTGAAGAGTCATCCTGGTCAAGGTTTATTTCTCTCTTCTCGTAGTACGTTACAATTGACTGCTTATTGTGATTCGGATTGGGCTACTTGCCCGGTTACTTGGCATTCGCTTTCTGGTTATTTTGTAATGATTGGTGATTCTCCGGTTTCTTGGAAGACTAAGAAGCAACCTACTATTTCTCGGTCTTCTGCTGAAGTTGAGTATCGTGCTACGGCTGTTACCTGTTGTGAGCTGGTATGGCTTAAGTCTTTACTGAAGGACTTAGGGGTTTTGCACTCTTTTCCTATGCGGTTGTTTTGTGACAGTTAATCTACTCTTCATATTGCAGCCAATCCAGTTTTCCATGAACGCACAAAGCACGTTGAAATTGATTGTCATTTAATCCGGGATCTTGTTCAATCTGGCACTATTGTTACTCAGCATATCTGCACGTCAGACCAACCTGCAGACTTGTTCACAAAGGCTCTCAGACGTACCTAGTTTCATTCCTTACTTGGCAAGTTCGGCATTTCATATCCCTATACTTCAACTTGAGGAGGAGTGTTAAGGAATTAGAATATTACTTGTAATTGTAATTATATTCTCGTACATTTTCCTAGCTTGTATAGGTATCTTGTACCACTATATAATGTATCATGGGTTCATGAATAAAGACATACAATCATTACCCTTATTTTCTACATTTGATTATCAAAGTTATATTATAAGGCAAAGTTTTAGGGAAGACCACATTTCCATAGGCTTATGGAAAGACGGAGTTTAATTAGAATTATAAAAGGTAAAAAGTCTTGAGTCCGTCTCTTGAAAGACGGTCTTTCCATAAGTTATGGAAAGACCAAGGTTTAAAGTGTAAATTAGAAGAAATTGAGATAACATTTTCGGGTTGCATGAACCGGGTTATAAATTTTATAACTACTACATGCTGCATACTAAAAGTTTAATATTGCAACTAAGACCTTTTACCTTTTATTATTCTAGTTAAACCCCGTCTTTCCATAAGCCTATGGAAAGACCGTCTTTCCCAAGACTTTGCCAAAAGTCTTAGTTGCAATATTAAAAATTTATTATGCAACGTGTAGTAGTTATAAAGTTTATAACCCGATTTATGCAACCCAAAAATTTTATCTTAATTTCTTCTAATTTACACTTTAAACATTGGTATTTCCATGGCTTATGGAAAGACCATATTTCAAGAGACGGACTCTCATAATAATTTAAAAAACGAGCAGTAAATTTACTTCCAATAAATAGAGTAATATTACATCGATCATTTGGCTTTTCCTTCATCAAACTTATTGCAATCAAACTAAGGAAGGAAGAAAAAATACATTCTCTTTATTCATCGCGGAGATTCAGTGCTGATCGTGGACGTCATGTTGCCCCTTTGGGATTGAACGGCTTTCCTCCAAACCTAGAACTGGAATACTTGTAAATATTAGTGAAAAATAGTAACTAATTTTCAATAATAAAAATCACAGAAAGAATGAACAGCATGGAACTTGAATATATACATCGTTGTAACACGTAAAAATATGCCGTTTAACATGACTTTAGAGGCCAGAAACGTATTCTTAGTGTAAATATTAAGACAGTTGAACTAATTTGAGAATCCAATAACTGAAAATAACAGTAAATGATTTTTTTCCTTCTCAATTTTGAAAGACTTGGTTAATTTTTTTTTGTAAATTGAGATTTCCATATTGTTATTTGAGTGGGTCTCCTGACAGGCTACATTTCTTAAATTACATACAAAATTTAAAAATTTTAAAAATATTTTTTTATATCATATATTTTTTATATTTTCACCTTCAAATACATATTATTACTTGTTTTAACTTATAAAATGCAATATTTAAATTTTATAAAAAATTACAATATTTAAGAAAAATGGAAAGGCCGTCTTTCCTGAGACGTTCCCTTGTTATTTTACCTTTGCGTGAAGGGTACGGACACACTGTTGAACCCGTACAATAGCACCAACCTTTAAGAACATCGCAACACTTCAAGGCACATCCTGGGTCATAGCACTGGCTATTATCATTACATGGTTGCGCTGCCACCTTAGCGAAAGACCAACCTATAATTCATACATAATATGATTAAATATATTATTTAATCTTTAATGGTATACTGAAAAGGCAAAGTCTTGGGAAAGACGGTCTTTCCATATACTTATGGAAAGACGGGGTTTGATTTGAGTAATAAAAGATAAAAGGTCTTAGTTGCAATATTAAAGTTTTAGTATGAAACATGTATTAGTTATAAAATTTATAATCCGGTTCATGCAACCCGAAAATTTTATCTTAATTTCTTCTAATTTCCACTTTAAACCTTGGTCTTTCCATAACTTATGGAAAGACCGTCTTTCAAGAGACGGACTCTACTGAAAATCGCCATTTCCAAAAGAAATGGTAAATAATATTGAGATGATGAAAAATACTTACAGGATGCAATAAGCAAGACGGTACACAGAAAAATTGTCTTAGCTGGCTTCTCCATAGTATACTGTTTGCTTTTTATTAGTGAGCAGGAAAAAAATGGATTTAGAGAGATACAGTTCTGTTGAGATTAAATATCGTGAAAAATTCTTATCAAAATCTCCTATAAATAATCTTAACAGGATCCCATCTCATTAATACGGAGTACAAAATTTGATTTCAAAATTACGCAACGCTCCGTCGGGAAATAAATATATTATATTATTAAGATTTGTCAGAGATTTTGCACTCATTAATTAATCAATCAATCAATTCAAAAATCCTCAACTTTACATATTTTGACTTTTATAACATAATGGTCACTAACAATTAAAGTTAACAACTGCTTTCAGTTACTCTTAAACATTTATTTTAAAAAATTAAACCACCACGAGGTGGGAGGTGTTTACTAGTATTCATTTTAATTCATTTTATTAATTGGTATGTGTTTCAAAATAAAGGTAATTAAATCAACATCATCATGTTAGTCCACTGCAAAATTTTCCTCGATGGCCTCAAAAGTCGAGGCAATCTCTAGAGCAGAAGAATTTTAATAAAAAAGCAGAATTTCTAGCACACTTTTTTTATGTTTCAATAGTTTCGATAAAACGAATTATGAAGGCAGCAAATAATTTCTTATTCTATACAAAAATAATTATTAATTAAGAAATATAAATTTAAAATACCACTAAAGGATAAACATAATCCCTCAGTCAAATGAAGATTTTTTTTTTAAAAAAAATTTCCAATTACAAGAACTTGACTTTGTGTATTAATTTGACGGAATAATGTTGCAAAAGTTTAGAGATTTTGGCATATGGAAGAATTAGATTTAAATTTGCATTTTAATGGTTGCATTTAATATTTCATTCTTCAAATCTAATTTTCTCTCTATAAATATAAAGAATCAATTTTTTTATAAATACTCCCACCGTCCCAACAAAAAGGCGCATTTATTTTTTCATTGTGTTCAATGATCATGTTTGACCACCAATATCTCTAACTACTCCCTACGTATAATGATTTCGTATAAAAATTTGATATTTAAAAAATAAATATAAAAAAGAATCTAACAATATCTCACATTATATTTGTATTACATATAAATTAATTTATATTTAAGGTTGGAGTAAATTTAACTTTGAAAAACTAAACATATTATTTTTACTGGGACGGGGGAGTAAAAAGAATTAAAATTTCTCAACATCCAAAACTCTGTTTAAGACAACAAGATGAATAGTATGTTGAAACAATGTCCAGAATCTCTAAAAAAACAAATCAACAAATTTTTATTGTAAAAAGGTGGCTGGCCGGTTTGCTCTTGCTGATCCTCATACTGAGTAGCACGCTAGATCTTTCGTTCTGATTTGAAGAAGGAGAAGTTGAATTTGCAGTGAAATTGTTTGATTTTTTCAGATTTGAAATTGTGACGTCAGAATATAAATTATGATAAAATGACAGTTTACTTTTAAGCGAAATTACATATTTCGTTCCTCTTTTTGCAGATTGTACCTAAAAAGTTCCTACTTTATGATGATAAAATTGTGACATCAGAATATAAATTATAACAAAATGACAGTTCACTTTTAAGCGAAATTACAGATTTCGTTCCTCTTTTTGTGGATTGTACCTAAAAAGTTCCTACATTATGATGAAATATTTTCAATTGATTCCCATATACTATTGACCATTTTAAGTGAGTCAGCCAACCTTTCTAGTGACGTTATTTTTACCACTAAAAAGCAGAGAACATGAAAATCAGGGTAGACAAAAGAGATGATAAGTATGGTTGGATTAATGGTGTCCAATACATGGTGGAGGGGGTGGTGCAAAAAAAAACTAAAATAAAGGAAATTAAAAAGGCATTAATTTAACCTCAAAAATGATTAAATTATAATTTTTAAAATCTTGCTAATTGTTGACTGACCCGTTAACTTCATTAAAACTTGATATATTCAATAATGGAACCAACTTAAAATCTCTCATAATAACATGAGAACCTTTTAGGATCATGATACAAAATAAGAAATGAAACTTGAAATTTAGTTTTACCAATTTCTCTAGTCTTTACTAGTGTGTTCCAACGTGATTAGTTTAACCAAGTGCGTAATAACATAATACGTAAAAGACACACGACTTGGTTACGCAGTTCGGTGAAATTCACCTACATCTGCGGGGCCTGGCCCAGTTCAGAATGAATCCACTAATTAGAAAGATACAGTACAGAGTACAGTTTACAAAATACTTATCTTTACCAACTATAGTGTGTGGACTCTGCTAGCTCCCCTAGCTACCGATCCGCCTTGATCAGACTCCCTCTGACCTCGAACTTCGTCGACGCTGGATCTCCTCCTCCCGAGGAATTAAGGTTTACGATTCTGAACTTAGTGCGGCAGGTCAGTGTGTTGGAACACAGTGTTCTGACTCTTTGCAACTTCTCGAAAGTCTCAAAAACCTGTGTGCAGATTTTTGCTTTGTTAAATCCGTGAGTTGTGCAGCCGTGTTTGTCCCCAATTTATATCCACGAATCAGACTTGAATACTCCTTGATTATCTCCACAATATTCCTATTCCAAATCTGATTCTTGAACCATATCCAAATCCCATAAATCAAGGGATTTTCCTTATCTCATTCTATCCCATATATTCGAATAAATCTTCTCCATATAAGTAGGGATTTTTCCATAAACTAATTATGCTTCACACGCCCAATATATAGCCAAATATACGATTACCATAAATTCTAAAACACTCCAATATTTCGGCTTTGAATTCCGTTAAAACCTTGGCGTAACTTCTGCTGCAGCACCATGTTCCAACATGGTCTGTTCAAAATTAATTCACACAAAATTTGCCAATAAAATTCATCCCTTGACTTTACAATCTCCCCATTTGACATTTTTGTGGACCCATGATATTTTGGACTTGTAAATCCATAGAAAACATCTAGCACATATTCAATATCATAAAATGAGCAGAATACTAATCATAATACCAGAATTCACATACGCCAATGAAAGCCAAAATCCAGAATTCCAGAAATCCAAAATCATACAATTGAAACATTCAAATCAAAATCCAAATACCCAAAATCATCCAAAATCACCCCCCTGGGACCACACAGAGGCCAAAGGTACCGTAGTTCCATCAAACAAAATCATCAGAAGAAAAAGGATTAGTCTGTAGCACTCCCCCTGTATTAAGCATACAAATTCAATTTTCAAGTCTAGACTTCTCTGCCTCCAAACATGCTCTTTCTGCTTCCAAAGCCGCCATTTGTATCGCTATAGCTCCAAGTCTGGCATTTACACTTATCAGTCGAGTTTTCTTATCTGCTGCTGATGTCGAGGTGGATCCAGAAGCTTTCCACGGCAGATCATGAACCTGTCTCAGGCCAAAAGTTTTTTTGTTGGGCCGTAAGAACTCAGTATCAATTACCACATCTGACGCCTTTCCCTTCACTTTGGCACTCTTGGCTAGGGCAGAAATCAAGGCAGGATAGATTACAGCATCATTAACTTTTGGTGCAGTAGCCTGTCTGATTAAGTGCTGCTGAATGAGAAGACCAAGGTTAACTTCTTTTTCTATTCCAACACAGTATAGCAGCTTTGCCATCTCCCTAGTCAATGCGGCGGTATTGCTTGACGGTAACCAGCAGTGTACAGCTATTTGATATAGACAAAAAAATCTAGACGTCAAGCAGGATGATTGTGAGTACCCCACTGCTGGCCACTCCACCTTATATCCCCCAGATATAACAGTCAAAATCTCATTATCAGTCAATTCCAAGTCATCAGGAAACACTCCCCCTATCTTAGGTGTTTTTAGACCTAGCAGCATATTAATTCTAGCAGCATATTAATTCTAGCAGCAGATAAATCTATGATTTTCCCCCTAACATACACTCTGCCAAACCATGGGGAAGTAACCTCTAGATTGCCAGGCATAAGATTAGAATATACCTCTAGAACAACCTGTCTGTTGTATTGAAGTTGAATTGTAGCTGCCTTTGTCATCCCCGTCACCTTTAAAAAATCTGTGAAATCGCTCTCTTGATAAGCTTTTAGATCCAACGGCCTTTCAGCTATAAATTTCTTCTCGGAGAAAAAATTTCCCATCTCTGCAGTCTTTTTATCAAAATACACAGCAGAGTATGCCTTGCTGACCGAGGGTGGAGGAAATACCTTCTGTACTTTGCTGTCGTGCCTTCTCTTGTTCCTTTTAGCTTGAGCAGAATCCTTAGCTGAGCCAGCCTTCCTCTTTCCTTTAGCCTTCTGAAAAATTCATCCAGTACCTCATCACTGGAGTAAGCCAAGTCAGGGACATCCTGTGTTGGAACACACCCTGTTCCTTCAGCTGTCTTTTCAGGTTTTTCTTCTGACTGTGTATCTGCATTTCTCTCAGAATCATTAGGCAAGTCTTCATCAGATACTTCAACATCCTGATTCCCTTCATCATCCTCATTGTACTCTCCTTCCATATCTGCATCATTATCCATGTCCATGTACACAGGTCCATCTGTCTGTGTTGGAACACTCCCTTCACTATCAGACAGAACTATTAAACTAGGTTCCCTTAATTCTTCCATTCTCCTTGCAGAATTCATGTCAAAGAATCCCACTTGAAGCTTATCTCCATACTTTACTATCTCAATTCCAACAGCTTCTTCATCAGTAATGGTCCTTAACCAGACATAGCTATGGCTAGACATGCGACAGAATATATGAAATTTATCCTTTCCTGTTCCATTCAGTCTACCATACATCCCTCTCAGATAACTCACTTTCTTAAATTCGATATCCCAAACATCCGAAAAATGGCCTGATACAATCTCTTTAACTTTGACATGCAAGACTTCCAAATCCTTATTTATACTCCTGATTTTGCTTAGATCCATAAAATATCTATTTGCTTGTAACCATTCGAATATATCATCCACACTTCTACTTTCAAAATCCAAGAATTTCAATGGACGAGGGTCAGGACCAGTTACCTTAGGTTTTTTCTTTTTCTGGCCTTCAGAAGCTTCTTCTTGGGCATAAGATTTACCATCAGAATCTCCACTCTGTTTATTGACAGAAGCCTCTTCTCCAGCTATCTCCTCATTCTCCTCATGGTTAGCGTTTCCTTTGTTCTGATCTTGAGTTTGTGCCTCACCCGATTCAACATATCTTCTCGGCTTATCAATCACCACCAATTCCAAATTCACGGAGCCCCAATCTTCCTCCACAGTTCTGCCACAACAACTTCCAACATTGGAGAATTTGGGTTTGACATTCTTAGACACAATGTCGAGATGGAGAGGAGTGTTGAGTATTAGATTTTTCGGCAAGAGTTTTGGGAAGAAAAATATTTGGCCGAGAGAGAGACGGAAGAATGTATTTGAATCCCTCTTTAACTCTTCATCTTATTTACCTCTTTTCCCGCGAAGTTCCTTTTTAGATTTCCACATATGGTAATGATGGCCCTTTCTCTTCTTGTCACATCACTTTGTCTTCCTTAATTAGCTTCCAACACACCATACTAACCAACTTCTATTTTAGTACACCTTTGCTCCTTCCATATTTTTGTTCTTTTCTTGATATTTGAAAAAACGAAAATAAACCAAAAGAAATATTTACAAGGAAAATACTTTTGGTAAAAATTACCTCAGATTTGACAAACACCTAAGTGTTGTCGAAGGCTCTCAAAAGTGGTGGCATCCAACGGTTTTGTAAATATGTCTGCAAGTTGCTCGTGTGTTTGAACATAGACTACTTACACTTCTTTTCTTTCAACCAGATCTCTAATAAAATGATGTCTTATGTCAATATGTTTGGTTCTTGAGTGTTGGACTGGATTCTTTGAAATATCAATAGCACTAGTGTTGTCACACAGAATCCTTAGGGGGCCTTGATGAATTCCATAATCTTTCAGCATTTGATTCATCCATAATAGTTGTGAACAACAACTTCCTGCTGCAAGGTACTCTGCTTCTGCAGTAGACAGAGAGATCGAGTTCTGTTTCTTGCTATACCAAGACACCAAATTTGTTCCAATAAAGAAACATCCACCTGTGGTACTTTTTCGATCATCAGCATTACCAGCCCAATCAGAATCACTGTACCCTTTCAACTCTGAATCTTGATTCTTTGAATACCAAACACCATACTCTGAAGTCCCACTTACATATCGAATAACCCTTTTGACTGCAGTAAGATGAGATTCCTTAGGATCAGCTTGAAATCTTGCACATATTCCAACACTGAAACATATATCAGGTCTGCTTGTAGTGAGGTATAATAGACTTCCAATCATGCCTTTATATAACTTCTGATCGACTGAAACTCCTTTTTCATCCTTTACCAGTTTATCAGATGCTCCCATAAGAGTTCGAACTGCTCGAGCACTACTGAGTCCGAATTTTTTAATCAAATTCAATGCATACTTACTTTGATTTATGAATAGACCAATCCGTCCTTGTTTAACTTGCAATCCCAGAAAGTCAATTCTCCAACCATGCTCATTTCAAATTTAGATTGCATCGTGGTGACAAAATCCTGTACTATAGATGGTGAAGTAGAGCCAAAAACTATGTCATCAACATATATTTGAGCAATCAGAAACTTTGAGGACTTGTCAAGCACAAATAAAGTGTGATCTACTCCCCCTCGACGATAACCTTTTTTAAGTAGAAAGGTAGTAAGTCGTTCATACCATGCCCTGGGTGCCTGCTTTAATCCATATAGAGCCTTCTTGAGACGGTATACATGATGTGGATAATGAGGATCTTCAAAGCCTTTAGGTTGTTCCACATAGACTTCTTCATTCACCACTCCATTTAGAAACGCACTCTTGACATCCATTTGATACAAAGTAAAGTTCAAAGAGCAGGCAATAGCTAGTAGAATACGGATAGATTCTAACCTGGCAACTGGTGCAAAGGTTTCATCAAAGTCAACACCTTCCACTTGTGTATATCCTTGAGCAACAAGTCTGGCTTTGTTTCAGGTGACTAAGCCATCTGCATCGGACTTGTTCTTGAAGATCCATTTTGTACCAATGACATTAACATCTTTGGGACGAGGAGTAAGATACCACACATCATTCCTGGTAAACTGACCGAGTTCTTCTTGCATTGCAGCAATCCAATACTCATCAAGTAAGGCTTCTTTATAGTTCTTGGGTTCAATTAGAGAAAAAAATAGTGTAGGCCAGCCAGTCGTCGATAATCAACTCGAGGCACTGATCTAGTACTTCTCATGGTAGAACCAGGTTGGTCATGTGTTAGAACATGATCGTCAGTAGGAGGGGACTGTGTTGGAACATAGTCAGCTTCAGTAGAGTTAGGATTCTAGTGCGCATTTGGTTCAGTAGGATCAACAGATGGCTTTTCTTTGTCTGAAGTTTGAGGCTGTGTTGGAACATGAGTGTTGGCAGATTCTTCCTCTACACCTTCTGGAAGTTGTTCCTTTTCTGCATCATCCACAATAACATTGATGGATTCCATGAGAGTGTTGGTTCGGTGATTAAATACTCGATAGGCACGGTTGTTGATGGAATACCCGAGAAAAATTCCTGGATCACTCCGAGTATCGAATTTTGCCAACTGTTCTCTATCTCTGAGGATATAGCAAGTACTTCCGAACACATGAAAATATGAAACATTAGGTTTCCTGCCCTTCCAGATCTCATAGGATGTCTTGTCAGTGAACGGTCTAAGATACACTCTATTGATTGTATAACAAGCTGTATTGATCACTTCTGCCCACCATTTCTTATGAACCTCCTTTTCGGCCAACATAACTCGAGCCATCTCCTGTAGAGTTCTGTTCTTCCTTTCGACAATTCCATTCTGTTGAGGAGTGATAGGAGCCGAGAACTCATGTTGGATTCCTAGCTCATCGCAGAAGGAACTGAATTGTTCATTTTCAAACTCCCTACCATGATCACTTTGAATTTGGATTATCTTCCTACTGGACTTCCCTTTTCAGTTTGTAACTTTACTACAAGGCTTCTAAATACTTCTATCGTATCAGATTTCTCTTTCAAAAAAGCTACCCATGTAAATCTGGAGAAGTCATCAACACATACAAAAATATATTTCTTCCCTCCTATACTCGGTGTATTAACCGGACCCATCAAATCCATATGCAATAATTCCAGATTTCTAGATTTAGTAATAAACTGTACTGAAGAGTGAAGAGAATGAATTTGTTTACCTTGTTGACATGGTCCGCACACAATTCCATCCTTTTTTATCAAGGTAGGCATTCCTCGCACAGCTTTTATATTTGCAATTTTCACCAGTGTTTTATAGTTGATGTGGCCAAGCTTCCCGTGCCAAAGAATTCCTTCATCCTTCTTTGAAAGCATGCATCGAACTTCTTGTTCCAGCAAATAGCAGTTATCTGATGATCTTATTCCAGACAGAACCTTGTTTTCTCCATGCTTCACTACACACTTGTTCTTCTGAAATTCCACTATCATATTGTCGTCACACAGCTGACTTATACTTAGCAAGTTTGCTTTTAGATCTTCAACAAATAACACACTTGTAAACACTGGAAAGCCTTCAATCTTTAATTCGCCCTTGCCAATTACTCTGCTCTTCTTTCCATCACCAAAGGTTACATATCCACCATCATATGGGGTAATGTTCGTGAGGTATTTTGGAGTGCCAGTCATGTGGCGAGAACAACCACTATCAAAGTACCATGAGTCACTAGAATAAGCTGATAGAGAAGTGTGAGCAACCAAACACGTACTGGATTTTTTAACAACCCATATCTTCCTGACCAATTTTCTGGTATGAGTATCACCTGTGTTGGAACACAGCAGAAGTTGTCTTCCTGGCATTTGATCTCTGATCAGTCTTCTACACTGATGTTTAGCATGTCCTTGGTACATACAGTATCTACAAATAAGTGGCTTTCTTTGATGCGGCATCCCATACTTCCATTTTACTTCTCGGATCCTGGCTTTTAGAGTTACTGGTTTTTCATGTAATTCCGTCTTGGATTCTTTCCCGTATCCAATCCCGTGTCTATCACCAAAGTCTCTTCCCATATCCAGAATATCATCAAGCTTTGCCTTTCCGGAATTCAATTTAAAGATAGTTGCTTCAGACATCTCGGCCCTCTTGACTGCAGCTAACAGTTTCTTGTTCAGTTCTTCATTACGTGTTTCAAGATCTGCAACAGTGGATCGTAATTCTTGTTCGCTTTCCATTAGCTTTCTTTTCTCTTCATTCAGTTCCTTGTTCCTGTCAGCTACTTGAACCCACATGTCATACATTTGTTCATATGTGCTATATATTTCTTCATCACTTACAGACAGATTATCACCATCATCGCTGTGTGCATCGTCCAGATCAGTGTTAGAACATACAACTTTTTCTTTGTTCAGTGTGTTGGAACACTGATCCTCTGGAATATCATGGACCTTTGCTCCAAAGGCTACATAATTACTGGTAAGTTCCTCTTCGTCTCCTTCATCATCTTCATCTTCACTCCAAGAGGTGACATATGATTTCCCTTGTTTCTTGCGAGTGTTAGCACATTCAGCCTGAATATGACCATATCCTTCACACTCTCTGCATTGAATTCATCCAGAATGTTTCGGTTCGTTGTTCTGATTTCTCCCGAACTGCATATTCCCTTGTTCAAATCTCATCCCACGATTATTGCTCGAATCCTGTTGTTTCTGTCTGTTTCCGCCAAGTCTTTCCTGGGGTTTCTTGTTGACCACTTTCTTTAGAATTCTTGAGAAATTCTTGGTGATGAGTGCCAGTTTTTCAATTTCATCATCACTGTCAGACTCGTGTCTTTCCTTAGCTGAAGAAGTTTTGAACGGCAATTCCTTGGAGACCCTTTTTGTAGGTTGCTGGAATGTCATCTCATATGTTTGCAATGAGCCCATTAGTTCATCTAGACTCATAGTGGCTACGTCTCTTGCTTCCTCTATTGCTGCTACTTTCATTGCAAACCTTTTGGGGAGAGATCGCAAGGTCTTTTGCACCAGCTTAGTTTCTTTGTACACCTTTCCAAGTTGATACGCCATGTTGGAGATATCCCTGAGTTTTCCATTGAATGTAGCAATCGTATCGTCCTCCTCCATTTTGAGTTCTTCAAATTTGGTAGCCAGCATCTGTAGTTTTGATTCACGTACACGACTGGTTCCTTCGTGAACAGTCTGTAGAATATCCCATGCTTTCTTTGCTTGGTGACACATAGATATAAGCTTGAACTGATTTTCATCAACAGCAGTGAAGATCGCATTAAGTGCCTTCGAATTTTCCAGGGATTCTTTAAGGTCATCTGGAGTCCATCTAGACTTGTCTTTTGGTTTCTGACTCCTTTGACTTGACTCCCCTTCTACCACCTTAGAACTTGTATCAGCATCTTCTGTAGGATGACTCCATTCATTCTCAATATAAAACCATGCCAGTTCATCCAGCGAATTAATGAAGACCCTCATGCGTGCCTTCCAATAGTTGTAGTTGCTGCCTTCTAGTAGGGGTGGTCGAGAGACTGACGCTCCTTCTCTTGTCGTCATGGTAAAACTGGATCTCACTTTCCTTGAAACAACCAAGGGAACGATAAGTGACTCAGCTCTGATACCAATTGAAATTTAGTTTTACCAATTTCTCTAGTCTTTACTAGTGTGTTCCAACGTAATTAGTTTAACCAAGTGCGTAATAACATAATACGTAAAAGACACACGACTTGGTTACGCAGTTCGGTGAAATTCACCTACATCTGTGGGGCCTGGCCCAGTTTAGAATGAATCCACTAATTAGAAAGATACAGTACAAAGTACAGTTTACAAAATACTTATCTTTACTAACTATAGTGTGTGGACTCTGCTAGCTCCCCTAGCTACCGATCCGCCTTGATCAGACTCCCTCTGACCTCGAACTCCGTCGACGCTGGATCTCCTCCTCTCGAGGAATTAAGGTTTACGATTCTGAACTTAGTGCGGCAGGTCAGTGTGTTGGAACACAGTGTTCTGACTCTTTGCAACTTCTCGAAAGTCTCAAAAACCTGTGTGCAGATTTTTGCTTTGTTAAATCCGTGAGTTGTGCAGCCGTGTTTGTCCCCAATTTATATCCACGAATCAGACTTGAATACTCCTTGATTATCTCCACAATATTCCTGTTCCAAATCTGATTCTTGAAGCATATCCAAATCTCATAAATCAAGGGATTTTCCTTATCTCATTCTATCCCATATATTCGAATAAATCTTCTCCATATAAGTAGGGATTTTTCCATAAACTAATTATGCTTCACACACCCAATATATAGCCAAATATACGATTACCATAAATTCTAAAACACTCCAATATTTCGGCTTTGAATTCCGTTAAAACCTTGGCGTAACTTCTGCTGCAGGACCATGTTCCAACATGGTCTGTTCAAAATTAATTCACACAAAATTGCCAATAAAATTCATCCCTTGACTTTACAAAACTCATTTCACCAAAAACTAAATACCTATACTGTAATTTCCCCTCAAAATAGGTGTCAACGGTGGGACGAAGGTAGCTTAAGTGACCACGGGACATCACTCACCGCAAAGGAGATTTCTTGCATTAGGTGTTTTAATTGCTTATACATATGATTACTCTTATTGTAGTTAATCTTTTCTCTTGAACTTACTTGCATTTTATTTTAGTTTAATTTAGTTTAAATTAGTTCAGTTCAGCATACATTTAATTTTGATGAAATTTAGTTTATTTTAGTCATACATTACTATTTTTTGACACACTTATTTTCAGTTCAGTTCAGTTCAAATTAGATCATATTAGTTCAGATAAACTCTAGAGAACAGGGTCTTAGTGCCATAATTTTTTTAGATTTGTATGGATTTATGTAGGGCCTTTCTGTGTAGATGAGTTTAATCCTGTTAGAATAAAGAAAGTAGATGATTAGATAATATTTTATTCCATATTGATGACTAGTACTAGAGTTACATTTAGACTAGTCTTTTTCTCCCTCCTTGCTTCCGCCGCCGGCGATCTCTCCCCCCTCCTCCTTGCGAATTTTTTCTACTCTCATCATGTCTGACGAAAAATTATCTTATAATACCTTGCTCCACATGATGACTATCAAATTGTCATCATCTAATTATTTGTTGTGGAAGCATCAAGCTGGTTATGTTTTCCGACCCCAGAAGCTGTATGGTTTTCTTGATGGTTCTAGGCCATGTCCAACTGTTCCTCCTCACCCTCCGGTCGCCTCTTCCATCTCCTATGCTGTGGTCGTTGGTTCCACTCCAAGTCGCAGCTCCGCCACCAAGACTGATCTCATGGAGGCTTACTTAAAGGCCTAGTTTGATTATGTTCTTTGGGTTGATGAACATCAACGTGTGTGCAGTCTTCTTTTTTCTTCTCTCACCCCAGAGGCCTTGGCAGTTTTACCTGAATGTGCCACTTCAAAGGAAATTTGGGACAATCTTCAGTCCATTTATCATGACAGCAGTGCATCATCCATCCTTCGTCTTCGTGCTGCTGCCCACGGTATACGTAAGACTGGTACAGTTCATGAACTCCATCTCCAATTTAAAGAAATTTTTGAGCAGTTGTCTATGATGGGTTCTCCTGTATCGAACAATGATCAGCTTATTTGGTTTTTGACTACTCTTGGAACTGAGTTTAAGGATTTTTTTTAACCTTTAATTAATTCCTCACCTACTTCGTTGTATGACGATGTTTTATCTCGTGCCAAAAATCATGAAGCTTTTCTGAAAAATTTACAGGACCATTCAGCCCCAGCCACTGGGCCTACCACCTTTACATCAGGCATTTTTCCCTCGGTCAGCCGCACGTGGGATCACGCACCAGCGAGGGGTGGCGGCGCATCCGGTTCACGCGCCGCCAGGGGAGGCCGTTTTGGTGGACGGTGAGGTGGCAGGCTCGGTGAATAGTTCACGGCAGGGGATGGTCGTGGTAGGCCGCAGTGTACTTGGTGTGGTTGTCCCGGTCACTATGCTGCGACTTGTTACAAGATGCTTACTCAGACTGGTTCTCAGGGTCCAACTAGTCATACTGACTCTACTCATCTGGCCGAGCATTTTCAGTCATTGGTGCAGTTAAAGCCTACTGCATGATCCTTCGATTGGTATGTTGAGTCTGGTGCTACAAGTCATATAGCATCCTCCGCCTCAGGCTTAGAGTCTGTCTCTCCATATTCTGGTAATTCTCATGTTTCTGTTGGCAATGGAGTCTCTATTCGAATCTCTCATGTTGGTGATGCTAAAATGTCTGATGATTTATGCATGTATGATGTTCTGGTTGTTCCTGATATTACTAAGAATCTACTGTCTATTAGTAAACTGACCAGAGATTTAAATGCTTTTGTCACTTTTGATGATCGGAACTTTGTCATTCAGAACAAAGTTTCCAAGGCGGTCGTGGGCAGGGGCCACAATGATGGTGGTCTCTATGTTTTGGATAAAGGCGATTCAGCATTTTTCTCGCATTTAGAGCAGAATAAAGGACGGCCATCTTATGAGCTGTGGAATGCTTGCTTGGGTCATGCATCGGCATTAGTAATCTCTAGTTTGCAGAAGTCTGGTTTAGTTTCTTTGTCTTCTTTGTTGCCTAAACCTGTTGCCTGCGCCCCCTGTGTTATGGCGAAAGGTCAATGGTTGTCGTTTGTTGAGAACCATAAGCGTGCTACACATGTACTTGATTTGATTCATTGTGATTTATGGGGACCTTCCCATGTTTTGTCGACACATGGTTTTTCATACTATACTTTATTTTTGGATGACTATTCTCGTTTCACCTGGCTTTATCCACTTCGTCGCAAGTCAGATTTTTTGGATGCTTACTTACAATTTGAGGCTTTTGTGGAGAATTATTTCTCATCCAAAATTAAGGGAATGTGATGGTGGTACTGAATTCCTGAACACTCGCCTACGAAGTCATTTTTCCACTAAGGGAATTCACCATCAGATATCATGTACTTACACTCTGGAACAGAATGGTCGTGCGGAACGTAAACATCGCCATGTTTCCGAGATGGGTCTTAGTATGCTGTTTCACTCGCATATGCCTGTTTCTTACTAGGATGATGCATTTGCCTCAGCTGCATATACAATCAATCGACTGCCTACTCCAGTTTTGCATGGTTCTTCACCTTATGATCTTCTCTATGGTCGTGCTCCATGTTACTAGAATTTTCATCCTTTCGGGTGCCAGGTTTTTCCATTTGTTCGACCGTATGCTGATCACAAGTTATCTCCTCGCAGCATTCCATGCATTTTCCTTGGCTACAGTTCCCAGTACAAAGCTTTCCGGTGTCTCAATGCTTCTACAGGCAGAGTCTACATCACTCGTCATGCTCGGTTTGATGAGACATATTTTCCATTTGCTCCTTTTATGTCTTCGGGATCTTCCGCATCCGCTCTTGATGTCTCTACCTTTCTTGATCCTGATGGCGACTCTGTGATCTCTATGCCAGTTTCTCCTTTTTGTCATGCGCCGCTATGCACCATGTGGCCACCGGATTCGAAACCAGCTTCTCCGCTGCCGGTCACGTTCCCGTAGCTAGCCTCGACCGCATCTAGCCTCGATCGCATCTTCTCCAAATTTATCCGTCACTCGCCATTCGGACAGCTCTTCGACCTCGCCGCCTCCACCTCGTACTCATCGGATGGCCACTCGGTCAGCCACTGGTGCCATTCAGCGATGAGATTATTCGGACATTATTGCACATGGTCTTACTGTTGCGCTGCTTTCTCAGACAGAACCCATGGATTATCGCTCGACCCTTCAGGATCCAGCCTGGGTTTCAACTATGGATGTTAACATGACTACTCTTCGTAGTCAGCACACTTGGGACTTGGTGCCTCAGGCTTTGGATGTCAACATCGTTGGCTCCAAATGGGTCTAGCGGCTCAAGTATCGACCGGATGGTACTATTGAACGTCACAAAACCAGACTTGTGGCGCAAGGTTTTTCACAAATTCTGAGTCTTGGCTTTGACCATACTTTCAGTCCTGTGGTTAAAGCCTCCACTGTCCGGACAGTTCTTGCAATTGCCACCATGCATTCTTGGCCACTTCATCAGCTGGATGTTAAGAATGCCTTTCTTAATGGCATTATGGATACTCCGGTCTTTATGAAGTAGCCCGTTGGTTATCAAGATTCTTCTCATCCAGACTATGTTTGTCGCCTGCGGAAGGCCATTTATGGCCTTAAGCAGGCTCCTCGAGCTTGGTTCCAGCATTTTAGCAGCTATCTTACATAGCTTGGTTTTCGGTGCAGCTCGGCTGACATTTCTTTATTTGTTCTGGTGAGAGGATCATCGTTACTGTATCTCCTTGTGTATGTGGACGACATTATTCTTACAGGAAATGACTCAACTCTTCTTCGTCAGTTCATTTCTCGAACGCACAACGAGTTTGCAATCAAGGATCTTGGTGCTCTTACTTACTTTCTTGGTCTTGAAGTTTCTCCTACTTCCTCAGGGTTACTTCTTGGCCAGGCGAAGTATGCTCGGGATATTCTTACTCGGGCTGGTATGACCGATGCTGCGCCAGTTTCTACGCCATTTGTTGTCGGCTCTCAGCTACACAGTTCCACTAGTCCGGTGTTCAGGGATCCTACTATTTATCGCTCTCTTGTTGGAGCGCTTTAGTATCTCACCATTACTCACCTGAATTTGGCCTTCTCAGTCAACACGGCGAGTCAGTACCTTCAGGATCCTAGAGATGATCATTTTGCTGCAGTTACACGGATTTTTCCTTATGTTCGTGGCACTCTTCATTTTTGTTTGGTTTTTCATTCTGCTAGCACTCCAGATGTGTTAGGATATTCTGATGCTGACTGGGCTCACTGTCTGGAGACTCGTCGATCTACTTATGGTATGCGGTCTATCTGGGTCGAAATCTTGTTTGTTGGAGTGCCAAGAAACAACCCACTATTTCTCATTCCAGTACGGAGTCTGAGTATCGTGCTCTTGCCAACACTGCTTCGGAAGTTGTTTGGCTTACTCATTTGCTTCGTGATCTTTGGGTTCCGCTTTCTGGCTCGCCTTTGTTGTTATGTGACAATAGTAGTGCTATCTTCTTGGCTCAGAATCCGGTGGCGCACAAGCGGGCAAAGCATATCGATATTGATTATCATTTTGTTCGTGAGCTGGTGACTTCTGGCAAGCTGCGTGTTGCTCATGTTCCTACTTCTCTCCATGTTGCTAACATCTTCACCAAGGGACTCTCTCGTCCATTGTTCGAGCTCTTCAGAGCCAAGCTTTGCGTCGGCAAGCATCCGACGCTTTGCTTGAGGGGGGAGGGGGTTGTTAGAATAAAGAAAGTAGATGATTAGATAATATTTTATTCCATGTTGTTGACTAGTACTAGAGTTATATTTAGACTATTCTTCTTTGTACTATATATATATTCTTCATCATTAATCAGAATCACTATGGGAAATTACTTTATCAAATTCCTCTTAATGTAATAGGATCACTCCAATTGTAAAAGACTCCAATCTATTCAATCATTTATTTAAAGGCGATAAGGAAATAGAAAAAATTTCTTTGTACGAAAGGTTATAAATGCTAGTTACCTTATAGAATATGATTCTAATTCTATATGAAAATTACCATAAAGTCTTTTATATTTTATTATGGTATCAGAGCGGGTTCAATCTGGAACCCCTTATCTTTAGTTGTATACGTGTTGCCGCCGTCACCCTTACCTTCTCTGCTGCTGCCGTGATCTACACCGTCGCCATCAGAGGAGTCTAGCATCGTCGCCGCTCTGCTTTGTTATCCATACATGCCATTGCTGCGTTCAGTTGCGGCCCTCACGCGTCATCACCGTTGCCAGTCACACTCCGTCGTTGTTGCATGCAAGAATTTCTACAAATACTACTCTTACTACCATTCTACCGATATCTTCGTGTCCTTCCTACCACTGCTGTTGCTCTTAGCTGTCGTGGTCGCTATAAGGATCTCCTCCAATCGCAATTATTGCTCACTGATCAATCATGTTTATGGTCTTTTACAAATATTTCTTTACTGAAGTGGAATATTGCTCTACCACTGCTACTACTGATGTTTGTTACTATTGCTACTTCTACAGAAGCTAAATCTTGTTGTATGGATGATTTTTGTTTAAAACTATTAACTATTAGGGATTTCCAAATCTTCTTCGCAAGTTGGGTATTCTTGTTCATCATGCTCCAACTTGAGGAGGGTAATAAGGAATAGAAACCCTTTTCTTGTAGGAAATATTATAAATGATAGTTGCCTTATAGAATTGGTTTCCTTGTATGTTAGATTATAGATGGTAATTTCCTTATAGAGTTAGAATTATATTATTGTTGGACTTTAGATTGTAGCCCTATATATTGTAATCATCATCATTGATGATATGTGTCATTGATGTGATATCAATGCACCATAATAAAGTCTTTTATATTTTATTATGCTTGGCAGCGACGCGTGTGGAACAGAGGAGGATAGACGCGGCAGTGCGTGTCAAACGAAATAGGTGGCAGCGATGACACTGTTCTTCCATGTGGCGACAACAGTGATGTTCACGGCAGCGGCAAATGAGAAGAGTAGGGCAGCGACTATTTTTTTTAGTGTTTTGAGGTTTTCAGGGTACTCAGGATTTTAGCTCTGATACCATGTAAAATATGAACGTGTGATTTCATTAATGATACAAGGGTACAATATATAAACTACATATACAAAGTCATAAATGGAAAATGATTCTATCCGGGGTACAATAATATTGCAGAAGATATTTTAACTTGGCAACAAGAGAGAAAGTCTCAGATTAATTAATGCCATAAGTTTGAGCATAGCCCTTAGCAACAAGATGGGCTTTCAACCAAGCAACTGACCCATCGGGATTAACCTTCACGGTAAACACTCATTTGAAGCCTATAACATGTTTCCATATAGGTAAATTAACCAATTCCCATATACCATTGTTATCTAGAGCACCCATCTCCTCAATTATAGCATTATGCCAACTAAGATCAAAAATGGCTTCACGAACATTTGTAGGAATAGAGAGAGAATTAAAGGAAGCAACAAAAGAATGAGAATAGGATGATAATTGATCATAAGAAACAAAGGTAGAAATAGGATAGGTTCATTGGCGTTTACATTTGCGTAACGCAATGGGAAGATCATCGCTTAGAGATGGATCATATGACGAAGTAGCATGCGAAGGGACAAGTGAAGAACGAGATGCAGGAGGCTGGCGTCTAGAGTAAACTTGGACAATAGAAGGATGGAAAAGAGTTGGTTCTAAGGTAGGTGTGGAGGTTGTGGTCAAATAGACTAATAAACCGTCATCCTCCCCCGGACTAGGATGAGTGGACAAAGGTGGAAAATAAGAAGTGTCATCCAAGAATGGAACATCAATAGAGATCAAGTATTTGTTAAGCTTAGGACAATAGTATCGATAACCTTTCTACATTCTAGATTAGCCAAGAAAAACACATTTCAACGACTTAGGATCTAATTTAGTGAGCTGTGGACGAACATCCCTAACAAAACATGTACTTCCAAATATTTTAGCATCAATGGGAAACAAATATTTCTTTGGAAAAAGAATTTTTTAGGGAAAATCACCATTAAGAACAGAAGATTGCATGCGATTAATGAGAAAACATGTTGTAGAAACTGCGTCGGCCCAAAATGATTTAGGAACATTCATTTGAAACCGAAGAGCTCGAGCAGTTTCAAGAAAATGTCTATTTTTTTGTTCTGCCACGCCATTTTGTGATGGAGTATCAACACAAGAAGTTTCACGACGTATGCCATTCTCAGTTAGAAAAGTTTGAAATGCACCTGAAGTGTATTCTTTATCATTATCACTACACAAAGTACGAGCTGAATTATTAAACTAACTTCAGTACAAAATGCGCAAAATGCTGAGAACAACTCTGAACGACTTTTCATTAAATGGAGCCAAGTTACACGAGAATAATCATCCACAAAAGTAATAAAATATTGAAATCTAGGTTTAGACAAAACAGGACAGGGACCCCAAACATCATAATTGACTAATTCAAAAGGTGCACTTGCCCGTTTATTGACTCGAGGACTTGAGCTGACACGATAATACTTGGCATACTGACATGACTCACAATCTAAGGAAGACAACGACTTATACTAAGGACAAAGCTTCTGGAGTAGTGAAAGATATGGATGACCCAACCTACAGTGAGCTTAAAAGGGAGATGTGACACTTGAGCAAGCAATGTGGTGTGATGGAGATGTATCAAGAAAGTAGTTCCCACCTCATGTCCTTTACCAACAATATTCTTTGTCATAAGATCCTAAAACAAGCAGTGATCAGGGAAAAATAATGTACAACAGTTGAGTTTGCGAGCTATCTGACTGACAGATAGCAAATTAAAGGAGAAATGGGTAAGTGTAAAACAGATGAAAAGGAAAGAAGAGGGATTGGATTAACAATGCCATGACCACGAATAGAAGATAATGATCCATCAGCTAATGTAATTGAAGAGCTAGAATCAGATGATTGGTAGGAAAATGTTTTTTAGGATTACCTGTCATATGATCTGTGGTTCCAGAATCAATGACCCATTTGGAGGATTTACTTGAGTTAGCAACTGCCACAATAGATGGAGAAGATTTGAGTGACTATTGGTACTGTGAGAATTTGGCGTATTCATCATCAGAGATAACAACTGACTTTTCCGAGGTATCATGAGTGGAAGAAACATTTGCAGAGTGTTTGTGCTGATTTTTATACTACAACTTTCTACATTCAAACTTTGTATGGCATGGCTTTCGGCAATAGTTACAAATAATGCTACCAGAATTCGCTTGTCCAATTTCACCTCCATGTGCTGCACCACCTCTTTGTCCATTATAACCAGAGGTCTTTCCTGACCCATAACTACTATTGCAACCAACTAAAGCACAACTGAGTGGTAATGAAGGAGTACTCTCTGTGCGAAGAACTCAGCTGAAAAAATGTTGCGGAGAGGAAAGATCAGCCCCTTATAGAACTTGTGCTTTAGCATAATCAAATTCTGGAGAGAGTCCGGCTAGATATCTCATAATAACCATTTGCTCTCGTTGTTGTTGCTGAATTTTCACATCAGCACTGAAGGGAAGCAACATATTAAGCTATTCATATGTCTTCTTAAAAGACATGAAGTAGTTCACAAGAGTTTGATCTTGTTTTTCAGCACGATAGAATGGCTTGCAAACCTCATACATTCGAGAAATATTAACTTTTCCCGAGTACAAAAATTCCAAATAATCCATCAACTCTTTAACTAAAATAGCTGCTACAATGTTCAAAAGGTTGTGACCTATACTACCTAAACTCTTTTTTCTCAATCCAAATACATGCCTAAATGGACTAATAATTTAACAGGTATGATATTTTATAACACCGTTATAACCACACTCAAATCACTAGTAAAATTTCAAGATTCATTACAAAACGAAGACGTCACCATCCCAAAATCACACATGTCGATGAAGACAGTGGATGCTCATTTAGTCATGCATAGGCCTTTTGGTGGACTTCTCGACATCTTCGAAGGTGCACCCATTGTCGTCAATCCAAATTCTATCATTGTGGTCCCTACATGCAGCAGACTCCCCTCCACCACTGCACTAGTGCACGCAGCAGCTATTTTAAAATAATAACTGCTATGTTTTCCCATCTAAATTAATGTAGCAGCGCTTTTTAAGGTATAGCTACTATGATTTCACGCCAATTCAATAATACCTCACTCTACAAGTGGATCTTAAATAATTAGCTGCTTTGAAATCATACGCATCAGCTATTTTAAAATAATAGCTGCTACGATTTCCCATCTAACTTAATATAGTTGCGGTCTTTAGGAAATAACTACTGTGAATTCCCGCCAATACTAAAATACCTCACTCTAGAAGTAGTTTTTCAATAATTAGCTGCTTAATAATTTGCAATAGAAGCGCTTATAAAATAATAGCTACTACAAATAAATAATAGTTGCCACTCAGTTACATAGTATCTATTTTTTAAAATAGATGCTACAAGTCACTGCTAAAGGAGAGGTTTTCCATTAGTGCAAATTTTTCTTTGATATTAAGAGTTAAAAGAAAATAGACATTCAAAACACATATTCCGCAAATATATGATGTTCAAATTCAAAAATTTATCTACTTTATATATTTTGACCCTTATAACATAATAATGATCACTTGCATAATTAAATTTAATCACCACTTTCTATTACTCTTAAACATAAAATATACTAGTATTCATCTAAATTTTTTTATTTAATTATTTTAAATAAATGTAAGTAAATAAATATCATCATAGTAGTCCAATGCAAAGTTTTCCTTATGGCCCCAAAATACGAGGCAATCTTTTGAGCAGAAGAATAGAAAAAAAAGGAGGGGGGGGGGGGGGGGGGGGGGGGGGGGGGGGGGGGGGTGGAAGCTGAAGTTTCTAACACACATTTTTTATATTTCAAAAATATTTCCCATAAAATGAATTAAGAAGGCACACATAATTTCTTAATCTATAAAAAGTAATTATTTTTTAAGAACTATAAAGTTAAATTACCACAAAAGGTTAAATTCAATCCCCCAGTCAAACGAAGAAAAAATAATTAAAACCCCGGGATTACAAGAATTTAGTTTTATGTATCAATTTGACGGTATATGGGTGTTGCAAAAGTTTAGAGATTTTGGCAAAAGGAAGGATTAGATTTAATTTTGCATTTTAATTTTTTAATTAAAACATTGTTCCTTGGGTTTATTTATATATTTTGACTTTTATAACATATTAATGATCACTTGCATAATTAAATTTAATCATCACTTTCAATTACTCTTAAACCTAAAATATACTAGTATTCATCTAAACTTTTTTATTTATTTATTTTAAATAAATGTAAGTAAATAAATATCATCATAGTAGTCCAATGCAAAGTTTTCCTTATGGCCTCAAAGGACGAGGCAATCTTTTGAGCAGAAGAATAGAAAAAAAAAGCTGAAGTTTCTAACTCACATTTTTTATATTTCAGAAATATTTCCATAAAATGAATTAAGAAGGCACATATAATTTCTTAATCTATAAAAAGCAATTATTTTTTAAGAACTGTAAAGTTAAATTACCACTAAAGGTTAAATTCAATCCCCCAGTCAAACGAAGAAAAAATAACCCCGGGATTAAAAGAATTTAATTTTATGTATCAATTTGACGGTATGTGAATGTTGCAAAAGTTTGGAGATTTTGGCAAAAGGAAGAATTCGATTTAATTTTGCATTTTAATTGTTGAATTAAAACATTGTTCCTTGGGTTTATTCATATATTTTGACTTTTATGACCTAATAATGATCACTTGCATAATTAAATTTAATCACCACTTTCAATTACTCTTAAACATAAAATATACTAGTATTCATCTAAAATTTTTAATTTAATTATTTTAAATAAATGTAAGTAAATAAATATCATCATAGTAGTCCAATGCAAAGTTTTCCTTATGGCCTAAAAAGACGAGGCAATCTTTTGAGCAGAAGAATAGATAAAAAAAAGCTGAAGATTCTAACACACATTTTTGATATTTCAAAAATATTTCCCATAAAATGAATTGAGAAGGCACATGTAAAGTCAAGGGATTTACAAGTAAATATTTGATTGGCAATTTTGTGAACAAGAAAGAAAACATTCCATGTTGGAACATGCTGCAGCAGAATATTCACGCCAAGGTTTTATGGAAATCAAAAGCCAAAATATTGGGGGTATTTTATAACTTATGGAAGTCGTATATTTGGCTATGTATATCAGGCGTGTGAAGCATAATTGATTTATGGAAAATCCCTACTTATAAGGAGATGATATATTTGAATATATGGGATAGATTGAAATAAGGTAAATCCCTTTATTTATTGGATTTGGATATGCTTCAAGAAGCAGATTTGGAATAGGAATATTGTGGAGATAATCAAGGAGAATTCC
The DNA here is from genome assembly GCA_037428765.1 of Rubia yunnanensis. NCBI lineage: Eukaryota > Viridiplantae > Streptophyta > Magnoliopsida > Gentianales > Rubiaceae > Rubia > Rubia yunnanensis. The sequence continues at coordinate 72,262,995 of CM075071.1, read as the reverse complement.
AATCTGTTCGTAGATATAAATTGGGACAAACACGGCTGCATACTCACGGATTTTAACAGAGCAAAAATCTGCATACAGATTTTTGAGACTTGAGAATTGCAAAGAGTCAGACTACTGTGTTCCAACACACCTGACCTGTCACACAAAGTTCAGAATCAGAAACCTTAATTCCTCGGGAGGAGGAGATCCAGCGTCGATAGAGTTTGAGGTCAGAGGGAGTCTGATCAAGGCGGATCGGTAGCTAGGGGAGCTAGCAGAATTCACACTATATAGTTAGCAAAGATAAGTATTTTGTAAACTGTACTCTGTACTGTATCTTTCTAATTAGTGGATTCATTCTGAACTAGGCCAGGCCCCGCAGATGTAGGTGGATTACACCGAACTGCGTAACCAAGTCATGTGTTCTTTACGTTTTACGTTATTATGCACTTGGTTAGACTAGTCATGTTGGAACACACTGGTAACTACTAGAAAAAGTGGTAAAACTAAATTTCAATTGGTATCAGAGCATCGTCACTTATTATTCCCTTGGTTGTTTCAAGGAAAGTGAGATCCAGTTTTACCATGACGACAAGAGAAGTAGCTTCTGTCTCTCGACCACCCCTGCTAGAAGGCAACAACTACAACTATTGGAAGGCATGCATGAGGGTTTTCATCAATACTGGACGAACTTGCATGGTTTTATGTTGAGAATGAATGGTATCATCCTACAGAAGATGCTGATCCAAGTTCTAAGGCGGTAGAAGGAGAGTCAAGCCAAAGGAAGCAGAACAAGGACAAGGCTAGATGGACTCCAGATGACCTCAAAGAATCTCTGGCGAATTCGAAGGCCCTTAATGCAATCTTCACTGCAGTCGATGAAAATCAGTTCAAGCTTATCTCTACCTGTCACCAAGCAAAGAAAGCATGGGACATTTTACAGACTGTTCATGAAGGAACCAGTCGAGTTCGTGAATCCAAATTACAGATGCTGGCTACAAAGTTTGAGGAACTCAAAATGGATGAAGATGACACCATTGCTACATTCAATGGAAAACTCAGGGACATCTCCAACATGGCTTATCAACTTGGAAAGGTGTACAAAGAAACAAAACTGGTGAAAAAGACCCTGAGATCACTTCCCAAAAGATTTGCAATGAAAGTAGCAGCAATAGAGGAAGCAAGAGACGTTTCCACCATGAGCCTAGATGAACTAATGGGTTCATTACAGACATATGAGATGACATTCCAACAAGCTACAAAAAGAGTCTCTAAGGAATTGGCGTTCAAAGTGTCTCCACCTAAGGATAATCACGAGTCTGAGAGCGACGATAAGATTGAAAAACTTGCACTGATCACGAAGAATTTCTCGAGAATGCTAAAGAAGGTAGTCAACAAGAAATCTCAGAAAAGGTTTGGCGGAAATAGACAAAGACAACAAGACTCAGGTAATAATCGTGGAATGAGATTTGAACCAGGGAATCCGCAGTTCGGCTGAAACCAGAACAATGAACTAAAACAGGCTAGGCGAATTCAGTGCAGAGAATGTGAAGGTATTCAGGCCGAATGTGCTAACACTCGCAAGAAACAAGGAAAATCATATGCCACCTCTTGGAGTGAAGATGAAGATGATGAGAAGGACGAAGAGGAATTCACCAATAACTACGTAGCTTTTGGAGCAAAGGTTCATGATACATCAGAGGACCAATGTTCCAACACACTGAACAAAGGTAAAGCTGTATGTTCCAACACAAATCTGGATGACTCACACAACAATGAAGATGATGATTCGCTTGTAAGTGATGAAGAAATCTACAGCACCTATGAAAAAATGTATGCTATGTGGATCCAAGTAGCTGACGCAAACAAAGATCTGAACGAAGAAAAAAGGAAGTTAATGGAAAGTGAAAGAGAATTACGGTTCATGATTGCAAAACTTGAAAAGAGTAATGAAGAACTAAATGGAAAACTGATAGCAGTAGTCAAGAGGTCCAAGATGTCTGAAGCAACTATTGTTAAATTAAATTCCAGAAAGGCAAAGCTTGATGATATTTTGGATATGGGAAGAAACTTTGGTGATTGACACGGGATTGAATACGGGAAAGAACCCAAGACTGAATCACATGAAAAACCAGTAACTCTTATGGTTAAGATCCAAGAAGTAAAGCGAAAGCATGGGATGCCATATCAGAGAAAGCCACTCATATGTAAATACTGTATGTATCAAGGACATATTGAAAAGCAGTGTAGAAGACTGATCAGAGATCAAATGACAGGAAGACAACTTCTGCTGTGTTCCAACACAGGCAATATTCATACAGTAAAATCGATCAGAAAGGTATGGATTGTTAAAAAATCTAGTACGTGTCTGGTGGCACACACTTCTCTAACAGCTTATTCCAGTGATTTGTGGTACTTTGATAGCTGTTGTTCTCGCCACATGACTGGTACTCCAGAATATCTCATGAACATTACTCCATATGATGGCGGATATGTAACCTTTGGTGATGGAAAGAGAAGCAGAGTAATTGGCAAGGGCGAATTGAAAATTGAAGGGTTTCCAGTATTCACAAGTGTATTATTTGTTGAAGATCTAAAGGCAAACTTGCTAAGTATAAGCCAGCTGTGTGATGACAATATGGTAGTGGAGTTCCAGAAGGACAAATGTATAGTGAAGCATGGAGAAAACAAGGTTCTTTCAGGAATAAAATCATCAGACAATTGCTATCTTCTAGAATAAGGAGTTAGGTGTATGATTTCAAAGCAAGATGAAGGAATTCTTTGGCACAGGAAGCTCGGCCACATCAATTATAAAACATTGGTGAAAATCGCAAATGTGAAAGCTGTACGAGGAATGCCTACCTTAACTAGCAAGGATGGAGTAGTATGTGGAGCATGTCAACAAGGTAAACAAATTCGATCTCCTCACTCTTCAGTTTAGTATATTACTACATCTAGAAATCTGGAATTATTGCATATGGATTTGATGGGTCCGGTTAATACACCTAGTATAGGTGGAAAGAAATATATCTTTGTATGTGTTGATGACTTCTCCAGATTTACATGGGTAGCCTTTTTGAAAGAAAAATATGATACGATAGAATTATTTAGAAGCCTTGTAGTGAAGTTACAAACTGAAAAGGGGAGTCCAGTAGGGAAGATAATTCGAATTCGAAGTGATCATGGTAGAGAATTTGAGAATGAAAAATTCAGTTCCTTCTGAGATGAGCTTGGAATCCAACATGAATTCTTGGCTCCTATCACCCCTCAACAGAATGGTATCGTAGAACGAAAGAACAGAACTCTACAAGAGATGGCTCGAGTTATGTTGGCAGAGAAAGATGTTCACAAGAAATTGTGGGCAGAAGCGATCAATACAGCATGTTATACAATCAATAGAGTGTATCTTCGGCCATTCACTAGCAAGACATCCTACGAGATTTGGAAGGGCAGGAAACCAAATGTCTCATATTTTCATGTGTTCGGGAACACATGCTATATTTCCAGAGATAGAGAACAGTTGGCAAAATTCGATAATCGGAGTGATACAGGAATTTTTCTCGGGTATTCCATCAACAGCTGTGCCTATAGAGTTTTAAATCATTGAACCAACACTCTCATGGAATCCATAAATGTTATTGTGGATGATTCAGAGAAGGAACAACAACCAGAAGGTATAGAGGAAGAACCTAGAAACACTCATGTTCCAACACAGTCTCAAAACTCAGACAAGGAAAATCCATCCGTCGACTCTGACCTTCACCAACGTGCTGGAACAACTGAGCAAAAGAATCCTTACTCTGCCGAAGCTGACCATGTTGGAACACTGTTGCCCGCTACTGACACCCATGTTCCAACACATGACCAACCCGGTTCCACCATGAGAAATACTCGATCAGTGCCTCGAGTTGATTACCGATGACTGGCTGGACTACACTGTTTTGTTTCTCTAATTGAACCCAAAAACTACAAAGAAGCCTTACTTGATAAGTATTGGATTACTACAATGCAAGATGAACTTGGCCTGTTTACAAGAAATGATGTTTGGTATCTTACTCCTCGCCCCAAAGGCATTAATGTCATTGGTACGAAGTGGATCTTCAGGAATAAATCAGATGCAGATGGCTTAGTCACCCGAAACAAAGCTAGACTCGTTGCTCAAGGTTATACACAGGTGGAAGGTGTTGATTTTGATGAAACCTTTGCACCAGTTGCCTGGTTAGAATCTATTCGGATTCTACTAGCTATTGCCTGCTCTTTGAACTTTACTTTGTATCAAATGGATGTCAAAAGTGCCTTTTTAAATGGAGTGGTGAATGAAGAAGTATATGTGGAACAACCTAAAGGTTTTGAAGATCCTAATTATCCACATTATGTATATCGTCTCAAGAAGGCTTTATATGGACTAAAGCAAGCACCCAGAGCATGGTATGAACGACTTACTACCTTTCTTCTTCAGAAAGGTTATCATCGAGGGGGAGTAGATTGCACTTTGTTTGTGCTTGACAAGGCTTCAATTTTTCTGATTGCTCAAATTTATGTTGATGACATAGTTTTTGGCTCTACTTCACCATCTATGGTTCAGGATTTTGTCACCATTATGCAATCTGAATTTGAAATGAGCATGGTTAGAGAGCTGACTTACTTTCTGGGATTGCAAGTCAAACAAGGACGGAATGGTCTATTCATAAATCAAAGTAAGTATGCCTTGAATATGATTTAAAAATTCGGACTTAGTAGTGCTCGAGCAGTTCAAACTCCTGTGGGAGTATCTGATAAATTGGTAAAGGATTAAAAAGGTGTTCCGATTGATCAAAAGTTATATAGAGGCATGATTGGAAGTCTATTGTATCTCACCGCAAGCATACCAGATATATGTTTCAGTGTTGGAGTATGTGCAAGATTTCAAGCTGATCCTAAGGAATCTCATCTTACTGCAGTTAAAAGAGTTATTCGATATGTAAGTGGGACTTCGGAGTATGGTGTTTGGTATTCTAAGAATCAAGATTCAGAATTGATTCGGTACAGTGATTCTGATTGGGCTGGTAATGCTGATGATCGAAAAAGTACCACAGGTGGATGTTTCTTTATTGGAACAAATTTGGTGTCTTGGTATAGTAAGAAACGGAACTCGATCTCTCTATCTTCTACAGAAGCGGAGTATCTTATAGCAGGGAGTTGTTGTGCACAATTATTATCGATGAAACAAATGTTGAGAGATTATGGAATTCATCAAGGCTCCTTGAAGATTTTATGTGACAACACAAGTGCTATTGATATTTTGAAAAATCTAGTTCAGCACTCGAGAACCAAGCACATTGACATAAGGCATCATTTTATCAGAGATCTGGTTGAAAGAAAGGAAGTAGAAGTAGTCTATGTTCCAACACACGAGCAAATTGCTGATATATTTACAAAGCCGTTGGATGCCACTTCCTTTGAAAGCCTGCGACAACACTTAGGTGTGTGTCAAATCTGAGGTAATTGTTGTCAATCGTTCTGTAAATATTTCTTTTGGTTATTTTCATTTTACAAAATTGGAAAAGAACAAAAATATGGAAGGAAGCAAAGGTTTACAAAAATAGGAGATGTTAGTTTGGTGTGTTGGAAGTTAAGTAAGGAATGACAACTTGATGTGACAAGAAGAGAAAGGGTCATCATTACAAAGCTTGGGAAATCAAAAAGGAGGCTTCGCGGGAAAAGAGGTGAGTAGATGAAGAGTTGAATTAGGTCTCAAACTTTCTAAAAATCTCCTCATATTCCTCTACTTTTGGCCGATATTTACCTCTCCAAAAACTCTGCCGGAAAAATTCTTGCTTCCACAATTCATCTCCATCGCCACTTTGAGATAAAGAATGTCTACTTCAAACTCTCCCACATATGAAGCACAAGTGCCAGAAATCATGGAGGAAGATGAAGTTTCAATTAATTTGGAACTAGTGTTGGTTGCTGAACAAAGAAACTATGTTAATCAAGCTGTTAGAGATGAAGAAGAAAATCAAGTTCAAATTGGAGGAAGCACGGAGAATTCACAGGTTGAAGAGACAGCCGAAGTTGAACCTGATGCACGGGAACAATCTTCTGGAACCAAGAAGAAGAAGAAGAAACCCACGGTAACTGGCCTTGACCCTCGTCCATTAAAATTCATGGGGTATTGAATGTACGAGTATGAATGAAATATTTGAATGGCTTGAGGCTAATAGAGTTGCCGTAGATTTAAGAAAGATCAAGAAAATTAGAGGGGAATATTTGACGGTTAAAGTTAAGGAGTTGGTGACTGGAAACATAGGTGAAATTAGGAGACTTGAGAATTATACGGTGAAATTTGTGATGGGGAGATATGTTGAGTTTAGGGGAAAAGATAAATTCTATGTGCATTGCTATATTCCAGTACCGAGTTGTGTTTCTTTGAGAGAGATTAGTGAAAGTGAAGCGGCTGGAAGTGAAGTGGTTAGGAACAGAGATAAACTTTAGGTGGGATTCTATGATACGAATTCAGCAAAGAGGATGGAAGAATTGAGGAAGCCTATCATCATTGTTCTGTCGGACAGTGATGACAGTGTTCAAACACAAAGAGATAAACCTGACTATATGGAGTTAGATTCTGATAATGATCTGGGAGGTGCAGATGATGGTGATTTTCATGAAGGTCAGATTGATGAAGCACCTGAAGGGAGCCTGTCTAACCAGAAAGATGGTTCTGAGAGCGAGGAAGAAATTGAGAAGGATGCTGAAAGATCAGGGAGTGTTCCAACACAGGATATTTCTGATCTGACATATTCAAGTGATGAGGTACTAGATGAGTATTATCAGATGGAAAAAGGCAAGAGAAAGGCTGACAAAGCCAAGGACTCTGCTCAAGCAAAGAGGAGCAAGAGAAGGCATGACAGCAAGGAAAAGAAGGTTTTACCTCCACCCTCTGTTAGTAAGGCATTCTCTGCTGTTTATTTTGACGAAAAAGGTGCAGAGATGGGAGATTTTTTCTCAGAGAAGAAGTTCATAGCAGAAAGGCCTTTAGATTTAAAAGCCTATAAGGAGAGCGACTTCACAGATTTTCTAAAGCTAACTGGCATGACTACTGTAGCAACTATCCAGTTACAGTACAACAGGTAGGTTGTACTTGAGGTATATTCTAACCTCATGAATGGTAATTTAGAAATAAGTTCCCCATGGTATGGTAGGGTATATGTACAGGGGAAGATCATAGATGTCTCTGCTTCTAGGATTAACACATTGTTGGGTCTTACAACACCTGAGACAAGGGGAGTCTTTCCTGAAAATCTGGGATTGTCTGACAATGAAATATTAGGTGTTATATCTGGTGGTTATAAGGTTGAATGGCCAGCAACTGGGTATTCACAAGCATCCTGCTTGTCTTCAAGATTTTTTGGTTTATATCAGGTGGCTGTGCATTGTTGGTTGCCCTCAACTAATACAACAGCCTTGATAAGGGAAATGGCTAAGTTGATGTACTATGTTGGAACACAGAAAGATGTCAACCTTGGACTACTTATTCAGCAGCATTTAGTTAGACAAGCTACTGCTCCAAAAGTAAATGATGCCATCATTTACCCTACTTTGATCTCTGCACTAGCCAAGAGTGCAAAAGTAAAAGGGAAGGCCTCGGATGTTGTGATTGATACAGAGTTTATGAGGCCCAACAAGAAGACGTTCGGGCTAAGGCATGTGAAGGATCTTCCGTGGAAACCATCTGGATCGACTTCTTCATCAGCAGCAGAAAAGGAGGCTAGGATGATGGTTCTAAATGCTCTACTTGGTGCTATAGGTATTCAAATGGCTGCTTTGGAGGCGGAGAAAACAAGTCTGGAGGCTGAGAAGTCCCGATTGGAAGATTGAGTCTTGTGACTAATACAGGGGGAGCATTACTGATTGTTGTTGGTTGCTGGTGTTTTTTTATGATATTGATGTTGGCTTTGGCCATATGTGTGGTCCCAGGGGGGGTGATTTGGGATGTTGGTTTTAAATTTGAATGTTTTATTCAATATGGCTTGGTATTATGTTGATTATTATTATTCTGCTATTCTGATGCAAGCTTATAATATTGATGGAAGTTTTTTCTTTGTTGGAAATTATATGTCCAAAATATTATGGGTCCACAAAAATGCCAAAGAGGGAGACTGTAAAATCAAGGGATTTGCAAGTAAATATTTGATTGGCAATTTTGTGAACAAGAAAACATTCCATGTTGGAACATACTGCTGCAGAATATTCACGCCAAGGTTTTATGGAAATCAAAAGCCAAAATATTGGGGGTATTTTATAACTTATGGAAGTCGTATATTTGGCTATGTATATCAGGCGTGTGAAGCATAATTGATTTATGGAAATCCCTACTTATAAGGAGATGATATATTCGAATATATGGGATAGATTGATATAAGGTAAATCCCTTTATTTATGGGATTTGGATATGTTTCAAGAAGCAGATTTGGAATAGGAATATTGTGGAGATAATCAAGAAGAATTCCAATCTGTTCGTGGATATAAAATTGGGACAAACACGGCTGCATACTCACGGATTTTAACAAAGCAAAAATCTGCATACAGATTTTTGAGACTTGAGAATTGCAAAGAGTCAGACTACTGTGTTCCAACACACCTGACCTGTCACACAAAGTTCAGAATCAGAAACCTTAATTCCTCGGGAGGAGGAGATCCAGCTTCGACAGAGTTCGAGGTCAGAGGGAGTCTGATCAAGGCGGATCAGTAGTTAGGGGAGCTTGCAGAATTCACACTATATAGTTAGCAAAAATAAGTATTTTGTAAACTGTACTTTGTATGTGTCTTTCTAATTAGTGGATTCATTCTGAACTGGGCCAGGCCCCACAGATGTAGGTGGATTACACCGAACTACGTAACCAAGTCATGTGTTCTTTACGTTTTACGTTATTATGCACTTGGTTAGACTAGTCATGTTGGAACACATTAGTAACTACTAGAAAAAGTGGTACAACTAAATTTCAGCACATATAATTTCTTAATCTATAAATAGTAATTACTTTTTAAAAACTATAAAGTTAAACTACCACTAAAGGTTAAATTCAATCCCCCAGTCAAACGAAGAAAAAATAATATAAAACCCCTGGATTACAAGAATTTAATTTTATATATCAATTTGACGGTACATGAATGTTGCAAAATTTTAGAGATTTTGGCAAAAGGAAGAATTAGATTTAATTTTGCATTTTAATTGTTGAATTAAAACATTGTTCCTTGGGTTTATTGAATTGGAGTCGAGTAGCTTTTCCTTTATTTCCCAAACGATTAGAAGAAATAAAGAGGCATATTTCAAGGCTGGAGAATGTTACTATCACACCGATGTCCAACAACATCTTATTTCGTTGCGTAGAGAAATTGAGCTACTTCAGGAAGCAGAGAATATTAAATGGCACCAACGTGCTAAGCAACATTGGTATAAGGAGGACGAATTTCTTTTATGTATTATTATCATTGAACAACTTAGCTAAATAAAATGAGTCCAAAGCCGTGATCCGCTGCCGAACATTGGTATAAGGAGGGTGACCGAAACAATTCCTTTTTCCATCACTTTGCTTCTTGTAGGCAGCGTACAAATCACATTGCTGGTCTTCATGATGCTGATGCTAATTTGAAGACTGATGAATCTGACATGCAGAATATAATCTTGGATTATTGTGGTAATTCATTCTCCTCTACTAATCCTTCTTCCACTCGCATGTCGCAAATTCTTGATCGTATTCAGACCAGAATTTCTTTCGATGACAGTAATCACCTTATTCTGCCATATTTTAAGGAGGAAATTGCTCGTGCAGTGAAACAGATGCACTCATTTAAATCACTAGGTCTGGATGGTATGAGTCCTATATTTTATCAGAAATGTTAGAGGGTTATTAAGCATGATGTTACTGCTTTTGCTCTTAACTTCCTTAATTTTGGTACTTTTGAGCCTTCTCTGAATTTTACACATATTGTCCTCATCCCAAAAGTCACCCATCATAATGTGCCTACACAGTTTCGTCCAATTAGTCTTTGTATTGTTATTTATAGGATCGTTTCAAAGGTGGTGGCTAACAGATTACATTTGATCATTCCTCATATTATTTTGGACTCTCGGTCGGCTTTTGTTCCTGGACGTTTGATTATAGACAATGTTTTAATAGCGCATGAGTTTCATCACACTATGAAAGGGAGGAAAATGGGTTTGAAAGGTCATATGAGTGTGAAACCTGATATGAGTAAGGCTTTTGATCAGATTGAATGGAGGTTTGTTTTGCTTACTCTATCAAAGTTGGGTTTTCCATCTCAGTTTGTAGATATTGTTGATCGATGCATTTCTACAGTGTCCTTTTCTTTCATCTTGAATGGTGGGAATTGGATCATCTATGCCCACAGTGTGGTCTTCGACAAGGCGATCCTTTATCTCTATATCTATTTATCATATGCTCAAAATTGTTTTTGATAATTCTTACTGACTTATTGAAGGTGGGAAAGTTTAAAGGATTAGGTGCTTGGACTGAGAGTTTCGCATTTGTTTTTTGTTGATGAAACCTTACTCTTTGGTGAAGCCACTGTCAAAGAAGCTTCCAATTTACAATGGGAGATTTCATTGTTTGAAAATATTTCTAGTCAGCGTGTGATTTGTGAGAAGTCTGGGATTCTTTTTAGCCCTAACACATCTATGGATATGAGAAGGACGGTTTGCGACATTCTTCGAATCTCTGAAGTTGCATCTCATGGGATTACTATCTGAGATTGTTCAAATAAAAAAGGATGTTTTTCAGGGACTTACTGATCGTATTCGGAAGAGAATTGATGGTTGGACAGAAAAGAACTTATCAAAAGCAGGCAAATAGATATGATTAAATCGGTTCTTCAGGCAATTCCAACATATACGATGAGTTGCCTTATTATTCCAGATAATATTCTACGCTAAATCTATTTAATGATTACTACATTCTGGTGGGGTGATGGTACTGGTATGAAAAAAATCCCTTGGATCTCTTGGGATACAATGTCTAGATCCATGTCGAAAGGAGGGCTTGGATTTCGTAATTTGGAGCTTTTTAACCTCGCCCTTTTGAGTAAACAGGCATTGTGTATGCTTACAAATCCATCCATGTTGCTTTCTTGTCTATACAAGGAAAAGTATTTTTCTTCTTCTTCGGTTCCCTTGTTGGGTTCCTCAACAAGAAAACCATTTATCTCATTCTTTGGAAAATGTTGCAAAGTCTATTTCTTCAGACACTTTAGTGTGGATCTCTCCACCTACTTTCTTGTATTCAAACGATTCTAGGCGAAATCCAATTCTATGAAATTATATTCTTATGTTTCAAAAATAATTTCTCTCAACAAATGTAAAGAATCAAATTCTCTCTCTTCCAAAACTCTGTTTAAGAGAAAATGATGAATAATATGTAACCACTACTAGTTTTTAACCGGTGCTAAGGGTAAACCAGTACTAGAAAATTTTTAGAGTTAAGTGCATATATAATCCTATGTTTTAGTCGAAAGTGCCAATATGACCTGTAAAATCAGAAAGCGCAATTATAACCCCATTATTTGCTTGAAAGTGTCAATCTAACCCTAGAAATCTGAATGTCCAGAATTTTGTGAATTTACTAGTTTACCCTTATTTTTTTAAAAACAAAAATTAAAAAACTTGGAAAAGACTATATTTCCCTTGTAAACCCTAAATTTCTCTCACACCATATCCCACTTTTCCCCATCTCACACCATTCTTCTTCTCTTATGCCATGCTATTCCACGGTGGTGGTGGCGGCCACTTCTTCATCTCCATAACTTCCCATGAAAATTGATCTCAAACACCATCTGAACAAGGGAGATCCGACCAGGATGGTTTTGGCACAAATCTGAATAGCCCAAAACCTCGCCCCCTCCTCGACACCTACTACAACTTTATCATCTGAAACTACATTTTACTCCTCAACAAGTCCCCTAACACCACCGGCTTACTCTCCGAAACTGACATCCACCGCCTGAAGAAATTTTGGACCACTTTAAATGATGTTTTCTCCAAAAATTTGGATGACAATTGCTTGATAATCGCCAGTAGTCACCACGGTGGCAAAGGCGGCGGGTTCGACCCATAAAACGTCATGAACAATGACTATCTGTGTACCTAATGGGCTCCGATGGAAGAAGAAACGTGAGTTCATTGGATTATACGTAAAGCACCGTGCGAAGTGGTGTGATCAGGGGTGGAGACAGAAAAAATCAGTGGCGGGGACTGATTTGTAAAGGAAAATAAAATTCTCAAATTTTCTTTATATTGGAGGGGGCTGAAAAGAATTTTTTTAAAAAAATTACTCCCATATTTCTCACAAATTTTATCTCGGCGAGGGCTGGATCCCCCTCCGGCCCCCGCCTAGCTCCGCCCCTAGGTGAGATTCAACATGAGTAGCGGCGTGGCAGATCTGGTCTAGGCAGTGGCGGGAAGGGTCTGGGCTGAGAAGCGACGTTGCCAGGAGGGTCTCGGCGGGTGGAGGTGGAGCGGGGAAAGGGCGGGCTGGGCGGGGACGGGCAAGCAGGGTGGGACACAGTGGTACAGAGGCGGGGCAGCGGCTGGGCGCGGTGGTGCAGAGGCGGGGCAGCGGCAGGAAGTGTGAGTATCTAGTCTTTGTCGGGTGGGAGTATCTCCGAGTTAGGAGGTATATCATTTTCTCTTGAAAATTATTCTTTGGGTAACTCTTTATGAACTTAGCAATGTTTCATACTGTCTCCGTTTAGTTCTCTTTAGCATGTGAATGTTGTGTTTGATCTCCCTCTACTTGAAATTTATCATATATTTGTGGTAATAATCTTCAAGCCTTTTTTTTTTAATTTCCGGCAAACTCCCAGATTCCGGCCGCCATGGCAAGACGATGGCAGCAGTGGCAGGACGATGGCGGCAGTGGCAGTGCTTATGGAGAAGAAGAAGAAGAATTTAGGGATTCTTTTGTTATTACATTTTTTTGTTTTTAGACTAGGGGTATTTTAATCTTTTTTGATTTGGTTAGTGCCAGAAATTACCAAGTCAACGCCGGAATAGTGCCAAAAGGTTATATTGGTACTTATGATGTAAAAGTTGTGGTTATAATCGCACTTTCTAACTTCACGGGATCATATTGACACTTTCAACCAAAACATAGAGTTAATCTGTATTTTACCCGAAAATTTATCACCAATTTTTTAGAATGGTACTATGTATTCCACATTCTTTCACCACCCTAAATTGACATCGATATTAAGCTACTGAAATAGCAGTAAGCATATGGTATCTGGGGATGCGATGAAAACTATATCCCAGTAGTAAACATGTATTTTTAATATTTCAAAATTTGGTAAAATATATTTTAAGATAAATCATGGTGTATCTTTGGTAAAATATAACTTTTTGGTAATGATTATCAAATTGAACTCTTGAAGATACAATGCGAAGATATTTTCAAGGGATACATTATAATTTACGCTGAACGAGTATCCGATTGTCCGAGGAAATTAGTAATTCATCTTCTCCGCAGTTGGAGAGTTCCCCTACTTGTTTAAATTCATCATCTCCTAATTGTTTCTATTGATGGTTTTGGAGGCGAATTAATTTTTTCACTTTTGATTAAATCAATAGCATTTTCTCGGACTCCAGTTTTACCCAAATTGTAATAATGTGTTCACGTCGAGTTAATTCAAAATTTGATATAACAGGTACAAATTAAGCACAGAAGATTGATTTTTATATATAAAACTACAAATCACAAGAGAACGAGATTAAAATTTCAATGGTTCACTGATTCAATAAATCGAGTACACCTCTGGTTTCAGATTGTTTTAAAAAATGGCCGTAACTAACGAGATAATTCCTATTAAACCTTACAATTAAGGTTAGTTACTGTTGGTATGCCTTGAATATTGTAATAGCCGCTTCTGCGACCCTGGCCTGGAATATAACTACATCTACAATTATGATAAGAATATAATTCCAATTCCAATTTGGACTGATGTTGATTTGGGCCGAATTGTGTTTTGTTCCAATCCCAGTTTGTTAGGGTTTAGTGGAGACAATATATAAAGTGTCTCTCTTCTCTCTATAAACATTAATTCTGTTCTGCACTTAGATAGGTAGAAATCTGGCCAATTTCTTGGCGTCTGTAACCTGCTACCTATTATAGTGAATCCGTCTCCCGTGGATGTAGCCAAATTGGTGAACCACGTAAATCTTGTGTCTTGTTATTTTCGTTCATATTTTCTGTTCTTTCTCCATTCCGCACAACAAACTGGTATCAGAGCGGTTTCTTTTTCCGGCGATATCCGTAGTGGGTATATCGGATTCTGGGCTCATCAGATCGGAGCTGATCGGGGAGAAAGATGTCTGGGTTGAACGTGAAGATCGACAAGTTTACCGGGAGAAACAGTTTCAGTTTATGGCAGATCAAGATGCGAGCTTTGCTGAAACAGCAAGGTTTGTGGACTCCGCTGACGAAGAATTTCGCGAGCAGTTCTGGCGATGTTGTGAGTCTGGAAGAAAAGGCACACTCGACGATTATGTTGTGTCTCGCGGAGGAAATCATCACCGAGGTCTCAGATCAGGAGACTGCTGCACAACTGTGGCTGAAGTTGGAGAGTTTGTATATGACGAAATCTCTAACCAACAAGTTGCTTCTGAAACAACGCCTCTTCGGTCTCCGAATGCAGGAAGGTACGCAACTCAGAGACCATCTAGAGCAATTGAATACTTTGTTATTAGAATTGCGAAATATAGATGTGAAAATTGAAGATGAAGATGTTGCTTTGATTTTGCTAGTTTCTTTACCACTTTCGTATGAGAATTTTGTTCAGTCATTTATTGTTGGTAAAGATTCTGTGTCTCTGGAGGAAGTAAGATCCTCTCTCCATAGTAGAGAGTTGCGACATAAGGCAAACAATACAGGTACAGAAAGTCAGGCCACTGGCTTGTTTGCTAGTGACGGAAACACAAAAGGCAAGGAAACCGGCAATAAGAAGAAGGGCAAGAAGTCATCTTCAAAGGGTCCTAAAGCCAATGATGTTTGTAACTATTGTAAGGAGAAGGGGCATTGGAAAAAGGAGTGTCCGAAGAAGGCTAGTAAATCTGGGAGTACATCTGGTACTGCTGATGTGGCTGAAGGGGATTTCAGTTCTGAAGATGATTTTGCTCTAGCTGTTACTGGGCAAAATAATCATTCTAATGCATGGTTTCTTGATTCTGGGGCATCTTACCATGTATGCACAAGGAGAGATTATTTCTCAACTTATGAGCAAGCTGAGGGCATCATTACTACAGCAAATGGTGTTGCATGCAAGGTAGTTGGGATTGGTTCAATCAAGATCAGGACGCATGATGGTAGTTTCTGTACTTTGAACGATGTCAGGCATGTTCCATCGATGACAAAGAATCTGATTTCTCTTCCTACGTTGGATAGAAAGGGTTTCGTCTACTCAGGGAATGATGGAGTTCTGTGTGTCTGCAAAGGTTCTAGGCTGGTTCTGAAAGGTGTTCTGCATGGTACCTTGTATTTTCTACAAGGTTCCACGGTTATGGATTCTGTTAATGTTGCATCTTCGGAGGTTCACCAGGATGATATGACTAAGTTATGGCATATGAGGCTTGGTCACATGGGTGAAAGAGGGATGCAGATTCTGTCGAAGTATGATCTTGTTGGTGGCCACAAGATCAAGAGCTTGGACTTCTGTGAGCATTGCGTTTTTGGGAAGCATCACCGCAACAAGTTTCCTAAGGCGATTCATAGAACAAATGGCGCATTGGATTACATCCATTCTGATTGTTGGGGACCTTCCCGAGTTGAGTCACTGGGAGGTCACAGGTACTTTATTTCTCTGATTGATGATTACTCAAGGATGACTTGGGTTATCATGATGAAACATAAGAGTGAAGCTTTCTCGAAGTTCAAGGAGTGGAAAGCTTTGGTGGAGAATCAGACCGGGAAGAAGATCAAGAGGCTTCGAACTGATAATGGGCTGGAATTCTGCTCGTCTGAGTTTGATCAGTTTTGTAGGGATGAAGGGATTGCTCGTCATCATACAGTCAGGAATACGCCACAGCAGAATGGCGTAGCTGAGCAGATGAATCAGACATTGCTGGCGAGAGAGAGGTGCATGCTCTCTAATGCTGGTTTGGAAACGAGATTCTGGGCAGAGGCGGTGAGTACAGCTTGTTACCTGATCAACCGCGGGCCTCACACGGGTATAGAGTGCAAAATACCTATGGAGTTGTGGTCAGGTAAAGTTGTTGATTACTCCAAGTTAAAAGTTTTTAGTTGTATATCTTATTATCATGTTAGTGATGGTAAGTTAGAGCCCCGAGCCAAGAAGGGTGTCTTTGTGGGTTATGGAGATGGAGTTAAAGGCTCCAGGATATGGTCTCCATCTGAGAAGAGGGTTATTCTGAGCAGGGACGTTGTCTTTGATGAAAATTATTTGCTTAGATCTATGGTGAAGCCCACAGTTGTGCCAGAAACTAGTGGAGTTGATAAACAGGTGGAGCTTGAAGTCACTCAAGGTGAAAATAGATTGGAACAATTTGAGGTGAATCAAGAGCCACAGACAGAATCTGAGATACCAGAATCTCCACCACCAGATCCTCAACCATCAGGAGCTACAGTCCGCAGTTTAGCTCAGGACCGACCCAGGAGGGTTGGAGTTGGGGCGCCAAAGAGATATGGGTTTGAGGATATGGTGGGTTATGCACTGTCAGTTACCGACGAAGTGGATACTCAAGAGCCATCAACCTTCAGAGAGGCTACTTCATGTACTGATGCTGATAAATGGCTTGCTGCAATGGGAGATGAGATGGAGTCTCTTCAGAAGAATCAGACATGGGAATTGGTCAAACAGCCTCAAGGGAGAAAAGTAATCAGTTGCAAATGGGTTTTCAAGAAGAAGGAAGGGATATCACCTACAGAGGGAGTCAAGTACAAGGCTAGAGTTGTTGCTAGAGGTTTCAGTCAGAGAGAGGGAGTAGATTACAATGAGATTTTCTCACCAGTGGTCAGACACACTTCCATCAGGGTGTTGCTAGTTATAGTGACACATCAGGATTTAGAGCTTGAACAACTTGATGTGAAGACCGCTTTTCTACATGGAGAGTTGGAGGAAGAGTTGTACATGACTTAGCCAGATGGTTTCCAAGTTCCTGGAAAGGAAAAGTATGTTTGCAAGTTGAAGAAGTCTTTGTATGGACTTAAGCAGTCTCCGAGGCAGTGGTACAAGAAGTTTGACAGTTACATGCTTAAGCTGGGATATACGAGGTGTGTTTATGACTGTTGTGTCTACTACAGCAGGTTGAGAGATGGGTCATTCATCTATCTGGTGCTTTATGTAGATGACATGCTGGTAGCCGCAAAGAGTAAGCACGAGGTTCAGAAGTTGAAAGGACTTCTTAGTGCTGAGTTTGAGATGAAGGATCTGGGTGCAGCTCGGAAGATACTAGGAATGGAGATTCTTAGGGATCGAAGTCAGCGGAAGCTTTTCTTATCACAGAAAGGCTACATTCAGAAAGTGTTGGCTAGGTTTGGCATGTCTACAGCCAAACCTATAGACACTCCTAGTGCTGCAAATATTCATCTCACCACTATGTTTGCTCCTCAGTCAGATGAGGAGAAGGAGTATATGTCTCGGGTTCCTTATGCCAGCGCGGTAGGGAGTTTGATGTATGCTATGGTTTACACGAGGCCAGATTTAGCACAGGCAGTCAGTGTTGTGAGCAGGTTCATGGGGCAACCGGGAAAGGAACATTGGCAAGCTGTGAAGAGGATTTTCAGGTATCTTAGAGGTACGTCTGATGTGGGTCTCATTTATGGAGGTGATACCGAGTGCTTAGTTACAGGCTACTCGGATTCTGATTATGCTGGTGATGTTGACACGAGGAGATCGATGACTGGTTATGTATTCACTTTGGGAGGTTCTGTGGTTAGTTGGAAGGCGGCTTTGCAACCTACAGTGACGTTGTCTATTACGGAAGCAGAGTACATGGCTTTGACAGAGGCTGCAAAGGAGGGAATATGGCTGAAAGGACTGGTTAGTGATCTTGGTCTACATCATGATCAGGCTACTGTGTATTGTGACAGTTTGAGTGCAATCTGCATAGCCAAGGATCAGGTCCATCATGAGAGGACCAAGCATATTGATGTCAGATATCATTTCCTGAGGAGTGAGAGGAGAATCAGGGTGAAGAAAGTGGGAACTGCTGACAACCCCGCTGATATGTTCACCAAACCTGTTCCACATAGCAAGTTTCAACATTGTTTGGACTTGCTGAACATCAGAGCTGATTAGGTGCTCTATGGGCAGTCCCGGGAGTGGAGGGCGAAGTCTACTCATCTGGCACTGTAATGGTGCATCTGGAGTTTTCTACTTTGAGGATTCAAGTCAAGGTGGAGATTTGTTGGTATGCCTTGAATACTGTAATAGCCGCTTCTGCGACCCTGACCTGGAATACAACTACATCTACAATTATGATAAGAATATAATTCCAATTCCAATTTGGACTGATGTTGATTTGGGCCGAATTGTGTTTTGTTCCAATCCCAGTTTGTTAGGGTTTAGTGGAGACAATATATAAAGTGTCTCTCTTCTCTCTATAAACATTAATTCTGTTCTGCACTTAGATAGGTAGAAATCTGGCCAATTTCTTGGCGTCTGTAACCTGCTACCTATTATAGTGAATCCGTCTCCCGTGGATGTAGCCAAATTGGTGAACCACGTAAATCTTGTGTCTTGTTATTTTCGTTCATATTTTCTGTTCTTTCTCCATTCCGCACAACAGTTACAAATGCATATTCCGCTCTCGCAGTTACATGCATTCACACCAAAACGGCGAAACTGTTTATTGCAGTCGTCATCAGATTTACAAAGTGGCGTTTTCTTGCTATCAAGCTGCTTCTTGGGCCGGACAAGATCTCCTTCATTAAGCCCTGAAAAAAGAAGTGTAACGTTACAAATCATCATTGGAATTATTTATACGATTTATACAATTTTAAAGATTGAAAATGTAGTTATTTTTAAAAGAAGTAATTGAAGAATCAAGTAAATGCAGGAGACTAATAAATGCATGTAATACAGACATACAAATTGTTGTAGCTTGAGGTTTCCATATTGTATTTTACCTATGCTTGGAGGTTCCTCCGGACACTTAGTTCCACCCGGACAATAGCACCGACCTTTTTCAGAACAACAACTCAACCTACAATTTGGTATATTGCAATCTCCTCCAACTAAACAGTTTTGCGCTGTCACCTTAGAGATTGGCCAACCTATAGCTCACATATAATACAATTAGATTTATTACGGAAAATTATTAATAGTCTGCTGAAAATTAAGATTGTAAAGAAGCAAAAACAAAAGACGGTGAACAGAAAAACTGTTTTGGCTGGCTTCTCCATTAGATACCGTGTTTTTTTGTTAGTGAGCGGGAAAAAAAAAGGATGCTAGTAGGATGTAGTTCTCCTGAGATTAAACGTTGTGAAATGGTCGTATCAGAGTCTCCTATAAATAACCTTAATAGAGCTGTATTTCATTAATAAGAAATTATGCAAAATTATATTTCAATATTATCTTCATTGAGAAATAGAAGTTAGATTATAAATATGATATGCGATTTTGCCGTAGTTAATTGGTCTGTCAATGTATTTGATGAGAATTTAGTTTTTTTCCGTATTTAGAGTAAAAGGAAAGTCAAAGTTTTGGAAAAGACCGTTTATGAAAAGATGGAGTTTAATTAGAAAAATAAAAGGTAAAATGTTTTAGTTGCAATATTTAAATTTTATTATGCAATGTGTAGTAGTTATAAAGTTTATAACCCGATTCATGCAACCCGAAAAAAAATTCTTCATTTCTTCTAATTTGCACTTTAAACATTGGTTTTTCCATGACTTATGGAAAGAAGTTCTTTCAAAGGACGGACTAAAAAAGAATATGGAATTTAAAACAAATAGAGTAGTATTCTGCAAATTAATATATGTTCAAGTTTATAAAATTATCTACAATACACATTTTGACTTTTACAGCATAATAATGGTCACATGCATACTCCTAAACATAAAATATACTAGTATTTGTTTTATTTCCTTTTTCTAATTTTTATTTATTTTAAAATAAGAGTCCGTGATAAAGTAATTTTCCACAATGATTCTGATTAATGATGAAGAATATATATAGAGTACAAAGAAGACTAGTCTAAATATAACTCTAGTACCAGTCATTAACATGGAATAAAATATTATCTAATTATGTACGTTCTTTATTCTAACACCCCCCAAGCGAAGCGTCGGATGCTTGCCGTCGCAAAGCTTGGATCTGAAGAGCTTAAACAACGGACGAGGAAGGCCCTAGGTGAAGATGTCAGCAATTTGAAGAGAAGTTGGAACATGAGCAACGCGCAGCTTGCCAGAAGTCACCAGCTCACGAACAAAATGATAATCAATGTCAATATACTTTGCCCGCTTGTGTGCCACTGGATTCTGAGCCAAGAAGATAGCACTAATGTTGTCACATAACAACAATGTCGAGCCAGAAAGCAGAACTCGAAGATCACGAAGCAAATGAGTGAGCCAGACAACCTCAGAAGCAGTGTTGGCAAGAGCACGATACTCAGACTCCGTACTGGAACGAGAAACAGTGGGTTGTTTCTTGGCACTCCAAGAAACAAGATTCCCACCCAGGTAAACTGCATATCCATAAGTGGAACGTCGAGTCTCCAAACAGCGGGCCCAGTCAGCATCAGAATAGCCTAACACATCTGGAGTGCTAGCAGAACTGAAAACCAAACCATAATTAAGAGTACCACGAACATAACGCAAAATCCGTGTAATTGCAGCAAAATGATCATCTCTAGGATCCTGAAGGTACTGACTCACAGTGTTGACCGAGAAGGCCAAATCCGGACGAGTAATGGTGAGATACTGAAGCGCCCCAACGAGAGAGCGATAAAGAGTAGGATCCCTAAATGCCGGACTAGTGGAACTGTGCAGCTGTGAGCTAGCAAGAAATAGTGTGGAAACAGGCGCGCAAGCAGACATACCAGCCCTAGTCAGGATATCCTGAGCATACTTTGCTTGGCCGAGAAGCAACCCTGAGGAAGTAGGAGAAACTTCAAGACCAAGAAAGTAATTAAGAGCACAAAGATCCTTGATCGCAAACTCCTTGTGCATTCGAGAAATGAACTGACGAAGAAGAGTCGAATCATTCCCTGTAAGAATAATGTCGTCGACATACACAAGGAGGTCCAACAATGAGGACCCCTTCACCAGAACAAATAAAGAAGTATCAGCCGAGCTGCACCGAAAACCAAGCTGGGTAAGATAGCTGCTAAACCGCTGAAACCAAGCTCTAGGGGCCTGCTTAAGGCCATAAATAGCCTTGCACAAACGACAAACATAGTCTGGATGAGAAGAATCCTGATAACCAACTAGCTGCTTCATGTAGACCAGACTATCCAGAACACCATTAAGAAACGCATTCTTGAGATCCAGCTGATGAAGTGGCCAAGAACGCATGGTGGAAATTGCCAGAACAGCCCGAACAGTGGAGGCCTTGACCACATGACTGAAAGTATGGTCAAAGTCAAAACCTGGAATCTGTAAAAAACCTTGCACCACAAGTCTGGCTTTGTGACGGTCAATAGTACCATCCAGACCATACTTGAGCCGATAGACCCATTTGGAGCCAACAATGTTGGCATTCGAAGGTCGAGGCACCAAATCCCAAGTATGCTGACTACGAAGAGCAGCCATCTCATCGTCCATAGCTGAAACCCAGGCTGGATCCTGAAGAGCCGAGCGATAATCCGTGTGTTCTGTCTAAGAAAGAAGAGCAACAGTAAGGCCATGTGCAATAATATCCAAATAATCTCATCGCTGAATGGCACCAGTAGATAACCGAGTGGATATTCGATGTGTAGGAGGCAGAGGCGGCGAGGCGGAAGGAGTGGAGCTGGTGGTTGACACCAGAGAAGACTCGGAAGAAACAATTGAGTCACGACCGACGGACGCAGCCGGAGAAGAGGTGGATGTGGCTGGAGGAGGCACTGTGACTGACGGCAAGGATGGCAGAACTGTCGACGGAAGAGCTGGTTTCGCTTCCGTCGTGCAAATGGTGCAAGGCGGCAAAGGAGATGAAGCTGAAACCGACGTAGAGGCATCAATATCACCATCAGGATCAATAAAAGCCGAGACATCAAGGACAAATGCTGGAGAGACCAAAGTCGAAGAAGTAGCAAAAGGAAAATATGTCTCATCAAATCGATCATGACGAGTGATGTAGACTCTGCCTGTAGAAGAATCTAGACAACGAAATCCTTTGTACTGGGAACTGTAGCCAAGGAAGACACATGGAATGGTGCGAGGAGATGATTTTTGATCCACATATGGTCAAACAAATGGAAAAACCCGGCAATCGAAAGGATGAAAATTCGAGTAACACAGATCCCGACCATATAGAAGCCCATAAGGAGAAGAACCATGCAGTACAAGAGTAGGCAATCGATTGATCGTGTATGCAGCTGCAGCAAAAGCATCATCCCAGTAAGAGATAGGCATATGCGAATGAAATAGCATAGTAAGACCCATCTCGGCAACATGCCTATGTTTGTGCTCCACCCTACCATTCTATTCCAGAGTGTAAGGACACGATATCTGATGGTGAATGCCCTTAGTAGCTAAATGACTCTGAAGACGAGCGTTCAGAAACTCAGTACCACCATCACTCTGAAACACTTTAATTTTGGATGAGAACTGATTCTCGACAAATGCCTCAAATTGTAAATAAGCATCAAAGAAATCCGACTTACGACGCATAAAGGCAAGTGAAATGAGAATAATCATCCAAAAATAAAGCATAGTAGGAAAAACCATTTGATGATAAAACAGGGGAAGGTCCCCATAAGTCACAATGAATCAAATCCAGTACATGCGTAGCACGTTTTTGGTTCTCAACAAAAGCCAACCGTTGACCTTTCGCCATAACACAGAGGGCACAGGCAACAGGTTTGGGCAACAAAGAAGATAAAGAAACTAGACCATACTTCTGCAAACTAGAAATAACTGTTGACGATGCATGACCCAGGCGAGCATGCCAAAGCTCATAAGATGCACGTCCTTTATTTTGCTGTAAATGCGAGAAAAATGCTGAATCACCTATATCCAAAACATAGAGATCACCATCACTGTGGCCCCTACCCACGACCGCCTTGGAAACTTTGTTCTGAATGACAAAGTTCCGATCATCAAAAGTGACAAAAGCATTTAAATCTCTGGTCAGTTTACTAATAGACAGCAAATTCTTAGTAATATCAGGAACAACCAGAACATCATAAAGGCATAAATCATCGGAAATTTTAGTGTCACCAACATGAGAAATTCAAATAGAAGCACCATTACCAACAGAAACAGTAGAATTACCAGAATATGGAGCGACAGACTCTAAACCAGAGGCGGAGGATGCCATATGACTGGTAGCACCAGAGTCAATGAACCAATCAGAAGATCGTGCAGTAGGCTCTAACTGCAAGGATGATTGAAACTGTTCCGCCAGATGAGTGGAGTCAGTACGATGAGTCGGACCCTGAGAACCAGTCTGAGCAAGCATCCTGTAACAAGTCGTAGCATAGTGACCAGGACGATCACACCAAGTGCATTGCGGCCGACCACGACCAGCCCCAGCCGAGGACTGAAAATTAGCTCTGTCGCCGAGTCGACCACCGAAATGGCCGCCCTTGGAGGCCCGTGAGCCGTACGCGCCGCTTCCCCTCACCGGCGCGTGATCCCACGCGTGGCCGACTGAGGGAAATTTGGCTGTTGTGAATGCGGCAGGCACAGTGGCCGAGGCTGAATGGTCCTGTAAATTTTTCAGAAAAACCTCGTGATTTTTGGCACGAGATAAGACATCGGCATACAACATAGCAGGAGATGAATTAATTAAAGGTGCAGAAAAATTCTTAAACTCAGTTCCAAGGGCAGTCAAAAACCAAATAAGTTGATCATCATTTGATACAGGAGAGCCCATCGTAGACAATTGCTCAAAAATATCTTTAAATTGGAGATGGAGTTCATGAACTGTACCAGTATTACGTATACCATGGGCAGCAACACGAAGACGAAGGATGGATGAAGCACTGCTGTCATGATAAATCGACTGAAGATTGTCCCAAATTTTCTTTGAAGTGGCACAGTCAGGCAAAACCGCCAAGGCCTCCAGGGTGATGGAAGAAAAGAGAAGACTGCAAACACGTTGATCTTCATCAACCCAATTCTCATAATCAGATTGAGCCTTCAAGTAAGCCTCCATGGGATCAGGCTTGGAAGAGGAACCTCGAACTGGAGTGGAACAAACAGCCCCTGCGTAGGAGACCGAAACGGTGGCCAGGGGGCGAGGAGGAACAGTCGGACAAGGCCTGGAACCATCAAGAAAACCATACAGCTTCTGAGGTCGAAGAACATAACCAGCTTGACGCTTCCACAACAAATAATTTAATGATGACAATTTGATGGTCATCATGTGGAGCAAGGTATTATAAGATAATTTATCTTTAGACATGACGAGAGAAGAGAAAAAAAATTGAAAATTTTGGCAAGGGGAAGGAGAGAAAAAATTTTCCGGCGGTGGAAGAGGGAGGTATAGGTGCGGCCGAAAACAATTGAGGGTTTTAGAACCATGTTTGCTCTGATACCATGATAAAGTAATTTCCCATAATGATTCAGATTAATGATGAAGAATATATATAGAGTACAAAGAAGACTAGACTAAATATAACTTAGTACCAGTCATTAATATGGAATAAAATATTATCTAATCATCTACGTTCTTTATTCTAACAGTCCGTCTCTTGAAAGACGGTATTTCCATAAGTCATGGAAAGACCAAGGCTTAAAGTGTAAATTAGAAGAAATGAAGATAAAATTTCTGGGTTGCATGAATCGGGTTATAAACATTATTGCTACTACACGTTGTATAATAAAATTTTAATATTGCAATTTAGACTTTTTACTATTCTAATTAAACCGTGTATTTTCATAAGCATGTGGAAAAATTATCTTTTCCAATACTTTACGTTAAAATAAAGGTAATTAAATTAACATCATCGACTAAATAAAGTTAATTAAAATAATTAGTCCAATGCAAAAGTTTTCCTTATGGCCTCAAAAGACGAAGCAATCTTTTAAGCAGAAGAATTAAAAATAGCTGAAATTTCCAACACGCTTTTTTATACTCCAAAAAAGTTAAAGAATTGGGAAACACCGTATTTTCATAGACTTATAAAAAGATAAGTTTAATTGAAATAATAAAAGATAAAAGGTCTTAGTTGGAATATTAAAAATTTATTATGCAACAGGTAGTAGTTATATAGTTTATAACCCGATTCATGCAACTCGATATTTTATTTTATTTATTCTAATTTGCACTTTAAACCTTGGTCTTTTCATGACTTATGGACAGTCCGTCTTTCAAGAGACGGACTCCAAAAATTCCCATAAAATGAATTAAGAAGGAAACAAATTATTGCTTAATCTATTAAAAAAAATAATTTGATAAATATAAAGTTAAATACCACTAAAGGTTGAATGTATATAATCCCTCAGTCAAATGAAGAAAAAATGTTTTAAAAAATCCGAGATTACAAGAATTTAATTTTATGTATTAATTTGACAGAATATGAATGTTGCAAAAGTTTATAAATTGTCATAAGGAAGTATTAGATTTAGAGCAGGTATAAATTTATGGATAGACCACTTATTTTTTACCTTATATACTGCATTTGTTAAAATTTTTGAAATATTTTTTATATTATATATTTTTTTGTTTTTACTTTCAAATACATATTATTACTTGTTTTAACTTATAAAATGCAATAATTAAATTTTATAAAAAATTACAACATTTAAGGTAAATGCCCATGTGGACTGTTCATAAGCTTATGGAAAGACCGCATTTCCTGAGACTTTCCCTTAAATTTTTTTTTTCATTTTAATGGTTGCATTTAATATTTCATTCTTCAAATCTAATTTTCTCTGTACAAATATAAAGAATCAAATTCTCCCTTTCATCCAAAACTCTGTTTAAGAGAACTAGCAGGGTCCTACTGTGCATTGCACGATATAGTGAATTTAAAAATTATGATGAAATATATATCTTATAATATTATTCAAAATAAATAGTAGTGCAAAATTCTACAGTTTTATCATCTAAAAGAACTATATTAATTGTGAAATGAATTAATCAATTAGTTGGTTAAAAGAACTACGAAGTACATGAATTATAAAATAAAATACTCAATTAATTAAAATGAAAATGAAACGTTTTTAGCTTGAATGATATTTATTAAAGTTTGTGAAAAAAAAAATCAGAATACCAATTTTTTTAAAATGAGGAAGTTAGTATCGAAAAATTATTTTCAATACAAAAGAAAATCACAACTTAATACTTTTTTACCTTTTTAGCATGAAATATTTTGGTCATTTAATATATTTTAGATTACATGAAACATTTTTTTTATTATTATTTACGTTTTCAACTCTGACTTATATTACAATGTGTGATTCATATTCATTCCACAAAGTATAAGCGAGAATATGTTTAGAATAAAGCACATAAAACTAAAATTTCTAATCCAGATTGTCTCAGGAAAGACGGCGAGTCCATAAGCTTATGGGACAGTCCACTGTACTTTTTACTTTAAATGTTATAATTTTTTATATAATTTAAATAGTGTATTTTGAAGTTAAAACAAGTAATAATGTGTATTTGAATGTGAAAATATAAAAAAATATAATATAAAAAAATATTTTCACATTTCTAAATTTAGTATTTTATTTTAGAGTCCGTCTCTTTAAATACGGTCCTTCCATAAGTTAGGTAAAGACCAAAGTTTAAACTGTAAATTAGAATAAATCAAGATAAAATTTTGGGGTTGCATTAATCATATTATAAGCTTATAATTACTACACATTGCATAATAAATTTTAATATTGCAACTATTACCTTTTAACTTTCTAGAATTCTAATTCAACCTCGGCATTCCATAAGTCTTTCCCAAGACTTTGTCGTAGTTTTAACAAATGCAGTGTTTAAATAAAAATGTGTT
This sequence comes from Rubia yunnanensis, assembly GCA_037428765.1. NCBI lineage: Eukaryota > Viridiplantae > Streptophyta > Magnoliopsida > Gentianales > Rubiaceae > Rubia > Rubia yunnanensis. The sequence goes on along the minus strand of CM075071.1, from coordinate 72,235,913 downwards.
ATTTACATTTCATAGATAAAGTAAAAATTAAAATAATATTATAAATATATTCTTGTAATTTTAACTATAAGAACTATAAAGTAAGAGTAATCAATTGAGGTGGAATTTATTAAAAATGAATGAAAATAAAATGATAATTATTTTTTAAAAAATCTAGAAATAATTATAGTAAGAATATGAAGTAAAATATTAAATAAATATACAAGTTTGTGAAATAAAACTTGTTAATTTTTAAAAAATGTAAGTTGGGTCAATTTCTCATACTCCCTCCACTCCAGCTTAAGCTGCACATAAATTCTTTCACGGTTCTCAAGAAAAATGTTTGACCGTTAATATGTTTAACTACGTATAATCTTGAAAAATAAAAAATTGATATTCAGAAACTACTTTACGACAAATCCAACAATATTACCTATGATAATATTGTTGCTTATATATCTATTCAAATATGTGGTCAAAGTTTGAGATTGTTGACTGCCAAATAGTAAGTGTGCAGCTTAAGTTGGGACATATGGGATATATAAATTGAAATAGCTTGTCATTTAATAATAACTATATAAAATATCAAGTGAAGCAATCAATTTAGCTAAATCTAAATTTATTAAATAATAAAAGAAATAACCTTGAGGAATTAATATATATATATATATAGTAATATCATGAAGTAAAATATAAAATAAACATTCAACTTGTAAAATATAAAACTTATCCTTAAAAATATAATTAATTAATGAAAAAAAGAATATACATGTCCATTCTACACCGGAAAATACAAAATTAAACTGTCCGGTAATATAACAAAGAGTAGGTCTCATGACTGGCGGCATGTCCATAAGCTTATGGACAGACCACGTATTTTTTATCTTACAAAGTGCATTTGTTAAATTACATAATCCCCCATCTGAGTTACAAAATTACATAACCCCCCTGTCCAAACTACACACTTACTATTTGACAGTCAACAAGATTAAATTTTGACCACATATTTGAATAAATGTATAAATAATAATATTATCGTATAAGATATTGTCGAATTCGTCATAGTAAGTAGTTTCTAAGTATATTTTATTTGTCATTATTATACGTAGTTAATTATATTAACGGTTAAACATGTTTCTTGAAGACCATGAAAACGAATCTGTGAAGTTTGGTCTGGGACGGAGGGAGTACTAAATTAGAAATTTTGAAAATATTTTTTGATATCATATATTTTAATATTTTCAAATTCACACATTATTGCTTGTTTTAACTTTTAAAATACAATATTTAAATTTTATAAAAAATTACAACATTTAAGGTAAAAGCCACTGTGGACTATCCATAAGCTTATGGAAAGACCGTCTTTCCCGAGACTTTCTCTTTAACCAAAATGGTAAGATTATTCACCTTCGGTTTCCATTTTTACCATCATAATGTAGCTATACAAGAACATCCTAAGTCAGTCAATCCTAGAGATAGCTCTTTACTACAATATCAGTGACTATCTCTAAGGAAACAATGTCATGAATGTACGACACGTGCTCACAACTGTTTACTAATAATCATCATCATTGCTAAATGTGCAACATAGGCTCACCTACTCCAGATTTAGACTTTTCTTCATGGTTTTTCGTAAACCATTTATGTAATGCTGGCTGCAGTAACAACTTTGAAGAGATTTGGCATCGTCCCTTTGTAGAATCCCCTCAAAACCTTCATGTTGAAGTGTTCTTCGAAATACATCACCCATCAGCATTAACACTTAAAAGTCTCAGCACGATAGTGATAGGCCATATTCAAACTGAAGCTACCATGTTTCTCTCCTGTTCTGTCTCCAATAACATTCATTTGTAGCTCATAATTGTAAAGTCAGATGGCACTTTCAAGATCAGCCTTTACAACATTTAATCCATTCCTCCAGAAGAATTCCTCCAACCCCTGCCTACCTCCGCCCCTGCACTCCTGTGCCCTAAATTGTGTTTTTTTCACAAGAAGCTAAGAATCAAGCAATCAAACACTCAAACTTCTGGGACTTGGTTACCAATTCACCTACCATATGACTATGATTCCTCTACTCTCTTATCCCTCATGGAAATCAAACCCAATATAGTATCACTAGAATTCAACTGTTGTACTACCCTATCATTCCAAAATAATTCACATATATATCTTCAACAAATTGATTAAAAAATTACAAAAAAAAATTCTCAACCAGAGCGCACATCTCAAGTTATATCAATGCCTAAGACTATTAGGGATCTAAATCTAACAACCCTAACATAAAATCAAACTTTAAAGAAGCAAACCACTTCAGGAACAAATCAAGAAAAAGGACCAATTCATAAGTTTAGGCTATCTTAACAATATTTCTCCTAAAGCAACTATAAGAAATAGTGCAGTATGCACAACCACTCCTAACCTAAATCACCAAATCTACTCAACTTATAAAAACCAAAAGGCAAGAAGGGTTCAAATAAAAAAATCCAACCTTGGAGGTGGTGTAGCCTATAGCTAAAGCTAGCAGGGGCAGAACCTCATTATAAAGCCCAGTAACATTAAATGTCTCTAACATGATCTCACCAGTATACTGCTGGCTTTTGGGAGCAGTCAAGGGACTCCATATCAATAAAAAGTAATGATCCTAGGGTTTGCAACGCAAGTAGTCGAATATACATTGCTGCCAGATACTCACCATAGCATCTCAATCATCAACCTGGGCGTGCTTAATCGTGATTGACAATAAATCATAGACCAAAATATTATAAAGGACTTGACACCTTGAAAGACTAAGTATTTTCTTGAAATGAGGAATTCTTACATCATGGGATGTTAATGCATTTATATAATTACATATTAATTTATGGAAAAATAAACACCAAAGTCTAGAATAACAAATTCTGGTTCTGTAAAAGTATGAAGAAATTCTGGAATCTTAATATGGTACGCAAGACGCTTGCAGCCAAAAGCGTAAATGCAGATCTTTTATTGCAGCTCTATAAATGATTACTAAGTAATGCAAAAAAAACATCATAAACTCTAGCAGTACCTGCACGTTGCCCATTTAGATGAATTTCCTCTGTTGTAAACATGAAGTGCCTTTCGAACCTCATGAAGATTAAAATATACAGTTTAATGTGCTTCGGTACACGGATCGTATTGTCTTCTAAAGTTTCCAACCTTGTTCACATGCAGCCATATTTTGTAAGCAAGGCCCACCAATAATACTGGAACTTAATTTTGTATCAATTTGATGCCATTTTCAACTTCAGCATTCATTTTAAACAATTAACTTGCTATGAACCAAAAGGCTCTTCCATATGCAGCTTGTAAAGTCACCACAAAGAAAAAGTTCAAAATTACATGATTAGAAGTAAAAGCCAAGACTTCTGAGCCAATCAGATTTGAGGAACTTTGGCTTTATCACGACTGAACAAATTGTCTCAATTCCTTGAAACATGGAATCAACGAGTGTTACCATCTAGGTGTTCTTAGTTTTGTTCTTTAACTACCTTCATTTTCCCACAAACCATTTTCTTTAATAACTTGGGGAAACCTTGAGAACAAGTTCAGGGCATGCTTGGGTTAACACACTTTCTTGTTAAACAAATTGACCATCAAACACTTTAAAGTGGTCTCTTTGGGCACTTCAATAACTTGTCACAAATTAAACAAAATCACTTACATTTGCTCATTTAAAATCAAAGTTAACCTCCAAAATGAATGAGAGAGTTAAAGTGATTACTTAAAAAAGTTTTAGTGTGAATGGTTCTACAAAAACATTTTGGTGACCGGAAAAGATGGATGGTAAAAGTTTAATGACCACCTAGGCAAAGAGTGGGTACTATACAAGCATACAAAAATGAAGTATCAACTCTCAAGGCTCAAACCATGAACTTGTTCATATCTAAGAGGACTCACAAAGTCACAATATCTGAGACTGTACCGTGTACACTTACCATCCGCCTTTTCAATAACTGATTTTGTTTACCATAACTGGCGATGCAAGCAGGAGTAAACACACTGTACTGATCAATATCCCTGATTTTTTTTGTCAGCAATATCAAACATCTATTCACATCGTTCTGACGGCTTTATAAATGAAGCAGAGTCGCACAATATGTTTAGCTTCTTGAACGTCTGATCAGATACCATACCAGTAGGCCACATATACCAAAAAAGCCCTACGTGATCATGATAGTCATCGAATAAAGAATTTATAACCTTCATTATAAGTGTGGAAGTTAAAACTCCGCCCACTAACTTCCTTAGAAAATGCATACAAGGAAAACTCTGTACCATGAAACCCATGAAGTTAATTCCTTTGTCCTTCTTTGCAATGTTATACCGAACTACGGCTTGGCTTAATTGAGGCACATAATGTCCTGAAAAATAGTTAAATAACTAAGTAGAGACCATTTCTAAATCACAATTCAACATAAAATTGTTGAGCCCATCAGTCTTCAACACGAAAAACAGCAACAACAACAAAGCTAAACCTTTATATCACTGTGTAGGGTTGGCAGTCATCAATCTTCAGAATATTGATGTATTAAAGTAGCCAAAGAAGATCTTAAGATGGTTAATAGCTGGCTACATGATAAGTACTAAGACGTGAAGATTTGCTTCAGAAGACATGAATATCATTTGCTGTAAGACCAATAAGATACAATCAGTTTGGTGGCAGTGGTTGTTTATGGTCATTAAAAGGTTAAAAACAATTTCTCCTTCGGATGAGCTATTGACTTCATCTGTCCAGAAGGGCATTCAATGCAAGACTTAATACAAGATAAAAAGTTTCTTGATTGTACGCATCAATGCAATTAATTATAGGTTTGCTCAAGCAACAATAAACTATGGAAAAGATGGGTATGGATAAAATTCAATCAGTGGTGCTAATCTCATTCATTACATGGGGAAAATGAAATGTTATACATTAGTATGGGAAGATATGTAATTGTGTTCAGATTGCATTTAGCAGAGAATACAGAGCAAAGATTGCATGCTTATATACAAATAGAAAGGAATACAAGAAAATCATTCCATACCTGCTATCAAGAGATCATCCAAATAGTTACTCCCTCTCTCTCTCTATCCAAAATTAAACTATTAGAGTAAGCTTTTTCACAATGACAATAAATAATATAGTTCCAGCAGGTATTAATAGCAATTTAAGAAACCTTAAATAAAATGCATACCACTGAAACAACACCTCAGACATATAAAAACAAGAATTAGTAAAATGATGCAGAAAGATGGCAGGCCTTCATTGAACCTTCTGAAATCCCAATTGAGCATAACACATAATTGAACTAAAAACAAACTTTAAAAAATGCAAGAACAAGATTGAATTAAATTTTCTTCGATCAATATAAGCAACATCAAATTAATTAATCACAAAGCATTGATTACAATACCACAAATGCTAGTACACACACCTAGCATTTTCATTACACTAAAAATCAAAACTTTTACACAAAATAGCAAATTCTACATACCAAAAACACTTATGATTGCAAGTGACGTGATTTGAAGGGGTAGAAGCGATCGTTGTGCCTGATCTCAATGCCTTGAACTCGCAAGAACTGAGACGCCTAAAGATGAAAGCGGTGTGGCTTGAATGAATCCTATGTGTCTCATACGCGCTGACAGACGGCCTAGAAGAATTGAGAAAGAAAGATAAGTTGATGACGACCCAAAACGGTGAAACCAAGGTCGATAATCAGAGAAGGAGAAGTATCGGAAAACTGAAGACTGGATCGATATTTGGTAACAACCACAGAGGCAACACCGATTGAGGAAGAAGAAGCACCAGTTGGAGAGTAGAGATCCACTCATACAAGAAGACCTATATGCGTATTAGGAACGGCGTCGTTTCACTTTCATAGGGTAGTCAAAATGACTCAAATGCCCCCAATTGATAGACATAAAGCAAACAATATCTATGATAGAGTATTTGGGATAAGATGAATAATATGTTGAAATGATGTCCAAAATCTCTAAAACACAAATTAAAATATTTTATTGTAAAAAAGGTGGCAGGTTTGCTCTTGCTTATCCTCTCCCAAAACAAATAAAAATAATCCCTTTTAGTCAAACCTTCCCTTCCTATCCTTTTAAGTAAAAAATATATATAATATAGATTTATTTTATTTAGTTGTAGATATATGATGGTGATCTGTTTAAAATTTTAAAATCTGTTCATTAAAATTTTTACGTTTTAAGATTAGAGTCCGTCTCTTGAAAGACTGTCTTTCTATAAGTCATGGAAAAATCAATGTTTAAAGTGCAAATTATAAGAAATGAAGATAAAATTTTTGGGTTGTATAAATCGGGTTATAAACTTTATAGCTATTACACATTGCATAATAAATTTTTAATATTACAAGTAAAACTTTTTACCTTTTATTATTCTAATTAAATCTTGTTTTTCCATAAGGTTATGAAAAAATAATTTTTCCCAAGACTTTGTCTTTTTTAATTAAAGAATAGAAAATTGATGGGGGTTAGAGAGATGCAGCTCTGCTAAAATTATATATCATGAAAAAAGCCATGTCAAAATCTTCTATAAATAACCGTAAGAGAATTGCATCTCATTAATAGGAGGATTTCTAAATTTTGATTACAATATTACATAAATCTCCATTGTAAAAATAAATATTATATTATTAAAATTTATAGAGATTTTGCTGTCATTAATAATTAGTCAATCGATATTTTTGGTAAGGCTCCATTTCGGGGCTATTTTGTTCACATTAGATTAAGTTTTTCTTTTTTACTTGATTTAAAATTGAATTGTGTTACATTGAATTGAGTTGAACTAAAAAAATATAAATAAACTGAAAAGAACTAAAATATTTTAAATAAAATTAGTGGAGTACTATCGCGCGTTGCGCGATATTATTAATTAAAATATTAGAATTAATTTATGTACATTTTGTACATTGAAATTGAAAACAGAGAATTTTATTTAACATTTTAAAGTTTAGTCATCTAAGGAAAATTATATGAGTTATGAAGTGAAATACTTAATTTTAGAAACCATTAAATAATGAATGCAATAAAAATGGATTATTTTTATAATATTTCATTCTAATTATTTAAAAAATAATTATTTATATGTTGAGATTCATTTTAAAATGTCATCATAATTATATGTATCTCATTACAATAAACAAAAGTAAATATCAAATGAACTTATTAGTCTCACTAATTATAAAATGTTCTCAATTAACAATTAGTCGGTCTAAAATAAGAATTTTTCATTAATAAATAAATAATATGAATACATATTTCTATCAACTAGTGGATTAACATCGCACGTTTCGTGATATCATTAATTAAAATATTGAGATTAAGTTTTATTTAAAATTTTAAAATTTAGTCATCCAAGAAAAATTATATGAGTTATAAAGTGAAATAATTAATTTAGTTAAAAATTGTTAAATGTTGAATACGATAAAATTTGATTATTTTTATAATATTTCATTCAAATATTTAAAAAGTAATTATTTGTATGTTGAGATTCATTTTTAAAAGGTTGTCATAATTATATGTATCTCATTGCAATAAATAAAAGTAAATATCAAATGACCTTATTAATCTCACTAATTATAAAATGTACTCATTTAACAGTTTGTCAGTATAAAACAAGACTTTGTAATATATATAAATAAATAAATCATGTGTTACATATTTCTATCAAAATAACTCTATCATTGTTTAAAAAATCCAAATATTTTGTTATTTCAAATTATGTGTTTATTTGGATTTTCATGAGATTTTACAATGAGATAGTTATGGTTTTAAATATATCTTTAGAAGTTATATTTTAACAAGTTATAATTGATTATACATAGTAAATAATTAAAATTAGTAATGTATTATGATATTATTAGTATGTTAACAAGTTATGATTGAATATATATAGTAAATAATTAAAAATCAGTAACATATTATAATATTAGTATGTTACTTTAGTCAACTTTGACTTAGCTTAGTCAAAATGACTCAAATACCCCCGGTTGACAAACAGAAGGCAAACAATATCTGCTATAGAGTGTTTGGGAAGAGTTCGTCTCTTGAAAGATGGTATTTCCTGAAGTTATGTAATGACCAATGTTTAAACTGCAAATTAGAAGAAATCAAGATAAAATTTTTGGGTTGCAGTAGTCATAAACTTATAACTACCGAGCATTGCACAATAAACTTTTAATACTGCAATTAAAACCTTTTACTATTTTATAATTCTAATTCAGCCATGTCTTTCCATATCCCATGAAAAGACGGTCTTTCCCACAACTTTGCCTCTATTCAAATACTTTCTCACTGTTTAAAAAAATTTGAACATTTTTGAAATTTTAGATTATGTGTCTCTTTGAATTTTCTTCAGTAATATATATAGATATAGTACAATGAAATATTTGTGGTTTTAAATATATCATTTAAAAGTTATATATCTTAAAAAGTTATGATTGATTATATACAGTAAAGAATTATAATCTGTACCATATTGACATAGTAGTATGTTATTTTTAGACAATTTCATGAGTTTAGATTAATCAAAATGATTTCAATATCCCCATTTGACATCACCGGCGAACAATTTCAATGATGTGGTACTTGGGATGATATATATAGATATAGTACAATGAGATATTTATGATTTTAAATATATCTTAAGAAGTTAGGATTAATTATATATAGTAAAGAATTATAATCAGTAACATATTAAAATATTGATATATTATTTTTAGACAACTTCATGGGTTTAGGTTAGTTTAAATGACTTCAATATCTCCAGTTGACAGCACCAGCAAATAAATTCTAATATATGGTGTATGGGATGAAATGGAATAAAATAAAAAAATAACATTTATATAAGTTAATGTCAATATAATTGATAATGATAAAATAAATTTTAGAAAAAAATTGTACTCGACGAAATTGAAATAATTTAAGTATATATACTAAGAGTGCGTCTCTTGAAAGATGATTTTTCCATAAGTCATGGAAAGACCAAGGTTTAAAGTGTAAATTAGAAGAAATGAAGATAAAATTTTCGGGTTGCATGAACGGGGTTATAAATATTATAACTGCTACATGTTGCATACTAAAATTTTAGTTTTGCAATTAAGACCATTTTTTTACCTTTTATTATTCGAATTAAACCCCGTCTTTCCATAAGCCTATGAAAAGACTGCCTTTCCCAAAATTTTACCATATACTAAACTAAAATAGTTGAGTCCGTCTTGTGATAAAACCAATGAAAAATCATAAATAGTTGAAACATTACATAAGAGTTGATCAAATTTCGAGGACTAAGTTTTTTCGTTCAGCTCAAATTTAAACTATATACTTAAAGTCAGGGGTCGAATTACAATTATAAAAAAGGGAAATGGCTCAGAACCCTTGTCGTTTTTGCTGTTTTAATTCGATGTTTTACTATTTTAATTTGATATATATGTTTAACTATTTTTATTTAATGTTTATATTTTTTAGTATTTTAATTAAATATTTTATTATTTTAATTTAATTTTTCAAATTTAGTGTATTTAATATTTTTAAAATTTTCCATATGTACCTTTTAATGTTTAAATCCGGTGTTTTTTTATTTTAATTCAATATAATGTTTATTGATGCTTAACCATTTTCTTTTGGGCAAAATCTTGGGAAAAAAGTCTTTCCATGGGTTTATGAAAAGACGAGATTATATTGGAATAATAGAAAGGTAAAAGGTTTTAGTTGCAATATTAAAAATTTATTATATAATGTGTAGTAGTTATAAAGTTTATAATCCAATTCATACAGCCCAAAATTTTTATCTATATTTCTTTTAATTTGCACTTTAAACTTTGGTCTTTTCATGACTTATGAAAAAATCGTCTTTCAAGAGACAGACTCTTTCTTTTGATGTTTTTAAAATTAATGTATTTTACGTTTTTTTCCTAATATTCCACACTATTTTAGTTTGAAGTAAATTTTTTATTCAATTTTCAACCATTTTTATTTAACGTTTATGTTTTAGTATTTTAACTTGACGTTTTACTAACTAATTTGATTTTTTTTTATTTAACTATTGTAATACAATGTGTATTTTTAGTGTGTTGGTCCGATGATTTACTATTTTAATTTGATAATATTTTATTTGATATTTAACCTTTTTCTTGGGACGAATAGACGTTTCATTTCTTTAAGACCAAATAATATTTTTAGTCTCCTACAAAGTATCTTATACCATGTTTTGGTCCATGTTTGCAAATCAAGCCTCAGACAAAACCAAACAAATTCAAAACGATTTGTTTGGTCCCCAAAGGTGGTTTTCAGGTAAGAGTAAATGGTTTTCCGGTATATCCAGGGGTATAATGGTAATTTTACTATTAAAAACATTTTCAATTAAAATTCCTAATTCCTAATTTTCTTTTTCTTCCGCCTTCCACCGTTGCCTTCCGCTGCTGCCTTCAATTTCCACCGCCTGCCACCACCGTCTTCACGATAAGTTTCTCTGTGTTTCCACTACCTTCAATTTCCACTGGTCCCGATTCACCTGAAGAAGACTCGCCCTGCTCAAGATCTGGTTTCAACGGCGGCGGCGGAGTAGACGAAACGGAGAAGTGGCGAAGAAGATGAAGCAGAGACACGGCGGAGAAGGCGGTGGCAGGCGGAGAAGACAAAGCGACGGCGGTGGATGGCAGTGGCAGAGCTCAGTGGAGAAGGCGAAGCGGCAGAGAAGGTGGTGGCAGGTAGAGAAGACAAAGCAACTACGGAAGGTGAAAAAGATGAAGCGACGACGGCAGATGACCATGGTAGATCTCAGCGGAGAAGATGAAGAGGCAGAGAAGGCGGTGGCAGGCGGAGAAGACGAAGCGACGATGGATGGCCTGTTTTCAGCTTAGAAGACAGTGGCAGGCGGAGAAGACGAGTTCAGTGGAGAAGGCGGCAGATGGCATGTTTTCTTTTTATTTTTTATTTTTTGAAACTCAGGGGCATAATGATTAGTTTACATATTTTGAGCAGTTTTACCGTTGACTTTCCCCAAAAATCACTTTTGGGGACCAAACAAATCGTTTTGAATTTTTTTGGTCCTGTCTGAGGGTTGATTTGCAAATGAGGACCAAAACATGGTATTGGATACTTTGTAGGGGACTAAAAAAATAATTTAGTCTTACTTTAACTCACCAAACATTTACATCATCGCCTTTACGCCTAACACAATCTTTAACCAAAATCTATCATAAGTTGTGCATGTATCACTTTCAGCTTTGGTTTCAACCAACCCCTGTACACCTACACTCTCTATAATTTTACTCACATCGCTCCTGCCCCCTGGAAACATATTTCATTCCGTCTCTTCCATATCCAACATATAGTTTCTGTTAAGGCCATCTTCAAAATCTGCACTCTCTCTTCTTCGCCTTTGCATTCTGCCATTAACTAGGTCAATTCCACATCCCACTGCTGTAACTTTTGGTCGATCTTTAGCCATGTGAGGATATCACTCCAAATTCTGTTCGTTTCTGCACAAGCAAACAACAATTGCTGTATTGTTTCTGCCTCAATGCGGAACGCACATTTCTCGTCAACATCCACGCCAAACCTTCTCAACCTATCCTTGGTTACCATCCTTTTTAAAGCAGCTCAATCACAATAAGAATTTAGCCCTTGGTCTAGCGAAATTCTCATACAACAGTTTCCTTCAAGGCACCCTCACCTGATCTCCTTTAAGCTGATTGTACATGATAAAGTGATTTGCCACAAGGAATTGTATTATTGATGACTGAATATATAGAGGAGTACAATAGAGGCAGAATAAGGAATGAACTCTAATAATACTAATCACAATCTAATCAGTAATATGGTTTATTCTAACACCCCCTTCAAGCGAAGCGACAGATTCTCAGAGATGCATAGCTTGGACCTGAAGAACTCAAACAAAGGACGAGAGAAACCCTTGGTAAAAATGTCTGCAATCTATAGAGACGTTGGAACATGAGCAACATGACACTTTCCCGAAGAGACCAACTCGCGAACAAAATGGTAATCAATGTCGATGTGCTTTGCCCAAATGGTAATCAATGTCGATGTGCTTTGCCCGCTTGTGAGCCACCGGATTCTGAGCCAAGAAGATTGCAATTTTGGTGTCACAAAGTATGAGAGGCGCATCAGATTGAGGAACATGAAGATCACGAGCAAATGAGTCAACCGGATAACCTCAGAAGCAGTGTTGGCCAACGCATGATACTCCAATTCTGTGCTGGACTTGGATACAGTGGGTTGTTTCTTCGTACTCCAAGAAACCAAGTTAACTTTTAAGAAGACATCATAACCATAAGCAGATCGATGAGTCTCCAAACATCTGGCCCAATCTATATCAGAATAACCAAGCACCTCAGGAAAAGAGGCTACACGAAAACTGAGACCAAAGTGCATAGTCCCTCGGACATAGTGGAGAATTCGATTGACAGCCAAAAAATGATCCTCCCTAGGGTCCTGAAGATACTGGCTGACAGAGTTAACTGCAAATGATAAGTCTGGACGAGTGATGGCCAGATAATAGAGAGCACCAACCAAAGAACGATACAACGTCAGATTCTTGAACTGAGGACTCGTACTGTTGTGAAGCTGTGAATTCTGTACGAATGGCGTAGAGATAGGCACTTCATCCGACATACCAGCCCAGGAAAGGATGTCCCGAGCGTACTTCGCCTGACCTAACAAAAATATTAACAATTCCTTAATATCTTTCATTAAGAATAGTTAAAACTTGTAAAAAATTGATATTTTAAAAATATATGTTATAACGAATCTAACAATGTATCACACAATAGTATTTTTACTTATATACCAATTTAATTTTAGGATCAAAGTTAAAAAATTTTAACTAAATAAATAATTAAATTACAGGTTGAATTGGGACAGAGGGAGTACTACTTTTGAACCGATGCCATGGCTTAACCGGTACTTAAAAAGTATTTATCACCGATTTATGAGCCTGGTGCTATGTATATACCACCCTGATTGGACATTAATTTTTTTTTAAAGGACTTGGATGGCCCATAAATACCTCCACTACAGTAATTTTAATTTTTTAAAGAAAAGTGCTCTATAACCCTAGCTATAGTTGACATAAGTGCTAATATAACCATCTAATGTTTGAAAGTGTTAATATAACCCTAAATAGTTAGTGTAAGTGCCAATATAACCCTCTCCAGAAACTTTTAGCTGGAATTTTATAAAACTACATTTTTGCCCTTTTGAAAAGAAATTAAAATACTAAAAAAACAGGAAATGATATTATTGCCCTTAGAGTCATTAATACTTCAATATAGCTAGACCAGGCCGGACCGCCACCAGACTGTCGCCGGACCACCATCGGACTGCCACCGGAACAGGTAGGGTTATATCCGCATATTATGAAAATAGATTGGGTTATATCAGCACATTCCTAGAACTTATAGGGTTATATCAGCACATTTCTAAAACTTATAGGGTTATATCAGCACATATTATAAAAATTAAGTGTGTGGTACTCGACTGGCCTTAACGGGCGACCACATCATTATATACACCATAAAATTCAACATCATGAAACCATCATTCATATTAAACACCGTTATCACATACCATAGCCTCATTTCAAAACTTATCAACATTAAAAACTCTTGGTTGAAGAACACGGTAAAATGATAATCACATACAACATCAAAGGTCATCCAATAATCAATCCGGACTAAACACAACAAAATACACAAAATATCATTAAACGCCTATATTTTATATCATGTACTAATATAATCCTACACTTTTTACGAATGTGCTGGCATAACCCTATAAGTTTTAGGAATGTGCTAATTTAACCCTACCAGAACAGGGACTTCTACATCACTTAAACAGATTTGGAACTCTAGAATCCCAAGAAAAATCAGTATCTTCAGGTGGAAATTACTGAATTGTCTGATGCCATTTGATGATATTTTGAAATATATGAACATATTTGTTGCTTCTGGATGCTATATGTGTGCTAACAATTCTGATTCCATTAACCACTTTTCAAATAATTGTGAATTTGATGTGACTGTGTGGCATTTTGTGTTTAGTAATTTGACTATTCCTTACTCGAATTTCTATAATATCTGGGATACATTACCAATGTTATGGACTTATGTGGGGATTGCAGGAACACACACTCAATTGGTTAGAACTATGCCATCATTTGTGTGTTGGGCTCTATGGAAATCAAGAAACTCTTTTATCTATGATGGTAATAAACCTAATTTTAATCTTCTAATTGAAACCATTACAGATGATCTTTTCTTAGCTCTTTTCTGTAGACCAGTAGATTTAAATAACCAGCATGATCTTACGTGGTATGAAAAAGGCTTCATTCCATTACCAAAGCCACCTCCCAAACTTGCTATTTCAGTGGTTAAATGATCTAAACCTATTTGTGGTTTCAAAAGCAATAATGGTGCCTCATGGGAGGCATAAGAAACTTTGGCTAGTCTTGCTATTCTTTGCAGGGATACAAATAAGGATATGGTACAAACAGAGACCAAAACATCAAGGGCAATTTCAAGCCTTCATGCGGAGCTACTAGCAATAGAAGAAGGATTAACTCTAGGGAAGTCTCTTTCTGCACCCTTCATAGTTGAATCTGATTGTATGATTGTTATCAATTGTGCTCACCATCCACTAAAGGCACCCTGGAAGTTGTATAATATTTCTTTTAATATAAATACTTTAATCTCTGAAACAAGATGCTCTCTGATTCACATTAAGAGAGAAGCCAACTGTCCAGCAGATACGCTCTCAAAAAATAGCTCCACAAAATGATTCAAAACACATTCTCACCAGGAATTCATTAAACCAGGAAATTAGAGGATTAATCCTTCTAGATAAGCATGATATACCTAGTACCAGGATTGGTCAAAATATTTACTCATTTAAGTGGTTCTCCTCTCGCAGGTTCACAGATCAGATGCAAATGAGGCTAAACGCTATGCTGTTATCAAAAGCTTGTAGCAGGTTCACTGACCAAAGGCTTTCCATGATTCCATCCTTTCCGCAACACTGGTGCCCTTCTCTTTTGAAGCCATATGTTTTTTTTAAATCTCAAGCTCCTTATTTCTGATGGATTTAGGGCTTAGAATTACTCTAGTAGTTAGAAAATGCCCGACCAATGTTAGAAATTAACACGCGGGGTGGAGATTAAATTTGTAATAGTTTCTTTTTATCGAAGGTCAGGGACCTAATGTTACCCCCCATCTCCAGGTGGTTTTAACTAAAAATAAAAAACCTACTAGTTTTCATAATGTGCGGATATAACCTATAAGTTTTAAGAATGTGCTGATATTACTGTACAAGTTTTAGGAATGTGCTGATATAACCCTATCAGTTTTCATAATGTGCTGATATAACCCTACATATTCCAGTGGTGGTCCGGTGGTGGTCCGACGGTGGTCAGATAGTGGTCCAGTGGCGGTCTGACGGTGGTCCTGTGGCAGTCTGGCAGTGGTCCTGTGGCGGTCTGACAGTGGTCCTATGGTGGCCTAGTGGGGGGTCCGGTGGTGGTCCAATGAACTATGAGGGTAAAATTATCCACCTAATTTCAGACTTTTCCAAAGGGTATTTTGGTCAATTTACATAGAGTCAATGCCGGAAAATCAAAGTCAATGCCGGAAATGGAGGGTTATATTGGAACTTTTATTAACTAGTTTGGGTTATTTTTGCACTAAAAATTATCTCAGAGTTATACTTACACTTACTCAAGTAGGTAGGTAGGGTTATATTGGTAGTTATCCTTAATCTTTTAAAAAAAGTTTGTCCGAGGAAATTAGTACAGTAATTCATCTTCTCCGCAATTGTAGAGTGCTTCTATTTGATTAAATTCATCATTTCCAAAACATTCTTATTATCTATATTGATCGCGTTGGAGGCGAATTAAGTTATTCTCTTTAAATTTAATAATCAACGACATTATTTAACTCCAATTTTACCCAACTCGTAATAATGTGCACGTCGAAATTTGAATAGCAGGTATAAATTAAGCACATAAGATTATAGCTGTTTTCCCCATGTAAAACTACAAATCACATGACAATGACATTAAAATATAACGATTCATAACAAATTCGATAAATCAAGTACATCCCCTGGTTTTCTGATTTGTTAAAAAAAGGCCATAATTAACGAGATAATTCCTGTTAAACCTTATAATTAAGGTTAGTTACAAATGCATATTCCATCCTCGCAGTTACATGCATTCACACCGAAACGACGAAACTGTTTATTGCAGTCGTCATCAGATTTGCAAAATGGCTTTTTCTTCTTATCAAGCCGCTCTTTGGTACGGACAAGATCTCCTCCATTCAGTCCTGAAAAGAAGTGTAATATTATCATTGGAATTATACGGTTCAAAACAATTTTGAAGGTTGAAAATGTAATTTTTGTGTAACTTTTTTAGAAAAGAACTAATTGAAGAGTCGGGTAAATGCAGAAAACTAATAAATAAATGCACATACATACATAGTTGTTTTGTAGATTATGTTTCCATTATTTTATTTTTACCTTCCTCTGATTTACCCGGACAAAAGCAATACCCGTCCTGCGGATTACAAGCATTTTGGGAACAGCCTGGTATATGACAATCATCAACACTATGACATGGTTGTGCCCTCACCTTGGAAAATGATAAACCTGTAATTTAATACAATTAAATCTGATGCTGAATATTCATAATTTCTATGATAATAATGTATTTAAATTGAAATTTAAGATCGCCATTTCAAGAAAGAAGCAAAAACAAAAGATGGATTATAGATTAAAACACAAATCATTTTATTGAGATAAGAAGTACGTACATGTTGCAATGAGCAAAATGGTGAACACAAAAATGGTTTTAGTTGACTTCTCCATTGGATACTCTCTTTTTTTTTGGGTTAGCGAATGGAAAATAGTGGAGGTTAGTGAGATATTGCAGCTCTGCTAAAACTAAATATCATGAAAAAAGTTACATTGAAATCTCCTATAAATAGCCTTAAGAGAACTGCATATCATAAATAGGAGGATATCTAAAATTTGATTACAATATTACACAAATCTTCATTGTGAAATAGATATTAGATTGCTACAATTTATCAGAGATTTTACTTTTACCTGATAATTTATGCGATAGTTGGTTCAATTTTCCAACGATCCAACGTCGAGTTGAAATACCGCTTGTGGGTCATTTGGGTCTTGATGTTGAGTTTGGGCTTGATCTCTAGAATTCACATCCAAATAATGACACATCAAATTAAAATAATTTTTTATTCTAAATTTACACTAAATTATAATGTTTAAATATGAAATAAAAACACTAAAAATACACATAATGAAAATAGTTGAATTTGAAATAGAAATATTACATTACACATTTAAATTAAAATATTTGAACATTGAATTAAAACACTAATTATACACATAAAAGTAAAATAGTTAATATCAAATAAAAATATGATAATACACATAAAAATAGTTACAATATCAGTTAGACTTTTAAAAGTTAAAATATGTCATTTTTGCTTGAACGAATTTAGTAGTAGATTCAAGTAGTGTTTTTTAGGTTAAATAGTGTAAAAGGTAAAAAGATTAATCCGCCAATAATTATAGCCCAATTTTTGTTATAAAAAGAATTGTGACAATTTTAGAAAGAGTTCGTCTCTTGAAACACGGTCTTTCCATAAGCTCTTTCCATAAGTTATGGAAAGACCAAGGTATAAATTGCAAAATAGAATAAATCAAAATAAAAATTTTGGGTTACATTAATCAGGTCATAAATTTATAACTAAAGTGTGTTGTATAATAAATTTTTAATATTGCAACTGAAACTTTTTAACTTTCTATAATTCTAATTTAATCTCGTCTTTCCATATACCTATGAAAAGACGTTGTTTCCCAATATTTTATCTTTTAGAAAACATACCAAAATATAGAGTGCTAATTAAATATAAGAGAACGGAGAAAATATGAGAAACAAATAAGCTTTTCTCATTGCTCTTCACAATTTCATCACAAAGTCAGTAATAGAAAGGTAAATCAATTAGAATTATGATAAGAAAGGAACCTTTTCTGATTGGTTTTATGTATATCCTATATCATATTTGTTTAGGATATTGTATACTCTTTGTACTCACTATATATATATATATCAATACACACAGCCACAATGATTTTTGGGTTTTACATTCTATCATGGTATCAGTCAGGTCTTTCTAAAATTCTTGGCTTTTATCTTGCTTTTCCCGACATGAACAAAATTTTCGACCATTTCGATCAGCCACCGCCCACCGCTATCTTTCGCCGCCACCATGTCATCGGTCTTTTTCAACTTTTCCAGCGCTCATTTTTTCTCTTGTGAGTCTCTTGCCGCCGCCTGCTCACGCCTCTGTCAGCTGCCGACCGCAAGCCCGTGCTGTGCGATTGGTCCGATCCATATGGCAATCTCCATTAATTTCTGGCAAAGTCAGTCACCGAATTTCCACCTTTCTTCTCTGATCCGTCTGACTTCCATTGTCTCTGGCGTCCGCCACACCTGTCTTTTCCAATATCAACATTTAGGTCTTGGTCTTCTTCTCCGTGTGGTGGTCCGGCCCAGACTCGACGATTTCCCTTCTTCTTCGGCAAGTCTTCTTCTCGGGTTACATGCCAGATCCCAGGCTCGACAATTTCATCAGAAAGAGGGGCGCATGAGACACACGCGCCATCCACTTTCCACCACGCGTGCATCTCCGCGTCCTCTACACCAAACGCGTGCTTCCTACGCAATAAGGAAGCTTCTCGTATTTTCCATTTTCTCGTGAGTTTAAGCTTATTCTCACGAGTTGATCCATTATCTCGCGAGTCTGGTCATTTCCAGTCAGCATCCCAGTCATCGCTTTTTCAGCACCCAGCCAGCGTCTTGTCAACGCCCAGTTAGCATCGTTTTATTTATAAAGAAGAAGAAGAAGATTTGTTTCTCTTGTATAATGGATCTTTCTGATCAACCACGGTGCCAATGGTGATATGTTCTGGGTCATGTTGCTTCTTCTTGGCCTAAGTTGCAAGGTGAATGGTACCAGTTGCAGTGTTTGTGTAGTAAGAAATTTGGTCACTTTGCTTCCACGTGTCCTCACTTGGTCTCTTAGGCTCCTTCTCTCGGCTCTTTATTGCATGCTCACTGGATAGCTGATTCTGGCGCAACCAACCACATGACCTCTTCTTAGTTCGCCCTTAATCGCGTGCCTCCTTATTCTGGTACCAATCGTGTTATTGTTGGTAATGGTTCTGCTCTTAACATTACCCATGTTGGTCATTTTTGAGTTTCTGATTCATTCTCTTTGTCTGATGTTTTGGTGGTTCCAAACATTAGTAAAAATTTGTTGTCTATTAGTAAGTTTACTTGGGATATGAATGTTGTTATTTATTTTGATGATTCTTCCTTCACTATTTCAAAAAAGTTTACTAGAGATATTATTGGCAAAAGCCATTGTGATGGTGGCTTATATGCTTTAGATCAAGGTGGTGCTGTTTTATCTGCTTTTATTGCATCAAGTGCTTCTAAAGCATCTTTTGAACTTTGGCACAGTAGGATCATGTGCCTCACAATATCATTTCACCTTTGAGCAAGTATGAATGTTTGTCAATTACATGTTTGCTGCATATGCCTCATTTATGTCTCGCTTGTGAGATGGCTAAAGACAAACGTCTTTCTTTTAGTGATAATTTAAAGCGCGCACCATGCATACTTGATTTAGTTCATTGTGATCTTTAGGGACCCTCACCCATGATATCTCAAGCTGGTTACTCATATTATGTCATTTTTGTTGATGATTTTTCTCGGTTTACTTGGTTATTTCCTCTACGACGGAAGTCTGATTTTGTAGAGGCTTACATGAAATTTGAAGCATTTTTTGAGAACAAGTTTTCTACCACCATCAAAGTATTTCAGAGTGATGGTGGAATCAAGTTTGTAAATCAGTGCATGCAGACTCATTTTGCGTGTAAGGGCATTCATCATCAGCTTTCATGTCCTTACACTCCTGAGCGAAATGGTCGTGCAGAGAGGAAGCATCGCCATATTACCGAGACAGGTTTGTCGATGCTTTTTCATTCTAGCCATCATCATTCATTTTGGTATGATGCATTCTCTACGGGGGCTACATCATCAACAGATTGCCTACTCCAATTTTATATGGTCAGTTTCCACTCTCCGTTATTTTTGGTACTACACCTGACTACTCCAATTTCCATTTATTTGGCTATCTATTTTTTCCTTATTTGAGGCCCTATGTTGCGCATAAACTGGCCCCTCAGAGTTTATCTTGTATATTTTTGGGATACAGTTCTTAATACAAGGGTTATCGATGTCTTGATCCTCTTATAAAGATGGAGTACATCACTCGCCATGCTCAGTTTGATGAGTTGTTTTTTCCAGATACTCATACTGGAACTGTTAGTGATTCTTCATCACTGGATGTTTCAGCTTTTTGGAGCCTTCATCGGTTCCATCAGAGGTGTTTGAGCCATCCTCTACAGCACAACCACCTATTATTCTAGAAAATTCAAATTTTCTAACTGTACCGGAAGCTCAAGGTTCTTCAAAAAATTGCGTTTGTTTGCCACTGGGTGACCAACAGTATGTCCGACACCATCCAGCACCTCCAACACAGCCCATGATGCTGCCACCGTCAACTCACGCACCAGGCATCCCGGCCGCACGTGTATACCATGCGCCCCCTCCTCAGCTACTGGCGTCTTCGACAAATTCACCAACCGCTCCTGCTTCTCCAGTGCCATCATCACTGTCGCCTGCTGGACAGCCGCTAACTACCTCAGGTTCTATGCCTGCTACCTCAGCTTCCCTGCCATCCTCGAGATCCATGCCTTCGCTAGTTGTGGGTTCCTCCTCTTGGCATTCGATGACTACTCGCCTGCACACTGGTTCTCTACGGACAAGGATTTTTTTGAATATGTATTTCTGGTTTACTGAGTGCTTTATTTGCTAAGACTGAGCCTCAGAGTCATCACTCTACTGTCAAGGATCCTGAATGGGTTGCTGCTATGGACTTAGAGATGGATGTTTTACGCACTCAACAGACATGGAAGCTGGTTCTTCGTCCTTCCCATGCAAATGATATTGGTTCGAAATGGGTTTACCGGTTGAAGTATAAATCTGATGGCTCCCTTGACCGACACAAAGCGAGGTTAGTTGCTTAGGGTTTTTCGCAGTTGCCTGGTTTTGATTATAATCATACTTTTAGTCCAGTGGTGAAGGCTTTTACTGTTCGTACTGTTTTATCCATTATTGTTCATTGCAAATGGCCATTGCGACAGCTTGATGTGAAGAATGTTTTTTTAAATAGCATTCTAGAGTCTTTAGTTTACATGGAGCAGCCTGCTGGATACAAAGACCCTATGCATCCTGACTATGTTTGTCGTCTATGCAAGGCCATTTATGGTTTGAAGCAAGCTCCACGCGCTTGATTTTAGTGTTTCAGTTCCTTTTTTATTGGCCTGGGTTTTGTATGCGGTTCTTCAGATACCTCTTTATTTGTTCTCACAAGGGGCCTCTTTACTCTATTTATTGGTTTATGTTAATGACAGTATTCTTACTGGGAATGATGGTCGTCTTATTCAAAAGTTTATTGATCAGGTTAAACGGGAGTTTAAGATTACTGATCTTGGCACTCTGCAGTATTTATTGGGATTGGAGGTTGTTCGTACTTCCGAAGGCTTATTCCTTGGTCAAGCCAGATATGCCAGGGACATTTTACTGTGAGCTGGCATGCAAGACTTTGCGCCTCCATTTGTGGCTTTTTCTCAACTATCTAGCTCTTCCAGTAAGCCGTTCGGAAACCCCACACTTTATCGTTCTTTGGTTGGCGAGTTACAGCATCTATTGATCACACGTCCAGACTTATCCTATGCTGTGAATACAGTTAGTCACTATATACAGGCTCCTACTGATGACCATTACCAAGCTGTCTCTTGGATTTTGTGCTATGTTCGTGGTACACTCCACTATGGTCTTCAGTTTCACAAAAATTCCTCTGCTTTACGAGTTTTGGGTTACTCTAATACTGATTGAGCTCGTTGTATAGAGACTGGTAGGTCTACGTATGGTTATGCCATTTTTTTGGTGGCAACATGGTTTCCTAGATTGCTAAGAAGCAGCCTACAGTTTCTCGTTCTAGTTCATAATCAGATTATTGTGCTATGGAAAATACTGTTTCGGAGTTAGCTTGGTTGATGAATTTTATTCGGGACTTATGTGTGACGTCGCGTGCCCTGCCCATTTTGTTGTGTGATAATAATAGTGCTCTCTTCATGGCTAAGAATTCTATTTCTCATAAGAGAGCTAACCACATTGATATTGACTGTCATTTTGTGTGTGAGATGGTGTCTTCTGGAAAGCTCAAGGTTTCTCATGTTTCTACGAACTTGCAGCTAGATGACATCGTTACGAAGGGCCAACCCCGCCCTCAGTTTGAGTTTCTACGTTCCAAGCTTTGCGTTACGACCAGTCCTACGCTTCGCTTGAGGTAGGGTAATAGAGATTTAAATCAATTAGAATTAGAATAAGAAAGGAATACCATTTCTGATTGATTTTGTGTACATCTTATTCCATATTTGTTTTGTGTATACCATTTGTACTCACTATATAAATTAATACACACAGCCACAATGATTTGTGAGTTTTACATTCTATCAGTCAGAAGCTAGCACAACCAAAAGATTCATTACAGTCTGCCCTAATGATTTCATTCTAGTCATATGAAAGTGTAGATCTTCATCACACGAGATCAGTATCCAATGGTCTTCATCTCCAAATTTAATGTTGAAGTTCTCATCAGTGCCTAACGTAAACCTTTTAACCAATGCAAAATGCAACCCTTCGATCCCCGAGCCAATATGGAAAGGAAACTTGACAACATCATCTTTGTACGTTGCGCTCATAGTCATGGGCATAGAATCCATGGCTCCTTGTTCATCTCTTACACTGACAGCCATGGATTCTTGATCGAACTCAGTGCTATCACCCTCTTCATCCAATACTTTAATTGAAGTTCGTCCAATCTGATCGTTAGCTTTGTTAAACCTCTTGTGGGATGGCCATCTTTTTATGCCTAGGGATCGGCATCTACGTTTCAGAGTAGATCGACTAACTGAAAAGATAAAAAGGAAAAGCATGTGTAAGATGTAATCTTTTCCCTATGGATAAGTGATATGAATTGAATTGAACACACTCAAAATAGAATGAATAGATGAAATTGAAGAAATTTGGCTAAAAAGAAGAGTGTCATTGTTAAAAGATCGTCTCAAATAGAAAATGTTAGCTGGTCAGTGGTGGCGGGGGGCACAGGGTGGAAGGTTAGCTGGGTAGTAGTGGTGAGGTGGGTGGTCAGTGGTGGCGGGGGTGGTAGGTGGAGGTTTGGGGCAGTGGTGGTAAAGGTTATTTTTTTTTCATTTTTTTTGTATTTGTCCCAAAGGGTATTTTGATCAGTTTCTGTCATGGCTAGAAATGACCAGTAAATATCGGAATAATGTATTTAGGGTTATATACATACACTTTCATTCAGTATTTAGAGTTATTTTTATATTAAAAATTATCTTGCACTTATTGAAATATATAGGTCAGGTTATATTTGTGTATATCATTTAAAAAAAAGGACAGTGAAAATTTCATGAAAGGAAGGAATTGTGCTTTTACCTTTTTGCATTCTGGGGAATGTGAACTGCTTGTGCATGCGAAATCTTTGTTCTACAAAATGAAATTGAAAATAAAAAAGAGAGAATATGATAATGATACGCATAGATTTGGTACATTATATATGTATTGTATTCCCAATATATAGATTAAACATTTAAAATATAATTCATAGAATTTCCTTAATAATTTTTACAATAATTGCATTCTCATGAATTTCCTCAATTTATTTGATAATTGTATTTTACTGTTTCTCAGAAGTCAATATAATATACTCCCTTCATCCCACGAGTTTTGACTGATTTACATTTGATCCAAATTTTAGAAATGCTGACGTGCTAGATAATAATTGTGGAAAATAATAATTGTGGAAAAGTAAGGATATATTAGGAAAGCAGTGAGTCCAATTTTAACGTTATTAAAGTTAAACGGGAATTGTGGAAATTTAACTATAGATTATTTGTCATTTTAAGTAATTTTTAAAGTACTCCCTCCGTTTCACTAAGAGTGACACACTAGGTTTAGGCTCTTGGATTAATGTGAAGAAAATGAGAGGTTGAAATTGAGTGTAGAAAGTAAAAAAGTAGAATGACTAGATGAGATTGTAACAATTTTCCAAAAAATGGAAAGTGTGCCATTAAAAAAGTATTCCAATAAGGCAAGTGTGACACTCTTAATGAAACGGAGGGAATATGTCTTTACTCGTAAGACAGACTAAAATAGAAAGTACGTAAAAACTAATGGGAAGGAGAGAGTAATTTGTTATTAGAGACCCTCAAAATTACGCCCTAATTTATTTTATCAACATGAGCGATGAAACAAAAATTTAGACTTAACATGAGAAGAAACTACTAGGACATGTCCCAGTGTTTAATATATTATAAAAAAAAAACCTTAACATGAGAAGGCATTAATAAGGTTTAGAAAAGAAAAAACTTAACATTAGAAGTGCATGCAACAAACCTCAAGTTGCAAGGGTAGGGAATAGCTTTCAAAGGCCAGAAACTCGAGCACTCCAACGCAACGTTGTTGATTATCGAATCGCTGAAAAAGCGGGAAAGCCATACAGCTATTAATCCCACAAGATTTGGCGAGATCTCTTAGCGGAAACTCTCCAATGGAATAACGCCCGATGTCGTAGCAAATCTCCGGCGATCCGGTCGCGAAAACCCTCCCGGCAGGTCCGAGGTCGGAAAGATCTCTCGATTTGAACATATGATTAGTGCAATAAAGCCTGTACTTACAGAGTCCATTCCAAAGTCCTTTAACACCAAAAGGTTGCCGAAATACACTGGGCATTACTTTTCCGCTGCTATTGAATCCCTAGGGTGCCCAATACTGTACAAGCAAACCATCGCTCCAGATTGTCAGGGAGCTAATTAAAGCCTGAACCTTCATTTCAATTTGCCCGGGTAGTGGTTGTGGGCTAGAATAGCACTCATTTCTATTAGAGAAAAATGCAAAAATAACTTTATTAAATTGAGAAAGTGCGTAAATGATCATGTAAAATTTGAAAGTGCAAAAATAATCATAAGATTTTGTGTAACCTAAATTGCACTATTCCGGTGTTGACTAAAGTAATTCAGACATTGACTAATTTTAAAGGATAAAAATACCCCTAACATTAAAACTAAAAATCTAATGACTATTACCCCATAAACCTTTTATTCTTCAACTTCAAACACCCTAAACCCGCCTTCGCCATCGAGCACCGTCGAGACAGCCAGCACCGCCGTCGAGCACGGCCAAGCGCCACTACTAGAAATGCTCCCGTAGCTCTTCCTCCGCCCGCCACCACTTAACACTGCCAATAGCCCTTGTTCCTAGCCCTGAAACCCAGCCCAATAGCTCCCGAAGTCAACACCCTCACCGCTGGCCTCACGACCCCGCCGCCGTCCCAACGCCTAACCTGCCTCCGCCGCTAGCCTCACCACATATATGCCTCCCTGCCTTTGCCCCTAACTTGCCCCAGCCCCTAACCCGTCTCCGCCGTTAGCCCTGCAACATATCCTCCCTCCACCCAGAACCAATTCGTCCCTCCGCCATTTTCACCTCCACCGTTAGCCCTATAACATATCCTCCCTCCGCACAGATTCTATTCGTCCCTTCGCCATTTTCATCTCGCAACTAGTTCCACCCCATATTCTCCCTCCGCCCAGAGCCAATCCGCAGACAAACCCAATTCGTCGACGTCAGTGGCCACCCAATTCGAAGCCCAGATTGAATTTATTAGCGGTGGATGATTTGGAACCATGGCAACAAAAATTCACCGACGGGAACGACCGTCCTCATCTCTTTGCCTAATTCCTCGTGTTCGTTGTTCAAGAACCCCTCAAACTCGAGGAATACATCGGTGTGGCCGGTTAACAGAAAGAGATGAGAATGAGACGGGGAAAGAGATGAGCGGTGGTGGTGGTGTGTGAAGGATGGGGGTGAGAGAAAGAGGTGAGGACGGGACAGGGAAAGAGATGAGAACTAGATGGGGAATAAGACAAAGCAGCGGAGGTTATTAGTGTCTTTTTTGATTTATCTGTTTCAAAGAAATTTTTTAATTCAAGAGTATAATGGTCATTTCACCTATTTTCGGCCAATTTGGTTGTTTACATTTAAGTCAACGAATGCATGGTTATTTTTGCACTTTCAGATTATACAAGGTCATTTATGCACTTTCAACAAAAACATAGGATTAAAACACACTTTTCTCTATCTAATAATTGTAATCGAGAAAAGTGCTTTATAACCCTACCTACTTAACATAAGTGCCAATATACCACTTTGATAATTGAAAGTGCAAATATAACCTTAGATAGTTTATGTAAGTGCAATTTTACCCATTCCGGTAGTTTAAGGTGATTGAAAAGACAATTTTACCCCTCTAAAAAAATTTAAAAAGAAAGACAAATTACAATTATGAACCCCCAAACCTATTCTTCTTCTTTCTTCTCTTCTTTCTTTTTATCTCTTCCACATGCCACCAGACTTCTTTCTTTTCTTTTCTTCTCTTCACAATGGCAGAGTGAGGCTAGGGTTCAGGTTTCACATTGATGAGGGTGAGCAGCAGCGAGGCTAGGGCTAGGGCATTATGCGGCATAAGGGTTGATATATATGGACAAGTGGGACCGGCGTAATGACATTTTATTTTATCCATTTAATTAGAATATTTGTTTCCCTTACTTTGGTTATCTAGTTTGCTTTCTTTAATTAAAGCATTTTCCTTTTCCTTAGGATATTTAATTTTCTTTTCCCTTTCTCTTAGAAGATTTAGTTTCCTTTTCCCTTAGGAGATTTAGTTTCCTTTTCCCTTTCTCATTAGGAGATTTAGCATCCTATAAATATATGAGGCATTCTTATGTAATTTCCATGCTTTTTTTGATTATGATTAATAAAAGTTGACATTTATGTTGCAAACCCTAGTGTTTCATCTTTCCTATGTTACGTACTACATCAGTTGGTAGCAGAGCCATTCTGATCCCTGCCATGGCGCGTCGTCGACCCTGTTGAGGCATCCCCGATCATGATACTGATCTAGAATACATTTATAGACGTGAAGAAATTGTGGGATTGCGTCTACAATCAGAGGCCCTAACACGCTCCGTCGAATCGCTTCTTCAAAAGTGCCCCAAAGCATGGCCGACACCTCTTGACAAATCTGACATCGAAAATGACCACGATAACCTTTTCACCCAGAATTTTGGCAGACACGTCTACGCGATGCACTCGTGTGACGCAGCTCTGGAAAACTGGTGTGGGGAGTCAGCATTCCAGGAGGTTATCCTAGAGAATAGTGAACTGACGTACGACGAGGAGGAGCACATCGAGGTTGTGTACGACGAATTGGAGTATGGCGAGATGGAGTACAACACACCCTTGTATGACAACGCCGTATACGACAAAACGGAGTCCAACAAGGTAGTCTATGATGACCCCATATACGACGAGTATGCTGATGCCATCTATGATGAACCCATATATGATAAGGCAGAGTACGATGAAGTCACATACGACAAAATTGTTTTGGTGCCAAGTAAAGCCAACAAATCGGCCGCACCGAATTAGTCCACTGGCTAGAAGTTTGCGGTAACTGTGGTGTTAATTCATTTAGGAATATGTAGAGTGGGTCTAGGAATGACGCATAAGCGCAGAGACTACATGCAACGACACCCTGAGAACGGCAGGAGCACAGAGGAAGAAAGAGAAAATTTGGGGACATCATGCGGTGGGTACGGGAACACATATCAAAACAACTTGTTTTACTGTGATGACTTTGGCATTGATATGAGCGGGGCGATGGAAGCCGTGTCACGACACAAGTTGATGGTCAAAATTTGAGGTCGAATTTCTCTGACCCCTGGGAGAATGATGTGGCATAAGGGTTGGTGTATATGGACAAGTGGTATCAGCATGATGGCATTTTATTTGCTCCATTTGATTATAATATTTGTTTCCCTTAATTTGCTAATCTAGTTTGCTTTCTTTAATTAAAGCATTTTCCCTTTCCTTAGGATATTTAATTTCCTGTCCTTTTCTCCCTAAGGAGATTTAGTTTCCTTTTCCCTTTTGCATTAGGAGATTTAACATCCTATAATAATAAGAGGCATTCTTATGTAATTTTCATGCTTGTTTTGATTATGATTAATAAAAGTCGACATTTATGTTTCAAACCCTAACATTTCATCTTTCCTATATTACATGCTACATTAGGTTTCACGACAGGGCTAGGGTCGGTGGCAGTGGGTGGTGGGTGAGGGTGAGCACCGGCGGGCTAGGGCTGGGGTTTCACGGCTGGGCTATGGTTGGTGGTAGCGGGTGGTGGGTGAGGGACAGTAGCGGCGGGGTTAGGGCTGAGGCCTCACGATAGGGTTTAGGTTGGTGGCGACGGGTGGTGGGTGAGGGTGAGCAGCAGCGAGGCTAGGGTTGGGGCTTCACGGCTCAGCTGGGGTTGGTTTCGGCAGATTATGGGTGAGGGTGAGCAACGGCGGGGCTAGGGCTAAAGTTTCACGGCGTGGATGAGGTTGGTTACATCGGGTGGTGGGTGAGGGTGAGCAGCGATAGGGCTAGGAGTGGGGTTTCACGATGGGGTTGGGGTTGGTGACAGCGAGTAGTGGGTGAGGGTGAAAAGCTGCGGTGCTAGGGTTGGGGTTTCATGGTGAGGCTGAGGTTGGTGGCAGCGGGTGGTGGGTAAGGGTGAGCAGCGGTAGAGTTATGCCTGAGGCATGGGATCGGTGATGGCGGGGCTAGGGTTGTGGGATTGTGGCGGGGCTAGATGGAGGGGGAGGTGGTGGCGGCAAAAACCTTGTAGCGGCAGTGGTGGGGGTGGGTCTGGGTGGAGGGGGAGGTGGTGGCAGCGGCAACTTAGTGGTGGTGGTGGACTGAGGGCAAAATTGTTCTACACCCTCTGTCCCAACCATTTCTGTAGAGAGAGAAATGGCTAGGTTTTTTGAAGCTAGTAAATTGTCCAAACTACCCTCATATTCTACCTCTCTCCTTCCGTTACCATTGACACTAACCAGCCACCTCTCAACACACCTAACACTACCACCAAGCCACGCCACCCCTTCTTTCACCTTACCTGACTAATTATTTTGGAATTTTACTGATCAAATATCAATCCATCTATTTTTGTTTCTGTTTCCTTTTCTAGATCTGGTTTTTTACTAATTCTTTACGGACAAAATTTACCAAAATTGCTCGTCGTGCCAATTAGAGCTTCATCAACCTCATTGCGCCAATCAACCCCCACAAAAACCTCAACTTCCATCTCTACAAGCCTATTGCCGCCATCTCGGCTGCCAACTCCAAACTCCCCAATGTCTACTTCCTCCACGGTGGCGGGACATGAGCAGATCTATCGGGAGGTAGTTCTAGATTACCCATTTCACGATGTACGCGCTCTTGTTGCTGAGATCAATTGCGATGGTGATTCGGATGTTGGCGCAGGACATGGGTATGCTAGAGGAGAATGAGGGAGAAGCTGGTTATTTTCATATCGCCGCCAACGGCCAGTTCTTCTTGCTTAGTGGATCTACGGATGAGGCTGGGGTAGGATATGCCATGAATTTGTTTCAGATGAGTTTGGGAAAAATATGTGGGTGAGGGGAGTTTGGTAGATCTGCAGATGAGGGGAGAGTTTTGTGAGAAGTCAAGTAAGGGTAAGGGAGGGTTTTGTGTGTAATATTCAATTCTTTTAAGGGTATTTATGTCTTTTATTGTATACAATTTTTCTTACAATGGAAAGTGCGCAGATTTGGTTGGGACAGACTAAAAAGAAAAGTGTGCAGAAATGGCTGGGACAGAGGGAGTAACACTTTTAGGTTGTAGGCCAAAGGTTATTTTAGTCATTTATGTGCGGCAAACGCCGGAAATGGTTTCTTAGGATTATATTGGCACTTTCATCAACTAGTTAAGGTTATTTTTGCCCAAAAATTATCTAAGGGTTATAATGACACTTACTCAAGTAGGTAGGGTTATATTGGATTATATCTCATTGCTTTACTATTATGTTTACTTGTACACAAGTATAAATATTAATAGAATAAAGGGCTGAATCAGGAAAATTATTGAGATGCAATACTAAATATTGATGAGTTGTACATTGATTGCTCTACCTGTACATGAGTGCATACACAAGGTATAAAAGTAAAAATAGAATATACAAGAACGTTTTAGAGATGTCTATTTGAATTCCAACTAACTACTACGCTCGCCCCCAAATGAAGTGTGAGAAGGGGAGTTATGTAAAGCTTGGAGTGAAAGAAGTCTATGGTAAAAAAATTGGATGAGACAGGTCGTCCTAGAGATGTCTAGTATGTAGTCTGCCAAAAGAGACAAGCTCACAAAAAAATGATGATTG
Organism: Rubia yunnanensis; assembly: GCA_037428765.1. NCBI lineage: Eukaryota > Viridiplantae > Streptophyta > Magnoliopsida > Gentianales > Rubiaceae > Rubia > Rubia yunnanensis. Next base: position 72,205,362 of record CM075071.1, on the reverse strand, counting down.
ATGTCAATATGTTTCTCTCGCTTGCGTGCAATGGGATTCTGTGTCAGGAATATAGCACTAACGTTGTCATATAAGAGAAGAAAAGGCAGAGATAAATGAATATGAAAGTCTCTCACTAAGTTACACATTTAGCAGAAATGGTATTTTCCATACCATGATATTAAGACTCACAACTGGACAGAGAGATGGTAGTATGCTTCTTAGCACTCCAGATACAAGGTTTTTGCTAAGAAAATAGCATCGACGTAGGTAGAGCGACGAGTCTCTAGGCAACGAGCTCAATGTGCATCAAAGTATCCAGAGACTAGGAGCGGATCAGCAGTGGAGCAGAAAATTAGTCCATAATCTATAGTACCTAGTACATAGCGACGAATACGAGTAACTACCTGATAATTCACATCCCATCCGAATTGCATAAATTGATTGACTGAGTTAACTGCAAAGGCAATATGAGATTGAGTAATTGTCAAGCACTGGAAAACACCTATAAGAGAGCGAAAAAAGTGTACCATTGGAGAAAGGTTCACCATATGTGCTAAGGAACTAACTGCCATGGATAAATCGAGTGAATACAATAGTGGCATCAGCCATGTTTGCGCAATGAAGAATTTTCATGGCATTGTTAACTTAACCAAGGCAAAGGCTGGAGTCAGATAGAGAGACCTCAAGCCCAAGTAAACAGTGAAGAAAACCATGATACTTAATGTTAAACACTCGGTGAGTGCGAGAAACAAACTGTTGAATGAGAGTGGGGTCATAGCCAGTAAAATGATATCTTCAACATATACAAATAAAGAATTTGTGATCCACAAATATGAGTGAAGAGGAGGGTATCAGCGGTGCTGCATGAGAAACTAAGGTTGCGCACATCTAAGTTAAAGCGTTGAAACCAAGCTTCAGGAGCTTGCTTAAGACCATAAATATCCTTGCGAAGGCAACACAAACAATCCAGATGAACAGAGTCCCGATACTTAGAAGGTTGCTCCATATAGACTGATTCATAAAGAGGACTGTTGAGGAAGGCCTTTTTTACGCCTAATTGATAAAGAGACCAATGGTTAATGGTAGTGATTGCCAAGATGATGCGCATACTAGAGGCTTCGAATATTGGGATGAATATGTGAGTGAAATCAAAGCCGGGTAGTTGCGAGTATCCCTGTGCTACAAGACGTGCCTTGTAATGATCGATGGAGCCATTAGAGCGATGTTTTATGCGATAGACCTATTTAGAGTCAACAACATTAACTCCACTGGGCTAAGGTACTGATCTGAAGTATACTATAGGTGGTGGATATCAGGCATTTCACTACCTATAGTACTTACCCATTTAGGGTCTTTTAGAGCAGATCATATCCATGGGGTTCAGTTTTGTCCATAAGTGTAGTAAGAGAACTAGTGAGAACATAGTCAGAAATGAACATCATTGATATGACTGGTACAAAAGTGAGTTGCCATAGAGAGAGTAGTTTGTGGTGGTGAAGGGGAAGATAGAGACGGAGAAGAGAGCGAAGTAGAAGATCGTGGATAAAAGACCTCCCATGTAGCAGGACAAACCCTAGAATCTGAAAGAAACAAATCCGGCAAGGGGCACAACCGAGGAAACATTTTGAGGAGTTGAGGTTCAGCATAAGCCTTAGCACTTGACAAAGCGCTACAATTGGCAGAAAAACTTCAGCTCAAGGAGCTGAATATAATTGAAGATGCTTTATAGCTAATTCAAATGGTGAAAGGGAACACATAATGTTCTATAACTTGCAAAAATTTGATAGAAATAGTCAGTCGAACTTGCAAGATAGTCCTAATATGGACCTCTTTTGGGTTTCAAGAGACAACAATTTAACGACTCACTCTCTTGTGAATCTCATTAAAATGAGTGATCTCACTTCAAATTTTTGGACATGTCCATCGCCTTTCTTGTCAAACGATTCTGAACGTTTTTCAATTACTTGAAATGAAAGAAACCTTTTTGTTCAAAAAAAATTGATAACGCCAAAAATATGATTTAGATTTTAACCACTATAGTTTGAGAGGGAAATTTAGAGGTAATGCATTGACTCTCAAATCATAGTAAATCGAGATCCAAAAGATCAGTTTATGTAAGAGAAGAAAAATAAAAGGAGGAAGAATCGTGTTTCTTAAGGTCACTCATAGTGCTCCTCGTCCCAGTTAAAGGTTCCTATTATCTTTGTGTACGGACATTTATATATGTTGATGTGGCAAAAACAATGTAGGGTAGGAATGAATTGGTCAAATTCCAATCACAAATTTAAATCTAAATAAGGAAATAATCAAAATATGAACTTGGGTTAAATAAAAAGCAAGAACTTTTGGCCGAGGCAGGAGAGAGTATTTGATAATGAAGATAGTGTACAAATCACCCGACCCAAATCCGATGGCGAAGAAAACAAATAAAAACAGTATCATGTCTAGACATGAAGCGTAAAATCACTCACCATTGTCGAGTACGCGAGACAGGAAATCCTCTACTCTGCATTCCTTATCGAAGTCAGCAAGGGGGACTGGATCCATATTTCACCAATCAATAGTACTACTGCATTTCGAATATAGTTTGGTACTGATCAAAATATATGTACAGTTCTTCTATGAGAAGTTTCCTAGAAATGATAAAGTAATTAGTGCCATGTTTTTAAATGCAAGTTGTCAATTGTTTATGTTACCGGGATATGTTTTTTCAACTTGCTTAGAGTTTCACATTAATATTAATAGTTACTATGTATATAATATTAGAGTCTGTCTCTTGAAAGACGATCTTTCCATAAGTTATGGAAAAACCAAGGTTTAAAGTATAAATTAAAAGAAATTAAGATAAAATTTTCGGGTTGCACGAACCGGGTTATAAATTTTATAACTACTACATGTTTCATACTAAAACTTTAATATTGCAACTAAGACCTTTTACCTTTTATTATTCTAATCAAACCCCGTCTTTCCATAAGCCTATGGAAAGACCGTCTTTCCCAAGACTTTGCCATAATATTATGTGTTACATTTATATACAAATATATTTTTAAATCAATCATTTGGGTAAAACGTACAGTGACGATTAAGTGGAGTTAACTTCCAACCTAACTAGACTCTAGCGATAACCAATCTATTACAAGGATATCTAAATTACATATCAACATCACCCTCAGGGATATTAACTCGCTTCCGCAAAAATCATGACCACTTGGCGAAGAGGAGCGTATCAGCATTAATATCACTATGCCAAACATGAATCTACAACAACCGTAACACAACTTGATCTTGATCCAAAACATGATCTATATTGTCCAAACTGTAAATATCTTAAAAACACAGATCGAGAATGGAACACCTAATAGAGAAACACAAACGAAACCACAAACACACTATATGTAAAACCAAACCGGACATAATAGATCGTCATGATAATAAAAGTATATCTACATAGTTAATGTATGAAACGTATTAATTATGTATGAAACAAATCCATACTTATTCTATAACATAAATATTAAAAGTATATCTACATAGTATTAACTAATTTTATAATAAAATTTAAACTTTAATTTTTTATAACATAAAAAATGTATGCATAAAACTGTATTTGATAAAGATGTATTTATAGTTTAAATTTTTAAAGTTAGAAAATTCTATAGCTTTTGTTTTTCCTCCAAAGTATTTAAAATTTTTAATTAAACAACTTCTTCACTGTTATTAAATATCTAAAACTATTTATTTATAAACTAATTAATTTATTAATTTTAGTAATGGTAAATGGGTGGATGGATTATGGGTCGATAGGTGTTTGACAGAGTTGTACTTATAAGTAAAACTAGCTTGTTTTTTTCTATTTTAAAAGTGATGGAAAATCAATTTATATTTTTTCCTAAAAAATAACTTCTACTTTTCAAATAAATTTTTTTTTAGCAATTTACCAAATATTGAAAATGTATCTAACTTATAATCAAATCACTTATAAATCCTGACAAATACGTCCAATATTTATTTGTCAAACAGCCGCAGTAATATGATAAATATTGTGAGTTTTCCTTAAATAATTTTTTGCCTATGCGCAGAACATGCCACTTATCTTCTCCCGCGCATGCAATCTGACTCAGAGTCTTCCATTATTTGGTCTTCGGTAATATGCAAATATACCCATATATATTGGAGAAAGTGTAAATATAATCGTGAGTTATTTTTTAATGTAAATATATCCTAACTATTATATATATGTGCAAATATAACCCTAAGTATTATACAAATGTGCAAATATAACCCTAAAGCTATTATTTCTATTTACACTTTCAATTCGCAGGATTATATCTACACTTTTATTATTACAGAGTTATATCTATACTTTCATTAATTATATAGGATTATATATGCACGTTTCTCTTTTGAGTTATTTTGTTCCGTCTGAAAAAGAAAAGGTTGTTGCAGGAAGATATACGAATAATATTTAGGCCACATTTATAATCAATGCCCAAACTTTTCTTATATCCAAAATCGAAAGATTCCTGAGAACTCATTTTATTTTAAGGTGAAAAGAGTGGTCCATTGATCAAAGAGAAATCTGCAGATATAAAGAGGGGTGATGGAGATGCCAAGACGACTACCATCATAAATGAAGGCATTTCACGACTTGATCAAATATTTAAAGGATATGTTCGAGATCCTCTAAGTGACATGGCAGGTGTAGGAAGACCATAAAGAGATTTCTGTAGGCGACAGACCTGACCAGGCGGTACAGCGTAGCCAGGTGGAGGACGCATGAACACTTCCTCATGCAAATCACCATGGAGGAAAGCATTATGAACATCCATCTGATGCAGTTCCCAACCACGAATAACTGCAACAGACAGAAACAAGCGAACAGAACTCATCTTCGCAACCGGAGCAAAAGTCTCAGTGTAATCAATTCCTTCAACCTGACGATTACCAAGAACCATGAGGCGCTCCTTATGACGTTCAATAGTACCGTCTGACCGAAACTTCGTCCGATAAACCCATTTGCATCCAATAGCCTTCTTATGTGCAGGGAAAGGAGACAAAGTCCATGTCTGATTTCGCTCCAGTGCAGTAAGTTCATCAACCATAGCATCTCACCAATGAGAATGACGGGAAGCCTCAGAGTAAGTAGTGGGATCTGCACTAGAAGTTACAGCACCCAAAAATCTAGAATGCATACTAGAAAAATTATCACAATTTACATAATCAGTAAGAGGGTAGAGAACACCTGAGGAAAGTGATGAAGCATGAGGGAACGTAGTCGAATGGGGGGGTCTTCAGTGGTAAGAGCACAAGCATAATCATCACAATCATAATCTGCCAAATACGACGGTGGACGACGAGATCGAACACTCTGTCTGGTAGAAGGTGGATCGACAACAACTGGCGGAGAATTACCGGTGACGGACGGTGTAGGTAGACCGACGATGGCCGGCAAAGAGGAACCGGCGTCAGGCGGCGGAGCACGACCGATGGATGCCGGCGTCGTGACGTGGAAGATGACTACCGGGAGTTGGTCGGTGACTGTCGTCGGTGAACCGATGGTGTTGACCGGTTGGCATCGACCGGCGGTGAATGGCCGGCGGGGATCAGTAAAATGACAGCCGGAGTCGGAAAGACGACGTTGACTGGGAGTGGTTGATCGGCTGCAGAAGGCGGATCGAAAAATCTGTTTAGATCGGGTGAGAAGGAGGAGGAACCCGACTGTGTTGTAGTGGCACCGTCAGGTTCATTGGATGAAGCAGAGTATGGGAACTGGTCTTCAAAGAAATCAGCATCCTGGGTATTAAAGATCATTCGAGACTCCAAAGTCAAGAAGACGATAACCTTTCTTTCCGGCAGGATAACCAAGGAGCAAACACCGCCGACTTCTTGGTGCAAACTTGTCACGGTATCTGGGAACACGAGCAGCAAAACACAAGCAACCAAAAACCCGTAGAGAAGAGTAATTGGGCGCTTAGCCATAGAGTAACTCAAAGGGAGTATGACCGTTGAGAAGCTGAGTCGGGGTTCCGTTGATCAGGTAGGCAGCAGTAAGAACACATTCTACCCAAAATGCAATAGGAAGATTGGCTTGAAACCGTAAAGCACGCGCCACATTGAGTAAATGACGATGCTTTCTTTCAGCCCGACCATTTTGTTATGGTGTGTCAACCATAGATGTCTCAAAGATGATCCCAGATGAAGCAAAATGAGATCGCAAAGGCAGAAATTCAGTTCCATTATCAGCCCGAACACGTTTTATGGTTCGGCCCCACTGGTTCTTCACTAAGGCACTAAATTCTAAAAATCTAGAGGCTACTTCAGACTTAGCGACTAATAAATAAACCCAAACAGCTCAGGAATAATCATCAACTGTCGTCAAAAAATAAAATGCACCACTAGAGGATGGAGTTCTATAAGGTCCCCAAACATCACAATGTACTAATTCAAATAATGTAGTAGCATTTGTAGAACTCAATGGAAAACTATGTCTAGTCTGTTTTGCTCTATAACATACAGAGCAAGGTATAGTAGTATTATTTGTGCTAAAATCAAGAGTTGGAATAGAAGACAACACCGTAGATGATGGATGACCAAAACGTTGATGCCATAAATCAGATGAAGAAACCGAAGCAACTGTCGGAATAGACTGCAGGATATGAGGACGAAGGCGAGTATCCAATAGACGAAGCCAATAAACCCCCCCTTTCTGTTCACCCACGCCAATCACAATCCCCTTATTGATTTTCTGTAATATGCAATGATTTTCAGTAAACAAAGCTAGACATTTTAAGGCAGATAACAATCTGGAGCATGATAATAAATTGCATCGCATAGTAGGTATGTAGAGCACTTGAGTAAGGGTGACATCACCAAAACAAATAGACACATATTGTGTAGCAGACAACACAGATCCATCAGGCAGTATGACATTCACAGTATTGGTAGCAGTATTAATATCAGTAAGAGAACCCTTGTCACCAGTCATGTGATATGAGACTCCCAAATCAAGAATCCATGGTAAAGTAGACTTACCTGACCCATGGTCAGATAACGAGTCAAACTGATTAAATAAATGTATGGTCGTACTCCATTGGTCGTCAGACAGAGCAGGACCAAAATCAGATCGTGTAGGTAAGCCAGAGGAGGTGGCCACCGCAAATCCATGCGGCGACGTCACTGCACCGGCGAAACGAGCTATAACACAACAAATAAAATAAATTGTGTGAACAAATAATAAGGAAGGAGAGGGCAATAAATGCGCTGCGTCAGCAGCTTACTGCGCGTGTCACGCGTTACTGTATGGCGCGTGTAACACACGCGCTACTGGAGGGGATCGTGTGTTTGGTGTACCGCATGTGGCTTACACGCGCTTCTGGAAGGTGCGCGCGTGAATCTCACGCGCGCCTGCGTCGTTTCCGTTCTGAATGTCGTTCTCGGAAGGCGAAGGCAATGGTTGATCGACGACGGAAGGCGAATTGGCGGAGAAGAATCTGGTTGTTGGCGGAGCAAACCAAAGCTTCGTCTCCGGAGGTGCAAAATCGAGGCTCGTGGCTGGAGTGAACAAAGGACGCAGCGTCGCAGCGGTCAGAGGTGAACAACGGCGATTTGAGCAGAGGTGGTGGCCAGCTTGTACCGCGACAGAACGGCGGTGGATCGGAGGCGCCGGCGATCGGAGAAGAGACTCGACGGCGGCGGGCTGAAAGTTGTTTGGTTTTTTTTTCAAAAGAAAGGTAGTTCGGATCGGCGGCACGTGGAAGTCACGCATTGACGACGGCAGAAAATTTAGGATGGTATTTTAAGATTTCACGATTTTAGGCTCTGATACCATGTAGGAAATAAGGGTAATAATGTGTGTCTTTATTAATGAACTCAGGATACATTATATAGTAGTATATGATACCTATACTAGATAGGAAAAGGTAATAAAATATAAATACAATTACAAGTAATATTCTAATTCCTTAACAGCAGGACCTATGACTAGGTCAAGAACTAAGCTTAGGGATGCTGCTTTAAATGCTTTGATTGATCGCCTTTATGATGAAGAATTGAAGAAGGATTCACCATCGACATCTTGGATTTATTATTCAAGATTGTCGACAAACTGAAGACATCATGAAGAACACTATACTCTTTTTTCCCACTGGGTTTTTAATGAGGTAGTGTGATCATTGTAAAATTATTTCATTTTGGGTTTATTGGACTGATAGGTCGGCCATGTGGGCTTTGAAGAACTGAATTTCAAAAATACAGTCCATTAAGGTTTAGTATATTCATTTTTATTCTAATTAGAATTAGATTTGGTAAGATTAGATAAGGTAATATTCTTCAAGGTTGCTTCTTGAAGAATTCAACCCGATTACCTCAGATTACCATTTATTTTAGGTATTTTAGTTAGATATGGTTTTAGCTTCTTAAAGCTGCCATAAGTCGATTCAGTTTCCATTTATGATTAGGGTTTGAGGCAAGATTGTAACCCTATAAATATGGAGGCCTTATGGACGAAAATTACAACCTTTCATCAATCAAATATACAACCTTTTGAGTTCATACTCTTTGCTTGCAAGCTATTCCATTGTTGCTTAACCCCGAGGGCTAGTTAAGTACCAATAAACCTTTTAATCTGATCCTGAGGGCTAGTTAGAGAGCAAATCGAAGTTAGGCGTACCCTGAGGCTAGACTCCTGAATTTCGTGCGAGATAGTGCGGGTTTGCAGATCCCTTCACTGGATCAAAGATATTAAATCCACAAATCGTGAGTCTTCGCAAGGAGACTCATATCAGTTGGTATCAGAGCAAAGCAAAAGATCTACTGAGGCCGAAAAAAGGGGGTTTTGAGTTTGCATTAATTTATTTTCAAATTTATATATATATATATACTCTTTCGTTTCGTGTTTTAACCGTGTTTTTATGATCTTTCTTACCAGGAGGATTGAATCTAGAGTCGAAGGACGTCGAAGGGTCCGAGAGTTAGAATACTTCGGTATTACTATCCGCATTCACCTTAATCAATCGAGTCAGGAGGACGTCGAAGGGTCTAAGCGTTAACAAGTATTATCCACCTTCACCTCCCGATCAGTTTCGTAGTTTTAAGTAGCTTAAACAGTTTATGTGCTTGTGATATTTTCGTCAACTCTTCTGAAAATTATTGCATGCTCATAATCCTATTTGTTTTCTTTATCGCTCTTGGATTCCATGGTCTAGAATTGTTCTTTGATTCTTGATTATACCTTATTAAAAAAAGGGTCTTGTGTCGTTTTCCATATATATAGTGTCATATTCTTGATCCTTACGATCTTGAATACCTCAAAGTTCATTGGAATCAAGAGGAAGTTGTCGTAGTTTTCTTATTCCAAGTTTTGTATAGGCGATTCTTGTTCCAAAAATTTTTGAAAATCATAAACAAAAGGTAGCATATTTTGGGTTTCAAAATCAGAATTCAGGTTTGGGGCAGATTTGCAATTTTCAAAAGTTTGGGGGCAGATTTGCAATTTCCAAAAATTTTGGTAATTGTGACCGAAATTTTTCTTGATGGAACAACATTCTTATCTATCCAACATGAAGCAAGGAAATTGCACAGTTGAAGAATACTGGCATGATCTTGAGTTGACCATGAGAAGGGTTGGAATGAAAGAAGATGACGCATTCATCAAAAATTGTTTCATTGAAGGTTTGCGTGAAAACCTTCAAATACCAGTCAAGCTTCAACATCACATATCTATGAATGATTTATTGGTGAAAGCAAGGTTAGTTGAGAGTACCCTGCGACCAAGGAGGCCACAACCTAGTTTTCCAAGTCAACGACTAGGGTTTGACTCCAGAAACCCTAGTTAGGGCCGCAGTAGGGGCCCGCCCATGGCAGGAAGAGGATCGGTTCAGACTTATTCAAATCCAACTTATAATCCTACTGAGAGGAGGGCGGCACCACCAACCCAACAGGTTTCAAAAATTCCAGGTAAGCCTTCTACTTCTTCATCAAATTCAGTTTCTGTTAACTCTCATACTTGTTTTCATTGTAAAGAAAGAGGACATGTCTGTAATAACTGTCCTCATACACGAGTGCTAACAACACTTGAGTAAGAAGATGAAGAAGATGAATATGCTGATATGCCACCATTGTGTGAAAGTGGTGAAGAACAGGTAGATGAAGAGATCATCATAAATGATCATGGTGAACAGGGTCCAGAAACACAAGGTAACTTCGTGTCATTAAGAGTTCTAAACTCTCAAATTACTGAGACACAGGTACAAAGGATTAACATTTTTCATACTCGTTGCCTTGTGAAAGATAAGAATTGTTTACTGATTATTGATGGTGGTTCTTGTGCTAATACAGTGTCCAATCTTCTTGTTAAATCATTGTCTTTGCCTGTGACTACTCATCCATCACCATATAAACTTATTTGGTTAAATGGTAGTGGTGAAATTAGGGTTAACAAACAATGCATGATTAACTTTAAGATTGGAAAATACCATGATTCTATCTTATGTGATGTTATACCTATGGAAGCTAGTCATATTTTGTTGGGGAGACCTTAGCAGTTTGATCGTAAATCCATGCATGATGGTTACACTAACAAAATTACTGTGATTAAGGATAGAAAAGGGTATACTTTGGTTCCATTATCTCCAGTGGAAGTTTTAGAGGCACAGAGACGCATGAGAGTCGATAAAGAGAAGTTTGCGACTGACGTGCAAATGGCCGACCAAAACCCTAGCAAGGGCTTGAAGGAGATCGGCCACAAGGTGAAGATTGGAGGCAAAAACCTTGATAATTTCGACCAAATATGAAGGGAGGCTGTCCCGGGTAAGCTAGGTAAGTCTACGAATGATTCTGATAAGTCGCGTGAAATCCTATCTTCACATCTTAGTCCTTTGCCATCAATTTACATGATGAGACAGGAACTTCCTAATGATTCTGGTAGATTATTTTATGCATCAATTAGGGATGTGAATCATGCTTTTTCTAATCATTCTTATGTGCTTATCATGCATTTTAAAGAGAGCTATTTTGCTAGTGATGATATTCATATGAATGTTCCTTCACGGTTTGCTCAGATGTTACAGGAATTTGAGAATGTGTTTCTGGAAGACTTACCCACGGGTTTACCACCTTTGCGAGGTATTGAACACCAGATTGACTTGATTCTGGGTTCGGTTATCCCAAATCGCCCGGCGTATAAAGCAAACCCTGAAGAGACAAAGGAACTACAGCGACAAGTTCAGGAGTTACTTCAAAAAGGGTATGTGCGAGAATCCCTATCTCTATGTGTTGTGTCTGTCATTTTAGTTCCTAAGAAAGATAAAACTTGGCGTATGTGCATTGATTGTCGTGCTATTAACAAGATGACCATTAAGTATTGCCATCTTATCCCTATGTTAGATGATATGCTTGAAGATTTGCATGGATCTGTGATTTATACTAAAATTGATTTGACTCAGGGTTATCATCATATTCGAATTAATGAGGGAGATGAATGGAAAACTGCATTTAAGACTAAGTTCGGGTTATATGAATGGATCGTTATGCCTTCGGTTTAACTAATGCACCTAGTACTTTTATGCGGTTAATGAATCATGTCTTAAGAAAGTTTATTTGTCGGTTTGTTGTGGTCTATTTTGATGATATATTGATTTATTCTAAGTTGACTGATGAACATATTGAGCATGTTAAAATGGTTCTTGTTGCACTCCGTAAGTGTGGTTTGTATGCGAACATCAAGAAGTGCACATTTTACGCTTTGGAAGTGGTGTTTCTCGGTTTTGTGGTCTCTAAGGAGGGCATAAAAGTCGACGAAACCAAAATTGAGGCCATTAAGACCTGGCCGAGACCTACTAATGCCAACCAGGTACGTTCTTATCATAGTTTAGCTAGTTTTTATAGACGGTTTGTGCATGATTTCTCATCTATTGCTGCACTTCTAAATGAACTAGTTAAAAATGATGTGAAATTTGTTTGGACTGAGAGTCAAGAGAATGCATTTAATGAATTGAAAGTACGATTATGTAATGCTCATATCCTTGCTTTACCTGATTTTAATGGTACTTTTGAGATTCATTGTGATGCTTCTGGTGTTGGTATTGGTGCTGTTTTGATGCAAGAGAATCGACCTATAGCTTACTTCAGTGAAAAGTTAAAGGGCGGTGCTCTAAACTATCCTGTGTATGATAAAGAATTTTATGCAATTGTGTGTGCATTAGAAACTTGGCAACATTATTTATTGAATAAGGAATTTGTCATTCATAGTGATCACGAATCCTTGAAATACTTGAAGAGTCAGATGAAGTTGAACAAGCGTCATGCTAAATGGTCTAGTTTCATTGAATCTTTTCCTTATTTGTTGCGTTACAAAAAGGGAAAAGAAAATGTTGTTGCCGATGCTTTGAGTCGTAGACATGTTTTACTTACACGATTGGAATGCATTATGTTAGGGTTTTCATTCGTGCGAGATTTATATGCGGCTGATTCTGATTTTTCATATATTTATGCTGCATGCGAAAATGGTGCTTATGAGAATTTTTTTCGGCATGATGGTTTCTTGTTTATGAATAATAGGTTATGTATTCCTCAATGTTCTATGCGTGAATTACTTGTTAGAGAAGCTCATTCAGGTGGTTTAATGGGACATTTTGATGCATTTAAAACTTATAATTTGTTGCGAGAACACTTCTATTGGCCAAAAATGGCACTTGCTATTAACAGGGTTTGTAGGAATTGTCTTGATTGCTTGAAGGCTAAGTCTAAAACTAAACCTCATGGTCTTTATACTCCATTACCTGTTCCTATACATCCTTGGGTTGATATTTCCATGGATTTTATCCTAGGTTTGCCACGATCTCAGTCAGGTAATGATTCTATCTTTGTGGATAGATTTTCGAAAATGGCACATTTTATTCCTTGTAGGAAGACAAATGATGCAAAGCATGTTGCAGATCTATTTTTGAAGGAAGTAGTTCGGTTACATGGAATTCCTGCATCCATTGTCTCTAATCGCGATGTTAAATTTTTATCCTACTTTTGAAATACCTTGTGGCGCAAGTTAGGGACAAAGTTGTTGTTTTCGACTGCCAGTCATCCTCAAACTGATGGACAGACGGAAGTGATCAATCGAACCCTAGGGGCTCTCCTGCATGCACTAGTTCAGAAGAACTTAAAGAATTGGGAAAAATGCATTCCGATTGCAGAGTTTGCTTACAATCGCACTATTCATTTTACTACTTCTTTATCTCCATTTGAAATTGTTTATGGTTTTCTACCTATTACACCTCCTGATCTACTTCCTTTGAATTTTAAACAGGTTAAAAACCTTGATGGAGGACAGAAAGCTGATTTTGTGAAGAAAATCCATGAGAAGGTGCGCATGAAAATTGAACGGACAAATGCACATAATGCTGATAAAGCTAATCAAAGCCGCAAGTTGATGAGGTCCAACATGGGAGATTATGTTTGGGTTCATTTGCCGAAAGAGAGGTTTCCAAATGCTCGGAAATCTAAGTTGAGTCCACGTGGAGATGGACCTTTTAGAGTGTTGGATCGTGTGAACGACAATGCTTACAAGATTGAGTTACCAGATCATTATGGTGTTAGTGCGACGTTCAATGTTGCTGATTTATCTCCATTTACATTTGAAGACGATTCAGTTTCGAGTATGTCCTGACAAATACGTCCAATATTTATTTGTCAAACAGCCGCAGTAATATGATAAATATTGTGAGTATTCCTTAAATAATTTTTTGCCTATGCGCAGAACATGCCACTTATCTTCTCCCGCGCATGCAATCTGACTCAGAGTCTTCCATTATTTGGTCTTCTTTTGAGTTATTTTGTTCCGTCTGAAAAAGAAAAGGTTGTTGCAGGAAGATATACAAATAATATTTAGGCCACATTTATAGTCAATGCCCAAACTTTTCTTATTTCCAAAATCGAAAGATTCCCGAGAACTCATTTTATTTTAAGGTGAAAAGAGTGGTCCGTTGATCAAAGAGAAATATGCAGATATAAAGAGGGGGTGATGGAGATGCCAAAACGACTACCACCATAAATGAAAATATTCCACGATTTGATCAAACATTTAAATGATATGTTCGAGATCCTCTAAGTGACATGGCAGGACCTATGACTAGGTCAAGAACTAATCTTAGGAATGCTGCTTTAAATGCTTTGATTGATCGCCTTTATGATAAAGAATTGAAGAAGGAGTCACCATCGACATCTTGGATTCATTATTCAAGATTGTCGACGAACTGAAGACATTATGATGAACACTATACTCTTTTTTCCCACTGGGTTTTTAATGAGGTGGTGTGATCATTGTAAAATTATTTCATTTTGGGTTTATTGGACTGATAGCTCGGCCATGTGGGCTTTGAAGAACTAAATTTCGAAAATACAGTCCATTAAGGTTTAGTATATTTAGTTTATTCTGATTAGAATTAGATTTGGTAAGATTAGATAAGGTAATATTCCTCAAGGTTACTTCTTGAAGAATTCAACCTGATTACCTTAGATTACCATTTATATTAGGTATTTTAGTTAGATATGGTTTTAGCTTCTTAAAGCTGCCATAAGTCGATTCAGTTTCCATTTGTGATTAGGGTTTGAGGCAAGATTGTAACCCTATAAAAAGGGAGGCCTTATGGACGAAAATTACAACCTTTCATCAATCAAATATACAACATTTTGAGTTCATACTCTTTGCTTGCGAGCTATTCCATTGTTTCTTAGCCCCGAGGGCTAGTTAAGTACCAATAAACCTTGTAATCTGATCTTGAGGGCTAGTTAGAGAGTAAGTCGAAGTTAGGCGTACCCTGAGGGCTAGACTCCTGAATTTCGTGTGAGATAGTGCGGGTTTGCAGATCCCTTCACTAGATCAAAGATATTAATTCCGCAGATCATGAGTTTTCGCAAGGAGATTCATATCAGGGGGCATAGGATCTGGCAGCCCGGAATTTAGGTCTAAAGCCACCGGAAGCCGCCCCCCTTGAGCCATCGGTGGCGGCCAGATGTTTGCCGTTGCACAGCGGCTGAGCTGCTGAAGAAGAAGACCATTTTTGTTTTTTTTCTAACTAAAAAAAACGACGTCGTTTTGGCTTAAGTGAAACGACGTCATTTTGTTTAGCTGAAGGGAAAAAAAATAAGGCCTATCGGGCTGAAACCCAATTGGCCCAAATAAAATTTAAACAACTAACATAAATCCATCCAAGCCCAAATCAGCAAACCTAATATACTCTTGAGTGTTGAAACTTGTCTTCCTCCAAGCCTCCAAGCTCCAGCCAAAAAATGCTCAGATCCACCACCGGCTACCGCCTTCCGTCGCCTGCCGCGCTGCATGCCGCCGTCCCCTTCCTCAACCACAATCAGCAACCGCGTGGTCCGCGTCCAAGCCAACCAAGGGCAAGGTATCAAGGAGCCAATATATTTTTGTTGTGTAATTTATGATGAATAACTTGAATTGAATTGCTTATTTGCGTGAAATTGTGAATACTGACTATAGATATGAATAATTGAGTGGTTGTGTTGAAATTGTGTTAAAGATAGATATGAATAATTAGACATATTTAATTAGACATATTTAATTAGAAATATTTAATTAGATATATTTTTGAGAAATTGTGAATATTGAATAGCATATACATATCAATTTGACATATTTTTCTTATTTTATGTCAAATAGGATATGGATAAATTCTTAATTCGAAGTAGTAGATCATCTATTTTTAAGAGACCGAGTGAACCAAATGAAGAAAGGATTAATGAAGAGGGTAGTAGTCAAAAGCATTCTCATGTTGAGTTCAATTCGGATGATGTTATAAATGATCCCGGGAAACGTAAACCTATTAAGGATTTTGATGTTTCTATTAGAGATCAAGTGATGAGAGAATGTGTGTTAAGAGGTCCTTGCCAACTTAAAGGTCATTCTTTTCCAATGACAAAGCAGGGAAATGACTATAGATGTTTTCAACCTTCTTGGTATGAAAAATTTGATTGGTTGGAGTATAGCGCGCCAAAGGATGCAACATTTTGCTTTTGTTGCTATCTCTTTAGGAATTCACATAAGGGATGTCGAGATGGAGTGGATGCATTTACTGTGAGTGGGGTTAACAATTGGAAGAAAGCGCTTGATATCTATAAGAACATGTTGGCGTAGCGGGTAGTTCTCATAATGATGCAACTGAACAATTGTATGCATTTAAGCGTCAAAGACAGAGTATTCTTCATTCTTATCAGGCACATGGCCGGGAATCAGAGATTTCACATCGCACACGTTTGACAGCCGCTTTGGATGTGACACGGTTCTTGCTAAATCAAGGTATGGCTTTTCGTGGACATGATAAAGGGATGGATTCTCTGAATAAGGGCAATTATCTCGAAATGATTGACTGGAATTGCAAGTGAAAGATGTTGCTGCTAAGACCATGAATGAAAATGGCCCTGGAAATTGATGGCTCACATCTCCCAAAGTACAGAAGGAATATCAAGTGCTTGTGCAAGTGAGGTAACAAATGTTATTGTTATGTATATTGGAGATAGTTATTTTTCTCTATTGGTTGATGAGGCTAGAGATGCATCAATAAAAGAGCAAATGGAGGTTGTTTTAAGATATGTCAACAAACAAGGATGCGTTCTTGAACGTTTTCTTAGTGTTGTGCATGTGCGTAATACTTCTGGTATTAGTTTGAAGAGTGCTATTGATGAATTGTTTGCAAAGCATAAATTATCAATGTCAAAGTTGAGAGTTCAGGGATATGATAGAGCCTCAAATATGCGAGGAGAGTATAATGGACTGAAAGCTTTGATATGTCTATTATTTTTCTCACCAGCTTCAATTGGTTGTTCTTGCTGTTGCTAATGATAATCAAACTGTGTGTCAGTTTTTCATTTATCTTGGTATGATTGTGAATTTAGCTGGAGCTTCATGTAGAAGAAAAGACAAGCTTCTTGATTTAGAACATGCTAGAATTGTAGAGGGATTGGAGAATGGAGATATTGTGAGTGGAAGAGGCAAAAATCAAGAGACCAGTTTGAGAAGGCCGGAAGATACTCGTTGGGGGTCACAATACACCACTATTATTCGTTTCATTACTATGTGGGAATCTATTTTTCAATTGATTGAAAATGTCCACGATAATGGTGATGCAAATCCGAGTAAATCTTCAGCGAGCGGTTTGCTTGAGCAAATGGAGAGTTATGAATTTGTTTTTGTGATGCTTATTAAAAGTGAATGAAAATAAAATGATAATTATTAAAAAAATCTAGAAATAATTCTAGTAAGAATATGAAATATAAAAGTTTGTGAAATAAAACTTGTTAATTTTTAAAAAATGTAAGTTGGGTCAATTTCTCATACTCCCTCCGTTCCAGCTTAAGCTGCACAGAAATTTTTTCATGGTTCTCAAGAAAAATGTTTGACCGTTAATATGTTTAACTACGTATAATATTGGAAAATAAAAAATTGATATTCAGAAACTACTTTTCGACAAATCTAACAATATTACCTATGATAATATTATTGCTTATATATCTATTCAAATATGTGGTCAAAGTTTGAGATTGTTGACTGTCAAATAGTAAGTGTGCAGCTTAAGTTGGGACAGATGGTACGCAAGACGCTTGGAGCCAAAAGCGTAAATGCATATATTTTATTGCAGCTCTATAAATGATTACTAAGTAATGCAAAAAAACATCATAAACTCTAGCAGTATCTGCAGGTTGCCCATTTAGATGAATTTCCTCTGTTGTAAACATGAAGTGCCTTTTGAACCTCAGGAAGATTAAAATATATAGTTTAATGTGCTTCGGTAGACATCGTATTGTCTTCTAAAGTTTCCAACCTTGTTCACATGCAGCCATATTTTGTCATCAAGGCCTACCAATAGTACTGGAACTAAATTTTGTATCAATTTGATGCCATTTTCAACTTCAGCATTCATTTTAAACAATTAACTTGCTATGAACCAAAAGGCTCTTCCATATGCAGCTTGTAAAGTCGCCACAAGGAAAAAGTTCAAAATTACAAGATTAGAAGTAAAAGCCAAGACTTCAGAGCCAATCAGATCTGAGGAACTTTGGCTTTATCACGACTGAACAAATTGTCTCAATTCTTTGAAACATGGAATCAACGAGTATTACCATCTAGGTGTTCTTAGTTTTTTTCTTTAACTACCTTCATTTTCCCACAAACCATTTTCTTTAATAACTTGGGGAAACCTTGAGAACAAGTCCAGGACATGCTTGGGTTAACACACTTTCTTGTTAAACAAATCGACCATCAAACACTTTAAAGTGATCCCTTTGGGCACTTCAATAACTTGTCACAAATGAAAAAAATCACTTAAAATTGCTCATTTAAAATCAAAGTTAACCTCCAAAATGAACTAGAGAGTTAAAGTGACTACTTAAAAAAGTTTTAGTGTGAATGGTTCTGCAAAAACATTTTGGTGACCCAAAAAGATGGATGGTAAAAGTTTAATGACCACTTAGGCAAAGAGTGGGTACTATACAAGCATACAAAAATGAAGTATCAACTCTCAAGGCTCAAACCATGAACTTGTTCATATCTAAGAGGTTGACTCACAAAGTCACAATATCTGAGACTCTACAGTGTACACTTACCATCCGCATTTTCAATAACTGTTTTTGTTTACCATAACTGACGATGCAAGCAGGAGTAAACACACTGTATTGATCAATATCCATGATTTTTTTGTCAGCAATATTAAACATCTTTTCACATCATTCTAACGGTTTTATAAATGAAGCAGAGTTGCACAATATGTTTAGCTTCTTGAACGTCTGATTAGATACCATACCAGTAGGCCACATATACCAAAAAAAGCCCTACGTGATCATGATAGTCATCGAATAAAGAATTTCTAACCTTCATTATAAGTGTGGAAGTTAAAACTCTGCCCACTAACTTCCTTAGAAAATGCATACAAGGAAAACTCTGTACCATGAAACCCATGAAGTTAATTCCTTTGTCCTTCTTTGCAATGTTATACCGAACTACGGCTTGGCTTAATTGAGGCACATAATGTCCTGAAAAATAGTTACATAACTAAGTAGATACCATTTCTAACTCACAATTCAACATAAAATTGTTGAGCCCATCAGTCTTCAAACACGAAAAACAGCAACAACAACAAAGCTAAACCTTTATATCACTGTGTGGGGTTGGCAGTCATCAATCTTCAGAATATTGATGCATTAAAGTAGCCAAAGAAGATCTTAAGATGGTTAATAGCTGGCTACATGATAATTACTAAGGCGTGAAGATTTGCTTCAGAAGACATGAATATCAGTGGCTATAAGACCAATAAGATACAATCAGTTTGGTGGCAGTGGTTGTTCATGGTCATTAAAAGGTTAAAAACAATTTCTCTTTCAGATGAGCTATTGACTTCATCTGTCCAGAAGGTCATCCAATGCAAGACTTAATACAAGATAAAAAGTTTCTTGATTGTACGCATCAATACAATTAATTATAGGTTTGCTCAAGTAACAATAAACTATGGAAAAGATGGGTATGGATAAAATTCAATCAGTGGTGCTAATCTCATTCATTACATGGGGAAAAGGAAATGTTATACATTAATTTGGGAAGATATGTAATTGTGTTCAGATTGCATTTAGTAGAGAATACAGAGCAAAGATTGCATGCTTATATACAAATAGAAAGGAATACAAGAAAATCATTCCATACCTGCTATCAAGAGATCATCCAAATAATTACTCCATCTCTCTCTCTCTCTGTCCAAAATTAAACTATTAGAGTCCATTTTTTCACAATGACACAAAATAATATAGTTCCAGCAGGTATTAATAGCAATTTAAGAAACCTTAAATAAAATGCATACACTGAAACAATACCTCGGACATATAAAAACAAGAATCAGTAAAATGATGCAGAAAGATGGTAGGCCTTCATTGAACCTTCTGAAATCCCAATTGAGCATAACACATAATTGAACTAAAAACAAACTTAAATAAATGCAAGAACAAGATTGAATCAAATTTTCTTCGATCAATAGAAGCAACATCAAATTAATTAATCGCAAAACATTGATTACAATACCACAACTGCTAGTACACACACCTAGCATTTTCATTACACTAAAAATTAAAAAAATTACACAAAATAGCAAATTCTACATACCAAAAACACTTATGATTGCAAGTGACGTGATTTGAAGGGGTAGAAGCGATCGTTGTGCCTGATCTCAATGCCTTGAACTCGCAAGAACTGAGAGCCTAAAGATGAAGGCGGTGTGGCTTGAATGAATCCTATGTGTCTCATACGCACTGACAGATGGCCTGGAAGAATTGAGAAAGAAAGATAAGTTATGATGACCAAAAATGGTGAAACCAAGGTCGATAATCAGACAAGGAGAAGTATCGGAAAATTGAAGACTGGATCGGTATTTGGTAACAACCAGAGGCAACATCGATTGAGGAAGAAGAAGCACCGGTTGGAGAGTCGAGATCCACTCATACAAGAAGACCTATATGCGTATTAAGAACGGCGTTGTTTCACTTTCACAGTGTAGTCAAAATGACTCAAATCCCCCCGGTTAACAGACATAAAGCAAATAATATCTATTATAAAGTGTTTGGAATAAGATGAATAATATGTTGAAATGATGTCCAAAATCTCTAAAACACAAATTAAAATATTTTATTGTAAAAAAGGTGGCAGGTTTGCTCTTGCTTATCCTCTCCCAAAACAAATAAAAATAATCCCTTTTAGTCAAACCTTCCCTTCCTATCCTTTTAAGTAAAAAAATATATAATAAATATTTTTTTCATTTAGTTGTAGATATATGATGGTGATCTGTTTAAAATTTTAAAATCTGTTCATTAAAATTTTTACGTTTTAAGATTAGAGTCCGTCTCTTGAAAGACTGTCTTTCTATAAGTTATGGAAAAACTAAGGTTTAAAGTGCAAATTATAAGAATGAAGATAAAATTTTTGGGTTATATGAATCGGGTTATAAACTTTAGAACTATTACACGTTGCATAATAAATTTTTAATATTGCAAGTAAAACTTGTTACCTTTTATTATTCTAATTAAATCTTGTCTTTCCATAAAGTTATGAAAAGATATTTTTTCTCAAAACTTTGCCTTGTTAATTAAAGAATAGAAAATTAAGAGTTTGTCTCTTGAAAGATGGTCTTTCCATAAGCCATGGAAGACAAGGTTTAAAGTGTAAATTAGAAGAAATGAAGATAAAATTTCTGGGTTCCATGAACCGGGTTATAAATTTTATAACTACTACATGTTGGTTACTAAATTTTTAATGTTGCAACTAAAACCTTTTACCTTTTATTATTATAATTAAATCCCGTCTTTCCATAAACATATGAAAAGACCGTCTTTCCCAAGATCGGTAATTTTATCAAGTGACCTTCTTATCAAATGACTTTCTTAATCTCACTAATTATAAATGACCGTCTGTAAGACATATTTAATTAGAGAGATGCAGCTCTGCTAAAATTATATATCATGAAAAAAGTCATGTCAAAATCTTCTATAAATAACCTTAAGAGAATTGCATCTCATTAATAGGAGAATTTTTAAAATTTGATTACAATATTACATAAATCTCCATTGTAAAAATAAATATTAGATTATTAAAATTTATTGAGATTTTGCTGTCATTAATAATAAGTCAATCGATATTTTTGGTAAGGCCTCCATTTCGGGGCTATTTTGTTCACATTAGATTAAGTTTTTCTTTTTACTTGATTTAAAATTGAATTGTGTAAAATTGAATTGAGTTGAACTAAAATAATATAAATAAACTGAAAAGAACTAAAATATTTTAAATAAAATAAGTGGAGTACCATCGCGCGTTGCGCGATATTATTAATTAAAATATTGGAATTAATTTATGTACATCTTGTGTCTTACATTGAAATTGAGAACAGAGGATTTTATTTAACATTTTAAAGTTTAGTCATCTAAGGAAAACTATATGAGTTATGAAGTGAAATACTTAATTTTAGAAACCATTAAAAATTAAATACAATTAAAATAGATTATTTTTATAATATTTCATTCTAATTATTTTAAAAAATAATTATTTATATGTTGAGATTCATTTCAAAATATCATCATAATTATATGTATCTCATTACAATAAACAAAAGTAAATATCAAATGAACTTATTAGTCTCACTAATTAGAAAATGTTCTCATTTAACAATTAGTCGGTCTAAAATAAGAATTTTTCATTAATAAATAATTAAATAATATGAATACATATTTCTATCAACTAGTGGATTAACATCGCACGTTCTGCAATATCATTGATTAAAATATTGAGATTAAGTTTTATTTAAAACTTTAAAATTTAGTCATCCAAGAAAAATTATATGAGTTATAAAGTGAAATAATTAATTTAGTTAAAAATCGTTAAATATTGAATACGATAAAAATTGATTATTTTTATAATATTTCTTTCAAATATTTAAAAAGTAATGATTCATTTTTAAAAGGTTGTCATAATTATATGTATCTCATTGCAATAAATAAAAGTAAATATCAAATGACCTTCTTAATCTCACTAATTATAAAATGTACTCATTTAACAGTTTGTCGGTATAAAACAAGACTTTGTAATATATATATATAAATAAATAAATAATGTGTATACAAATTTCTATCAAAAGAACTCTATCATTGTATAAAAAAATCCAAATATTTTGTTATTTCAAATTATGTGTTTATTTGGATTTTCATGAGATTTTACAATGAGATAGTTATGGTTTAAATATATCTTTAGAAGTTATATTTTAACAAGTTATAATTGATTATACATAGTAAAGAATTAAAATTAGTAATGTATTATGATATTATTTGTGTGTTAACAAGTTATGATTGAATATATATAGTAAAGAATTAAAAATTGGTACCATAATATAATATTAGTGTGTTATTTTAAGTCAACTTTGACTTAGCTTAGTCAAAATGACTCAAATATCTCCGGTTGACAAACCGAAAGCAAACAATATCTCCCACTAAATTTATCGCTTGAGGGAGAATACAAAAAAAGTGATTTAAGACTTTTAAAACAAAAGGAAAAAGAATCAATGTCGAATAGACGGAATTCGTCTGACTTTCAATATCCCCTGCTCTTGTTGAGTCGACTGTTCGTGTTTTGGTGGGACCAAGAAGGGCTCTTGTTCACTGACCAGGATGTGATTGTATTGATGCCAACAAAAGGTTACACCTAGGGGTAGGGGTTCTTTCTGTATTATGGGTTAATAAGACTCTACTTAGAGTCCCAGTGGCTCCACGGTGCTCCTTCCGCAACATAATGACATAAGGTTCATAAAACTTATCTATGCAACTGGCATACCGTCGAATAGACTCTACTTTACGCTATTTCTTCTTTATTTACATTTACGTAAATCTCAGTTTCGATAGAATAAGAAGGGGGGACTCGGCAAAAGAAATATATATATATATATATATATATATATATATATATATATATATATATGAAAAAGAATAAAAAAAAAAGACCCCCTCTTTTTTTTCCTACTATAGGGTGTTTGGGAAGAGTTCGTCTCTTGAAAGATGGTATTTCCTTAAGTTATGTAATAATCTAGGTTTAAACTGCAAATTAGAAGAAATCAAGATAAAAATTTTGGGTTGCAGTAGTCATAAATTTATAACTACCTAGCATTGCACAATAAACTTTTAATACTGCAATTAAAATCTTTTACTTTTTTATAATTCCAATTCAGCCATGTCTTTCCATATCCTATAAAAAGACGGTCTTTCCCACAACTTTGCCTCTATTCAAAGTACTTTCTCATTGTTTAAAAAAATTTGAACATTTTTGAAATTTCAGATTATGTGTCTCTTTGAATTTTCTTCAGTAATATATATAGATATAGTATAATGAGATATTTGTGGTTTTAAATATATCATTTAGAAGTTATATATCTTAAAAAGTTATGATTGATTATATATAGTAAAGAATTATAATCAGTACCATATTAAAATAGTAGTATGTTATTTTTAGACAACTTCATGAGTTTAGGTTAATCAAAATAATTTCAATATCCCCGTTTGACATCACCAGCGAACAATTTCAATTATGTGGTACTTGGTATGATATATATAGATATAGTACAATGAGATATTTATGATTTTAAATATATCTTAAGAAGTTAGGATTAATTATATATAGTAAAGAATTATAATCAATAACATATTAAAATATTGGTATATTATTTTTAGAAAACTTCATGAGTTTAGGTTATTTAAATGACTTCAATATCCCCGATTGACAGCACCAGCAAATAAATTCTGAGATATGGTGTATAGGATGAAGTGGAATAAAATAAAAAAAATAACATTTATATATGTTAATGTCAATATATTGATAATGATAAAATAAATTTTAGAAAAAAACAGTACTCGACGAAATTGAAATAATTTAAGTATATATACTAAGAGTGTGTCTCTTGAAAGACGGTCTTTCCATAAGTCATGGAAAGACCAAGGTTTAAAGTGTAAATTAGAATAAATGAAGATAAAATTTTTGGGTTGCATGAATCGGGTTATAAATTTTATAACAACTACATGTTGCATACTGAAATTTTAATGTTGCAACTAAGACCTTTTACCTTTTATTATTCGAATTAAACTCCGTATTTCCATAAGCCTATGGAAAGACCATCTTTCCCAAGACTTTGCCATATACTAAACTAAAATAGTTAAGTCCGAAAATCACTTTTGGGGACCAAACAAATCGTTTTGATTTGCAAACGTGGACCAAAACATGATATTAGATACTTTGTAGGAGGACTAAAAAAATAATTTAATCTTACTTTAACTCACCAAAAATTTACATCGTCGCCTTTACACCTAACACAATCTTTAACCAAAATCTATAACAAGGTGTGCATATATCACTTTCAGCTTTGGTTTCAACCAACCCCTGTACACCTACACTCTCTATAATTTTACTTACCATATTTTCATCGCTCCTGCCCCCTGAAAACATATTTCATTCCGTCCTTTCCATATCCAACATATAGTTTTTGTTAAGGCCATCTTCAAAATCTGCACTCTCCCTTCTTCGTCTTTGCATTCTGCCATTAACTAGGTCAATTCAACATCCCACTACAGTGACTTTTGGTCGATCTTTAGCCATGTGAAGATATCACTCCAAATTCTGTTCATTTCTGCACAAGCAAACAACAATTGTTGTATTGTTTCTGCCTCAATGCAGAACGCACATTTCTCGTCAACATCCACGCCAAATCTTCTCAACCTATCCTTGGTGGCCATCCTTTTAAAGCAGCTCAATCACAATAAGAATTTAGCCCTTGGTCTAGCAAAATTCTCATACAACAGTTTCCTTCAAGGCACCCTCACCTGATCTGCTTTAAGCTAATTGTACATGATAAAGTGATTTTCTGCAAGGAATTGTATTATTGATGACTGAATATATAGAGGAGTACAATAGAGGTAGAATAAGGAAATAACTCTAATCATACTAATCACAATCTAATCAGTAATATGGTTTATTCTAACACCCCCCTCAAGCGAAGCGTCAGATTCTCAGAGATGCATAGCTTGGACCTGAAGAACTCAAACAAAGGACGAGAGAGACCCTTGGTAAAAATGTCTGCAATCTATAGAGACGTTGGAACATGAGCAACATGACGCTTTCCCGAAGAGACCAACTCGCGAACAAAATGGTAATCAATGTTGATGTGCTTTGCCCAAATGGTAATCAATGTTGATGTGCTTTGCCCGCTTGTGAGCCACCGGATTCTGAGCCAAGAAGATTGCAATTTTGTTGTTACAAAGTAGGAGAGGCGCATCAGACTGAGGAACATGAAGATCACGAGCAAATGAGTCAACCGGATAGCCTCAGAAGCAGTGTTGGCCAGTGCATGATACTCCAATTCTGTGCTGGACTTGGATACAGTGGTTGTTTCTTCGCACTCCAAGAAACCAATTTAACTCTTAAGAAGACATCATAACCATAAGCAGATTGATAAGTCTCCAAACATCTGGCCCAATCTACATCAGAATAACTGAGCACCTCAGGGGAAGAGGCTGCACGAAAACTGAGACCAAAGTGCATAGTCCCTCGGACATAGTGGAGAATTCGATTGACAGCCAAAAAATGATCCTCCCGAGGGTCCTGAAGATACTGGCTAACAGAGTTAACGGCAAATGATAAGTCTGGACGAGTGATGGCCAGATACTAGAGAGCACCAACCAAAGAACGATACAATGTCAGATTCTTGAACTGAGGACTCGTACTGTTGTAAGCTGTGAATTCTGTACGAATGGCGTAGAGATAGGCACTTCATCCGACATACCAGCCCAGAAAGGATGTCCCGAGCGTACTTCGTCTGACCTAACAAAATATTAACAATTCCTTAATATCTTTCATTAAGAATAGTTGAAACTTGTAAAAAATTGATATTTTAAAATATATGTTATAACGAATCAAACAATGTATCACAAAATAGTATTTTTTACTTATATACCAATTCAATTTTAAAATCAAAGTTAGGAAATTTTAACTAAATGAATAGTTAAATTACAAGTTGAATTGGGATAGTGGGAGTACTACATTTGAACCGATGCCATGGCTTAACCGGTACTTAAAAATTATTTATCACCGATTTATGAGCCTGGTGCTATGTATATACCACCCTGATTGGACATTAATTTTTTTTTAAAGGACTTGGGTTGCCCATAAATACCTCCACTACAGTGATTTTAATTTTTAAAGAAAAAGTGCTCTATAACCCTAGCTATAGTTGACATAAGTGCCAGTATAATCATCCAATATTTGAAAGTTTCAATATAACTCTAAATAGTTAGTCTAAGTGCCAATATAACCCTCTCCAGAAACTTTTAGCCGGAATTTTATAAAAATACATTTTTTCCCTTCTGAAAAGAAATTAAAATACTTAAAAAACAGGAAATGATATTATTGCCTTTAGAGTCATTAATACTTCAATATAGCCGGACCATGTCCGGACCGCCACCAGACTGCCACCGGACCACCGTCGGACTGCCACCAGAACAGGTAGGGTTATATCCGCACATTATGAAAACAGATAGGGTTATATAAGCACATTCCTAGAACTTGTAGGGTTATATAAGCACATTCCTAGAATTTGTAGGGTTATATAAACACATTCCTAGAACTTGTAGGATTATATATGCACATTTCTAAAACTTATAGGGTTATATCAGCACATATTATAAAAGTTAAGTGTGTGGTACTCGACTGGGCTTAATGGGCAACCGCATCATCACATACACCATAAAATTCAACATCATGAAACCATCATTTATATTAAACACCATTATCACATACCATAGCCTCATTTAGAAACTTATCAACATGAAAAACTCTTGGTCGAAGAACACGGTAAAATGACAATCACGCACAACATCAAAGGTCATCCAATAATCAATCCAGACTAAATACAATAAAATACACAAAATATCATTAAACGCCTATATTTTATATCATGTACTAATATAATCCTACACTTTTTACGAATGTGCTGGTATAACCCTATAAGTTTTAGAAATGTGTTGATTTAACCCTACCAGAACAGGGAATTCTACATCACTTAAACATATTTGGAACTCTAGAATCCCAAGAAAAATCAGTATCTTCAGGTGGAAATTACTGAATTGTCTGATGCTATTTGATGATATTTTGAAATATTTTGAAATATATGAATATATTTGTTGCTTCTGGATGCTATATGTGTGCTAACAATTCTGATTCCATTTACCACTTTTCAAATAATTGTGAATTTGCTGTGACTGTGTGGCATTTTGTGTTTAGTAATTTGGCTATTTGATATGAATCTCCTTGCGAAGACTCACGATTTGCGGAATTGATAACTTTGATCTAGTGAAGGGATCTGCAAACCCGCACTATCTCGCACGAAATTCAGGAGTCTAGCCCTCGGGGTACGCCTAACTTCGACTTGCTCTCTAACTAGCCCTCAGGATCAGATTACAAGGTTTATTGATACTTAACTAGCCCTCGGGGTTAAGCAACAATGGAATAGCTCGCAAGCAAAGAGTATGAACTCAAAATGTTGTATATTTGATTGATGAAAGGTTGTAAAATTCGTCCATAAGGCCTCCCCTTTTATAGGGTTACAATCTTGCCTCAAACCCTAATCACAAATGGAAACGGAATCGACTTATGGCAGCTTTAAGAAGCTAAAACCATATCTAACTAAAATACCTAAAATAAATGGTAATCTAAGGTAATCAGGTTGAATTCTTCAAGAAGTAACCTTGAAGAATATTACCTTATCTAATCTTACCAAATATAATTCTAATCAGAATAAAACTGAATATACTAAACCTTAATGGACTGTATTTTCGAAATTCAGCTCTTCAAAGACCACATGGCCGAGCTATCAGTCCAATAAACCCAAAATGACATTAATTTACAGTGATCACACTACCTCATAAAAAACCCAGTGGGAAAAAAGAGTATAGTGTTCTTCATGATGTCTTCAGTTCGTCGACAATCTTGAATAATGAATCCAAGATGTCGATGGTGACTCCTTCTTCAATTCTTCATCATAAAGGCGATCAATCGAAGCATTTAAAGCAGCATCCCTAAGCTTAGTCCTTGACCTAGTCATAGGTCCTGCCATGTCTCTTAGAGGATCTCGAACATATCCTTTAAATATTTGATCAAGTCGTGGAATGTCTTCATTTATGGTGGTAGTCGTCTTGGCATCTCCATCAGTCGTCTTGGCATCTCCATCATTCCCTCCGTGGTCGAAAGGTTTCGCCCTCGAAACTGAATCATCTTCAAATGTAAACGGAGATAAATCAGCAACATTGAAGGTCGCACTAACACCATAATGATCTGGTAACTCAATCTTGTAAGCATTGTCGTTCACACGAGCCAACACTCTAAAAGGACCATCTCCACGTGGACTCAACTTAGATTTCCGAGCATTTGGAAACCTCTCTTTCCGCAGATGAACCCAAACATAATCTCCCACGTTGAACCTCATCAACTTGCGGCTTTGATTAGCTTTGTCAGCATTATGTGCATCAAAGCATTTGATATTCGTATCACTATTCCTTACCCGAATTTCTATAATATCTGGGATACATTACCAATGTTATGGACTTATGTGGGGATTGCAGGAACACACACTCAATTGTTTTGAACTATGCCATCATTTGTGTGTTGGGCTCTATGGAAATCAAGAAACTCTTTTATCTATGATGGTAATAAACCTAATTTTAATCTTTTAATTAAAACCATTACAGATGATTTTTTTTAGCTCTTTTCCATAAACCAGTAGATTCAAATAACCAGCATGATCTTACGTGGTATGAAAAAGGCTTCATTCCATTACCAAAGCCACCTCCCAAACTTGCTATTTCAGTGGTTAAATGATCTAAAACATGTTTGTGGTTTCAAAAGCAATAATGATGCCTCATGGGAGGCATCAGAAACTTTGGTTGGTCTTGTTATTCTTTGCAGGGATACAAATAGGGATATGGTACAAGCAGAGACCAAAACATCAAGGGCAATTTCAAGCCTTCATGCATAGCTACTAGCAATAAAAGAAGGATAAACTCTAGAGAAGTCTCTTTATGCACCATTCGTAGTTGAATATGATTGTATGATTGCTATTAATTGTGCTCACCATCCACTAAAGGCACCCTGGAAGTTGTATAATATTGCTTTTAATATAAATGCTTTAATCTCTAAAAGAAGATGCTCTGTGATTCACATTAAGAGAGAATCCAACTGTCCAGCAGATACGCTCTCAAAAAATAACTCTACTAAATGATTCAAAACAAATTCTCACCGGGAATTCATTAAACCCGGAATTTAGAGGATTAATCCTTCTAGATAAGCATGATATACCTAATATCAGGATTGGTCAAAATATTTACTCATTTATGTTGTTCTCCTCTCGCAGGTTCACATATCAGATGCAAATGAGGCTAAACGCTATGTGCTATCAAAAGCTTGTAGCAGGTTCACTGACCAAAGGCTTTCCATGATTCCATCCTTTCTGCAACACTGATGCCCTTCTCTTTTGAAGCCATCTGGCTTTTTTAAATCTCAAGCTCCTTATTTCTGATGGATTTAGGGCTTAGAATTACTCTAGTAGTTAGAAAATGGCCAAAGTTAGAAATTAACACGCGGGGTGGAGATTACTAACTTTGAAAACACATCTCCTAATAGTAGATATATAGAATATCAAACTGTAGATTTAGTTTTCTCAATTTTTGTAGGCATCTGTGTTTCCTAAGCCTCTTTTCGGCTTCAAACAATTTGTAATAGTTTCTTTTTATTAAAGGTTGGGGACCTAATACTACCCCCCATCTCCAGGTGGTTTTAACTAAAAATAAAAAACCTACTAGTTTTCATAATGTTCGGATATAACCTATAAGTTTTAAGAATGTGTTGATATTACCCTACAAGTTTTATGAATGTATCGATATAACCCTATCAGTTTTCATAATGTGCTGATATAACCCTACATATTCCAGTGGTGGTCCAGTGGTGGTCCGACGGTGGTCAGATAGTGGTCCAGTGGCGGTCTGACGGTGGTCCGGTGGCAGTCCGGCAGTGGTCCTGTGGCGGTCTGACGGTGGTCCTATGCTGGCCTAGTGGCGGTCCGGTGGTGGTCCGATGAACTATGAGGGTAAAATTATCCACCTAATTTCAGACTTTGCCCAAAGGGTATTTTGGTCAATTTACATAGAGTCAATGCCAGAAAATCAAAGTCAATGCCGGAAATGGGGTCTAAGGGTTGTATTGGCACTTTCATTAACTAGTTAGCGTTATTTTTGCACTAAAAATTATCTCAGGGTTATATTGGCACTTATTTAATTAGGTAGGGTTATATTGGCATTTATCCTTAATCTTTTTTAAAAAAGTTTGTCCGAGGAAATTAGTACAGTAATTCATCTTCTCCGCAATTGTAGAGTGCTTCTATTTGATTAAATTCATCATTTGCAAAACATTATTATTATTTATATTGATCGTGTTGGAGGCGAATTAAGTTTTTTTCTTTAACTTTAATAATCAACGACATTTTTTAACTCCAATTTTACCCAACTCGTAATAATGTGTTCACGTCGAAATTTGAATTAAATAGCAGGTATAAATTAAGCACATAAGATTATAGCTTTTTTTCCCCATGTAAAACTACAGATCACATGACAATGACATTAAAATATAATGGTTCATCACAAATTCGATAAATCAAGTACATCCCCTGGTTTTCTGATTTGTTGAACCTTATAATTAAGGTTAGTTACAAATGCATATTCCATCCTCGCAGTTACATGCATTCACACCGAAACGACGAAACTGTTTATTGCAGTCGTCATCAGATTTGCAAAATGGCTTTTTCTTCTTATCAAGCCGCTCTTTGGTACGGACAAGATCTCCTCCATTCAGTCCTGAAAAGAAGTGTAATATTATCATTGGAATTATATGGTTCAAAACAATTTTAAAGGTTGAAAATGTAATTTTTGTGTAATTTTTTTAGAAAAGAACTAATTGAAGAATCGGGTAAATGCAGAAAACTAATAAATAAATGCACATACATACATAGTTGTTTTGTAGATTATGTTTCCATTATTTTATTTTTACCTTCCTCTGATTTACCCGGACAAAAGCAATACCCGTCCTGCGGATTACAAGCATTTTGGGAACAGCCTGGTATATGACAATCATCAACACTATGACATGGTTGTGCCCTCACCTTGGAAAATGATATACCTGTAATTTAATACAATTAAATCTTGTTAGACTAAATCAGACTCCTGATTAGATTATAATTTATTCTGATTAGAGTTCTTTCCTTATTATACATCTATTGTACTCTATATATTTAGATATCAATAATACAATTCATCACGGCAAATCATTCTATCATGGTATCAGAGCAAGTTCTGATCCTAAATCATTAATCACACGTTCCGATCAAGGCAATAATTTTCGACAAATTTCCGGCAACTTCCGGCAACTTCCGGCAACTTCCCGGCAACTTCCGGCAACTTCCCAGAACTTTCGATCACATCCCGGCAACTTCCGGCGGCTCGTCACCGGCGTCATCAGCACTTCGTCACCAGCGCTTCGTCACCGTCGTCACCAGCGCCACTAGCGTTTCGTCACCAGCTTTGTCACCGGCGCTTAGTTTTATCTCCTCCAATTTCCGCCGCTTCGTCTCTGCCGAGTCTCGTCTTCCAGCGCCGGATTTCAGCACCATCTTCATCAGTAAGCGCCGGATTTCAGCAGTAAGCTTCGCCGATCCGTACAACTCCGGCGACGAGAAGTCAACGAAGAGTTTCTGTCGAAGAAGAAGACGACGCGTGTCCACACGCACAGACTCACAGAAGAGCGCGTGAAGATCACGCGCGCGTCCATTGAAGGCGCGTCTTCGCACGCGCGAACCAACGGGCGAACCAACGGGGAGATACCGTCTCGCGATACGATCATTATCTCGCGATATTTTCGGAATTAATCGCGATCAGATACCGCATCGCGATATTCTTCAATTTGTCGCGTTCTGAGGTTGTTTCTCGCGAGTTAAGGTGTTTTCTCACGAGTTTATCAAATTCTCATCAGCACCCGGTCAATTTCTGTGCAAATTTTGGTCTTTTGATATGGTTTATTTGGGCCCTACATCTCGGGAAGATTGCTCTATTAATTGGGTTGCGGACAAGGCATTTTTTCAGGCCGATTTGAATGGTCACAACCGCCATTCTTCGTCGAATCAGTGGATCGTTGATTCAGGGGCTACATCTCATATCACTGCTCGCACCAGTCATCTTGATCAGGTACAACATTATCGTGGTTCTGATTCTATTCTTGTTGGAAGTGGTGAATCATTATCTATTTCTCACATCGGCCAATGTCATTTATCTGGTTTCTCTGTTAATGATGTCCTTGTGGTCCCTAAGATTACTAGAAGTTTATTGTCCATTAGTAAGCTTACTCGTGACTTACCTGTTCGTGTTATATTTGACGCTGATGCATTTTCCATTGAGCACAAGATTACAGGGACGATAATTGGTAAAGGCCGTCATAAGTCTGGTCTTTATTTTCTTGAGACTGGTGATTCCAGTTTTTTAGGCGAACTACGCTCTACAAAGCTTCATGCTTCTTTTGAGCAGTGGCACTCTCGCCTTGGTCATGTGTCTCATGATACTGTTCAGTTATTAAATCGACGGGGCCTTATTTCTGTCACTTCGGCTATGCCTGCACCTGTCAGTTGCTCTCCTTGTCAGATGGCCAAGAGTAGCCGTTTGCCCTTTTCCCCCAGTGACAAGCGCACTACTGGTTTATTGGATAAAGTACATTGTGATTTGTGGGGACCAGCTCCTGTTTTATCTGTCGATGGTTTCTCTTATTATGCCGTCTTCATTGATGATTTTTCGCGATTCACATGGTTTCTTCCGATGCGGCATAAGTCGGATTTCTATGACACTTTTATCCAGTTTCAGAAATTCGTTGAGAATCAGTTTTCTGCCAAGGTTAAAAATTTTCAGACCGATGGTGGCACCGAGTTTACTAATCACCGACTTCAGACTCATCTCATATCATGTGGCATTCATCATCAGATGTCCTCGCCTTATACACCTGCTCAGAATGGCCGGGCCGAGCGGAAGCATCGTCACATCACAGAGACTGGTCTTGCCATGCTTTTTCACTCTTCTGTGCCGCACTGTTATTAGGTGGAAGCTTTCTCCTCTGCGGTTTACATTATTAACCGTTTGCCTAGTTCAGTTATGAGTGGCAAATCCCCTTTTGAGGTTGTTTTTGGTCATGTGCCTGACTATACCCTCTTTCACCCGTTTGGTTGCCGTGCATTTCCATGTCTGCGTGCCACTGCTACTGATAAGTTTGCACCCCGATCCATTCCCTGTGTTTTTATTGGCTATAGCCCTCGTCACAAGGGCTTCCAGTGTCTCGACCAGACGTCTGGGCGCATCTATATCTCTCGCCATGTTCGTTTTGATGAAACTTTCTTCCCTTATGTCTCAGCTTCCACGGACAGTCGTTCGATTTCAGATCTGGAGATTTCATCATTTTTTGATGGAACTGTTACTTCATCAGCCGGGGCCACCACGCCTGTGTCTATGCCTGTTCCAGCTGCCCCTCCTTCACCACCATCTTCCATCTGGACGGCCGACCTGGACCCGGCTCCTCGTCAAACGCCTACCATATCTCAGCCGCTGGCCAGCACTCCTCAGCCACCGTCTCAGCCACCGGCCACCACGTCTCAACCTGTATCGACTATTCTTTCTCCGGTGACTTCCGACGACCACTCTCCGGTCAGAACAGCTCGATCTTCCTCCGTGTCATCAGCTGGTTCGACTCCTCCAGATTCGCCGCCCCAGCTTCGTACTCATCGGATGGCCACTCGGTCTTCTACTGGTGCCATTCAGCGGCGGGATTATTCGGATATTATTGCTCATGGTCTCACTGCTGCACTCCTCTCTCAGACAGAACCCACTGATTATCGCACTGCTCTTCAGGATCCAGCCTGGGTTTCAGCCATGGATGATGAGATGGATGCTCTCCGTGGTCAACACACTTGGGATTTGGTGCCTCGACCTTCAAATGTCAACATTGTTGGCTCCAAATAGGTCTATCGGCTCAAGTATCGACCAGATGGCACTATTGAGCGTCATAAAGCTAGACTTGTGGCGCAGGGTTTCTCGCAGATTCCAGGTTTTGATTTTGACCACACTTTCAGTCCTGTGGTCAAAGCCTCCACTGTTAGGACGGTTCTCGCCATAGCCACCATGCGTTCCTGGCCACTTCATCAGTTGGATGTCAAGAATGCTTTCCTTAATGGTGTTCTTGATGTTCCTGTCTACATGAAGCAGCCCGTTGGTTATCAGGATTCTGTCCATCCAGACTATGTTTGTCGTTTGAAAAAGGCCATTTATGGTCTTAAGCAGGCTCCCCGGGCTTGGTTCCAGCGTTTCAGCAGTTATCTGACACAGCTTGGTTTTCGGTGCAGCTCAGCTGATACTTCTTTGTTCGTCCTTTCGAGAGGGTCGTCATTACTGTACCTACTTGTGTATGTGGACGATATCATTCTTACAGGCAATAACTCGACTCTTCTTCGCCAGTTCATTGATCGGACACACAGGGAGTTTGCGATCAAGGATCTTGGTGCTCTTCATTACTTTCTTGGTCTTGAAGTTTCGCCTACCTCCTCAGGATTACTGCTTGGCCAAGCAAAGTATGCTCGGGATATTTTGAATCGGGCCGGTATGTCTGATGCGGCACCAGTTTCTACTCCATTTGTTGCTGGTTCTCAGCTTCACAGCTCTACCAGTCCTCCATTTCGGGATCCTACACTTTATCGTTCTCTTGTTGGTGCCCTCCAGTATCTCACCATCTCTCGCCCAGATTTGGCATTCTCGGTCAACACGGTGAGTCAGTATCTTCAGGATCCTAGAGATGACCATTTTGCTGCTGTGACTCGGATTTTGCGATATGTCCGTGGCACTCTTCATTTTGGTCTCCGATTTTGCTCTGCTAGTACTTCTGATGTGTTAGGATACTCCGATGCTGATTGGGCTCGCTGTCTGGAGACTCGTCGGTCCACTTATGGTTATGCGGTTTTTCTTGGTGGGAATCTGGTTTCTTGGAGTGCCAAGAAACAGCCCACTGTTTCTCGCTCTAGCACTGAGTCTGAATACCGTGCTCTTACCAACACTGCCTCGGAAGTGGTTTGGCTCACTCATTTGCTTCGTGATCTTCGGGTTCCCCTTTCTGGTTCTCCCCTGTTGTTATGCGACAATAGTAGTGCTATCTTCTTGGCTCAGAATCCAGTGGCGCACAAGCGGGCGAAGCACATCGACATCGACTATCATTTTGTTCGCGAGTTGGTGACATCCGGAAAGCTGCGCGTTGCTCATGTTCCGACTTCTCTTCAGATTGCAGACATTTTCACCAAGGGGCTCTCTCGTCCGCTGTTCGAGTTCTTCAGGTCCAAGCTGTGCGTCGGCGAGCATCCGACGCTTCGCTTGAGGGGGGGTGTTAGACTAAATCAGACTCCTGATTAGATTATAATTTATTCTGATTAGAGTTCTTTCCTTATTATACCTCTATTGTACTCTCTATATATTTAGATATCAATAATACAATTCATCACGGCAAATCATTCTATCAAATCTGATGCTGAATATTCATAATTTCTATGATAATAATGGATTTAAATTGAAATTTAAGATCGCCATTTCAAGAAAGAAGCAAAGACAAAAGATGGATTATAGATTAAAACACAAATCATTTTATTGAGATAAGAAGTACGTACATGTTGCAATGAGCAAAATGGTGAACACAAAAATGGTTTTAGTTGACTTCTCCATTGGATACTCTCTTTTTTTTGGGTTAGCGAATGGAAAATAGTGGAGGTTAGTGAGATATTGCAGCTCTGCTAAAACTAAATATCATGAAAAAAGTTACATTGAAATCTCCTATAAATAGCCTTAAGAGAACTGCATATCATAAATAGGAGGATATCTATTAGAGATAGCTGAAGGGTCAAAGACCATAAATGGGTTTAACTATAGTTCCTTGTATTTTGCCTATTTATTCTTCATAATACACCCTCATAAGTTATGGAGGTTTCACTCTAACATGGTATCAGCCAGAACGTCTTAGACGTCCTTTCTTCTCCTTGGCAGCTGCGTCTGTCTTCTTCTCTTCCTTTCTGTTTCACATTCATACATTTCCTTCTTTGTTTTTCTTCTTTTGCTTCAATCTTGTTCTTTACAACATGGCCACCGATGATAAACTCACCTACAGTAATATGATTCACCTTCTCACAATCAAATTGGATGCTTCAAACTATATGATATGGAGGAAGCAAGTCCAACACCTTCTTCGTTCGCAGCGGCTTTTGGGCCATATTGATGGTTCGAATCCTTGCCCTCCGGTTTCGTTGCAGGCCTCTTTTGCTCAGGCCGCCGGCTCGTCCTCCCCTACTGGTTCCTCCAAGGCAGCCTATGAGGAACTCAAGGTGGCTTATGACCAGTGGATTATCGATGATGAGAAGCTTGTTGTCTTCTTCTCTCTTCTGTCTCGGTTGAGGTAATGTCCGAGATTTCTTCCTGTGATACGGCTGCTCAGATATGGGATACTCTTGCTAGTGTTTTTCATAATCGTAGTAAGTCTTCTGTGTTGAGCCTTCGTGTGCAAATCATGAATCTTCGTAAGACTGGGTCTGTTCATGAATTACACCTTCATTTTAAAGCTTTATTTGATAAACTTGCTGCCATGGATGCCCCTGCCACAAATGATGATATGGTTCTGTGGTTTTTACATGCTCTTGGTGCTGAATTTAAAGATTTTAGTGCCCCTTTGTTGTCTCGTTCTCCGACTCCAGCTTATATCGATGTTGTGGCTGAGGCGGAGAATCAAGAGGCCTTTCTGAAAAATCTGCAGGTTTTTGGAGTATCCCAGGCCGCTCCTGTAGCCTTTCTGGCCCAGGACAATTTTTCCGGCCGTGGTGGTGGCGCGTGGAGCCACGCGCCCGCGCGTGGGGGTGGCGCGTGGGGCTCACGCGCCGGTAGAAATGGCCGTGGCGGCGGCCGCGGTCGTGGTGGTTCTTCTGGTGGTCAGGGTGGCGCTGGTTCGGGCAGACCTGTTGTAGAATGCCGGTTTTACCATAAATTCAGTCACACCGCTCAAACGTGTTACAAATTGTTTCCGCCGCGACGTGGTGAAGCTGCTGTCCATGATGATTCTGCCCTCTTGGCCCAGCAGTTCCGAAGTTCCTTGACCGTGGAGCCTTCTCCTACGGCGTCGGACTGGTACATTGATTCTGGAGCAACCAATCATCTCACCTCTTCCGCCTCTGCTTTGGAGAGTGTGACTCCATACTCGGGTAATTCTCGAATTTCAGTTGGTAATGGTGATTCCATTGGTATTCATTCTGTTGGTGATTGTCAACTTACTTCTATTTTGCGGTTATCTGATGTTTTATATGCTCCGGATGTGTCTAAAAATCTATTATCTATAAGTCGTCTTACTCAGGACCTTGATGCGATTGTGATTTTTGATGACCGGAGTTTTGTTATTCAGCACAAAGTCACCAAGGCGATCATGGGCAGAGGTCGTAGTGTGCATGGTTTATATGTGCTGGATAGAGGAGAGGCTGCTCTATTATCTTTTATATCTCAGAATACTAATCGAGTATCGTTTGATTTGTGGCATGCTCGTCTTGGCCATGTGGCCCCTACTGTTATTTCTCATTTGATTAAGACTGGAGTTTTGTGTGCTTCCTCTTTATTACCTAAGCCGGGACTGTGTGCCCCCTGTGTGATGGCTAAGGGTCAAAGACAATCTTTTTCTGTTAACCCTAAACGGACTTTGAAAGTTTTGGATTTGGTGCATTGTGATTTATGGGGACCAGCCCCTGTTTTGTCAAAAAGTGGTTTTGCTTATTATGCTCTTTTTGTGGACGATTATTCTCCTTTTACCTGGCTATATCCTCTTCGCAGAAAGTCGGATTTTTTCGATGTTTTTTTGCAGTTTGAGGCTCTCGTACAGAACCAGTTCTCCTCCACCATCAAAACTTTTCAGAGTGATGGTGGGTCCGAATTTCTCAATAATCGTCTTCGCTCACATTTTGCCTCAAAAGGCATTCACCATCAAGTCTCCTGTCCATACACACCGGAGCAGAACGGTCGTGCAGAGCGAAAACACCGTCATGTAGCTAAAATGGGATTGTCTATGTTATTCCATTCTCACTTGCCTTTGTCTCACTGGGAAAATGCTTTTGCTGCTGCAGTCTACACCATTAACAGGTTGCCTACTCCTGTTCTTGACGGTGCTTCTCCCTATAGTGTTCTATTTGGTCGGACTCCAGAATACTCGAATTTCAGACCCTTTGGCTGTAGGGTCTATCCTTTTGTTCGGCCATATGCTGATCACAAGCTGTCCCCTCGTAGTATCCCGTGCCTTTTTGTGGGTTACAGCTCTCACTATAAGGGGTTTCGTTGTCTGGATCCTATTACTGGCCGGATTTATATCACTCGCCATGCTCGCTTTGATGAGACATATTTTCCTTTGGCCACTGGAAGCACTGCGCAGGTGTTTTCTTCT
Source organism: Rubia yunnanensis (assembly GCA_037428765.1). Taxonomy (NCBI): domain Eukaryota; kingdom Viridiplantae; phylum Streptophyta; class Magnoliopsida; order Gentianales; family Rubiaceae; genus Rubia; species Rubia yunnanensis. The sequence continues at coordinate 72,166,235 of CM075071.1, read as the reverse complement.
TTGGATGTTCTATCATTTATGTATCCCGAGCCTTCTGTTTCTGAACCAGTCTCACCTTCTCCGACAGCCTCTTCTGGTCCTTGTACAGTCTGTGATGACTCACCATCTCCGGTTACCCCATCTCGATCCCTGCCACATCCTCCGGTTACTTCTCCTCCGGCTACTCCGCCGTCCTCTCCACCTCTGATTACTCCGCCATCTACTCCTTCGTTTGTTTCTCCATCTCCGAGAGCTCATCATATGGTTACCAGGAATCAGGATAGCACTCGTCGTATCAAATCCTATCCTGATTTTGTTCCCACTGGTCTTCTAGCTGCGGTTATGGATCATTCTGAGCCTCGTGACTATCGTGCAGCTCGTCGGGACTTGAAATGGGTGGGTGCCATGGATGAGGAGATGGATGCACTTAGAAGACAGCACACTTGGGAGTTGGTTCCTCGCCCTTCAAATGTCAATGTTGTTGGGTCAAAATGGGTCTATCGCTTGAAATACAGACCTGATGGCAGCATTGATCGTTACAAGGCTCGTCTGGTCGCTCAAGGTTACTCGCAGATTCCTGGCTTCGATTTCGATCACACGTTTAGTCCGGTAGTTAAAGCTGCCACAGTTCGGACTGTTCTTGCTATAGCTACTCTGCGACGGTGGCCCTTGCATCAGCTTGATGTCAAGAATGCGTTTCTCCATGGCGTTCTTGACACACCGGTCTATATGGCTCAGCCTGTTGGTTATCAGGATCCTGCTTGTCCTACTCATGTCTGTCGACTTCGGAAGGCTATTTATGGCCTGAAACAGGCTCCTCGAGCCTGGTTTGATAGATTCAGCTCTTTTTTGAGTCAGCTTGGTTTTGTTTGTAGCTCGTCAGATACATCTCTGTTTGTTTTCTCTCGGGGTTCTACACTACTGTATCTTCTGGTCTATGTTGATGACATCATTCTCACTGGCAATGATGAGGGTGCCATTCGCCAGTTCATCTCTCGGACTGATAAGGAGTTTTCCATCAAGGACTTAGGGTCTCTGACTTACTTCCTTGGTCTTGAGGTATCCACTTCTCCTACCGGTCTCTTTCTTGGGCAAGCCAAGTATGTTCGTGATATTCTTTCTCGAGCGGGCATGACTGACACATCTCCGGTTACCACTCCGTTTGTTCCACTCTCACAATTTCACAGCAACTTCAGTGCTCCTTTTGGTAATCCTACCTTTTATCGATCTCTGGTGGGTGCCCTTCAGTATCTGACTATCACCCGTCCAGATTTGACTTTTGCTGTCAACTCTGTCAGTCAGTTCCTTCAGGATCCTCGGGAGGATCATTTTGCAGCTGTCACACGGATTCTTCGGTATGTGGCTGGAACGCCCCATTTTGGTCTCACTTTCCGCACGGGAGGATCCTCTGATGTTTGTGCTTACTCCGATGCTGACTGGGCTCGCTGCTTGGAGACGCGTCGTTCGACCTATGGTTATGCTGTTTTCTTGGGAGACAACTTGGTGTCCTGGAGTGCCAAGAAGCAGCCCACTGTCTCGCGCTCGAGCTCGGAGTCTGAATACCGCGCTCTTGCAAATACGGCTGCTGAAGTCATTTGGCTCTCTCACCTTCTGAAGGAGTTGCATTTTCCGCTGGATGGTTCGCCTCTTCTTTTGTGTGACAACAACAGCGCGATCTTCTTAGCTCAGAATCCTGTTGCTCATAAGCGGGCGAAACACATCGACATCGACTACCATTTTGTTCGGGAGTTAGTTGCCTCTGGGAAGCTTCGAGTCAGTCATGTGCCCACTTCATTGCAGCTTGCGGATATTTTCACGAAAGGGCTTCCAAAGCTATTGTTTGAATTTTTTCGTTCCAAGCTTTGCGTTTCGGTTAACCCGACGCTTCGCTTGAGGGGGGATATTAGAGATAGCTGAAGGGTCAAAGACCATAAATGGGTATTCTTCATAATACACCCTCATAAGTTATGGAGGTTTCACTCTAACAATATCTAAAATTTGATTACAATATTACACAAATCTTCATTGTGAAATAGATATTAGATTGCTACAATTTATCAGAGATTTTACTTTTACCTGATAATTTATGCGATAGTTGGTTCAATTTTCCAGCGATCTAACATCGAGTTGAAATAGGGTTTGCACAAACTAGGTTTAAATCCATGTTGCACATCGCTTGTGGGTCATTTGGGTGTTGATGTTGAGTTTGGGCTTGATCTCTAGAACTCACATCCAAATAATGACACATCAAATGAAAATAATATTTTATTATAAATTTACACTAAATTAAAATGTTTAAATATGAAATAAAAATACTAAAAATACACATCAGATTAAAATAGTTAAATTTAAAACAAGAATATTACATTACACATTTAAATTAAAATATTTAAATATTGAACTAAAACACTAATTATGCACATAAAAGTAAAGAGTCCGTCTCTTGAAAGACGGTCTTTCCATAAGTTATGGAAAGACCAAGGTTTAAAGTGTAAATTAGAAGAAATGAAGATAAGATTTCCGGGTTGCATGAATCGGGTTATAAATTTTATAACTACTACATATTGCATACTAAAATTTTAATATTGCAACTAAGACCTTTTACCTTTTAATATTTTAATTAAACCCCATCTTTCCATAAGCCTATGGAAAGACCGTCTTTCCCAAGACTTTGCCAAAAGTAAAAGAGTCCGTCTCTTGAAAGACGGTCTTTCCATAAGTTATGGAAAGACCAAGGTTTAAAGTGTAAATTAGAAGAAATTAAGATAAAATTTTCGGGTTGCATGAATCGCGTTATAAATTTTATAACTACTACATGTTTCATACTAAAACTTTAATATTGCAACTAAGACCTTTTACCTTTTATTATTCTAATCAAACCCCGTCTTTCCATAAGCCTATGGAAAGACCGTCTTTCCCAAGACTTTGCCAAAGTAAAATAGTTAACATCAAATAAAAATACGATAATGCACATAAAAATAGTTACAATATCAGTTAGACTTTTAAAATTTAAAGTATGTCATTTTTACTTGAACAAATTTAGTAGTAGATTTAAGTAGTATTTTTTAGGTTAAATAGTGTAAAAGGTAAAAAGATTAATCCGCCAATAATTATAGCCCAATTTTTGTTATAAAAAGAATTGTGACAATTTTAGAAAGAGTTCGTCTCTTGAAACACGGTCTTTCCATAAGGTCTTTCCATAAGTTATGGAAAGACCAATGTTTAAATTGCAAAATAGAATAAATCAAAATAAAATTTTTGGGTTGCATTAATCAGGTCATAAATTTATAACTAAAGTGTGTTGTATAATAAATTTTTAATATTGTAACTAAAACTTTTTAACTTTCTATAATTCTAATTCAATCTCATCTTTCCATATACCTATGAAAAGAAATTGTTTCCCAATAATTTACCTTTTAGAAAACATACCAAAATATAGAGTGCTAATTAAATATAAGAGAAGGGAGAAAATATAAGAAACAAATAAGCTTTTCTCATTGCTCTTCACAATTTCATCACAAAGCCAGTAATAGAAATGTAAATCAATTAGAATTATGATAAGAAAGGAACATTTTCTGATTGGTTTTGTGTATATCCTATATCATATTTGTTTAGGTCTTGTATACTCTTTGTACTCATTATATATATATATATATATCAATACACACAGCTACGATGATTTGTGAGTTTTACATTCTATCATGATATCAGTCAGGTCTTTCTAAAATTCTTGGCTTTTATCTTGCTTTTCCCGACATGAACAAAATTTTTGACCATTCCGATCAGCCACCGCCCACCGCTATCTTTCGCCGCCACCATGTCATCGGTCTTTTTCAACTTTTCCAGCGCTCGTTTTTTCTCTTGCGAGTCTCCTGCCGCCGCCTGGTCACGCCTCTAACAGCTGCCGATCGCAAGCCCGTGCTGTGCAATCGGTCCGATCCATTTGGAAATCTCCATTAATTTCCAGCAAAGTCAGTCAGCGAATTTCCACCTTTCTTCTCTGATCCGTCTGACTTCCATTGTCTCTGGTATCCGCCACACCTGTCTTTTCCAATATCAACATTTAGGTCTTGGTCTTCTTCTCCGTGTGGTGGTCCGGCCCAGACTCGACGATTTCCCTTCTTCTTCGGCAAGTATTCTTCTCGGGTTACGTTCCAGATCCCAGACTCGACAATTTCATCAGAAAGAGGGGCGCATGAGACACACGCACCATCCACTTTCCACCACGCGTGCATCTCCGCGTCCTCTACACCAAACGCGTGCTTCGTACGCAATAAGGAAGCTTCTCGCGTTTTCCATTTTCTCGTGAGTTGAAGCTTATTCTCACGAGTTGATCCATTATCTCGCAAGTCTGGTCATTTCCAGTCAGCATTCCAGTCATCGCTTTCTCAGCACCTAGCCAGCGTCTTGTCAACGCCCAGTTAGCATCGTTTTATTTATAAAAAAGAAGAAGATTTGTTTCTCTTGTATTATGGCTCTTTCTGATAAACCACGGTGCCAATGGTGTTATGTTTTGGGTCATGTTGCTTCTTCTTGCCCTAAGTTGCAAGGTGAATGGTACCAGTTGCAGTGTTTGTGTAGTAAGAAATTTGGTCACTTTGCTTCCATGTGTCCTCACTTGGTCTCTTAGGCTCCTTCTCCCGGCTCTTTATTGCATGCTCACTGGATAGCTGATTCTGGCGCAACCAACCACATCACCTCTTCTTAGTTTGCTCTTAATCGCGTGCCTCCTTATTCTGGTACCAATCGTGTTATTATTGGTAATGGTTCTGCTCTTAACATTACCCATGTTGGTCATTCTTGAGTTTCTGATTCATTCTCTTTGTCGGATGTTTTGGTGGTTCCAAACATTAGTAAAAATTTGTTGTCTATTAGTAAGTTTACTTGGGATATGAATGTTGTTATTTATTTTAATGATTCTTCCTTCACTAATTCGAAGAAGTTTACTAGAGATATTATTGGCAAAAGCCATTGTGATGGTGGCTTATATGCTTTAGATCAAGGTGGTGCTGTTTTATCTGCTTTTATTGCATCAAGTGCTTCTAAAGTATCTTTTGAACTTTGGCACAGTAGGATCATATGCCTCACAATATCATTTCGTCTTTGAGCAAGTTTGGATGTTTGTCAATTACTTGTTTACTGCATAAGCCTCATTTATGTCCCACTTGTGAGATGGCTAAAGACAAACGTCTTTCTTTTAGTGATAATTTAAAACGTGCACCATGCATACTTGATTTAGTTCATTGTGATCTTTAGGGACCCTCACACATGATCTCTCCAGCTGGTTACTCATATTATGTCATTTTTGTTGATGATTTTTCTCAGTTTACTTGGTTATTTCCTCTACGACGGAAGTCTGATTTTGTAGAGGCTTACATGAAATTTGAAGCATTTTTTGAGAACAAGTTTTCTACCACCATCAAAGTATTTCAGAGTGATGGTGGAATCAAGTTTGTAAATTAGTGCATGCTGACTCATTTTACGTCTAAGGGCATTCATCATCAGCTTTCATGTCCTTACACTCCTAAGCGAAATGGTCATGCAGAGGGGAAGCATCGCCATATTACCGAGACAGGTTTGTCGATGCTTTTTCATTCTAGCCATCATCATTCATTTTGGTATGATGCATTCTTTACGGGGGCTATATCATCAACAGATTGCCTACTCCAGTTTTATCTGGTCAGTTTCCACTCTTCGTTATTTTTGGTGCTACACCTGACTACTCCAATTTCCATTTATTTGGCTGTCTAGTTTTTTCCTTATTTGAGGCCCTATGTTGCGCATAAACTGGCCCCTCAGAGTTTATCTTGTATATTTTTGGGATACAGTTCTCAATACAAGGGTTATCGATGTCTTGATGCTCTTACAAAGAAGGAGTACATCACTCGCCATGCTCGGTTTGATGAGTTATTTTTTCCAGATACTCATTCTGGAACTGTTAGTGAATCTTCATCACTTGATGTTTCTGGTTTTTTGGAGCTTTCGTCGGTTCCATCAGAGGTGTTTGAGCCATCTTCTACAGCACAACCACCTATTATTCTAGAAAATTCAAATTTTCTAACTGTACTAGAAGCTCATGGTTCTTCAAAAAATTGCGTTTGTTTGCCACTGGGTGACCAACAGTGTGTCCGACACCAGCCAGCACCTCCAGCATAGCCCATGACGCTGCCACCGTCAACTCACACACCAGGCATCCCGGTCGCACGTGTATACCATGTGCCCCCTCCTCAGCTACTGGCGTCTTCACCAAATTCACCGACCGCTCCTGCTTCTCCAGTGCCATCATCACTATCGCCTGCTGGACCGCCGCTAACTACCTCGGGTTCTATGCCTGCTACCTCAGCTTCCCTGCCATCCTCGAGATCCATGCCTTCGCTAGTTGCGGGTTCCTCCTCTCGGCATTCGATGACTACTCGCCTGTACACTGGTTCTCTACGGTACAAGGATTTTTCTGAATATGTATTTCTGGTTTACTGAGTGCTTTATTTGCTAAGACTGAGCCTAAGAGTCATCGCTCGGCTGTCAAGGATCCTGAATGGGTTACTGCTATGGACTTAGAGATGGATGTTTTACGCACTCAACAGACATGGAAGCTGGTTCTTCGTCCTTCCCATGCAAATGTTATTGGTTCAAAATGGGTTTACCGGTTGAAGTATAAATCTGATGGCTCCCTTGATCGACACAAAGCGAGGTTAGTTGCTTAGGGTTTTTCGCAGTTGCCTGGTTTTGATTATAATCATACTTTTAGTCTAGTGGTGAAGGCTTTTGTTGTGCAGAATGGAGAAAGAACAGAAAATATGAACGAAAATAACAAGACACAAGATTTATGTGGTTCACCAATTTTGGCTACATCCATGGGAGACGGATTCACTATAGTAGGTAGCAAGTTACATACGCCAAGAAATTGGCCAGATTTCTACCTATCTAAGTGCGGAATAGAATTAGTGTTTACAGAGAGGAGAGAGATACTTTATATGCTGTCTCCACTAAACCCTAACAAAGTAAGCCAAAATGCGGGAGGAGTCTGCCGCCCCCCGGACCCCCAGGCCAGGGTCGCAGAAGCGGCTATTACAGTATTCAAGGCATACCAACAGCTTTTACTATTCGTACTGTTTTATCCATTATTGTTCATTGAAAATGGCCATTGCGACAGCTTGATGTGAAGAATGTTTTTTTAAATAGCATTCTAGAGTCTCTAGTTTACATGGAGCAGCCCGCTGGATACAAAGATCCTATGCATCCTGACTATGTTTGTCGTCTATGCAAGGCCATTTGTGGTTTGAAGCAAGCTCCACACGCTTGATTTTAGTGTTTCAGTTCCTTTGTTATTGGCCTGGGTTTTGTATGCGGTTCTTCATATACCTCTTTATTTGTTCTCACAAGGTGCCTCTTTACTCAATTTATTGGTTTATGTTAGTGACAGTATTCTTACTGGGAATGATAGTCTTCTTATTCGAAAGTTTATTGATTGGGTTAATCGGGAGTTTAAGATTACTGATCTTGGCACTCTGCAGTATTTCTTGGGATTGGAGGTTGTTTGTACTTCCAAAGGCTTATTCCTTGGTCAAGCCAGATATGCCAGGGACATTTTACTGTGAGCTGGCATGCAAGACTCTGCGCCTGTTTCTATTCCATTTGTGGCTTTTTCTCAACTATCTAGCTCTTCTAGTAAGCCGTTCGGAAACCCCACACTTTATCGTTCTTTGGTTGGCGAGTTACAGCATCTATCGATCACACGTCCAGACTTGTCCTATGCTGTGAATACAGTTAGTCACTATATACAGGCTCCTACTGATGACCATTACCAAGCTGTCTCTTGGATTTTGCGCTATGTTCGTGGTACACTCCACTATGGTCTTCAATTTCACGCAAATTCCTCTGCTTTACGATTTTTGGGTTACTCTAATACTGATTGGGCTCGTTGTATAGAGACTGGTAGGTCTACGTATGGTTATGCCATTTTTCTTGGTGGCAACATGGTTTCCTAGAGTGCTAAGAAGCAGCCTACAGTTTCTCGTTTTAGTTCAGAATCAGATTATCGTACTATGGCAAATACTGTTTCGGAGTTAGCTTGGTTGATGAATTTTCTCTGGGACTTACGTGTGACGTCGCGCGCCCTGCCCATTTTGTTGTGTGATAATAATAGTGCTCTCTTCATGGCTTAGAATTCTATTTCTCATAAGAGAGCTAATCACATTCAAGGTTGCTCATGTTTCTACGGACTTGCAGCTAGATGACATCTTTACAAAGGGCCTACCCCGCCCTCAATTTGAGTTTCTACGTTCCAAGCTTTGTGTTACGACTAGTCCTACGCTTCGCTTGAGGTGGGGTAATAGAGATTTAAATCAATTAGAATTAGAATAAGAAAGGAATACCATTTCTGATTGATTTTGTGTACATCTTATTCCATATTTGTTTTGTGTATACCATTGTACTCACTATATAAATCAATACATACAGCCACAATGATTTGTGAGTTTTACATTCTATCAGTCAGAAGCTAGCACAACCAAAAGATTCATTACAGTCTGCCCTAATGATTTCATTCTAGTCATATGAAAGTGTAGATCTTCATCACACGAGATCAGTATCCAATGGCCTTCATCTCCAAATTTAATTTTGAAGTTCTCATCAGTGCCTAACGTAAACCTTTTAACCAATGCAAAACGCAACCCTTCGATCCCCGAGCCAATATGGAAAGGAAACTTGACAACATCATCTTTGTACGTTGCGCTCATAGTCATGGGCATAGAATTCATGGCTCCTTGTGCATCTCTTACACCGACAGCCATGGATTCTTGATCGAACTCAGTGCTATCACCCTCTTCATCCAATACTTTAGTTGAAGTCCGTCCAGTGTGATCGTTAGCTTTGTTAAACCTCTTGTGGGATGGCCATCTTTTTATGCCTAGGGATCGGCATCTACGTTTCAGAGTAGATCGACTAACTGAAAAGATAAAAAGGAAAAGCATGTGTAACATGTAACCTTTTCCTTATGGATAACTTATATGAATTGAATTGAACACACTCAAAATAGAATGAATAGATGAAATTGAAGAAATTTGGCTAAAAAGAAGAGTGTCATAGTTAAAAGACCGTCTCAAATAGAAAATGGTAATACCATTAGAAAACCAAATAAAGTACTATTACGTGGATATGTTTTTTATACAATTGGGAGTGTGGATGAAACTAAGTGGAGGTAGGAGTGAAACAATTAATAGGTGGATGAAAATGATCATTTATTTTACTATAAAAAAAATGTAAAACTTGCAATAAAAAAGACTAAATTTAAAAAACGTACATAACACAATTAAAATAACAGAGGGAGTAATACCTCTGAGATCTTTTGCAGCATCATCAATGTTTCTGCCAAAATGATTTTTGATTTTGTCTAAAGTGATTTCAGCTTCATCATCTGAGAAAGATGATCCGATACCTCTGTTTAGGGTTTTGGGATTCTGTCCATTTCTGATAGCATCCAAGATCATCTGCAATTCCGTCTGTTTCTTTGTCTTCGAACTCTCTCTCCGATACACATCGAAGTAAACATAATTTTCATCATCCTTATGAGAAAATTCAACAAAGAATTTCTCCTTGTTTTTCAATTCAAAGGCAGTGTTATGCTTCGAGAGACCTTTAGCCATCTTTGTCAATAATTCCTTCAAATTCTCTTCCAAACTTGACTCCGAAACCACACTTTGTGTGATGAATGCTTCCAATATCAATGGAGGAAGTTTGGGATGAATCAATTGTAAGGGAATGGCGAAACAAGAAGAAACGGCGCAACTGGAACGAACCAAATGGACTAAAGGGTAATCAGTGAGGCTCAATCGACTGGTATCGCTAAAAAAGCAAACCTTGTTTAGCAAACACGCCATTCCAACCCAACTTTTACCAATTTTCACAAAATAGGTTTGGCTATGGAAATCTATTTGACTCGACTCGAGTGAGTATTTGGTATCCCAGTGGAACCACGGTAACTGGCAAAACAATTGGGTAATCTTTGAAGAACCGTTGCCATTTTCACATGTGCATGGAACCCAGAAGTGTTTATGGGTATATGATGGTGTCAACAGTTTCTTCAGAGATTGCAGCGTATTTTGGTGGGACGAAACGAAATTGCAGTGCATCTGGGTTGAAATCATCATATGATTAAAGAGAAAAATGCATATGTAACCCTATCTAATTCAGGTGAGTGTAAATATAACCTTTTGATAATTGAAAGTGCAAATATAACCCTAGATAGTAAGTATAAGTGCAAATATAACTCATTCCGGCAGTATAAGGCCGTATTTAATTAAAAAGATGATTTTATCCCTTTTAAAAAAATTAAAAGGTAAATTGACTATTTTACCCCAAATCCTAACCCATTTCTTCCTACTCTCTTCATCCCTCTTCTTCCTTCGCTGCTCATCCCTACTTCCCTTTTCTTCTCCCCTAATTCCGATCAAAATTTTGCCAATTCCACCACTTCTATGGCGGAGCTAGGGTTGGTGGTGGGAGGGAGGAGGAGTTGCTGTCGCTGGTGGCGACGGTGGGAGAGTCGGGTTTGGGGGCGATAGGGTGGGAGCGTCAGTGATGGAAGAATCGGGCTTGGGGGCAATGGGGCGGGAGCATCGGCGGTGAGAAGATAGGACTTATGGTCAGCGACGGAAAGATAGAGCTTATGGTCGGCGGTGGAAAGTTAGAGTTTATGGCCGGCTACGGTTTAGAGTTGGGGGAAAATGGAGATGGTGAGACTGTGGAGCAGAGGGGCTGGATTTAGGGGATAGGGGGCGGGGTTGGCGGGCCAGTGGTGGTGGGGTGGCTGGTCAGTGGTGGCAGGGAGTGGAAGGTGGTTGGGCAGTGGTGGCGGGATGGCTAGTCAGTGGTGGAGGGGTTGAAAGGTGGTGGGGTGGCTAGTTAATGGTGGCGAGGTGGCTGGTCAGTGGTGGCGGGGGGCACAGGGTGGTAGGTTAGCTGGGCAGTAGTGGTGGGGTGGCTGGTCAGTGGTGGCGGGGGTGGTAGGTGGAGGTTTGGCTCGGGCAGTGGTGGTAAAGGGTATTTTTGTTTTTCAATTTTTTTGTATTTGTCCCAAAGGGTATTTTGATCAGTTTCGGTCATGGCTAGAAAAGACCAGTAAATGTCAGAATAGTGTATTTAGGTTATATACATACACTTTCATTCAGTAGTTAGAGTTATTTTTACACTAAAAATTATCTCAAAATTATATATGCACTTATTGAAATATATAGGTCAGGTTATATTTGTATATATCCTTTAAAAAAAAGGACAGTGAAAATTTCATGGAAGGAAGGAATTGTGCTTTTACCTTTTTGCATTCTGGGGAATGTGGATTGCTTGTGCATGCGAAATCTTTGTTCTACAAAATGAAATTGAAAAGAAAAAAAGAGAGAATATGATAATGATACGCATAGATTTGTTACATTATATATGTATTGTATTCCCAATATATAGATTAAACATTTAAAATATAATTCATAGAATTTCCTTAATAATTTTTACAATAATTGCATTCTCATGAATATTCTCAATTTATTTGATAATTGTATTTTACTGTTTCTCAGAAGTCAATATATTATACTCCCTTCGTCCTACGAGTTTTGGCTGATTTACTTTTGATCCAAATTTTAGAAATGCTGATGTGCCAGATAATAATTGTGGAAAAATAAGGATATATTAGGAAAGCAGTGAGTCCAGTTTTAACGTCATTAAAGTTAAACAGGAATTGTGGGAATTTAACAATAGATTATTTGTCATTTTAAGTAATTTTTAAAGTATGTCTTTCATTGTGGGACAGACTAAAATAGAAAGTAAGTAAAAACTAATGGGAAGAAGAGAGTAATTTGTTAGAGATCCTCAAAATTACGCCCTAATTTATTTTATCAACATGAGCGATGAAACAAAAATTTAGACTTAACATGAGAAGAAACTACTAGGACATGTCCCAGTGTTTAATATATATATATATATAAAAAACCTTAACATGAGAAGGCATTAATAAGGTTTAGAAAAGAAAAAACTTAACATGAGAAGTGCATGCAACAAACCTCAAGTCGCAAGGGTAGGGAATAGCTTGTAAAGCCCAGAAACTCGAGCACTCCAACACAACGTTGTTGATTATCGAATCGCTGAAAAAGTGGGAAAGCCATACAGCTCCTAATCCCACAAGATTTGGCGAGATCTCTTAGCGGAAACTCTTCAATGGAATAACACCCAATGTCGTAGCAAATCTCCTGCGATCCGGTCGCAAAAACCCTCCCGGCAGGTCCGAGGTCGGAAAGATCTCTCGATTTGAACATATGATTAGTGCAATAAAGCCTGTACTTACAGAGTCCATTCCGAAGTCCTTTAACACCAAAAGGTTGCTGAAATACACTGGGCATTACTTTTCCGCTGCTATTGAATCCCCAGGGTGCCCAATACTGTACAAGCAAACCATCGGTCCAGAATTCTAGGGATCTAATTAAACCCTGAACCTTCATTTCAATTTGCACGGGTAGTGGTTGTGGGCTGAAAAATAAAACTCATTTCTATTAGAGAAAAGAGCAAAAATAACTTTATTAAATTGAAAAAACTGCATAAATGACCATGTAAAATTTGAAAGTGCAAAAATAATCCTAAGATTTTGTGCAACCCAAATTGCACTATTCCGATGTTGACTAAAGTAGTTCAGACATTGACTAATTTTAAAAGATAAAAATACCCCTAACTTTAAAATTAAAAATCTAATGACTATTATACCCCATAAACTTCTTCTTCTTCAACTTCAAACACCCTAAACCCATCTTCGCCGTCGAGCACCGTCGAGCACAGCCAGCACCACCGCCAAAAATGCTCCCGTAGCTCTTCCTTCGCCCGCCACCACTCAACACCGCCAATAGCCCATGTTCCTAGCCCAGAAATCCAGCCCAATAGCTCCCGAAGTCAACACCCTCACCGCTGCCTCACGACCCCACCGCCACTCCAGCGCCTAACCTACATCCGCCGCTAGCCTCACCACGTATATGCATTCATGCCTCTGCCCCTAACTCGCCCCAGCCTCTAACCCGCCTCCGCCGTTAGCCCTGCAGCATATCCTCCCGCAACCATTTTCACCTCCGCCATTAGCCCTGTAGCATATCCTCCCTTCGCCTAGAACCGATACGTCCCTCTGTAGTTAGCCTCTGTAGTTAGCCCTACAACATATCCTCCCTCGGCCCAGAACCTATTTGTCCCTCCGCCATTTTCATCTCTGCTGCCAGTCCCGTCACATATCCTCCCTCTGCCCAGAACTGATCTGCAGACAAACCCAATTCGTCGACGTCGGTGGCCACCCGATTCAAAGCCCGGGTTGAATTTGTCAGCGGCGGACGATTTGGAGCCATGGCGACAAAAATTCACCGACGGGAACGATCGTCCTCATCTCTTTGCCTAATTCCCCACGAACGTTGTTCAAGAACCCCTCAAACTCGAGGAACAGATCGGTGTGGCCGGTTAACAGAAAGAGATGATGATAGGACATGGAAAGAGATGAGCGGTGGTGGTGGTGTGGAGGGGATGGGTGAGAAAAAGAGATGAGGACGGGATGGGGAAAGAGATAAGAACGAGATGGGGAATAAGGCAAAGCGACGTAGGTTATTAGTGCCTTTTCTTATTTATTTTTTTAAAGAATTTTTAAACTCAAGAGTATAATGGCCACTTCACCTATTTTCGGCCAATTTGGTTGTTTATATTTTGGTCAACGAATTCAGGGTTATTTTTACACTTTCAGATTATACAAGATCATTTTTGCACTCTCAACCAAAACATAGGGTTAAAAATGCACTTTTCTCTATCTAATAATTGCAATGGAGAAAAGTGTTTTTATAACCCTAACAACTAAACATAAGTGCCAATATAACCTTTTGATAATTGAAAGTGTAAATATAACCCTACATAGATGACGTAAGTGCAATTTTACCCATTCCGACAGTTTCAGGCCAAATTTGATTAAAAAAATAATATTACCCCTTTGAAAAAATTAAAAAGAAAGACAAATTACAATTATGACCCCCAAAACCTATTCTTCTTCTTTCTTCTCTTCTTTCTTTTTATCTCTTCCACCTGCCACTGGACTTCTTTTTTTTATTTTCTTCTCTTCTTTCTTTTCTTCTCTTCACAACGGCGGGGTGAGGCTAGGGCTTAGGGTTTCACACCGGTGAGGGTGAGCAGCGGCGGGGATAGGGTTAGGGTATGATGCTGCATAAGGGTTGATATATATGATAAGTGGGACCGACGTGATGACATTTTATTTGCTCCATTTAATTAGAATATTTGCTTCCCTTAATTTAGTTATCTAGTTTGCTTTCTTTCATTAAATTTTTTTCCTTTTTAATTTTCTTTTCCCCTTCTCTTAGAAGATTTAGCTTCCTTTTTTCCTTTTCACTTAGGAGATTTAGTTTCCTTTTTCCCTTTAACATTAGGAGATTTAGCATCATATAAATATAGAAGGCATTCTTATGTAATTTTCATGCTTGTTTTGATTATGAATAATAAAAGTCTACATTTATGTTGCAAACCCTAGCGTTTCATCTTTCCTATATTACGTGCTACATCAATTGGTATCAGAGTCATTCAGATCCCCGCCATGGCACGTCGTCAACCCCGTGGAGGTATCCCCAATCATGATACTGGTCTAGAATACGTTTATAGACGTGAAGAAATTGCAGCATTACATCTACAAGTAGAGGCCCTAACACGCTCCGTCAAATCGCTTCTGCAAAAGCACCCCAAAGAACGACCGACCCCTCTTGACAAATCCGACACCAAAAAATGACCACGACAACCTTTTCACCCAGAAGTTTGGTAGACACGTCTACGCGATGCACTTGCGTGACGCAGCTCTGGAAAATTGGCATGGGGAGTCAGCATTCCAGGTGGTTATCCCAGAGAACGAGAAAATGATGTACGACGAGGAGGAGCACAACGAGGCTGTGTACGATGAATTGTAATACAGCAAGATAGAGTACGACACATCCTTGTATGACAATGTCGTGTATGATAAAGCAGAGTCCAAAAAGGTAGTATATGATGACCCCATATACGATGAGTATGCCAAAGCCGTCTATGACGAGCCCATATGCGACAAGGTGGAGTACGATGAAGTCACATACAACAAAATTGTTTTGGTACCAAGTAAGGTCAACGAAGCGGCAGCATTGAATGAGTCCACTTGCTAGAAGTTTGTGGTGACCATGGCGTTAATTCATTCAGGAATCTGTAGAGTGGGTTTGGGAACGATGCATAAGCTCAGAGACTACACGCGACGACATCCTAAGAAACGGCAGGAACACAGAGGAAGAAAGAGAAAATTTGGAGACATCAAGCAGTGTGTACGAGAACACATATCAAAGCAAGTCATTAAACTGCAATGACTTCGGCGTCGATACGAGCGAGCGATGGTGACCGTGTCACGACACAAGTTGACGGTCAAAATTTGAGGACGAATTTCTCCGACCCCCAGGAGAATGATGTGGCATAAGGCTTGGTATATATGGACAAGTAGGACCGGCGTGATGACATTTTATATGCTCCATTTAATTATAATATTTGCTTCCCTTAATTTGCTTATCTAGTTTGCTTTCTTTAATTAAAGCATTTCCCTTTCCTTAAGATGTTTAATTTCATTTTCCATTTCTCTTAGAAGATTTAGTTTCCTTTTCCCTTTTCCTCTAGGAGATTTAGTTTTCTGTTCTCTTTCGCATTAGGAGATTTAGCATCCTATAAATATATGAGGCATTCTTATGTAATTTTCATGTTTTTTTTATTATGATTAATAAAAGTCAACATTTATGTTTCAAACCCTAGAGTTTCATCTTTCATATATTACAACCTACATCAGGTTTCACGACATGGCTGGGGTCAGTGGCGGTGGAGCACTGGCAGGCTAGGGCTGGGGTTTCACGATGGGGCTATGGTTGGTGGTAACGGGTGGTGGGTGAGGGTGAGTAATGGCGGGGCTAGGGGTGAAACTTCAAGAAAGGGTTTGGGTTGGTGGCGGTGGGTGGTGGGTGAGGGTGAACAGTAGCGGAGCTAGGGCCGGGGCTTCACAGTGCGGCTGGGGTTGGTTTTGGCAGTTGGTGGGTGAGGGTGAGCAGCATCGGGGCTAAGACTGAGGTTTCACGGTGGGGATGGGGTTGGTTGCAGCGGGTGGTGGGTGACGGTGAGCAACAGCAGGCCTAGGGCCAGTGTTTCATGGTGGGGTTGGGGTTGGGGTTGGTGGCGGTGAGTGGTGGGTGAGGGTGAGCAATTGCGAGGCTAGGGTTAGGGTTTCACGGCGGGGATGGGGTTGGTGGCGACGGGTGGTGGGTAAAGGTGAGCAGGGATGGGGCTAGGGTTGGGGTGTGGGGGTTGGTGGTAGCAAGGGCTAGGGTGGTGGGGATGGTGGCAGGGCTTGCTGGAGGGGGAGGTGGTGGCAGCGAAAACCTAGTAGCTGCGGTGGTGGGGGTGGTGGCGGGGCTGGCTGGAGGGAGAGTTGATGGCGGCGGCAACTTGGTGGTGGTGGTGAACTGAGGGCAAAATTGTCCTACACCCTATGTCCCACCCATTTCTGTAGAAAGAGAAATTGTTTGGCTTTTTTAAGCTAGTAAACTGTCTAAACTACCCTTATATTCTACCTCTCTCCTTTCTCTACCATTGACACTAACCAGCCACCTCTCAACACACCTAACACCACCACCAAGCCACGCCACCCCTTCTTCCACTTTACTTGACTAATTATTTTGGAATTTTACTGACTAATCTCAATCCATCTATTTTTGTCCCTATTTCCTTTTCTAGATCCAGTTTTATACTAATTCTTTACCAAAAAAATTTACCAACATCGTTCATCGTGCCAATCGGAGCTTCAGCAACCTCACCGTGCCAATCACCCCCCACAAAAACCTCAACTTCCACCTCTACAAGCCTGTTGCCGCCATCTTGGCTGCTAACTCCAAACTCCCCCATCGTCTACTTCCTCCATGACGGTGGGACATGAGAAAGTCTGCCGGGAGGTAGTTCTTGATGACTCATTTCATGGCATACGCTCTGTCGTTGCTGAGATTGATTGTGATGGTGATTTGGCTATGGGTGCAGGACATGAGGTGCCAGAGGAGAACGGGGGAGAAGCCAGTTAGTGTCAGATTGCCGCCAGTGGCCAGTCCTTCTTACTTAGTGGATCTGCGAATGAGCCTGGTGTAGGATATGCCATGAATTTGTTTCAGATGAGGTTGGGAAAAATCTATGGGTGAGGGGAGCTTGGTAGATCTGCAGATGAGGGGAGAGTTTTGTGAGAAATCAGGTGAGGGTAGGGGAGGGTGTTGTGTGTAATATTCAATTGTTTTAAGGGTATTTATGTCTTTTATTGTATACAATTTTTCTTACAGTGGAAAGTGTGCAGATTTGGTTGGGACAGAGTAAAAATAAAAGTGTGCAGAAATGGCTGGGACGGAGGGAGTAACACTTTTGGGTTTTAGGAAAAAGGGTATTTTAGTCATTTATGTGCGGAAAATGCCGGAAATGGTGTCTTAGGATTATACTAGCACTTTCATCAAGTAGTTAAAGTTATTTTTGCACTAAAAATTATCTAAGGGTTATAATGACACTTACTCAAGTAGGTAGGGCTATATTGGTTTATATCTCATTGTTTTACTATGATGTTTACCAGTACATAAGTATAAATATTAATAGAATAAAGGGCTGAATCAGGAAAATTATTGAGATGCAATACTAAATATTGATGAGTTGTACAGTGATTATTCTACCTATATATGAGTACATACACAAGGTACAAAAGTAAAAATAGGATATACAAGAACGTTTTAAAGATGTCTATTTGAATTCCAGCATACTATTACTCCCACCCCCAAACGAAGTGCGGGAAGGGGAGTTATGCAAAAATTGGAGCGAAAGAAGTCTATGGTCAAAAAGAGGACAAGACGGGTCGTCCTAGAGATGTCTAGTACGTAGTCTGCCAGAAGAGAAAAGCTCGCAAAAAAAATGATGATCGATGTCAATATGTTTCTCCCGCTTGCATGCAATGGGATTCTGTGTCAGGAATATAGCACTAACATTGTCATACAAGAGAAGAGGAAGCAGAGACAAATGAATATGAAGGTCTCTCACTAAGTTACACATTCAACATAGTTCAGAAACAGTATTTTCCTTACCATAATATTAAGACTCACAACTGGATGGAGAGACGGTAGTCTGCTTCTTAGCACTCCAAGATATAAGGTTTTCGCTAAGAAAATAACATCGAAGAGTCTCCAGGAAACAAGCTCAATGTGCATCAAAGTATCCAGAGACTAGGAGTGGACTAGCAATGGAGCTGAAAATCAGTCCATAATCGATAGTACCCATTACATAGCGAAGAATACGAGTAACTACCTGATAATTCACATGCCAGCCGAATTGCATAAAATGATTGACTGAGTTAACCGCAAGCGAAATATGAGATTGAGTAATTGTCAAGTACTAGAAAACACCTACAAGAGAGCGAAAAAAGCGTACCATTGGGCAAGGTTCACCATATGTGCTAAGAAACTAACTTCCATGGATAAATCAAGTGAAGACAGGCGTGGCATTAGCCATGCCTGCGCAATGAAGAATTTTCATGACATACTTGGCTTAACCAAGGCAAAGGCCGGAGTCAGACAAAGAAACCTCAAGTCAAGTAAATGGTGAAGAAAACAAATATCCTTAATGGTAAAGTCCCGGTCAGTGCGAGAAACGAACTACTGAATGAGAGTGGGGTCATTGCAAGTAAAAATGATATCTTCAACATATACAAATAGAGAATTTGTGATCCACAAATACGAGTTAAGAGGGGGGTATTAGCGGCACTGCATGAGAAACCAAGGTTGGGCACATATGAGTTAAAGCATTGAAACCAAGCTTCAGGAACTTGCTTAAGACCATAAATATCCTTGCAAAGGCGATACAAACAATCCAGATGAACAGAGTCCCGATGCTCAGAAGGTTTCTCCATATAGATTGATTCATCAAGAGGACTGTTGAATAAGGCATTTTTTTACTTCTAATTGATGAAGAGACCAATGGTTAATGGTAGTGATTTCCAAGATGATGCATATAGTAGAGGCTTCGAATATATGGATGAATGTGTGAGTGAAATCAAAATCGGGCAGCTGCGAGTATCCTTGTGCTACAAGATGTGCCTTGTAATGATCGATGGAGCCATCAGAGCGATGTTTTATGCGATAGAACTAAGAGTCAACAACATTAACTCCACTGGCCTAAGGTATTAGATCTCAAGTGTACTGTTGTTGGTGGAGAGTAGGCATTTCACTATCTATAGCACTTACCCATTTAGTGTCTTTTAGAGCAGATCGATATCCATGGTTCAGTTTTGTCCATAAGTGTAATAAGAGAACTAGTGAGAACATAGTAAAAAACAAACATCATTTGACATGACCGGTACAAAAGTGAGGTGTAATAGAGTGAGTAGTTTGTGGTGGCGAAGGGGAAGACGAAGACGGAGAAGAGGGCGAAGTAGAAGACCGTGGATAAAAAACCTCCTATGTAGTAGGACTAACCCTGGAATCTGAAAGAAATGAATCCGGCTAGGGACACAACTGAGGAAACATTTTGAGGAGTTCAGGTTTAGCAGAAGCCTTAGCACTTGACAAAGCGCTGAAATTGGCAGAAAAACTTCAGCTCAAGGAGCTGAATATAATTGAAGATGATTTATAGCTAACTCTAATGATGAAAGGGAACACATAATGTTCTATAACTTGCGAAAATTTGATAGAAATTGTCAGTCGAACTTGCAAGATAGTCCTAATATGAACCTCTTTTGGGTTTCAAGAGACAACAATTTTACGACTCACTCTCTTGTGAATCTCATTAAAATGAGTGAGCTCACTCTAATTTTTGGACATGTTCATCGCCTTTCTTGTCAAACGATTCTGAACGTTTTTCAATTACTTGAAATGAAAGAAACCTTTTGTTAAAAAAAAATTGATGACCCCAAAAATATGATTTAGATTTTAACCACTATAGTCAAATCATAGTAAATCGAGATTCAAAAGATCAGTTTATGCAAGAAAAGAAAAATAAAAGGAGGAATTGTGTTTCTTAAGGTCGGCCTGCGGGATGCAATTTTTTCACACTCATAATATTCCTCATCCCAGTTAAAGGTTCCTATTATCTTTTTGTGTTATATATGTTAATGTGGCAAAAACAATGTGGGGTAGGAATGAATTGGTCAAATTCCAATCACAAATTTATATTTAAATAAGGAAATAATCAAAATAGGAATTCGGGTTAAATAAAAAGCAAGAACTTTTGGCCGGGTAGGAGAGAGTATTGGATAATGAAGATAGTGTACAAATCACCCGACCCAATCCGATGGCGAAGAAAACAAATAAAAACAGTATTATTTCCAAACATGAAACGTAAAATCACTCACGTTGAGTTGGATCTGGTGTCGATCCGCCGGTACCCGAAAAGTCGAAATTGATGATTATCGTCTTTCGTGAATTCACGGCAGTTAAACCCCTCACCATTGTCGAGTACGCGAGACAGGAAATCCTCTACTCTGCAGTCCTTATCGAAGTCAGCAACGGGGACTGGATCCATATTTCACCAACCAATAGTACTACTGCATTTCGAATATAGTTTGGTACTGATCAAAATATATGCAGTTCTTCTATGAGAAGTTTCCTAGAAATGATAAAGTAATTAGTGCCATGTTTTTCAATGCAAGTTGTCAATTGTTTATGTTACCAGGATATATTTTTTCAACTTGCTTAGAGTTTCACATCAATAGTTAATATGTATTACATTTATAAAAAAAAAACCAATCATTCCAAGATACTGGATAAAACGTCAAGTGACGATTACAATAAGTGGATTGACATCCAATCTAATTAGTCTCTAGCAATAACCAATCTGTTGCAAGGATATTTAAATTACACATCAACCAAACTGATCGTCTGTACTATTACATGTCATAGATCCAATAAAAACTTGCAACATCGCCCTCAGGATATTAACTTGCTTCCGAAAAAATTATGACCACTTGGCGAACAGGAGCGTATCAGCATCAATATCACTACGCCAATCAGGGATCTATAACAGCTGCAACACCATTTGATCTATATTGTCCAAACTGTAAACATCTTAAAAAATACAGATCGAGAATGAAGCAATTAATAGAGAAACACAAACGAAATCACGAACACACTATATGTAAAATCAGACGGACAAAATACATCGACATGATAATAAAAGTATATCTACAGAGTATTTACTATGCATGAAACAAATCCATACATATTCAATAACATAAATATTAAAAGTATATCTACATAGTATTAACTAATTTTATAATAAAATTTTAAAACTTTAATTTTTTATAACATAAAAAATGTATGCATAAAACTGTATTTAATAAAGATGTATTTATAGTTGAAAATTTTAAAGTTTTAGAAAAATCTATGACTTTTGTTTTTTCTCCAAAGTATTTTAATTTTAAAATTAAACAGCTTCTTCACCGTTTATTAAATATCTAAAACTATTTATTTATAAATTAATTAATTTATTAAGTTTAGTAATGGTAAATGGGTGGATGGATTATGGGTCGATAAGTGTGTTTGACAGAGTTGTATTTATAAGTAAAACTGGCTTATTTTTACTTATTTTAAAAGTGAGGGGAGATGAGTTTATATTTTTTTCCAGAAAATAACTTCTACTTCTCAAATAATTTTTTTTTTTAGCAATTTACCAAAGGCAAAGTCTTGGGAAAGACGGTCTTTCCATAAGCTTATGGAAAGACGGGGTTTAATTGCAATATTAAAATTTTAGTATGTAACAGGTAGTGGTTATAAAATTTATAACCCGGTTCATGCAACCCAAAAATTTTATCTTCATTTCTTCTAATTTACACTTTAAACCTTGGTCTTTCCATGACTTATGGAAAGACCGTCTTTCAAAAGACGGACTCATTACCAAATACTAAAAAGGTACCAAACTTATAATCAAATCACTTACAATAAATCTGACAAATACGTCCAATATTTATTTGTCAAACAGCCGCAGTAATATGATAAATATTGTGAGTATTCCTTAAATAATCATTTTTGCCTATGACCAGAACATGCCACTTATCTTCTCCCGCGCATGCAATCTGACTCAGAGTCTTCCATTATTTAGTCTTCTTTTGAGTTATTTTGTTCCGTCTGGAAAAGAAAAGGTTGTTACAGGAAGATATACGAATAATTTTTAGGCCACATTTATAGTCAATGCCCAAACTTTTCTTATTTCCAAAATCGAAAGATTCCTGAGAATTTATTTTATTTTAAGGAGAAAAGAGTGGTCCATTGATCATTTTATAAAGAGTGGTCCTATAACCATGTATAATTAAGGAAAATGCAGATATAATCCTGTGCTAATTGAAAGTATAAATATAACGCTATCTATTCATGTGATGTGCAAATATAACTTTTTCCGGCAATTTGATGCCGGAATTAGGTGAAAAGATAATTTTACCCTGGTTAGTTTATGTTTAAAAAAAATTGAAAATTCCAAATGATGTAATGACCATATTGCATTTCGTCTCTTACCAATAGTTGTTCGTTTTCCACTCACTCCGCCATTCTTCCCTTCTTCCACTCACTCCGCCATTGATCCATTCTTCTTCCCGCCGCACACCTTTTCTTTCTTCCACTCCGCCACCATCTCTCCGGCCACCACAATCACTCCCTCAACCGCTATCCCTTTTGTTCTTCAACTCCTCCATAACGGCTATAAATACACCATCGATTCCCCCCAATTTATCAAATTAGGTTTCCAAAATAGTAAAATCTGAAGCAGAAGATGAAGACGACGAATATGGTGGATTGGGGGCCGGTGGTGACCGAGGTGGTGGTGTTGTTCGTTCTGCTCAGTCCAAGGTCTGATTTCGTCCGAGGTATGTTCAAAGCTTTAATTTCTTCCTATTTTTCTTTTCTGGGTTTGTGCCTTGATGTGGTGTGGTGGCGGGTCTGATGAGTGGTGGGGGAAGGATTTGATGTGGTGTGGTGGCAAGTCTGATGTGATGGCTGGGCTGATGGGTGGCAGGGCGGAGCGGCGGGGGAATGAGGCTGGAGGTGGAGTGGTGTTACTGTAGGGTGAGTATGGTAGCCGGGAAGTTAACTGTCAATCTGACTTTGATTCCGCCAATGGTGGCGCGCTTGTTGCCGAGGAAATGAGGAGTCTGGTGGATGTGTATTAGGGTTTAGGGGTGGCGGGGGGAGTCCGGTGGATGTGTGTTAGGGCTGATGGGTGGCAGGTCGGGGCGGTGGGGGAGTGAGGCCGGAGGTGGAGTGGCGTTGGCTGTGTGGTGGAACTGTAGGGGTGGGAATGGTAGCCGGTGGACGTGTGTTAGGGCTAATGGGTGGTAGGTCGGAGCGGCGGGGGAGTGAAGCTAGAGGTGGAGTGGCGTTGGCGGCGTGGTGGTGCTGTAGGGGTGGAGATGGTAGCTGGGAAGTTAACTGTTGATCCGACTTTGATTCTGGCGACGGCGGCGCGCTTGTTGTCGAGGAAATTAGGAGTCTGGTGGATGTGTGTTAGGGTTTAGGGTCGGATGGTTCTGGCATGAGGGATTGGTGTTGGTGGTCGGGAATTGTTGGTGGTGGTGGTGGTGGGGTGAAGGTGAGGTGATGGCCGGGGAGGCAGAGCCAGGTGGTGGCGGTAGTGGTGGTAGCTCCGGTAGTGGTTGTTGTTGGTGGTGAGATGGGTGGTGGCCGCGGTGCTAGCTGCTAATGGTGGTGTTCGGGAATGGTTGGTGCTGGTGGCGGGGTAAAGGTGAGGTGATGGAAGGGGAGGCAGATCCAGGTGGTGGTTGCTTGTGGTGGTGAGCCAAGTTGTGGTTGCTTGTGGTGGTGAGCCAGGTGGTGGCGGTGGTGGTGATTGCTGGTGGTAGCTCCGGTAGTGGTTGCTGGTGGTGGTGAGCCAAGTGGTAGTGGCGGTGCTATATGTTGGTGGTTACTGGTGGTGGTGACTGTTGGAAATTTTATCTTTTTAATTTTGTATTAGGTTAGAAGGGCAATTTGGCCATTTTCGGTCAGTCAATGGCCGGAAATGGCCAGTCAATGCCAGAATAATGGTTTTAGGGTTATATTTGCACTTTCCTCAATATATAGGGTTATATCTGCATATTATCCTTTTATAAATATGTTATAGAAGCTGAGTGATATAACTTGTTCTCTAGTGTCCCATCGATGATGGGCCACAGCTCAAACATTGCCCACAAGTATCTACAACGATTAGGCCTATCTAGTCCAATAGGATTAAAAAAAATTTCCTGCTGGTCATAGACAAAGTCTTGTGATAATCGGTCTCATAGTGATACCAGAGATTAAGTTGTTATGAATGTAACACGGTGTTTCTAATTAAATTTTTTAAAAGTCTAGGGGATGAATGTGAAATTTAACTATTTTACATTTAAGTCCAGGTATAAATACCAATCTTCCCTCATTGTTTCCTCATATTATTCTGAAACTTTCTCTCTCTTTTCCTTTCCTCTATCCTACGAAACAAAAATGCATATTCTCTCTCCTCTCCAACTCAAATCTCCATCTTCTCTACTTTCTCCATTTCTCTTCCATCTTCTTCAATTCTAGTTCATTTTCTTTGATTCAACCGCTCATTATCTCCATTTTTCTTCATCTTTCTACAAAGATTCATCGCGATTTTTGGAGTTTTTTGGCAAATTTTCTGGCTATTTTGCGGTGGGCAAACACTATACAAGCTTTGTTTTATGTTAATCTTCGGAGGTAATGAATTTTCTAAGAGTTTTTATGCATATTTTGTCTTTTTAAATAATTTTGTTTACTTTTTTTTCGTTCATGTGATTTTCTAGTGTTTATGTTGTTCAATGTGTTAATATTTGGGGATTTCTCTAATTTTTTGTGTTTTGTGAGTTCTTACGGAGTTGTGCTAATATTTGTGTTGTTGCTGTTGTTTGTTAAATGTCTAAGGAGATTTGCATCACTATTGCTGCAATCGAGAAGAAAGAATCGTTTGTGAGTTTTCTGAATTTTCGGCCATGATGTTTTAGCTATAGGTATTGATCTTTCAGGTTTTCAATGTGATGTTTTAGGTTTCAGGCTTTAAGTATTGTTATCATTGTTGTTGTAATGTTTTAATTTTAGTTCTTGATTCTTGTGGTGTTTTCATGCTTAAGCGTGCAATTGATGTTCAAGTTTTGATTGTGTGTGATGTCCTAACATTTTGTTATTTGTGCTAATTTTTGTTGTTGTTGTTATTGTTGATGTTCCTTAGTGTCTAAGAATGCTTTTGCCAGTGTTGCTGCAATCGAGAAGGAAAGAGGATCTGTAAATGTTTTTATTTTGCTCATGTGACTTTCTAAATTGACCTTTCAGATTTTATGTTTGATCTTTCATGTTTAAGTTTAAAGTACTGTTTATCTGTGTTGGTGTGATGATTTAATTTCAGTATTTGATACTTGTAGTGTTTTAAATGTGCAATTGATGTTGAGTTTTGTTTTTTCGGTTGAGTGAGTGATATCTTAGGATTTTGTTATGGTTTGTCGTAGTTTTTGCGTTGTTGTTGTTTCCTAGATGTGTAAGAATGCATGTCCACTGTTGCTGCAATCGAGAATGAAAGAGGATGTGTAATTTTGTTGTTTTGCAGATGTGACTGTTTAAATACTGTTGTTGACCTTTCAAATTTTATGTTTATTCTTTTTGTTTGGGTTTAAAGTAATATTTATCTGTGTTGATGTGATGATTCAATTTCAGTATTTGATGCTTGTAGTGTTTTAAGTGTGCAATTGATGTTCATATTTATTTATTATTATTATTGTGTGTGTGATATCTTAGGGTTTTGTTACAATTTGTGCTAATTTTTGTGTTGTTGTTGTTGTTTTTTCTTAGATGTGTAAGAATGTTTACCCATATGCAATTGAGAAGGAAAGAAGATTTGTAAATTTTGTTATTTTGCAGATGTGACTTTTAAATACTGTTGTTGATTTTTCAGGTTTTACCTTTGACCTTTCATCTTTAGGTTTTCAGTACTGTTATATGTGTTGGTGTGATGATTTAATTTCAGTATTTGATGCTTGTAGTGTTTCAAGGGTGCAATTGATGCTCATTTTTTAATGTGTGTGATATCTTAGGGTTTTGTTACGATGTGTGCTAGTTTTTGTATTGTTGTTGTCGTTTCTTAGATGTCTAAGAATGTGTGCCCAATGTTGCTGCAATTGAGAAGGAAAGAGGATCTTTAAATTTTGTTATTTTGCGAATGTGACTTTTTAAATACTATTGATGTTTCAAGTTTTATGTTTGACCTTTCATTTTTAGGTTTAAAGTACTGTTTATCTGTGTTGGTGTGATGATGTAATATCAGCATTTGATGCTTGTAGTGTTTTAAGTGTGCAATTCATTTTCAGTTTTGTTTCTTTGATTGTGTGGGATATCTTAGGGTTTTGTTACGATTTGTGCTAGTTTTTGTGTTGTTGCTGTTTCTTTATATGTCTAAGAATGTTTGCCCACCGTTGCTGCAATCGAGAAGGAAAGTGGATCGTTAAATTTTGTTTATTTTGCATATGTGACTTTTTAAATACTGTTATTGATGTTTCAGGTTTTATGTTTGACCTTTCATGTTTATGTTTAAAGTACTGTTTATCTGTGTTGGTGTGATGATTTAATATCAGTATTTGATGTATGTAGTGTTTAAGTGTGCAAATGACGTTCAATTTTGTTGCTTTGATTGTGTGTGTGATATTTTAGGGTTTTGTTACAATTTGTGCTAGTTTTTGTGTAGTTCTTGCTGTTTCTTTAGATGTCTATAAATGTTTGCCCACTGTTGCTGCAATCGAGAAGGAAAGAGGATCTTTAAATTTTGTTATTTTGCAGATGTGACTTTTTAATTACCGTTGATGTTTTATATTATTTCACAGGAATATTTTCTATCTCAGAGAGTTGTACAATGTCATTGATGAGTTAATAAAAAAACGGTATGCGGAACCATGCTCTGAAGGTGTTCCCTTGAACAGAGAACCGGAGTCGACCTTTGATCTGGGTGTTGATGCAGTAAGAGAGTCATCCTCTTCAAAACCAGTAGGAGAAGGCAAATTTGTGAAAGAATTAGCAGCAAAGGGAAACAAGTCGGGGGGGGGGGATAATTTGATTGTTTAGGATGTATTGTTTGACAATGATTTTTCAGTTTTGATGGTTGAATATTAGTGTTGAGGCACTTGATTGTTATAGCTCGATTTGAATTTTTCAGTTTTGTGTTAGCAATTTATTAGGACATTTGAACCTTTTTGTAATGAAGGTGTTTAACAAGTTATTTCAATGCCACAACAGTAGAATGTATTAGTGCAGTGAGACATATGAATATCTTGTTTATATCAACATCTTTAGTAAATATGTAAAACATCAAACAAAAAAATTGAACCATCACAATATAACTGTGTAACATCTCAGAATGATAGTAAATAATTACCAAGTCCCAACAAGCCAATTTTAGATGAATTGAGCATTATGTGTATTTAGTTTTGTATTAAATGTTTATTTATTAGTTTTTGGAGGTTTAACTAATTCTATTTGATGTTTAACTATTTTTGTTTGATGTGTAATTTTTTTTGTACTTAATATTAAACTATTTTTAATTTATTTTGACGTTTAACTCTAATCTAGTATTTTTTAGTGTTTTCATTTGATGTTTATCTATTTTATTATTTTATATGACGTTTATTTATTTTAATTTATTTTATTTTATAATTAATTTTTAACCTTGATATTTAAATGTTTTTATAGGATGACTTATTATTTAGAGAGGAACTTTTAGAAATTAAGCCCAACACAAGTCAAAGTAAAAATAATCAGGCCCAAAGTAATTATTTTAGTATAATTATTTAATTTTTGGATGATTTAGAGTTATTATTTGATGTTATTTATTTTACATTTGATGTATTATCACTTGCTTGTGAACTGTAAACTTAAAGCCCAAAAAGTTGGACTTAATTTGAGCCTAAACGTTTTGGCCTGATTCCCTCTTCTCGTTCACACACCTCCACGCCGGCGTTGGCGACGAGATTCGCCGCGAGATCAAAGCCACCCCACACCGCCTTCACGTCGGTGCCATCGATGAGATCCGCCACCTTAAAGAAGCTCACCTACCTCTACACCGTCTACGACGTCGTTCCAAGCGATTGAGCCACCGCCAACCACTGTTGATCAGAGCCATCACCGTGAATCAGAGCAAAATCCTCGTGATGTTTTTCTCCGGCATCCATGAATTCGATGCGCAACGAATTCGATAAAATCTTTGGTGGCTTCATTTCTTGTTCTACTCGATGATTCCCCGATTCTCCGGCCTACTCGATGCAATCCAGAATCACAGACGAACAGTTTCAAGGTTTTCGATCGGAAAAAACAAATCTCAAAAATTGATGGACCAGAATCGCACACGAAAGGTTTCAAATCTGCATACGAACGTTGACGGCCGACGGAGGCATACGGTTGTGCTGGAGACGGTTGCGCTGGACAAAGACGGCGGCGATGATGCTGGAGACGGCGGAAGAAGGTGGCTCAAACCCTGGATGAAGGCATCGTCAACTAGGATTTGCTGGATAAGATAGATCTTCTATTTATTTGTAACTCAACCCCATCGTTTCTCTCTATTTTATAAAATGTACCCCAAAAAAATTATTGCTTGTTGACTCCCGAAATCTAACATGCTCCCATTTTATGCTTCCATATTATCACTTGAGTCATTGGTCTTACGGTAAGACGGTCTCATAGGAGACGGACTCGTTGTCATGATATATTTGCACTCTTCTAAACGACACACTTTTTTTCTTCAAAAGGTGAAATAAGTGGTGTAGATTGAATGAGGAGAATAAAAAGTAAATTATGTGGATAAAAACAATCTATAATTTGCCAAAAAAGGAATGTACCAATATAAAATGACCATCCCAAAAAAAAGTGAAGACCGAAGGGAGTATTCTTATTCAACATTAGCAGTAACACGTGCAACACAAAGAAGTATAGTTTGAGCCATAGGCAATGACTTCTTAAAGGGCTAACATCATATAAATAACAAGGCATGTCAATTATTTTCTTCGTCCCACAGAAAATGACACATTTACTTTTTTTAAGTTAAATTTTGTAAACTTTAACCCTAATTATATATTAATATATATATATAATAAAAATATCATGTAAAATATTGTTAGATTTGTCTTAACATCTATTTTCAAAATATTAAATTTTTGTGCAAAATTATTGTGTGTAGTTAGAGATATAGTTGGTTAAACATGATCATTGAATACCGTGAAAAGTAAATGTGTCATTTTCTTTGGGACGGAGGGAGTATATTCATTGATACAGTTTTATTATTCATCCTGGCGGCTGACTTTATCATCGAAGAGTTTTCTCCTAGTAACACTCTCAGGGTTCTTGTTTGCAGATCACAATTGAGAAACTGACAGTATTACCCAATCGAGTTCCACACACATCAACTGGTACACTCAGTGGAACCGATTGAGTCAGATTGTGAATTCCTTGGCTTATGTCCACTTCTACGGCTAATACGTCGCGTAGGAGTGAACGATTAAGAATCAAAGGAATAGGTATCCTGACAGGCAGCATGTCCATGAGCTTATTGGACAGGCCAGTTATTTTTTACCTTATATATTGCATTGTTAAATTACATGCTAAATTTAGAAATTTTGAAAACAAAATTATATCATATATTTTTATATTTTTCACATTCAAATGCATAATATTATACTTGTTTTAACTTTTAAATTTCACAAAAATTACAACATTTAAGATAAAAATCGTTGTGGACTATCCATAAACTTATGGAAAGACCATCTTTCCGAAGACTCTCTCTCTCACTCTCTATATATATAAATATATATCACAAAGTCTTGTTTTGAACCGACTAATTGTTACACGAGGGCATTTTATAATTAGTGGAACTAATAGGATCATTTGATATTTGCTTTTATTTATTGCAATGAGATACTTATAAATATGGTAAAAGGAATCTCGACATATAAATAATTTGAAAGAAAATATTATAAAAAATAATTATTTTATTGTATTCAGTATTTAACGGTTTCTAACTAAATTAATTATTTCATTTTATAGTTCATATAGTTTTTCTTAAATGACTAAACTTCATAAATCAGATTGATTATTTTATTGTTCGATTTAATATCAGCTTGACTATATGGAGTCTAATCTTTTTGCAGCCTCAATAAATTATAGATAAAACTATGTTTGTGATATAAAAATAAAATATTGAATTTTGATTGTGTCATTTCATTTAATATTAACATTTATATAACGCGGGGGGCATGAGTTGAGTTTATTTAACTCGGGGGAAATGAAACAAGAGCTTGGCTGATGTCGTTTTTACAAAGATTTGGGTGGGACGGTCTCACCGAATTTTATGATGAGACAAAGGATCTAAATGCAATTATTTAAAAATGAAAGATGGCATAAGGTATTTTTGTAGTTTTTAAAATTTTGCTGTGTATATTTACTCACCATAAGTTATGGTGAGACGGTATTTCTTTTTTTTTTTTCCTTTCTAAAACGTTATTATTTTTGTAACAAATTGTTTTGATTTATAGTGTTTGAAGTAAATTTAGTCACATTTATTGGATTGTGTGTATATTCTATACATACGACTGCAATATCATTATATATATATATATATATATATATATATATATATATATATTTTGATCACATCGATTCGATTCCAACATTGCAAAGTTAAGCTGGACAAGAAATTAAGAGAGTATTAAGTTAAAAATATATGTTTCATCATATCATTTGTTTTAGGCTCGACGAACAAATTTTGATATTATTAAAGATAAGTTGAATACATCAAAACCTCCTAATTCAGAATTTCAGATGAATAGCAAATACATATGTCACCATTGCAGCAGGGGTTTAATTTTTTGCCCAAATGACGACATTTCTTTACACAGTCGCCGTCAGATTTGCAATCAGGCAGCTCCATGGAACGAGCAACCTCTTCATCCTTCAATGCTAAAGTTTTATAACCTGTTTGATTATTAGTGAAAACCAAAACCATTATTGTGTATGTATAGTAAAACCTATGCTAATGTAAGAAATGGATTTTCATTTTAATTTCGACGTAAAAGTGCTGTGTTTTCTGATTTGATTTGATTTGATTTGATTTGAACTGAACTGAACTATGTGTTGAAAATAGTAATATGTGACTAAATTAAATTAAATTTCACCAAAATTAAATTTACGTTGAACTGAACTAAAAGAAATTTAGATGAAATGCAGATAAGTTTTAGGCCTTGTTCTCTAGAGTTGATCTGATCTGACTTGAACTGAACTGATTTGAACTAAAAATAAATGTATCAAAAATATATTAATGAATGTAGATATTAATTGTAATTGTAATTATATTCTATTACATTTTCCTAGCTTGTATAAGTATTCTGTACCACTATATAATGTACCCTGAGATCATGAATACAAACACAGATTATTACCCTTATTTTCTACATGGTATCAGAACTTAAAATCCTGAAACCCTAAATAAAATTTTCCTGCTTTTTCGTCAAGCTTGTCGCGCTGCCGTTCGCCGTCGTGTTCTCGTCACGCGCCACCGCCCAGCCACTGCGTCGCCCACCGATCTCCGTCTGACGATTGATGTCGTGCTTCTCCAGCTTGCTGCGATCTCCTGGTGCCTTCCGCTGCCCAATCTAGACCGCGTGTGAAGCTCAGGCTCCAACTCACCGATCCATGTGTTGTCGCCGTTAATCCAATGTGCCATCGCGTTGACTGCTGCCGATCCGATCAGCCGTTAGTTATTGCACCCGCCGCTGATCCTACTGTTTTGTCCCTATGTCTGACTCTTGAAATAATTCCAAAGAACATACTCGTATTGCTACTGAATCTGAGGCTACTAAGCTTCAGTACATTAAGGGCTATGAGGTAATTGTGATTTTACTGAAACAATTGCATTTACAGTCTGGCCCTCATTCACTAGTACCTGTTGGTCACCTACCGAATGATCCCTACTTTATTGGCCTTTTTGACGGACCTGGTTTGGTTATTTCACCCACCTTCCTGAAAGGTCAAAAGAATTACCTTGAATGGTCTGATGGAATTTTTTGTGCTATTCTTGCTAAGCATAAGATTGGATTCATTGATGGATCCATTACCAAAACCCAGGATGATCATCCTGATGCTGCTGATTGGCCTGGGGTAAATAAAACACTTGTCTGCTGGATCTTAATAACCCTGGATCCGGCATTGCGATCTTTTACAAGTTCTTTTACCACAGTTAAGGAATTGTGGGATGACTTGAAGGTATGTTTTACTCTTGGTAATGGTATGAAAATTTTGCAGATGCGCGAAGATATTCAGAACCATATGCAAAATGGTCAGAATATTGCCACCTACTTTGGAAACCTGAAGAAGTTGTTTAGAGCCTACAATTCCGTACGACCTCCTTTAGTTTGCGACTGTGAAACTAGTAAATTGTTGTGCACTTGTAATCTTGCTACACGCACCTCCCTAGAGAGAGAGAGAAGGATTTGATTTATCAATTCATCTCTGGTTTCGATGAAGGCTATCACACCTTGCGATCCCATATCATGATCCACTACCATCAATCAACCGTGTGTATGCGCTTGTTTTCCAGGAGGAGAATCACTGAGCTATTATTTGGTCTCACAAGCTTTCTTCTGACTCCATGGCATATTCCGCACGGTGCCCACCACCTATAGGTTCTTCAATAGCTATCCTCACTTCAGCTAATAGCAAGAATCACATTTGTACACATTGTCATCGCAACGGTCATGACAAAAATTCCTGTTTCCAGATCACTTGCATTCCAGAATGTTTCAAGGAGTTGAGGGAGAAAGCCAATGCTGCCAAGAAGACGGTGCCAGCTCGGCTGACCACCACTGGAAGCCTTGGGGTTTTCGTTGCCGCGGCCCCTCCACTTCCGTCGACGCTGCCATGTCACCGCCAGGGTTAGCAGCGGCGGCCTCTTCTGGCAGTGTTCCTACACATTCTGATTTTGGCCCTGCTTTGTCTGATGACCAGTGGTAGCGGATTTGTGGGTTTCAAATTTGGAATTTAGGATTTGAAGTCCGAAATTTGGGGCTGATTGGCAATTTTTGAAAGTTTGGGACTGTTTTGCAATTTTAAAAATTTTAGGAATTGTACGTGATTTTTGAATTTCTTGGTGAATAAGATTCTGATTGTGGTTGTTATATTGAGTGGCAAAAAAAACGAATTTGTGACTGAAAAAAGAAGGAAAGAAAAAGGAAATCTGATTTGAAAAAGGAAAACAATAGTCAAAATCCTAATCGAAAGAGGAAAAGGAAATAAAAGCAAATTGAGAGAGGGGTTTGATCTGAATTTTTGACTTGGGGGACAAGTAAGTTATTATAATCCTTTACCATATGAGATTTGGATTTGAGTTCCTATTCCAATTTATTTTTGGAAACGTTTCTTGAATTTTTGAAACATATTTGTCGCCTATATAAAGCCTTCTTGTTTTGATCATAATTCATTCAATACAGCTCCGATCCGTGCCATTCAAATTGCATTTATTTCCTTATTATTTTTTTAATTTGGAATTCTATATCGTAGAGCCTAATTTTGAATTTATATATTTTTAAATTTCGAAATAAATTCTGCAGTACTCATCTTCATAGTTTGCTTTGAATTGCGGTGAATTGATCAATTGCCCTCACATTAGCCTTTGCCTTGTGCGTTGTGAGTGTTATACACTTGGTGAGTGATCTTAATAAATAAAGGGAGGGGGGCAATTTTTTTAAGCTAACCGTTTGATTTTTTTAGCAGTATAGCGAATATGGGGGATGAAAATCCATTCGTCCCGCCTTTTGTTAGCAATCTTAATAATTTTCCATTAATGAACACCTCTAATGGCGGTCATGCTAATCATCCACGTGAAGAGGCTCCAGATATTTGGGAGCGACATCAAATTAATCCAAATGAAGCCAACGATCCTGATCGATTTGCTGTCGCAATAAATGCACTTATGAGTGAGGTGCAAAGGTTGGCGAGAAAAGTTGACAGCATGGCACCACCTACACCTACATCATCGGTCAAGAGGGATGAAACCAAGAAATATGTTTGTCAATTCAAAGGTTCTGGAAGTTAGGATGACTATTCTGATAATGGTTCAAAAATGCGATCACATCGAGGGTCTTCTACAAGGCACTGCCGTAGTAAACCTCATTCCTAAAGGAGAGTGAAGAGCGATTCGAGATCTGAGTCAGGTTCTAATGAAGCTCAAGACATCAAGGGTTTAAAATATGACATCCCTCGATTTAATGGTCAACACAACCCAGTGAAGTATCTTGATTGAGAGCGACAAATTGAGAATCTGTTTGATCTCAACAATTGGGAGAAAGAAAAAGTCAAAGTGGTGCAGTATTCTTTCACTCACTATGCAGTTGAATGGTGGAAAAATAAAAGGAGTCGCGATATCTTGCCGGAAAGAAACCTATCTCCACCTAGAGAGATTGAGATCCAAGTTTTGCTAATACCTTGTTATGCATACCTGATGAAAAAACATTCTTATTAGTCCAACATTAAGCAAGAAAATTGCACAGTTAATGAATGCTGGAAATATCTTGAGTTGACCATGAGAAGGGTAGGGATGAAAGAAGAGGACGCATTCATAAAAAAATGATTCATTGAAGGCTTGCGCGAAAACCTTCAAACGCTATTTAAGCTTCAACACCACATATTTATGAATGATTTATTGGTGAAAGCAAGGTTTTTTGAGAGTACCCTGTGACCAAGGAGGCCGCAACCCTGATTTTCCAGTCAAAGACCAGGGTATGACTTTGGAAACCCAAGTTATAGCCAAAGTAGGGGAATGACCATGAGAGGATTTGGTTTGATGCAGACCTATACAAATCTGACTTATTTTCCAAGTGAAAGAATGACGGCACCACCCCCTAGAAATCTTCAAAAATTCCAGGTAAAACCACTACTACTTTGTCAAGTTCGGTTTTTGTTAATACACCTACTTGTTTCCATTGCAAAGAAAGAGGACATATTTGTAGTAACTGTCCTCATGCTCGAGTATTAACAACCATTGAAAAAGGAGATGAAGAAAATGAATATGTTGATATGCCACCATTGTATGAAAGTGGTGAAGAACAGGTAGATGAAGAGATCATCATAAATGATCACGGTGAACAAGGCCCGAAAACACAAGGCAACTCCATGTCATTACGAGTCCCAAACTCTCAAATGGCCGAAACACAAGTACAAATAATTAATATATTTCATATTTGTTGCCTTGTGAAAGATAAGAATTGTTTACTGATTATTGATGGTGGTTATTGTGCAAATATTGTGTCTAATCTTCTTGTTAAATCATTGTAATTTCTTGTGACTACTTATCCATCACCATAGAAAATTATTTGGTTAAATGGTAGTGGTGAATTTAGGTAACAAACAATGCATGATTAACTTTAAGATTGGAAAATACCATGATTCTATCTTATGTGATGTTATACCTATGGAAACTAGTCATATTGTGTAAGGGAGACCTTGGTAGTTTGATCGCAAATCTATGCATGATGGTTACACTAAAATAATTAATGTGATTAAGGATATAACAAGGTATAATTTGATTCCATTATCTCCACTGGAATTCTTAGAGGTACGGAGATGCATGAAAGTTGACAAAGAGAAGTTTGCGATTGATGTACAGGTGGCCGACCAAAACCCTAGTCAGGGTTTGAGGGAGCTCGGCCACACGGTGAAAAAAGGAGGCAAAAACCTTGCTAATTTTGACCAAAAATCAAGGGAGGCCTATCCAGATAAGTCCAAGAAAGATTCTAATAAGTTGCTTAAAATTCTATCTTCACATCTTAGTCCTCTGTCATCGATTTACATGATGAGACATGAACTTTCTATTGATTCCGGTAAATCATTTTATACATCGATTAGTTTTGAATCGTGCCTTTTCTAATTATTCTTACGTGCTTATCATGCATTTTAAAGAGAGTGACTTTGCTAGTGATAATATTCCTATGCACGTTCCTCCACGGTTTGCTCAGATGTTACAGGAATTTGAGAATATCTTTCTGGAAGCCTTACCTGCAGGTTTACCACCCTTGAGAGGTATTGAACACTAGATTGACTTGATTTTAGGTTCAGTTATTCCAAACCGTCCGGCGTATAAAGCAAACCCTGAGGAGACAAAGGAACTACAACATCAAGTCGAGAAGTTACTTCAAAAGGTTATGTACGGGAATCCCTATCTCCTTGTGTTGTGCCTGTCATTTTAGTTCTTAAGAAAGATAAAACTTGGTGTATGTGCATTAATTTCCATTCTATTAAAAAGATTACCATTAAGTATCGCCATACTATCCCTAGGTTAGATAATATGCTTGAAGATTTGCATGGATCTGTGATTTATACTAAGATTGATTTGACTCAGGGTTATCATCATATTCGAATGAATGAGGGGGATGAATGGAAAACTGCATTTAAGACTAAGTTTGGGCTGCATGAATGGATTGTTATGCCTTTCGGTTTAACTAATGCACCTAGTACTTTTATGAGGTTGATATATCATGTATTGAGAATTTTATTGGTCGATTTGTTGTGGTCTATTTTGATGATTTCTTTATTTATTCTAAGTCAATTGATGAACATATTGAGCATGTTAAAATGGTTCTTGTTGCGCTCTGTGAGTCTTGTTTGTATGCGAACATCAAGAAGTGCACATTTTGCGCTTCAGAAGTGGTGCTTCTCGATTTTGTGGTCTCTAAGGAGGGCATAACAGTTGACGAAACCAAAATGGAAGCCATTAAGACCTAGCCAAGACCTACCAATGCCAACCAGGTACGTTCTTTTCATGTTTTAGCTAGTTTTTATAGACGGTTTGTGCATGATTTTTCATCTATTGTTGCACCTCTTAATGAACTAGTTAAAAAGTATGTGAAATTTGTTTGGATTGAGAGTCAAGATAATGCATTTAATGAATTGAAAGTACGATTATGTAATGCTCTTGTTCATGCTTTACCTGATTTTAATGGTACTTTTGAGATTCATTGTGATGCGTGTGGTGTTGGTATTGGTGCTGTTTTGATGCAAGAGAATCGACCTATAACTTACTTTAGTGAGAAGCTAAAGGGCGGTGCTCTAAACTATCTTGTGTATGATAAAGAATTTTATGCAATTGTGCATGCATTAGAGACTTGGCAACATTATTTATTGCATAAAGAATTTGTCATTCATAGTGATCATGAATCCTTGAAATATTTAAAGAGTCAGATGAAGCTGAATAAGCATTATACTAAATGGTCCAATTTCATTGAATCTTTTCCTTATGTGTTACGTTACAAAAAGAGGAAGGAAAATGTTTTCATTGATGCTTTGAGTCGTAAACATGTTTTACTTACACAATTTAAATGCATTATGTTAGGGTTTTCATTCATGCGATAATTAAATGCGATTGATTTTTATTTTTCACTCATTTATACTGCATGCAAATGTGGTGCTTATGAGAAGTTTTTTCGGCATGATGGTTTCTTGTTTATGAATAATAGGTTACGCATTCCTCAATGTTCTATGCGTGAATTACTTGTTAGAGAATCTCATTCAGGTGGTTTAATGGGACATTTTGGTACATTTAAAACTTATAATTTGTTGTGGGAATACTTCTATTGGCAAAAAATGACACTTGCTATTGACAGGGTTTGTAGGAATTATCTTGATTGATTGAAACCTAAGTCTAAAACTAAGCCTCATCGTCTTTATACTCCATTATCTGTTCCTACACATCCTTGGGTAGATGTTTCCATGGATTTTTTCCTAGGTTTACCACGATCTCAGTCAGGTAATGATTCTATCCTTGTGGTTGTGGATAGATTTTCGAAAATGGCACATTTTATTCCTTGTAGGAGGACAGATGATACAAAGCATGTTGCAGATTTATTTTTTAAGGAAGTAGTTCGGTTACATGGCATTCCTGTGTCCATTGTCTCTGATCGCAATGTTAAATTTTTATCCTACTTTCGGAATACCTTGTGGCATAAGTTAGGGACAAAGTTATTTTTTACTGTCAATCACCCTCAAATTGATAGACAAAAAGAAGTGACCAAACGAACCCAAGGGGCTCTCCTGCGTGCTCTAGTTCAGAAGAACTTAATGAATTGGGAAAAATGCATTCCGATTGCATAATTTGCTTAAATCACACCATTCATTCTACTACTTTTTATCTCCATTTGAAATTGCTTATGGTTTTCTACCTATTACGCCTATTGATTTACTTCCTTTGAATTTTAAACAGTTTAAAAATCTTGATGGAGAAAAGAAAGCTGATTTTGTGAAGAGAATTCACGAGAAGGTGTGCATGAAAATTGAACAAACAAATGCACAGAATGCGGATAAAGCTAATGAAAGCCGCAAGTTGATAAGGTTCAACGTGGGAGATTATGTTTGGGTTCATCTGCGGAAAGAGAGGTTTCCGAATTCTCGGAAATCTAACTTGAGTCCACGTGGAGATGGTCCTTTTAAAATGTTGGATCGTGTGAACGACAATGCTCACAAGATTTAGTTACCAGATCATTATGGTGTTAGTGAAACCTTCAATGTTGTTGATTTATCTCCATTTACCTTTGAAGAGGATTCAATTTCGAGGGCGAAACCTTTCGACCACAAGGGGGAATGATGGAGATGCCACGTCTTGATATAACATTTAAAGCTTATGTTCGGGATCCTCTAAGTGACATGGAGGGACCTATGACAAGGTCAAGGGCTAAACTTATGGATGCTGCTTTAAATGCTTTGATTGATCACCTTTATGATGAAGAATTGGAGAAGGAGTCACCATCAGCATCTTGGATTTATTATTCAAGATTGTCGACGAGCTACAGACATCATGAAGAACACTATACTCTTTTTTTCCATTGGGATTTTAATGAAGTAGTGTGATCATTGTAAAATATTGTAAAATTATTTCATTTTGGGATTTTGGACAAAAAGCTCGGTCATGTGGGCTTTGAAGAGCTAATTTCGAAAATACAGTCCATTAGGGTTTAGTATATTCAGGTTTATTCTGATTAGAGTTAGTTTTGATAAGATTAGATAAGGCAATATTCATCCAAGCTGTGACATGGAAGAATTCGGCCATAAGCAGTTTATTTTAGGTATTTGAATTAAATATGATTTTAACTTCTTAAAACTATTATAATTCTATTAAGTTTTTGACAGGAATTTCCAAATCCCATCTTAATTAGGACTAGGGATTGGACAAAAATTCAGCCCTATAAATAGGGGTTGAATTTTCAAGACTTGTACCACTATCATCATTGATAAATAAAAACCTCTGAGTTCATAGTCTTGTTGCTTGCAAGCTTCTTTCATTGTTGCTTAACCCCGATGACTAGTTAAGTATCTATAAACCATGTAATCTGATCCTAAGGGCTAGTTAGAAAGCAAGTCGAAGTTAGGCGTACCCCGAGGGCTAGACACTTGAATTTCGTGCAAGATAATGAGGGTTTGCAGATCCCTTCACCAGATCAAAGATATTAATTCCATAATTCGTGAGTGTTCGCAAGAAGATTCATATCAATAAGGTATGGTGAGACAGTCTCACCAATGTCTTTGTATAAAATTTTAATATAGCAACCAAAACCTTTTACATTTTATAATTTTAATTAAACCACATCTTTCCATAAGGTTATGATAAGACTAAGTAATTTTTTTGTTCAGTTCAAATTTAAACAATATGCTTAAAGTCATGGGTCGAATTGTAATTATTAAAAAGGGAAACGGCTCTAGAACTCTTGTCGTCTTCGTTGTTTTAATTCGATGTTTTAATATTTAAATTTGATATAATGTTTATTTTTTTTATCATTTTTTTATCATTTTGATTTGAAGTTTATTTTTTAAATATTTTAATTTGATGTTTCGCTATTTTAATTTAATTTTTAAAATTTAGTGTATTTGATTTTTCAAATTTAGTGTATTTAATTTTTTAAAATTTTCCATATGTACTTTTTGATGTTTAAATATGGTGTTTTACTATTTTAATTCAATATAATTTTTATTGATGTTTAACCATATTTTAATGTTATTTAAAGTAATGTATTTTTAAAAAATCTCCTAATATTCCACAAGTACTTTTAATATTCAAACTTTAATATTTTAACTCGATGTTTTACTATTTTAATTTGATGCATATTTTTTATTCGATGTTCAACCATTTTTATTTAACGTTTACATTTAAGTATTTTAATTTGATGTTTTACTAATTAATTTTATTTATCTAACTATTGCAATACAATGTGTATTTTTAGTGTTTTAGTTCGATGGTTTACTATTTTATTTTCATAATATTTTATTTGATGTTTAATCGTTCTCATTTGAGGTTTACATTTAGTATTTTAATTTGATGTTTTAACTATTTTTAATTAATTTTATCTATTTTAAATCTGATAGGTTTCTAAAACAAAACCAAATGATAATTTAGCCCAACAAAAACCTATATTTAGGCCCAAATCTAACCCGTATCCGCCCCATTAATTTTTCCCTGATCAGTTTTGCCCTAACCCAGATTGAATATGAGATTTAGCCAGATTTCGACCCCTACTGTATTTTTTCATCTTCCCGACACCTTGAATTTGGAAATCGAGCTTGAATTCAGCTGGATTCAATGTAAAACCAAACTCGAATTGAACGTCACAACAGTCGAGAGCGACGAAAACGACAGTGAAATTCATCGATTTTGATGACGCAAAATTGGAGTTGAATTTTGGACAACTGGCGAGATCAAGTTTGTTCTAAGGTTTCTGGAGGCATGAGTTTAATTAATGCAAGGGAAAAGAAATAAGATCAGCTTACCAGATTTTTATTTTCCCTTATGTAACGTTATTTTTGTAACAAATTGTTTCGATTTATAGTGTTTGAATAAACTTAGTCACTTTTATTGGCTATATATTCTATACATACTCGACTGCGATAAAAATGATACTGACCACACTGATTCGATTTGAAAATTTGCAAAATTAAACTGGACAAGAAAAGAGAGCATTGAGCTAAT
This sequence comes from Rubia yunnanensis, assembly GCA_037428765.1. Taxonomy (NCBI): domain Eukaryota; kingdom Viridiplantae; phylum Streptophyta; class Magnoliopsida; order Gentianales; family Rubiaceae; genus Rubia; species Rubia yunnanensis. The sequence continues at coordinate 72,125,171 of CM075071.1, read as the reverse complement.
AATACATGGTTCACCATATCATTTGTTTTAGGCTCGACGAACAAATTTTGATATTATTAAAGATAATTTGAATGCCTCCTAATTCAGAATTTCAGATCAATAGCAAATACATATATCACCGTTGCAGTGGGGTCTTAATTTTTTACCCAATTGACGACATATATTTACACAGTCATCGTCAGATTTGCAATCAAGCACCTCCACGGAACGAGCAGCCTCTTCATCCTTCAATGCTGAAGTTTTATAACCTGTATAATTATTAGTGAAAACCAAAACCATTATTATGTATATATGTTTAGTAAAACCTATTGAAATTCCGTTTCACCTAAATTCCAAAACTCTATACCAAGTTGTTTAACCGTTTGGTGTTGAAACACCAAGTTCAGTTTAATGTTTAAAACACAAAACGAAATAACGCAGTGCACACACAACTTGGTTACGCAGTTCGGTGCGAATACACCTACGTCTGCGGGGCCTTGCCCAGATCAGAAACCATTCACTAGAAAGCAGTCTTTAGTACAAGAAGCTTAACTTAAATACTAATCCATTGCTAACCTATAGAGTGAATGTTGTGAGCTCCCCTCACTGCCGATCCTACGCCGTTGAACCCCCACGATCAACACGTCTCTCTGGATCTCCTCCTCCCGAGGAATTAAGGCTTCCTTGTTTCTGATCTTTAAGAACTTGGTCGGTTGTTTTGACGAACCTCCAAACCGAGTCGAACAGCTCCAGCAACGTATCTCACGTAGAAATAAAACCTGAACGCTTCGCTCAACTTTTTACGAACTTGGTCAGATTAAACAATCCTCCAAAACCTGAGATGAACTTCTCCACCAACGTATCTCACGTAGAGATAAAACTGGTCGCTTCGTCTCCAGACACCACAGGCAGATCGCTCCGAACTTCTCACGTAGAGAATAATCCTCGGTCGCTTAATTGATTGCGTTGTATCTTCTTGTATTTATATCCATCGCAATCCTGCCTTCAATCAAACTCTTTCCTTGTCTAACTCTACCATGAATAGACTTCTAAACTAAGGAAAGATCTAATCCTAATCTGGTTTGTAAATGGACAATCCTTTATTAATAGGACTTGTACCATAAATAAACTATTTAATCAATTCCTAACTATTACAGGAATATTCGTTTACCAGAATTAGATAGCCACGAAATCACATACTTATCTTCACAATATTCTGATCTGATCGCATAATTATCCTCCATAATTAGCTCCATAATTTGCGGCTAAAACCTGCTGTCCAGAAACCTGCTGTCGCAGTGGTGTTTAAACACCAGCTCTCCAGAAACCTGCTGTCGCAGTGGTGTTAAAACACCAGATCCCAGTATTCACAATATGCCATAAAGAAGTCCAACTCCCAAGGACTCTACAATCTCCCCCTTGGCATATTTGTGAATTCATCAACACTGGATTTTGACCTACCAACTCCCCCTGAATTCAACTCCACTAAAACAACCAAGAATTCAGCAATAACACAGGTCATGCAGGTTTACTAATAAAATTCAGCAAGTAAAAACAATAAAACCATCCAGTTTTCTCCCCCTGGATTCATGAATGTGCCACCGAAAATAAATGCTGTCTGCTCCTCAGCAGTTGCATCACCATCACCATTATGTGCATCATCGTTATTAGCATCATCATCACCATCATGTGCCTCTGAACCATCCTAAGTAGCTTCAGCCAACAAGACTCCATGCTCAGTATCCAAAGCAGTCAACTCCCCCTGAAGCTTTGCCAAAATAGCCTGATGTCGTTCAATCAGTTCCTGGTATACTCCAACTCGAGCCTCAATAGATTTCAACCTCGACATACCAGCATCCGAGCAAACTTCTTCCGGATGAATCCAAGGTAAGTCCTTGATAATTCGACCACTCTACCATCGGTTTTAAGAATTGGACAGTAATCCACTCAACAGAGTCCCTTGTAGCTGCTCCCCTTTTTGCAGCACCATAGTGATCACACACGGATGTAACAGAGCTTCTTTCCTGGACATGAGGTTAGGCGCAGTTATCTGTTTTCGACCAGTCACAAGCCATGTGCTATCCACTCCACCAGTAAGCTCTACATCGAAACTCTACCAGTCACAAGCCATTTGCCACTGCATCGAAACTCTCTGGCATTCTCAGACATCTGAGGTACAGATCTGTCTCCAGACTCAGGTGGTGTTTCAACACCAACCTCCTTCCTTTTCCTCTTGAATCCCTGGGCTGGACTTGTCTCCAGTGGTGTTTCAACACCAATACCCAGATCAGCTGGACTCTGCTCCTTCTCAGCATGGCTCTCATCTGGTGTTTGATCATCAGTATCAACCAAACCAGCACCAACAGCACCATCATCATCAACATGCTCATCAACCTCCTTCTCAGAGTCTGACCTCAGAAACTCTGCCAAAACCTCACTCAGCTCAGAACCACCTTCTGGTTCGTTCATCACTGTTTCATCTATATTAGCTTCTCCTGCACAATCTGCTTCTTCCTCACTAACACTCATCTCTGAGTTTTGGGCGGCGACGGTTTTTGCCATCCCACTGAACTATCGTCCGTTCTCGGCCTTCTCCAGAATCTGCCACTTCTGTATCGGGGTCGAGTTCTTCGACTCGAGGATTCTCCGGCACCCGGACCTTGACGGTACTGCAAGCCACCTCATCATAATCTTCTGGCATCTGGTGTTGGAACACCGGTTTGTCATCCCTTGACGAGCTATGCTTCAGACACTTGTTCAACACCTTTGGCGAAAACTCAACAATCTCTCCACGCACATAAACCTTATGAAACCAGGGTGATTCTACATCTTCACATTCAGCTTTCAGATTCGAATAGAACTCCAGCACAAGTTGCTTGTAATCGTCACAGAAACAGGTAGCCGCCTTAAACACCTCGAGATGGTGCAAATAACCCGTGAATCCACATTCCTTATTTTTTACAGCATCAGCTGGCCTTTCCGCCAATATCTTCCTGTCACAGACAAACTTCCACTTTTCTTGACTTGCATCATCAAAGAATTAAGGACTAATGACTGCACTAACTTCAGGTTCAGGTTGTGTACGACACTTAATTGTCTCCGCTTATATCTGTTGTCTGTCAGCATGTAACCTCTTCAGCTTCATCCCAATCGGCTCATTACTGTCCTCACTTGAATCCATAGGCTTATCCCTACATCGCTTAGAGTTTCGCAAACCCTTGAAAGATGAGGCCACACTGCCCCTGGCCTTCTTTGAGCTCTTAGTAACATGGGTTCCCACATACTCTGGTGGCATTTCAACACCCACTTCCTGCACTTTCTCTTTGATCCACGTGTCTTTCTGGTCTTGAGTGGTATTTCAACACCAACACCAGTACCCACTAAGTTGCCTTCACCACTGGCTATCTCAGTCAACTCTGCCAAGTTTTCAAGGTCATACCCCTCAGAATTTGATTCCATATAAGCAAAATCCACATCTTGTGCTTAATTCACAGGTACCTGGTCATCAACATTTGATATCACATCTGGTGTTTGAATACCAGAAACAATCACACCATCACACTCTGGATTTTCCACTTTCATCAACATTGGAGATCACATCTGGTGTTTGAATACCAGAAAGCTCTATCCTCATCTTCTCCATTTTCAGAGGCTGGTTCCATCAATACTGACACGGTCTCACCCATAACAGTTCCTGGTGTAGCAATACCAGTATTATCCACTTCATAGTTCTCATTGTCAGCACCTGCTTGCTGATCCATAACATCATCCTTGATTTCTCCTGTCTCAGACACATTCTCGACTATCACAGATGCACTCTCAGATTCCTTCAACATAGACACTGTTTCAATTTCAACAGCTCCCCCTGCATACACTGTCTCCTCATCACTGTCACTGATTTCCACGACCGGAAAGGGCAAATGTCTGAGATATTCTTGAAGCACAAACACTGATTTTCCATTCAAGCTCTTAAACTTCCTGAGATCAACATAATCTTGGTTCTGGACCTGGTCTTCGGTCGGCGACGATTGACTCCGTCCCACTTTGCCAACCTCTGCTCATGATCTCCACAGCACTTATTCAAGTTCACATCCGAATCAATTTCTTCAAATCACGAATTTTCTGGAACTCGCTCACTCGAGAAACCTCCAAACCGTTTCTTGAAGGTAAAGTTCACCATTGTCAATGGGTTTTGGTGTGGGCAATGCAAATTTGTGGGATTATGAAGATTTCAGGTCACCGGAGACACTGTTGTGCGAGCTCTGTTCTTTTTCTTACTGGGCTCTAACCAATTTCGTGAACAACCAAGCCTATCATCACAGATTTCTTACATTCGACACACACCCAAGTGCTGTCTGAGACCTTCAAAAGTCACATCATTGAATCCATAGTCTCTCATCATCTGCTTCATCCATAATAGCTGCGCACAACAACTCCCTACAGCTAGATATTCTGCCTCAGCCATAGACAAAGATATAGAATTCTGCTTTTTACTGTACCAGCCCACCAGATTTGATCCAGCAAAGAAACATCCACCAGTGGTCTTCTTACAATCATCAGCATTCCCGGTCCAGTCAGAGTCATTGAAACCTACCAACTGCGAATCCTTATTCCTAGAAAACCATACTCCATACTCCACTGTTCCACTTATATATCGAAAAATTCTCTTCACAGCTGCCAGATATGATTCCTTTGGATTAGCCTGGTAGTGAGCACAAATACCAACACTCAACCAGATGTCTGGTCTACTTGGAGTTAAATATAACAGGCTGCCAATCATTAAGTCAACAAACTCCTGCACCAATGATGAAGAGGTGGATCCAAAGACAATATCATCAACGTAAATCTGTTCGATTAGAATATTTGTCCCCTTATGCAGCACAAACAGTGTACGGTCCACTCCCCCTCGACGATATCCCTTCTGACTCAGAAAGGTTGTCAGTCGCTCATACCATGCACGGGGTGCCTGCTTAAGGCCATACAAAGCTTTATTCAACCGATATACATGGTCAGGAAAATGTGGGTCTTCAAATCCCTTGGGCTGCTTCACATAAACTTCCTCCTTCACTAGAGCATTCAGAAAGGCACTCTTGACATCCATTTGATGAAGAGTAAAGTCTAGAATGCAGAATACTGCCAACATTAGCCTCATCGACTCCATCCTGGCCACGATTCCTCCTTTATCCCTTAACTGCATGTATTTGGTTAGACTTTGTTCAGATTCATATGCTACTGTTTCCGGAGTTTCAACACCGGTTGACTGTGCTGGTGTTTCAACACCAGTAGGATTCACTGTGTCGAGGATATCACTTTCACCCATAGTATATACCTCTGAATCATCAACAATCACATTAATAGACTCCATGACCCTTTTTTTCGAGCTAAAGCAGGTGACATCTTGATCGAGCAAATAACAATTATCCATTGATCTAGATCCAGTGAATACTTCAGTTCCATGGTTTACGACACATTTCTCCTTGTCGAAAAACACTGTCATTTCATTGTCACATATATGGCTAATGCTCAACAAGTTTGCTTTCAGACCTTCCACCAGTAATACATCTTGGAACACCGGAAGCCCTTTGATGGCTAACTCACCTTTGCCGATTATTTTACTGCATTTCCCATCACCAAATCTAACATATCCGCCAAATCCAGGTTTGAATTTTCGCAGAAAATCAGGGACTCCAGTCATATGCCTTGAACAGGCACTATCGAAATACCAGGAATTTCCTGTATTTGCCCCAAAACATACGAAACTTGAAAAACAAACATCTTGAGATTTTCGAACCCATACCTGGCTTACTGATCGATGGATATGATTAGGATTTTGATTGACACGTGTGTTCAGAAATCCGGTTCTGTATCCTCCAGTATTAAACCGATGCCTTGCATTATATCCTGGCATGGTGTTGAAACACCGATCTGCGGTGTTGAAACCTCGATCTGCTGTGTTGACCGACATTGTCCTAAGCCGCTTAAAGCACCTATTTCTCACATGTCCTTGAACTCCACAGTATCCACATCGTCTGATCCTTTTGGTGGGATAATTCTTCTCGATTGTTCTTGGAGCTGGTACACCTTGATCTGCCTTGTTTTTCAACACATTCACTGTCCTTTCATAACCAATTCCGTGTTTGGTCGTCTGCCCCATTCGTAGACAATCTTCGAGCTTAGCTTTCCCTGTATTGAGACGTCTAATGGCTTGTTCTGCTGTCTCTGCTCTTTGCACTGCTTCATTGAATCCCTTCTTAATCTTTTCAAGTTCTCCAATTGCCTCTTCCTTTTCAAGTTCATTCACTTTAACCTTCTCACATAGTCTCTTATTCTCAAGCTTGAGCTCTTTGTTTTCATCTGCCACTTTTAACCACATCTTGTACATCTCCATGCTTTCCTTGCGAATATCATCATCACTAATGCTTCTAGTCTCTTCATCTGAGCTACTACTATCATCTTCATTCAGCACACCGAGACCGTCTGTAATAGAGTCTTCTAACTCCACCATTGACACACCGAAAGCAACATGATTTGTATACTCTTCTCCATCCTTAACATTATCTCCTCCGTCATCATCACTCCAGGTTGTGGCATACGGTTTTCCTTGCCTTTTAAGTGTATTGGCACACTCAGTTTGTATGTGCCCGAAGCCTTCACATTCTCTACACTGGATTTTCCTGTTCAGGTTTGGATTTGTTGATTTGAACTTTGGTGTTTCAACACCAATTTCTTGGCCAAATTTTGGAGTGAAGTTTGCGTTTGTATTTTTGCTTCCACTTGGCTTCTCTTGTGGCTTCCTGCCCACCTTCTTCATAAATCTGGAGAAGTTCCTGGTTATGTTTGCAATTTCAACGGACTCTTCATTATCTGAATGATCTTCCAACTTTTCAGAAGTTCTGCTCGAGAAAGCCAACTCTTTCTTTCCTGCTTTTGTTTGCAGCATCTCCATCTCATAAGATTCCAGTGATCCCATCAGTTCGTCAAGTGTCATTGTCCCTATCCTTCCATTCTCATTAATTGCAGTAACCTTCATGTTGAACCGTGGAGGTAAAGCTCTTAACACTTTCCTAACAAGCTTTTGGTCTTTGTACTTTTTGCCAAACTGAAACGCTTTGTTTGCAGTATCTCGGACTCGTCCATTGAACTCAGAAATTGTCTCATCTTCGCGCATCTTTAGAGCATCGAATTGTGCCGTGTAATACTGCAACTTTGATTCTCTGACAGAGCTTGTCCCCTCATGATAAGTTTGTAACACATCCCACGCCTCTTTAGCAGTCTCACAATTTAAAATCATCTTAAACTGATCTTCATCCACTGCCGTAAAAATGGCATTTAACGCCTTTGAGTTGGACACGTGTGCTTTGTGCTCCTCGGTAGAATATTCAGAGAATGGTTTAGCCGTCAATGAGCTTGATCCCGCAGATTCGGCTACTGTAGGTGGAGTGTACTGATTTATGACATTGTTCCAAGCTTGATCATCTAGAGCTCCAATGAACACTTTCATACGTGCCTTCCAATAGGCGTAATTTCCTTGTTCCAGCAACGGTGGTCGCGTGACCGAAGCCCCCTCCTTTGGTGCCATGGTGAAACCTGATCTCACTCTCCCTGTTTAGGGGTCAGCAAGTGCCTTGCTCTGATACCAATTGAAATTCCGTTTCACCTAAATTCCAAAACTCTATACCAAGTTGTTTAACCGTTTGGTGTTGAAACACCAAGTTCAGTTTAATGTTTAAAACACAAAACGAAATAACGCAGTGCACACACAACTTGGTTACGCAGTTCGGTGCGAATACACCTACGTCTGCGGGGCCTTGCCCAGATCAGAAACCATTCACTAGAAAGCAGTCTTTAGTACAAGAAGCTTAACTTAAATACTAATCCATTGCTAACCTATAGAGTGAATGTTGTGAGCTCCCCTCACTGCCGATCCTACGCCGTTGAACCCCCACGATCAACACGTCTCTCTGGATCTCCTCCTCCCGAGGAATTAAGGCTTCCTTGTTTCTGATCTTTAAGAACTTGGTCGGTTGTTTTGACGAACCTCCAAACCGAGTCGAACAGCTCCAGCAACGTATCTCACGTAGAAATAAAACCTGAACGCTTCGCTCAACTTTTTACGAACTTGGTCAGATTAAACAATCCTCCAAAACCTGAGATGAACTTCTCCACCAACGTATCTCACGTAGAGATAAAACTGGTCGCTTCGTCTCCAGACACCACAGGCAGATCGCTCCGAACTTCTCACGTAGAGAATAATCCTCGGTCGCTTAATTGATTGCGTTGTATCTTCTTGTATTTATATCCATCGCAATCCTGCCTTCAATCAAACTCTTTCCTTGTCTAACTCTACCATGAATAGACTTCTAAACTAAGGAAAGATCTAATCCTAATCTGGTTTGTAAATGGACAATCCTTTATTAATAGGACTTGTACCATAAATAAACTATTTAATCAATTCCTAACTATTACAGGAATATTCGTTTACCAGAATTAGATAGCCACGAAATCACATACTTATCTTCACAATATTCTGATCTGATCGCATAATTATCCTCCATAATTAGCTCCATAATTTGCGGCTAAAACCTGCTGTCCAGAAACCTGCTGTCGCAGTGGTGTTTAAACACCAGCTCTCCAGAAACCTGCTGTCGCAGTGGTGTTAAAACACCAGATCCCAGTATTCACAATATGCCATAAAGAAGTCCAACTCCCAAGGACTCTACACCTATGTTCATATAAGAAATGGATTTTCATTTTTCAATGTAAAAGTGCCGTTTTCCATGTAGATATATTAGTCTCCAGATCTCATCTGAACTAAACTGATCTGATCTGATTTGGAATAAATTGAACTGAACTAAGATAAGTATGTTGGAAATAGTAACATGCACTAAAATTAATTTTACGCAAAACTGAATTAAAATGAACTGAACTAAATTGAACTAAACAGAAACGTAGATGAGTTCTACGGGAGCCTTAAATCATACAAAAAAATGGTGTATTGTATTAATGTTCTAACCTTCCTTCACATTAGCCGCACAAATGCATCTCCCCCCCAAACAAAGCTGTATTGGGTTCGGACACATCGGTAAACGGCAGTCCTTACTTGACTGGCATTTTGGATCTGCAGTGACCTTTGAAAATGACCAATCTGCAAATTAATAAAATTAAATTCATTACTTAGATATATGTATATTCTCCAACTGAAAATTAACACTGACACTCTGAAGAGATACAGATAAAGATGATACCAGATGCAAAAAGTAAGGCAGCGATCAAGAAAACAGTTTTGATTGACTTGATCTCCATTTTCTTCAATGGCGAGTATGGCGTCAGCGATTAATGGATGTTGGTCTGATGCAATTCTACTCAAGTGACCTATACTTATAAGCAATTGGATGGTTATTGTGATGCAACTTATTGGTATTCACTGAATCTAGTGGAGATTTTGTAAATCTAATTACTAGTTGTTATGATTCATTTATTAAGTTAGGTGGGGCTCCAGTTTGCACCATGGTTTTTTCCCTACATATTTATTAATTACGTGATCTTCATAATCTGTTCAAACGGTTTAAATGAAAGGGAGGATCTGACATTAAGGCCATGATCTCCAAAGATTATCTGTATTTTAGTTTATTTCAATTCAATTCAATTCATATTAGTTTAATTTAGTGTGAATTTGTTTTGATAGAATTTATTTTAATTTAGTTATAAATTTCTATTTTTGAACACACTTATTTTCAGTTCAGTTCAGTTCAGTTTAGATATCCTCTCACTCTTTTTGTCTTAGTAGTGTGTCATTAGAGTCTGATTTTTATGTTTATTAAAATTTTAGTAAATAAAAAGTTAATATTTTAGTAAAATGTAATAGTTGAAGGCAAAGTTTTGGGAAAACCCGTCTTTTCATAGACATCTGGAAATTTGAGGTTGAACTAGAATTATAGAAAAGTAAAAAAATTTAGTTGTAATATTAAAATTTTACTATGCAACGTCCAGTAGTTATAGGTTTATGACACGATTAATGCAATCCAAAAATTTTATCTTCATATTTTCTAATTTGTAGTTTAAACTTTCGTCTTTCCATAACTTATGGAAAAAATCTTCATTAAAGAGACAGACTTGTTAAAAGAGTAATAGTTTTAAGTGATTTTATGCATTGGGAAAGTCTTGGGAAAGATCGTCTTAATTTCAATAGACTTATGAAAAAGATGGGGTTTTATTGGAATAATAGAAAGGTGAAAAGTCTTTGTTGCAAGATTAAAAATTTATTATATAATGTGTAGTAGTTATAAAGTTTTAACGCGATTCATGAAATCCAAAAAAATTATTTTCATTTTTTAAATTTACACTTTAAACTTTGGTCTTTTCATGTCTTATGGAAAGACCATATTTTAAGAGACATGCTCTTATGCATTACTTATAATTTAGATATAATTAATCTCCGACATATATAAAAGAATTCCTGAATTACATCCCTTTAAATTGTATGCAACTTGTTGGTTGCAACTTAAGTTTAAGTATAAAAAAAAGCGATAAAATACTTTTATGTTTTGGATGAAAGTGTCAATATAACCTCGCAGTTTGAAAAAGTGCCTATCTAACCTTGTACTTGACTGACTGGAATCTGTTCAAATGACGACTTTACCTTTGATTTTTTTTAAAAAAACCAAAAAAACATGAAAAGACTAAACTGCCATTTTTCTTTTTTCCCCTTTCTTCTTCGTCCTCAACCTCATTTCCCCTTTCTTCTTCGACCGGAAACCATTGCTTCTTAACCTCATCTTCCATTCCCTCATTCACCCCTTCTTGTCTTCCCTTCCGTTCCCACTCCCGCTCCCGTTGTTTAACAATGACGAATGTGTACGCGAGCGGGCAAAAGATGATCTCTAATCTTCCCCTGGTGATAGGCTGCACGGCTAGGATTTTTGACACCATGGGGCTGAGTGGCGTGGGACTAGAATTTTCGGTAGTGGGGGGTGACCGACAGTGGTGGCTGGCCGGGGAGGGGGGGTACTAGGATTTCCAGCATTGGTTGTGTGTTTAATCGGCGTAGTTAGGGTTTTCGGTGGTGAATGTGGTGTGTTTAATCGGCGGTGGGGCTAGCTCTTTATTATGGGTTGTCAGAAATCAAGGTTTGATGGAGCTGTCGGAAATGCTAGCATTTTCGATGGAGTGGCGGTATTTTCCAGCGGAGCAATGGTGGCGGACGGTGGGGGTGGGTTGTTAAGAAGAAGAAAACCAATAAGCTGCCACGTCACAAGGGGTATAATGGGTGAGGATGGCAATGGGGCATGACAGGTACGAATTAGGTACCTCTAAACTCATGCTCACCTAAAATTTTTATACCCACATCTGCCCCATCACCCATGGTGAGTACAACTTTAAAATCCACCCCCGCCCCATCACCCATGGCGAGTACAACTTAAAATCCACCCTGCCCCATCGGGTATTATACAAAATTCATACCCGCACCATCACCAACTTGGGTCTCCATACCCACTTCATACTCATTGTACCCATCCCCTTTATATCTCAAAAAATAGATAAAATCCACTTTTTATATTAAATTTGTATTAAAATTAACAAATGTATTTGCATGAAAATATTATAGGTAAGATATGAACAATATGGATAAATAATTATTTATTTTATATTAAATAGCAGGTATATAACGGGTTTAGTAGGACGGGGTGGGTGCAAACCAATATCCACGCCCGACCCACTACTCATGACAGGTATGATTTTCATGCCCATACCCGCCCCACCCCCACCAAAACTGCCTCCATTACCACCCAATTGGGGCGAATACGGGGTGGACCTCCAACAAAATCTGCCCCACTATCATGCCTAATAATGGACATCAATTTTTCAGTTTTGATCTAAGAGGCATTTTCGTAATTTCACTTTCTGATCAATGCCTGAATATCTTGGGTCAACATTTGGAATTGAGGAGTTTGGGTATATCTCCACAATTCGACCAACAGTTAGGGGTTAGTCTGACACAATTGATAATGAGTTAATGTTAGATTGACACTTTTTCATATTACAGAAATATATTAGCCCTTTCACCCAAAAATTAATATTAAAACAGCAATTTTTGCTCATAAAAAAATCCTTTTAACTCCTCAAATGAAAAAAAAGAGAGGGTACATTGATTGATTCGATTGTGCATATATCGTGTTGCCCTTTTCGTCTCCTTGTAATATTTTGGAATTGACCATTTCCCAGTAAAAGATGAAAGTTAATGTTCCTATCACTAGTATAGAGAAAGCCTATTAATAGCGGTTTTATCGAAATAGAGAAGTCACTTTATATGTAACTTCTCCTGCCCCATCTTTGATCATTCACGGCTTAAGATGGTCTTAGAATGGCTTTTAATTGGGCTTAATTCAAGGTAGTTTTCTACCACCTTTGTCTTAATAGCTGAACCGCTTTTGTACAATTTTATCGATTCTTAAACTGACAAAAGTAATTTTTAATTTTCTTTCAATAATGCGCATAATCTGAAATTTGTTCAGAATTTTCATGAACTACTATATTGGTACAATTTCAGCTATGACTGGATTATGTGAACAAGAGAAGAGAGTAATAATTAACTTTAATTATTTAACATTGAACAAATTGAGTACGATCAACAACGCTATATTTACGTTTCATCTTTAGAAATCTCTCCAATAACCTGTGCTATCTCCGTGTAAATAAAAATAGCACATTTTAATTTTTGAAAGTCAACAAAATTAATTTTTGATATCTTTATTTATAATTATACTATGCATTAGTTTTGACAAATACATACGCGTTCAAAGCATGAACCTCCTTTGTAGCCTACAGCTTTACATTGATTTTCACAGTCATTGTCATCTTTACACAGCCGCACCTCAGGGCGAATAGGCTCTTCGCGCTCCAATCCTAAAATTTATAATTTTTATAATTATTAGTCTGAAACAATGAAAAAATGAAATGAAAATGATAATTTAATTTAAAATTTTTATTTATTTATAACCTTGGTTTGCAGCTGCTCCACAAGTGCATTCACTCATATGACAGTCTGAATCTACTCTGCATTTATCAGCTTTCACCTTTGGAAACAACCAACCTGTAAATAATAGATTTGGATTTATTGAGTTGAAATTTAGCGTTATAATTCAGAAGAAGCATACAAGTAGAAAGTTTATTCCCATTTTTTTTGTCGAGATATTTGAGAGATGTACCGGAAGTAAAGAGAAGGAAAATGACAAGAACAACCGTTTTGACTGACTTCTCCATCAGCCACTGATTATTTTTTTAGTATAGAGAAAAACAATCGATTTTATTGTGACGTGGTTCTATTGAACGTCTTAATTTATAGGAGATTTAGCGGTTATTCAAAAATTAAATTAATGTTTTTGATAGATTTGGCGGTTATTCAAAAATAAATTAATGTTGTTGATAGTGTGAGACTTTTACATAGGATTGCTTACCTACTCATATTTGTTAAATCTATTTTATTTGTTTGTTACTAATAAATTTTGTGATACATATATAAATATGATTATTGAAATTGACAACGGCTACCTACTCCTATTTATTTACTATTCATATTTGCAAAATCTCTTGAAAATTTGAGATAAAATAATGCTAAGCCATGTTCTTTTGAATTAACTCTAAATTAGTTTAATTGAAATTATTTTACTTTACTTGTTATATGTAATAAATTATGCAAAACTAACTTAAATTCATTTTAGATATGTCTCGTAGATAATATTTCAGTATTTGATGCTTGTAGTGTTTTAAGTGTGCAATTGATGCTCATTTTTTTATTGTGTGTGATACCTTAGGGTTTTGTTGCGATTTGTGCTAGTTTTGTGTTGTTGTCATTTCTTAGATGTCTAATAATGTGTGCCCAATGTTGCTGCAATTGAGAAGGAAAGAGAATCTTTAAATTTTGTTATTTTGCATATGTGACTTTTTAAATACAGTTGATGTTTCATGTTTTATGTTTGACCTTTCATTTTTAGGTTTAAAGTACTGTTTATCTGTGTTGATGTGATGATTTAATATCAGTATTTGATGCTTGTGGTGTTTTAAGTGTGCAATTTATGTTAAGTTTTGTTGATTTGATTGTGTGTGTGATATCTTAGGGTTTTGTTACGATTTGTGCTAGTTTTTGTGTAGTTCTTGCTGTTTCTTTAGATGTCTAAAAATCTTTGCTCACTGTTGCTGCAATCGAGAAGGAAAGATGATCTTTAAATTTTGTTATTTTGTACATGTGACTTTTTAAATACCGTTGTTGATGTTTTATATTATTTCAGAGGAATACTTTCCATCTCAGAGACTTGTACAATGCCATTGATGAGTTAATAGAAAAACGGTATGAGGAACCATGCTCTGAAGGTGCTCCCTTGAATAGAGAACCGTAGTCGACCTTTGATATGGGTGTTGATGCAGTAAAAGAGTCATCCTCTTCAAAACCAGCAGGAGAAGACAAGTTTGTGAAAGAGTTAGCAGCGAAGGGAAACAAGTCGAGGGGAAAAAGAATTTGATTGTTTAGGATGTATTGTTTGAAAATGATTATTTAGTTTTGATGGTTGAATATTGTTGAGGCGCTTGATTGTTATTAATGTTTGAGCTTAATTTGAATTTTTTTCAGTTTTATATTAGCGAGATCTGAATAGATGGTGGTAGCAATAGAATCGAGGGGTGGCGCTAGAGGAGGAGACGATTATGGCCGATAGAATCGATGGGTGGCGCTAGAGGAGGAGACGATGAGTGGCTAATATAATCGAATGGCGCTAGAGGAGGAGACAAGGGGTGGTGATATAATCGATGGTGGAGGGATATGCGATGGCTAAAGGCGGAGGGAGGTAATGTAGGGTTCCGGAAAATAGAAGGGGTGGCTTCAGAGGTGGATGGGATTAAATAAGAGGTGGCACATATAGGTTTTAGGGTGAAAGAGGAGAATCACCTTCATCAATCGAGTCAGAAGGATGTCGAAGAATATGGGGGTTAACAAGTATTATCCACCTTCACCTCCGGTCAGTTTCATAGTTTTTAGGTAGCTTAAATAATTTATGTGCTTGTGATATTTTTCCGTCAACTCTTCTGAAAATTATTGCATGCTCATAATCCTATTTGTTTTCTTTACCGTTCTTTGATTCCATGATCTTGAATTGTTCTTTGAATCTTGATTACACCTTATTTAAAAAAAGAAAGATAGAGTCTTGTGTCATTTTCCATATATACAATGTCATATTCTTGATCCTTGCGATCTGGAATACCTCGAAATTCATTTTAATCAAGAGAAAGTTGTCGCAGTTTTCTTATTCCATGTTTTGTATAGGTGATTTTTGTTCCACAACTTTTTGAAAATAAAAACAAAAGGTAGCAGATTTGTGGGTTTTAATTCAGAATTTAGGTTTTGAAGTCAGAAATTTGGGGTAGATTGGCAATTTTTGAAAGTTTGGGTCTATTTTGCAATTTTAAAAAATTTAGGAATTGTACACGATTTTTGAATTTCTTAGTGAATAACATGCTGATTGTGATTGTTATATTGAGTGGGAAAAAATTTGTGGCTGAAAAAGAAGGAAAGAAAAAGGAAATCCGATTTGAAAAAGGAAAAAGAAAAGTTAAAATTCTAATCGGAAGAGGAAAAGGAAATAAAAGCCAATTGCGAGAGGGGTTTGATCTGAATTTTTGACTTAGGGAACAAGTAAGTCATTAAAATCCTTTACCACAATGGATTTGGATTTGAGTTCCTATTCCAATTTGTGAAGTTTCTTGAATTTTCGGAACCTATTTGTCGCCTACATAAATCCTTCTTGTTTTGATCTTAATTCATTCAATACAGTTCCGTTAGTGCCATTCAAATGGCATTTTGTTCCTTATTATTTTTTGAATTTGGAACTAGATCGTAGAGCCCAATTTGGAGTTTATGTATTTTTAATTTTGAAATAAATTCTCCAGTACTCATCTCCATAGTTTGCTTTGAATTTCAGTGAATTGATCGATTTCCTCACATTAGCCTTTGCCTTGTGAGTTGTGAGTGTTATACACTTGGTGAGTGACCTTACTAAATAAAGGGATGGGGGGGGATTCTTTTAAGCAAACTGTTTGATTTTCTTAGCATTATATCAAAGATGGGGGACAAAAATCCATTCGTCTTGCCTTTTGTTAGCAATCATAATAATTTTCCATTAACGAACACCTCTAATGGCGGGCATGGTAATCATCCACGTGAAGAGGCTCCAGATATTTGGGAGCGACATCGAATTAATCCAAATGAAGCCAACGATCCTGATCGGTTTGCTGTCGCAATAAATGCACTTATGAGTGAGGTGCAAAGGTTGGCGAGAAAAGTTGACAGCATGGCACCTCCTACACCTACATCAACGGTCAAGAGGGAAGAAACTAAGAAATATGTTTGTCAATTCAAAGGTTCTGGAAGTTCAGGTGACTATTCTGATAATGGTTCGGAAAGACGATCACACTGAGGGTCTTCTACGAGGCATTGCCATAGTAAACCTCATTCCCGAAGGACGCTGAAGATAAATTTGGGATCTGAGCCGAGTTCTGATGAATCTCAAGACATCAAGGGTTTAAAATATAACATCCCTCGATTTGATGATCAACACAACCCAGTAAACTATCTTGATTGGGAGCGACAAATTGAGAATATATTTGATCTCAACAATCGGGAGAAATAAAAAGTCAAAGTGGCACTGTATTTTTTCACTCACTATGCGGTTGAATGGTGGAAAAATAAAAAGAAGTCGTGATATCTTGCCGGAAAGAAACCTATCTCCACCTGGGAGAGCTTGAGATCCGAGTTTCGCCAATACCATGTTCCACATACTTACTTAATGGAACAACATTCTTATTTATCCAACATGAAGCAAGAAAATTGCACAGTTGATGAATACTAGAAAGATCTTGAGTTGACCATGAGAAGGGTAGGGATGAAAAAAGACGACACGTTTATAAAAAATGATTCATTGAAGGCTTGCGTGAAAACCTTAAAACGCTAGTTAAGCTTCAACATTACAAATATATGAATGATTTATTGGTGAAAGCAAGGTTGGTTGAGAGTAACCTGAGACCAAGGAGGCCGCAACCCTGATTTTCCAATCAAATACTAGGGTCTGACTCTGGAAACCCTAGTTATAGCCAAAGTAGGGGAATGACAATGGGAGGACGTGGTTCGATACAGTCCTATACAAATATGACTTATGCTCCAAGTGAAAGAGGAATAGCACCACCCCCTAGCAATCTTAAAAAATTCCAGGTAAAACCACTACTGCTTAGTCAAGTTCGGAATTTGTTAATACACCTACTTGTTTCCATTGCAAAGAAAGAGGACATATCTGTAGTAAATGTCCTCATGCTCGAGTATTAAAAACCATTGAGGAAGGAGATGAAGAAGATGAATATGCTGATATGCCACCATTATATGAAAGTGGTGAAGAATAGGTAGAGGAAAAGATCATCATAAATGATCTCGGTGAACAAGGTCCGGTAACACAAGGTAACTCCATGTTATTAAGAGTCCTAAACTCTCAAATGGCCAAAATACAGGTACAAATAATTAATATTTTTCATACTTGTTTCCTTGTGAAAGATAAGAATTATTTACTGATTATTGATGGTGGTTCTTGTGCTAATATTGTGTCTAATCTACTTGTTAAATCATTGACTTTTCCTGTGACTACTCATCCATCACCATAGAAACTTATTTGGTTAAATGGTAGTTGTGAAATTAGGGTTAAGAAACAACGCATGATTAACTTTAAGATTGGAAAATACCATGATTCTATCTTATGTGATGTTATACATATGGAAGATAGTCATATTTTGTTAGGGAGACCTTGGCAGTTTGGTCGTAAATCTATGCATGATGGTTACACTAAAAAAATTAATGTGATTAAGGATATAAAAAGGTATAATTTGATTCCATTATCTCCGCTGGAATTCTTAGAGGCACAGAGATGCATGAAAGTCGACAAAGAGAAGTTTACGACTGATTTACAGGTGGCTGACCAAAACCCTAGTCAGGGTTTGAGGGAGCTCGGCCACAAACCTTGATAATTTTGACCAAAAATCAATGGAGGCCAATCCAGGTAAGCCAGGTAAGTCCAAGAATAATTCTGATAAGGCGCGTAAAATTCTATCTTCACATTTTGGTCATTTGTCATCGATTTACATGATGAGATATGAACTTCCTATTGATTCTGGTAGATCATTTTATGCATTGATTAGGGATGTGAATCATTCTTTTGCTAATCATTCTTACGTGCTTATCATACATTTTAAAGAGAGCTACTTTGCTAGTGATGATAGTCCTATGCATGTTCCTCCACGAGGTGTTCAGATATTATAGGAATTTGAGAATGTCTTTCTGGAAGCCTTACCTGTGGGTTTACCACCCTTATAAGGTATTGAACATCATATTGACTTGATTCCGGGTTCAATTATTCCAAATCGTCCGGCGTATAAAGCAAACCCTGAGGAGACAAAGGAACTACAGCGACAAGTCGACAAGTTACTTCAAAAAGGTTATATGCGAGAATCCCTATCTCTTTGTGTTGTGCCTGTCATTTTAGTTCCTAAGAAAGATAAAACTTGGCGTATGCGCATTGATTTCCATGCTATTAAAAAGATTATCATTAAGTGTTACCATCATATCCCTAGGTTAGATGATATGCTTGAAGATTTACATGGATCTGTGATTTATACTAAGATTGATTTGACTCAGAGTTATCATCAGATTCAAATTAATGAGGGGGGTGAATGGAAAACTGCATTTAAGACAAAGTTTGGGTTGTATGAATGGATTGTTGTACCTTTCGGTTTAACTAATGTACCTAGTACTTTTATGAGGTTGATGAATCATGTATTGAGAAAGTTTATTGGTTTTGTTATGGTCTATTTGATGATATCTTAATTTATTCTAAGTTGATTGATGAACATATTGAGCATGTTAAAATGGTTCTTGTTGCGCTCCGTGAGTCTTGTTTGTATGCGACCATCAAGAAGTGCACATTTTGCGCTTCGGAAGTGGTGTTTCTCATTTTTGTGGTCTCTAAGGAGGGCATAAAAGTTGACGAAACCAAAATTGAAGCCGTTAAGACCTAGCCAAGACCTACTAATGCCAACCGGGTACGTTCTTTTCATGTTTTAGCTAGTTTTTATAGACGGTTTGTGTGTGATTTCTCATCTATTGTTGCACCTCTTAATGAACTAGTTAAAAATGATGTAAATAGTTTTTGGACTGAGAGTCAAGAGAATGCATTTAATGAATTGAAAGTACGATTATGTAATGCTCGTGTTCTTGCTTTACCTGATTTTAATGGTACTTTTGAGATTCATTGTGATGTTTCTGGTGCTGGTATATTTTGATGCAAGATATTCGACCTATAGCTTACTTCAGTGAGAAGCTAAAGGACGATGCCCTAAACTATCCTGTGTATGATAAAGAATTTTATGCAATTGCGTGTGCAATAGAGACTTGGAAACATTATTTATTGCATAAATAATTTGTCATTCATAGTGATCATGAATCCTTGAAATATTTGAAGAGTCAGATGAAGTTGAATAAGCGTCATACTAAATGGTCTAGTTTCATTGAATCTTTTCCTTATGTGTTGCGTTACAAAAAAGGGAAGGAAAATGTTATCGTTGATGCTTTGAGTCGTACACATGTTTTACTTACACGATTGGAATGCATTATGTTAGGGTTTTCATTCGTGCGAGAATTATATGCGACTGATTTTGATTTTTTATCTATTTATGCTGCATGCAAAAGTGGTGCTTATGAGAAGTTTTTTCGGCATGATGGTTTCTTATTTATGAATAATAGGTTATGTATTCCTCAATGTTCTATGTGTGAATTACTTGTTAGAGAAGCTCATTCAAGTGGTTTAATGGGATATTTTGGTGCATTTAAAACTTATAATTTGTTGCGGGAACACTTCTATTGGCCGAAAATGGCACTTGCTATTGACGGGGTTTGTAGAAATTGTCTTGATTGATTTACAGCTAAGTCTAAAACTAAGCCTCATAGTCTTTATACTCCATTACCTATTCCTACACATCCCTGGGTTGATATTTCCATGGATTGTTTCTTAGGTTTACCACGATCTCAGTCAGGTAATGATTCTATCTTTGTGGTTGTGGATAGATTTTCAAAAATGACACATTTTATTCCTTGTAGGAAGATAGACGATGCAAAGCATGTTGCAGATTTATTTTTTAAGGAAGTAGTTCGGTTACATGGCATTCCTGTGTCCATTGTCTCTAATCGCGATGTTAAATTTTCATCCTACTTTGGGATTACCTTGTGGTGTAAGTTGGGGACAAAGTTGTTGTTTTCGACTGCCAATCATCCTCAAACTGATGGACAAGCAGAAGTGACCAACCAAACCCAAGGGGCTCTCTTACGTGCTCTAGTTTAGAAGAACTTAAAGAATTGGAAAAAAAATGCATTCTGATTGCAGAATTTGCTTACAATCACACTATTCATTCTACTACTTTTTTTTTATCTCCATTTGAAAGTCTTTATGGTTTTCTACCTATTAAACCTCTTGATTTACTTCCTTTGAATTTTAAGCAGGTTAAAAATCTTGATGGAGAAAAAAGAAGTTGATTCTGTGAAGAGAATTCACGAGAAGGTGTGCATGAAAATTGAACGGACAAATGCACAGAATGCGGATAAAGCTAATCAAAGCTGCAAGTTGATGAGGTTCAACGTGGGAGATTATGTTTGGGTTCATCTGTGGAAAGAGAGGTTTCCAAATTCTTGGAAATCTAAGTTGAGTCCACGTGGAGATGGTTCTTTTAAAGTGTTGGATTGTGTGAACAACAATGTTTACAAGATTTAGTTACCAGATCATTATGGTGTTAGTGCGACCTTCAATGTTGCTGATTTATCTCCATTTACCTTTGAAGAGGATTTCGTTTCAAGGGCAAAACCTTTCGACCATAGGGGGAATGATGGAGATGCCAAGACGACTACCACTATAATGAAGACATTCCACGTCTTGATCAAACATTTAAAGCTTATGTTCGGGATCCTCTAAGTGATATGGAGGGGCCTATGACAAGGTCAAAGACTAGGCTTAGGGATGCTGCTTTATTTGCTTTGATTGATCGCATTTATGATGAAGAATCGAAAAAGGAGTCATCATCAGCATCTTGGATTTATTATTCAAGATTGTCGACAAACTGAAGACATCATGAAGAACACTATACTCTTTTTTCCCACTGGGATTTTAATGAGGTAGTGTGATCACTGTAAAATATTTTAAAATTATTTCATTTTTGGATTTTGGACTAAAGAGCTCAGCCATGTGGGCTTTGAAGAGCTAATTTCAAAAATACAGTCCATTAGGGTTTAGTATATTCAATTTATTCTGATTAGAGTTAGTTTTCGTAAGATTAGATAAGGCAATATTCATCCAAGGTGTGACATGGAAGAATTCGGCCATAAGCAGTTTATTTTAGGCATTTGAATTAAATATGGTTTTAGGTTCTTAAAACTGGCATAAATCTATTCAGTTTCTGACAGGAATTTCCAAATCCAGTCTTGATTAGGACTAGGGTTTGGACAAAATTCGGCCCTATAAAAAGGGGTTGAATTTTCGAGACTTGTACCACTATCATCATTCAGAAATATAAACCTTTGAGTTCATACTCTTGTTGCTTGCAAGCTTCTTTCATTATTGTTTAACCCCGATGGCTAGTTAAGTATCAATAAACCTTGTAATACGATCCTAAGGGCCAGTTAGAGAGCAAGTCAATGTTAGGCGTACCCCGAGGGCTAGACACCTGAATTTCGTGCGAGATAGTGAGGGTTTGCAGATCCCTTCACTAGATCAAAGATATTAATTCCATAATTGTGAGTCTTCGCAAGGAGATGCATATCAATAAGATATGGTGAGACGGTCTCACCCATGTCTTTGTATATAATTTTAATATTGCAACTACAATATTTTACATTTTATTATTCTAATTAAACCACGTCATTCCATAACACTATGATAAGACTAAGTTATTTTTTTGTTCAGTTCAAATTTAAACAATATGCTTAAAGTCATGGGCCGAATTGTAATTATTAAAAAGGGAAACGGCTCTAGAACTCTTCCCGTCTTTGTTGTTTTAATTCGATGTTTTAATATTTTAATTTGATATAATGTTTATTTTATTTTTAACCATTTTTATTTAAATTTTATTTTCCAGTATTTTAATTTGATGTTTCGCTATTTTAATTTGATTTTTTAAATTTATAGTGTATTTAATTTTTCAAATTTAGTGTATTTAATTTTTTAAAATTTTCCATATGTACTTTTTGATGTTTAAATTTGGTGTTTTACTATTTTAATTCAATATGTTAATTGATGTTTAACCATATTTTAATGTTAATGTATTTTTAAAAATATTTCTAATATTCCACAAGTACTTTTAATATTATAACTTTAATATTTTAACTCGATGTTTTACTATTTTAATTTGATGTATGTTTTTTATTCGATATTCAACCATTTTCATTTAATGTTTACGTTTGGGCAAAGTGTTGGGAAAGACGGTCTTTCCATAGCCGTATGGAAAGACGGAGTATAATTAAAATTATAAGAGGTAAAAGGTCTTACTTGTAAAATTTAAATTTTAGTATGCAACATGTTGTAGTTATAAAATTTATAACCCGGTTCATGCAACCCGAAAATTTTATCTTCATTTCTTCTAATTTACACTTTAAACCTTGATCTTTCCATAACTTATGGAAATACCGTCTTTCAAGAGACGGACTCTTACGTTTTAGTATTTTAATTTGATGTTTTACTAATTAATTTTATTTATTTGACTATTGCGATACAATGTGTATTTTGAGTGTTTTAGTTCGATGGTTTACTATTTTATTTTCATAATATTTTATTTGATGTTTAATCATTTTCATTTGAGGTTTACATTTAGTATTATAATTTGATGTTTTAACCATTTTAAATTAATTTTATCTATTTTAAATCTGATAGGTTTCTAAAATAAAACCAAATGATAATTTAGCCCAACAAAAACCAATATTTAGGCCCAAATCTGATCCGTATCTGCCCCATTAATTTTTCCCTGATCATTTTTGCCCTAACCCAGATTGAATCCGAGATTTAGCCTGATTTCGGCCCCTGTCGTATTTTTTCATCTTCGCGTTGCCTTGATTTCGATGAAAACCGAGCTGGAATTCAGCTGGATTCAATGTAAAACCAAGCTCGAATCAACAACGAACGTCACAACGGTCGAGAGCGATGGAAACGACAGTGAAATTCATCGGTTTTTATGACGTAAAATCGGAGTTGAACTGTGGCAACAAGTGAGATCGAGTTTGTATTGGAAGAAGGAAGGAGAAGACGGAGAAGGATGATGGAGAAGGAGCGATGATTATGGAGGTTGGAACTTTGCTGGAGAAAGAGGTTTCTGGTCGCGCGGAGAAGGAGGTTGACAGATTCAGCGAAGAACAAGGTTGTGTGGTGATGGAGAAGAAGGTTACGCGGTGGAGTGTCGGTTAGATTGAGCTCGGTGAAACAACATAGAGGTTGAGCGCGGTAGAGAAGGATTCGCCGAAGAAGAAGAGCCACCGGAGAAGAAGGTAGTTTTTTTAAATTTTGCATATTACCTCCTGAAGTTTTCTTACAGTTTTTAAATTTTACCTCGAATGTATAATATATATGTTTTAATCCCCAAATTTCAATTTTCATATTTTTTATTTTCCGTGTTTATAATTTAGTATATGGTCACATTGTGAGATGGTCTCCCATGACACGAACTTTAGATTTAACATCAGTTTGACTATATGGAGTCTAAGCTTTTTGCAACCTGAATAAAATTATAGATAAAACTATGTTTGTAAAATTAAAATAAAATCATCTTGATTGTGCCATTTCAGTTAATATTAACATTTATATACCACACATGGGGTTCTAAGGTTTCTGGAGGCATGAGTTGAGATTAATTAATGCGGTGGAAAATAAATAAGATCAGCTTACCAGATTTTTACTTTCCCTTATGTAACGTTATTTTTGTAACAAATTGTCCGGAAGTAAAATATGGTTAAAAATCAATTTGGCCGTTCAAACGAAGTCATAGGCCCGCTGTCAAGTTTCTTAACCAAGTCTTTCAAGCCCGCTGTTTTTATGGAAGTCAAAATAGTACTGCTAACAATAGTTTACTGTAACTTTATATTCGGTAGTATAATTGTTTGTCATTTGTGATATTTGGTACTTTGCATTAAATATGATTTTGTTACTATAATTAATTAAGATGAGAGGATCATAAGAGATTCTTTATCACATTTTTAATGCTGATGAATATGGTAATTTTTTTAAAAATTAAGAAAATCACAATAAAGCTATATATTTTCAGTTGTAATTTTACCAAGTTATTAAACCATTTAATTAATTTTAGACATACACTAATTTCATTTAAGCATAAACTGATTATACATGTGATTTGCTCACTAATTTTATTTTTATAATCTTATTTAAGTTATTTTTAACATATTAATTTACAAGATCGAATAATTGTAAGTGTGATTTATCGTATTTGTAGAAATTGGATTATTTTATAAACACTTTATTATTGAAGCAGATTTTGTTTGAATATGTCGACTTGTGTTCAGAAAAAAAATTCAGTGTAATTCAACGCCCAGAAAAAAATTACCAATATAATATAGCGTCCGAAAAATTTTTTTACGCCACTGGATCACACTGATTCGATTTGAAAATTTGCAAAATTAAACTGGACAAGAAAAGAGAGCATTGAGCTAATAATACATGGTTCACCATATCATTTGTTTTAGGCTCGACGAACAAATTTTGATATTATTAAAGATAATTTGAATGCCTCCTAATTCAGAATTTCAGATCAATAGCAAATACATATATCACCGTTGCAGTGGGGTCTTAATTTTTTACCCAATTGACGACATATATTTACACAGTCATCGTCAGATTTGCAATCAAGCACCTCCACGGAACGAGCAGCCTCTTCATCCTTCAATGCTGAAGTTTTATAACCTGTATAATTATTAGTGAAAACCAAAACCATTATTATGTATATATGTTTAGTAAAACCTATGTTCATATAAGAAATGGATTTTCATTTTTCAATGTAAAAGTGCCGTTTTCCATGTAGATATATTAGTCTCCAGATCTCATCTGAACTAAACTGATCTGATCTGATTTGGAATAAATTGAACTGAACTAAGATAAGTATGTTGGAAATAGTAACATG
Organism: Rubia yunnanensis; assembly: GCA_037428765.1. Lineage (NCBI taxonomy): Eukaryota > Viridiplantae > Streptophyta > Magnoliopsida > Gentianales > Rubiaceae > Rubia > Rubia yunnanensis. The sequence goes on along the minus strand of CM075071.1, from coordinate 72,099,947 downwards.
CACTAAAATTAATTTTACGCAAAACTGAATTAAAATGAACTGAACTAAATTGAACTAAACAGAAACGTAGATGAGTTCTACGGGAGCCTTAAATCATACAAAAAAATGGTGTATTGTATTAATGTTCTAACCTTCCTTCACATTAGCCGCACAAATGCATCTCCCCCCCAAACAAAGCTGTATTGGGTTCGGACACATCGGTAAACGGCAGTCCTTACTTGACTGGCATTTTGGATCTGCAGTGACCTTTGAAAATGACCAATCTGCAAATTAATAAAATTAAATTCATTACTTAGATATATGTATATTCTCCAACTGAAAATTAACACTGACACTCTGAAGAGATACAGATAAAGATGATACCAGATGCAAAAAGTAAGGCAGCGATCAAGAAAACAGTTTTGATTGACTTGATCTCCATTTTCTTCAATGGCGAGTATGGCGTCAGCGATTAATGGATGTTGGTCTGATGCAATTCTACTCAAGTGACCTATACTTATAAGCAATTGGATGGTTATTGTGATGCAACTTATTGGTATTCACTGAATCTAGTGGAGATTTTGTAAATCTAATTACTAGTTGTTATGATTCATTTATTAAGTTAGGTGGGGCTCCAGTTTGCACCATGGTTTTTTCCCTACATATTTATTAATTACGTGATCTTCATAATCTGTTCAAACGGTTTAAATGAAAGGGAGGATCTGACATTAAGGCCATGATCTCCAAAGATTATCTGTATTTTAGTTTATTTCAATTCAATTCAATTCATATTAGTTTAATTTAGTGTGAATTTGTTTTGATAGAATTTATTTTAATTTAGTTATAAATTTCTATTTTTGAACACACTTATTTTCAGTTCAGTTCAGTTCAGTTTAGATATCCTCTCACTCTTTTTGTCTTAGTAGTGTGTCATTAGAGTCTGATTTTTATGTTTATTAAAATTTTAGCAAATAAAAAGTTAATATTTTAGTAAAATGTAATAGTTGAAGGCAAAGTTTTGGGAAAACCCGTCTTTTCATAGACATCTGGAAATTTGAGGTTGAACTAGAATTATAGAAAAGTAAAAAAATTTAGTTGTAATATTAAAATTTTACTATGCAACGTCCAGTAGTTATAGGTTTATGACACGATTAATGCAATCCAAAAATTTTATCTTCATATTTTCTAATTTGTAGTTTAAACTTTCGTCTTTCCATAACTTATGGAAAAAATCTTCATTAAAGAGACAGACTTGTTAAAAGAGTAATAGTTTTAAGTGATTTTATGCATTGGGAAAGTCTTGGGAAAGATCGTCTTAATTTCAATAGACTTATGAAAAAGATGAGGTTTTATTGGAATAATAGAAAGGTGAAAAGTCTTTGTTGCAAGATTAAAAATTTATTATATAATGTGTAGTAGTTATAAAGTTTTAACGCGATTCATGAAATCCAAAAAAATTATTTTCATTTTTTAAATTTACACTTTAAACTTTGGTCTTTTCATGTCTTATGGAAAGACCATATTTTAAGAGACATGCTCTTATGCATTACTTATAATTTAGATATAATTAATCTCCGACATATATAAAAGAATTCCTGAATTACATCCCTTTAAATTGTATGCAACTTGTTGGTTGCAACTTAAGTTTAAGTATAAAAAAAAAGAAAAGCGATAAAATACTTTTATCTTTTGGATGAAAGTGTCAATATAACCTCGCAGTTTGAAAAAGTGCCTATCTAACCTTGTACTTGACTGACTGGAATCTGTTCAAATGACGACTTTACCTTTGATTTTTTTTAAAAAAACCAAAAAAACATGAAAAGACTAAACTGCCATTTTTCTTTTTTCCCCTTTCTTCTTCGTCCTCAACCTCATTTCCCCTTTCTTCTTCGACCGGAAACCATTGCTTCTTAACCTCATCTTCCATTCCCTCATTCACCCCTTCTTGTCTTCCCTTCCGTTCCCACTCCCGCTCCCGTCGTTTAACAATGACGAATGTGTACGCGAGCGGGCAAAAGATGATCTCTAATCTTCCCCTGGTGATAGGCTGCACGGCTAGGATTTTTGACACCATGGGGCTGAGTGGCGTGGGACTAGAATTTTCGGTAGTGGGGGGTGACCGACAGTGGTGGCTGGCCGGGGAGGGGGGTACTAGGATTTCCAGCATTGGTTGTGTGTTTAATCGGCGTAGTTAGGGTTTTCGGTGGTGAATGTGGTGTGTTTAATCGGCGGTGGGGCTAGCTCTTTATTATGGGTTGTCAGAAATCAAGGTTTGATGGAGCTGTCGGAAATGCTAGCATTTTCGATGGAGTGGCGGTATTTTCCAGCGGAGCAATGGTGGCGGACGGTGGGGGTGGGTTGTTAAGAAGAAGAAAACCAATAAGCTGCCACGTCACAAGGGGTATAATGGGTGAGGATGGCAATGGGGCATGACAGGTACGAATTAGGTACCTCTAAACTCATGCTCACCTAAAATTTTTATACCCACATCTGCCCCATCACCCATGGTGAGTACAACTTTAAAATCCACCCCCGCCCCATCACCCATGGCGAGTACAACTTAAAATCCACCCTGCCCCATCGGGTATTATACAAAATTCATACCCGCACCATCACCAACTTGGGTCTCCATACCCACTTCATACTCATTGTACCCATCCCCTTTATATCTCAAAAAATAGATAAAATCCACTTTTTATATTAAATTTGTATTAAAATTAACAAATGTATTTGCATGAAAATATTATAGGTAAGATATGAACAATATGGATAAATAATTATTTATTTTATATTAAATAGCAGGTATATAACGGGTTTAGTAGGACGGGGTGGGTGCAAACCAATATCCACGCCCGACCCACTACTCATGACAGGTATGATTTTCATGCCCATACCCGCCCCACCCCCACCAAAACTGCCTCCATTACCACCCAATTGGGGCGAATACGGGGTGGACCTCCAACAAAATCTGCCCCACTATCATGCCTAATAATGGACATCAATTTTTCAGTTTTGGTCTAAGAGGCATTTTCGTAATTTCACTTTCTGATCAATGCCTGAATATCTTGGGTCAACATTTGGAATTGAGGAGTTTGGGTATATCTCCACAATTCGACCAACAGTTAGGGGTTAGTCTGACACAATTGATAATGAGTTAATGTTAGATTGACACTTTCTCATATTACAGAAATATATTAGCCCTTTCACCCAAAAATTAATATTAAAACAGCAATTTTTGCTCATAAAAAAATCCTTTTAACTCCTCAAATGAAAAAAAAAAGAGGGTACATTGATTGATTCGATTGTGCATATATCGTGTTGCCCTTTTCGTCTCCTTGTAATATTTTGGAATTGACCATTTCCCAGTAAAAGATGAAAGTTAATGTTCCTATCACTAGTATAGAGAAAGCCTATTAATAGCGGTTTTATCGAAATAGAGAAGTCACTTTATATGTAACTTCTCCTGCCCCATCTTTGATCATTCACGGCTTAAGATGGTCTTAGAATGGCTTTTAATTGGGCTTAATTCAAGGTAGTTTTCTACCACCTTTGTCTTAATAGCTGAACCGCTTTTGTACAATTTTATCGATTCTTAAACTGACAAAAGTAATTTTTAATTTTCTTTCAATAATGCGCATAATCTGAAATTTGTTCAGAATTTTCATGAACTACTATATTGGTACAATTTCAGCTATGACTGGATTATGTGAACAAGAGAAGAGAGTAATAATTAACTTTAATTATTTAACATTGAACAAATTGAGTACGATCAACAACGCTATATTTACGTTTCATCTTTAGAAATCTCTCCAATAACCTGTGCTATCTCCGTGTAAATAAAAATAGCACATTTTAATTTTTGAAAGTCAACAAAATTAATTTTTGATATCTTTATTTATAATTATACTATGCATTAGTTTTGACAAATACATACGCGTTCAAAGCATGAACCTCCTTTGTAGCCTACAGCTTTACATTGATTTTCACAGTCATTGTCATCTTTACACAGCCGCACCTCAGGGCGAATAGGCTCTTCGCGCTCCAATCCTAAAATTTATAATTTTTATAATTATTAGTCTGAAACAATGAAAAAATGAAATGAAAATGATAATTTAATTTAAAATTTTTATTTATTTATAACCTTGGTTTGCAGCTGCTCCACAAGTGCATTCACTCATATGACAGTCTGAATCTACTCTGCATTTATCAGCTTTCACCTTTGGAAACAACCAACCTGTAAATAATAGATTTGGATTTATTGAGTTGAAATTTAGCGTTATAATTCAGAAGAAGCATACAAGTAGAAAGTTTATTCCCATTTTTTTTGTCGAGATATTTGAGAGATGTACCGGAAGTAAAGAGAAGGAAAATGACAAGAACAACCGTTTTGACTGACTTCTCCATCAGCCACTGATTATTTTTTTAGTATAGAGAAAAACAATCGATTTTATTGTGACGTGGTTCTATTGAACGTCTTAATTTATAGGAGATTTAGCGGTTATTCAAAAATTAAATTAATGTTTTTGATAGATTTGGCGGTTATTCAAAAATAAATTAATGTTGTTGATAGTGTGAGACTTTTACATAGGATTGCTTACCTACTCATATTTGTTAAATCTATTTTATTTGTTTGTTACTAATAAATTTTGTGATACATATATAAATATGATTATTGAAATTGACAACGGCTACCTACTCCTATTTATTTACTATTCATATTTGCAAAATCTCTTGAAAATTTGAGATAAAATAATGCTAAGCCATGTTCTTTTGAATTAACTCTAAATTAGTTTAATTGAAATTATTTTACTTTACTTGTTATATGTAATAAATTATGCAAAACTAACTTAAATTCATTTTAGATATGTCTCGTAGATAATATTTTATGAGAAAGTCTCAAGAAATGCGGTCTGTCCATAAGTTTATAGACAGTTCACTGTATTTTTTACTTTAAATGTTACAATTTATTACAAAATTTAAATATTATATATTGAAATTTAAAACAAGTAATAATATGTGTTTGAATGTCAAAATATAAAAATATATAATATAAAAAAATATTTTTAAAATTCTAAATTTAGTATTTAAATTAATAAATATAATATATAAGGTAAAAAAATACGTGAAGTGTCAATAAGTTTATAAATAAGCTGCATGCCAAGAAACCTACTTATATTTTATACTTCTTCTGTCCCACCCCTTTCTGTAGAAAGAGAAAGGGCTGGAATTTTTTTATGTGGGTCATTTCGTCAGGCCAATCAGCCAAGTGGTCCTTAAGCTTGTAAAACTACCAAAAAGGGCACGATTATTAAACCTAATTTTTCTAGAGAGCTTCCTGTGTCAGCTTTGCTAGGGAAGTCTCGAGGTGGCATGAGGAGCGGCACCGCCGCTTGTAAGTGACTGCGCCACCACCGCGACTTCGCTAAGGTTATCTCCAGGCGTCGAGGAGCGGAGCGAATGCACTTCTCAGGGACATCATCCTCGCCCACCAGCGAGGCCTTGCTAGGATCATCTCAAGGTGGCGTGAGGAGCGGCGCCGCCGTTGGTCAATGACTGCAACCACCACCACAGCCTTGCCGGGGGTCGTCTCAAGGCGGCGAGGAGCGACACAATTGTTCTTTTCAAGAATGGCATATTTGTCCACCACCGCTAATTTGTTGGGGATGGCGCGAGGAGTGGCGCTGCCGCTTACCAGGGACTGCGTCCACCACCACAAGCGTGAGGGTTATGAGCCTGAAGATAAACCTTTACCGGCGCCAGGGATTGTTGGTTTTGAAAGAAAAAACCAGAGCACAAAGAGAAGGTTTGGTGCAGTGAAAACTTACTGCTTTTCTTCATTCATTTAGCTATAAATAGAGCTGAAAAATAAGTTACAAAAAATAGGAATAACTACAGCTCCTAAATGCTCCTAAATGCTCCTGAATGCATGGAGAACATGGGTGAATTGCATGCAGCTCCTAAATGGTCCTAAATGCTCCTAAATGCTTGGAGAACATGGGTGAACTAAATGAAATTAAAAAAAACTGACTAGATTATTAATATAACAAATCACCCCTAATCTTGTCGTTGCTTATATTGTGTCGGCAACACCAATCTTGCTCCTTAGCTCCTGGAAACGAACTCGTCCAAGTGACTTCGTCAGTAAGTCGGCAAGCTGCTCTTCGGTGTTGATGTGTTCAAGTTCAAGTTCTCCCAGCTCCACATAGTTCCGAATCAGATGATACCGAGTATCGATATGTTTGCTCCGTTCGTGAAACACAGGATTCCTGCTGAGGCAAATTGCTGACTTGTTGTCCACCAACAGTCTAGGTGCTTGAGGTTGTTCGTTTTTCAATTCACCTAGTAGTCTGCTGAGCCAGATGCCTTGACACGCCGCAGTTGCAGCAGCAATATATTCTGATTCACAAGATGATATTGCCACTATTCGTTGCTTCTGCGACTGCTAGCTGATCGGAGCTTGTCCGAGGAAGAAAATCAATCTGCTTGTGCTCTTCCGATCGTCGATGTCTCCGGCTAAGTCGGCATCGCTGTAGCCTAGCAATCTCAGAGCTCCTTCTCCTCTTCCATACGACACTCCAAACTCCAAAGTTCCCGCCACGTATCGTAACAAATGCTTCATTGCAGCAAAGTGTTCCGTTTTGGGATTTTCCATGAACCGGCTGATGTAGCCGACTGCGAACGTGATGTCGGGCCTCGTGTGCACCAAATACCTGAGGCTCCCCACAATGCTCCGATAAAATGAAGCATCCACCGGCCTTCCGTCACCAGTCTTGCTCAGTCTGAGCCGTGGTTCCATCGGAGTTGCGCAGGGATTGCAACCTTCTAAGCCAGCCTTTTGAATCAGCTTCTTCGCATAGGAAGCTTGGCTTAGTGTGATCAAACCACCCTTCTGCTGTACCTGTAGACCCAAATAATAGCTTAGCTCCCCTAAATCACTCATTTGGAAGAGATCCGTCATTTCCCTCTTAAACTTCGACACTTCCTTGACTGAAGATCCAGTGATTATAAGGTCGTCGACGTACACTCCGACAAGCAGCAGATTCTCATTGTTTCCACGGCGATAAACAGCATGCTCCGTCTCGCTTCGCTCGAAACCAAGTTTTCGAAGGCTCGTATCAAGCTTCGCATTCCATGCCCTTGGAGCTTGGCGGAGTCCGTACAGCGCCTTATGAAGTCGGAGCACTTTTCTCTCTTCGCCGTTGACAACAAAACCCGGTGGCTGCTCGACGTAAACTTCCTCGATTAAATCGCCATTGAGGAATGCGGACTTTACGTCCATGTGATGAACCAACCAACCATGGTGAGCAGCTAACGCTAACAGAACTCTTACAGTTTCCATCCTTGCGACGGGAGCGAAGACTTCCTCGTAATCCACCCCCTGACGCTGCACATAACCCTTCGCCACCAGCCGCGCCTTTCTTTTCACAACCTCCCCGACTGCATCCTTCTTGAGTTTATAAACCCACTTCAGGCCGATGGCTCGGTGTCTAGGCGGCAAGTCCACGAGCTGCCACGTTTGATTTTCCTTGATGCTGGCCAATTCCTCCAACATCACCGCTCGCCAATCCTCGTCCATCTCCGCTTCAGCCAGGTTCGTCGGCTCCTCGGCGGTGAGAAGACATTTGTCGTCATCTTTCTCGGCTTCTACGTTGACAGTTTCATCGTATAAACTGTCCAGCATGCGGTATCGGTGAGGCGTCTCCTTGCCTGGAGATGGCTCCGATGCACCGGTTGGTGGGGACACGAACTCCACCGTCGGCGGTGGTGGTGCAACCGGAGTTGTTGGAGTAGCTGGTGGGGCTCCGGCGTCCCGTGATGGAACATGCTCCGAGCGCGTCACGCTCCAACTTGTGCCAGCACCTGCAATTGGAGAAATAAAGTTTTCGACGGAAAAGTTTTCCGTCTCAGCTTATCGTTCACCTCCTTGTGCACACACTGAGCTCGTCCAGTCCCACGCTGCATCTTCGTCGAAGACAATGTCCCGGGATACTCTGACTCGCTCCGTCGCAGGGTCGTAAACACGGTACGCCGCTGTTCCCGGTTCATAACCAAGCAGTACCATTGGAGTGCTCCTATCGTCCAGCTTCTTCGGGTTTGGTTGCGCTGCCTTCACATGAGTGACGCACCCAAAAACGCGGAGATGTTGTACACTTGGTCGGCGCCCGTGCCATGCTTCGTATGGGGTCTTTCCGATGACGCTCTTCGTCGTTCCCCGGTTCAACAGGTACACCGCCGTAGTCACCGCCTCACCCCAGAATCTGATCGGCATCTCCTTAGCTTTTAACAAACACCGCGCCATCCCGACGACGGTTTGGTTGCGACGTTCAACCACTCCGTTTTGTTGCGGTGTGTGGGGTGCTGTTAGTTGCCGCTGAACTCCGCGCTCGGCAAAGTACTCACCTAGTTCCTGTGAAGTGAACTCGCCGCCACGGTCAGTTCGTAGCAGCTTCAGTTTGCACCCGCTCTCTACCTCGGCTGCTGCCATGATCCTCTTGATTGCACCAGCTGCTTGGTCCTTTGTTGCGAGCAAACAAACCCACATATATCTACTGTAATCATCCACCATTAGAAGGAAATAACGTTTACCTCTGGGTATGGGTGGATTGATTGGGCCGCAAAGGTCCGCGTGTACTAGTCCGAAACGGTCGTTTGCTCGGTTCCTCGCTTGGTGAGGGAATGGGGCTCTCTTTTGCTTTCTGGCCAAGCATGCATCACACAAGCGTTCAGCGTCTTCGATCATCGGGAGGCCATGCACCATATTGTCTCGAGCAAGGCGCCGAAGAGCCTCAAAATGTACATGGCCGTACCGTGCATGCCAACGCCATCCATCCTCGCTTCCGTGCACAGCAAGACAAATTGGCCGTGCCAATTTGAGGTTTAGCAAATAGAGGCGTCCTTGACTTCTCGGCACTCTTGCAATAAGACGCCCCGTTTGGTCACGCAATTGAAGCCAGCCACTTCGAATGTGTGTATCATATCCAAGTTCATCCAATTGCCCCAAGGAAATTATGCTACTTTGCAACCTAGGAATGAAGTACACCTCAGAGAGTGTTAAGTGCTCACCATTTCGACACGTGAAAAAAATGGTGCCGCGACCTTTGATTTCAACGGAGGTATCATCCCCAAGTTTTACGGAGCCTTGCACGTTGGTGTCGAGCTCGGAGAAGACTTCCCGCCGACCACACATATGAGCGCTTGCACCGGAATCAAGAAACCACGTGGTGTCACATTCACCACCCTTCTTTGCCCTTTGCTTGAGAATGTACCTCGTTTAGCAACACGCGTATCTCGGTTGCTGGACTTCCAACAGTGAGTGAGTGCAACCTCGCCACAAGTAGCGCCTCCTCCTCCTCTTGATCCTTCACAAGGTTAGCCTGTTCCTTGCGTGCGCGCCGCGGTTCGGGACAATCCTTCGAGATATGCCCTGTGAACTTGTTGCAATTATAGCACTTGATCCCCGTCATGTTGCGGTCGCCGCTGGAGGCGCGCTGGCCACCGTCTCGCCTGCCGTTTGTTAGCTTCTTCCCTTTTTGGAAACCCTTGCCTTTCCCGCTGCTCCTGGGGTTGTTGCTCTTACCACGTGCAATCCATTCCTGTTCCGTGAGGAGGACTTGACCACTTGCGTTGCCCGTGGAATTGATGGAGCACCGCTTAGAAGCCGACCGTAGCCTCCCGATTAGCTCCTCAACAGTCATGCCGTCCAGCTCGAGGAGTGTCTCAATCGAGCACGCAATCTGAGCGTACTGGCTCGGAACCTCCCGCAGAAACTTCTGAACCACCTTCACCTCCTCGACAGTGTCACCCAAAGAGCGGAGGTTATTGACAATGCCTGTGATGCGCATGCCAAAAGCATTGAGTGATTCACCTTCCTTGAACGCAATCTGTTCAAATTCTTTGCGCAGTCGTTGCGCCGTCGCTTCTCGCACGCGATCCACTCCGACTCGCATCATTCTAATTGCCTCCCAAGCTTCATGAGCCGTGTTTTTCACGGCTAGGGCTGGCACCATCTCAGGCGGGACTGCTCGTATCAGCGCCGACAACGCCGCCATGTCCTCGCGCTCGCCTGGTTTACCTTCGCCGGAAACTGCCTGCCACAACCCTTGGGCGCGTAGATTGATCTTCATCACAAGGGACCATTCAATGTAATTGGTTGCTATCAGCGTAGGATACACAATGTTGCCGCCAAGATTTGTCCATTCGTGGATGATCACTTCGTTAGGGTTCCGCCGTGCCATGCTCCGTCTACGCTGCCTTCCACGTTCCCGCGGTGGTGATGGCGAATTCTCGTTCTCGTCGGACATTGTCACCGTGATCGTGCGTGCTCTGATACCAGATGTTGGTTTTGAAAGAAAAAACCAGAGCACAAAGAGAAGGTTTGGTGCAGTGAAAACTTACTGCTTTTCTTCATTCATTTAGCTATAAATAGAGCTGAAAAATAAGTTACAAAAAATAGGAATAACTACAGCTCCTAAATGCTCCTGAATCCATGGAGAACATGGGTGAATTGCATGCAGCTCCTAAATGGTCCTAAATGCTCCTAAATGCTTGGAGAACATGGGTGAACTAAATGAAATTAAAAAAAAACTGACTAGATTATTAATATAACAGGAATGACCGTATCTGAACCGGGATTTGCAGTAGGTCAACGGCAATGATGATTCATCAGCGGCGGCGTCAACATTCATGGCACGATTCACTGGAGAATAACGGTAAAATATTTATAAAATAATGTGTTAGGGGAAAATGGAGAGAAAGATTGACGGAGATGAAGTGTTTGAAACCCTTAAAACTAGGGTTCAGATATGGGAAATGAGAGTGGTGGTGAGCGTCGTTTTACTCGCCAAATAACCTGCAAACTCAGCTTAATACTAGTTAGTACAACAGTAAGCGGGGTCGATCCTACGAGGAGCAAAAACAATAATTAATAATTAATCTTCCTACTAAATTAGAAAAAAATATATTTGGTGATGCCATCATGCCTTAAATTTAGTGATTATGCTAACACTAAAAATGCAAATGATGACTCTAAAAATGAGAAATAAATCTATAGATGAATGATATCGGCTAAGAATAACTCATGCTGGTTACTATCGATCATAGGCGCAATAATGAATCAATCCTTACACATCTATCGGTTATAGGGAAATAGGTACGTTTAACCCCCAAATTCTTTCTTACTTTATCGACAGTTAATCAATTATAATCAATTAATTGTTGTTGGATGTATATTGATTTTATCATGCGAAAAATAAATAATGAAAATTGAACGATCGGAAAGGTAACAATTCTTTGCCAAAAAAATTGAATCGAGAGAAAATTGAATCGAGAGTTAGTTGAGAACTCATCAAAAGGAATAGGACTAAGTCCAATAAATGGTGGGTTACGTACGTGAACACCCAACCTATGTGACTGGAGATCCCAAGATCTAAGTTCAAAGGGACAGCTAAACTACAAAGACCCATTGCGATCACTGTGGGGGTTTCACTTCTCTTGTCTTATTCCTATGACGAAAAACAGTGATGTGAATGAAGGTTAAGCATTAAATTGATTTTAATGATTCAAGTCATCGAGTGTATGGTACTTGAAAGAGCGCATAGTTTACAGAACTGCTCTTACACCAAGAATCACCTATGTAAGCAAGAAGTGTGGCCGTTTCGAAAGGGAATTGTTGAGACGCAATTCTTTAGAAACCTTGCAGAATTAGGCGTGTGCCATGGCTTGATTAATGGACGCAACCGAGGAAAATGCAAGGGCTAGGAAACATGTCTACGGGAAGTACATTATCGTTCACACAAACGGTAGGGGAAGTTCAAGGACATCGCGTCTACTTCCTAACCAGTGGGCGAAGTGTACTCTCTAAAGGGAAAGTTCAAAGTGTGCACCTACTTATCCTATGCAGCATCTATGTCGTCGAAATAAATCTATCACCAAGTCAAACTCCGTGTCTGATGTGATTGTTCTGATTCCTACATTAATATCTATTCATGTGGGGGATTGTTGGAAAATGATAGTTAAAAGGTTGAAATTTATCAAATTTTTTGGCTTCGTTTTGAGTGGAACCTGAATGGATTTTAAGTCAGTGGATGTCATTTTTGGGTTCTCCTCCGCTAGTACTATAAAATCGACTATTTAAACTCTCAATACGGATCAAGGGTGAATGAGATATGGATAAAGTGTCACGCTTGAAAGAGGAAAACTGGGCAAAAATTGGCCCAGAATGATATTTCTCGGGACTGTCTAAAATGCGTACGGATCGCGTGGAAGTTTCTAGAAGGCACAACCGCGTAGTATACATGGAATTGCTTGTGTGTAATTCATAAGAGATAACAACGAAATACTTCCTTATTTTGTGAGATATCTTGTCTTAAATGAATATGCGGTTTTCCATGTTTAATGCGTTGAAGAATATTGTGCAAATATTTCTTCCATTTCCAGCAGATTTAATTTGAGTATTCTTGGAATGATCTCGAATTTGATGATGAAATTCTGTTCCACCTAAAGTCTATACTTTTGTGCCCAGTTGTTGAAAAGTTTGGTGTTAAAACACAAAACAAAAGACACAGTGCACACACAACTTGTTTACGTAGTTCGGTGCAAATACACCTACGTCTGCGGGGCCTAGCCCAGATTAGAAACCATTCACTAGAAAGCAGTGTTTAGTACAAGAAGCTTAACTTAAATACTAATCCATTGCTAACCTATTGAGTGAATGTTGTGAGATCCCCTCATTGCCGATCCTACGTCGTTGAACCCTCACGAACAACACGTCTCCCTGAATCTCCTCCTCCCGAGGAATTAAGGCTTCCTTGTTTCTGATCTTTACTAACTTGGTCGGATGATTCAACACTCCTCCAAACACCACAGGCAGATTGCTCCAACACTTCTCACGCAGAGATGGATTCTTCGTCGGTCACTGATTGCATTCTATCTTCTTGCTTTTATCATCTTCGCAATCCTACCTTGTACGAAACTCTTTCCTTGTATAACTCTACCAAGCATAGACTTCTAGACTAAGGAAAGATCTAATTCTAATCTGGCATTTAAATGGACAATCCTTTATTAATAGGACTTGTACCATAAATAAACTACTTAATCAATTCCTAACTATTACAGGAATATTCGTCTACCAGAAATAGATTGCCACGAAATCACATAATAATCTGCACAATATTCTGATCTGGTCGCATAATTATACTCCATAATTCGCTCCATAATTCGTGGCTAAAACCTGCTGTTTAGAAAAAACCTGATCGCAATGGTGTTAAAACGCCATATTACCAGTATTCACAATATGCCATAAATAAGTCCAACTCCCAAGGACTCTACAATCTCCCCCTTGGCATATTGGTGAATTCATCAGCACAAATAATATAGACAACCAGATAGCACAATTTTCCAAATATCCAAACCGATTAAACAACCAAATTCACGAAACCCAAACATCTACATCAAAAAGCATTCAAAACCAAAATCTGTGAATCTGTGCTCTCAAGTTTCTCCCCCTGAATTCAGTAATATGTCAGAAAAACATTTATTCCAAAATATCATCGAAATCCTCTGAATCATCAGCATCTGAACCATCCTCATCCTGAGTTGCTTCCAGCAAATCTCCTCTCTCGGCCTCCAATGCAGCTAACTCCCCCTGAATCTTTATTACAGCAGCCTGATGGCGCTCAAGCAGTTCCTGATACACTGCTGCTCTGGCCTCAATAGCTCTCATCCTTGTTGTACCAGCATCCGAAACCACTGTTTCCGGAGGTGTCCAGGGTAAATCCTTCACAATTCGACCACTCAAGGTTCGGAGAGTCGGCCGTAAGGCTTGAGTAGAAACCACTTCATCAGACTCTCTTGCAACAGCTCCCCCCTTGATTAGCACCATTGTGATGACATAGGGATGAACCAAGGCTTCCTTCCTAGTCTTCCGGGCACAATCCATGATATCATTAAACACCAATTTTCCCATATATACCTTGTTCCTGGCTCCCAGACTGTATAGAAGTGTAGCCATTTCTTTGGTAACACTTGTGTTATTAACCGAAGGGATCCAATTATGGACTGCTACCATGTACAAGCAATAATACCTGGAGGTGAGATTTGATGCAGGTATCTGCTGTCTGCCATTCAGTGGCCAAGTATTTTCCACACCACCTGTAAGCTCTACTGCCACTTCATCAAAGCTGTCTGCCATCTGGTGTTGAAACACCGACTGGACATTCCTGGAGATGCCACACTGCAGAATTTTGTTCACTGCTGCAGGAGAGAACTCAATAACTGCCCCTCTCACGTACACTCTATGAAACCAGGGAGAATTTTCATCTTCACAAGCCTCTTTCAGATTTGAGTAAAACTCCATCACCAACTGCTTGTTGTAATTGCTAAAGCATGTAGCAGCTTTAAATACTTTGAGATATTGTAGGAAATCTGTAAATCCACACTCTCGATATTTCTCAGCATCTGCTGGCCTTTCTGCTAGTATTTTTCTTGCACAAATGACCTCCCATTTTTCTTGGCTCGCTTCATCATAAAATTCAGTACATATAGCCTCACTAGCCACGGGAGCAGGTAGTGTCTGAGACTCCATTTGCTCAGCTGATCTCTTCTGCCGATCTGCTCTCAACTTCTTCAATTTCTGCCCAATTGGCTCATCACTATCATCACTTACTGTCATACTCTTGTCTCTGCACCGCTTTGATCGTCGAACCTTCTTGGGCGTAGAGGCCACACATTCCCTGGCCTTTTTGGACATCTGAGGGATAGGTATTTTCCCAGACTCAGGTGGTGTTTCAACACCCACCTCCTTACTTTTTCTTTTAAGTCTACGGGTTTGTCTGGCTTCTGGCGGTGTTTCAACACCAATGCCAAGACCCTCAGTAGTTTGCTCCCTCTCAACTAGGCTCACATCTGGTGTTTGAACACCAGTATCAAGCATATCAGAGCCCTCTAACCCTTCCACAGCAATATTCTCACTGCTCACAGGAGCATCCTCATAACCTGTCCCACTTTCAATAACTCCCCCTGCACATACTTCCTCTTCTTCACTGTCACTAATCTCCACCACTGGAATGGGCAGTTTTCTCAACGATTCTTGAATCAAGAACATAGATTCATCAAAACACTCTACCTCTTTGTCACTAGCTCTGGCAAAGTCAGTGGATTTAACCACTGTTACCCAGGGTTGTACCACAACATCATCACCTAGGCTTCTAATAACAGGCCTGTGCAGAGAACCTATTCTAGTGTAGATTGTGAAGTACTGATCTATGTCCTCCCCTACCTTGTACTTTTCACCAAAATCGACTCCAACTAATGTGGCATAAAATTTACTAATCTCACTAAATTCTCCAATACCACCAGTCAACAAATCTTTCAAATTAAAACCA
Source organism: Rubia yunnanensis (assembly GCA_037428765.1). Taxonomy (NCBI): domain Eukaryota; kingdom Viridiplantae; phylum Streptophyta; class Magnoliopsida; order Gentianales; family Rubiaceae; genus Rubia; species Rubia yunnanensis. Next base: position 72,084,588 of record CM075071.1, on the reverse strand, counting down.
TTCACCTTACCATGCAAGGTCTTGAATTTTCTAAGATCAACATAATCCCTGTTTTGGACCATCCAAGCAATAAACTCTAGAACAGAGGCAAAATAAACACCGTCATAAACGAACGAATGGTCATAAACGAACTCCATCCCAATTTATTACCCTCTGTTCCCGATCTCCATGGAATTCTCCCGTGTCTACATCGGGGTCCAGTTCTTCGAACCGAGGATTCTCCAGGATTCTCCGGAAACCAAAAAGCTACTCTACTTTTCCCCCTTTTTTTCAGAATACCATCTTGCGAACATTTCAGCCCATTATGACTTTCTGGCCCAATAATTAGCCCTCCTGGTCTTCTTCCACCATATTCCTCGGTGTTTAAACACCAATTCACATATTTTTGGTATTTTCGTTATTTCTATTTTTTTGTTTTTGACTATATAAAAAAAATAAAACAATAAAACTACAACAGAATGATCAAATCTGGGTACCTTACATTCGACACACACCCAAGTGCTGTCTTAGGCCTTCAAAAGTCTCACCATCCAGAGGCTTTGTAAAGATATCAGCAAGTTGTTCTGATGTTGGTACATAATGAACTGTGACTTCTCCTTTTTCGACCAAATCTCTTATAAAGTGATGTCTGATATCGATGTGTTTCGTCCTAGAATGTTGCACAGGATTCCTGGAAATATCAATGGCGCTTTTATTATCACATAGGACTGTCAAACTCAAATCATTGAACCCATAGTCTCTCATCATCTGTTTCATCCATAATAGCTGGCACAACAACTCCCAGCAGCTAAGTATTCTGCTTCAGTTGTAGACAATGATATAGAGTTTTGTTTTTTACTGTACCAGCTGATAAGATTTGAACCAGCAAAGAAGCATCCACCAGTGGTGCTTTTACGATCATCAGCATTCCCAGCCCAGTCAGAGCCACTGAATCCTACCAACTGCGAATCCTTGTTCCTATAAAACCATACTCCATACTCCATTGTTCCACTTATATATCGAATAATCCTTTTCACGGCTGATATGTGTGGTTCCTTTGGATTGGCTTGGTAGCGGGCACAAATACCAACACTCAAACAGATGTCTGGTCTACTTGCAGTTAAATACAACAGGCTGCCAATTATACTCCTGTACAACTTTTGGTCAACACTTTGACCCAGTTCGTCTTTTGTAAGCTTATCAGTGGTAGCCATTGGAGTGCGTACTGCCTTTGCACTAGTCAGACCGAATCTCTTGATCAAGTTTTCAGCATATTTCTGTTGACTGATGAAAAGACCATTCTTCTCCTGAGTAACCTGCAATCCCAGAAAATATGACAATTTTCCTACCATACTCATTTCGAACTCCTTAGTCATTAAGTCAACAAACTCCTTCACCAATACCGAAGAGGTGGATCCAAAAACAATATCATCCACATAAATCTGTGCGATTAGAATATTTGTCCCGTTTTGCAGCACAAACAGTGTACGGTCCACTCCCCCTCGACGATAGCCTTTCTGAATCAGAAAGGTTGTCAGTCGCTCATACCATGCACGAGGTGCCTGCTTTAGTCCATACAGTGCTTTATTCAACCGATATACATGATCAGGAAAATGTGGGTCTTCAAACCCCTTAGGCTGTTCCACGTAAACTTCCTCTTTTACTAGCCCATTCAGGAACGCACTCTTGACATCCATCTGATGAAGAGTAAAGTCCAGAATGCATGATACTGCCAACATCAGTCTGATCGACTCCAATCTGGCTACCGGTGCAAAAGTTTCATCGAAGTCAACCCCTTCTACTTGGGTGTACCCTTGAGCAACTAGTCGCGCTTTATTCCTAGTGACGTTACCATCCGCATCAGATTTGTTCTTAAAAATCCACTTGGTTCCAATCACATTCACATTCGCAGGCCGTGGGGTAAGATACCAAACATTGTTTCTTTCGAATTGCTGCAATTCTTCCTGCATTGCCGAAACCCAAAATTCATCGAGCAGAGCTTCTTTGTAATTTTTTGGCTCAGTAAGAGAGATGAAACATGATAGTCCTGCCAATTCTCTGTAATTTACCCGCGTTTGATCCCTCAATAGCATATATCTGGCCGAACTCTGCTCAGAGTCATGTGTTACAGTTTCCGGAGTTTCAACACTGGTTGACTGTGTTGGTGTTTCAACACCAGTAGGATTCACTGGGTCGAGCGTATCACCGTCACCCATAGTATCTTCTTCTGAATCATCAACAACCACATTAATAGACTCCATGACTACTCCAGAGCGTTGATTAAGAACTCAAAAAGCTCGACTCATAGGGGAATAACCCAAGAATATACCGATATCACTTCTAGACTCGAATTTAGCTAAGGGTTCTCGATCCTTCAGAATGTAGCACCGACTCCCAAAAACATGAAAATACGACACATCTGGTTTTTTCCTTTCCATATCTCATATGGTGTCTTCTCAGTAAACGGACGTAGATATACTCTGTTGATAGTGTAACATGCCGTGTGTACTGCCTCAGCCCAATATCTAGCATGAATTTTTTTCTCGGCTAGCATTGCTCGTGCCATTTCCTGCAACGTCCTGTTCTTCCTCTCTACTATGCCATTTTGTTGTGGAGTTATGGGGGTAGAGAACTCGTGGTGTATTCGGAGTGTCTCGCAAATATCATGAAATTTTGAATTTTCAAATTCTTTTCCATGGTCACTCCTGATTCGTGCAATTCTTACTTGATCGGTTCCTTTTTCTACAAATAACCTGTGTGCCAGGTTCTTGAAAACATCAGCAGCCTCTGACTTCTCTTTGAGAAGTGATACCCACGTATACCTCGAGAAGTCATCTACACAGACGAAAATATACTTCTTTCCTGCCACACTGGGGGTGTTCACCGGTCCCATTAAGTCCATATGCAGGAGTTCCAAGAGTCTTGATGTTGTAACATCATGTACTGCACGGTGTGGTGTCCGGATTTGTTTTCCTTCTTTACATGACCCACAAACAACCTCCTTGTTGTCACTGATTTCAGGAATACCTCTAACTGCATTCAGTCTGGAAATACGTGCTAGGGATTTATAATTTAGGTGCCCCAATTTTCTGTGCCACAGAGTACTAACTTCTTTCTTTGAACTCAGGAAGGTGACAACTTGATCGAGAAGGTAACAGTTATCCATTGATCTTGATCCAGTGAATACTCCTTTCTTATGGTTTACTACACATTTCTCCTTATCGAAAACCACTGTCATTTCATTATCACATAGATGGCTGATGCTCAACAAGTTTGCCTTCAGACCTTCCACTAGTAACACATCTTGGAACACCGGAAGCCCTTTGATGGCTAACTCACCCTTGCCGATTATTCTACTGCGTTTCCCATCACCAAATCTAACATGTCCTACAAATCCAGGTTTAAATTTTCGCAGAAATTCAGGAACTCCAGTCATATGCCTTGAACATGCACTATCAAAATACCAAGAATTTCCTGTATGTGCCCCAAAACATACAAAACTTGAAAAACAAACATCTTGAGATTTTCGAATCCATACCTGGCGTGTTGGTCGAACGGTGCGTTGCGGACTTGGGTTATCACGCGTGTTCAGAAATCTGGTTCTGTATCCACCAGTGTTGAAACGATGCCTTGTATCATATCTTGACACGGTGTTGAAACTTCGATTTGCTGAGTTGAAAGGCAGGGTCCTAAGCAGCTTAAAACATCTATTTCTTACATGTCCTTGCATTCCACAGTATCCGCATCGTCGAATCCTTTTGGTAGAAAAATTTCTCTCGATTATTCTGGGAGCTAGCGCACCTTGACCTTCTGTGTTACTCCATGAGTTTACCGGTGTGGATCTTTCATACCCAATTCCGTACTTAGTCGTCTGTCCCATTCTTAGAAAGTCTTCGAGTTTAGCTTTTCCTGTATTAAGACGTCTGATAGATTGTTCTGCTGCCTCTGCTCGTTGCATCATTTCAGCAAAATCCTTCTTGATTTCTTCCAGTTTGCCAATTGCCTTTTCCTTTTCAAGTTCCTTCATTTTGGCTTCTTCATGCAATCTCTTATTCTCAGACTTGAGCTCTTTGTTTTCATCTGCCACTTTTAACCACATCTTGTACATTTCCATGCTTTCCTTGTGAATGTCATCCTTACTAATGCTTCTATCCTCTTCATCTGAGCTACCACTCTCGTCTTCATCCAGCCCACTGGAACCTTCCTTGAGAGAGTCTTCTAACTCCACTGACACACCGAAAGAAACATGATTGGTATACTCTTCTCCATCCTTACAATCATCCCCTACGTCATCATCACTCCAGGTTGTGACATACGATTTTCCTTGCCTTTTAAGTGTATTGGCACACTCAGCTTGTATGTGTCCAAAACCTTCACATTCTCTACACTGGATTTTCCTGTTCAGGGTTGGATTCGTTGATTTAAACTTTGGTGTTTCAACACCAATTGCTTGGCCAAATCTTGGAGTGGGGCTTGCGTTTGGATTTTTGTTCCCACTAAATTTCTCTTGTGGCTTCCTGCCCGTCTTCTTCATAAATCTGGAGAAGTTCCTGGTTATGTTTGCAATTTCATCGGACTCTTCATTGTCTGAATGATCTTCTGACTTTCCAGAGGTTATGCTTGAAAAAGCCATCTCTTTCTTTATAGCTTTAGTTTGCAACATTTCCATCTCATAAGATTCCAGGGATCCCATAAGTTCATCAAGTGTCATAGTCCCTATCCTTCCATTTTCATTAATCGCTGTGACCTTCATGTTGAAACGTGGAGGTAATGCTCTCAACACCTTCCTGACAAGCTTTTGATCTTTGTACTTTTTGCCGAACTGAAAAGCTTTGTTTGCAATATCTCTAACTCGTCCATTGAACTCAGAAATAGTCTCATCTTCACGCATCTTTAGTTCTTCGAATTTTGACGTATAATACTGCAACTTTGATTCTCTGACGGAGCTTGTCCCCTCATGATAAATTTGTAACACATCCCATGCTTCCTTAGCAGTCTCACAATTTGAAATCATCTTAAATTGATCTTCATCCACTGCTGTAAAGATGGCATTCAATGCCTTTGAGTTGGACATGTGTGCTTTGTGCTCCTCAGTAGAATATTCAGAAAATGGTTTAGTCGTCAATGAGTTTGATCCCTCTGCTTCGTCAATTGTAGGTGGGGTGTATTGACTTATGACATAGTTCCAAGCTTGATCATCTAGTGCTCCGATGAATACCTTCATACGTGCCTTCCAATAGGCATAATTACCTTGTTCCAGCAACGGTGGTCGTGTGACTGAAGCCCCCTCCTTTGGTGCCATGGTGAAACCTGATCTCACTCTCCCTGTATAGGGGTCAGCAAGTGCCTTGCTCTGATACCAATTGAAATTATGTTCCACCTAAAGTCTATACTTTTGTGCCCAGTTGTTTAAAAGTTTGGTGTTAAAACACAAAACAAAAGACACAGTGCACACACAACTTGTTTACGCAGTCGGTGCAAATACACCTACGTCTGCGGGGCCTTGCCCAGATCAGAAACCATTCACTAGAAAGCAGTCTTTAGTACAAGAAGCTTAACTTAAATACTAATCCATTGCTAACCTATTGAGTGAATGTTGTGAGATCCCCTCACTGCCGATCCTACGTCGTTGAACCCTCACGAACAACACGTCTCCCTGAATCTCCTCCTCCCGAGGAATTAAGGCTTCCTTGTTTCTGATCTTTACGAACTTGGTCGGATGATTCAACACTCCTCCAAACACCACAGGCAGATTGCTCCAACACTTCTCACGCAGAGATGGATTCTTCGTCGCTCACTGATTGCATTCTATCTTCTTGCTTTTATCATCTTCGCAATCCTACCTTGTACGAAACTCTTTCCTTGTATAACTTTACCAAGCATAGACTTCTAGACTAAGGAAAGATCTAATTCTAATCTGGCATTTAAATGGACAATCCTTTATTAATAGGACTTGTACCATAAATAAACTACTTAATCAATTCCTAACTATTACAGGAATATTCGTTTACCAGAAATAGATTGCCACGAAATCACATAATAATCTGCACAATATTCTGATCTTGTCGCATAATTATACTCTATAATTCACTCCATAATTCGTGGCTAAAACCTGCTGTTTAGAAAAAACCTGATCGCAATGGTGTTAAAACACCATATTACCAGTATTCACAATATGCCATAAATAAGTCCAACTCCCAAGGACTCTACAGATGAGTTGGTGATTGGTGAATATTTTCCCTAATTTTAGAAAATCAGGATATTACGTTTCCATGATTAGGGTCTGTTAGAGCAGTATAAATAGAGCCTCTAAGTCAGCCAGGAAACTCGCACCATTTCTCAAGTCCCTCCATATTCTAAACTTGATTCTTCTTTGTGTCTTTCTCGAAGTTTCCGTTCGTTACTCTGTCGAGGTGATAGTTCTTCGAGCCTTGTGTGAATCAAAGGTAACTCTTACGTGTTAATTGTTACCTTTGATGGCGAGTTTACTCATGACTCCATCACTTTGTGATTACTTGAAACACAATTTATGCTATGATTATTTGTAATTTAAGCTTTCCGATTGTATGCTTGAATAATTGATAAAAAATTATTATTATGCCACATGTTCTGTGATTCAAGTGCCACCACCCCTCAAGAAGTTTGTCAACCACCCTTCGAGGGTACACCATCTACCTCTCGAGAGGGTAAACCATCCACCACTGAAGGGAGTACACCTTCCACCCCTCGAGGGTACTCCATCTACGTCTCGAGAGAGGTGTACCAGCCCTCAAAGGTAAACCACCCCTCGAGAGGTCACACATCTACCCCTCTAGAGTACACCAACCCTCGAGGGTACACCACCCCTCGAGGGGTATATATCTGAAAGCGTCCAACCATCCATATTAGCTCTCGAACCATGACCCACTCGAGGCATATACCCCTCAAAATATCCACGGCACCACCACTCGAACCATCTACCCCTCGAATATCAACCATCCACCCCTGGAACATCAACCATCAATTTGTTGGACCATCTTACATCCACTCCTGGAACCATCACCCCTCGAACCATTAGTCCCTAAACCATCCACCTCTTGAATCATCAATCATCTGCCTCTAGGCCTCCCTATCACTATAACCATCCACCCCTCGAACATCAACCACTCACCTCGAGGGGTGTTGATTTGAGGAAACCTCCCTCGAATCATCATCCCTCGAGCCCCTAGAACCACCAACCAACCCCCTCGAGGTATCATCCCTCTATCCATCAACCAACCGCCTCGCCGCCACTTGAATCATCCACCCCTTGAACATCAACCATCCGCCTCAAGGGGTGTTGATTTGAGGAATCATCCCATGATTTATCAACCCCCGAGGACCTGAAACCATCAACCATCCCTCTCGAGGCATCACCCCTCGACCAATCAACCATCCGCCTCGCCACCACTCAAACCATCCACCCCTCCAACATCAGCCATCCGCCTCCTGGGACCATCCCCTCAGATCATCTCCCCTTGAAACCCTAGAACCACCAACCATCCGTCTCGCCACCACTTGAACCATCAACCATCCACTCTTGGAACCATCACCCCTCGAAATATCATCCCTCGAACCATCCACCGCGTCACCACTCTAACCATCCACCACTCTGACCTTGAACAGTTGGTTCCTAACCCCTAGAACCATCTATCCCTAGAAGCAACCATCCACCCCTCAAATCATTACCCCTCGAACCAACACCCATTGAACCATCCACCACGCCACCACTCAAACCATCTACCCCCTCGAGCCAACCATCCACCCTTCAAATCGTGACCCCCTAGAACCCTGGAACCATCCATCCCTGGAACCATCAGCCATCCACCCTTAGAACCAACGACCCTCAAACCACCCACTATGCCTCGACGCATTACCCCTTCAACCCCTGGAACCATTCATCCCTTGAACCATCAACCATCCACTCCTCGAATCTTCACCCCTCGACCAATCAACCATCCGTCTCGCCACCACTCAAACCATCCACCCCTCCAACATCAGCCATCCGCGTCCTGGGACCATCCCCCCAGATTATCTCCCCTCGAACCCCTAGAACCACCAACCATCCGTCTCGCCACCACTCGAACCATCAACCATCCACTCTTGGAACCATCACCCCTCGAAATATCATCCCTCGAACCATCCACCGCATCACCACTCTAACCATCCACCACTCTGACCTTGAACAGTTGGATCCTAACCCCTAGAACCATCTATCCCTGGAAGCAACCATCCATCCCTCAAATCATTACCCCTCGAACCAACACCCCTTGAATCATCCACCACGCCACCACTCGAACCATCTACCCCCTTGAGCCAACCATCCAACCCTCAAATCGTGACCCCATAGAACCCCTGGAACCATCCATCCCCGGAACCATCAGCCATCCACCCTTAGAACTAATGACCCTCAAACCACCCACTATGCCTCGACGCATTACCCCTCCAACCCCTGGAACCATTCATCCCTTGAACCATCAACCATTCACTCCTCAAATCTTCACCCCTCGACCAATCAACCATCTGCCTCACCACCACTCAAACCATCCACCCCTCCAACATCAGCCATCCACCTCCAGGGACCATCCCCCCAGATCACCTCCCCTCGAACCCCTAGAACCACCAACCATCTGTCTCGCCACCACTCGAACCATCAACCATCCATTCTTGGATCCGTCACCCCTCGAAATATCATCCCTCGAACCATCCACCGTGTCACCACTCTAACCATCCACCACTCTGACCTTAAACAGTTGGTTCCTAACCCCTAGAACCATCTATCCCTCGAAGCAACCATCCACCCCTCAAATCATTACCCCTCGAACCAACACCCCTTGAACCATCCACCACGCCACCACTCAAACCATCTACCCCCTCGAGCCAACCATCCACCCCTCAAATCGTGACCCCCTAGAACCCCTAGAACCATCAGCCATCCACCCTTAGAACCAACGACCCTCAAACCACTCACTATGCCTCAACGCATTACCCCTCCAACCCCTGGAACCATTCATCCCTTGAACCATCAGCCATTCACTCCTCAAATCTTCACCCCTCGAACCATCAACCATCCTCTATTCCTACCATACACCATCTTTAACACTTTCTTCCTACACACGAGTCGCCACCACTCGAACCATCCCCCCTCGAGCCATTGGGTTCGTATGGTGAGGGTTTGAGTGGAAATGGTTCGAATATAGGAGGTTTGAGAGTTTGAGTGGAGAGGCTCCAAGTACAGGGCTCAAATGGAGAGGGTGTAAGTGGAGAAGGTTCAACTGGTGAGAATTTGTATGGTGAGGGTCGAGTGGAAAGAGTTCAAATAGAGGTTCAAGTGGAAATGGTATGAGTATTACTGGGTTCAAGTGGTACTGATTCGAGTGATAAGGGTTCGAGTAGAGAGAGTTCGACTAGAGGTTAGAGTTGAAAAGTTCGACTGGGACTGGGTTCCAGTGGTGAGGGTTCCAGTGGTGAGGGTTCCAGTGGTACTAGGTTTGAGTGATTCTGGGTTTGTGTGATGACATTTCGAGTGGAGAGGTCCGAGTTGAGATGGTTTGAGTAGAGGGAGTACGAGGGTCCGACAAGATAGTTCGAGTGGAGACAATTTAAGTTCAAGGTTAGAGTGGAGAGGTTCGAGTTGTGAGGATTCGAGTGGTAAGAGTTCGAGTGGTGACCCGTTGTTGGCCTCGTTGTCGATAACCCGTGCTTTGCGCGAGCTGGAGAACCCTGGAAAAATTCTATATCTATGGCTACAGTGTCTAGCCTTGGATACAAGTGTGTATGATGCATTGTTCTAATGCGTCCTCTAGGTTTTCCATTTTTTTTGTTCTGAATTCCTGAGGACGCATTTGCCAAATGCGTCCTCGATGCATTAATCTTTTTTTTTTCTTCAGGGGAAAAAGAGGACGCATTGCCAGAATGCGTCCTCGTTTTAATTTTTTTTTTTAAATTCCATGTTACATGAGGACACATTCTTGCAATGCATCCTCCCTGAGCAGTCAAACAAATTTGCAAAGATTCCCCGCATCTGCATGCATGCACAGCGGCTGATTTTGCAGAAAGCCCCGTGACCTTGAGGACGCATTCTTGCAATGCATCCTCGGTTTCTATATAATGCACCAAACCCTTTTGTTTCTTCATTCTGCCCTTCCGTTTCTTCATCTTTATCCAAACCAATTTCTTCATCTTGCTCCATCATTGGCCGAGTTTCGTCGTCGGCCTTCGTTTCCAAAGTTGTCGGGTAATTTTTCTAGCTTTCCTATTCTTTTTTTGGTTTTATGTTTTTTTATTTATCATGAAATTTTTCTGAACCTCGCAGCCCGAGCATTTTCGAACCGTCGTTGACTGCCATTGACCGCCGTTGACCCCTCTGTAAAATTTTGTAATCTTCTAAAGGTATTTAAAGAATTCATTATCATACGAATGTATTGATTGATTATGTGCGATTTGGTCTCTTATTTTTTTTTCGATCGAATTAGGCGTAAAATTATTATTTTTGAAGTACTTGTAAAGTTCTTGTTGATGAAATTTTTTTTAAAGATTGTACGTTGTTTGAGTGATTATGTATCTTGATTCTACGAAATTGTTGAAAGAGAGGATGCGTGGATATATGTGAATTGATTATGTGTGATTTGTTTACTGTTGTTTGCATTAAAGTTGTAGTAATAGTTTAATTAGTGTGGTACTATTGTTTGGAAAATGAAAAAAGAATAATAGTGTACTGTCGTTATGAATATCGAAATAAATGTTATTGATTTGTATAATGCAGTAGTTTGATGTTTTTTATTGTGTACCTGTATAGAGGGGGTCAAATTAAGTTTGATTTGACTGTGGGTGTGTATTATGACCCTCCTATACCGGAGTGGAATGTGACTCTCGAAAGGAGGTTAAGCCACTCCGAGCTAGTTCATTTAATTTTTACAAGGCTTGGTATTGCTAGTGGGGGGTTTCAGTTGAAATTATATTACCGTTGTCCTGAGCTGATTGGTTTGGCCATATACTATCGGTGTTACAATGTGGAAAATGAAGAGTCTACCGCAATATTCTTCAACATTGTTGAGCGAATGTCCTTGTCCTCAGCAGAGTTGTACATCGTTTTGGAGAATGTGACAAGCACTATTGATCGTGCGGGTGTTCTTAGTTCGGGCACTTTCGTGTCGTTGTTGAGGAACATGCAGAACTGTACACCTTTGCCAACCTTACCATCCCTGTTGATTGCCAAGGTTTTGTCGTTGGTGAGTCCAGCCAACCCAATGCATATGTTCACATCGATTGCGCTCAGCCGTCCACAAGTGGTGGTATATATGGTGGCCATAATGGGGACCTGAATGAGTTCGATGATGATTATGTGGGTGAAATTGGCGAGTATGTTGTCAGTCATGTTGGGAGCGATGAGGATGGTGAGGAAGGGAAACTTGGTCAAGGCAGTGACAATGATCGTTTGTTATCAATTGATTCGAATCCAGGGGACGAAGATGAAGAAGTGGTGTGCATGAACATTGTAGCCCCGTCGTTTCGTAATTTGGCGAATCCTGATACGGAGGGCTACTTGAGGGATTATGGGGGCCCTGATGAGGATGGCTATGACCGAACAAATTGTGGTGATAAATTTACTCGTTATGTTCAAGCGATTGGCGAAGTTGAATTGGGTATGCGATTCCGGACAAAGCCAGAATTGGTAAAAGCTATTTCAAGGTGGAGTTCCAAGATGAATAGGGAACACATAGTCGTGGAGAGCCGATCATGCACATGGTATGAAAAATGTAAGGATGTCGTTGAAGGAACTGGAAATTGTTAATTGGTTGCTAGAACCAGCAAAAAGGCTTCGCATGGCATGTGGGAGATCACCAAATGGGCAAGTAGTTATGCTTGTGTTGGGGCTGGTCGATCGACGGGTAACACTAACCTGACATCGTTGATGATCGCCCGTGCAATTTGCCACCACATTGACGTTAACCCTTCTTACACGGTGAAAGATGTACAAGCGCATGTGAAGACGGATTTTAATGTGACCCTTTCCTATAAGAACGCGTGGTATGCTCGACAGAAGGTTATTGATTTGGTGTTCAGAACTTGGGAGGAATCCTTTGAACAGTTGCTGACATATATAGATGAGCTAGTCAGGGTAAATCCGAGCACTGTTTTTGAGTGGGCAGATATACCCGATAGAATACTTGGGCGTGGGTGCCGGAAATTCAAGTTTGTTTTCTGGGCATTTGGTCAGGCTATCGATGCATTTTGCCACTGCAGGCAGATAATTAGCATGGATGGCACTCATTTGAGAGGTCCATACAAGGCCACAATGCTAGTTGTCGTGACGCATGACTCGAATGACTACATACTCCCCATTGCTAATGCCATTGTTAACGGTGAAACAAATGAGAGTTGGGACTGGTTCATGCGAAGACTACGTATCCACATGGTAGGTGGCACTAATAGGCCAATCTGTATTATATCTGATCGCCATGATGGAATTTTAAATGCAATAAGATGGACGGACGAATGGAGTGAGCCAGCTGGATACCACCTATTTTGCTTGCATCATTTTCAATCAAGCTTCCTTAGTGCTGACAGTAGGAAGTTCAAGAATGCGCTTCTGAAGACTCTAGTTTGGAAGCTTGGTGGTGCCAGACAAGAGAGCAGATGGAGGGAGTACAAGGAGGAGTTGGAGAGCATCGAACCGTCTGCTTGGGAATGGTTGGTAAAACATGATACCAGTAAGTGGTGCCTTGCATTTGATAAGGGTGATCGACGTTGGGGAATTCTAACAACCAATTTGTCAGAGAGCTTCAACAACTGTTTAAGGCGCGCACGATATCTCCCGATAACTGCGTATGTCAGAGCAACCTTCGAGCGAACAGTTGAAATGTTTGGTAAAAGGGTAATGGATGCCACAAATTGGAGGTACTTTCTAGATTCATTACAGTTCTTTATGGATTCATTTCCTAGTTTCTTGACTCTAAAATAATGTTCAAATGTTTAGGTCTGCGTTCCCTTCTAGGATTTGGAAAAAAATTCAGAAGCAAGACACATTGGCACATGGACATATTGTCACTGTTTTTGGGATTGCGTCACAGACTTATAGGGTTGTGACAAGGGCCATTGATGGCAGCATTGGTGAGAGCCAGTACACGGTCAAATACCGGAGAAAGTTGTGTACTTGTCGTGAATGACACATTTATCGATTCCCATGTTCACATGCATTGGCCATCTGTAGGCATAGGCGTGACAACCCAGCTACTCTATGTGATAAGGTATATCACACGACCACCTACTTGCAGCAATATAGTCAGGGTTTCATGCCTCTATGAGATCCATCACTATGGAAATGTGCTAGTTGGAGGTTGATTCCCGATATTGAAAAGTTCCGCAACAGGAGGTGTGGAAAGTATGCAAAGTGAGGGAGAAATAATCAAATGGATGAGAGGGTGCCGGGTGATTCCAGAGGTCACCGTAGGCGAGGGCGTGATTAGTGTCAGTTGTTTGTATTTGGTATTTGGTATTTGTTACTTTGTATTTGGTATTTGTGTATTCGACTATTTTGAATATTTAGGATTATGTGTACTTGTCTAAATTGAAGCTATTGTACGATTTGGTTTGAATATCAGTGCACTTGTAATTTTGTTACTTATTTGGAAAGCTTGATTGTGCTTTTTTGCCAGGTGATTCTGATTATCAGCAGGGATACACCATGTATCATCCGGGTCCCATTGACGATGAATTACTATACCTGCACTAGGAGCACTGTGCACGTGCTCTGTACAATGGTCAGTTATAGGATGAGGCACTGCAGGTGAGGCAGTGTGATGGGGCTTGTTGGACTGGTCAAATCCCTGATCCAGTCAAGCTACGTGCGTGAAGCTGGATTCCAAGGACTTTTGGATTCCGCTCTGATGCACATTGATCATTAGCTAGTCACAGCCTTAGTGGAGCGTTGGAGACCTGAGACTCACACATTTCACCCGCCAATTGGGGAGGCTACGATAACTTTGCAGGATGTGGGCATGCTATGGGGTCTACCAATTGATGGCATGGCAATTACTGGAGTGGACACTAACCAACGCATAAAGGAATGGCAGACAATATGCGAAGACTACCTATGGGCTACACCGAACGCAGTGTTATCAGAGGAGGTCGCATAACCCGCTGGTTGGGAGACTTGTTACACAATCCATTCCCTGTTGATGCTACTGAGGTAGATTGTCAACAATGGGCTAGGGTTTTCATTCTACTGCTGGTAGGTGGAATGCTATTGTTAGACACATCCGGACACCTTATCCTTTTGCTTTATTTGTCTTTACTGACGGACCTCGGTGTAGCACATCAGTACAGTTGAGGTAGTGCCATTTTGGCACACTTGTACAGGTGTTTATGTGACACTGCCATCCCACAAGTGAAATCCATATCTGGACCACTAGTCTTACTACAGGTAACATTGTTGGTTAATCTTGTCAGTTGTACATACTGTCGATATAGACCTCGTATATTATATTCAATTTTATTTAATTTTTTGTCAGCTGTGGGCATGAGAGTGAATCCCATCCATCCGTCCGGCCGGACGACTACCAGTGATCGTCACGATGAGTGCTGTTGGATCCAGGTACGTATTGAATTCGTCGGGAGTCAATTTTTTAAATGCAAGGCAATTACTAGGAATGACTAATAGTATTCACTCTATTCCTAACAGGTGGAGAGCGCGACTCGATTTATCCCAATCACCTATGCATGCAATTAAAATGTACCGCGATCAGCTAACATCTCTCCATGACAGATAGGTATATTGAAATTTGGATTTCCTGAACTTCAACTAATGGTTATAAAGGTTTCTCAGAGCTAACCACAAGACCTACCTGTTATTGCAGTTTATTTGGCAGCCGTACACAGAGAATGTCGTGCAACAACTCCCACATTATTGTACGGCTGGTAGCAACAACTGGCTATTGTCTGTTGACCTCATTAGATGGCATGTCGTGGAGTACCATCACGTACATCGTGTTCTCAGGCAGTTTGGCCTCATCTGGCCAATACCCATCCAGTTGGTCAGTAAGGATGAACAAAAACTACTTCATACTAGAGACCCCAAGGGAGGTCAGGATTGGATTGGCGTGTGGAACTGAGAAGATATATCGATGCTTAGGAACATCGAGGATAGCGACAAGTTTATGTGCAAGGGTTAGCGAATCCGTACACACCCAATTGAGAATACATGGAGTGGTATTTTCAGAGAACAGTGACCCTGATGAATCAGCCAGGCCGGGCCGAAACAATTACGGAGGGTTTTCATAGAGATAGGGCTACTCTGGAGTATACGGTATTTCCTTAAGGTCTACTAGTTTTCACAATTAATACTATACATTTCCTTAATACCTCATTGTTGTAGTTGCAAGCAATGTCTCAGATGAGAATCATGTTGGATACGAATTTGGACGACTGTCCCCCACACATCACGAACGTGATCAGGGAGGTACGCGATGTTGCCACCCATACTCTACAGTATGCACATGATCCCTCCAGACTGCAGTTTCACCAGCCATTTGTGCACTGTGACGAACCTCCACCGGGTGTGAGATACACTAGCATTAGAAGCCACCGTCCAGCTCCACCTGGTCGACAGGGTGGTCGGCGACCGCGTGCTCGTGCCCATACAGACCGCATTGGTTCATCACAAGCTGGAACCTCAAATGCGTGTCTGACAGACGCTGGAGCATCACACGGTGGACCATCACAGGATGACACTACTACGGCTGATTTCAATGCATACCTTACACCCCTTCCTAGTCATGCCGGACCGTCACATGGTGGATCCTCACAGTTTGACATGGCTACAAAAGATTTCACGGCATATGTTACTCCCACTGCGAGTCATCAATACATGTTGCATGCTACTCCATTAGATACTGGTGGTGTTGCACATGTCCAGCATGGTTCATGCCAGAACACAGAAGATGACATGGAGGAGGATTTTACAGAGGGAGCGCCAGATGACGCCATCCATTTTTCTCCTGAGATGGTCGTCCCACGATGCACATCTTGCACCATACGTCCTCCACCATGTGGCAGAGGCCATCGTTAGTAGATTACATGATGACATTTAGCACTCATTTATTTACGTTTGACACGTCTTCTCTACATATTGTACATTAATGTTTAATTATATTCATTCCTACTATATATTATTGTTATTTTTAGAATAACATAAAACAAACATAAGTCTACGAATGCACTATATTCACCCAAAAAAAATATAAAGAATAATTTACAAATTATATATATTACTGATTAAAATTACAAATTATATATTTTACAAATAAAATGTGGGACTAAAAAAAATTATGTACATATACATGTCAAATTCAATGCCCGTTTTTAATAACACTGATTTAAAAAAGGTATAATTCAAACAGTATTTAAAAAAATATAACAATATAAAATAAACACATTTGTTTATTTTAAAAAATAAATTCATGAGGACGCATTCATGCAATGCGTCCTCTAAACAATTCGGTTTTAAAAATTTTGAAAAAATTGAGGACGCATTATCTCTAAAGAAAATTGTTTAAAAAAAAATAAATCCGAGAACGCATTCATGGAATGCATCCTCTAAACAAAATTGTTAAAAATAAAAAATAAAATTCGAGGACGCAATCATGGAATGCGTCATCTAAATAGAATGCAGAAAAAAAAAATTCTAAAATGCTGTCCTCCACAATTGTTTCCATATATAATACCATGCACAATGGCATCCGGTTTTTATTTACCATGCATTAAAGAATCAAGTTCTCGGAAAACCCTAGTAATAATTAAACTTGAGAATCATTCACAGGAACACAATCCATCGGTGCATTCTGGGAATGCTCCAGGATAACACCAATTTACACAATCCTTTCTGGTTTTGCAATGGACGACGTCGCAAACGCATTGATGATTCTCACAAATCTTAAATAATCCACAGGGAAGGGGAATGCAATCTCTATTACTCAGGCATGGGATTTCAGCCGTTACCTTTGAAAACAACCAACCTGTGATTATTTAACTTTGTTAGATTTGTTGTGATGAATCAAAATCTTAAACATGTTCATTGAGTGGAAAATTAACATTAATTAACATCCCACGCAATGGATAGGTAGAAACTTTGTTCAGTGTGTTGCTGTGTATGGATACATAATTGACCAAAGTCGAGGTGAGAGAAGTACCAGAAGCAAAGAGCAGAACAGTTGTGAGGAAAACGATTCTGATTGACTTCTCCATCAGCTACTGAATGAATATTAAGAATAGAGCAAAAACAATTGATATTACTGGGATACAATTCCATTGAACTTGTCTTAATTTATAGGTGATTCAGGGGGTTTTCAAAATTAAATAAAAGTTGTTGATAATAAATTATTGAGATTAAGTGAATTTGATTACTGATACTGACAATGGCTACCCCGATTTGTTCATTACCGATAATATATGTTAGGATAAGTCAGATTGATAACTAGATCAGATTATATGAATCTAACTATTCCTATTTGCAAAATCTCCTAAAATTATTGTGATAAAGTAATTTTCAATTTTTTTAATCTGAATTTAGTTAATCCAGTTTAGTTCAACTAAAATAAATTATATTAAAAAATAGCTTTATTTTATTGGTGATTTGGTGGTTGCTTAGAAGAGAATGACTCACACGAAACTACTCAATAATAAACTAAATAAATTTTTTTAGTTACATGCTAAAGTGCCCCACATTATTTCTCATCTTAAAAAAATATATTTAGACCATTTGTCTCATCATAAAATTGAATGACACCGTCTAACCAAGTGTCTGTATACTCAAAATTATGCAAATATGATTATACACAAACACTGGCTACCTACTCCAATTCTTTACCAATTATATGAATTTAACTATTTATATTTGCGAAATATTTTGATTATTTGTGATGAAATATTTTGATTATTTGTGATAAAATAGTTTTTAGACTCTTTTTTTTTTCTGGACTTAAATCTTTTGTATATACCTTTTATTTTCCTAAAATTGCCGACAAAGTCTTGTCTGAAACCACCTTAAAGTGAGACCAAGGACTAGTGCATAGTATAAATAAATTTAATTAGAAATGGGATTTCAAACGTAATTTATTATAGAAAATTTGTAGAATAAGGAGGATGTAGGTGCAAATAGTATGAAATGATTTAATGTATTTTTATAGTATGATATGATTCATAAAATTATACTATCGATGTTTAAGTTTTCTGATTTTAGTGTTACATTACAATATGATGTCTTAAAATTTATGTATTTTTTTATGTTTAAATAATAAAATTTAAACGTTTTTCAATGTTTTGATTTGAAGTTCCATTATTTTCATTTAATGCCTATTTTTGTATTTTACAATGTTTAGCTATTTCAATTTGACATGTATTTTCAATAATTTGATTTGATGTTTAATTATTTTGATTTGATGTTATATTAGTATTTTATTCAATTTTTAACTATTTTAATTTGATGTTCAGTTATTTTTAGTTAATTTGTACTTTTAATTTTAATTAATTTAATTTGTGTTTATTTTACTATTTTATTTGATGTTTAACTATTTTAAATGAAATATTTTAATATTTTGACTTGATGTGTTAATTTATTAATTTGAATTTTAGGGACTAAATTCAAACATCAATCCGACCCACCCAGAAAATCCATATATTTAACCAAGTTTGATCTTTATCAAAAATAATAAGAAAGTTTCATCCTAGTTTGACCCCGTTTTGACCTTTGACGGAAATTAGACCCCGATAATTACTTTATTGTAAGTCGACCCCTCAATTTTACCAGTTTCTGTTTCATAATTCTATAATTTAAAAATAGTCCATAAACATGTGAGAAACTTTGTTTCTGGCTTGGTTTTACTTTGAGACAAAGTCTTGTTTTACACTGTCTCATATTGATACAAGGATGTAATTGTAAATAGAGTTTTTAATTGAAGTTTAAAAAGTTCAGGGGTTGGATGTGAAATTTCGTTAATTTACATTTAAGTCCAGGTATAAATATCAATTTTTCCTCATTTTTCTCTCTTATTTTTCTGATGTTTCTCTCTCCTGCGTGATCTACATCCTTATTCTCTCTCCTCTCCATTTCTCTTCCACCTTATTCTCTTTCCTCTCCCTTTCTCTTCCATCTTCTTGCTCAATCGCTCATTTTCTTCTATTTAACCGCAAATCCTCTCCATTGTTGTTCCTCCTTTCTTGCGCACAGTGGTTCGTCGAGATTTTTGGAATTTTCCGGTATAGCCTCGGTTTCTGGTGGTCGAACAATATACGAGCTTCGTTTTGTGTTTATTTTCGAAAGTAATGTCCTTGCTCAGATTTTTTTATGCATATTTTTTTGTTTTTTCGATTTTTGTTTAGTTTCTTTGGTTCATGTGATATTCTAGTGTTTGTGTAGGTTATACTGAGTAATATTTGAGGATTTCTCTATTTTTTTTAAGTTTTGTGAGTTGTTCTTACGGATTTGTGCTAATAGTTGTGTTGTTGTTGTTTCTTAGATATGTAAGAAGATTCTCTTCACGGCTACTACAATCGAGAAGGAAGAAGGATTTGTAAGTTTTCTTAATTTTTGGTTGTGATGTTTTAGGTACAGTTAATGATGTTTCTCGTTTTCAATGTGATGTTTCAGGTTTGAGGTTTTAAGTACTTTTATCAGTGTTGGTGTGATGTTCTAATTTCAGCGCTTAGTGCTTGTGGTGTTTTCATACTTAGGTGTGCAATTTATGTTCAATTTTGATTGTGTGTGATATCTTAGGGTTTTGTTACGATTTGTGTTAATTTTTGTGTTGTTATTGTTTCTTAGATGTCTAAGAACGCTTGTCCACTATTGTTAAAATCGAGAAGGAAGAAGAATCTATAATTTTTTATTCATTTTTCAGATGTGATGTTTTACATACTGTTGTTGATGTTTCTAGTTTTCTGTGTGATGTTTCATGTTTAGGTTTTAAGTACTCTATGTTGGTGTGACGTTTTAATTTCAGTATTTGATGCTTATAGCGTTTTAAGTGTATGATTGATGTTTAGTTTTTTTATTGTGTGCGTGATAACTTAGGGTTTTGTTAGGATTTGTGCTAATTTTTGTGTTGTTGTTGCAGTTTCTTAAATGTCTAAAAGCGAATGCCCACTGTTGGCGCAATCGAGAAGGAAGGAGGATTTGTAAATTTTGTTATTTTTCAGATGTGATATTTTACATACTGTTGTTGATGTTTCTAATTTTCTGTGTGGTGTTTCATGTTTAGGTTTTAATACGGTTATATGTGCTGGTGTGATGTTTTAATTTAAGTGTGCAATTGATGTTCAGTTTTGTTGTTTTGATTGTATATGTGATATCTTAGGTTTTGTTACGATTTTGCTAATTTTTGTGTTGTCGTTTCTGTTTCCTAGATGTCTAAGAACACTTTCCCACTGTTGGTGCAATCGAGAAGGAATGAGGATCTGTAAATTTTGTTATTTTTCAGATGTGATATTTTACATACTGTTGTTAATGTTTCTAGTTTTTCGTGTGATATTTCATCTTTAGGTTTTAAGTACTGTTATCTGTGTTAGTGTGATGTTTTAACTTTTGTATTTAATGCTTGTAGTGTTTTAAGTGTGCAATTGATGTTAAGTTTTATTATTTTTATTGTGTGTGAAATCTTAGGGTTTTTAACTATTTGTGCTAATTTTTGTGTTGTTGTTTCTTAGATGTCTAAGAACACTTGCTCTTTGTTGCTGCAATCGAGAATAAAGTAGGAACTGAATGTTTTGTTATTTTTCAGATGTAATATTTTAGATATTGTTGTTGATGTTTCTCATTTATAGTTTGATGTTTGATGTTTTAGGTTTTAAGTGTTGTAACGTGTGTTAGTGTGATGTTATAATTTCAGTGTTTGATACTTGTGGTGTTTTCATATTTAAGTATGAAACTGATGTTCAATTTTGTTCTTATGATATTTTAGTGTGTATTGTTTGATATTTTTAAAATTTTATGTTTATTTTTTAAATACTTTATTTTATGTTTCTCAATGTATTTGTTAGTGATGTTATGTGTGCTATTGTGATGATTTAATTACAGATATTGATATTTTCATTTTTTTATGTAATGTTTTATATTATTTCATAGGAATACTATCCATGTCAGAGCTCTAAGATGTCATTGATGAGTTAATAAAAAATGGTATGAGGAACCATGCTGTGAAAGTGTTTCCTTGAATAAATAATTGTATTTGACCTTTGATCTTTGCATTGATCTGAAAAAGCCAGCGGCAAAGGGAAACAAGCCGGGAAAAAATAGAATTTGATTGTTTAGGATGTATTGTTTGACATTGATTTTTCAGTTATGATGCTTGATTGTTAGTGTTAGTGTTGAGGCACTTCATTGTAATCGATGCTTTACCTTGATTTGAATTTTTTCATTTTTTATGTTAGCCATATTTTGGGGCATTTGAACCATTTTGTAATAAATTATGTTTAGCAAGTTATTTTAAATGCAACACTGGAATGTATATAAGGATGGGAGTTGGGCGAATTTTGGTGGAGGTCCGCCCTACATCCGCACCAATATGGGTGGGGATGGAGGTAGTTTTGGTGGGTGTGAGACGGGTATAGGTATGAAATTTGGTACCTGCGCATGGGTAGTGGGTAGGGCATGTATATCATTTCACATCCACCCCACATCTGCCCCACCCCACTAAACCCGTAATATACCCACTAATTTAGTATATAATAAATTATTATTTTTCCATAATGCACATATATTAACTATAATATTTTCATGTAAATACATTTAAAACTTTTAATATTAAATTACTATAATAGAGTAGATTTTAAACATTTATGGAGATAAAAGAGATGTCAGTACAATGGGTTTGAAGTGGGTAAGCGAACCTAAGTGGGTAATGGGGAGGGTGTGGATTTTATGTTATACCCGATGGAGCGGGGTTGGATTTTAATGTTGTATCCGCCATGGGTAATGGGGCGGGTATGAGTATGCAAATTTTAGGTGAGCATGGGTATGGATGTACCATAATCCTTATCCATCCCGCCCCATTATCATCCCTAAATGTATAAGTGCAGTAGAGCATATGGATATCTTGCTTAAATCAACATATTCATCAGTACTTTTATAAAACATCAAACAAAAAAATTGAACCATCACAACATGATTGTGTAACATCACAATATAGCAGTAAATAATAATCAAGTCTCAACAAGCTGATTTTAGATTACCTGAGCATTATGTGTATTTTAATTTTGTATTGGATATTAATTTATAATTTTTTGGAGGCTTAACTAATTCTATTTAATGTTTAACTATTTTTGTTTGTTGTGTATTTTAGTTTATACTTGACATTAATCTATTTTAATTTATTTTGATGTTTTACTATAATCTAGTGTATTTTTAGTGTTTTTATTTGATGTTTAACTATTTTATTATTTTTATGTGATGTTTATCTATTTTAATTTAGTTTATTATATATATAAAAATATATATTTTTAACTTTGATGTTTAAATATTTTAGTAGGATGAATTATTATTTGGAGGTGATGTTTTAGAAATTAGGCCCAAATGACAAACTGATCCAATGAATGTACTCCAATAATGGGCCAAAAATATACTCAGACCCGGAATGTGACCCAAGTTTGATACAACTGAAATCTAATACTCAAACCTGGAATTTCCTCTCTTGAACTCTACCACCGGCCACTGACTTCGACCAACCACCACCAGCTGGCGAATCAGACCTGAGTGCCGACGTAACCTTCGAACTAATGGCGATCACTAGCAACGAATCTAGGCTTTTTGGCTACGTCGCCATCTAAATTTCACAACTTCGTCATCTCAATTTCCCAACGAATTCAAGGAGCTCCACTACGAAGATCTTCAATATCGCAAGGAAAGCGGCAAAGATCTTCGAAATTGGAAGTGCAAAAACCGACGACATCGCGGCGAAGAACTTTGGAGTAGGGTTTTGAGCTATGCCCACTGCGAGATTTAGACCTCCGATCAGTAGGGTTTTGAGCGTTGCTAGTTAGACTATCGACGACGAAGACAAGGAGGCGGCGAGGAGGCGAGGCGGCGTCGAAGGAGTAAGAAAAATGAAGGAGAAAGATGTGTTGTTTGTGTATTTTTTTATTTGCTACTCAGTACCCCATATTTTTTGCATTTTAATTAATTACTCCGAGTCCAAATTAATTATGTTTTTGCCCCCAAATTTAGCTTGCCCTTTACTTATTTTGCCTCTAGTCCCTGGTCTCACCATGAGACGGTCACATATGAGAAGGACTCTTACTTTAATGTATATATCAATCAAAGTCTATTCTTAAAAGATGGTCTTTCCATAAGTTATAGAAAGACTAAGGTTTAAGCTGCAAATTAAAGTAAAGAGTAAATGACTTCTGTGACCCTCGAACTATTCCCATCGTTCACCTTTGACCCACCATTTTTTCCCATACTTTTTGCCTCTAAACTTGTAAAATGGGTGAATTGTGGCCCTTTAGTCCGGTCAAACCGTTAAATATGATCAAAACGTTAATTTTGAGGGGCAAAATTGACTTTTTTCCTTTTCATTTTCTTTTAATTTCCTTTCCTTTTCTTTTGATTTTAATATTATTTTTCCTTTTCCCCTTCCCCTACCCCTCTCACCTTCTGTCCCAGAGTCTTCTTATCTAATGAAGAGCCTAGGGTCGCAGTCGACAGAGGCATCAACCTGAGCGATGTTCCCGTGCAAAATCATCGGGTGAGAGAAGGAGACACCGTTAAATGGGCCCGTGATCATGGGAATGGTGGGAGGCATTGAGAATGGTGTCGGGATCCCGTGCTCCGCGACAGCCGCTTCATTCACCACCAGATCCACATTGTTAATCCTGATGCTGGCGCATCCGACTACCTTGGGGCGCCCGCCGGAGGACTCAAAAACCTCACGTGTGACCTTTGCCCCGCTGCAAACAATTAGGGCGTCTTAGAGTGAGATTGATAGAATGGATCGCGGTGTAAACTTATCAGTAGCAATGACACGTAAACATGGAAATGCACGGCAGCCAAATGGGTGAAAGAGGGTATAGTCAGGCACATGACCAAAAAAACCTCAAAAGGTGATTTTTCACCAAGAATTGAACTAGGCAGACGATTAATGATGTAAACCACAGAGGATAAAGCTTCCACCCAATAACAGTGTGGCATGGAAGAGTGTTAAAACATGGCAAGACCAATCTCTGTGATGTGACGATGCTTCCGCTCAGTTTGGCCATTTTGAGCAGGTGTATAGGGCGATGGCATCTGATGATGAATGCCACATGATTGAAGTGAGCCTATAGTCGATGATTAGTAAACTCTATGCCACCATCGGTCTGAAAAATTTTAACCCTACTGGAAAACTGGGTCTCAATGAATTTCTGAAACTGGATAAATGTGTCATAGAAGTCCAACTTATACTGCATCAGGAAAAACCATGTGAATCGCAAAAAATTGTTGATGAAAATGGCATTATAAGAAAAACCACCTGTCGATAAAATAGGGGCTGGTCCCCACAAACCACAATGCACCTTATCTAACAAACCAGTAGTGCGCTTGTCACTAATGGAAAAAGGTAAATGGCTACTCTTGGCCATCTGACAAGGAGAGCAACTAACAGATGATGGCATAGTGGAAGTGACAGTAATGTGTCCATATCGACTTAACAACTGAACAGTACATGAGACACATGACCGAGGTGAGAGTGCCACTGCTCAAAAGAAGCCTGAAGCTTTCTAGAGCGTAATTCACCTAAAAAGCTGGAATCACCTGTCTCAAGAAAATAAAGACCTGAACTATGACGGCCTTTACCAATTATCTTCCCTGTATGCTTGTGCTCAATAGAAAATGCGTTGGCATCAAATATAACACTAACAGGTAAATCACGAGTAAGCTTACTAACGGACAGTAAACTTTCAGTAATCTAAGGGACCATAAGGACATCATTAACAGAGAAACCGGAGAAATGACACTGGCCAGTATGTGAAATAGATAATGATTCACCATTTCAAAGAAGAATAGAATCAGAATCACGATAACATTGTACCTTATCAAGATGACTGGTGCGAGCAGTGATATGAGATGTAGCACCTGAATCAACGATCCACTGATTTGACGAAGAATGACGGTTGGGACCATTCAAACTGGCCTGAAGCAAAACCTTGTCCGCAATCCAATTAGTGGAGCATTCTTCCCGAGAGATAGGGCCCAAATAAACCATAGAAAAAGACCAAAAATTGCACAACAGACCGAATCACATAAAAATTGACTGGGTACTGACGAGAATTTGAGAAACTCACGAGAAAGTGCTTCAACTCATGAGAAGTTGAGAAACTCGCGAGAAAGAGCTTCAACTCACGAGAAGGAGCTTCAACTCTTGAGAAATTCCAATTTTCCAGGTGCGTGAATTCATGCACGGGAGATAGGAGACGGGCATCCGCAATACACATGCATGGGCACACGTGCTTCTGGAAAGAGCTGAGGATCTAGCTGTGACTCGATAGAATGCATGACTCACTGTCGGGATTCGATGAAGCTGAGATGCGATGGATCCAAATTCGATGAAGCCTCTATCGAAAGTTTTGAATTCGATGAAGCCACCGCACGACCTTTTCTTTACACAAAGCCAGTGTCAAAAGTTCTGAATTTGATGAAACCACTGTACGACAGATCTGAATTCGGTGAAGATGGCGATGATGAAGCCGAAGGTGAAGGTTTTTGAACTTCGGAAAGATAACAAGTCTACCACGACCTTCTTCAACATTGTTGATCGAATGTCCTTATCCTCAGCAGATTTGTACATTATATTGAGAATATGTTAAGCACCATTGACCGTGCGTGTGATATTAGTTTGGGCACGTTCATTTCGTTGTTGAGCAATATCCAGAACTATACACCTTTGCCAACCTTACCACCCCCTGTTCATTGACAAGGTTTTGTCATTGGTGAGTCCAACCAACCTAGTGTGTATGTTCACGTCGATTGCGCTCAACCATCTACAAGTGGTGGTATATATGTTAAGCATCATGAGGAGCTGAATGTCTTCGATGATGATTATGTGGGGTTAAATTGGCGAGCTTATTGTTGGTCATATTGGTAGCAACGATGACGGTGAGGAAGGGGAACTTGATGAAGAAAGTGAAGATGATCATTCCTTATCAACTGATTCCAATCCAGGGGACGATGATGAACAAGTGGTGTGCACGAACAATGTAGCCACGCCATTCCATCTTTTTGTGAATCCTGGTATAGAGGCCTACTTTAGGGATTATGGGGGTCCTGATTAGGATGGTTATGACACAACTAATTGTGGTGAAGGACTTCCTAGTTATGTTAAAGCGACTGGTGAAGTGGCATTAGGTATGCAACTCCGGAGGAAGCCAGAGTTAGTAAAAGCTATTTCCAGGTGGAGTTCCATGATGAACAGGGAACACCGGGTTGTGGAGAGCAGGTCACGTACATGGTATGTGAAATGTAAGGACGTGGTTGAAGGAACTGCAAATTGTCATGGGATTGTTAGAGCCATAAAAAAGGCTTCCCATGTGATGTGGGAGATCATCAAATGGGCAAGTAGTCATGGTTGTGTTGGTGCTGGTCGAAATCGAGTGGTAACACTAACCTGACATCTTTGATGATCGCCAGTTCTATTCACCACCAGATTGACGTGAACCCTTCTTACACAGTGAAAGATGTCCAAGAGCATGCGAAGACGGAGTTAAATGTGACCTTTCCTACAAGAAGGCGTGGTATGCTCGCCAGAAGGCGAACTGTTCCAACCACTACTGGATGTGATTCCAAGAGCCGAAGAAGAATGAATACCACACAGAAGAGTCAAGACCAGGCTCCTATGATCTCCTCGAGGAAAATATAGATTTACGCCCTAGCTCTTGATTGAAGACCATTTGAAAGTAAGCATCCTAAGCTCTGAGACACCAACTTAGCTGCCCGGCGCTGCTATTGGCATAACAACCGGTACACAATAGGTTGGCCCTAAAAAGGCTGCCCCGCCAAAGCAGGCGGGTTGCTTCATTTGTAGGAGCTCTTGGTGAGGAGACCTTATGAATAAAGTTTTTTTAAGAGCAAGTCAGAGAAAAAGACTCCTCGGATTCAAGGGACATAAAAAGCCTTGTTAGTTGTGGGCAAAGGGTCCAACATTAAAATTTGATTCCTCACTGCATCAAATGAGTTGTTTAGTCCCATGAGGAACTGCATCAATATTACTACTACTTTATTTTTTATTTCATTTTAATTTTTAATTAATTAACGACTAAGCAATTTCATAACCTGCCTACTGGTAATAAGAGGTCAAGTTGAGATATACAAAGGCGCCAGTGAAGAGCTTGAAATTAGTACAAGGGCTGCTATTGAAGTGATGAAATCTCATTAGAATAAATTATTAATTATTAAAAGTAGTTACTTAAATTTCTGTCTACTTGTTAAGGCCTACCCTTTGACTTCTTTAGAACAATCCCCGACCCAGGCAGAAAGAAATGGATTATTTTCCAGATGCAAATCCTAAAAAATACATGCTGGATCGAGTCAGTCAGATCCCTCCAACCGTGGGTGATAAATCCCGTGAAAAATATGATCGCCTGCCAGTGGAAGGTTTTCTGCATTCATGGAACTTGGCCGGAAAGTGTTCTTGCCTCTATCATTAGCTCGGGTAAAAAATAGGAGGTAGAACCAATAAAGATTTCTTTTTCGATTCATCCCTGGAGTTGAATACGGGAATAAGGGAATACCAGACCATATCTGCTTTTGCGCCATGACAATCTCACTCGAATTACGGGAACCTGAAACCACTGTGTTTGCACCGGTGGTCCAACAAAGAGGCGAGTTCAGCTGACAGACAATGTGAGTTTCAGGCAAAGACAGAGGATCCGATCCTGTAGTCAACTACCTGGAATATTCAAAATAGAATAGACTGGATGAGTCCCCTCACCTCCCATCAACAGAGCAGGCTTCGAAATCTTCTATTGACTTGGTATTCGGAACTTGGGAGGAATCCTTTGAACAATTGCCAACATTTATGGATGAGCTAATTAGGGCCAATCCAAGCACCGTTGTTGATTGGGCAGACGTACCTGATAGAATACACAGTCATGGGTGTAGGAAATTCAAATTCATGTTCTAGGCATTTGGTTAGGCTATCGATGCATTTTGCCACTGCAGGCCGGTGATTAGTGTTGATGTGACTCATTTGAGAGGCGCATACTAGGCCACAATGCTAGTTGCCATGACGTATGACGCAAATGATTACATACTCCTCATTATTTATGCAATAGTTGATGCTGAGACTAATGAGAGTTGGAACTGGTTCATGCAAAGACTGCGACTCCATGTTAGCTGGTGATAGTTGGCTCATCTATATTATATCGAATTTCCATGATGGAATTTTGAATGCAATGAGACATATGAATGAATGGATGGAGCCAGCAGGATACCACCGGTTTTGCTTACAGCATTTTCAGTCCAACTTCCTTAGTGCTAAGGGTGGGAAGTTCAAGAATGTGCATTTGAAGACTCTAGTTTGGAAGCTTGGTGGTGCCAGATGAGATAGCAGGTGGAGGGAGTATAAAGAGTAGTTGGAGAGTATCGAACCATCTTCTTGGGATTGGTTGAGACAACATGATAGCAGTAAGAGGTGCCTTGCCTTTGGTGAGGGTGATCGTCATTGGGGAATTCTTACAACCAATTTGTCCGAGAGTTACAACAACTGTTTAAAGCGCATACGACATCTCCTGATAAATGGGTGTGTCAAAGTCACTTTTGAACGAACAGTTGAAATTTTTGCATGAAGGGTAATGAACGCCACAAATTGGAAGTACTTTCATGATTCATTATAGTTCTTTATGTGTTCATGGACTAGTTTATGTATTCTAAATTGATGTTGAATTGTGTAGGTCTGAGTTTCCTAGTAGGATTTGCAAAAAGTTTCAGAAGCAAGACGCTTAGGGATAAAGACATATTGTCACAGTGTTCGATCATGCATCGCAGACTTATAGGGTTGTGACAAGGACCATTGATGGAAACATTGGTGAGAGCCAGTAGACAGTGAAATACCGGAGAAGTGAATGTAGTTATTGTAAATGGAAATTGTTTTGTTTCCCTTGTTCTCAGGCATTGACTATAGGCGTGACGATCCATCTACTCTATGTGACAAGGTATATCACACGACCACCCATGTGAAACAATATATTCAGGGTTTCATACATGTATGAGATCCATCACTATGGCAATGTGTTAGTTGGAGGTTGATTCCCGATATTGAAAAGTTTCACAATATGAGACGTGGTCAGTTTGCGGAGAGAAGAATAAGGAATCAAATGGATGAGAGGGTGCCAGATGATTGCATAGGTGGACGTAGGTGAGGGCGTGCTTAGGGTCATGTTTGTAATATGGAGTTTCTATATTTGGACCAATATGTATAACATTATTTTATGTACCAAGTAAACTTGTTGTGCTAAATTCTTTTGTTTTTTTAGTGGAATTGATTGTGTGGATTCGTATTATGTGTATTTGTTTAAATTGAAGCTAATGTATGATTTGGTTTGAATATTTATCACACCTAATAATATTCTTTTTTGGGGAAATCTGGACTGATTCATTTTGCCATGTGATTCTGATTGTCACCATGGATACGATGTGTATCATCCAGGACCCATTGACGAGGATTTTATTTACCTTCACCGGGATCATAGTGCACATGCTTTGTACAACGGTAATTTAGAAGATGATGCACTGCAGGTGAGACACTGCGATAGGGCTTGATGGAGTGGTGAGATCCCTGATCGAGTAATGCGCTATGTGTGTGAAGCTGGATTCCAGGGAATATTGGATTCCACACCAATCTACATCGATCATTCCCTCATCACTGCCTTAGTCGAGCGTTAGAGACCAGAGACGCACACATTTCACTTGCCGGTGGGGGAGGCTACCGTCACTTTGCAGGATGTGGGCATCCTATGGGGTCTACCGATCGATGGATGCCAATCACTGGTGTAGACACTAGCAGGTGCACAGATGACTGGCAGAGATTGTGCACAGACTACCTGGGGGCTACACCAGCCACAAGTGCTATCAGAGGGGGTTGCATAAGGGCCAGCTGGTTGGGAAACTTATTGTCTAGTTCATTGCCTCTTGATGCTACTAAGGTAGATTTTCAACAGTGGGCCAGGGTTTTCATCCTACTGCTGGTCGGTGGAATGCTTATGTCAGACACATCCAGGCACCTGATTCCTTTGCTCTATATATCGGTACTGATAGACCTAGATGCAACACATCATTACAGTTGGGGGAGTGCCATTTTGGCACACTTGTACAAGTGCTTATGTGGCGCTGCAATCCCACAAGTCAAATCCATATCTGGGCCACTGGTCTTACTACAAGTGACATTGTTGGTTAAACTTGTTAGTTGTACATACTGTCCA
Source organism: Rubia yunnanensis (assembly GCA_037428765.1). NCBI lineage: Eukaryota > Viridiplantae > Streptophyta > Magnoliopsida > Gentianales > Rubiaceae > Rubia > Rubia yunnanensis. The sequence continues at coordinate 72,054,153 of CM075071.1, read as the reverse complement.
TAATGACCTCTTATATTATATTAATTTTTATTTTATTTACTATCAGTTGTAGGTATGGGAGCGAATACCAACCATCCGTCCTTCCAGACGACTTCCAGTGACAGTCACGATGAGTGCTCTTAGGTCCAGGTTCGTATTCAATTAGCAAGGACACGATCTTTAAACCTTTGAAATTACTAGGAATGACTAATATTATTCATTCTGTTCCTCACAGGTGGAGAGCCCGGTACGATTAATCGCAATCACCCATGCATGTACTGAAAGTGTAGCGTGATCAGCTGACATCTCTCCATGACAGTCAGTTATTTTGTTATCCAGATTTACCTTCTGTGAACTAATGGGAAAAGGGTTTTTCTCTCCTAACCGTAACACCTGTCTGTTATGTCAGTTTATTTGGCAGCCATACACTGAGGATGTCGTGCAACAACTCCCACAGTACTGTACAGCTGGTAGCAACAACTGGCTACTGTGTGTTGACCCCATTTGCTGGTACACCGTGGAGTACGATCACGTTCATCGTGTTCTCAGGCAGTTTGGCCTTATCCAGCCAATACCCACAAAGTTGGTCAATAGGGATGAACACAAACTGCTTCATACTAGGGACCGTCGAGGGGAATCTTGCATGGATTGGCGTGTTGAACTAAGAAGATATCTCGATACTTGGGAACATCGATTAGTGCAACAAGTTAATGCACTTCGGTCAGCGGATCCATACACACCCGGTCGAGAATACATGGAGTGGTATTTTCGCAGGACAGTGACCCTAATTAATCAGCCAGGACGGCCCCTAACAATTACGGAGGCTTTCCATGGAGACGGGGCTACTATAGAGTTAATGGTATTTCCTATATTTCTAATAGTATTAACAAATAATACTTTAGATTCCCTCAATTTTTAATATCTAACATATTTTTATCTCATTTATGCAGTTGCAGAAAATGTCCTAGATGCACCTCATGTCGAATATTAATTTGGACAAATGTCCCCCACGTTTAAAGGACGTTATCAGGGGGGTACATAGTGTTGCCACACATACTCTACAATATGCGCATGAGCCCTCCAGACTGCAATTTTATCAACCATATGTGCACTGTGAGGAACCTCCCCCTGGTGTGACATATAATGACATATGAAGCCACCGTCCAGCTCTACTTGGTCGATTGGGCGGTCGGCAACCGCTTGCTCGGGCCCCTACAGACCACATTGGTTCATCTGAAGCCGGACCCTCATATGTGAGTCCAACAAACCCCGAACCATCACATGGTGGACCCTCACACTATGACACTACTATAGCTGATTTCACTGCATATCGTACTCTCGCTGCTAGTCATGTACATATGTCGCCTACTGCTACATTAGATACAGGTAGTGTTCCACATGTCTAGTATGATTCGAATGAGGACGTGGGAGTCGATATGGAGGAGGATTTTACAGAGGGAGCTTTGCATGACGACGTACATATTTCTACTGAGATAACTGTTCCACGACGTACATCCCGCACCATACGTCTTCCCCCGTGTGGAACGGGTGGAAAGGTTTGCAGATTGCATCATTAGTGCATTACATGCCATTGAGCATTCATTTCATTAAATTTGTACCTAACTGTTTGACACGTCTTCTTCGGATATTGTACATTTTTGTTTATTTATATTCGTTAACAGTGGAAAAAGTGTAAAATTCGAACAAAAAATAAGAATTTCCCAAATTACGATACATATAATTCATTCCTACTCAATAAAATAATTCATTCCTACTCTATATTCAAGACCATTTAAAAAATTGCAAATCCCACGATCAAAGTTTTCCATTATCTTCAGTCCAAATTCTTCCGATGCATTTATAATTATTGAAGTTTTAAAAATATATAAAACAATCACATGTCTACTTATGCGCTATTTTCACCCTAAACTAAAATATATAAAACAATAATTGGAAAATCAAATAGAAGATTGATTCAAAAATTGATTTTAAATTGAGGACGCATTCAGAGAATGTTGGATTAAAAAAATATTATTTGTTATATATAGGACGCATTTTAAATAAAACGCATGTCAAAATTAATTTAATAAAATCGAGAGGACGCATTCAGAGAATGCGCCCTCATCACCAGCAGGAAAAAAAGTTTTAAAATAATATTGAGGATGCAATCAAAGAATACGTCAAAAAAAAAAAGAAAAAAAAATATGCATTGAATGTATCCTCTAAAAGGTGCTAAAAAAAGGAATAATAAGAACACATTTGATGAATGCATCCTATGAGGCGCGGAAAAAAACGTTATAAACTCTTGTACGATTGTATCAATTCTCAAATCACAAGTTTTTTGCTTTTTGGTTACTATCGATATTACAAATTAGTACCAGGTATTGCTAAATAATCTTCAAGATTTTGTAGGGGAGACCAACAATTAATTGAGTCAGTTGAATGATTCATTTTTATATAATTAAGTACTACATCACACTATTAATTAAATCTCATCTTAAACAAGGCATGTCAAAATCAAATAACACAAACTTCATAAAAAAAATCTTGCACAGTCTCTCTCTAATCTTGCGGCACTTCTTCTTATTCAATCTTGTTTCCCCATCTTTCCATTAGGGGAGATGGGTAACAACAATTTATTTTAGTTTATATTTTTGTAATTCAATAAGTGTGAGATTTATCTCCGCGGATTAGTTTTGTTTTTCAACCTGATCGGTTAGACCGTTGTGTTTATGATGATAACTCGATTTAGTTGTTCATGTTGATGTATTGTTCTCGATCAGCTTGTTCAAATCGTGTGTTCGCAATTTTGTTTATAGTTTTATTTTTGGGTTTCCATCAATTTGGGTTCGCCTGATCTGTATTTTTTAAGGCGTTTACAGTTTGGACAACGTAGATCGTGGTTGGACCAAGTGGTGTTACAGTTGTAGAAGATCCCTGTTTGGCACAGTGATATTGATGCGTGATACGCTCCTCTCTGCCAAGTGGTCATGATTTTTTGCTGGAAGCAAGTTAATATCCCTGAGGGCGATGTTACAATTTTTTTATTGGATCTCTGATCTGTAATAGTACAGATGATCAGTATGGTTGACATGTGATTTGAATATCCTTGCAATAGATTGATTATTGCTAGAGGCTAGTAGGTTGGATGTTAATTCCACTTATTGTAATTGTCGCTGGACATTTTTCCCAGCATCTTGGAATGAATAATTTTTCAAAAAAAAAACATACACTTCAATATCCTTTGATACTAAGAGAGATATAGTTGATTTAGAATCATGATAAGAAAAGAACACCCTTTATAATTAATTTTGTATATATCATGTTATGCCTTGTATACCTTTTGCACTCACTGTATTTATGAATACACACTGCCACAATGATTTGTGGGTTTTACATTCTATCATGGTATCAGTCAAGTTTTTTAAAAATTCTTGGCTTTTCTCTCTTTTTCCAAAGTTACCAAAATTAACGCCTCTTTCCCAATCGGCCGCCCTCCGCCGCCTTCTTCTGCTACCGTCCAGCACTACTGGTTGTCGTTTTCATCAACAAAAAGTTTTCGGTGTCTTCTACGCTTGTTTTCTTCGATATTAGCACTCCATCTCCGGTCTTCATCCTTTCCGGACGATCGTCGACTGCCGAATTGCAAACATGTGTTGTGCGATCGTTCTGATTTGTCCGGTGACCTCCATTGTTTTCGGCAATCTTCATTTTTCCTGCGATCTTCATCTTGTCCGGTGAGCCACACGCACCAGTCATCTTTTTCCGCACATGCATCTCTGTAACCGCTCCGTCCAGTGCATGCACAACACGTGTCTCATCATTAGGGGGATTCTCGCGTTCGTCGTTTCCTTGCTAGTTGCTCAATTTCTTGCGATTTATTCAATTTCTCATGAGTTCTTCAATATCTCGCCAGTGCCTGGTCAGTGGCACACCAGTTCCTAGTTAGCTCTATGCCAGCATCCAGTCAACACTGTTTATTAAAAAAACACAGATTTGTTTCTCTTGTTTTATGGCTCTTTCTGATCAACCATGGTGTCAAAGGTGTTATGCTCTGGGCCATTTTTCTTCTTCTTGTTCTAAATTGTACAATGAATGGTACCAGCTGCGGTGTCTATGGTGTAAGAAATTGTGGTATAAGAAATTTGGTCACACTGCCTTGATGTGTTCTCATTTGGACTCTCAAGCTTCTTCTCCCATCTCTCCTCGGCATTCTCGCTGGATAGCTGATTCTGGTGCGACCAACCACATAACTTCTTCTCAGTCTGCTCTTGATCGCGTGACTCCTTATTCTGGTACCATGTGTGTTATTGTTGGTAATAGTTCTACTCTTAACATTACCCATGTTGGACACTCTAGAGTTTCTGATTCTTTATCATTGTATGATGTTTTGGTGGTTCAACAAATTACTAAAAATTTGTTGTCTATTAGCAAGTTGACTAGGGATATGAATGTTGCTATTTTCTTAGAGAATTCTGCTTTTACTATTTCAGATAAGTTTACTAGAGATGTTATTGGCAAAGGCCATTGTGATGGTGACTTGTATGTTTTGGATTACGGCGGTGCTATTTTTTTTTTGCTTTTGTTGCATCGAGTGCTTCTAAAGTATCTTTTGAACTTTGGCATAGTCGATTGGGTCATGTGCCTCATAACATCATTTTGTCTTTGTCCAAATCTAGATGTTTGTTAGTTACTAGTTTGCTTCCTAAGCCTCATTTATGTCCCACTTGTGAGATGGATAAAGGCAAGCATTTTTCTTTTAGTGATAATTTAAAACGCACACCACACATACTTGATTTAGTTCATTGTGATCTTTGGGGACCCTTACCAGTTGTCTCTCGAGCTGGCTACTCCTATTATGTCATTTTTGTTAATGATTTTTCTCGATTCACTTGGCTATATTCTGTACGACAAAAGTTTGATTTTGTAGAGGCTTACATGAAATTTGAAGCTTTTGTTGAGAACCAGTATTCTACCATCATTAAATTATTTCAAAGTGATGGTGGAATCAAGTTTCTGAATCATCGCATGTGATCTCATTTTGCATCAAAGGGTATTCATCATCAGCTTTTTGGTCCTTACACTCATGAGCAAAATGGTTGCGCTGAGAGGAAGCATCGTCATATTACTGAGGCAGGTATGTCGATGCTCTTTCATTCTAGCCTTCATCATTCATTTTGGTATGATGTCTTTTCGACTGCTGTCTACATCCTCGATAGACTACCTACTCCAATTTTATCGGGCCAGTCTTCACTCTCTGCTATTTTTGGTACTACGCCTGACTACTCTAACTTTCATCCATTTGGTTATCGAGTTTTTCTATATTTGAGGGCCTATGCTGCGCATAAATTGGACCCTCAGAGTATATCCTGTATATTTTTGGGTTATATTTCACACTATAAGGGTTATCGTTGTCTTGATCCTCTCACAAAGAAGGAGTACATCACTCGCCATGCTTGGTTTGATGAGATGTTTTTTCCAACTACTCGTACTGGTTCTGTTACAGATTTATCATCACTGGATGTTTTTGCATTTTTGGAGCCTTCGTCAGTCCCATCGGAGGTGTTTGAGCTATCTTCTTCAGCACAGTCACCCATTATTTTGGAAATTTTAAATTTTCCAACTATACCAGAAGCTCAGGGTTCTTCAAAAAATTGTGTATGTCTGCAACAGGGTGATCAATAGCATGATTGCTAGCAGCCAGTGCCACCAGCTGAGATGACGCCACCACCAGATCATGCGCCGGTCATCCTGGCCGTGCGTGCACATCACACGCAACTAGCTCGGATGCCAGCAACTTCACCGATAACTCTGGCAAACCCTACTTCACCAGTGCCGCTATCACCGCCTTCTGCATAGTCACTGTTTCCATCCTCGGGTTTCGTGCTGTCACCCTGGGTTCCATTCCCACCTCGGGATCCAAACCATCTCCAGCTGTGAGTCCTTCTTCCCTACATCCGATGGCTACTCGTTTGCGCACTGGTTCGCTACGGTATAAGGATTTTTGAGATTATGATATTTTTGGTTTATTGAGTGCTATGTTTGCTAAGACTGAGCCTCGTAGTCATCGCTCGAGTGTCAAGGACCCTGAATGGGTTGCTGCTATGGACTTAAAGATGGATGCTCTTCTCATTAAAAAGACATGGGAGTTGCGTCCTTCTCATGTTAATGTTGTTGGATCAAAATGGGTGTACCGTTTAAAATACAAGGCTGGTGGCTCTCTTGATCAACACAAATCCAGGTTAGTTGCTCAAGGTTTTTCTCAATTACCGAGTTTTGATTATGATCATAAATTTAGTCCAGTGGTGAAGCATATACTGTTCATACTTTTTTATCTCTTGTTGTCACTCAAAATTGGCCTTTACGGCAGCTTGATGTCAAGAATGCATTTTCAAATGGAGTTCTTGATTCCCCAGTTTATATAGAGCAGTCTGCTAGATACAAAGACCCAATGTATCCTCAATATGTCTGTTTTTCATGCAAGGCCATTTATGGTTTGAAGCAACCTCCTCGTGCTTGAATTCAACGCTTCATTTCCTTTTTGGTTGGTCAAAGTTTTGTATGCAGTTTTGCTGATACTTTACTATTTGTGTTTTCTCAGGGTGCCTCTTTAATTTATTTGCTAGTTTATGTTGTTGACATTATTCTTACTGGAAATTATGGCTATCTCATTCAGAAAATTATTGATTGGGTTAATTAGGAATTCAAGATTACCGATCTTTGCATTTTGCAGTATTTTTTGGGTTTGGAGGTTGTTTGTACTTCCGATGGCTTGTTCCTTAGTTAGGCCAGATATGCCAAGAACATTTTATTGTGCACGGGTATGCAGGATTCGATGCCTGTTGCTATACCCTTTGTTACATTTTTGCAGCTTTCAGGCTCTTCTAGTAAGCCATTCGGAAATCCCACACTTTATTGCTCTTTGGTTGGTGCACTATAGTATTTTTCAATTACACGTCTTGACTTATCTTATGTTGTGAATACGATCACTCAGTATATGCAGGCTCCTACTGATGACCACTACTAGGTTGTTACTCGAATTCTGTGCTATGTACGTGGTACTTTCCACTATGGTCTTCTGTCTCACACAAATTTGTCCGCTTTACCAGTTTTGGGTTATTCTGATACTGATTGGGCCCATTTTATTGAGACTCATACGTTTACATATAGTTATGCCATTTTTCTTAGTGGTAACCTGGCTTCATGGAGTGCTAAAAAGCAACCTATGGTCTCTTGTTCTAGTTCAGAATAAGAATACTGGGCTTTGGCCAATACTGCTGCGAAACTAGCTTGGTTGATGAATTTACTTCGGGATTTATGTGTATCGACTTATGTGCCTTTTGTTTTGCTGTGTGATAGTAATAGTGCTCTCTTTCTTGCTCAGAATCCAGTTTCGCATAAGTGAGCCAAGCACATTGATATTGACTATTATTTTGTGCGTGAGATGGGGTCTTCTGGCAAGCTTAAGGTTGCTCATGTTTCTACGAACTTCTAGCTTGCTGACATCTTTACAAAGGGGTTACCTCATCCTTAGTTTGAGCTCTTGCGTTCCAAGCTTTACTTTACGACCAGTCCAACGCTTCGCTTGGTGGGAGGGTAATAGAGATATAGTTGATAACATATATCTTTTTCGCGATCACATTTTCCTGACTTGCAGCCCATGTGTAGAAAATAAGGTTAATAATATGTGTTTGTATTCATGATCTCATGATACATTATATAGTGGTAAAAAATACCTATATAAGCTAGGAAAATGTGATAGAATATAATTACAATTACAAGTAATATTCTAATTCCTTAATACTCGTTGGAGCATGGGGATCAATAACGCGCAACTTTCCAAGCAGGGAATGAAACTGGTTACGTCCGAGAGCCTTAGTGAACAAGTCCGTAGTTGGTCTGACGTGCGGATATGCTGAGTAACAATAGTACCAGATTGAACAAGATCCCAGACAAAATGATAATCAACTTCAATGTGCTATATGCATTCATGGAACACTAGATTTGCCGTAATATGAAAAGCAGATTAACTGTCACAAAACAGTGGCATAGGAGAAGTGTGCCCTAATTTTTTCAGTAAAGACTTAAGCCATAACAACTCACAACAGGTAACATCTATAGCACGATACTCCACTTCAGCAGAAGACCGGGAAACCGTAGTTTGCTTTTTAGTCTTCCAAAAAATTGGAGAATCACCAATCACTATAAAATATCCAGAAAGAGAACGCTGGGTAATTGAGAATGCAGCTCAATCTGAATCACAATAAGCAGTCAGCTACAACGCACTAGTGAAAGAGAGAAATAAACCTTGACTAGGATGATTCTTCATGTAGTGCAACACACAAACTACAGCTTGCCAGTGAGGAACATAGGGAGACTTCATGAATTGCGTAAGTGTATGAACCAAATAACTAAGCTCAGGATGTGCGATAGTCAAGTATATCAGGCGCCCAACCAAACGACTATACTGCTTGGGATCATGGTAAGCTTGACCCTCAACACGTGCCAAATCATATTTTTTCTCAATCGAAAAGTCAGTCGGTTTAGAAGAAGATAAACCTGTATCAGATAAAATATCCAAGGAATATTTCCTTTACAAAAGAAACGTCCCCTCTGATCTTCTAGCAATCTCTATGCCCAAGAAATACTTAAGTAAATCAAGATCTTTCATATGGAAACAAGAACTCAAGTATTTCTTGAACTTAGAGATGAGCGCAAAAGAGCTACCAGCAAGGACCAAATTATCCACATAAACCTATTCATGCAAAGAAATCAAACCATGGGAAAAGACAAACAAAGAGTAATCTGTCTTACTCTGAACAAAACCAAATGCTCGTAAAACCTGATCCAATAACCAATTTCTAGGAACCTGGCGAAGACCATAAAGAGATTTCTGAAGGCAACATACCTGACCATAGGGCGCGACATAGCCTGGTCACATAAAAACCTCTTCATGCAAATCACAATGCAGGAAAGCATTATGGGCATCCATATGATGCAGTTCCCAACCACAAATGACCGCAATAGATAAGAATAGGTGAACATAACTCATCTTCACAACCAGAGCAAATGTCTCAGTATAATCAATCCCTTCAACCTGTCGATTCTCGGGAACCACTGGGCGTGCCTTATAACATTCAATAGTACCATATGACTTAAACTTCATTTGGTAAACCCATTTTCAACCAAACACCTTCTTATTTAGAGGCAGAGGGGCTAAATTTCAAGTCTGATTGCGCTCAAGCTCAGTAAGCTCTTCAGTCATAGCATCTCACCAATTAGCATGCTGTGATGCCTCAGAACAAGTGGTGGGATCTACACTAGATGTTATTGCACCCAAAAATCTAGAATGCATACTAGAAAAATTATCACAATTTATATAATCAGTAAGAGGATAGAGAACACCTGAGGATAGTGACGATGCATGAGTGAATGTAGCAGTAGTGGGGGGAGGGGGTCTTCAGTAGTAAGAGCACAAGCATAATCATCACAATCATAATCTTCCAAATAAGGAGGAGGTCGGAGAGCATGAATACTATGTCAAATGGGTGGAAACTCGGCGGCTAAATAATCCAGAGCTAGAGATGCTACAGAAGGAGGATGGACATACGGCGCATGATACTCTGTCATCGGCGGTGCCTGAGGTAGCAGCATCCTTGGCAACGCAATTTCTGGCCAGGATGGAAGTAGAATCCGATGGTCTTGGTCGAGATCCGGTGATAGAACTTCGTTGGCCGGGAATACATCGGTGAGCACTGGTGGGTTGGTGCCAGTGGCAACCGGCATAGATAAGCCTGTAACAACTGGCGGCAGGGAACCGACGGCAGTCGACGGTGGAGGACCGACGGTGACTGGCATCGAAGAACTGGCAAATGCCAACGACGGGTGACCGATGGAGGCCAGAGGAATGGGGCCGACGGTGGTCGTAAGCAATGGGCTTTGCAACTCCGACAGTGACGATGAGGAGGCTGGTGGTGAGGTGGTGACACCGCCGGGGTCTTCTGATAAGGCCAAAGTTGGAGTTGCGGAAAATGGGAACTGGTCTCAAATAAATATGCATCCTAACTGGTAAGGATTACGCGGGATTCCAGGTCAAAAATGTGATAGCCTTTCTTTCTGGCAGGGTAACCAAGAAACAAACAACGTCGACTTCTTGGTGCAAACTTGTCATGATATCTGGGAACATGAGCAGAAAAACACAAGCATCCAAAAAATATTAAGGATGAGTAATTTGAAGCTTGCCCATAGAGCAAATCAAAGGGTGTACGACCATTGAGATGCTTCATCGGTGTCTGGTTAATCAGATAAGCAGCAGCAAAAATACATTCTCCCCAAAAATCAATTGGAAGACTGGCTTGAAACTGTAAGGCATGTGCCACATTGAGTAAATAACAATGCTTTCTTTCAACTCGACCATTATATTTTGGTTTATCAAACATAGATTCCTAAAAAATGATCCCAGATGCAGCAAAAAGAAATCTCAAAGGCAAAAATTCAGTCTTGTTATCAGTCTGAACACGTAGTATGGTTCTTCCCCATTGGTTCTTCACCAAGGTACATAATTCCAAAAATCTAGAAGCTACTTCTGACTTAGCCACTAATAAATAAACCCAAAAAACTCTGGAATAATCATCAACTATAGTTAAAAAATAAAATGCTCCACTAGAAGATGATGTTCTATAAGGACCCCAAACATCACAATGTATTAATTGAAATAGTGCATTGGCCTTTGTAGAACTCAATGGAAAACTATGTCTAGTCTGTTTTGTTCTATAACATATAGAGCAAGGAAAAAAAGTCTTATTAGTGCTAAAATCAGTAGAAGAGACAGAAGACAACACCGTAGAGGAAGGATGCCCAAGACGCTGATGCCATAAATCAGAAGAAGACACAGAAGCAACTATCAGATATGACTGCGGGACAGGAGAATGCTCACGAGTATCCAGCAGACGAAGCCAAAACACCCCCCTTCTGTTCACCCACGCCAATCACTTTCCTCGTACTGGTTTTCTGTAAAATGCAATAGTTTTCAGTAAGCAAAGCTAGACATTTTAAGGCAGATAACAATCTAGAGCATGATAATAAGTTGCACCACAAAGTAGGTATATATAGCACATGAGTAAGAGTGACAACACCAAAGAAAATAAAACCATATTGGGTAGTAGATGACATAGAGCTATCAGGCAGAACAACATTCACAATGTCAACAACAGTAGTGGTATCAGTAGGAGAACCTTTGTCACTGGTAATGTGATATGAGACTCCCAAATCAAGTATCCAGGGTAAAGTAGACTTACCTGACCCATTGTTAGTAAGAGAATTGAACTGATTAAATAAATGCACGGGCGTGCTCCAGTGGTCATCAGACAGAGCATGGCTAAAATTTGACCGGGTAGGGATGCTTCCAGAGGAAGTCTGCGCCGCTAGGCCAGGCGGCGACATGGAGGCGGCGGGAGTGGAAGAACTGTGGCCGATCCCCTATTCACGATGGCGGCGATCAACCGAGAGGCTGGCGCCGTCCTCCTGGCGGCGCTGGCTTTCTCCATCAACTCCTTCAGGTCATCCCATAGTTCCTTAACTATGGAAAACGAGCTTGTGGAAGATCTCAACACCGGATCCAGACAAGAGTATCATTAACCCTAGGCCAATCGGTAGCATCAGGATGACCATCCTGGGGTTTGGTAATGGATCCATCAATGGACCCAATCTCTTTTTAGCAAGGAATGTTTGGCTCATCACATCAGACCATTCAATGTAATTTTCTTGACCTTTCAGCTGTTTGGTATAATTTGCAGACCTGGACCATCGCCAGAGCTAATAAAGTAAGGATTAGTCGACAGACGACCAATAAGTACAGTAGTCTGAGGGCCATAGTACAACTGCAACTGCTTTAGTAAAGTCGCAATCACATCATCACCACTCATATCCTGAAGCTTTGGAACCTCAGGTGCAGCATCAATACGAGCCTATTCTTCAGAAGCAGACATCGGGCAAAATGAGGTACGGATCAACAGCAGGTGCAGTAACCAGCGGCAGATTGGATCGGCACCGACGCGTGACCGGAACGCTGCGGTGTGTGAGCTTCTGGATCGGCGTATGTGGCTTAACACACAGATTACCACTGCCAGACGGTAGCGGTGGCGATCGACGAGCGGTGGAACATAGCAGACAACGATGGCTGTGTGGTGGCGCATGGATCGACGCGCAACTTGATGGCGGTGGCGGTCGCTCAGAAAGTTAGCGGGATATTTTTTAGAATTTCAGGATTTTGGGCTCTGATACCATGTAGAAAATAAGGGTAATAATATGTGTTTGTATTCATGATCTCATGATACATTATATAGTGGTACAGAATACCTATACAAGATAAGAAAATATAATATAATATAATTACAATTACAATTAATATTCTAATTCCTTAATACCATCACAGTAATCTTCGGGAAAAAAGCATGGGGAAAATTGTGCGCCGTTACGACCAACTTCATTAGGAGTGTGGACGAGTTCTTCTCCATTTGATCCTAAATCTTAAAATATACCACAAAATATAAAGTATCAAACAATTGAGTAGGATAAGTAGAAAAATGTATGAAATATAATTTTATTTGAGGGGAGAAAAAACCGTTCATTGCACTATCGCAATGAAATTCATGGTTGATGCAATGAAAAAAAGGTGAATTAATTAAAGTTTTGAAAAAACGTATAGAAAGAAAAATCTATGAACGTTATTGTGTACAAACATAGAAATTTATGTTGAAGTCTAGATGAGAGATGTACTACAAGTAAAGATCATGAAAGTGGCTATTGGCGGAACCAGTACGATATGTTAGGGGGCTAAAAAGAGGCAAACTTTTTTTTTGGACGGACGGCGGAAACGGCAGACAGACGGACGGCGGCGGTGGCAGATCTGCTTTGCTCGTTTTGAAGACATGACTCCTTGCCATGTGCCAACTGAACTGGGTTTTGATGGATTTTTCGTAGGTAGTAATTTATTATTTGGGCCAATTGGGTTTCAGCCCAATTGGCCTCATTTATTTTTTTTGGCTTCAGCTAAACAAAACGACGTCGTCCACTTTAGCCAAAACGACGTCGTTTTGTTTAGTTAGAAAACAAAAAAAAACAAAAAACGATTATCATTCGCATGTCGGTCACCCTCCACCCCCCCCCTCGCGGTCAATCTTCTCTAGCTTAGTCAACAAGATTTATCCATAATCAATCAAATCAAATCAATCATGATTTGCTCTAACACACCCCCCCCCCCAAAGTAAAGCGTCGGATGCTCAGGGGTACAAAGCTTGGACCTGAAGAATTCGAACAGGGAACAAGAAAGTCTCTTGGTGAAGATGTTAGCAATCTGAAGACTAGTGGAAACATGGGCAGCTCGAAGCTTGCCAGTGGAGACCAACTCACGAACGAAATGATAATCAATGTCGATGTGCTTCGCCCTTTTGTGTGCAACTGGATTCTGAGCCAGAAAGATGGCATTGTTATTGTCACACAACAATAGTGGAGAACTGGAAAGCGGAACACAAAGATTACGAAGCAAATGAGACAGCCAAACTACCTCTGAAGCAGTATGGTAAGGGCTCGATACTCTGATTCAGTACTAGAGCGAGAGACAGTGGGCTACTTCTTCGCGCTCCAGGAAACCAAATTTCCGCCAAGGAAGACTGCATAACCATAGGTGGAACATCAGGTTTCTATACAATGAGCCCAATTAGCATCGGAATAACCCGACCTTCGGAGTGCTGGCAGAGTGAAAAGTAAGACCAAAATGTAGCTACCGCCAACATATCGAAGAATTCGAGTGACAGCAGCAAAGTGATCATCACGAGGGTCCTGAAGAAACTGACTCAAGGTGTTAACCAAAAAATCCAAGTCTGGTCGAGTGATCGTCAAATACTGGAGAACACCAACCAGGGATCTGTAAAGAGTTGGATTCTGGAAAGGAGGACTGGTGGAGCTGTGTAACTGCAAACCAGGAACAAAAAGAGTAGTGACCGGAACAGCATCAGACATGCCGTCACGAGTAAGAATATCCCAAGCATACTTAGCTTGTCCAAGGATACTTAGCTTGTCCAAGGAGTAAGCCTGACGAAGTGGGTGAAACCTCTAGGCCAAGAAAGTAATACAGAGCGCCAAGATCCTTAATAGCAAACTCCCGATGTGTCCAATCAATGAATTGGCGGAGGAGCAGAGAATCGTTGCCAGTGAGAATGATGTCATCAACATAGACTAGGAGATAAAACAAAGACGTCCCTCTAGATAGAATAAATAAGGAAGTGTCAGCCAAACTGTACTAAAAACCGAGCTGCAATAGATTAGTACTAAACCTCTGAAACCAAGCTCGAGGTGCCTGCTTAAGACCAAAAATGGCCTTTTTCAGACGGAAAACGTAATCCGGATGAAGTGGGTCCTTATAGCCAATAGGTTGCGCCATGTACACTGGAGTATCAAGATCACCATTCAGAAAAGCATTCTTGACGCCCACGTGATGAAGGGGCCAGGAGTGCATCGTAGCAATGGCAATGACAGTGCGTACAGTGGAAGCTACAGGACTGAAAGTGATCAAAATCAAAACCCAAAATCTGTGAAAACCCCTGAGCAACAAGTCGGGCCTTATGATGATAAAATGTGCCATCCAGGCAATACTTCAGCCGATAGACTCATTTGGAGCCAACAATGTTGACATCCAATGGGCGAGGAAAAAATCCCAAGTGTGTTGACCTTTAAGGGCAGCAATCTCTTCATCCATATCAGCTATCCAAGAAGGATCCTTAAGATCTGAGCGGTAATCGGAAGGCTCAGACTGAGTAAGAAGGGCAGCAAGAAGACCATGGGCAACGACATCTGAGTAATCGCGTCGCTGAATAGCACCAGTGGTTGTCCGAGTAACCATCCGATGGGGATTCGGCCAAGATCAAGAAGGTGGGGGCATTAGACTGGCGAAAGAGACCGATGATGGAGTGGCGATGGTATATGGAGAAGGTATGGCCTGGGAGAGTGGACTGGCCGGTCGTGACCGAGAGAAGAGGCATCGTGCAGGTGTAGGCTCATCAGAATTGGATAGGTAAACTGGATTGGGCACAGAGACATCCAAAGTCCAGAGAGAATACACCAAAACGGAAGAGGCAAAAGGGAAACAATTCTCGTCAAACCGCGCATGTCGGGTAGCATAAATTTTTCCAGTGGCAGTGTCAAGACAACGAAAACCCTTATAATGGTAGCTGTATCCAATGAAAACACAAGGAATGCTCTGTGGAGATAACTTGTGATCGACCATAGGACGAACAAAAGGGAATACTCGACAACCAAAAGGATGGAAGTTTGAGTAAATAAGGTCCCGCTGATAGAGAAGACCATAGGGAGAGACACCTTGTAAAACTGGAGTAGGCAACTGATTAATGGTGTAAACTACAGTGGAAAAAGCGTCAGCCCATCTAGAAAGCGGAAGATGCGAATGGAATAGCATCGTAAGGCCCATTTCCGCAACATGCCAATGTTTTCGCTCTGCTCGTCCATTTTGCTTCGGAGTATATAGACATGAAACTTGATGATGAATGCCTTTTGAGGCAAAATGAGACCGCATGCGCGTGTTTAAAAACTCAGTGCCTCCATCACTGTGAAAAACCTTAATAGTAGATGAAAATTGATTTTCCTCTAAAGCCTCAAACTATAAGTATGTTTCAAAAAACTCAGATTTTAGATGAAGCAGAAAAAACCAAGTAAAAAGAGAATGATCATCCACAAATAAGGCATAAAAAGTAAAACCAGTCTCAGATAAAACTGGGGAGGGACCCCACAAATCACAGTGTTCCAAATCTAGGATGCGCGCAACACATTTAGTGTTTTCAACAAAGGATAACCGATGCCCCTTGGCCATAACACAAGGAGTAAAAGTATGCGTTTTACGTAATAACGAGGAAACAGAAAGTAAATCGGACTTCTGCAAACCGGAAATGAATGCAGTGGGCACATGTTCTAGGCGAGCATGCCAAAGCTCGAAGGATGCCTGTTCTTTATTCTGCTACAAAAATGAAACCAATGTTGCATCACCTTTGTCCAACACATACAAGTTTCCATCACTGTGGCCCCTGCCCACGACTGCCCTGGATACATTGTTCTGAATAACAAAGTTTCGATCATCAAAAGTAACAGACACATTCAAATCTTTGGTCAGTTTACTAATAGACAGTAAGTTCTTAGTGATCTCAGAAACAACTAGAACATCATATAGTTTCAAATGACCATAAAATGAGAATCACCAATATACGAAATCTGAATAGATGCACTATTACCAACGGAAACCTGAGAATTACCAGAATAGGGGGGAACACTGTCCAGTCCGGAGGCTGAAGACGCCATGTGACTGGTTGCGCCAAAATCCAGATAACAGTCTGATGTGCTCGGAGATGGGTTCAGCTGCATGTACGCCTGGAAGTTTTCAGCCAGATGAGTTGAGTCTGTACGATGGGTCTGAGCCAACATCTTATAACAAGTGGCAGGAAAATGACCAGGCCGACCACAACAGGTGCAGTGCGGCTAACCACGACCAGGACCCGAGCCCGAGGCAGCAGGCTGGGCGTAACTAGAGGACCGACCACCACAATGTCTACTATAACGACCGCCCCTGGCGACGCGTGGTCCAAATGCGCCGCCTCACCTCACCGGTGCGTGATCCCATGCGCGACCGATTGAGGGGGTTTTCTCCCTCCGCGAATGCAACCGATTAAGAACGCCTCATGGTTCTTAGCACGAGATAATACATCGGCATATAAGGGTGTATGGGACGAATTAATTAGAGGGGAAGAAAAATCTTTGAACTCAGACCCGAGAGCAGTTAAAAACCAAAGTATCAAATTATCATTAGAAACTGGAGAACCCATAAGAAATAATTGCTCAAAAATATCTTTAAGTTGTAAATGGAGTTCATGAACGGTACTGCTCTTGTGTATACCGTGGGCATCTGCACGAAGGCGGAGAATGGTGGATGTGCTATTGTTCTAAAAAGTGGCGCAAAAATTGTCCCCGATGTCCTTGGCGACTACACACGAGGCCGGGAGTTCGGAAAGGGCCTCCAGAGAGAGAGAGGAGAACAGCAGACTGCAAACCCTATGGTCTTCATCAATCCAGAGGTCATAGACTTCCTTGGCCAATTTATAAGCCGCGTAAGCTGCCGCACGGTCAGTCTTAGAGCTGGCGGGAGGAGAGCTGAGGGCGGCGGCAAAAGATGAGGATGCGGAGCCGACCGACGGCGGAGTAGGGAGAGGTGGGCATGGCATCGACCCATCAAGATAACCAAACAGCTTTTGAAGTCTGAGGACATATTCAATCTGACGTTTCCAGAGAAGAAAGTTGGACTTATTGAGCTTGATTTGCATCATTTGAAGAAGGGTATTGAATGATAAATTTTCACTAGCCATCATGAGAGTGGAAGGGAGAGGGGGAAGGAGACGTTCGGCCGCTGGAAGGAGAAGGAGAAAGGCAGCCGAAAAATTTTAGATTTTGGAAGGTGAATCAGAACACTGCTCTGATACCATGACACGACGTATTTTCCGTAAGGAAATAATCTATTGTTGATATGATTAAATATAATACAAAAGGAAATAGAGTACCACTAAGACTATGGCTTAATCAACAAGAATTATCCAGAATCAATCAAATAAAATCAATCCTAATTTACCATACAACTATAGTAGTTCTTTTTATTATCTTTTACTAAGTACTATGATACTACATTACTATTTTTTATTAAACCAACTACCTCTCACAGAAGTTTCTCTCATTTTCCTTCTCTTCTTACTTCTCATTCTCAATTTCTCCAACACCAACTGATCAAATCAAATCTCGGCGACGACTTGTAAAAAATTATTTTCTTTCCTCTTTTCACTATTATTCATTCATTCAAATTTGTATTACACACGTTTTTTGAAATTAATTTGATAAAAATAAGTAGCACTAATTTCTTTACTCCTAAATTTTAATTGTTTAAATAGCTAATAGAGTTATATTGATGATTTAGTGATGGAATCTTATAAAATTCAGTTGCTACCCCTTCATTCACATTAAAAATTTATAATAATGATCCAGTTAATTTATGAATCTTATGCAGCTTGGTTTAATGTTAGGGGATTCTCATTTATTTAATTTCGTATGTAAATTAATGTGATTTAAAATTATTAACTGGCATAGTTTTATGTTCTCTATTGTACATTTACTTATTTAGTGATTCAATGAACTAACGATTGAAGAATTTGTTGAATTCAAATACTAGTTTAAACCCGCATTGAAGTTTCGATTGTTCCACTATTCAAGTTTTATTGTTCTGATTCTAGATTATATTTTTTCCCATAGTTTTATCGAAATAAAATTTTGGAAATTTGGAAAAAAAAATTGTTTCTATAATTTTATATCAATGAAAATAAAATATATTAACGGTCCAAAATAAAATTTTCATACAGAGTTTCAAAATAAATTGGACCGGTCCAACTATTCAGATACGGATAATTGCAACAATCTATAAATACTACCAAAAGTGACAACTTTTTTACAACAAATGGCACAATATGACTATGTTGGGCAGAGTTGTGCTTATAAGCAAAACCGACTTATTTTGGAAGCAGGGAAAACCAACTTCTGTTTTTCTTCCAAAAATAGCTTTTGCTTTTAAAATAATCAGTTATAGCACTTTATCAAACACTAAAAAGTATTTTTCTTATAAGCAAAACAGCTTATAAACTCTGCCAAACAGAGCATATATACGCCCGAGATTTTGAAACATTATTGTTCTCATATAAATATGCTAATCCATAAAACATATTTATTGTGTCTCATTTATCCACCCAGTATTTTTACGGTGCCAAGATTGTGTGGCGCAAGAGAAGAGCGTAAAATAACCAAGTTTAACGATTCAATATTCAGCAAATTAATTCAGGAGTACATCACTTTATTTCCGTCGAATTTAAACAGCGACATCAAATAATAATAAACTTCATAATCCTTCACAAACACACCATCCATAAATGCATACTGGGTTTTTGCCTCGACCACAAAACTTTGCACAATTCTCCCAAGTTAGGCAACGGGCTTTAAGTGGCCCAATAGGTTTAGCCTCTTTTCCACCGGATCCTAAAACACACAATATTTGGAATTATCAGCAACAAACATATAATACGTGTAAATATCAGCATGAAACAATTAACACTTTAAACAAAAAATATAATGAAAATGAAAAGTAGAGATCTTTCGGTTCTTAAAACCTCTTTCCGCAGCATCACAAACGCAGTCACCATTCTCACAACGCCAATGAACTGGACAGATTGGTCCCACAAGACAATCGCTAGCATATCTGCAACTTATAGCTGTGACCTTTGAAAAGCACCGACCTGCGATTTCACGTAGTTATAAATGAGGGAATTTAACATATACATCCAGAAGAAATGTACAACTACAAAATTTGTTTAAAGTTACTGTGGATAAATATAAAAATGGCCAAAGTTGAGGTGGGAGATTTACCAGAGGCAAAGAGCAGGAAAGCTGTCAGGAAAACGATTTTGATTGACTTCTCCATCGGTTACTGGTTGAATATTAAGAACAGAGCAAAAACAATCGATATTAATGGGATACAAATTCTCTTAAACTTGTCTTAATTTATAGGCAATTCGAGGGTTATTCGAAATTTAATTTATATTTTTAATAGTAAATTCAGAGATTGCGTAAATTTGATTATTAATACTGACAATGGCTAGAACTACTGTTCATTACCGATTATATGAATCTAACCATTCCCTTTTACAAGATTTCCTAAACTAAAATATTGTGCAGAAGGTATTAGTTGTAATATTAAAAATTTATTATATAACGTGTAGTATTTATATTATTTACAATCCGATTCAAGCAACCCAAAATTTTATCTTCATTTCTTCTAATTTGCACTTTAAACCGTGGTCTTTCCATAAGTTATGGAAAGACCGTCTTTCAAAAGACAGACTATTTTTTTTTAGTTAATTATCCATTGAGTCCGTCTCTTGAAAGACGGTTTTTCCATAAGTTATGGAAAGACCAAGGTTTAAAGTGTAAATTAGAAGAAATTAAAATAAAATTTTCGGGTTGCATGAACCGGGTTATAAATTTTATAACTACTAAATGTTTCATACTAAAACTTTAATATTGCAACTAAGACCTTTTACCTTTTATTATTCTAATCAAACCCCGTCTTTCCATAAGCCTATGGAAAGACCGTCTTTCCCAAGACTTTGCCTTATCCATTTTAGTTCAACTCAAATAAATAAAATCCTTCAAAATGGTCTTAATTTATAGGCGATTAGGTGGCTACTCAAAATTAAATTAATGTTGGTAATAAAGTTAGAGATTATGCAAATATGATTATTCATACAGATAATGCCTATATGGCTACCTAGTGTAATTCCTTACTAATTATATGAATTGAACTATTTTTATTTGCAAAATATCTTTGATAGTTTGGATAAAATAGTTTTTAGATATTGTTAATTTTTGGGGACTTAGATCAAGTGAAGTGGTAGAAGCCGCTATCGGTTTCTTACCGATTAAATATATTATTTCTCACATTCTCTCTCTTCAACCTAATCTTAAGAAACCACCATTTTTTACCTCCACAATAGTAAGAAATCATTTTTGACTATTCATTGATCCATTTTCTCTATCCTAATCAATAATTTTACCATTAGCATTTAATTTAATTTACTTTGTTCACCCAAAATAACCTGAATGTGAAATTAATAATTCATTATAATTTTTATTAATAGAATTTTGTTTTATTAAAAAAAGTTTAAAATAATTCACTTTTTTGTGTTTTATTTTTAAAAATGAAATAAAATTTATTTTTTCTTGTCAAGAAATTGTTAAATATTTTGTTATCTAAAATAAAGAATAAGACATTGATTTCATAAAAAAAATAAAACATGTTACATTAGAAAGGCCAATTATAACTACTAGACAAATTAAATAAATACTTAAATAATAATATATTGATCTAGTCCGATCAATTATTACAATTTTTTGAAATTAATTTTTTTTAAAAAGCTGCTGGGACACGTGTCACCATACGGTTGGGACACGTGTCCCATTTAAAAATTACAAGCAGAAATAGCCATTGCAATAGGACATGTGTCGCCATATAAGTCGGCCCATACCCTCAGATTTTTTTGCCGTTGGACACGTGGCCCAATCAGATGGTGCCACATGTCAGCGGCTGTAAAACAAAAAAATAAAGGCTGCATGCGGGACACGTGGTCCAATGCATGGGTGACACGTGTTCCGCATGCGGAAAGAAAAATGCAGCGGCCCCCTTGCCCATGTGAGCTATGTCAGTAACCGGTTTCCAGACCTGTTGCTAAACAAGCAACCATTGGCCAGTTTCTTAATAAGAAACCGGCCTAGAAACCACCACTATGGGTGTTTTCAATTTTTTGAACGACTTTTTAAATTTAAGAAACCCCCATTGCACTTTCTCTTAGCTCCCGTGTCGTACCTTTGTTCGCAAACCAAAACCTAAGCAATGGGTGAATGATATCAGTTCTCTTATTATTATATCATATTGAAAGAAAACAATGCTAGCTGATTATATGAAATTAGACCTTAATGACTGTACCGACGGATTGACTTCAAAAAATCAATCGTTTCCAACCACAGCCATTTCTTCCAATCCTCACACCCGCAGCTCATCCCCGCCTCTCAACATTGCCCCACTTCGCCGGTCACCTTCCCCCACCGATGCTTTACTGTAAAAAACCACGCACAACCTTTCCTACCTCGGCTTCGGCGGTCAATCATTCAGATCGATACATCAATTGTCAAGTTTTCCCATTTTTCACCCACCACGATGAACGGAAGCGAGCCATTCATGTTTGGTGCAGTTCGGTGAGCAATTGGATGAGCTAATTTATGTCAACAATTGTAAAATATGAACGCGTATTTTCATTGATGGTTGAAGGGTACAATATATACACAACATTTACAGAGTCATTAATATTGCAGAAGATATTCACAAAATATCTCTTCATGTTGGAGCATGTGGATCTTGAATACCCAACTTGCCAAGAAAAGTCTGAAATGTCTGTCGCCCAAGTGCCTTTGTAAATATATCTACAGGTTGACTAGCATTACGAATAGGATAAGTAACCAGATCACTAGACTGAATTAAATCACGAACAAAATGACAGTCATCTCAATATGCTTTGTCCTCTCACGAAAAACTGGATTGGCTGCAATATGAAGAGCAGTTTGACTATCATAGTACAAATGCATCGGAGTAGGTAGTGCCACTCCTAACGAACTAAGAAATGACTTAAGCCAAAGCAATTCACAACACGCGACTGCCATAGCTCGATATTCTGTTTCAGTCGAAGAATGAGAAACAGTGGGTTGTTTCTTCATTTTCCAAGAAACCGGAGATTCGCCAATCATCACAAAATATCCAATCAAAGATCTCCAAGTAATTGGGCAAGCTACCCAATTTGAATCACACAATGCTATAAGCGGAAAAGAACTCTTAGCCGATAGAAACAAACCTTGTCCAGGATAACTCTTTAAATAATGCAGAACTCACAAAGTTGCTTGCCAATGCGCCAAACGTGGTTTCTCCATGAACTGGGCCAAGGTATGTACTGAACATCTAAGATCAGGACAAGTGATGGTGAGATAAATGAGCTTCCCAACTAGTTTGCGATACTGCGCAGAATTGTCAAACAAAGGGCCATCATCTCGCACCAAATTGTGTTGCTGTTCTATGGGAAAATTGGTGGGTTTAGCTGCCAATGATCCAGTATCAGACAAAATATCCAAGGCATAATTCCGCTGAGACAGAAACATCCCATCAGGCCGGCGAGCTATCTCAATGCCTAAGAAATACTTTAGGGCACCAAGATCCTTCATATGAAAACAAAAGCACAAACACTTATTGAACTTGAACATCATCTCAGGAGAAGAGCTAGCAATGATAAGATCATTAAAATAAACCATTACATGAAGAGAAACACCATCCTTCAAGTAATAAAACAAAGAGTAATCTACCATACTCTGAACAAACTCAAAGAAGCAAAGAGCAGCAACAAGTTTAGCGAGCCGATTTCGCGGAGCATATCGCAAATCGTAAAGAGATTTGCAAAGCTTGCGAACCAACCGAGGTGCCGGAAGTATAACTAGGAGGTGGGCGCATGTACACCTCCTCCTCAAGATCACCATGCAAAAAATGCATTGTGAACATCCATATGATGAAGATCCCAACCACGAATAGCAACAACAACCAAGAAAAGACGAACTGAACTCATCTTGGCAATAAGAGAAAATGTCTCAGTAAAGTTAGTCCCTCAATATGACGATTACCAAGTACAACAAAATGAGCCTTGTATCGCTGAATAGAACCTTCAGACTTAAACTTAGTCCGATAAACCCACTTACAACCAATAACCTTTTTGCCAGGAGGAAGAGGAGCAAGAACCCATGTATTATTCCGCTCGAGTGCATCAATCTCGTCAGACATAGCCACATGTCAATGATCATGGCGATAAGCATAAGAAAAAGTAACCGGATCAACAATATCTATCACTGCAGCCAAATAGGGTAACGCGTACCTAAGGACAGTGAATCAGATGATACATGATCAGTAGAGATGGGTTTTATGGAGCGAGTAGCAGTGCATATGCAATCTCTTAATTTAACTGGAGGCTGACGAAGATAAGTTCTGGGAGGACGAACGGAGGATGGAGCTGCTGGTGGTAAGGCAGGCGGCGGATGGGTGAGCTCGGCAGGAGACAGCCGCGGGACGGGGAGCACTGGTTGTGATAGAAGACTACACCGATGAGGATGGATTCCCAAATGATGATGCCATAAAACAGATGAAGAAATTGAAGCAACAATTGACAAGGACGACTGTGTAGACCTGGAAACTCCCAATCTGCGCAGCCAATAAACCCTTCCTCATTGTTCACCCGCGCCAGTCACTGTCCTCGTGTTGATATCTGTGGCGTCACCCTTAGGTGGAGTGGCGGTGGCCACTGGCTGAGAAGCTCTGGTGAATGGCGCACCAGAGGGGCGTGGGTCTTGGGGTTTGCAACAGCCTTTGGGCCTGATGCAGGTGAGCGATTCTCAGTAAACTATTATGGATAACCAATAATGCGAAAGAAAGTAGTATTATCATGTCCCTTTTGGCCACATTGAGTGCAGGTAAGACTTCGACGATCAACGGCGATGGCTGGGGTGGATCCCGGAGCGGTGGCAGTGGACTTCAGAACGAAGGTTTGCGCCTGACGATGGGCAGCAACGGCTATAGTGTCTGTCGAGGTGACAAAATCACAGGCTGAGATGACAGTCTTCTGACACTCCTCCTGAGAAACAAGGGAGTAAACCTTTTCAAGCGAAGGCAATGGATTCTGTGCAAGGATATATGAGCGAAGAGTAGCACAACCATCATCCAGATCGATGAGAAATTGATGAAACATCTCCTTCTCACGTTCAACTTAAAAAATAGCTGCACCAGGACATGGAATACAAGTGCGTGGATGCATGTAAGCAAGCAAGTCATTCCACAACTTCTTGGAACGACCAAAGTAGGCATTGACAGCCTGACCATTCTAACGACAGTTGTAAATGTCCGCACGAATCTGACACTTACGTGGGCCATTCCCAACTGAGTAACATTGATGTAGTTCATCCCAAAGCTCCTTAACCGAGTCATAATAAGTAATAGCAGAAGGAATAAACGGATCGAGTGTTTGAACGATCCAACCAATAAGCATAGAATTTAAACTACAAATATCAGCAAAAGGTTCACCAGGTAAAGGCTTGGTGATGAAACCATCCAAGAAACCAAGTTTATGTCTAGAATTAAAACCATGATGAATGGAAGCACTCCAATCATTATAATTATCTGAGAGATGAACGTAGTACAGATGCAGGGGAGGAAAGGGTGTGGAATCCCTGGCATAACACCGATAATTGGAAGAGGTCGAACCATTGGCGCCAAGCAGGAGCTGGCGGAGGGCTCGGCGGAGAACAATGGCATCGTCTGGCTGCGGCAAAACATCCGGCTTGATTCAACAGATCCATTAGACACACGGGGTGACGACGCACAGAGGCGCGGAGCGGCGGCGCGTGAAGGCGGGATACACAAAATGCGGCAGTGCGTGTTGGACGATGATGGAACGTAGTGGTGCGTGTTGAACGGTGATGGTAGTGGTGTTGGCTTCTCGGTGGCGGTGGCGGACAGAGAAGTGAGGGAGGCAATAGTGGTCTTTTACGAGTAAGGGAAAGTTTTAGGGTTCTCAGGATTTAGGCTCTGATACCATGTGAAATATGAACGTAGATTTTCATTGATGGTACAATGGTACAATATATAGATAGCATTACAGAGTCATTAAATGAAAATGATTCTATCTAAGGGGTTCACTCCATGTTTATTTTATTTTGTTAAAATATAAAAATAATACAATATAGAGGGGATGTAAATCACAATGCTAAATTTTTTTTTGTATCATCGAAGATAATATTCCAAATTTATGTACTCCCTTCGTCCCATTTCAATCTGCACATTTTGACCTTTAACAATTGACTTTAAAATGTTTGATTTTTAATATCTTTCATTAAGGATTATTAAAATATTTGAAAAGTTGATATTTTGAAACTATAAGTTATAAGGAATCTAACAATGTATCACACGATATTATATATACTTATATACCAATTCAATTTTGGGGTCAAAGTTAGAACTTTTTTGACTAATTGAATAGTTAAATTGCAGGTTGAAATGTGACAGAGGGAGTAATGTTTTTAATCTTTAATTTCCTTTTTAAAATACAAATTTTAAATTTATTTATACTAAGTATGTTTATAATTTTTATCTAATTAATGGATTGATTTTAGCGATATCTAATTCTTAATGTTCTATTTTAGATTTTTTTTATATAGAATTGATATAGAACAATTTAAATTCAAATAGATACTTGATCGATTAGTAAGTGGTGATCTTTACAAGGTAAATGCAAGAAAAATAAAATAATAAACTCACCATTCTTCTTCAAATAAAAAAATATAAAAGAAAATGGAGATTTAAAAAAAAAGATTTATAATTTAAAGAAAGTTTAGTAATGGAATGGGCCAAAAAGTAGAAATTTTAGTAATTTAAAGAAAGTTTATTAAGAGGAAAATCAACATAAACATTACGAGGAAACATACAAGTAGAACATTTGTTTAAAATTACTGTGTATAAATATAGATATGGCCAAAGGAGGTGGTAGATGTACCGGAAGCAAAGATCAGGATAGTTGTCAGAAAAACAATTTTGATTGACTTCTCCATTAGCTACTGATTGTATATTAAGAATAGAGCAAATTTTTTTTTGATATTACTGGGATACATTGTCTTAATTTATATTCAGGGAGTATTCAAAATCAAAGTTGTTGATAGTATATTCATAGATTACGTGAATTTGATTACTGATACTGACAATCGCTGCCCACTTCTATTCTTTGCCGATTTTATGATCTAACTATTCCTTTTTGTAAAATATCCTGAAATATTGTGATAAAATAGGTTTCCGATTTTTTTTCTAGATTTAGTTGATCCAGTTTAGTTCCACTCAAATTAAATAAATTCTTTCAAATGGTCTTAATTTATAGGTGACTAAGTGGTTAATCAAAATTAAATTAATGTTGTTAATAAATTTAGAGATTATGCAAATGTGATTATTCATATAGTATAGACAATGGCCACCTATTCCAATTCATGTTACTGGTAACGTCCACTATCGTTTGATGGTAGGAAACCCGGGGGAGTATCCCATACATTTTTGGAGGACTCACTCAATTTCGCAAAACTAGCTAGCGAATGAGCGAGAATGTTTCTATCCATAGGAATCCAAAAAGACAAACTAACACCTCATCAAGAAGGCGTTGTATCTGGTGGATAACATCTATACAGGAAAGTAGGAGCTCGATTTCACCAGGAACCATTCTTATTACGCCCAGTGCATCCCCTGCTATCCATGCGCTCCCACTTTGCTCCTCTGCTGCCCATTTTGTTGCTTCCAATAATGCGCAAGCCTCTGTGTAGAATAAATATTAATCTTCTATATTTAGTCTTGTATATTTCGTACACTACTTGTAAACTTAGTCAGCCAACCATCAAGACCTATTCTATAGGATTAGTTAGTCAGAAACGGATTCCATGACTCCAGATACTTAGGATCAACTAGTTGTAATACTTGTATAAATAGCTACGTACCTATCAATGAAATATATCAATCAGTCTTTACAATTTCTATACGGTATCAGAGCTTGATTAATTCTCTCAAACTTTTTCCTGTCAATTCTTAATCATCATGGCAGAGGGACTCAATCCTAATGAGCCTAACATTCCAAATCCAAATCCAAATCCTATCATTCCAAATCCTAATCCGGATCCTATTATTCCAAACAACTCATCCAAACTCTATGATATTCATCACTCCGAGAGTCCATCCACTGTCCTCGTTATGCCTTTTCTAACGGGTGATAATTATGGAACATGGAGTCGAGCAATCACTATGGCTTTAAGAGCTAAAAACAAATATGATTTGTTGATGGAACCATGCCTAAACCTAGCACTCAAGCCGATGTTCAGAATTTTGAACGCTGCAATGACTTGGTGAGCAGTTGGATTCTCAATTCAGTTTTGCCTGAAATTCGGCCTAGTATTCTATATTCTGAGACTGCTGCTCAAATCTGGAATGATCTTAAAGATCGTTTCTCTCAATCCAATGAACCAAAGATCTATCAACTTAAGAAGTCAATCTCATCTCTGAAACAGGAAGGCATGACTGTTTCATCATACTTTACTCAGTTGAAATCTCTTTGGGATGAATTAAACAGCATTGTCTTCATCTCTCCATGTATCTGTGCCAACTCAAAATCTATCATCGATCAAATGAATCAAGATCGAGCTATGGAGTTTCTACAAGGACTTCATGATAGTTTCTCCTCGGTATGCTGCCAGATTCTCCTTATGTAGCATTTTCCATCCGTTCAACGGATTTATAACTTGGTTCGTCAAGAGGAGAAACAACAAGAGATTGACATACATGCTCCGGTCGTGGACTTTGCTGCCCTCCACACTTCAAGAAACTCAACATGGAACAATCGCAACAATACCATGGATGCTGTTGCCCCTTTCCGCAACACTGGAAAGCGTTCACGTCCTTTCTGTAATCACTGCCAACGCCATGGCCATACTCAAGCCACTTGCTTCCAGCTGCATGGATACCCTGACGGCGGCAATGGAAAGCGTTCTGCAACACCAATTAAGCACACAGCAGCACTGAATCAACCAGCCACAGCACCAACTCAATCCTTCACTCCTGATCAATACAATAAGCTGATGGCCCTCTTGGCAAATGATCCTCCAATTGATCACTCGGCTCATTTAGCAGGTAAATTTATATATAAAATTTAATATTATGCCCATTTAGCAGATAAAGCTCTAAATTATATATCTTCTTCTTGGATTATTGATTCGGGTGCATCAAACCATATTTGCTCGTCACTTTCATTATTTTCTTCATATTATCCATTGAAGAATCATATTTCTGTTCAAATGCCTGATGGATCAATAACATCAGTGACTTATATTGGTGTAATCAAACACTTTCCAAATCTTATTTTGAAAGATGTATTCCATATCCCATCTTTCAAATTTAATTTATTATCTGTCCCCCAAATTTCTCGACAACTTGGTTATGTAGTCACATTTTTTTATTATCATTGTCTATTTCAGGACCTTTCCTCGAAGGCGAAGATTGGTCGGGGTAGTATGCGAAATGGCCTCTATTATCTAGATGATGTTCCTGCTTAAATAAAGCATTGTCTTTCCATCACTGTAATAGTTTTGATTTATGGCATTCACGCCTTGGTCATCCAGGGAATTCTCGTTCTCAATTTCTTGTAAGCAAATTTTCTAATATTGTTTCAAATAAAAACTTCACATGTGATGTTTGTCCTCAAGCTAAGCAATCTCGTAATTTTTTCCCAACAAGTACTTCTCATTCTACAAAATGCTTTGAGTTAATCCATGTAGACATTTGGGGGCCTTTTTCCGTTCCTTCTACGAATGGATCTCGTTATTTTTAACTATTGTAGATGATTATTCGCATTGTACTTGGATATATCTCATGAAAACAAAGTCTGAATTTTTTTCATATGATAATCCAATTTTTCTCTCATATTAATCGCCAATTCAATGGCGACATCTCCAAAATTAACACTGGAACTGGTGGAATTTTTCTTCCTCAACTCCAAGTCATTCGTTCAGACAGCGGAGCTGAATTTCTTTGCACCAAATTCCAAACTTGGTGTCAAACTCATGGAATCATTCATCAACGTAGTTGTGTTGGAACACCCCAACAAAATGGGATCGTTGAACGTAAGCATCATCATCTTCTGGATGTTGCTCGAGCCTTACATTTTCAAAGTCATTTACCTTTTTCATTTTGGGGTGAATGCATCATTACTGCTGCCTTCTTGATTAACAAGTTACCCACAGATATTCTTCAGTTTAAATCTCCTCATGAAGTATTATTTGGCACATCTCCATCGTATTCATCATTACGAGTATTCGGATGTTTATGTTTTGCCAAAAATATGTATATACGACATAAATTTGACCAGCGTGCCAAGCCTGGTATATTCATTGGTTATCCTTTTGGTCAAAAAGGATATAAAGTTTATGATATTTCTACTCGTCGAATTTATGTCTCTCGCGATGTCATTTTTCATGAATCCATATTTCCTTACAGCAATGTTTCTAATACATCCCCATCTAGTTCTTCGTCTCCTATTCCAATTAGTATCACTCCTTTAAATGATGATCTTAATGATACTATTTTGGAACCTATTTCAAGTCCATTTCCATCTCCTGCAACTAATGTTGACTCCATTCCAGCTCCGAGTCCACCATCTTCCCCTGCGCCTATCACTTTTGATACTACTCCTTCAACGCCTGACCGTCCTGTGCGAGATCGTCGTCGTCCGTCTCGTTATGATGATTTTGATTGCACATATGTCTCTTTGTCTACTCCACATCCTCTCGTCAAGCACTTCTCTTTAAGAACTTTAAGTCCTTCTCATCGTGATTTTATATCCAAAATAATTGATCACACATAACCAAAAACTTATTCTCAGGCAGTTAAATCTCCTCATTGGCGAGATGCTATGTCATCCAAAATTCATGCTCTCAAATCTAATCGTACTTGGTCTTTATGTCATTTACCTCCTGGAAAATCATCCATTGGATGTAAATGGGTCTACAAAATAAAATACAATTCTGATGGCTCAATCAAGCGTTATAAAGCCCGTCTTGTTGCAAAGGGTTATAATCAAATTGAAGGAATTGATTATCATGACACGTTTGCACCTGTTGCCAAACTCGTCACTGTCCGTCTTCTTCTCTCCATCGCTGCAATTCACGGTTGGACCCTTCATCAACTGGATGTAAATAATGCTTTTCTCCAGGGAGACTTTCATGAAGAAGTCTACATGAAGCTCCCTCCCGGTTTTCATCATAAGAATAGTAATCTTGTTTGTAAATTACATAAATCCATTTATGGCCTTAAACAAGCCTCTCGTCAATGGTTTTATAAATTTTCTTCTACTCTTAAGTCACGTGGTTTCCATCAATCAACTGCAGATTATAGTTTATTCACATATATAAAAGATAATATATCTGTATTTGTTCTTGTTTACGTTGACGATATCATCATTAATGGTAATAATTTGTCCATCATTAGTGAGACTAAAACATTTCTTGCCAGTTTCTTTTCTATTAAAGATCTTGGCACTCTTCGATACTTCCTTGGTATTGAAGTCTCACGTTCCAAGCAAGGTATTTTTTTATGTCAACGTAAATATGCTCTCGATATTCTATCTAATTCTGGACAACTAGGTTCTCGTCCTTCTTCTTTTCCTATGGAACAAAATCTTCATTTACTTCCCGATGAAGGTACACCCCTTCCCGATCCATCTATTTATCGACGTCTCGTGGGTCGTCTTCTCTATCTGACGGTCACACGTCCTGATATTCAATATGTCGTTAATACTCTAAGTCAATTTATGAAAAATCCATATTCTACCCATCTTGATGTGGCACATCGTGTTCTCCGCTACCTTAAAGGGTCTGTTGGTAAAGGAATACTACTTTCATCTAATAGTTCTCTTTCTCTTATTGGTTTTGCTGATTCTGATTGGGCTGGTTGCCCCACCACTCGTCGGTTTACCACGGGATACATCACCATGCTTGGTTCTAGTCCTATTTCATGGAAAACTAGGAAACAATCTACAGTTTCTCACTCTTCCGCTGAAGTTGAATATCGCTCTCTTGCTACTCTCACTGCTGAAATACAATGGCTTTATTATCTTCTCTCCGACCTTGGATTTCCTCCTCGACAACCTATACGTGTCTACTGTGACAACCAAGTTGCTCTTCACATTGCCAGTAACCCTGTTTTTCACGAACGTACGAAGCATATTGAACTAAATTGTCACTTCATCCGCGAAAAGATGATTTTCGGCCTCATCTCCGCCAGCTACTTACGCTCATCTGATCAACTTGATGATATCTTTACCAAACCTCTTGGTGCAGATGTCTTTCATAACATTATTTCCAAGTTGGGCGTGCTCGATATTTCTCCCCCGACTTCAACTTGAGGGGGGTGTAGAATAAATATTAATCTTCTATATTTAGTCTTGTATATTTCGTACACTACTTGTAAACTTAGTCAGCCAACCATCAAGACCTATTCTATAGGATTAGTTAGTTAGAAACGGATTCCATGACTCCAGATACTTAGGATCAATTAGTTGTAATACTTGTATAAATAGCTACGTACCTATCAATGAAATATATCAATCAGTCTTTACAATTTCTATACTCTGCTAAGCTTGGATTACTAACTCTCACGATATTCCTCTCCTTAGTTCGATGAAAACGACATTCTTCATCCAACTGCACCAGCCCAAACATGGCAAAGTTTTATTATGTTCTGGTATCAAAGAGAATCATGCGTCCCTCCTCAGGTGGCCGTAAAAGTACACAAGGGTGTAGCTCTGGCGACCTGCGCTCAGGCCATTCGTTCACTGCTTTAAAGGATCTCAAGTTAGCCACTACCCCTGCAGTCATTATATCTGGTGGTAGGCACTTGTTTTCATAGATTTTTTGATTCCTTTGAAACCAAAGCCCATCACAAGCCATAATACTTAGCTCGGCTTCTTCATCGCTGCTTGTTTCCACCAGGTTCTTGAACCAGAGCTCGCCACAGTTTTGTTTTGCCAAAGTCACATTACTCGCCATTTCCAAGCAATTACATGCATCAACTGCATATTGACATTCAAAAAAATAAGTGACATGTAGTGCCATCATCCACACTACACCACATGTATGTTGTTTCCACGTTCATAGTTCGCTTTCGTAGATTTTCACTCATCGGCAAAGAGTCGGTGCACAAACTCCAGGCCATGTGTTTTGCTCTTTGTGGGATTTGAAATCGCCACAATCTCCTCCATAGCCTTCTATCTCCATCTTCTATCAGTGCATGATGGTGCAGTACTGATCTCGACGATTCCACTAAAGAGTGATACGCCGAATTTACAGTGTAGTTACTGATAGAAGCGTGGTGCCAACGCTAGTGGTCAGTTCCATTGGAGATCGGTGAGTGCATGCTACGTATAAGTGTGGCATCTTCGGGGTGGAAGAAATCAGCTAGAAAATTCTCACACCACCAGTTCGTTTCTGGATCTACTAGGTCGATGACCTTAGATGATGTTGTTGGAATGCGATCAGGTTCTGAGAAATTTCTAGTTTTGTGGCTACAGTAGCCAAGAGCAGCATTAAATATGGAAACCGCATTCTGCAAATGCGTTCTCCACCATGCAGAATTTTTTTTGTTGACTTTGCTTGAGGAAGCTATTGCCAAATGCGTCCTCTCCTATTTATTATTTTTTTAAATTTTTCTTTATGAATTTCCGCGTTGATGGAGGCCACGTTGCCATGTGGCGAGGATGCATTCAGTGACTTATGCATTCATTTCTTCTAATTTACACTTTGAACATTGGTCTTTCCATGACTTATGGAAAGACCGTCTTTCAAGAGACGTACTCGACGAGTAAACATTTATTTAAGTTATAAATATTTTTAAATTATCAGTCACATAATTCATAATCTTGTTTTATACTAATTTTCGTTCACTCAATCATTATCGTTATCATCGGTTTATACTTCATTACTAATTCCATTAAATTAGTAATACCATATATATCTTCATTTCAGTAGCATAATTTTTTTCTAATCTAATTAATACACGTCCTATTTTTAGACAAAATATATTAAATTTGTGCATTTCACTTAAATTATACATTATAAACAATAAATCGCATTTGATACTAGTGTGAATTTAGGGGTTTTTAAATACAATTTAAATGTATTTTCGACTCTCATTTTCAATAATACTCTTATGTAAATATTCAAATTTCATTCTCAATAATAATCTCATGTAAATATTCACTGGACATTTATACCACGGGCAAAAACTTTCTCACTATTAGACCATTTAAATGATCCGTTATTCTTTAAATTATCAAATTTTCGATATTATCTATGAAGTATTATCCGTTTGGACGGACATATGTACGGCACTACACATGAATTTATTATCAATAATTTCAGAGCGAAAATATTATTACTGTTCTACCGTTCAAAGGCAAAGTCTTGGGAAAGACGGTCTTTCCATAAACGTATGGAAAGACGGGGTTTAATTCAAATAATAAAAGATAAAAGGTCTTAGTTGCAACATTAAAAATTTAGTATACAACATGTAGTAGTTATAAAATTTATAACCCGATTCATGCAACCCAAAAATTTTATCTTAATTTCTTTTAATTTGTACTTTAAACCTTGGTCTTTCCATGACTTATGGAAAGACCGTCTTTCAAGAGACGCACTCCCGTTCAAATCATCCGTTATTTTCTAAATTTTTAAATTTTCAATATTACGTAAGTATTATTCGGTTCCGTCCAAATTAAAATTCAATAACACTCGCCGAATTTCAGTTGGATCATACTGCTAATTTGTACTTTTCGAACAAGGGCAAATCAGTCATTTGGATAGCGAACGCGACAATCTTACTGACAAATTGCTCCACACCAAACAGTAGTAAAACGTTGCATCCGTGACCGCAACTGCATAAATCAACCATTTGCCAAAATTACTGCTTCGTTGCCTTGTCCAGATATGCAAATATTAAGCAAAAAAACACTAAATTGAGGACGCATTCTCGGAATGCGTCCTCTAAATAATCAGAAATTTAAAAAAACAAAATTTGAGAATGCATTCATATAATGCATCATCTATTTTTCTAGCAAATTTTTTTTGCATAACTGAGATGCGTCCTCTAAATAATCAGAAAAAAATGGGCACATTAAGGACGCATTCCATGAATGCGTCCTCCACCCTCATGTCCAGATTTGACAACAACCGCAACTGCATCCAATTTTCAAATTTCATGCATGTAAAAATCAAGAACTCATCAGGTTCTCAGACAAAGAAGTTTTCCGGTCTTGGAAGCCATGGTTCATGACATATACTCGCCTGGCTCCCTGATTTAATCTCTTTCCAACATCCAAAATGAAGCACTTCAACGCCCTTTAGAATACTCCTCCTAGACCAAGATGGTCGCAAACCTTTCAGTGGCTTCAAATATAGTCGAGGCGGGGAAATATTTGTCTTCAAAAACTCTTGCAACAAGCACTTCTGATTTCAAGCCTTTTTTCCCAATAGTACTAAATTCTCCGTTTCCAAATCACGAAACCCCAGTCCTCCGTTCACCTTCGCACGAGCCATCTTTTCTGACGCCACCCAGGGAATTTTTTGTTTGCATGTCGTTGCACCTCCCCATCAAAGCTTGCTAACCATACTCCGGATTTCATCCAGGGTGGTGTCCGGAATACTAAAGAAACTCAGGGCGTAACTCGAAATGGCCTGAAGAACTGATTTGATGAGTATTTCCTTCCCTGCTTTAGATAGATTTCTCTCGCTCTACCCATCGATCCTTAGCCAAATTTTATCCTTTAGGTTTTGAAAGATATCTACTTTGCACTGAGGGAAAACCCAAATATGTGTCATGCGATGTCACTTCAGGAATTTTAAGAATGTTGCATACCTTAGCTCATGCTTCCTCCGCCGTGTTAGGGATAAATAAGATGCCTGATTTGTCTCCATTTATTTTATTGCCTGAGACATTTTCGAACAAAGTGATGGGCCACTGTAAATGCTTTGCTTCCTCCTCCACCACTTCTCCAAAGAGAAGAGTGTCATCTGCAAAGAATAAGTGTGAAATTATTGGGCAAAACTTGGATGCACCGATGCCTTTGATTTTCACAGAACACATGAATCCATCAGTAGGCCCAAGAAGACTTTTGAGTATATGATAAAGAGATAAGGCAAGAGGGGGTCGCCTTTTTAGAGACCTCGCTTAGGGTGCAACAACCCCATTTCCCCACCGTTTAGGATAAAATAGAAAGTAACCGTCGACAGACAAAGACAAATCAAGCTGATAAATGTCTCTGGAAAGCCCATCGCCTTTAGGGTGCAACACATAAAGTCCCATTCTATCCGATCAAATGCCTTGCTCATATTGAGTTTAATACTCATATGACCCAATCCTCACGTCCTTATGTTCTTCATGGTGTGAGGGAATTCATGGCAATGAGGATGTTATCAGTGATCAATCTGTCTGGGATGAAAGCCAACTGTGATCCATGGATAATTGGAATAATTGACCTAAGTCTGTTTGCCACCACCTTAGAAGCCAGTCGATAAACCACACTACATAAGTTGATGGGGAAAATTATGTAATCAACTCTGGTTTCAGGGTTTTAGGGAACAAAACAATATGAGTATAATTTACCTTCAGCTCAAACACACAATTATTCAAGAAATCCAGAACAAAGGTCATGACATCCACCCTAAAAATATGCCAAAATTTTTGAAAGAATACATGGCTCATACCATCAGGTCTAGGAGATTTGAATGGGCGTATTTGCTTCACCGCCAACACCACGTCTGCCCATATGGTTATGATTCTCGATTGGATTCTATTCACTACTTGCTGTATCACCTCCACCGAGAGTTTCGACGATGAAAACAAGCCTCCAAAATAACCCACAATAATAAGTTCAATATTTGCATAATTGGTTTTGAACACCATATTCTCATCCTTTAGTCCGTCGATGGGATTTAACTCCCTTCGCTTCAACGCAAATTTATGAAAGAAGCTTGTATTTCTGTCGCCCTCTTTATACTAATGCTGCTTCGCCCGTTGCTTACACTTAAACCCTCAGCATCTTGTAGTAAATCATAGTCCTGTCTTGTAAGGCTATTTTCTCCTTAGTCTCATCCGTAATGATGCCTGCCTCGAGCCCCAAGATAGATTTCTTAATTTCCTCCAAGCGCTTCAGTATATGCGGGAATGTATCTATGCCCCATTTCATCAGCCCATTCGAGCAATTCTCTATTTTTCGATGTAAGGATGATGCTTATTTTCTCCACGACTCCTCTACCATTTTCTCACAGTCGCTGGATTTAATCCAATGCACCTCAAATAGAAATTTCCTCTTCCTTCTTTGGCGGGTTACCGCAGGATACCTGATTGTAGCCTAACCTGAAGGCATATATGATCAGAGTTGACCATAGAGAGGACGTGGACTGAGGACCACGGGAAGAGATCATAAAAGCTCTGGTTACAGGTCGCACTATCCAACCTAGCCCTTTTATTATCTGGTCGAGCCGCACGTCTGCTCCATATGAATTTTGGCCTTGTGAATCCCATATCAAACAGTCTGCAAAAGTCCACGTCTTCCCTGAAAGCATCCATCTGCCACTCTGCCCTTGGTCGACTTCCTTGAAAGTCATCTTGTGACAAAACCCCATTAAAGTCTCCAAGACATAACCATGGAATAGAGGGTTCTGAAGACATAACCAAGATATAACCATTAAAGTCTCTCCAAGACATAAGTTGTTTGAATTCCGACCAGCTTTCTCTTCTTCTAGTAACTGTTGGTTCCCCATAGAAACCTATAATGTGAACTTGAAACCCTGAAATTCAAGAAAAACATCTATAAAACAACTCGACATCTACTTTAAATCTACCACTACTTACTTACTCCATAACAAAGCAAGTCTGCCTGAGCGTCCTTACGACTCAACAGCAACACCAAAATAATTTAACTGAGACTTCAAACTATCAATGACATCTAAAGAAAATTTAGTTTCACTAAGGAAACTATCTACAAACTTACCATGGTACGCAGCTCCTAAACTGCCCGAGCCCTTCCAAGCCCAAGGCAGTTCCAACTCAGGATATTCATTGACCTGGGCAGGACTGGTACCCATTGCAAATCATTGTTTGTGTAATGCTCAAACCTTCCATGGTCATAAATGCCTTCTCAAGGTCAGTTTGGTGTTTTTGCTTCTTGTTTTCTTTGTTCTCGAGATCAAGGGACAGTGCGTCAAGCTCCAGCTTCGCCTTTCCATGATTCGCCTTTCCACGACTGTTCCATGACATCGGCTTCTCCACAATCTTTTTCTGCATTCATTTCTTTGGTGTTTTCTTCTTTTTCTTGCTCTTCTCCATCTGCTTCATTATTCGGTTAGCTGGAGAGGAGAATTCAATCGTCACCTATACCATTATCGGGCTCAATGGATCAGCGACGAGCTTCGTTGTCTGCTTGATTAGAGTATTATTGTCCGTAACCACCATCTGGGACTTTTTTTGGGAATATATGGTCTTCAACAATAAAATTCTCTAAGTTAGGGATGTCATTGCTCATATCTACGGGATGAGTATCACATTTTATTTTCCTGATTCGGTTTCGAGTACGAGATGAGTAGCTTGCTACCAAAGGTATCAGGTATACCCTCCATGCTAGGTTTCCACTTTGGGATTTTGAAGAATTTTGGAGGTGGCAGCTTTTTGACTGTTGGTTGTACTCGTCACTTAGAAATCTGGACATTGTCACGCTGTGTTGGGATAAAAAAAGAGCTAACAAAATAGGATATTGTTCGCGCCACCACATTCGCATCAAGTGTTATTGGTATGCCTTGAATACTGTAATAGCCGCTTCTGCGACCCTGGCCTGGGGGTCCGGGGACGGCAGACGCCCCCGGCTAAACGGGGATCTCGCTGCCCGGTCAGCGAGTCGGGGGGTCCAGGGGGCGGAGCGCACCCTGGCCTGGGGGTCCGGGGGGCGGAGACGCCCCCGGTCCGATGGTATAGCTTGTCTCTTTATTGGACTGCTGTTGATTTGGGCCGAATTGTGTTTTGGCCCAGTTTGTTAGGGTTTAGTGGAGACAACATATAAAGTGTCTCTCTTCTCTCTGTAAACATTAATTCAGACTTAGTGAATCCGTCTCCCGTAGATGTAGCCAAAATTTGGTGAACCACGTAAATCTTGTGTCTTGTTATTTTCGTTCATATTTTCTGTTCTTTCTCCATTCCGTACAACAAACTGGTATCAGAGCGGTTTCTTTTTCCGGTGAGATCCGTAGTGGGTGTATCGGATTCTGGGCTCATCAGATCGGGGCTGATCGGGGAGAAAGATGTCTGGGTTGAACGTGAAGATCGACAAGTTTACTGGGAGAAACAGTTTCAGTTTATGGCAGATCAAGATGCGAGGTTTGCTGAAAAGAAAGGTTTGTGGACTCCGCTGATGAAGGATTTCGCGAGCAGTTCTGGCTATGTGGTGGGTCTGGAAGAAAAGGCACACTCGACAATTATGCTGTGTCTCGCAGACGAAATCATCACTGAGGTATCAGATCAGGAGACTACTGCACAACTGTGGCTGAAGTTGGAGAGTTTGTATATGATGAAATCTCTAACTAACAAGCTGCTTCTGAAACAACGCCTCTTTGGTCTCCGAATGCAGGAAGGTACGTAACTCAGAGACCATCTAGAGCAATTGAATACTTTGTTATTAGAATTGCGAAATATAGATGTGAAAATTGAAGATGAAGATGCTGCTTTGATTTTGCTAGTGTCTTTACTGCTTTCGTATGAGAATTTTGTTCAGTCATTTATTGTTGGTAAAGATTCCGTGTCTCTGGAGGAAGTTAGATCCTCTCTCCATAGTAGAGAGTTGCGACATAAGACAAACGGTACAGGTACAGAAAGTCAGGCCTCTGGCTTGTTTGCTAGTGACGGAAACACAAAGGGCAAGGGAACCGGCAGTAAGAAGAAGGGCAATAAGTCATCTTCAAAAGGTCCCAAGGCTAATGATGTTTGTAACTACTGTAAGGAGAAGGGGCATTGGAAAAAGGAGTGTACGAAGAAGGCTAGTAAATCTGGGAGTACATCTGGTACTGCTGCTGTGGCTGAAGGGGATTTTAGTTCTGGAGATGATTTTGCTCTAGCTGCTACTGGGCAAAATAATCATCCTAATGCGTGGTTTCTTGATTCTGGGGCATCTTACCATATATGCCCAAGGAGAGATTATTTCTCAACTTATGAGCAAGCTGAGGGCATCATTACTACGGAAAATGGTGTTGCGTGCAAGGTAGTTGGGATTGGTTCAATCAAGATCAGGACGCATGATGGTAGTTTCTGTACTTTAAACGATGTCAGGCATGTTCCATCGATGACAAAGAATCTGATTTCTCTTCCTACGTAGGATAGAAAGGGTTTCGTCTACTCAAGGAGTGATGGAGTTATTTGTGTCTACAAAGGTTCTAGGCTAGCTCTGAAAGGTGTTCTGCATGGTACTTTGTATTTTCTACAAGGCTCCACGGTTATGGATTCTGTTAATGTTGCATCTTCGGAGGTTCACCGGGATGATATGACTAAGTTATGGCATACGAGGCTTGGTCACATGGGTGAAAGAGGGATGCAGATTCTGTCGAAATATGATCTTCTTGGTGGCCACAAGGTTAAGAGCTTGGACTTCTGTGAGCATTGCATTTTTGGGAAGCATCACCGCAGCAAGTTTCCTAAGGCGATTCATAGAACGAAGGGCACATTGGATTACATCCATTCTGATTGTTGGAGACCTTCCCAACTTGAGTCACTGGGAGGTCACAGGTACTTTGTTTCTCTGATTGATGATTACTCAAGGATGACTTGGGTTATCATGATGAAACATAAGAGTGAAACTTTCTCGAAGTTCAAGGAGTGGAAAGCTTTGGTGGAGAATCAGACCGGGAAGAAGATCAAGAGGTTTCGAACTGATAATGGGCTGGAATTCTGCTCGTCTGAGTTTGATCAGTTTTGTAGGGATGAAGGGATTGCTCGTCATCATACAGTCAGGAATACGCCACAGCAGAATGGCGTAGCTTAGCGGATGAATCAGACATTGCTGGCGAGAGCGAGGTGCATGCTCTCTAATGCTGGTTTGGAAAGGAGATTCTGGGCAGAGGCGGTGAGTACAGCTTGTTACTTGATCAACCGCGGGCCTCACACGGGTATAGAGTGAAAAATACCTATGGAGTTGTGGTGAGGTAAAGTTGTTGATTACTCCAAGTTAAAAGTTTTTGGTTGTACATCTTATTATCATGTTAGTGATGGTAAGTTAGAGCCCCGAGCCAAGAAGGGTGTCTTTGTGGGTTATGGAGATGGAGTTAAAGGCTCCAGGATATGGTCTCCATCTGAGAAGAGGGTTATTCTTAGCAGGGACGTTGTCTTTGATGAAAATTCTTTGCTTAGATCTATGGTGAAGCCCACAGTTGTGCCAGAAACTAGTGGAGTTGATAAACTAGTGGAGCTTGAAGTCACTCAAGGTGAAAATAGATTGGAACAATTTGAGGTGGATCAAGAGCCACAGACAGAATCTGAGATACCGGAATCTCCACCACCAGATCCTCAACCATCAGGAGCTACAGTCCGCAATTTAGCTCAGGACCGACCCAGGAGGGTTGGAGCGCCCAAGAGATATGGGTTTGATGATATAGTGGGTTATGCACTGTCAGTTGCCGAGGAAGTGGATACTCAAGAGCCATCAACCTTTAGAGAGGCTACTTCATGTACTGATGCTGATAAATGGCTTGTTGCAATGGGAGACGAGATGGAGTCTCTTCAGAAGAATCAGACATGGGAATTGGTCAAACAGCCTCAAGGGAGAAAGGTAATCAGTTGCAGATGGATTTTCAAGAAGAAGGAAGGAATATCACCTGCAGAGGGAGTCAAGTACAAGGCAAGAGTTGTTGCAAGAGGTTTCAGTCAAAGGGAGGGGATAGACTATAATGAGATCTTCTCACCAGTGGTCAGACACACTTCCATCAGAGTGTTGCTAGCCTTGGTGACACATCAGGATTTGGAGCTCGAGCAACTTGATGTGAAGACCGCTTTTCTACATGGAGAGTTGGAGGAAGAGTTGTACATGACTCAACCAGATGGTTTCCAGGTTCCTGGCAAGGAAAAGTATGTTTGCAAGTTGAAGAATTCTTTGTATGGACTTAAGCAGTCTCTGAGGCAGTGGTACAAGAAGTTTGACAGTTACATGCTTCAGTTGGGATACACGAGGTGTGCTTATGACTGTTGTGTCTACTACAGTAGGTCGAGAGATGGGTCATTCATCTATCGGGTGCTTTATGTAGATGACATGCTGGTAGCCGCAAAGAGTAAGCACGAGGTTCAGAAGTTGAAAGGACTTCTTAGTGTTGAGTTTGAGATGAAGGATCTGGGTGCAGCTCGGAAGATACTAGGAATGGAGATTCTTAGGGATCAAAGTCAGCGGAAGCTTTTCTTGTCACAGAAAGGCTACATTCAGAAAGTGTTGGCTAGGTTTGGCATGTCTACAGCCAAGCCTATAGACACTCCTAGTGCTGCAAATATTCATCTCACCACCATGTTTGCTCCTCAGTCAGACGAGGAGAAGGAATATATGTCTCGGGTTCCTTATGCCAGCGCGGTGGGGAGCTTGATGTATGCTATGGTTTGCACGAGGCCAGATTTAGCACAGGCAGTCAGTGTTGTGAGCAGGTTCATGGGGCAACCGAGAAAGGAACATTGGCAAGCTGTGAAGAGGATCTTCAGGTATCTTAGAGGTACGTCTGATGTGGGTCTCATTTATGGAGGTGATACCGAGTGCTTAGTTATAGGCTACTCTGATTCTGATTATGCTGGCGATGTTGACATGAGGAGATCGATGACTGGTTATGTATTCACTTTGGGAGGTTCTGTGGTTAGCTGGAAGGCGACTTTGCAACCTACAGTGACGTTGTCTACTACGGAAGCAGAGTACATGGCTCTGACAGAGGCTGCAAAGGAGGGAATGTGGCTGAAAGGGCTGGTTAGTGATCTTGGTCTACATCATGATCAGGCTACTGTGTACTGCGACAGTTTGAGTGCAATCTGCCTAGCCAAGGATCAGGTCCATCATGAGAGGACCAAGCATATTGATGTCAGATATCATTTCCTGAGGAGTGAGAGGAGAATCAGGGTGAAGAAAGTGGGAACTGCTGATAACCCCACTGATATGTTCACCAAACCTGTTCCACATAGCAAGTTTCAACATTGTTTGGACTTGCTAAACATCAGAGCTGATTAGGTGCTCTATGGGCAGTCCCGGGAGTGGATGGCGAAGTTTACTCATCTGGCACTGTAATGGTGCATCTGGAGTTTTCTACTTCGAGGATTCAATTCAAGGTGGAGATTTGTTGGTATGCCTTGAATACTGTAATAGCCGCTTCTGCGACCCTGGCCTGGGGGTCTG
This sequence comes from Rubia yunnanensis, assembly GCA_037428765.1. NCBI lineage: Eukaryota > Viridiplantae > Streptophyta > Magnoliopsida > Gentianales > Rubiaceae > Rubia > Rubia yunnanensis. The sequence goes on along the minus strand of CM075071.1, from coordinate 72,011,419 downwards.
GGGGCGGCAGACATCCCCGGCTAAACCAAGTTCTTCACGCCCGACTAGGTTGCCGATGAGCCGACTGAGCCAAATGCCTTGACATGCTTCACTTGCCGCTGCAACATACTCTGCTTCGCAAGATGAAAAAGAAAAAAATCCTTTGCTTTTGTGAAATCCACGAAACCATGTTGTTCCCAAAAAAAGAAAACCATCCCGAAAGTGCCTTTTCGGTCATCAATGTTGCCGACGAAGTCACTGTTGTTGTAGCCAACTAGTTTAACATCGCCTCCACCTGACTTGTAGCAGCATCCATACCTTAGAGTATCTTGAATGCACCTAAGTATTTTTTTAATTGCACCCAATGTTGAGTGCTTGGAGCTTCCATGAATCGACTTATGATGCCTACCGCATGAGCTAAGTCCAGTCGTGTGTTTACAAGGTAGCGAAGACTACCAATCACTCTTCGGTACATGGTTGCATCCACAACATCGCTTCCGTCCTGTTTGCTCAACCGGAGTTGATTCTCTATCGGTGTATGACACGGGTTACATCTATTCATGCCGGCTAGCTCAAATTTTTTTTAGCATATACACCTTGGCATATTGTGATCTCATCATTTCCTTGATGCACCTCGATCCCAAGGTAGTAACTAAGAAGACCTGGATCACTCATCTTGAAAGCTTTTTGCATTTGTCCCTTGAACTCAACAATGTATTGAACATTTGTCCCCGTGATAATTAAACCATCCACATAAACACCAACAAGAAGAAAAAAATGAGTGTTACCTCTCCGATAAAATGCATGTTCAAGCTGACACCTTGTAAATCCAAGAGAAACAAGCGATGCATCCAGTTTGGAGTTCCACGCCCGTAGAGCTTACCAAAGCCCGTACAATGCTTTATTCAGTTTCAACACCTTTCCATCATTTGAACTATCGACAAAACCTGGTGGTCTCTTCACATAAACATCCTTAACAAGATCTCTGTCCAAGAAAGCCGAGTCTACATCAATGTTGTGCACCTCCCAATTTTCACGTGCGGCGAGTGCAAGCAATAGCCGAACCGTCTCCATTCTTTCCACCGGAGTGAACACTTTCTCATAGTCCACCCCCTGTCGCTGCACATACCCCTTTGTGATGAGCCTTTCCTTTTGCTTAACAATGTTTCTCGTAGGGTTCTTTTTAACTTTTAAGACCCATTTGAGTCTGATAGCATGGTGGTTCACCGGAAGTGATGAAAGCTCCCTAGTCTTGTTGTCGAGGATTGATTTCATATCCCCCTTCATGGCATTTCTACAAGCTACATCTCCAAGAGCCTCTTCCACACTTGTTGGCTCATCTGCGGCCAAGAAGCAGTGACCGCTTTCTTCGACGTTTTTGATTTCTTTGGTGGCATTGTACAAATCCGTTACCAGCCTGTAACGCCATGGGCCTGATGCAATGTCAATGGTGTCATCGTGTGTAGGAGGTGTTGCCCACTGATGCGTCCACTTTATATACCTATTTTAGAACTTTTTAGGATCCATTTTGTGCTCTTTCATTACCAACAGACTGTATTTTACCATGAAATCCTCTTAGGAGGGGTAAGAGCGACTTTGCGCTCTTTTACCTCTTTTAAGTAAATTTTTGTGTGAACAAAGTAATGAAGACCGGAGGCCGTTGAAGACTACACTCTCGAAGATTTTGAAGACTTGTTTCGAAGACGTGAAGACCGGAGGCCATTGAAGATCCCTTTTGAACCAGTTGAAGACTTAGAAGTTGAGAGGAGTGACTATGGAGATGACTACATGCCACAAGAAGAAGAAGAAAGTTAATGCAAAATTTCTGGTCACCGTCGCGAGTCGCGACGGACACGTCGCGAGTCGCGACCAACAGCCGTCGCGAGTCGCGACGAACAGGTCGCGAGTCGCGACGGCGACTGACCAGAATCCTAACTTTATTTCTTCTCACTATAAATACTATATTTTCTCCTCCTCTGTGATTCATTCTGATTCCTGCGGCTGCTGTACTACTCTAAACCCTTATTTTTCATTTCTTTCATCTTTGATTCATCTTGTGTTTTGATTTGTTGTTTTAGATAGATTAGCATGAACTCTATTAGCTAATCTCATCTCTTGGGAGCAATTGACCTAAGCTTCCAAACCTATGTCCTAAGAACATTTTGTAGCTTGTTTATTACTCTTGCTATTTTGCATTTGTGGGAATTTAATGTGTTTGTTGATTTCATCATAGTGGTTGAAAGCTTGAGTATATGAAATGCTTGTATTAATTGCTAGCTAGGGTTTGGGGAAATTGGGTTAAATTTCCCCCTGTTCTTGTTAGGGATCTATAAGTATGATTTAGAGCTTTTGATTATGTTGATGAATTGATGATTGCTAGATAAATATGCAATGTTGAACTCTTTGCCATGTTTATCAATTGTAGCAAATGGGAGAGGTCTATGAGTGGTCGCTCTTGATCAATCCCGTGTAAATGCATAGGTCGGTTAAATGCTTAGTCACGGTGTAGTGGTTATAAGTGTTGCCGAGTTTGTTGATCCTTCGTGCTAAATGCCATTAATGGGATACCTTGAGTCGTGGTCGCGACTCGGGAGTCATTGGTGAGGTTTGACAAGAGATGTTGAACTCATTCTTGCAAACTACTATCGAAGAAGGATAGAAGTTTAGTCTTCACAGCAAGTAGTGAAAGTAGTAAATAAGTCACATGTTCAATGATGGAAACAAGGTTTGGAAGTGACAGTCGATTGCGCCCAAGGCTCCGTAATTCTATTTTCATCACATCTCTATTTGCGCTTACATGATTAGTATCATCCTCTTGATTTGCTAATTGTTGTATTTCAACTTGCTAATTTAGGAACCATCCAACCAACTTCCCCCCCCTTGTTTACATGTTTTTATATATATATATATATATATATATATATATATATATATCTCCGTATATATATGCTTAGTATGTTTTCTCATATAGGTGTTTAAGTACTTAGAAAAATCCCTTTTCTTGTGGACGACCCCATCTTGCCACTATTTACATTATTGTGGATAGGACGCATTAAGGGCTTAAAAATATTAACTTTGAGAGGTACGGCGACGACCTCCCAAATTTTGGCGCCGTTGCCGGGGAATGAGGCATTCATTTTTAAGTGCTTTAGCATATTGTGTGTGATTATGTGCTACTTGTGAATATTTGTTAGTTTGATTTTATCTTATTTTGATTTCTTAGTAGATTTGCCATTTTCGCTTGGCTTGGAGACGTATTGTTTGTGTTCTTGGTGTATGGTTCGCACGCGATCCTCTCCACAAGAGCCCTTACACTACGACCCCGAGTTGGAGTTGAATTTGAGACGGGCTAGGAGGCTTTCTTTGGAAAGTGTGAATAACACCCCTCCTAGTGACCATTTTGTGAACACATCTTCTTCAATGGACCCCCGAATTGAGGTTGAAGATGAGCAAAGGGAAGAAGAAGCCTACAATCCCCATCCCCACCAAAGAGGGATCCCTTTGGGACAGCCCTTGTTGAGAGAAATCATGGCGCCCAATCTGGAGCAACAACCGATGTGCATTGAATACCCAGTGGTTGGACCAAATAAGCATTTCGAGCTGAAAACCGGGTTCATCAATATGCTACCCGCTTTCCTTGGAAGGCAAGGGGAGAATGCCAACAAGCATCTCACCGAATTTCACTTCTTGTGTAGCGGAACGGTTCCTCACGGAGTGGATGAAGATTTTTACAAGTTGAAGGCATTCCCTTTCACTCTTAAGGATGGTGCTAGAGATTGGCTCCATTACCTACCACCAAGGAGCATAAAGAGTTGGCTTGATTTGAAGACAAAATTTCTCGCCAAATATTTCCCGGCCTCGAGGTCCGCTGCTTTGAAGAAGGATATAAGCAACATTCTGCAGTGGCATGAAGAGTCTCTCTTTGAGTATTGGGAGAGATTTAAGATGCTCCTCGCAAGTTGTCCCTACCATGGTTATTCGGAGGGAGATTTGGTGTATTACTTTTATAATGGCCTTCTGGATGAAGACCAAAGGCTGGTTAGAAGTTCTTGTGGTGGCACCCTCGGAAACAAAACATCTGCTGAAGCCATGCAACTATATGAAGAGCTAGCGGAAGAGTCGAGGAATTTTAGCTCAAGGGCTGATTTGAGGAGGAGAAACCAAAGGCCTGTAAGTGATTTTGCTAACAGTGGGAAATTGGAGGATCAAGTCACGACCCTCACATCCATGGTGAAGACCTTGATGACCAACCCCGGAGGAAGTGCGCCACATGTTAAGTCATGTGAAATCTGCTATTTGGCGCACCCTACGGATACATGCCCCACTCTACAAGAGGATTACGTTGAGGAAGTAAGTGCTATGGGGTATCAGGGAAATCAAGGATACCAAGGTACCTATGGGTATCAAGGTGGTCAAGGCTACCAAGGAGGTCAAGGCTACCAAGGTGGTCAAGGCTACCAAGGTGGTCAAGGCTACCAAGGTGGTCAAGGCTACCAAGGTAACCAAGGCTACCAAGGTAACCAAGGCTACCAAGGTAACCAAGGCTACCAAGGTAACCAAGGATACCAAAGATACCCAGGATACCAAAGCCGGCCATATAATTCGGGAAATCGTGATCAACCGAACCTCCGGTATGGAAACCCTCAAGGAGGCCAGAACTCTCAACCGTACAGGCTACCCCCTCAACAATACCGGCCACCTCAACAACAGTTCCAAAGATTTGAAGACAAATCCCGAAACCAAGGGGAAGGTTCGGGGCTATCCAAAGATGAGGTAATGCAAGCTATTCACCGATTAGGCATGAATGCTGAAAAGGGCGAACAATTCCAAGATGAAGCTAAAGCAAGTATCAAAAACTTGGAAACTCAAGTGGGCCAAATAGCTCAAATGGTGAACCGGATGGAAGCCCGTGAAAAGGGTAAACTACCTGCCCAACCAGAGCTCAACCCGAGGCAAAATGCAAGTGCTATTGCTTTGAGAAGTGGTAGAGAGGTCGGTGCTTCACCGGAGGCTGAAAATGTTGAGAAGGGGCCAACGAGAACTGAAGAGTTTGAGAAGGGAGTTGAGGAAGAGGCAATCCATGAGAAGGAGCCAACGAGAATTGAAGAGTTTGAGAAGGGAGTTGAGGAAGAGGCAATCCATGAGAAGGTGACCAAGGAGCTAGCCAACAAAGATAAGGAGGAAGAAATCAAGTTGGAGACATTGCCACCAAAACCGGAGTTAACCTCCACCCCGGAACCATCTTCTCCTCCACACAAGAAAGCAAAGATGGTGGAGAGCCCCCCATATGTTCCGGAACCCCCATTTCCAGAGGCCTTGAAAGACAGGACGAGGATGGAGGATAACAAAGACATCTACGAAGTCTTTCGTAGGTGTGAGGTAAACATTCCTCTCTTGAATGCAATTGAACAAATCCCTAGATATGCCAAATTTCTCAAAGAATTATGTGTTGTGAATAGGAAACAAAGGGCCAAAAATAGATTGAAAAGTGGAAAAAGTGAGCATGTTTCTGCATTGTGTCAAAAAGAGCTACCCCCCAAATGTAGCGATCCCGGTATGTTCACAATCCCGTGCATAATAGGAAATACTCGTTTTGAAAAAGCTATGCTTGATTTAGGTGCATCCATAAATGTTCTTCCTTATTCTTTGTTTGAAAATCTCAACTTGGGAACATTGCATAAAACCGGGGTGGTAATCCAATTGGCCGATCGTTCTAGTGCATACCCTAAGGGTATTGTCGAGGATGTGTTGGTTAAGGTGGATTCCTTAATTTTCCCCGCAGATTTTTATGTCCTTGACATGGAGCATGATAAACATGCCGCCCCAATTTTGTTGGGGAGGCCATTTTTGAAAACATCTAGGACGATGATTGATGTGCATAAGGGTACCCTCACCATGGAATTTGATGGAATGAAAGTAGAGTTTAACATAAATGATTCCATGAAATATCCTAGTGAAGAACATTCTTGCCATGCCGTAGATATTGTTGAAGAAGTTGTGCAAGATGTTTTTGAACTAAATGGTGAGGATTCTTTATTGGTTGCTTTGCAATGTGATGTTGATGATGCCCACAATGTATATTCTATGAGCACTAACTTGAAAGGCAGCTTTGAAGATTTGAACTTGCTTGAAAAGATGACACCGAGTGTCTCAACACCTTCTCCTCTACTCTTAGAGGAACTCGAGGAACCGGAATTCCTCCCCTCGCTTGTGAAAGCCCCGGTGCTTGACCTTAAACCTTTGCCAGATGATCTTAAGTATGCATTTCTTGGGGAAAGCGAGACGCTTCCAGTCATCATTTCGAGCAAGCTCACCAAGGAGCAAGAAGAAAAGTTGATGGTGGTGTTGCGGGAGAACAAGGAAGCAATTGGATGGACTATTGCCGACATCAAAGGCATAAGTCCATCCACTTGTATGCACAGAATCTTGTTGGAAGAAGGTGCGAGACCCGTCCGACAACCCCAACGCCGTTTGAACCCGCCTATGATGGATGTGGTGAAGGCGGAGATCCTCAAATTGCTTCAAGCGGGCATGATTTACCCAATCTCGGATAGCAAGTGGGTGAGCCCAACTCAGGTGGTACCAAAGAAGAGTGGAATGACAGTTGTTGAAAATGGGAAGGGTGAAATGGTACCCACCCGAGTTCAAAATGGGTGGCGAGTTTGCATTGATTACCGGAGATTGAATGCAGAAACCCGGAAGGATCACTTTCCCTTACCGTTCATTGATCAGATGCTTGAGAGGTTAGCAAGTCACCCCTACTATTGTTTCTTGGATGGATACTCGGGATATTTTCAAGTGGCTATCGCTCCAGAAGACCAAGAGAAGACCACCTTCACATGCCCTTTCGGTACATTTGCTTACCGACGCATGCCTTTCGGGCTATGTAACGCCCCCGCGACCTTCCAAAGGTGTATGGTAAGCATTTTCTCAGAATTTGTTGAAAATTTTGTCGAGGTATTTATGGATGATTTCACCATTCATGGTAATTCCTTTGATAATTGCTTAGCAAATTTAGCACAAGTCCTTAACCGTTGCATTGAAACTAATCTGGTGCTAAATTCTGAGAAATGTCACTTTATGGTTGAGAGAGGTATTGTCTTAGGCCATGTTGTCTCCTCTAAGGGTATTGAGGTTGACAAGGCCAAGATAGACACGATTCAAACTCTGCCTTATCCTACTAATGTGCGCGAAGTGCGTTCTTTCCTTGGCCATGCAGGATTCTATCGCCGGTTCATCAAGGACTTCTCAAAGATAGCATCTCCTCTATGCAAATTGTTGCAAAAGGAGGTGGAATTTGTAGTGGATGAGAGATGTCAAGGGGCCTTCGATACATTGAAGGGAAGGTTGGTCTCGGCCCCTATCATACAACCCCCAGATTGGGCGTTGCCTTTTGAGATAATGTGCGATGCGAGTGACTACGCCGTTGGAGCAGTGCTTGGTCAAAGGGTGGGAAGAGTACCTCACGCCATCTATTACGCATCCATGTCCCTAAATGAAGCCCAAAGGAACTACTCCACCACTGAAAAGGAGTTGCTAGCAGTGGTATTCTCTTTAGAAAAATTTAGATCTTATTTGCTTGGTACTAAAGTTATTGTATACACTGATCATGCAGCACTTCGTCATTTAATGGCGAAGAAAGAATCCAAGCCGAGGTTGATTAGGTGGATCTTGCTTTTAAGCGAATTCAATTTGGAGGTGCGGGATAAGAAGGGCGCTGAAAACCTGGTGGCCGATCATTTGAGCCGGTTGACTCCGGGGGCAGACATTGAGGTAAGCCCAGCAATGAAGGAGCAACTACGGGAGGAATTCCCTGATGAACAATTGTTCACCATTAATCGCATTAGGGATCTCCAACCGTGGTATGCCGACATTGTCAACTTTCTCGTCACTGGTAAATTTCCTCATCATTTTTCCACAGCCCAAAAGGATAAGTTAAGGAGTGATGCAAAATATTATGTGTGGGATGATCCCTTTTTGTGGAGACATTGTGCGGATCAAGTTGTTAGGAGATGCATCCCTGATAGTGAAATACACTCAATACTTGAATTTTGTCATTCTCATGCATGTGGCGGTCATTTTGGAGCCAAGAGAACCGCTAGGAAAGTTTTAGAGAGTGGGTTTTATTGGCCTACGATGAATAAACATGCATACACTTTTTGCAAATCTTGTGATGAATGCCAGAGGGTAGGAAATATCTCCACTAGGAATGAAATGCCCCAAAAACCTCTTTTGTATTGTGAAATCTTCGATGTTTGGGGTATTGACTTTATGGGACCTTTCCCTAGTTCTTATGGTTTTACGTACATTCTTCTTGCTGTTGATTATGTGTCGAAGTGGGTTGAAGCAAAACCCACCAGGACTGACGATTCTAAAATGGTTGCAGATTTCTTGAAAAATAACATCTTCTCTAGGTTTGGGGTACCCCGAGCATTGATTAGCAACCGTGGCACACATTTTTGCAATCGGACCATAGCAGCACTTTTGAAGAAATACGGGGTCACTCACAAGACATCTACCGCCTATCATCCACAAACCAACGGGCAAGCCGAAGTTTCCAATCGGGAAATCAAGTCCATCCTTCAAAAAACGGTTAACCCTAACCGGAAGGATTGGAGTTCTCGGTTGAATGATGCCCTGTGGGCGTATAGGACGGCTTACAAGACACCAATCGGTATGTCCCCATACCGGTTAGTGTTTGGTAAGCCCTGTCACCTACCGGTAGAAATTCAGCACAAGGCTTATTGGGCGGTCAAACAGTTTAATCTTGATATTGATGAAGTCGGTTTGCATAGAAAGTTGCAATTGGAGGAACTGGATGAAATCCGGAGGGAGTCCTATGAGAATGCAGAGATCTACAAAGAGAAGACAAAGGCATGGCACGACAAGATGATCATCAGGAAGGATTTTGACGTTGGTCAAAAGGTCCTCCTATTCCAATCTCGCCTTCGCCTTTTCCCAGGTAAGTTACGGTCCCGGTGGATCGGTCCTTTTGAGGTGGTCAAGGTCTTCCCGCATGGTGCGGTGGAAATTTTAAATCGAGCTACGTCCACTACCTTCAAGGTTAATGGACAACGTTTGAAACCTTACCACGAGACTTTTGTACCGGAAAAAGGGGAAGACGTGCATCTCCTCGATCCGAGTTGTGATTGAACCCCGTAGAGGGAAGTGAGTCGTGCCGACGACGTTAAATATACTGGGTTTTGATCATCCGGATCGTCACTTTAGACTTTCTGTTGATGTTGTTTATTTTTGAGCTTTTATCATTAAGATTCATTGTTTTGTTTTATGTTTTTCACGGGTTGTTTTCTCCATGCTTTTGCAGCAATTTTGAAGCTCAGGCATTGGATTTTGGAAGGGGAAAAGCTTTGAATTCGAGAAGGAAGAACTTGGACAAGAGAAAGAAGCAGAAAAATTTTCTAAGTCCAGGTTAGCAGCCTCGTCGCGAGTCGCGACTACTTCGTCGCGAGTCGCGACGGGCTCAGTGAATTTTGCCCTCTCGGATTCAACTTTCCGCGACTCGCGACACCCTCGCGACGTCCGTCGCGAGTCGCGACGATACGCGTCGCGAGTCGCGATGGGATCAGTGAAGTTTACCCTCTCGGATTCAACTTTCCGCGATTCGCGACACCCTCGCGACGTCCGTCGCGAGTCGCGACGATACGCGTCGCGAGTCGCGACGGAATCAGGCACTTTTGAAAAATTTTGGCTTCTCAGCCTTCACTTTCCGCGACTCGTGACACCCTCGCGACGCCAGTCGCGAGTCGCGACGAACTGGTCGCGTGTCGCGATGGGATCAGGAAATTTTGGGCTTTCAGTTTCACCTTTTGGCGACTCGCGACGACCTCGCGACGTCGGTCGCGAGTCGCGACGGGCAGGTCGCGAGTCGCGACGCTCGGGCGAACGAAAAAAAAAAATTCATAAAATCCGATGAACATTACTTTCCCCTTTAACTTTTCCTCTGTTTTTTTTTTCTTCTTCCCCTTCCTCTCCACTCGCCGATTCACTTTCCCCGCCGCCACCCCTCCGTCGCCTCCTCATCTCCGCCGCCGCACCACCACTATTCCCCCCACTCACACCACCCTTTCCCACACTCTCCACACTCCACTCACATCTCACTTTCGAAAGAACAAAAAAAAAAAAAATCCGAAACCCTAGATTTCGGGGGATTTTGAAGCTGTAGATAATTCGATCGTGGGCTCCTGTTTTTACCATTCCTAAGCATCATAGTGGTACACCTCCACCCTCTTTTGAGCCCTAATTGTGATTTCGAATTTATGTGCTATTTATTTGATATTGTGTATATTGTGTGAATGCTGTTTGGGGTTTATAGTCTTATTTTTGTTGTGGGGATTTTGTTGAATAGGCTATGCTTTTAATTTGATTCCATGGGTATCGGGTGCATATTTTCTTTCTTGCGGTTTCGAATGTATTATTGTTATAATTTGGGGGAAGTGGGTTGATTTCCCCCCTGTTGTTACTCGATCTTATAATATATGCATTCGTGTTGTTTTGGCTAAGGAGTAGGTGGTGATTATGCATTATTGGCATGTTAACCCGTTGTTATTTAGATACGCTGTTTCGGTGTGGTTTAGTGTGCTTCGAATGCTATATAAGTTTACGGTAATTTAGCCATGGAACGAAGAGGGTCACATTGTCACTATGCTAGTGATGGCTACATTACTGGAACATAACTGTAATTTTGAAATATAGCATTTAGACTTTTTGAGTATTTCGTGGATTCCATGGTATGGACTTCTTCGACATCATGCACATTGTATATGCCATGGTAACTACGGATTGAACTAGTTAGACTGCTTTCGTTTCAGCCTGTGATGCTAAACTAGTTTGACAGTGGTCACTGACTTGTCATATTGCATATACATATTTTCTACTCATTTGACCTGTGTGCTCTTTCTGCTGGTGATTGACAGATATGGCCCCAAAGAGGAAGTATAGGCCTACCCAGCCCGCCGACCACACTGCCACTCCACCTCCGCAACCGGCTCCGGAGTCAGACCCTGTACCACCCCTTGCGGAGAGGTACATGGGTTTGACCCGGATCACCGGGTCTTATGCGGAACGATGGGATGGCTTACAGGGGCGCATCTTAAAGGAGACGAGCTTTGTTGACATACCCACATTGGAGCTCCTGGGTCTCTTGCAGCCTATCAGAGTCCTCCTCGCCAAGGGGGGACTGGAGGGATTTTTAACGAAGAGCGCGCCGACATACAGACGGTACACACTGGAGTTTCTCTCTACCGTCCGTATCAGAAGTATGAGGGGCGATGAACCTTGTGAGAGGTACCTAGCCTTTCACTTGGATGACAATTCGTACCAGCTGACAGTCTCTCAGGTGGAGGAGGCCTTCGGTTGGGCCACTGCTGAGATACGGAGCAGGCTGGATCCTGCGGCCCCGGAACGAACCATCGAAGATGACATGCTATTTTGGAATGTCATCAACATGAGGGCCAAAAACTCCCATGATAAGAGCAGCTCCATAGTTCACCCCGCGCTCCGTTACGTGCACAGACTCTTGGCTGGCACAGTCTTCTGCTCCGCGGAGCCGACGAATGTGCCAGACAATGACATTCATTTTCTGTGGCACTTAACAAGTGCGGGGCAAGGGTACGGATTGTGGGCAGAACTCTGGATGAAAAGAGTGGTCGAGTTGGCAGGAAAGAAGAAAGGGAAAATCATGATAGGAGGATTGATCAGCATTCTAGCCCAGTACTTGGGATTAGTTCCTCCGCCCAACTTTCCACGCCTTGGGAAGCGGACTTCCTATCTCATCACCGTTGATCGATTGGTCAAATTTGAGATGCTCAGTGTCACCAGGACCACTGGGCTCTATCATTGGTTATACGGTGCCAGAAAGATCACCTTCATGGCCCTCCCTCAGCACAGCCGGACCAGACTGGAATTCGACACACCCTTGGGGGATTTAGCAATCTCCCCAGATTCTTCATGCTCAGCCGAATTCCAGCGTGCGCTCCACGACCTTGGCCCAGCCCCGGTCCAGCCGGATGACAGCACCCTACCTCCTCCTCAGCATCAGCATCAGCAGCAGCATCAGCAGCAGCACCATCAGCACCAGCATCATCAGCAGCAGCAGCACTCTCCACAGCCTCCACCTCCGACAGATGAGACCACACCTCACTTCCCCCAGCCTCCGCCAGATTTCTATGAGCGGATGATGCGGACCATGCACGAGGGTTTCCACCGCCAGGAAAGCATGATTCTCGAGCACAACAGGTTTGTCTCCCGGGCTTTGATAGATATGGATGAGGAGATTGAACACCTGTCCGCTCGCATCCATGACATGCAGTCCCAGTCGGCTGGTGCATCAGGCACCGATCCTAGAGTGGAGCAGCGGAGAGCACGGAGGCAGCGGAACGAGGAGTGGCTGACTCAGTATCAGCAGCATTACTCCGGCAGCGGCCCTTCCTCTTCACCGCATTGATAGAGTGAGCATCACGCTTTACCCCTTTTCCATACTTTGCTTTGTACAGTTTTGCCCTAGTCTACATTGAGGGCAATGTAGTGTTTTAAGTGTGGGGAGGGGTATCTACTATTGATAGGCGAGTTGGGATTTGGAGATACTTTTACTTTTTGTTTTGGATATTGTTTTGCTTTTGATGTACTTGGATAATGTTGGTTTTGATACTTTTCTTAACCTTCACATTTGGAAGCAATTTGCTACTTTTCGGATGGGGAACAACAACAATTAAAAAAAAAAAAAAAAAAAAAAAAAAAAAAAAAAAAAAAAAAGAACAAAAAGAAAGAAAGAAAGAATCCCGCTAAGTTGAAAACCCGAGAGGGCAACTTAGGCAACATTGGGGCCCGGATAGGTCGAAAACCCGAAAGGGCGGCCTAGGTAAAAATGAGAGGTCAAATGTGTGGAAAAAGGTGAGGTGTGAGCTAAAAGAAAAATGATTGTGTGGCTAGGATGAAAACCTGAAAGGGCTCCTAGGCAAAATGAGAGAAAGCGAGAGAAATTGAAAAACAGTAAGTGTTTACTCATTTGCCGGCAATGGAGACATAAGGTTGAGGTGACCACACGGAGGGATCGGGTAGCTCGACATCTTGAGAATCTTTTGGGGATGGATAATTTAGCAGGGACAAGACGGAGTAAGTTGTGAAATTCTTGATCATTAATAGACTTCGTTTTTAGGTTGATACATTGATATAGGATGAAGCATGTGCTTTGAACTTTATGCATACCTTTGGTTTCATCTTTTATCATTGGATTTGGGATTGTCAGTTCTGGATTTGGAGATGTCCTAGGGAAATTAATGAATTGACGGAGTGATATGGTTTAGGTAGATTTAGGAATAGGGGTTGTGGGAAAATTCTCATTTGATTTTAACCTTGGGATGTGCGATATTGAGAATTTTGTGAGGTAGTGAATTGGGGGATTAGTAGTAGGATGTGGAGGTATCATTCTCTCCACATACTTGGATTTTTCTTACTCGAGGGCGAGTAAGGTTCAAGTGTGGGGAGGTTTGATGCGTCCACTTTATATACCTATTTTAGAACTTTTTAGGATCCATTTTGTGCTCTTTCATTACCAACAGACTGTATTTTACCATGAAATCCTCTTAGGAGGGGTAAGAGCGACTTTGCGCTCTTTTACCTCTTTTAAGTAAATTTTTGTGTGAACAAAGTAATGAAGACCGGAGGCCGTTGAAGACTACACTCTCGAAGATTTTGAAGACTTGTTTCGAAGACGTGAAGACCGGAGGCCATTGAAGATCCCTTTTGAACCAGTTGAAGACTTAGAAGTTGAGAGGAGTGACTATGGAGATGACTACATGCCACAAGAAGAAGAAGAAAGTTAATGCAAAATTTCTGGTCACCGTCGCGAGTCGCGACGGACACGTCGCGAGTCGCGACCAACAGCCGTCGCGAGTCGCGACGAACAGGTCGCGAGTCGCGACGGCGACTGACCAGAATCCTAACTTTATTTCTTCTCACTATAAATACTATATTTTCTCCTCCTCTGTGATTCATTCTGATTCCTGCGGCTGCTGTACTACTCTAAACCCTTATTTTTCATTTCTTTCATCTTTGATTCATCTTGTGTTTTGATTTGTTGTTTTAGATAGATTAGCATGAACTCTATTAGCTAATCTCATCTCTTGGGAGCAATTGACCTAAGCTTCCAAACCTATGTCCTAAGAACATTTTGTAGCTTGTTTATTACTCTTGCTATTTTGCATTTGTGGGAATTTAATGTGTTTGTTGATTTCATCATAGTGGTTGAAAGCTTGAGTATATGAAATGCTTGTATTAATTGCTAGCTAGGGTTTGGGGAAATTGGGTTAAATTTCCCCCTGTTCTTGTTAGGGATCTATAAGTATGATTTAGAGCTTTTGATTATGTTGATGAATTGATGATTGCTAGATAAATATGCAATGTTGAACTCTTTGCCATGTTTATCAATTGTAGCAAATGGGAGAGGTCTATGAGTGGTCGCTCTTGATCAATCCCGTGTAAATGCATAGGTCGGTTAAATGCTTAGTCACGGTGTAGTGGTTATAAGTGTTGCCGAGTTTGTTGATCCTTCGTGCTAAATGCCATTAATGGGATACCTTGAGTCGTGGTCGCGACTCGGGAGTCATTGGTGAGGTTTGACAAGAGATGTTGAACTCATTCTTGCAAACTACTATCGAAGAAGGATAGAAGTTTAGTCTTCACAGCAAGTAGTGAAAGTAGTAAATAAGTCACATGTTCAATGATGGAAACAAGGTTTGGAAGTGACAGTCGATTGCGCCCAAGGCTCCGTAATTCTATTTTCATCACATCTCTATTTGCGCTTACATGATTAGTATCATCCTCTTGATTTGCTAATTGTTGTATTTCAACTTGCTAATTTAGGAACCATCCAACCAACTTCCCCCCCCTTGTTTACATGTTTTTATATATATATATATATATATATATATATATATATATATATATATATCTCCGTATATATATGCTTAGTATGTTTTCTCATATAGGTGTTTAAGTACTTAGAAAAATCCCTTTTCTTGTGGACGACCCCATCTTGCCACTATTTACATTATTGTGGATAGGACGCATTAAGGGCTTAAAAATATTAACTTTGAGAGGTACGGCGACGACCTCCCACCCACTGTGTCTTTAATGGGGTAGGCTCTGGGGTCTGTGGTTCAACTTCTGGTGCATTTGGCTCGGGTGCAAAAATAGTGTGCTCACTTGTAGAGTAGACAACAGTGAACGTGTTTTCTCCTTCTGCTTGTCTTGTCTCGTTGGAAGATCCTCATTTCAATGCCCGAAGTTCCTCAAACACAACATCCCTTGTCACATACATGCACATTTCAATTGGATCGTAGACTTAGTATGCCTTAGCACATTCCTCATAGCCGGTGAAGGCCCCTTGAACTGATCAGTTCGACAACTTGTCCTATCCTAGGTCAAGCTTCTTCACATGCGATACACACCCAAATTTTTTAGGTGGTGTACATTTGGCTTCTTCCCGCACCACGCCTCGCATGGTGTTATGCCATCTAGACTCCGTGTCGGTGAGCGATTGAATAGGTAAACAGTAGTTTGTACTGCTTCACCCCATAATGTTTCGGGTATTGCCATTGCCTTCATCAGGCACCAAGCCATCTCGACCACAGTCTGGTTTTACCTCTCTACTACCTCATTCTGCTGAGGCGAGTAAGGGGCAGTGGTTTTGTTCTTAATTCCGCTTACATCATAGAACTCCTTGAACTCGTCGGAGTTCAACTCTCCACCACAATCCGAACGGAACACAAGCAGCTTGCATTCACGCTTGCCCTCCACTGCCGAATTGATTTTCTTGAAGTGTCGCAACATCTCATCCTTTGTTCTGAGTAGTTCAACCCACATGTATCAACTATAATCATTAATAACAAGCAGAAAATACCTTTTTCCACCCGTTGTTGTAGGCGCAATTGGACCACACAAGTTGCTGTGGACCAACTCTAAGTGACATTTTGCTCGGAACGTTGTGGCTTGCTGGAATGGTATCCAGTGTTGTTTCCCGATCGCACAACCATTGAAAAGCTTTTCCACATGTTCAATGTATGGAATTCATTGAACCCTTTCTTTCCTTGAAAGATTATGCAATGCTCAGAAGTGAAGGTGTCCGAACCGCGCATGCCACAACCATGCATCACTTTCCTTCTGCGCCAAGAGACTCACGGGAGTCACAAGATTCAAGTTTATTGTGTAGAGTCTATTGTGAAAATGTGTGACCCAGGCCAATACTTTCCGAGCCTGATCAAAAGTGCAAAGTTTCCCATCTTCAATGGTTTTTTTGTAGTCATTTTCATCAAGTTGTCCGAGTGAAATGATGTTACTACGCGGACTTGGAATGTAGTAAACATCTAAAAGAATGCAACGATCACCGGTGAGGCACTGGAACATCACCGTGCTTTTTCCATAAATTTTCACAACTGAACCATTGCCAAATTGAATTGTCCCATGCACCGTTTCATCAAGGGTTATGAACACCTTCTTGTCTCCGGTCATGTGGCTGCTGGAGCCAGTGTCGAGATACCATACACCATCACTTGCATATATAGGCACCACCTTCTCCTCATTCAAGTACACTTCTTAATCTTCATAATCCAATGTTCCAATCTACACCATGAGTAGGGCTGGTTCATTATCACCCCCTGCCTCGGTTTGACCAAGATTTACGTGCTCTTGCTAATCCCAGTCACGTTTTGCCTTACGATACTCCTTTTTCCAATGCCTCGGTATCCCACAGTAGTGACATTTCCCCTTCTTGCATTCACCATTGCCACCACTAATTGATGATGACTTTGCCTTGCTCCCAGCCGGTGATTTAGACTTAGTCAGAGATTTGTTCTTCTTATCGTCGATACCATACAAACCTTGCCCTCGCTACCGAGAATTCCACTCCACCTTCGTGAGGAGTAAACATCCTCTGGCAGGTGTGAAGTCCTCGAGTTCACCACATTCTTCCACCACTAATAGCCACCATGTGAGTTCCTCGATGGACAAAGTTTTCAAGTCCACCAGTGACTCTATTTCCATTGCCATCTGCTTGTACTTTCTTGTCACACTTCGCAAGAGTTTCAATACTTCCTTGTGCTCCATCACTAGATCTCCCAGTACCTCCAGATCATTCATGATAGTGATGAATCAAATGCCAAAAGACTTGACCCCATATTTGAAAGCTTGTGTCTCGAACTCCATCCAATGCATTTGTGCTTTTGCTTCTCTAAAACGCTCTACCCCAACTTGCATGGTTTTGAGCGTGTCCCATGCATCATTGGCAGTTGCCTTGACTCCAAGGGTACGCACCAACTCCGATGGGACTGCTCGAAGAAATGCCGACATTGCCAGCCAATCATCACGTTAATCACTTGGACCATCCTCGACCACTTCCCACAAGCCCTGTGCTTGAAGTTGCACCTTCATTAGGATCACCCAATCTGCATAGTTGGTTCGAGTAAGAGTTGGTAAGTGTGTTGTTCCATCACTCTCCCTTATAACCCGCTTCACTATGCACGTCTGGTTACCTCCGCCCATCTCATTTCCTCCACTAAGCTTTGGTCATTCCGATGGTGGTGGTGTGGACGATCCTCCCTTGTTTTTGTAACCTGTTTCTCCTATTCCTCATCATGCCATTTTGACGAAGTGGATCGAACACCAAACGACTACAGAGTCTTAGATCAAACACCAACGCTTATATACCACTTGTTGTTGCAGAAACAAAGAAGAAAAAGCTAAGAAACAAAGGGAACTTGCAATTTTGTAGTAAAGCAAATGAACCTACAAGGTTTACTCCAGTAAACTTGTTTTGAATGCAAAGAGGATTTTGTATAGAAAGGTCTACTTTTCTTCATTGCCTTTGTTCAATATTTATAATGGAAAAAACAACAGAAAATGGGCTAAAACCATGCAAACTTCTTATCCTACAATCATGCCACTATAAAACCTCTTGCAATCTTTTTGGAAATGGAATTCAGTATCCATGAGATTAAGGTTGAGTTTACCTTATCCCATCTGTCATAAATGGGATCATTTGGTTCTTGTATTTGAATCTCACCGATTAAGAACTTCAGCTTTCCTTTGGATTTGAAAGCTATCACCATTGACCTGCTCCATGTTATGTAATTGAACTCGTTCAAGGGTTCTGCTACCATTACCAAGCTTGAATTATCTCCACTTTGGATATCGAATGGAACATTAATATGTGGCCTTCCTCTGTGTGAAGCAGATCTCTCAAACTGTTGAACAGAGTCTACTGATTCAGCATCACAATACATGTTTTGGATCTCAAAACATTCAAAATTGAATGAAGATTAAAAAAAACATCACCGGATCTTTCCCGGGTGCTCTGATACCATGAAGAATGGATTAAGTTAAGAATAAAAAGAAAAAGAAAATGGAGGTTTTCATTCATCAAATCATTCGTACATACATCAAAACAGAAAAAGGTGCAGTGCTTTAAAGGCTGTACTGCAAAAGTAGAAATAGGAAAGCCAATCAGCACACAACACGTGTCTAGGCCGTTATTAATAAAACAAAAAACAAAACTCAGGGTCTTGTTATCATTTCATCCATCTTCAAATCTGAAATTGGCGTCGGTTTCCATATCTGCTTCAAACCTTAAGCATTGGCACCATTTTTCAAGTTTCATTCTCAGTGATGTCAGTGAAGCATAATCCCATCAGAGCATCACCGAAGTTGTCTGTTCTAAGCACACCAGCTTTGTCCTCACCGGCATGTCTTCTCCATTCGTGTCTTCTCCGATCGGCAAGAATCATATCCACACGCCCATCCTGGTTCAAGAGAGTGACTAGCATGCTGCTTTATTTTTGTTTTGTCCCGACCGCACATCTCTCCCATTTCTAGCGATATATTGAATTTATCGTGACATCAGACCAGTTTATCACGAGATTCAGATCCCAGTCAGCATCCCAGTCCGCCTCCAGTCAGCACTTCACTGCCCAGTCAGCACCGAATTATTTTTTGTATTATGGCTCATTTTGATCAATCATGGTGCCAGTGGTATTATGTTCTTGGCCATGTTTCTTCCTCCTGCTCTAAATTATACGGTGAATGGTACCAGTTCTAGTGTTAGTGGTGTAAAAAATTTGGTCACTTTGCCTCGGCATGTCCTCACTTGGTCTCTCGAGTTTCTTCTCCTAACTCTTTACGACATGTTCACTGGATAGCTAAATTTGGTGTGACCAACCACATGATTTCTTCTCAGTTCGCTCTTGATCGCGTGACCTCTTATTCCGGTAACAGTCACGTTATTTTTGGTAATGGTTATGCTCTTAACATTACCCATGTCGGTCAATATCGAGTCTCTGATTCATTATCCTTGTCTGATATTTTGGTGGTTCCACAAATTACTTAAAATTTGCTGTCTATTAGTAAGTTGACTCGAGATATAAATGTTGTTATTTGTTTTGATGATTCTTCTTTCACTATTTTGAAAAAGTTTACTAGTGATGTTATTGGTAAAGGTCATCGTGATGGAGGTTTATATGTTTTGGATTTTGGCGGTGCTGATTTATCTACTTTTGTTGCATCGAGTGCTTCTAAAGCATCTTTTGAAATTTGTCATAGTAGATTGGGTCATGTTCCCCACAACATCATTTCTTCTTTGAGCAAGTTTGGATGTTTTTCAGGTACTAGTTTACTGCCTAAGCCTCATTTATGTCCCACTTGTGAGATGGCAAAAGGCAAGCGCCTTTCTTTTAGTGAAAATTTAAAACGCTCACCACACATGCTTGATCTAGTTCATTGTGATCTTTGTGAACCCTCTCATGTAGTCTCCTGTGCTGGATACTCTTATTATGCCACTTTTGTTGATGATTTTTCTCGGTTCACCTGGTTATATCCTCTGCGACGAACGGTTGATTTTGTGGAGGCTTATATGCATTTTAAGGCACTTGTTGAGAACCAGTTTTCTACCACCATTAAAGTATTTCATAGTCATGGTGGAACCAAGTTTTTGAATTTTTGCATGCAATCACATTTTGCATCTAAAGGCATTCATCATCAGCTTTCATGCCCTTACACTCCAGAGCAAAATGGTCGTCTAGAGCGGAAGCATCGTCACATCATTGAGACAGGATTTTCGATGCTCTTTCATTCTGGTCTTCATCATTCATTTTGGTATGATGCTTTTTCTACAGCAGTCTACATCATCACTAGGCTACCGACGCTGGTTTTATCTGGTCGGTCATCGTTCTCTATTATTTTTTGTACGACTTTTGACTACTCCAATTTTTATCCATTTGGTTGTCGAGTTTTTTTGTATATACGCCCTTATGCTGCACATAAGTTGACACCTCGGAGTATCATCATGTATATTTTTGGGTTACAGTTTGCTGTACAAGAGTTATCGATGTCTTGATCCTCTCACGAAGAAGGAGTACATCACTAGCCATGCTCGGTTTGATGAGTTATTTTTTCCTGCTACCCGTACTGGCACTGTTATAAATTTATCATCACTGGATGTTTTTGATTTTTTAGAGCTTTCGCCAGTCCCATCGGAGGTCTTTGAGCCATCTTGTTTAGTAGAATCACCCATTATTTTGGCAACTTCAAATTTTTCGACTGTACCGAAAGCTCAGGGTTCTTCAGAAAATTATGTTTGTCTTCCAAAGGGTGACCATCAGCATGATCGACAGCAGCCAATACCACCAGCTTAGACAACGATACCATTGCTACTGATTCTTATGTCAGCCACCTCAACCGTGCATACGCATCATTCGCCACAAAGCCAGCCGCCGACTGAACTGGCTGACCCTGCTTCACCAGCGCCGCCATCACCGTCTTCTGCGTGGTTGCCACCACCAGTATCATGTTTTGTGCCCATTGCCTTGGGATCCAAACCATCTCAGGCTACGGGTCCTTCTTCTCGACATCTGATGGCTACTCGTTTGCGAACTGCTTCATTATGGTACAAGGATTTTTCTGAGTATGATATTTCTGGTTTACTGAGTGCTTTATTTTCTAAGACTGAGCCTCACAGTTATCGCTCGGCCGTCAAGGATCTTGAATGGGTTGCTGCCATGGACTCAGAGATGGATGCTCTATGCACCCAACCGACGTGGGATTTGGTTCCTCGTCCTTCCCATGCCAATGTTGTTGGTTCAAAATGGGTTTACAAATTGAAGTACAAAGCTGATGGCTCTCTTGACATACACAAAGCAAGGTTAGTTGCTTAGGGTTTTTCATAATTACCTGGCTTTGATTATGATTATACATTTAGTCTAGTGGTGAAGGTATCTACTATTCTTACTATTTTATCTCTTTTTTTCCATCAAAATTGGCCATTATGACAACTTGATGTCAAAATTGCAGTTTTAAATGTCGTTCTTGATTCTCCGGTTTACATGGAGCAGTCTGCTGGATACAAAGACCCAATGCTTCCTGATTTTGTTTGTCATCTACGCAAGGCTATTTATGGTGTGAAGCAAGCCCCCAATTGTTTGGTTTCAGCGGTTCAATTCTTTTTTATTGGCCTGGGCTTTGTATGTGATTCCTTTGATACCTCTTTATTTGTCTTTTCTCAAGGGGGCCTCTTTGCTCTACTTGCTGGTTTATGTTGATGACATTATTCTTACTGGGAATGATGGTCATCTCATTCAGAAGTTTATTGATATGGTTAATCGGGAATTCAAGATTACCGGTCTTGGCACTCTACAGTATTGTGTGGGTTTGGAGGTTGTTCGTAAATCTGATGGCTTGTTCCTTGGTCAGGCTAGATACGCCAAGGACATTTTGTTGCTTGCCAAAATTCAAGATTCTTCACCTGTTGCCATTCCTTTTGTGGTTTTTTTTTGCAGCTTTCTAGCTCTTTCGGTAAGCCATTTGGAAATCTCACTCTTTATCGATCTCTGGTTGGTGCACTACAGTATTTGTCGATTACACGTCCTGATTTGTCTTATGTTATGAACACGGTCATTCAGTACATGCAGGCTCCTACTGATGACCATTTCTAAGCTGTCCCTCAAATTATGCGCTATGTTCATGGTACTCTACACTATGGTCTTCAATTTTGTGCAAATTCATCTACTTTACCAATTCTGGGTTATTCTGATGCTGATTGAGCTCGTTGCATTGAGACTCGTAGGTCTAAATATGGTTATGCCATTTTCGTTGGTGGTAATCTGGTGTCTTGGAGTGCTAAGAAGCAACCTATAATTTCTTCTCCTAGTTCAGAATCAGAATAGCATGCTATGGCAAATACTGCTGCAGAATTGGCTTGGTTAATGAATCTATTTTGGGATTTACGTGTATCGACTTGTTTGCCTCTTGTTTTGCTGTGTGATAACAATAATGCTCTCTTCCTGGCTCAGAATCTAGTGTCACATAAGAGAGTCAAGCACATTAATATTGACTATCATTTTGTGCGTGAGATGGTGTCTTATGGGAAGCTCACACTAGTGGAGAGTGGTCAATTAAAGATGTTTTATCAAACTAGAGCTGTCAAGTGTCTTCTCTGGTTCTGACTTTGATCGAATCGATCAAAGATGGTTCCGAAAACTGCCTTCTATAGGCTCCCGAATAGGTTCTAAATTCGAACCTATTTCTGAGGTCCCAGAAAAAAGGCTGTCGAAAACAAATCGATTCCAAACATGGATACCTAAAATAGAACAACAAAGATAACGCATATACGGCACTTAAATCGCCAAAATTAATAAATCTGAAACCTAAAACACAACACCACAGATCTGAACAAAAAAAAATACAGATCCGAACACAGATATGTATAAATAAAAAAACAAAATATTTACAAAAAAATTTTAAAAAACATATCTATAAAATATTCCGGTAGAGGTGGTGAAGGACGATGGCAGTGGTGAAGGACGATGGCAGTGGTGAGGGACGATGGAGGTGGTGAGGCCGGCGGCGGACATGGCTCTGTGGTGGTGAGGGACACTGGCAGCAGAGGCGACGCGGTGGAGTTGATTCTATGGTGGTGACGGTCACAGGCAGCAGAGGTGATGCAGCTCTGTGGTGGTCAGCGGTGGTTGAGTGAGAGGCATGCCAGGGGTAGCGATAGGCGAGAGGCATGCCGATGGTGACTAGTGGCTGAGCGAGAGGCACACCGGTGGGAGTGAGATTGAGGGAGAGAGGGTGGCTAAGTGAGGGAGGAAGAGAGGCAGCAGGCTGAGTGTGAGAGAGGGAGAGGAGAATGTTAGAAAAATGTTAAGAGAAGTGTGAGGAATAGAGAGAGACGAGTGTGAGGGGTGAAGAATGTTAGAAAAATAACTATGGCATAAAAACAAGGGTTCTGCTATATATAGTGGACAATAAAGACACCAAATTAAAGACGGTTCTTCAATTAAAGACGATTCTTGAAGAATTGCCTTTAAACGAATTATAGCTATCTTTAAAATTTCCAGTTAGGATTGGGGATGGAGTTCCAAACTCGAAACTCCTTAGGATCTTCACTAAAGGAAGTTCCTTAAGAATTGTTTTTGATTGGGTGTCTTTAATCAAGGTTCCTCCACTAGTGTCAGGGTTGCTCATGTTCCTACGGACTTACAGCTTGTTGACATCTTTACAAATGGGTTACCTCATCCTGAGTTTGAGTTCTTACGGTCCAAGGTTTGCGTTGCGACTAGTCCTACGCTTGGGGGGGTAGTGGAGATATCATTTATTTAGAATCAGAATAAGAAAGAAATACCCTTTCTGATTGGTTTTGTATATATCAAGTTCCATATTTGTTTAGGTTGTGTATATCTTTTGTACTCACTATATATATATATATATATCAATGCACATAATTGTGGGTTTTACTGTCTATCACCTTTGAACAGAACCACCCTGTGATTTAATGTAGTTATAAATCAAGGATTTGAATCATGTTCATTGAGTGTAAAATTATCATAAACATTCTTCATGTGATTTAATGTAGTTATAAATCAAGGATTTGAATCATGTTCATTGAGTGTAAAATTATCATAAACATTCCTAAGAGATTGATAAAATGTAAAACCCACAAATTATTGTGCATTTTTTTTAAAAATAAAATCACCCGAAGGTGGGGGTACTATATTACAGGTTCCCCATTCCTCAAATGAAGTATTAGTACAAATGTAGATCAAAGTTTGCGATGAGGCAACAGAATTGCCCTCCAAAAGTCCTACTAATCCTATATCGAGATCTTATGTTGTGAACAAAATTATCCTAACAAAAGATATTGGTGAAGTTCCGATCCGGAGGTGAAAATCTCCACCCCTCGTGTTAATTAACACCTCCGGCCAGGCAACATCTATACCCTAAAATGATTAGAGAAGCAGTGGATCAGAAAGCAGCAAGCTGATCCGAAGATGAAGAAGGAACAGGAGGGCAGTATCCCAGCAGAGCGAGCTACTGTTCCAATGAATGCCAATGAATCTTTGCAAGTGTGAGGTGCAACGGTTGGAAGCCATTTGAGCTGGATCATGTTCTGCAAATAACAGAAAAAAATATATATCAGCAGCATCCGTATCTAAGTGAGAAACTAGTGAGCTCTAACATGTGGAACATGATCTTTGTCCAACACAATTAGTCCCTTAATGTACTGAGGAATGTTATGAGACTGGATACTTTGAAGATGACAAGTATGATACCTTGCAGTCGCATTTGCTACCGAGTTACCTTCCCTAAAAACATGATTCAACTTTGCTCCACACATAAGGGCATTAATTTTGAAAGCTAAGTTAAAGAGTTTCCAATTGGCTGAATAGGGGCAATTTATCATGTTAATTGCTTGCTTACAATCCGTTTCTAAAATGCAGTTCGAATGAATTCCAGGCAAAGCTTGAATAGCCAGTAAAATGGCTTTCATTTCAGCCTCAATCGGAGAATCAGCAGAGATGGACACTGAATATAAGTTAATCAAATCACCACAGTAGTCCCTAACTACTATCCCAGCAGCAGCCTTATCAGAATACCAAGAAGCATCAGTGTTTATTTTAAAAAACCCAACTGGAGGTTTCTCCCACATGACAGTTGATATATTAGGCTTAGGTGGGGGTCTAATGAAAGGTATCCACTGATGGAAAGGTAAAGAGATAGAAGAGTGAGTGAAATATGTCCTTGGAGTAGTTAGGAAAGCCAATTTTAATAGGTTGAGAATCTCATTAGCTATCAGATCTGAGTCAAGTGGCACATTATCATGTAAGAATCTATTCCTAGCTTTCCAAAGTGACCAACAAATTATGGAAGGTGTTATTTTGCAGATGAAGTGTTTCCAGTGAGGTAGATCTCTGGTATTCCAAAAAATAAAAAATCTCTCAGGAAGAGAATGAGTATCCTGCAGATGAAAATTAACTAACGAAGCCATGTTACCCCAAACAGCTTTAGCAATATGACATGAAATGAAAAAATGTTGTATTGAATCAGAATTTAAACATGCAGGACATTTTGAGGCTAGGCTGAAACCACATTTAATGAGCACCTCATCAAAGGGTAAGAATGATTGCAGCATTTTCCAAGTAAAGATGGATAT
This sequence comes from Rubia yunnanensis, assembly GCA_037428765.1. Taxonomy (NCBI): domain Eukaryota; kingdom Viridiplantae; phylum Streptophyta; class Magnoliopsida; order Gentianales; family Rubiaceae; genus Rubia; species Rubia yunnanensis. The sequence continues at coordinate 71,985,945 of CM075071.1, read as the reverse complement.
CTTTTTTTGCAATGCATTATTCCAAATGAGTTTTGAGGCAGGGAAATTACCTGGCATCTGAGTGAGCATTTTGTAGGTAGACTTAGAAGTGAAATTACCTGAAGCTTCAGGCTTCCATACCAGTCTATCTTTCCTACCTGGGACTAAAAATGCTTCCTGGAGAAAAGACACAGTATCAAGGTCCAAAAAAGACATAATCTGAGGCAATATGATGGACTTATTATGAATGAAATCTGCCACAGTTAAATATGGCATGTCTTGAACTATATGCTCAGGGATAATAGTACCTAAAGGCCCCTTAAAACTCCAGTTAGCTGCCCAAAAATTACAGGTACCCTCCCCATGAATGATTACTGAGTGCTGCTCTGCAAAGGAATTAATGTGGACAATTCTCTTCCATGTAACAGATTTTCTGTAGGATATAGGAAGAGACCAGATCAGTTTTGACCAAAGGGAGTTGCCTAATTGACTTTTCCACCAAAGTTTAGTTGAACATGTGTCAATTATAGCTTGGATAGATCTAAAACCAAGTCCATTTAGGTCAGTTGGAACTGCAATATGTTTCCATTTTCTCCAGATTTTATTATTTCTTCCATGAGATTCTCCCCAAAAAAACCTGGCTAATCTTTTTTCAAAGGTACGAATTATCCCTTTTGGTGGTTTTGTAACTGCCCAAATGTGCTGTGGGAGAGAGTAGAGACAATGTTTAATTAAGACCAGTTTCCCCCCCGCACTTAACCATCTATTCTTCCAACTTTGAAGTTTAGAATCCAGGTTAGCCATTAAAGGTTGAAAGTACCTTTTTAGTGTTCTTCCCCTAAATATTGGACAACCAAGGTATGTAAATGGGAGTGAACCTTTTTTCATTTTTAGAATGGACTTAACCTGAGAGATCTTAATGTTAGAGGCTCTTTTACTCAAGTAGAATTCTGACTTTTCAAAATTAAACTTCTGCCCTGAAGTCACCTCAAAGACATCTAGAAAAGCCTTTATTCTTATGAGATTTAATTTTGATGCCTGCATGAAAATTATGGTATCATCTGCATATAATAGATGAGATATGGCAGATATTGATGCAGGAAATTGGAAATGGGATAGCCTTCCAGTAGAGAAAACATATGAAAGACTCCTTGAAAAAGCTTCAGTAAAAATATTAAAGAGGAAAGGAGAGAGAGGATCACCTTGTTTAATACCTCTAGTAGCTTGGAAAAAACCAACTGGTTTCCCATTAATTAGAATTGAAAATTTTGCTTGTGCTAAATTCTTCATCACTGCATTCAGAAAATTCCCTTGGAAACCAAATTTAACTAAAATCTGCCTAAGAAAATGCCAGTTAACCCTGTCAAAAGCTTTCATTAGGTCCAGTTTCATTATGCAGTTGGGAATTCTGTTTTTCTTATCCAAGAATCTAACCATTTCCTGTAAATATAGTATATTATCAGAGATATCTCTCTTCTTCAAAAAAGAAGATTGGTTAGGAGATATCAAAGAGTCCATATAAGGTTTTAATCTTTCCATGAGGACCTTGGAGCAGATTTTATTAGAGACATTAGATAGACTAATAGGTCTAAAGTCTCCAAACTGACATGGGGTTGTTTTCTTTGGAATCAGTGTAATCCATGTGCTAGATATCCCATTAGGAATATTAGATCCTACAATGAAATCATTAACTGCCTCTAAAAGATCATCCTTAATAAAAGGCCAGCATTTCTTATAAAACTTTGGTGTGAAGCCATCCGGGCCAGGGCTACTGTTGCTACTTAAACTCTGAACAACTAATCTTAATTCAGGTTTCAGAATAGGAGAATTCAAAATATGATTATCAGAAACAGTTAAAATCACTGGAATTTGGCTCAGAAAATGAGAGGAGAAGGTATCATCTGTACCTTGATCTGGTTCAGTTAGTAGATCTGAGTAGAAAGAGATTGCCTCTTTCTGAATATCAGGTTCAGAATTTAGCCATTGACCATCCGAGTTTTTTATTTTATTAATCTGTATCCTAGATTTCTTTTCTTGGACAGTCTTATGAAAAAATTCAGTATTGTTGTCTCCTAATTTATGCCATTTAAGTCCTGCCTTTTGTTTCCAAAATTTTTCTTTTTCCTTTAAAATCTTCTGCAAATTAGCTTTTTTCTGATTAAGTTTAACCAGTTCATTTACATTAGGATCATGATCGAAGACAGATTCTTGTATTCTTAAGGCATCTTCAGCTTGTGTAACATTGGCATCAATATTACCAAAAGATTCTCTGTTCCAAGTTTTGATGACTCTTTTAAGCCTAATCAGTTTCAGATAAAATTTAATCATTCCATTTTCCTGTATAGGCTTTTCCCAAGATTCCTGCATTAAACCTATGAATTCTGATCTTTGGAACCAGGCATTGATGAATCTAAAAGGTTTGGGATATGAGGATGTTAGGTTAGATAACTGAAGGAGGAGAGGTGAGTGATCTGAGGTGTGTCTATTGAGAATCTGGATGGAGGAAGATGGAAATTTGGAGCTCCAGGATAGTGTACAGAGCCCCCTATCTAGCCTCTTGGAAGTGGGATTCCTTAGCCTAGAGTTACACCAGGTGAATAAATTGCCAACTGTGCTTATTTCCTGAATCCCATTTGAATTAATCCATGTATTGAAGTCTCTAATGGTCCCTAGAGCTGGATTAGAGGGTCCTCTGTATTCAGTTAGACTCCTAATAGTGTTAAAATCCCCTATAAAAATAGTGTCACTGTTAGACAAAGGTTCTAAATCTGTCCACAAGGCTTTCCTACCTTCCCTATCCCTTGAAGCATAAATGAAAGCAGCATTCATGTTAAAAGTTAGAGAAAATTGAGATATGCTAACAAAAAGGAATTGGTCATGAGAAGTAATCAGTGAGACTGTGAGAAGATGAGTCCACATTAACCAAATTTTTCCATTAGGATGTGCTAGACAGTTTGCAAAATGTAAAGATGTCATATAGGCCTGTATTTTTGAGTTATCATGCATAGGTTCTATTATGCATAGCAACTGAATTCTCTTGGTTTTGATTAAATGAGATAGCCTAAGCAATGATGATTCCATTCCACGAAGATTCCAGATCAGAAAATTAATACTAACTGTTCCTATCATATTTCACCTGATTTTACACCTTTTGTAGCTGACCTTAATAACATTTTGTTTAGCTGACTAAGATAGGTCACCTTTTTGTTTTTAGATTTACCTGGATGTTCACACTTACCTGTCTGCTCAGATCCCTCTTCCAGGGTTTGTTGTTCATCTAAGTCCAAATCCAAAGGTTGCTCCAGATCCTTCTGTTTACTGCAGCTGGTTTCCTCTTGTTCCTGAGAATAAGTGTCTTCTCCCTGCAAAACAGAGAATCTATTGGACATCTTTCCCCCTAAGGAAAGTGTAGGATTAGCAGTAGCATCAATCATAAGAGAACGATGCAAGCCAATATGGAAATCATCTCTTGCATAAGTATTCAGAAATGTTTTAGATTTAGCAGTGGCATTTAGTAACCTAGTGGTGGTGTTATCTGGACTCCCAATTGTCTGAAGACCACTAGAAACAGGTGTTGTTGGAGTTTGAGCTGGTTGCAGTAGAGGATCAGGGTTGCTGACTACCTTATCAATAGGAGAGACATGAGTATGGGTAGGTGAATCAGTGAGCAGTGGTGGTAATTCAAATTTTTTCCCGGTTGCCTGCCACTGAGGGATAGGTTGAGTGTGGATTCTATTAGTTTCCTCAGTTCTTTCCTTATTATTCTGAGAGTTAACCCTACATTGGCTTGAAGAATGTCCCAGTTTAGCACAATGTCCACAATATAGAGGGATATCCTCAAATTCAATTGGATATTTTCTATTGTTTGATATTGAACCAAGCCTAATGTATTGTGGCAGAGGCTTCAGTAGGTCAATTTCAACACAGAATTTTATGGCCGATGGCCTAGTAAGCATCTCAGTAGCATAATCATTCTTTATAAAGTTACCAATATTGTTACCAATAGCTTCAATAGATGAGGAGTTATAGTAATAGAGTGGTACCTCCCTAATTGTACACCAAATGGGGACAATGGGGGATTCTCTTTGCGTAGAGAACTCAGGAGTCCACTTAAGCATTTTCAGTGAAACGCCATTGAAATTCCATATGCCTTTCATCCAACACCTTTGGTAATCGTTAACCTGTTCAAAACGAATTAGTATATGTTTGTAATCAAGAGATCCCAATTGGTACTTACCTTTGAACCCAATAGTTTTAAGGGCCACCTCCATCTGATCCATTGAGATTCTACCTTTGGTAAATTTACCGACCAATGCATTGGAGTAATGAGCTGATAATGTGGCAATTTGTTCCTCAGAGTATAAACAGGCAATATCACCTAGATGGGAGGATTTCGGGATTAGCTCAGGGTTATTGGGAAGATGTGATGACAATGGAGGAGATTTTGTCTGAAGAGCAGCCGCAAACGTTTTAGGTGGCGGTGGCAGATTGGAGTTGGAGGTGGAAGCTGCCATCGAGCGTGGAGGGGAGACCCCGCCGAGTGGCGGAGAAAAAACCGTTACCAGTGGCTGTGTTACCGTTGCCGGCGAGTAACGGTCGGAAGAGAAAGAGAAGCGGAAGGAATAGATGAACAGTAGTGAAGTCAGAAATTTCGCACACACTTTCGCACCTTAATTTCGCACACACTAGTACGTGGTAATTTCGCTACCTCGTTAAATTATTGTGCATTTGTGTATTGATATATAGCAATATCACAAATCAATCAGAAAGGGCATTCCTTTCGTATGAATATATATATATATAGTCAAAGTCGAGGCGAGAGATGTACCTCTTAAACGATATTGATTGACTTCTCCATCGGCTACTGATTGAATATATATATATATATATATATATATATATATATATATATATATATATATATATATATATATATATATATATATATATATATATATATATATATATATATATATATATATATATTCAAAGTCGAGGCGAGAGATGTACCTCTTAAACGATATTGATTGACTTCTCCATCGGCTACTGATTGAATATTCAGAATAGAGTAAAAACAATCGATGTTACTAGGATATAATTTCATTGAACTTGCCTTAATTTATAGGTGATTTAGGTGGTTAATCAAAATTAAATTAAAATTGTTGATAATAAATTTAGACATTAGGTAAAGTTGATAACATAATTGATGATTATGTTAATGTTATTAATAATAAATTAGGAAAATTTAGGTAATACTCCATCAATTTCTGGTCAACAAATATCATGATAAATTAGTTGTTTAGTACCATATTAATAGTTTGTAAAACAGCATATAGAGGTTGACTATACTTTCTGGATTTTGGGTTTAACACCTAAAACTTACATCTAACTAATAACATATTAAATTAAAAATAAATCAATCAAATTAAATTATGGCAACATTTTGGGGAAGACCGTCTTTCCATACGCTTATGAAAAGATGGACTTTAATTATAATAATAAAAGGTAAAAAAATCTAAGTTGCAATATTAAAATTTTATTATGCAAGTGTAATAGTTATAAAGTTTATAACCCGATTCATTCAACCCGAAAGTTTTATCTTCATTTATTCTAATTTGCACTTTCAAGAGACGGACTCTAAAATTATTTATATTAAATAAAAATATTAAAATAAACATCAGATTTATATATTTAAAAACCAAATAAAATTTTAAAATATACATCAAATTAAAGTATGTAGCATCAAACAAAAATATTGATAAAAATACACATCAAAGTTGAAATGGTTTTAAATATAAATAAAAATGATTAGTTACACATCAAATTATAACGATTAAACATCAAATGAAAACGCTAAAAACACTGAATAAATAAACTAAAAAAACATCAAAAAAATTTTAAAATCAAAATAAAATACCAAATCATCAAAAGAAAACATTGAAATGTAATCATTATTCTTTATATAATTACAGATTTCAAAATACGTGGAAAATGAATATAAAATTTATTAAAATCCAATAAAAAATCCAAAACATCATATTTAAAAAAGAATAATAAAAAATCATCATATTTTTATAAATCGTCTTCAAATTTCATAAAAATAAAACATAAAAAATCACACTTAAATTGTAAAATATAAAAGAAAAGAATTGAATTGTCGTCGTGGTTACGTAAAAAGTCACATAGTATACAAAACTTATGGGACTTGAAAAATAATAATAATAAAATCAAAATTCAAAAACGTCAAAAAAGTCAAAAAAATAATATATCATCGTATTTTTATAAAATGTCACAAGTTAAAATTTTATTTATAAAATCATACTAAAACAATTGAATTCATATTTTTTTTAAATCGTCACAAATTTACATTTTAAAAATATAAAATAAAAAAATCATTGTAAAATTATATAATCATAAAAGAATTATCTTAAAACATGGGCATGGGTACATCAAAAAGTCACATGGTTAACAATATGAGTAGTAAAGATTAGACTGGGAAAATATAAAAACAAACCCAAAATACATATTGGGCTAAAAACATTGTTGGTATGCCTTGAATATGTATTAGTCGCTTCGACAGGTTGGTACGGGGGTCTCGCTGCCCGGTCAGCGAGTCGGTCTCCGAATGCAGGAAGGTACGCAACTCAGAGACCATCTAGAGCAATTGAATACTTTGTTATTAGAATTGCGAAATATAGATGTGAAAATTGAAGATGAAGACGTTGCTTTGATTTTGCTAGTGTCTTTACCGCTTTTGTATGAGAATTTTGTTCAGTCATTTATTGTTGGTAAAGATTCCGTGTCTCTAGAGGAAGTTAGATCCTCTCTCCATAGTAGAGAGTTGCGGCATAAGGCAAACAGTACAGGTACAGAAAGTCAGGCCTCTGGCTTGTTTGCTAGTGGCGGAGACACAAAGGGCAAGGGAACCGGCGGTAGGAAGAAGGGCAAGAAATCATCTTCAAAGGGTCCCAAGGCAAATGATGTTTGTAACTACTGTAAGGAGAAGGGGCATTGGAAAAAGGAGTGTCCGAAGAAGGCTAGTAAATCTGGGAGTACATCTGGTACTGCTGCTGTGGCTGAAGGGAATTTCAGTTCTGAAGATGATTTTGCTCTAGCTGCTACTGGGCAAAATAATCATCCTAATGCGTGGTTTCTTGATTCTGGGGCATCTTACCATATATGCCCAAGGAGAGATTATTTCTCAACTTATGAGCAAGCTGAGGGCATCATTACTACGGCAAATGGTGTTGTGTGCAAGGTTGTTGGGATTGGTTCAATCAAGATCAGGACGCATGATGGTAGTTTCTGCACTTTGAACGATGTCAGGCATGTTCCATCGATGACAAAGAATCTGATTTCTCTTCCTACATTAGATAGAAAGGGTTTCGTCTACTCAGGGAGTGATGGAGTTCTGTGTGTCTGCAAAGGTTCTAGGCTGGCTCTGAAAGGTGTTCTGCATGGTACTTTGTATTTTCTACAAGGTTCCACAGTTATTGATTCTGTTAATGTTGCATCTTCGAAGGTTCACCAGGATGATATGACTAAGTTATGGCATATGAGGCTTGGTCACATGGGTGAAAGAGGGATGCAGATTCTGTCGAAGTATGATCTTCTTGGTGGCCACAAGGTCAAGAGCTTGGACTTCTGTGAGCATTGTGTTTTTGGGAAGCATCACCGCTGCAAGTTTCCTAAGGCGATTCATAGAACAAAGGGCAGATTGGATTACATCCATTCTGATTGTTTGGGACCTTCCCGAGTTGAGTCACTGGGAGGTTACAGGTACTTTGTTTCTCTGATTGATGATTACTCAAGGATGACTTGGGTTATCATGATGAAACATAAGAGTGAAGCTTTCTCGAAGTTCAAGGAGTGGAAAGCTTTGGTGGAGAATCAGATCGGGAAGAAGATCAAGAGGCTTCGAACTGATAATGGGCTGGAATTCTGCTCGTCTGAGTTTGATCAGTTTTGTAGAGATGAAGGGATTGCCCGTCATCATACAGTCAGGAATACGCCACAGCAGAATGGCGTAGCTGAGCGGATGAATCAGACATTGCTGGCGAGAGCGAGGTGCATGCTCTCTAATGCTGGTTTGGAAAGGAGATTCTAGGCAGAAGCGGTGAGTACAGCTTGTTACTTGATCAGCCGCGGGCCTCACACGGGTATAGAGTGCAAAATACCTATGGAGTTGTGGTCAGGTAAAGTTGTTGATTACTCCAAGTTAAAATTTTTTGGTTGTACATCTTATTATCATGTTAGTGATGGTAAGTTAGAACCCCGAGCCAAGAAGGGCGTCTTTGTGGGTTATGGAGATGGAGTTAAAGGCTCCAGGATATGGTCTCATCTGAGAAGAGGGTTATTCTGAGCAGGGACGTTGTCTTTGATGAAAATTCTTTGCTTAGATCTATAGTGAAGCCCACAGTTGTGCCAGAAATTAGTGTAGTTGATAAACAGGTGGAACTTAATGTTACTCAAGGTGAAAATAGATTGGAATAATTTGATGTGGATCAAGAGCCACAGACAGAATCTGAGATACCGGAATCTCCACCACCAGATCCTCAACCATCAGGAGCTACAGTCCGCAGTTTAGCTCGGGACCGACCCAGGAGGGTTGGAGTTGGGGCGCCCAAGAGATATGGGTTTGAGGATATGGTGGGTTATGCACTACAGGTTGCTGAGGAGGTGGATACTCATGAGCCATCCACCTACAGAGAAGCTGTTTCAGGTACTGATGCTGACAAATGGTTTGTAGCAATGGGAGATGAGATGGAGTCCCTCCAGAAGAATCAGGCATGGGATTTGGTTCAACAGCCTCAAGGGAGACAGGTTATCACTTGCAAATGGGTTTTCAAGAAAAAGGAAGGGATATCACCTACAGAGGGAGTCAAGTACAAGGCTAGAGTTGTTGCTAGAGGTTTCAGTCAGAGAGAGGGAGTAGGTTACAATGAGATTTTCTCACCAGTGGTCAGACACACTTCCATCAGGGTGTTGCTAGTTATAGTGACACATCAGGATTTGGAGCTTGAACAACTTGATGTGAAGACCGCTTTTCTACATGGAGAGTTGGAGGAAGAGATATACATGACTCAGCCAGATGGTTTCCAAGTTCCTGGCAAGGAAAAATATGTTTGCAAGTTGAAGAAGTCCTTATATGGGCTTAAGCAGTCTCCGAGGCAGTGGTACAAGAGATTTGACAGCTACATGCTTGAGTTGGGCTACACAAGGAGTTCATATGATTGTTGTGTCTACTACAGCAAGTTGAGAGATGAGTCATTCATTTATCTGGTGCTTTATGTAGATGACATGTTGATAGCCTCAAAGAGTAAGCATGAGGTTCAGAAGTTGAAAGGACTTCTTAGTGCTGAGTTTGAGATGAAGGATCTGGGTGCAGCTCGGAAGATACTAGGAATGGAGATTCTTAGGGATCGAAGTCAGCGGAAGCTTTTCTTGTCACAGAAAGGCTACATTCAGAAAGTGTTGGCTAGGTTTGACATGTCTACAGCCAAGCCTATAGACACTCCTAGTGCTGCAAATATTCATCTCACCACCATGTTTGCTCCTCAGTCAGACAAGGAGAAGGAGTATATGTCTCGGGTTCCTTATGCCAGTGCGGTGGGGAGTTTGATGTATGCTATGGTTTGCACGAGGCCAGATTTAGCACAGGCAGTCAGTGTTGTGAGCAGGTTCATGGGGCAACTGGGAAAGGAACATTGGCAAGCTGTGAAGAGGATCTTCAGGTATCTTAGAGGTACATCTGATGTGGGTCTCATTTATGGAGGTGATACCGAGTGCTTAGTTACAGGCTACTCTGATTCTGATTATGCTGGTGATGTTGACACGAGGAGATCGATGACTAGTTATGTATTCACTTTGGGAGGTTCTGTGGTTAGCTGGAAAGCGACTTTGCAACCTACAGTGATGTTGTCTACTACAGAAGCATAGTACATGGCTCTGACAGAGGCTGCAAAGGAGGGAATATGGATGAAAGGGCTGGTTAGTGATCTTGGTCTACATCATGATCAGGCTACTGTGTATTGTGACAGCTTGAGTGCAATCTGCCTAGCCAAGGATCAGGTCCATCATGAGAGGACCAAGCATATTGATGTCAGATATCATTTCCTGAGGAGTGAGAGGAGAATCAAGGTGAAGAAAGTGGGAACTGCTGACAACCCCGCTGATATGTTCACCAAACCTGTTCCACATAGCAAGTTTCAACATTGTTTGGACTTGCTGAACATCAGAGCTGATTAGGTGCTCTATGGGCAGTCCTGGGAGTGGATGGATAAGTCTGGTCATCTGGCACTGTAATGGTGCGTCTGGAGTTTCTGCTTTGAGGATTCAAGTCAAGGTGGAGATTTGTTGGTATGCCTTGAATATGTATTAGCCGCTTCGACAGGTTGGTACGGGGGTCTCGCTGCCCAGTCAGCGAGTCGGGGGGTCCGGGGGCGGAGACGCCCCCGGTCCGACGGTATAGCTTGTCTCTTTATTAGACTGCTGTTGATTTGGGCCGAATTGCATTTTTGGCCCAGTTTGTTAGGGTTTAGTGGAGACAGCATATAAAGTGTCTCTCTTCTCTCTGTAAACTATAATTCTGTTCCGCACTTAGATAGGTAGAAATCTGGCCAATTTCTTGGCGTCTGTAACTTGCAACCTAGTATAGTGAATCCGTCTCCCGTGGATGTAGCCAAATTGGTGAACCACGTAAATCTTATGTCTTGTTATTTTCGTTCATATTTTCTGTTCTTTCTCCATTCCGCACAACAAACATGCTAAAACCGGCTAGGAGTAAGCCCAAGACCAGACAGAACGATTTCAATCTAGATCACCGAGGGTCCAAAACAACTTTAATCCAGACCTCTCCGGCCATGAAACTCGGGGGTTTCAATGGGGAAGGGGAAGGCGGAGGGCATACAAAATGGAGATCTAGAGAAATTAACAGGCTGGGAAGGATGATCAAAGCTTGTTATGTTTGCCGGGGAAGATGTAGTTTTTAATTTATTGCACTCCAGCCTTTGAACTTCCGTAAACCTTTCAAATAGTACCCAAAAAATGAAAGTAATATTATCATGACCCCAGCTCCACTAAAAACTCCTATAAATTACACTTTGAACCCCGATCTCGCAATGGACGGTCTCATAAAGATTTTTTCTTGAATTTTTAGATATATAATATTCAGTATTAACAGTTTATTTTTTATATCTCAATGCAGCCTTATTTACCTATCAAAAACCTTACAACTCTTGTATAATTGTATCAATTCTCAAATAACAAATAATTCTCTGCTTCTTGGCTGCGATGGTACACATTTGTACCTGATATAGAAAAAAATCATCAAGCTTATGTCGGGGTGAGTAACAATTGAGTCAATTGACCACTGATTCAAAATGTATTAAATCGAGTATTACATCGCATTATTTCAACCTCGTCTTAAAACAAAAGCTGTCAAACAATCCCTAAGAAACTTAATACTTAGTAACAAGTGCATGTTCTTGAGGCGAGATCGCATAGTCCGGTATCGTAGCCAATAGATTTACATTTTTCATTACAGTCTTCTCCGGGCACAGGGCATGGGAAATGTGGGCGTTTATCTTCTCCATTTGACGATCCCGAATGTTTGCAATCATCAGTAATGGGTTAACAATATTTCGAACCCACTAAAGGACACTTCAAACAAAGAATATAACGAAAATGAAAGTGAAAAGCGGATGCATAAGCTATCATTGAGTTCGTCTCTTGTGAGACCGTCTCATGGTGGGATCAAGTATTAGAGGCACAATAGGAAAAGAGCAAACTAAATTCGGGGGCAAAAAATTAACAGAATTGGACTAAATGGCAAATCATCACAATTACACATTAAATCTCCAAACTTCTAAAACATCAATATGGAACCCCATCTTGAAATCTATGCAATTTAATCTCCGGTCTCGGCTCCGTGAGACGATCTTACACAAGAATTTGTCGCTATCATTTATTTATTACCCGCACCTCCACAGATACATTTATGGTTGTCGCATAACTGTACCGGACAAGCCAAACGACAATCGCTCGCGCGGTTGGTTAACCTCTTCCGTCTTTGATTGCTCGGAAGCTGTATAAAAATATAGTTAATTAATCAGCAATTTCCAAATAGAAGGGGGAAAATGAAAAGGAGAGATGTTTCAGTTTTTAAATCTCGCCCTGGAGCACCTCTACAAACGCATTGACCATTCTCATCACATATCCAATCTGGACACCTTTCTTTTTCTTGCCTGGGACAATCGCTACTAATGTAGCAACTTTTAGCCATTACCTTTGAAAAGAACATACCTGCAATTTAAAGTAGTTATAAATCAAGGCTTCAAAAGCGTATATGTTCATTGAGTGGGAAATTAGCATAAGCATTCTGAAGAAATTACAAGTAGAAAGTTTTGTTTGAAGTTATTGTGTACAAAGTATGGACATGGTCAAAGTCGAGGTGAGAGATGTACCAGAAGCAAAGAGCAACAAAGTTGTCAAGAAAACGATTCTGATTGATTTCTCCATTGGCTATTGATTGAATATTCAGAGTAGATAAAAAACAATCGATATTAGTGGGATACAATTCCATTGGACTTGCCTTAATTTATAGGTGATTCCGGGATCACTTAAAATTAAATTAAAAATATCGATAATAAATTTAGAGATCATGTAAATTTGATAACATGATTTGATAATTATGTTTTTGTTATTAATATTGTTTTGGGAAGATTTCAGAATCATGAATAATTAAGTTAATGTAATTGCAAAACTCAATTCCGGGTAAGAAGAAGGGCAAGAAGTCATCTTCAAAGGGTCCCAAGGCAAATGATGTTTATAACTACTGTAAGGAGAAGGGGCATTGGAAAAAGGAGTGTCCGAAGAAGGCTAGTAAATCTGGGAGTACATCTGGTACTGCTGCTGTGGCTGAAGGGGATTTTAGTTCTGAAGATGATTTTGCTCTAGCTGCTACTGGGCAAAATAATCATCCTAATGCGTGGTTTCTTGATTCTGGGGCATCTTACCATATATGCCCAAGGAGAGATTATTTCTCAACTTATGAGCAAGCTGAGGGCATCATTACTACGGCAAATGGTGTTGCGTGCAAGGTAGCTGGGATTGGTTCAATCAAGATCAGGACGCATGATGGTAGTTTCTGCACTTTGAACGATGTCAGGCATGTTCCATCGATGACAAAGAATCTGATTTCTCTTCCTACGTTGGATAGAAAGGGTTTCGTCTACTCAGGGAGTGATGGAGTTCTGTGTGTCTGCAAAGGTTCTAGGCTGGCTCTGAAAGGTGTTCTGCATGGTACTTTGTATTTTGTACAAGGTTCCACGGTTATGGATTCTGTTAATGTTGCATCTTCGGAGGTTCACCAGGATGATATGACTAAGTTATGGCATATGAGGCTTGGTCACATGGGTGAAAGAGGGATGCAGATTCTGTCGAAGTATGATCTTCTTGGTGGCCACAAGGTCAAGAGCTTGGACTTCTGTGAGCATTGTGTTTTTGGGAAGCATCACCGCTGCAAGTTTCCTAAGGCGATTCATAGAACAAAGGGCAGATTGGATTACATCCATTCTGATTGTTGGGGACCTTCCCGAGTTAAGTCACTGGGAGGTCACAGGTACTTTGTTTCTCTGATTGATGATTACTCAAGGATGACTTGGGTTATCATGATGAAACATAAGAGTGAAGCTTTCTCGAAGTTCAAGGAGTGGAAAGCTTTGGTGGAGAATCAGACCGGGAAGAAGATCAAGAGGCTTCGAACTGATAATGGGCTGGAATTCTACTCGCCTGAGTTTGACCAGTTTTGTAGAGATGAAGGGATTGCCCGTCATCATACAGTCAGGAATACGCCACAGCAGAATTGCGTAGCTGAGCGGATGAATCAGACATTGCTGGCGAGAGCGAGGTGCATGCTCTCTAATGCTGGTTTGGAAAGGAGATTCTAGGCAGAAGCGGTGAGTACAGCTTGTTACTTGATCAACCGCGGGCCTCACACGGGTATAGAGTGCAAAATACCTATGGAGTTGTGGTCAGGTAAAGTTGTTGATTACTCCAAGTTAAAAGTTTTTGGTTGTACATCTTATTATCATGTTAGTGATGGTAAGTTAGAGCCCCGAGCCAAGAAGGGCGTCTTTGTGGGTTATGGAGATGGAGTTAAAGGCTCCAGGATATGGTCTCCATCTGAGAAGAGGGTTATTCTGAGCAGGGACGTTGTCTTTGATGAAAATTCTTTGCTTAGATCTATGGTGAAGCCCACAGTTGTTCCAAGAACTAGTGTAGTTGATAAACAGGTGGAGCTTAATGTTACTCAAGGTGAAAATAGATTGGAATAATTTGAGGTGGATCAAGAGCCACAGACAGAATCTGAGATACCGGAATCTCCACCACCAGATCCTCAACCATCAGGAGCTACAGTCCGCAGTTTAGCTTGGGACCGACCTAGGAGGGTTGGAGTTGGGGAGCCCAAGAGATATGGGTTTGAGGATATGGTGGGTTATGCACTACAGGTTGCTGAGGAGGTGGATACTCATGAGCCATCCACCTATAGAGAAGCTGTTTCAGGTACTGATGCTGACAAATGGTTTGTAGCAATAGGAGATGAGATGGAGTCCCTCCAGAAGAATCAGGCATGGGATTTGGTTCAACAGCCTCAAGGGAGAAAGGTTATCACTTGCAAATGGGTTTTCAAGAAAAAGGAAGGGATATCACCTACAGAGGGAGTCAAGTACAAGGCTATAGTTGTTGCTAGAGGTTTCAGTCAGAGAGAGGGAGTAGATTACAATGAGATTTTCTCACCAGTGGTCAGACACACTTCCATCAGGGTGTTGCTAGTTATAGTGACACACCAGGATTTGGAGCTTGAACAACTTGATGTGAAGACCGCTTTTCTACATGGAGAGTTGGAGGAAGAGATATACATGACTCAGCCAGATGGTTTCCAAGTTCCTGGCAAGGAAAAATATGTTTGCAAGTTGAAGAAGTCCTTATATGGGCTTAAGCAGTCTCCGAGGCAGTGGTACAAGAGATTTGACAGCTACATGCTTGAGTTGGGCTACAAAAGGAGTTCATATGATTGTTGTGTCTACTACAGCAAGTTGAGAGATGAGTCATTCATTTATCTAGTGCTTTATGTACATGACATGTTGATAGCCTCAAAGAGTAAGCATGAGGTTCAGAAGTTGAAAGGAGTTCTTAGTGCTGAGTTTGAGATGAAGGATCTGGGTGCAGCTCGGAAGATACTAGGAATGGAGATTCTTAGGGATCAAAGTCAGCGGAAGCTTTTCTTGTCACAGAAAGGCTACATTCAGAAAGTGTTGGCTAGGTTTGGCATGTCTACAGCCAAGCCTATAGACACTCCTAGTGCTGCAAATATTCATCTCACCACCATGTTTGCTCCTCAGTCAGACAAGGAGAAGGAGTATATGTCTCGGGTTCCTTATTCTAGCGCGGTGGGGAGTTTGATGTATGCTATGGTTTGCACGAGGCCAGATTTAGCACAGGCAGTCAGTGTTGTGAGCAGGTTCATGGGGCAACTGGGAAAGGAACATTGGCAAGCTGTGAGAGGATCTTCAGGTATCTTAGAGGTACATCTGATGTGGGTCTCATTTATGGAGGTGATACCGAGTGTTTAGTTACAGGCTACTCTGATTCTGATTATGCTGGTGATGTTGACACGAGGAGATCGATGACTGGTTATGTATTCACTTTGGGAGGTTCTGTGGTTAGCTGGAAAGCGACTTTGCAACCTACAGTGATGTTGTCTACTACGGAAGCAGAGTACATGGCTCTGACAGAGGCTGCAAAGGAGGGAATATGGATGAAAGGGCTGGTTAGTGATCTTGGTCTACATCATGATCAGGCTACTGTGTATTGTGACAGCTTGAGTGCAATCTGCCTAGCCAAGGATCAGGTCCATCATGAGAGGACCAAGCATATTGATGTCAGATATCATTTCCTGAGGAGTGAGAAGAGAATCAGGGTGAAGAAAGTGGGAACTGCTGACAACCCCACTGATATGTTCACCAAACCTGTTCCACATAGCAAGTTTCAACATTGTTTGGACTTGCTGAACATCAGAGCTGATTAGGTGTTCTATGGGCAGTCCTGGGAGTGGAGGGATAAGTCTGCTCATTTGGCACTGTAATGGTGCGTCTGGAGTTTCTGCTTTGAGGATTCAAGTCAAGGTGGAGATTTGTTGGTATGCCTTGAATATGTATTAGCTGCTTTGACAGGTTGGTACGGGGGTCTCGCAGCCCAGTAAGCAAGTCGGGGGGTCCGGGGGGCGGAGACGCCCCCGGTCCGACGGTATAGCTTGTCTCTTTATTGGACTGCTGTTGATTTGGGCCGAATTGCATTTTTGGCCCAGTTTGTTAGGGTTTAGTGGAGACAGCATATAAAGTGTCTCTCTTCTCTCTGTAAACTATAATTCTGTTCTGCACTTAGATAGGTAGAAATCTGGCCAATTTCTTGGCGTCTGTAACTTGCTACCTACTATAGTGAATCCGTCTCCCGTGGATGTAGCCAAATTGGTGAACCACGTAAATCTTGTGTCTTGTTATTTTCGTTCATATTTTCTGTTCTTTCTCCATTCCGCACAACAAACATGCTAAACCCGACTAGCAGTAAGCCCAAGACCAGACAGAACGATTTCAATCTAGATCACCGAGGGTCCAAAACAACTTTAATCCAGACCTCTCCGGCCATGAAACTCGGGGGTTTCAATGGTGAAGGGGAAGGCGGAGGGCATACAAAATGGAGATCTAGAGAAATTAACAGGCTGGGAAGGATGATCAAAGCTTGTTATGTTTGCCGGGGAAGATGTAGTTTTTAATTTATTGCACTCCAGCCTTTGAACTTCCGTAAACCTTTTAAATAGTACCCAAAAAATGAAAGTAATATTATCATGACCCCAGCTCCACTAAAAACTCCTATAAATTACGCTTTGAACCCCGATCTCGCAATGGACGGTCTTATAAAGACTTTTTCTTGAATTTTTAGATATATAATATTCAGTATTAACAGTTTATTTTTTATATCTCAATGCAGCCTTATTTACCTATCAAAAACCTTACAACTCTTGTATAATTGTATCAATTCTCAAATAACAAATAATTCTCTGCTTCTTGGCTGCGATGGTACACATTTGTACCTGATATAGTAAAAAATCATCAAGCTTATGTCGGGGTGAGTAACAATTGAGTCAATTGACCACTGATTCAAAATGTATTAAATCGAGTATTACATCGCATTATTTCAACCTCGTCTTAAAACAAAAGCTGTCAAACAATCCCTAAGAAACTTAATACTTAGTAACAAGTGCATGTTCTTGAGGCGAGATCGCATAGTCCGGTATCGTAGCCAATAGATTTACATTTTTCATTACAGTCTTCTCCGGGCACAGGGCATGGGAAATGTGGGCGTTTATCTTCTCCATTTGACGATCCCGAATGTTTGCAATCATCAGTAATGGGTTAACAATATTTCGAACCCACTAAAGGACACTTCAAACAAAGAATATAACGAAAATGAAAGTGAAAAGCGGATGCATAAGCTATCATTGAGTTCGTCTCTTGTGAGACCGTCTCATGGTGGGATCAAGTATTAGAGGCACAATAGGAAAAGAGCAAACTAAATTCGGGGGCAAAAAATTAACAGAATTGGACTAAATGGCAAATCATCACAATTACACATTAAATTCCCAAACTTCTAAAACATCAATATGGAACCCCATCTTGAAATCTATGCAATTTAATCTCCGGTCTCGCCTCCGTGAGAGGATCTTACACAAGAATTTGTCGCTATCATTTATTTATTACCCGCACCTCCACAGATACATTTATGGTTGTCGCATAACTGTACCGGACAAGCCAAACGACAATCGCTCGCGCGGTTGGTTAACCTCTTCCGTCTTTGATTGCTCGGAAGCTGTGTAAAAATATAGTTAATTAATCAGCAATTTCCAAATAGAAGGGGGAAAATGAAAAGTAGAGATGTTTCAGTTTTTAAATCTCGCCCTGGAGCACCTCTACAAACGCATTGACCATTCTCATCACATATCCAATCTGGACACCTTTCTTTTTCTTGCCTGGGACAATCGCTACTAATGTAGCAACTTTTAGCCATTACCTTTGAAAAGAACATACCTGCAATTTAAAGTAGTTATAAATCAAGGCTTCAAAAGCGTATATGTTCATTGAGTGGGAAATTAGCATAAGCATTCTGAAGAAAGTACAAGTAGAAAGTTTTGTTTGAAGTTATTGTGTACAAAGTATGGATATGGTCAAAGTCGAGGTGAGAGATGTACCAGAAGCAAAGAGCAACAAAGTTGTCAAGAAAACGATTCTGATTGATTTCTCCATTGTCTACTGATTGAATATTCAGAGTAGATAAAAAACAATCGATATTAGTGGGATACAATTCCATTGAACTTGCCTTAATTTATAGGTGATTCCGGGATCACTTAAAATTAAATTAAAAATATCGATAATAAATTTAGAGATCATGTAAATTTGATAACATGATTTGATAATTATGTTTTTGCTATTAATATTGTTTTGGGAAGATTTCAGAATCATGAATAATTAAGTTAATGTAATTGCAAAACTCAATTCCGGGTGATCTACAGCGTTACTAGTTGCAAAATGTGTGAAACGAAGACTTGACTTGGTCAAATATGCCCTTCACTTAATGTATAAATGGTAAATTCGTAATGCTCCATCAGTTTTCGGTCAAGAATATCATAATGATAAGTTTTTTACCATTTTAATAGTAGTAGTTAATTTGTAAAACTACATAGGTGGACTATACTTTCAAGATTTCTGAATTAACTTTTAATACCAAATTATTCTCCTTAAAAAAAAACTCCTCTCTCTTCCGTTTTACGAATGCTTGAAACTAGCGTGGCAAATGGGTGGACGAATCTAATATGTAATAGGTAATATGAATAATTAAAAAATATGGATATAATTCATTTCAACCAATTTTATGGCGGATAAAAAAAGGGATAGTAGAGGTTGTGAATAGACTCGTAACCAATGGGTCAAGAGGGTTATTTATATTTAAACCCAGGTAGATATGGATAAAATAAGTAATGAGTTAATGGGTAATGGGGCAAATGAGTATTTGAAAAATATGGGTCGGGCGGGTTGGTTTTGTGGGTTGACCGTAGGTTTACCCATATGGGCTGAAACCTGCAGGTTTACCACCCAGGATTTGACCCATATTTTAAACTACCCATATTACCTGACCAGTATATGATGTATGTGTCAATCTAACCCTCGGCGCTGTTGAATTCAATTGTCAACGGGAGATTTAGCCGGAATTTAAGGATTTTACCCCTAGATTAGAAGGGGTAAAATGGAAATACAGCTTATGGGGGCAGGGATATTTTCAACATTTTAGGCCCGGTCAACACCCAAACTGATGAATCAACGCCAGAATAATGATAAAAGGTTATACCTACACATTTTGTCATAAAGTTAGGGTTATTTTAGTCATTTCTCATCTTTCAGGGCTATATTGGCACTTTCAGCTTAAAGTTAGATTTATAAGTGTAAAATCCCTTATATTTAGAAACATTGATAACTAGGGTTCGACTTTATGTAATCAACAATCAACCCTGCCCTATATATAGAAACACTAAAACTGGGGTTTGACTTTAAATAATCAACAGCCAACCATTAATTTTCCATATAAAGTCATACTCTCTTCAGTCCCTTTATAATGGCCTCAACTTTTGGTGGGCACAATATTTTTCAAAAAATAAAATAAAAGGTAAAAATTGTATTGAAAGTATAAAAATTAATTTATGTTGATATAAACAATCTAGTGTTACTAAAAGAGAATGAACCAACATAAAAAAAATATCGAGGAAACAAGACACTATCAGAGGACAGGAGGAGTATCATACCTATAGTAAAAGCACAAATCCTTTCTTTGGTTCCCGATTCAGGTTCGGTGACCTTTCTTTGGCCTCACCTCTCTTTTCTCCTCTCTATTTTATCTGCTTGCTTTTGCTTCCTTCCATTTGTAGAGTCCTGCCACCCACTACATCAGGTTGACAACCGATGGAAGGTAGGCGGACACCTTCCTAGTTTTTTTGCCTTTAACCTCCTTGACCCGTGCATACCGCCAACACCGGTCGCCTTCCCTCTCATTTTCTAGCTTACGTATTTTCTTTCCGCACAATTACATTCACACACAGAGTTGATCTCTCTTCTCACTTCCAAGAGAAATTTCTTGAGTGTTATTGTATTTTTTATTAAAAAATTTTTAACTAGCCCCCACCATAAAAGTTTTCTGGCTCCGCCCCTACCTTTGGGTAGGGTGCCAATACATGTCATGTTTTCGCTTTTTCCTATTTCACACGTCTCTGCACTGGTCCGAATTTCTTCTCTTTATATGATTGTAATTTTATTTTGCTTCTCCTCCCCATTCCCAGATACCTGCATGTTATTTTGCTGGTTTTCCCTAACTCTGAAGTGTTACTTCGTTGGTTTTCAAAGTATAATTAGATTGATTGAGCAATGCATTGTAGGTGTTTGATTCTTTATCTGAGTCAGTGGAATCCTCTGTGAGTTTAGTTTACAATTTTTGCCCTTTCCTATGTGTTGGTTTCCTGGTTCTAAAATATCTGCGCTATAATATGCGTAAGGTATTTCCAAAAAATCTGCGTTCATTCTTTCTGATTAGCTGGTTATGAAGTCTGAGCATTTAATTTCTGATTTCAGGTCTAATATGTTAGCAACTACCGAATTTTATAAGAAGATCTTGCTTATGAAAATTCTTGTTATGCCACACGTTTGTTGCTGTGATTCTGCTCATATTTTGACATAACTTTTGGAGGTTCTTAGTTAGCATGTTTGATAGGATAATTGCCACAATGATATACCTCAGCTGCATATGAAAATTGTCAAAACTTTTAGTTAAAAATAGCCTCATGACTTATCCTGCCTCTATTCAAAGTGAAGATAGACGTTTCTAATATTGACCTTTAGATTGAGGATGTTAATCAGTTACTGTATAGTTGATATTTTGAAAACATTCTCTCTTTTACTCGCTTCAGATTCAATCCCCTAACAAAAGAAAGAATGAGCAATCCCATCATGCACATATGCCAAGAGGAAAGCCTTAATTTGGATCTATAGGTTCAGATTTAGTCATATTACTGTATCATTAACTAATCTTTTCTTATGCACACACTTCTTTTTTTTTGTTGTTAAACGACATTGAGCAATGCATTGTAGGTGTTTGATTCTTTATCTGCATGCACATTGATGGTTTTCAAAGTGTTACAATAGCACCTAAAGTAACACTTCTACCAGTATTACCTTAGGCGATGTTACATTAGATCTAACGTAATACTTTTTAAAATTTAGGTAATACTTTTTAAAATTTAGGTAACACTTTTCAACATTTATGTAACACTTTTGAAAGTTTAAGTAATACTTTATAAGCTATTGTAACATTTTGAATAAGTGTTGCAAGGAAAGTGTTAAATTAGGCTTAGTTTGTAGTAGTGCATCCTCTCCCCTCCCCCTCGCCGTTGCCCTCCTCCTTCCCGGCGAAATAATTGGAGATGGTGGAATAGAAATGAGAAATCGGAGGGCAGATACATCTTTTCTCATTTTTTTTCCTTTTTAAAAAATAATCAAGGGAAAAATCATCATTTCACCAAATTATGGTCAAATGACCGTTGACTAAAAAGTTAGTCAAGTCCAGGGTTAAATTGACACTTTCTCAAACTACATGGTTATATTGGTACTTTCAGCCAAAATGTAAGGTTATTTTAGCCTTTTTTTTTCTTGTATTTATTGATAACAATCAAATGATTATCTATATTCTCTTACTTATTCCATCCCCTGATGAAGCAACACCTGGTTAATTTTCTCGAATCACGTTTGACCATTATTAATAAACAAAATTTTAATGAAAATTATTTAAAGATATTGGAAAAAAGGCCCAGCAGCGATTACAGTAAGGGGAATTGACATCCAACCTTACTAAACTCTAGCAATAACTAACATATTGCATGGATGTCTAATTTAAATGTATACCAGCTTGATCATATATATATATATATATATATATATATATATATATATATGTACTATTACAGAATAGATAATCAATAAAATTGTAACAACACCCTCAGGGATATTAACTCGTTTCCCGCAAAAATAATGACCACTTGGCACAGAGAACATTATAAAATAGTATTCGCTTTTAATTGAAATTCACAGTTTGGTACCCTAATTTTTTACTTGTCCTTTAAAAATACTTGATTTTTCATTCATGCCCCGAAAAGGTACATTTGACATTCTACCAAAAATTATAAACAAAAATGCTTACTGAGAGACCACCCAATTTTTTCTCTTTCTTTTAAAAACATAAAAAAAATTTGATAGTTGGTTACTTGCAAGTATTGCGTGAGTTAATTGAGATGGATAAAGCATGAATAGATGTCTCGTTCTGTTGAGTAGGAGGGGTGTAGTATATCCCAATGAATTGTAAGATAATTACTTGGAATATTAGAGAAATTATGAAAGGAGTTACTAGGCTTAAAAAATTGATCCACACACTTAGACTAGAATTGCTGATAATTATTGAGCCTAAGCAGGATCTGAGCAAACTAGATGCCTTCAGAATACAACTAGGTTTTGACGATACTATAGCTCTTGATGATAGCCACATTTGGGTTCTGATGAAAAGCTCTTTAAAGGCTGAGCTAATAGTTAAGCATGGCAGGTTCTTACATTTTAATGTCACACATCTTAACTCTGAAACCTAGTTCAGTGTCATTTCAGTTTATAGACCTCACACAAGATCAACTAGGTTGCGAATGTATAATGACTTGGATCTAATCCTGACTAACCTAGACACTCCGATACTAGTCACTGGAGATTTTAATGCCATTCGCAACATAAGTTGGTACAAAATTTGATTCGTTTTTAATGACTCATAATCTAAAAAGAAGTAACCGATGTGGGAAACCCATTCACATGGACTAGTGGGAGAAAAGCAGTAGATACAGTGGTCGTAAGACTTGATAGATCACTAGGTAATTTAATCTAGTTTGGTAAATTCATTAACTCCTTTGTATAGACCTTAGGAAGAGGTAATTCTGATCATAATCCACTAATTTTGAACATACCATTCTCTAACAAACTGTACCTTAAGCCATTTAGATTTTAATCCATGTGGTTTAATAGAACAGACTTTGTAGATCTAATGAAAGAAAATAGGGAGCAACTAGAAGCTACACAAAGATTGGTAGGGTTGGCCTTAAAATTGGGAAGACTTAAAAAGTTCTTAAAAACATGGAATAAAACCCAATTTGGAAATGTCTTTGACAATGTTTTGGAAGTAGAAAGGTTGTAGTTGAACTAGAGATTAAAATGTAATAGAGGTGTAAATCAATTAGAATCAGAGTTAGAAAGGAATACCCTTTCTCATTGGTTTTGTATATATCCTGTTCCATATTTGTCTAGGTCTTGTATACCCTTTGTACTCACTATATATATGAATACACACAGCTACAATTATTTGTGGGTTTTACATTCTATTATGGTATCAGCCAGGTTTCACTAAAATTCTCTGGCTTTTCCCAAAATTTTCCACTCTTCTTTCCCGTGTCTTTTCCGATCTAGGCCATGCCCACCCGTCTCATTTTTCCAATCATTGCTGCCGCTCTCAGGTTGCCGATGATCGCCAATTGGAGTTCTCGATGATGCCGCTTCCCACATCGTCACACGCACCGCCCGAAACCGTTCACGCTCTTCTATCTTCATCGCACGCGCTGCTGATTCGGCCACCGGTGGTATGCTTTTTCTGCTGATGTTCGTTGTTGCTCACTTGTCCACGCACAAAGTTAAATCAGTCGCCCACTGCCATTCACAAGCTTACTGTGTGTTTGGTGCGATTTGATTTATCTCTTGTGATTGGATCTGTCTTTGCTTGTTCTTGATGACGTCCATTACTCTTCCATCGTTGATAAGCTGTATCACCATTAAGCTTGATGGTTCCAACTATGCTCATTGGCGTACTTAGGTTACTTTTGTTCTTCGTACTATCAGTTTGATTAGTTTTGTTGTTGGATCTACCAAGTGCCATGATCTCTCTGTGAGCTCGTCTATCGAAGAAACCGATGACATGGATTCTGCGGAGGACAAGGCCCGTGATGCTTGGATCCAGCAGGATCAGCTGGTCCAGGCTGCTCTTTACTCATCCCTGTCACCAGTTGCAATGTCAGTAGTAGACGGTATGGTCATTATTGCTCAGGTATGGGATTCTTTAGCCACAAAGTACCAGAACAATTCTCGTTCTTCTTTGTGATTGTTTGTACGACGTTCGTCAAGAAGACTATTCTGTTCAGGTTTATTATTTTTTTTGTTTTAAGGACATTATTGATGAACTGCGTGTGCTCAAACATCCTCTCCTTGATGAGGATGTTACAGTTCTCTTTTGTCGTGGTTTGAACTAACAATTCTCTAAGTTTTCCAATATTGTCATGTTGAGAGATCCATTACCACCTTTATACTCTATTGTTGCTGATGCTGAGGCTTTGGAGTTTCATCTCAAAGCTCGTTCGTCAAATTCTATACCTGCACCTGCTACTTTTTTTGCTAGTCTACAGCCATCCGGACAGGCTAACCGCGGAAAGGAAGGCCACGGTAACAGACGAGGAAGGGGGAGAGGTCGCAGTCGTGGCGGTGGCGGTGACCGGAACCCATCGCCGGTCGGCGGTCCTCCATCTGCACTGGGTGGCCATGGCAAAGACACCTACATCTGCAAGTGGTGTCATCATCATGGTCATCTTGCTGAATTCTGCTACAAGTTTTCTCATGCTGGTCGCGATGATATTACAAATACCACAGACATAGCTAAACCACAATACTATCAGCAAAATAATGCAACTCCAGATTGGTACATGGATTTTGGTGCTACCAATCACATGATGACTTCTACATCCAACCTGGAGAGTGTCGCTCCTTATAATGGTAATCGTCGTATTTATTTTGGTAATGGTGCCTCTTTGCATATTTCCCATATTGGCAATTCCAGGATTTCTGATTCCCGTACTTTATCTGATGTCTTGGTTGTTCCCCACATCACCAAGAATTTATTATCTATTGCCAAGTTGACCAGAGATCTAAATGTTGTTTGTTTTGATGACAATGTTTTCACTATTCAGAACAAGGTTACCAAGGATCTCGTGGGCCGAGGACATAGTGAGGGAGGTCTCTACATTTTAGATTATGGTGGTGCTACTTTAGTGACTTTTGTTAATGCAAATAAAGCCAAAGCCTTATTTGAGCTCTGATATAGTCGTTTAGGAAATGTTCCTTTTAATGTAATTTCTAGTTTAAGTAGGACTGGTAATTTGTCAGTCACTAGTTTGCTGTCTAAGCCTTGTTTGTGTTCTTCTTGTGAGATGGCTAAGGGCAAGCGTCTTTCTCTTTATGATTTAGTTCTATGTGCCCTCTGGGAACCCTCACCCGTTGTTTCTCGCATTGGGTACCTTTATTATGTTATTTTTATTGATGATTTCTCTTGGTTTACTTGGTTATTTCCTCTACGAAGAAAGTCTGATTTTGTGGAGGCATACATGAAATTTGAAGCTCTTGTTGAGAATCACCTCTCTACCACCATCAAGGTATTTCAGAGTGATGGTGGAACCGAGTTTATAAATCATCGCATGTGGAATCATTTTTCATCTAAGGGCATTCATCATCAGCTTTCCCGTCCTTACACTCCTGAGAAAAATGGTCATGCAAAGAGGAAGCATTGTCAGAATACGGAGACAGGTTTGTCGATGCTCTTTCATTCTGGCCTTCATCATTCATTTTGGTATGATGCTTTCTGTATGGGACTCTACATTATCAATAGTCTGCCTACTCCAGTTTTATCCAGTCAGCCTCCACTCTCTATTATTTTTGGCACTACACCTGACTACTCCAATTTTCATCCATTTGGCTATCGATTTTTTCCTTATTTGAGGCCCTATGCTGCACATAACCTGGCTCCTAAGAGTATGTCTTGTATATTTTTTGGATACAGTTCTCATTACAAGGGTTTTCGATGTCTTGATCCTCTTACAAAGAAAGAATACATCACTCGTCATGCTTGGTTTGATGAGTTATTTTTTTCCGCTACCCGTACTGGCACTATTACAGATTATTCATCACTGGATGTTTCTCCTTTTTGGAGCCTTCGTCAGTTCCATCAGAAGTGTTTGATCCATCTTCCCCAGCCCAACCACCCATTATTTTGGAAAATTCAAATTTTCCAACAATACCAAAAGCTTAGGGTTATTCAGAAACTTGCATTTGTTTGCCACAAGGTGACCACCAGCGTGCCCGACATCAGCTAGCGCCACCAGCACAACTGATGTCGATGTCACCGACTCATGCGCCGGCCACCTCGGCCACGCATGTCCATCATGCGCCGCCTCTACAACCATCGTTGGTGTCTTCACCGCACTCACTGGCCTTCCCTGCTTCTCCAGTGCCGCCATCACCGCCACCTGTTGGGGCGCTGCTGTCTGCCTCGGGTTCCATGCCCATTGCCTCAGTCTCTGTGCCATCCTCGGGATCCATGCCTTTGCTGGTTGTGGGTCTCTCCTCTCAGCATTCGATGATTACTCGCCTACACAATGGTTCTATTTGATAAAGAATTTCTCTGAATATGATATTTCTGGTTTCCTGAGTTCTTTATTTTCTAAGACTGAGCCGCATAGTCATCGCTCCACTGCCAAGGATCTTGAATGGGTTACTGCTATGGACTCAGAGATGGATTCTTTACGCACTCAACAGACATGTGAGCAGGTTCCTACTGATGATCATTACCAAGCTGTCACTCAGAATTTGCGCTATGTTTGTGGTACACTCCACAATGGTCTTGAGTTTTGTGCAAACTCCTCTGCTTTACCAGTTTTGGGTTATTCTGATGCTGATTGGGCTCGTTGTATAGAGACTTGTCGGTCAACGTATGGTTATACCATTTTTCTTGGTGACAACCTGGCTTCCTGGAGTGCTAAGAAGTAGCTTACAGTTTCTCGTTCCAGTTCAGAATTAGAGTATAGTGCTATAACAAATAGTGCTACGGAGTTAGCTTGGTTGATGAATCTTCTTTGGGACTTACATGTGACGTCGCGGGCCCCACCCATATTGCCGTGCGATAATAATATTGCTCTCTTCCTGGATCAGAATTCTGTTTCTCATAAGACAGCTAAGCACATTGATATTGACTATCATTTTTTGCGTGAGATGGTGTCTTTTGGAAAGCTCAAGGTTGCTCATGTTTCTACGGACTTGCAGCTTGTTGACATCTTTATGAAGGGTCTACCCCATCCTCAATTTGAGTTTCTATGTTCCAAGCTTTGCATTATGCCCAGTCATACGCTTCGCTTGAGGGGGAGGGGGTAATAGAAGTGTAAATCAATTAGAATTCAGGATAAGAAAGGAATACCCCTTCTGATTGGTTTTACATATGTCATGTTCCATATTTGTTTAGGTCTTATATACCCTTTGTACTAACTATATATATATATATATATGAATACACACAACCACAATTATTTGTGGGTTTTACATTCTATCAAACTGAATGCTTATTATAGAATACAAACCCAAATTCAATTAAATGAGGCTACTGCTAAGCTAACCAAATCACTGAAAGAGGAACAAGATTTTTGGAAGTAAAAGACAAGAACTAAATGGCTTAGATCAGGTGACTTAAACACATCTTTATTCCACGATAGTGTCTAGGATAAACACTCCAGATTAAGGATTAACGAAACTTAGATTGATAATGGGGAATGGTTAGAGGATCAAGAGGCTATAGGAGAACATGCTGCCTCCTTCTATCATAAGCTCCTGAGTGATGAGTGTTGTGATCATTCAAGATACCAAATGGAGTATTTGCTTAAATTTATCCCTCAAGTTATCACAGATCTAGATAACATCCAATTGATGAAGCCCGTCGATCTCGATGAGCTACATTAAACTGTCTTTAGCCTAGAGAAAGATAGTGCACCTGGACTGGATAGATACTGCAGGAGCTTTCTATAGAAAATCTTGGGAATTTATCAAGCTAGATGTCTTACAAGCAGTATAAATTTATGTGTGGAGTTAGGATACCTAAATCTATTGGGAGCACATTGATTACTTTAATCCCAAACACTCAAACTCCCAGAAATTTAAGCTTAACTCACTTTTCTAATAAATCTTATCCAATATTTTAGTAGATAGAATACGGCCTTTACTTCCTAATTGCAATTCCCATGAACAATATGCTTTAATACAAAATAGGGAAAATTCTAATAATATACTCATTATGCAAGAAATTGTAAGGCTACCAGACTCAAAAACTCGATCCATGAATATTATTGCAAAAATAGATATGTCTAAGGCTTTTGACCATGTTCTATTAAAATTTGGATTCCACAGACATGTAGCAGCTCTAATAATGGGTAATATTAACAGCTCTTGGTTCTCAGTTATGATAAATGGATGCCCCTATGGTTTCTTTAAACACTCAAGAGGTTTGAAACAAGGGGATTCACTTTCCCCTACTCTGTTTAATTTCATCACTGAATTGCTTAATATGGGCCTCAAGTTTTTGTTCCATAATGATTATATTGACAAATTCATTTTGCCTAAAGGAGCTGAAACTATCATTCATTTATCCTATGCTAATGACCCAACTATCTTCTTGAGAGTGACCAAAAAATCTCTAAAAAACCTGGTCCTGTTCCTAAAAACATATGAGGTAGCCACAGGACAAAGGTTAATTTTTGGAAAAGTGCATTTCTAATAGGCAAACGAGCTAGCCCAGTCAGGGTTCATTTGATTAAATGTAAGACTGGAATGCTACAAGGTCAGTTTCCATTTATTTATCTTGGAGTTAACATATTTAAGGGTGAAATAAGGAATATATACTTTCGGTATTTAGTCGAAAGAATTAACTCTAAAATAGGTTAAGGAATAATAAATGGCTAAACCAAGCATGGAGATTAATTTTGATTAAACATGTCCTTCTATGCATCCCACAACACACATGGTGTATCACAACACCAATTGCACACACATTAGACAAGATTAGTTCTATATGCTCCAATTTTCTTTGGGGAAAAACTGATCAAGGATTTAGAAAACATTGGAAATCATGGTCTTCATTGTGTTATCCTAAGGATGAAAATGGCCTAGGGCTCAAGGATTTCAGGACTATCATTGATGGATTCTAGGTTATATTGTGGTGGAAAGCTCAACAATGGATAACTATGGGTCAAATACATATGGTCCATGTAAAGCCTTCTGGAGTTGGACTTAGTTGTGGCATATTGTGCGAGCTTATGTTGTGGTGTTTTAACACCACTGCTATCTAGTTTTTCCCGACAGCAGCTTTCTAGCCACGATTTATGGAGCAAATTATGGAAGATAATCATGCGATCAGAACAGAATATTGTGAAGATTAATATGTGATTCCGTGGCAATCTATTTCTGGTAACCGAATATTCATGTAATAGTTAGGAATTAATTAAGTAGTTTATTTATGGTACAACTCCTATTGATAAAGGATTGTCCATTTAAATACCAGATTAGAATTAGATCTTTCCTTAGTCTAGAAGTCTATTCTTGGTAGAGTTCGACAAGGAAAGAGTTGTGTACAAGGCAAGATTGCGAAGATGATAAAAGGAAGAAGATACAACGCAATCAGCAAGCGACCAAGAATTCATCTCTACGTGAGAAGTGTTGGAGCGATCTGCCTGTGGTGTTTGGAGGAGTGTTGATTCATCCGACCAAGTTCGTAAAGATCAGAAACAAGGAAGCCTTAATTCCTCGGGAGGAGGAGATCCAGGGAGACGTGTTGTTCGTGGGGGTTTAACGACGTAGGATCGGCAGTGAGGGGATCTCACGACATTCACTCATAGGTTAGCAATGGATTAGTATTCAAGTTAAGCTTCTTGTACTAAAGACTGCTTTCTTGTGAATGGTTTCTGATTTGGGCAAGGACCCGCAGACGTAGGTGTAATTGCACCGAACTGCGTAACCAAGTTGTGTGTGCACTGCTTATTTTATTTTGTGTTTTAACACCAAACGTTAAACAACTTGGCATAAAAGTATAGACTTTAGGTGAAGCAGAATTTCAATTGGTATCAGAGCACGGCACTTGCTGACGCCTATACAGGGAGAGTGAGATCAGGTTTCACCATGGCACCAAAGGAGGGGGCTTCGGTCACGCGACCACCGTTGCTGGAACAAGGAAACTATGCCTATTGGAAGGCACGTATGAAAGTGTTCATTGGAGCAGTAGATGATCAAGCCTGGAACTATGTCATAAATCAGTACACTCCGCCTTCAAGTGACGAAACTGAAGGATCAAGCTCATCGACGGCTAAACCATTTTCTACCGAGGAGCACAAAACACACGTGTCCAACTCAAAGGCATTAAATGCCATCTTCATGGCAGTAGATGAAGATCAATTTAAGATGATTTCAAATTGTGAGACTGCGAAGGAAGCGTGGGATATGTTGCAAACGTATCATGAGGGGACAAGTTTCGTCAGAGAATCTAAGTTGCAGTATTACACGTCAAAATTCGAAGAGCTAAAGATGCATGAAGATGAGACTATTTCCGAGTTCAATGGACGAGTCCGAGATATTGCAAACAAAGCGTTTCAGTTTGGCAAAAAGTACAAAGATCAAAAGCTTGTCAGGAAGGTGCTGAGGGCGTTACCTTCACGTTTCAATATGAAGGTCACAACGATTAATGAAAATGGAAGAATAGGGACAATGACTCTTGATGAGCTTATGGGATCTCTGGAATCTTATGAGATGGAAATACTGCAAACCAAAACAGGAAAGAAAGAGATGGCTTTTTTCAAGCATAAATTCTGGAAAGTCAGAAGATCATACAGATAATGAAGCATCTGATGAAATTGCAAACATAACCAGGAACTTCTCCAGATTTATGAAGAAGATGGGCAGGAAACCACAAGATAAGTCAAGTGGGAGCAAAAATCTTAACGCAAACTCCACTCCAAGATTTGGTCAAGGAACTGGTGTTGAAACACCAAAGTTTAAATCGACAAATCCCAACCTGAACAGGAAAATCCAGTGCAGAGAATGTGAAGGTTTTGGACACATACAAGCTGAGTGTGCCAATACGCTTAAAAGACAAGGAAAATCGTATGCCACAACCTGGAGTGATGATGACGTAGGAGATGATGTTAAGGATGGAGAGGAGTATACAAATCATGTTACTTTCGGTGTGTCAATGGTGGAGTTGGAAGACACTTTTGAGGAAGGTCTCGGTGTGCTGAATGAAGATGAGAGTTGTAGCTCAGATGAAGAGGCTAGGAGCATTAGTGATGATGACATTTGCAAGGAAAGTATGGAGATGTACAAGATGTGGTTAAAAGTGGCGGATGAGAACAAAGAGCTCAAGTTTGAGAACAAGAGTTTAAGTGAAAAAGCTAAAGTGAACGAACTTGAAAAAGAAAAGGCAATTGCTGAACTGGAAAAAATCAAGAAGGAATTTGCTGAAGTGGTGCAACGAGCAGAGGCAGCAGAATAAGCTATCAGACGTCTCAATACAGGGAAAGCTAAGCTCGAAGACTGTCTAAGAATGGGACAGACGACCAAATACGGAATTGGTTATAAAGGATCAGTAAATTTGTGGAGAAACAAGGCAGATTAAGGCGCACCAGCCCCAAGAATAATCGAGAGGAATTTTTCCACCAAGAGGATCAGACGATGCGGATACTGTGGAGCTCTAGGGCATGTCAGGAATAGGTGTTTTAAGCTTCTTAGGACACTGTCTGTTAACACAGCAGATCGGCGTTTCAACACCATGCCAGGATATGGTACGAGGCATCGACTTAACACTGGAGGATACAGAACTGGATTTCTGAACACACGTGTCAATCAAAGTCCGCATCACATCACTCGACCAGTAAGCCAGGCATGGGTTCGAAAATCTCAAGATGTTTGTCTTTCAAGTTTCGTCTGTTTTGGGGCACATACAGGAAACTCCTGGTATTTCGATAGTGCATGCTCAAGGCATATGACTGGAGTACCTGAATTTCTTCAAAAATTCAAACCTGGATTTGGTGGCCATGTTAGATTTGGTGATTGGAAGCGCAGTAGAATAATCGGCAAAGGTGAGTTAGCCATCAAAGGGCTTCCTGTGTTCCAAGATGTATTACTGGTGGAAGGTCTGAAAGCTAACCTGTTGAGCATTAGCCATATATGTGACAATGAAATGACGGTGTTTTTCGACAAGGAGAAATGTGTAGTCAACCATGGAACTGAAGTATTCACTGGATCTAGATCAATGGATAACTGTTATTTGCTCGACCAAGACGTCACATGCTTCAACTCGAAAAAGGAAATCAGTACTCTGTGGCACAGAAAATTGGGACACATAAATTATAAATCCTTAGCTTGTATTTCCAGACTGAATGTAGTCAGAGGTATTCCCAAAATCAGTGACAACAAGGAGGTAGTTTGCGGATCGTGTAAAGAAGGAAAGCAAACTCAGATACCACACCATGCTGTAAATGATGTTTCAACGTCAATACTTTTGGAGCTACTACATATGGACTTGATGGGGCCAGTCAATACCCCAAGTGTGGCAGGAAAGAAGTATATTTTCGTCTGTGTAGATGACTTCTCGAGGTATACGTGGGTATCATTTCTCAAAGAGAAGTCAGAGGCTGCTGATATTTTCAAGAACTTGGCGCACAAGCTACATGTAGAAAAAGGAACCACTTAAGTAAGAATTGCACGTATCAGGAGTGACCATGGAAAAGAATTTGAAAATTCTAAATTTCATGACATCTGCGAGACACTTGGTATACACCACGAGTTCTCTGCCCCCATAACTCCTCAACAAAATGGTATAGTAGAAAGAAAGAATCGAACACTGCAGGAAATGACACAAGCAATGTTATCCGAGAAGAAAATTAATGCTAGATACTGGGCTGAGGCTGTACACACTGCATGCTACACCATCAACAGAGTATATCTGCGTCCGTTTACTGAGAAGACACCATATGAGATCTGGAAAGGGAAGAAACCAGATGTGTCGTATTTTCATGTCTTTGGGAGTAAGTGCTATATTCTGAAGGACCGAGAGCCTTTAGCTAAATTCAAATCTAGAAGTGATATCGGTGTATTCTTGGGTTATTCTCCTACCAGTCAAGCTTACCGAGTGCTTAATCAACGCTCTGGAACAGTCATGGAGTCTATTAATGTGGTTGTTGATGATTCAGAAGAAGACACTGTTGGTGAAAGTGATATCCTTGAACCAGTGAACCCTACTGGTGTTGAAACACCAGCATCGTCAACTGGTGTTGAAACTCCGAAAACTGGAACAGGTGAATCTGAACAAAATCCAGCTAGACATATGCACTTAAGGGATCAACCACGGGTGAATTACAGAGAATTGGCAAGACTATCATGTTTCATCTCTCTTACTGAGCCAAAAAATTACAAACAAGCTCTGCTCGATGAGTATTGGATTTCAGCAATGCAAGAAGAATTGCAGCAATTCGAGAGAAACAATGTTTGGTATCTTACCCCACGACCTGCTAATGTGAATGTGATTGGAACCAAGTGGATTTTTAAGAATAAATCTGATGCGGATGGTAACGTCACAAGAAATAAAGCGCGACTAGTTGCTCAAGGGTACACTCAAGTAGAAGGGGTTGATTTTGATGAAACTTTTGCACCTGTAGCCAGATTGGAGTCAATCAGACTGATGTTGGCAGTGTCCTGCATTCTGGACTTTACTCTTTATCAGATGGATGTCAAGAGTGCATTCCTGAATGGCTTAGTAAAGGAGGAAGTTTACGTGGAGCAACCTAAGGGGTTTGAAGACCCACATTTTCCTAATCATGTCTATCGGTTAAATAAAGCATTGTATGGACTCAAGCAGGCACCTCGTGCATGGTATGAGCGACTGACAACCTTTCTGATTCAGAAGGGATATCGTCGAGGGGGAGTGGACCGTACACTTTTCGTGCTGCATAAGGGGACAAACATTCTGATCGCACAAATTTATGTGGATGATATTATTTTTGGATCTACCTCTTCAGTATTGGTAAAGGAGTTTGTTGACTTAATGACTAAGGAGTTCGAAATGAGTATGGTAGGCAAATTGTCATATTTTTTGGGATTACAGGTTACTCAGGAGAAGAATGGTCTTTTCATCAACCAACAGAAATATGCTGAAAACTTGATCAAAAGATTCGGACTTACAAGTGGAAAGACAGTACGCACTCCAATGGCTACCACCGACAAGCTTACAAAAGATGAACTGGGTCAAAGTGTTGACAAAAAATTGTACAGGAGTATGATTGGCAGCCTGTTGTATTTAACTTCAAGTAGACCAGACATCTATTTGAGTGTTGGTATCTGTGCCCGCTACCAAGCTAATCCAAAAGAATCACATATGTCAGCTGTGAAAAGGATTATTCGGTATATAAGTGGAACGGTGGAGTATGGAGTATGGTTTTCTCGGAACAAGGATTCGCAGTTGGTAGGGTTCAGTGACTCTAACTGGGCTGGGAATGCTGATGATCGTAAGCGTACCACTGGTGGGTGCTTCTTTGCTGGATCAAATCTGGTCAGCTGGTACAGTAAAAAGCAGAATTCTATATCATTGTCTACGGCTGAAGCAGAATACTTAGCTGCTGGGAGTTGTTGTGCGCAGCTATTATGGATGAAGCAGATGATGAGAGACTATGGGTTCAATGATGTGAGTTTGACAGTCCTATGTGATAATAAAAACGCCATTGATATTTCCAGGAATCCTGTGCAACCCTCTAGCACAAAGCACATCGATATCTGACACCATTTTATTAGGGACTTGGTTGAAAAAGGAGAAGTCACAGTCCAGTATGTACCGACATCAGAACAACTGGCTGATATCTTTACAAAGCCTCTGGATGGCGAGACGTTTGAAGGCCTCAAACAGCACTTGGGTGTGTGTCGAATGTAAGGTACCCAGATCTGTCCATTATATTGTATTATTTACCGTTCCATTTTTTTCTTTCAAATATAGTTGAAAAAGAAAAAAAAAATCAAAAAATCAAAAATCTCAAAAATATGAGAAGCCGTGTTTAAACACCGAGGGCTGGTGGTACTGAAAAAAATTGCTTGATTGGGAAGTAGATCAGACGGGCTAACCTTGGGCCAGAAAGTTATGATGATGGGCTTAAATGTTCGCATGATGGTATTCTGAAAGAAGAGAAAGTAGAGTGGCTTTTTGGTTTTCGAAAAAGGAAAGTGAAAGTGAAAAGTGGTTGATTCCCACACAAATTCAAGTTCTTCAACTGTTCATCTTCCTAAACAGAGCTCCCGTACTTGTCTTCCTAGCAAACCTAAAATTTTCAAAAACCCAGAAACTGCATATCCCACACAAAACCTCGTCGAAAATGGTGAACTTTACCTTCAAGAAATGGTTTGGGGGTTTCTCGAGTGTGCGAGTTCCGTAGAATCCACGTTTTGAAGAGCTTGACCCCGATGTAGAGGTGGGAGAATGCCCTGGAGGTCGAGAACAGAGGGTAACTAAGTGGGATGGAGTAAATCGCCGACGCCCTAAGGCCAGGTTTGACCATTCTTTTATCCATGACGGGATTTACTTTTACTCTATTCTGGAATTTATTGCGTGGATGGTTCAGAATAGAGATTATGTTGATCTTCGGAAATTCAAGAATTTGCATGGAAAGATAAATGGATCTGATTTGAAAGAACTGTTAACTGGTGGCATTGGAGAAATCTGTGAAATTAGTGAATTTTATGCCACATTAGTTGGAGTAGATTTTGGTGAACAGTACAAAGTAGGGGAGGAAATAGATCAGTTTTTTTACCATCTATACGAGAATAGGTTCGCTGCACAGGCCTGTTATTAGAAGCCTAAGGGATGATGTGGTTGTGCAACCCTGGGTTAAAGTGGTTAAATCCACTGATTTTGCTAGAGCAAGCGGCAAAGAAATAGAGTGCTTTAATGGGTCTATGTTCCTACTTCAAGAATCGTTGAGACGATTGCCCATCCCAGTGGTGGAGATCAGTGATAGTGAAGAGGAGGCAGGGTGTGCAGGGGGAGCTGATGAAGCTGAGACATTTTCGATGATGAATGAACCAGAGAATGCCTCTGTGCTGAGTGAAGCTCTTTCAGAGTTTTTGAAGTCCGATTCTGAGAAGGAAGATGATGAAAGTATTGCTGTGGAGAGTGTAGATGGTGTTGATATGCCTGGTACTGTTACTCAAACACCAGTTGTGAACCTGGCCGAGAGGGAGCAAACTCCTGATGGTCCTGATGTTGGTGTTGAAACACCATCAGAGACAAGACAGACACGTGGACTCAAGAGGAAGAGTAAGGAGGTGGGCGTTGAAACACCAACAGAGTCTGGGGAAATGCATGCCACTCAGATGTCAAAGAAGGCCAGGGATAGTGTGGCCTCTGCTTCCAAGGGTGCTCGAAAGTCGAAGAGGTGCAGAGATAAGAGTATGGCCACTAGTGAGGACAGTGATGAGCCGATTGGGCTGAAACTGAAGAAGTTACGTGCAGACCGGCAGCAGAGACCAGTTGAGCCTCAGGCACTACCTGCACCTGAGGTTAGTGATGCTATTAGCACTGAATTCTATGATGAAGCAAGCCAAGAAAAATGGGAATTTATCTGTGGAAGGAAGATACTGGCGGAAAGGCCAGCTGATTCCGAGAAATACCGAGACTGTGGGTTCACAGATTATTTACACTATCTAAAGGTGTTTAGGGCTGCTACATGCTTTGGTGATTATAACAAGCAGATAGTGTTGGAATTTTATTCCAACCTGAAGGAGGAATGTGAAAATGAGGAATCTCCTTGGTTCCATAGGGTGTATGTGCGAGGGGAAGTTTTTGAGTTCTCCCCAGAGGCAGTGAATCAATGTCTGCAGCGTGGCACTTCCAGGAATGACAAATTGGTGTTCAAACACCAGTTGCCAGAAAGTTTTGATGAAGTGGCAGTGGAGTTTACCGGTGGCGTGGAGAGTACATGGCCAGTGACTGGTAGACAGCAGATACCTGCATCCAACCTTACCTCCAGGTATTACTGCCTGTATATGGTGGCAGTACACAATTGGATTCCTTCAGTCAATAATACAAGTGTCACCAAAGAAATGGCTACACTACTATATAGTCTAGGAGCACGGTATAAGGTCAATATGGGAAGAATGGTGTTTAATGATATCATGGATTGTGCTCGCAAGACTATGAAGGAAGCATTGGTACATCCGTGCGTCATCACTTTGGTGTTGCAAAAAGGTGGAGCAGTAAAAAGGGATTATGATGAATTGATTTCTACTCAAGCTTTAAGGCCGACTCTCAGGACATTGAGTGGTCGGATTGTAAAGGATTTACCCTGGACACCACCGAAAACAGTGAGCTCAGATGCTGGTGCGGCGCGGGTAAGCGCTATTGAGGCAAGAGCAGCAGTGTGTCAGGAACTGCTTGAACGACATCAGGCTGCTGTAGTGAAGATTCAGGGGGAGTTGGCTGCATTGGAGGCTGAAAGAGAAGGTTTGTTGGCGGCAGCGACTCAGGATGCTGTTGGTTCAGAGGATGGTTCGGATGGGTCTGATATCTAAATCATGTCTTGACATATTCATGAATTCAGGGGGAGAAATTTGGAGATTTTGAGTAGATGTTGAATGCTTTAACTTGGACGGATTTTGATGATTGATTTTGTATTCGATTTGGATGTTCTGAATATTCGTTGTTGTTTATGCTGTCCGTGTGTGCTGTTGAATTCACAAATATGCCAAGGGGGAGATTGTAAAGCCCTCTGGAGTTGGACTTAGTTGTGGCATATTGTGCGAACTTATGTTGTGGTGTTTTAACACCACTGCTATCTAGTTTTTCCCGACAGCAGCTTTCTAGCCACGATTTATGGAGCAAATTATGGAAGATAATCATGCGATCAGAACAGAATATTGTGAAGATTAATATGTGATTCCGTGGCAATCTATTTTTAGTAGCCGAATATTCATGTAATAGTTAGGAATTAATTAAGTTGTTTATTTATGGTACAACTCCTATTGATAAAGGATTGTCCATTTAAATACCATATTAGAATTAGATCTTTCCTTAGTCTAGAAGTCTATTCTTGGTAGAGTTCGACAAGGAAAGAGTTGTGTACAAGGCAGGATTGCGAAGATGATAAAAGGAAGAAGATACAACGCAATCAGCAAGCGACCAAGAATTCATCTCTACGTGAGAGTGTTGGAGCGATCTGCCTGTGGTGTTTGGAGGAGTGTTGATTCATCCGACCAAGTTCGTAAAGATCAGAAACAATGAAGCCTTAATTCCTCGGGAGGAGGAGACTAAAGACTGCTTTCTAGTGGATGGTTTCTGATCTGGGCAAGGCCCCGCAAACGTAGGTGTAATTGCACCGAACTGCGTAACCAAGTTGTGTGTGCACTGCTTATTTTATTTCGTGTTTTAACACCAAACGTTAAACAACTTGGCATAAAAGTATAGACTTTAGGTGAAACAGAATTTCAGTCCATTGTAGAAACCAATAGAAAATCCAAGGCCTGGAGAAGGGTGGTCTCTGTTTCAAAGATATTGATAAGGAGAGGAAGCTGCAATTTCTAGCTCGCGAACTGGCTCGACGATGGCCCTTTGTGGAAAAAATGGACTCAATCAACATCCATCCCCTTCCCCTATCTACAGGTGAAAGATTTCTTGTCACAAAATAGCAGTATATTTCTATTTTGCAGGGAGCTATACCAGATCAGGAAATACGAAACCTTGCAAAAGAGGTAACTCTCATTGACAATGATGATGAGATGATCTAGACACCAAATAACTCGAGCAAGTTCACCCTTTCATCCGCGGTTCAACAACTCTAGAAAAAAAAGAAATAAGTCTCAACTGGCATGGCACAGGTACATTCCACCAAAATTGTAAATCTTTATATGGAAAGTGCTAAATGGTATTCTGCTCATTCATAATGTGTTGCCAAAAATGGGGATATCACTTGTATCTAAATGTGCTCACTGCCCTCATGCTGACACATTGACTCACTTTTTTAATGATTGCCCTTTTGTATTGAGAATCTGGGATTATGTTTTTCATAGACTTGGAATTGCTGCGAGACCATTTGATCACATATATGATAGACTATCTTGGATACTGTCATGTAAATATGGCTCGGCTACTAAAATCAGAGTTATTCATACCATGTCATTTGTAGCTTGTTGGCTGTTGTGGAAATCCAAGAATAACAATGGCTTCCATGGCGTGGCATTCAGTTTTCAGTTCATAACCCCCCAAATTAATTACCTTTTTGCTCAAATTCTTAACATGAACCACATGAATCATTATGATGACTGCCGGGATTACATTAGATCTGACCTTCTTCCCTCCTTGATTAAGAAACCAAAAGAAAATTGGTCTTGGTTTCTTGGAGACCACCTGAGCAAGGGTTCAAAGGGAATTCTGATGCATCATATAAACATAATTGTATATCCAGGGCAGGCTATGTAATCAGGAATTCTTCGACAACCTGCGTGGCTATGGCATCTGAAACGATTCAGGCTCAGAATAACACAGGGGTGGAGTCTTATGCTCATGGGAATCGTGCACATCTTATCTACCAAGAATAGGCACTCTACTTAGCTCAGTAGCTTTCTTTCTCACCTTTAGACTCATTTTGAGGCAACTACGTTGCAGCTAGGAATCTCGTTTTTTGAAGGATGTTCAAGTTTTTCTTGAACTTTTGCAACACGGAGACTCATTTCCATGGCATGGAAAGCCAATACATCTCCCCCACCTTCTAGTGTCTGATTTTAAAAAATGGGTGTAGTATGTCCGACCTTGTTTAATTTGAAGAGCTGTGTTGCTCCAATCTACTTAGTTCTTTCTAAATCCAATTTCTATACTTTATTATTTGCTAATTGTTTGGCGATATGTTTTGTGGATATGGTAATCTTTGTGAACTTCCTTTTTGCTCGAAGACAAACAAGAGCTTAAGCGTAGGTGGATGATTATTTTGAGTTTTTTTGATGATGAAATCTGCAAAAAATTTGAAAATATTTTGAAACAAAAGGGAGCGAATGAAATTGTTTCTTGTTTGTTGGTATGCCTTGAATACTGTAATAGCCGCTTCTGCAACCCTGGCCTGGGGGTCCGGGGGGGCGGCAGTCGCCCCCGGGAAACAAACGGGGGTCTCGCAGCCCGGTCAGCGAGTCGGGGGGTCCAGGGGGACGGAGCGCACCCTGGCCTGGGGGTCCGGGGGGACGGAGTCGCCCCCGGTCCGACGGTATAGCTTGTCTCTTTATTGGACTGCTGTTGATTTGGGCCGAATTGTGTTTTTGGCCCAGTTTGTTAGGGTTTAGTGGAGACAGCATATAAAGTGTCTCTCTTCTCTCTGTAAACCAACTCTAATTCTGTTCCGCACAAAATTAGTGAATTCGTCTCCCGTGGATGTAGCCAAATTGGTGAACCACGTAAATCTTGTGTCTTGTTATTTTAGTTCATATTTTCTGTTCTTTCTCCATTCCGCACAACAAACTGGTATCAGAGCGGTTTCTTTTTCCGGCGATATCCGTAGTGGGTATATCGGATTCTGGGCTCATCAGATCGGGGCTGATCGGGGAGAAAGATGTCTGGGTTGAACGTGAAGATCGACAAGTTTACTGGGAGAAACAGTTTCAGTTTATGGCAGATCAAGATGCGAGCTTTGCTGAAACAGCAAGGTTTGTGGACTCCGCTGACGAAGGATTTCGCGAGCAGTTCTGGCCATGTTGTGAGTCTGGAAGAAAAGGCACACTCGACGATTATGCTGTGTCTCACGGACGGAATCATCACTGAGGTCTCAGATCAGAAGACTGCTGCACAACTGTGGCTGAAGTTGGAGAATTTGAATATGACGAAATCTCTAACCAACAAGTTGCTTCTGAAACAACGCCTCTTCGGTCTCCGAATGCAGGAAGGTACGCAACTCAGAGACCATCTAGAGCAATTGAATACTTTGTTATTAGAATTGCGAAATATAGATGTGAAAATTGAAGATGAAGATGCTGCTTTGATTTTGCTAGTTTCTTTACCACTTTCGTATGAGAATTTTGTTCAGTCATTTATTGTTGGTAAAGATTCTGTGTCTCTGGAGGAAGTAAGATTCTGTGTCTCTGGAGGAAGTAAGATCCTCTCTCCATAGTAGAGAGTTGCGACATAAGGCAAACAGTACAGGTACAGAAAGTCAGGCCACTAGCTTGTTTGCTAGTGACGGAAACACAAAAGGCAAGGAAACCGGCAATAAGAAGAAGGGCAAGAAGTCATCTTCAAAGGGTCCCAAGGCCAATGATGTTTGTAACTACTGTAAGGAGAAGGGGCATTGGAAAAAGGAGTGTCCGAAGAAGGCTAGTAAATCTAGGAGTACATCTAGTACTGCTGCTGTGGATGAAGGGGATTTCAGTTCTGAAGATGATTTTGCTCTAGCTGTTACTGGGCAAAATAATCATTCTAATGCGTGGTTTCTTGATTCTGGGGCATCTTACCATATATGCCCAAGGAGAGATTATTTCTCAACTTATGAACAAGCTGAGAGCATCATTACTACGGCAAATGGTGTTGCGTGCAAGGTAGTTGGGATTGGTTCAATCAAGATCAGGACGCATGATGGTAGTTTCTGTACTTTGAACGATGTCAGGCATGTTCCATCGATGACAAAGAATCTGATTTCTCTTCCTACGTTGGATAGAAAGGGTTTCATCTACTCAGGGAGTGATGGAGTTCTGTGTGTCTGCAAAGGTTCTAGGCTGGTTCTGAAAGGTGTTTTGCATGGTACTTTGTATTTTCTACAAGGTTCCATGGTTATGGATTCTGTTAATGTTGCATCTTCGGAGGTTCACCAGGATGATATGACTAAGTTATGGCATATGAGGCATGGTCACATGGATGAAAGAGGGATGCAGATTCTGTCGAAGTATGATCTTCTTGGTGGCCACAAGATCAAGAGCTTGGACTTCTGTGAGCATTGCATTTTTGGGAAGCATCACCGCAAAAGTTTCCTAAGGCGATTCATAGAACAAAGGGCACATTGGATTACATCCATTCTGATTGTTGGGGACCTTCCCGAGTTGAGTCACTGGGAGGTCACAGGTACTTTCTTTCTCTGATTGATGATTATTCAAGGATGACTTGGGTTATCATGATGAAACATAAGAGTGAAGCATTCTCGAAGTTCAAGGAGTGGAAAGCTTTGGTGGAGAATCAGACCGGGAAGAAGATCAAGAGGCTTCGAACTGATAATGGGCTGGAATTCTGCTCGTCTGAGTTTGATCAGACTGGTCGCAATGCAAAACTTGGAACACAAGAACTCAAACTGAACTGAGGACGAGGTAACCCCTTTGTAAAGATGTCAGCAAACTGCAAGTCTGTAGAAACATGAGCAACCTTGAGCTTTCAAGAAGACACCATCTCATGCACAAAATGATAGTCAATATCAATGTGCTTGGCTCTCTTATGCGAAACTGGATTCTGAGCAAGAAAGAGAGAACTATCATTATCACACAGCAAAACATGAGGCACCTGAGTCGATACATGTAAATCCCAAAGTAAATTCATCAACCAAGCTAGTTCCACAGCAGTATTGGCCAAAGCCCGATATTCTAATTCTGAACTAGAACGAGAGACTGTAGGTTGCTTCTTAGAACCCCATGAAACTAGGTCACCACCAAGGAAAATGGCATAACCACATGTAGACCCACGAGTCTCAATACAACGAGCCCAATTAGCATTAGAATAACCCAAAATTGGTAAAGCAGATGAATTTGCACGAAACTAAAGACTAGAGTGAAGAGTACCACGTATATAGGGAAATATTCGAGTAGCAGTCTGGTAATGGGCGCTAGTAGGAGCTTGCATATACTGACTGACCGTGTTCATAACACAAGATAAGCCGGGACGTGTAATCGATTAATACTGTAGTGCACCAACCAAAGAGCGATAAAGTATGTGATTTCTGAATGGCTTACCGGAAGAGCTAAAAAGCTGTGAAAAAGCAACAAATGGTATAGCAACAGGCGCCAAATCCTGCATCCCACCACACAATAAAATGTCCTTGGCATATCTGGCTTGACCAAGGAATAAGCCATTGGAAGTACGAACAACCTCCAAACCCAAAAAATATTGTAAAGTGCCAAGATCAGTAATCTTAAATTCTTGATTTACCCAATCAATAAACTTCCAAATAAGATGACCATCATTCCCAGTAAGAATAATGTCATCAACATAAACCAGCAAATAAAGTAAAGAGACACCATGCAAAAACACAAATAAGGAGGTAGCGGCAGAACTGCATACAAAACTCAGGCCAACCAAAAAGGAACTGAAACGTTGAAACCAAGCGCGAGGAGCTTGCTTCAAACTATAAATGACCTTGCGTAAACGACATACATAATCATGACACATCGAGTATTTGTATCCAATAGGTTGCTCCATATAAATCGGGGAATCAAGAATGCTATTTAAAAATGCATTCTTAACATCAAGTTGTCGTAAAGACCAATTTCTAGTGACCATAAGAGATAAAACAGTTTGAATAGTAGATGCTTTCTCCACCAGACTAAATGTATGATCATAATCAAAGCCAGGTAGTTGTGAACAACCTTGAGCAACTAACCTTTCTTTTTCCCGGTCAAGAGAGTTATCAGCCTTGCATTTTAAATGGTACACCCATTTTGATCCAACAACATTAACATGTGGAGGACGTGGAACCAATTCCCATGGTTGTTGAGTGCGAAGATTATCCATCTCTCAGTCCATAGAAGAAACCCATTCAGGATCCTTGATAGTTGAGCGATAACTACGAGGCTCGATCTTAGAAAATAAAGCACTCAGTAAACCGGTAATATCATAGTCTTAAAAATCCTTGTGTCCCAGTGAACCAATTCGAGAATGAGTAGCCATCGGATGTCAGGAAGATGAACCCGCAATCAGAGATGGTGTAGATCCAAAGGTGGGCACGGA
Source organism: Rubia yunnanensis (assembly GCA_037428765.1). NCBI lineage: Eukaryota > Viridiplantae > Streptophyta > Magnoliopsida > Gentianales > Rubiaceae > Rubia > Rubia yunnanensis. The sequence goes on along the minus strand of CM075071.1, from coordinate 71,941,938 downwards.
ACCCGGGGCAATAGGTACGGAGCCCCAGGCTGGCAATAGTGGCCATGTAGAAGGTAGCACTGGTAGAGTTGGGTTCACTGGATCAACGGGCAAAGATGTTGGCGTCTGGGCTAGTGGTGCATGATGCACATGCACAATCAGGGTGGCCGACACCTGGTTTGGCGGCTGCAAAGGCTGCGGCGTTTGAGCTGGTGGCGCTGGCTGCTGTCGATCATGCTGCTAGTCACCCTGTGGCAGAAATACACAATTTTCAGAAGAACTACGAGCTTCTAGTACAACTTGCAAATTTAAATCTTCCAAAACAATGGGTGATTCTGCTGAAGAAGATGGCTCAAACACCTCCGATGGGACTGACGAAGGCTCAAAAAAGCAAAAACATCCAGTGATGATAAATCTATGTAAAGTCAAGGACTTATTTAATTGGCAATTTTGTGTGAACAAAATCGGACCATGTTGGAACACTGCTGGAGCAGAGTTTACGAGCAGAATTTACGCCAAGGGTTTAACGGATTCAAGCCGAAAATATTGAAGAGTTTTAGAATTTATGGTAACTGTATATTTGGCTATATATTGGGCGTAAGAAGCATATTTGATTTATGGTAAAATCCCTACTTATAAGGAGGAGATTCATTCGAATATATGGTAGAGTTTGAGATAAGGTAAATCCCTTTATTTATGGGATTTGGATATGCTTCAACAATCAGATTTGGAATAGGAATATTGTGGAGAGAATCATGGATATTCAGATCTGATTCGTGGATATAAATATGGGACAAACACGGCTGCAAAACTAATGATTTTCACAGAGCAAAATCTGCACCCAGATTTTGAGATCTTACGAAACTTGCTAGAGCCAATATACTGTGTTCCAACACTGTCCTGCTGCACAAGTTCAGAATCGTATGCCTTAATTCCTCGGGAGGAGGAGATCCAGCGTCGACGGAGTTCGAGGTCAGAGGGAGTCTGATCAAGGCGGATCGGTAGCTAGGGGAGCTAGCAAAGTCCACACGTCATAGTTAGTTAAAGATAAGTATTTTGTATGCTGTACTCTGTACTATCTTTCTAATTAGTGGATTTATTCTGAACTGGGCCAGGCCCCGCAGATGTAGGTGATTTACACCGAACTGCGTAACCAAGTTGTGTGTCTTGTACGTTTCACGTTATTTTTACACTTGGTTAAACTAGGTATGTTGGAACACACTAGTAAGAACTAGGAAAATTGGTAAAACTAAATTTCAATTGGTATCAGAGCTGAGTCACTTATTGTTCCCTTGGTTGTTTCAAGGAAAGTGAGATCCAGTTTTACCATGACGACAAGAGAAGGAGCTTCAATCTCTCAACCACCACTGTTAGAAGGAAACAACTACAACTATTGGAAGGCTCGTATGAGGGTGTTTATTAATTCCCTGGACGAACTGGCGTGGTTTTATGTTGAGAATGAATGGAATCATCCTACAGAAGATGCTACCAGCTCTAAGGATGTGGAAGGGGAGTCAAGTCAAAAACTCAAAGACAAGTCTAAATGGACTCCAGGTGATCTTAGAGAATCTCTAGCAAATTCAAAGGCTCTTAATGCAATATTCACGGCAGTTGATGAAAACCAGTTCAAGCTTATATCTACATGCCACCAAGCGAAGAGAGCATGGGACATCCTACAAACGGTTCATGAAGGAACTAGTCGAGTGAGGGAGTCCAAACTACAGATGTTGGCTACCAAGTTTGAAGAACTCAAAATGGAGGAGGACGACACCATTGCCACATTCAATGGAAAGCTTAGAGATATCTCCAACATGGCTTATCAACTTGGAAAAGTGTACAAAGAAACCAAGCTGGTGAAAAAGACCTTGCGATCTCTACCTAAAAGGTTTGCAATGAAAGTAGCAGCAATAGAGGAGGCAAGAGATGTATCCACAATGAGCCTAGATGAACTAATGGGGTCACTGCAAACATATGAGATGACATTCCAGCAACCTACAAAAAGGGTATCCAAGGATTTGGCGTTTAAAGTTTCTCCAGCCAAAGGAAGTAATGAGTCTGACAGCGATGATGAGTTTGAAAAACTGGCACTTATTACAAAAAATTTCTCAAAGATGTTAAAGAAGGTGGTCAATAAGAAATCTCAGGAGAGGTTTGGCGGAAACAGACAAAAGCAACAAGATTCGAACAACAATCGTGGATTGAGGTTTGAACAAGGAAATATGCAGTATGGGAGAAATCAGTACAATGAATCAAAACAGGCTGGAAGAATTCAATGTAGAGAATGTGAAGGATTTGGTCATATTCAGGCCGAATGTGCTAACACCCGAAAGAAACAAGGAAGATCATATGTTACCTCTTGGAGTGATGATGAAGAGAATGAAAAAGATGAGGAAGAATTAACCAGTAATTATGTAGCCTTTGGAGCAAAGGTCCATGATACTTCAGAAAGTCAGTGTTCCAACACACTAAACAAAGGGAAAGGTGTAAGTTACGATATGAATCTGGACGAGGCTCGCAGTGATGAAGATGATCTTTCTGTAAGTGATGAAGAGATATATAGCACATACGAACAAATGTATGCCATGTGGATTCAAGTAGCAGACAAAAACAAAGAACTGATTGAAGAAAAAAGGAAGCTGATTGACAGCGAAAAGGAGTTACGGTCCACGATTGCAGAACTTGGAAAACAAAATGAAGAACTGAGTCAGAAATTAATAGCAGCAGTCAAGAGGGCTGAGATGTCTGAAGCAGCTATCTCAAAAATGAATTCCGGGAAAGCAAAACTGGATGACATACTGGATATGGGAAGGAACTTTGGTGATAGACACGGAATTGGATACAGGAAAGAACCAGAGGTTGAAGTCATGAAAAACCAGTAACTCTCAAAGCAAGGATTCGAGAAGTAAAACGGAAGTATGGAAAACCGTTTCAAAGAAAGCCTCTAATCTGTCGATACTGCAGGTATCAAGGACATACTGAATATCAGTGCAAAAAACTGATCAGAGATCAAATGACAGGAAGAGAACTGTGTTCCAACACAGTCGATACTCATACAAGAATCAGGAAGATATGGGTCATTAAAAGGTCCAGTACGTGTATGGTCGCACACACTTCTTTATCAGCATATTCCAGTGACTCATGGTACTTTGACAGTGGCTGCTCTCGTCACATGACCGGCAGTTCAAAATACCTTACAAATCTTACTCCATATGATGGCGGGTATGTAACTTTTGGAGATGGAAAAAGAAGCAGAGTAATTGGCAAGGGCGAATTAAAGATTGAAGGGTTTTCTGTCCTCACAAGTGTATTATTTGTTGAAGATCTAAAAGCAAATTTGCTAAGTATAAGCCAGCTGTGCGATGACAACATGATAGTTGAGTTCCAGAAGGACAAATGTGTAGTGAAGCATGGAGAAAACAGGGTTCTGTCTGGAATACGATCTTCAGACAATTGTTATCTTTTGGAACAAGAAGTTCGATGCATGCTTTCAAAGCAGGACGAGGGAATTCTATGGCACAGGAAACTCGGACACATCAACTATAAAACACTGGTGAAAATTGCTAACATGAAAGCTGTACGTGGAATGCCTACCTTGACCGGGAATGATGAAATCATGTGTGGACCATGTCAGCAAGGTAAACAAACTCGTGCTCCTCATTCTTCAGTACAGTTTATTACTACTTCTAGAAATCTGGAATTATTACATATGGATTTAATGGGGCCAGTGCACACACCTAGCATAGGAGGAAAGAAATATATTTTTGTATGTGTTGATGACTTCTCCAGGTTTACATGGGTAGCCTTCTTGAAAGAGAAATCTGATACGATTGAGGTATTTCGTAGCCTTGTAGTAAAGCTACAAACGGAAAAGGGAAGTCCTGTAGGAAAGATAATCCGGATTCGAAGTGATCATGGCAGAGAATTTGAAAATGAACAATTCAGTTCTTTCTGCAATGAACTGGGGATTCAACATGAGTTTTCGGCTCCTATCACTCCTCAACAGAATGGTATTGTCGAAAGAAAGAATAGAACTCTTCAGGAGATGGCTCGAGTTATGTTGGCAGAGAAGGATGTTCATAAGAAATGGTGGGCAGAGGCGATCAATACAGCGTGTTATACAATTAATCGAGTGTATCTTCGACCGTTCACTGATAAGACAGCCTATGAGATCTGGAAAGGCAGGAAGCCGAATGTTTCGTATTTTCATGTGTTCGGAAGCACTTGCTATATCCTCAGAGACAGAGAACAGTTGGCAAAATTTGATAATCGAAGTGATCCAGGAATTTTTCTAGGGTATTCTATCAACAGTCGTGCCTACCGAGTCTTCAATCATCGAACTAACACTCTCATGGAATCCATAAATGTCATTGTGGATGATTCAGGAAAGGAGCAACTTCCAGAAGCAGTAGAGGAAGAATCCGCCAACACTCATGTTCCAACACAGTCTCAAACTTCGGACAGAGAAAAGCAGTCAGAACCAAATGAGCACCAGGATCCTCACTCTGCTGAAGCGGACCATGTTCCAACACATGACCATGTTCCAACACTGCTACCGCCTACTAATGACCATGTTGCACCACACATTCAACCTGGCTCAAATTTGCGAAATACTCGATCAGTTCCTCGAGTAGATTATCGACGGCTGGCTGGTCTACACTGTTTTGTGTCATTAATGGAACCGAAGAACTATAAGGAAGCTTTACTTGATGAATATTGGATTGCTGCAATGCAAGATGAACTCGGACAGTTTACCAGGAATGATGTTTGGTACCTTACCCCTCGTCCCAAAGGCATCAATGTCATTGGTACAAAATGGATCTTCAAGAACAAGTCCGATGCAGATGGCTTAATCACCAGGAACAAAGCCAGACTTGTTGCTCAAGGATATACGCAAGTGGAAGGTGTTGACTTTGACGAAACCTTTGCACCAGTTGCCAGGTTAGAATCTATTCGTATTCTACTAGCTATTGCCTGCTTCTTGAACTTTACGTTGTATCAAATGGACGTTAAGAGTGCGTTTCTAAATGGAGTGGTGAATGAGGAAGTCTATGTGGAACAACCTAAAGGTTTTGAAGATCCTCATTATCCGCATCATGTATATCGCCTCAAGAAAGCCTTATATGGATTAAAGCAGGCACCTCGAGCATGGTATGAACGACTTACTAACTTTTTGCTTCAGAAAGGTTATCGTCGAGGGGGAGTAGATCGCACTTTATTTGTGCTTGACAAGTCATCAAAGTTTCTAATTGCTCAAATATATGTTGATGACATAGTATTTGGCTCTACTTCACCATCTATGGTACAGGATTTCGTCATCACAATGCAGTCTGAATTTGAAATGAGCATGGTTGGAGAATTGACTTACTTTCTGGGGTTACAAGTCAAACAAGAACGGAATGATCTATTCATCAATCAAAGTAAGTATGCCTTGAACTTGATTAAAAAATTCGGACTCAGTAGTGCTCGTGCGGTTCAAACTCCTATGGGGGTTTCTGATAAGTTGGTGAAAGATGAAAAATGAGTGTCAGTCGATCAAAAGTTATATAGAGGCATGATCGGAAGTTTGTTATATCTCACAGCTAGCAGACCAGATATATGTCTCAGTGTTGGAATATGTGCTAGATTTCAGGCTGATCCTAAGGAATCTCATCTTACTGCAGTCAAGAGAATTATTAGATATGTGAGTGGAACGTCAGAATATGGTGTTTGGTATTCAAAGAATCAAGATTCAGAATTGATAGGATACAGTGATTCTGATTGGGCTGGTAATGCAGATGATCGGAAAAGTACTACCGGCAGATGTTTCTTTATTGGAACAAATTTGGTGTCTTGGTATAGCAAGAAACAGAACTCGATCTCTCTATCTACTGCAGAAGCAGAGTATCTTGCAGCAGGGAGTTGTTGTGCACAATTATTATGGATGAATCAAATGCTGAAAGATTATGGAATTCATCAAGGCCCCCTAAAGATTTTATGTGATAATACAAGTGCAATCGATATTTCGAAGAATCCAGTTCAACACTCAAGAACCAAACATATTGACATAAGGCATCATTTTATTCGAGATTTGGTGGAAAGAAAAGAAGTGGAAGTGGCCTATGTTCCAACACACTAACAGCTTGCCGATATATTTACAAAGCCACTTGATGCTACCACTTTCGAGAGCCTTCGACAACACTTAGGTGTTTGTCAAATCTGAGGTAACTTTTACCGTTGATGAATTCTTCGTGTAAATAATTTGTTTGTGTTTGTTATTTCTGTCAAAAATTAGAAAAAGAAAAAAATGGAAGGAAGCAAAAGATGACCAAAAATAGGAGAAGAGTGTTGGAAGTTAAATGAGGAATAACTCATTGATGGGACAAGAAGAGGAAAGGCTATCATGACAACTTTTGGGAAATCTAAAAAGGATCTTCGCGGGAAAAGAGGTAAGTTTATGAAGAGTTGAAAGTTGTCTCAAACTCTAAAACTTCCCTTTCGCATTCTGTTACCTCTGGCCGATTTTTCCCCAAAAACTCTTGCCAAAAATCTTGCCTCAAAACTCTCCTCTATCTCGGCATTGTTCCAAATAATGTCAAACCCAAATTCTCCGAGAAAAGAAGCTTCAGTGCCTGAAAGTTTGGAAGAAGACCGGAGCTTAGTGAATTCGAGATTGGTAGTGTTCGATGAGCCGAGAAGGCATGTTGAAGTGGGTGAGTCACAAAATCAAGAACAGAACAAAGTAAGCATTATCCATGAAGAGGATGAGGAGATGGCTGATGCAGAGCCTGAGAAAACTGAAGAAGAAAAGGAAGAGGAGGAGACATTTGTCAAGAACCAGAGTAAAAATTTAGATGCCCAAGAGCATGCGTCTGGAGGCAAGAAACAAGAAAAACCTAAGGTAACTGGTCCTGACCCTCGACCAATCAAATTCTTGGGCTTTGAAAGTAGAAGTGTGGATGATATTTTTGAGTGGTTACAAGCTAATAGATACTCTGTGGATTTAAGCAAAATCAAGAGTATAAGAAAGGATTTAGAAGTATTGCATGTCAAAATTAAGGAGTTTGTGTCTGGTCACTTTACTGATGTCTGGGATATTGAGTATAAGACTGTGAATTTTCTGAGAGGGATGTACGGTCAGTTGAATGGGAAAGGGAAAGACAAATTTCATGTTTTTTGTCGTATGACTCCTCATAGTTATGTGTGGATTAGAGAGGTCAATGAGGAACAGGCTATTGGGTTAAAGAAAGTAAAATATGGAGATAAGCTACAGGTCGGATTTTATGATGGAGTGAATGCAAGGAGGATGGATAAATTGAGAGAACCTGTGTTTATTGAACTATCTGATGATGAGGAGAGTGTTTCAACACACTCAGAAGAATCTGTGCATATGGAGGTCGAATCTGATGCTGATCTGGGGGGTACACAAGGTGATGAAGGTCAAGAAGAGTTGAATGATGGAGCCACTGATCAGTCTAATGAAGAAGGGAATCAGGAGATGGAAGGAGCTGATGAAGATCTACCAGTTCAGGGCAGTGATTCAGAAGGAGAGCAGGCTGAAAGAGCTGACAATGTTCCAACACAGGACACTCCAGATTTGACTTACTCTAGTGACGAGGTCCTGGATAAATTCTTTCAAAAGGCTAAAGGAAAAAGGAAGGCCAGCGCTCCCATGGATACCAAGGCAGGAAAAAGGAGAAAGAAGAGAAGTGATAACATTCAAAGGAAGGTCTTACCACCACCATCTATTTCCCAGGCTTTCTCGACGGATTACTTTGATGAGAAGGGAGCTGAGATGGAAAATTTCTTCTCCGAGAAGAAATTTATTGCTGAACGACCAGTAGACTTGAAGGCATATCAGGAGAGTGGATTCACCAGCTTCTTAAAGGCAATGGGGATGACAAAGGCTGCCACACTTCAAAGGCAATACAATCGACAGGTGGTACTTGAGGTATATGCTAATCTCATGCCTGAAAATTTAGACATTTTATCTGAGTGGTTCGGGAGAGTTTATGTTCGGGGGAAGGTTATTGAGTTGTCGGCTTCGAGGATAAATACGTTGTTTGGGCTTAAGACTCCGGACATAGGGGGAGTTTTTCCAGATGATTTAGAGCTGAATGATGATGAAATCTTGGCTGTGATTTCTGGAGGGTATAAGGAGAAGTGGCCGGCTGTGGGATATTCTCAGGCATCATGTTTGACATCCAGGTTCTTCGGACTGTATCAGATTGCAGTCCATTGCTGGTTGCCATCTAGCAACACCACGGCTTTAACCAGAGAAATGACCAAGTTGCTCTACTGTGTTGGAACACAGCAGGAAGTCAACCTTGGATTATTAATTCAGCAGCATTTGGTGCGACAGGCCACATCTCCGAAGGTGAATGACGCAGTAATATACCCATGTTTGATCTCAGCACTAGCCAAAAGTGCAAAGGTGAAGGGAAAGGCTACAGATTTAATAGTTGACACGGAGTACTTGCGGCCGAACAAGAAGACATTCGGACTCAGACATGTGCATGATCTCCCGTGGAAAGGTTCAGGATCAGCATCCTCATCAGCAACTGCAGACAAGAAGATACGTTTGATGGCAATACAGGCTAGACTTGGAGCTGTAGGAATTCAGATTGCTGCCTTACAAGCAGAACAAGCAAGGTTGGAAGAAGAAAAATCAAAGCTGGAAGGATGATTCAGGGGGAGTTTTTTTCTGAACTGATTTTATTTTGGTATTTTGGGTCCCTTTGGCCTTTGTATGGTCCCAGGGGGAGAAATTTGGATTTTGGATTTCCGGTTTTCATTCTGGGTTTTGAATATTTGGTTGTATGACTGGATTTCGGATTTCATTATTTCGGCTTTCATTAATTCATTCCGGCATCATGATCATTTTTCTGCTCTTTGAATGTTGTTGACTATGTGCTCGTAGTCCAAAATATTATGGGTCCACAAAAATGCCAAAGGGGGAGATTGTAAAGTCAAGGACTTATTTAATTGGCAATTTTGTGTGAACAAAATCGGACCATGTTGGAACACTGCTGGAGCAGAGTTTACGAGCAGAATTTACGCCAAGGGTTTAACGGATTCAAGCCGAAAATATTGAAGAGTTTTAGAATTTATGGTAACTGTATATTTGGCTATATATTGGGCGTAAGAAGCATATTTGATTTATGGTAAAATCCCTACTTATAAGGAGGAGATTCATTCGAATATATGGTAGAGTTTGAGATAAGGTAAATCCCTTTATTTATGGGATTTGGATATGCTTCAACATTCAGATTTGGAATAGGAATATTGTGGAGAGAATCATGGATATTCAGATCTGATTCGTGGATATAAATATGGGACAAACACGGCTGCAAAACTAATGATTTTCACAGAGCAAAATCTGCACCCAGATTTTGAGATCTTACGAAACTTGCTAGAGCCAATATACTGTGTTCCAACAATGTCCTGCTGCACACGTTCAGAATCGTATGCCTTAATTCCTCGGGAGGAGGAGATCCAGCGTCGACGGAGTTCGAGGTCAGAGGGAGTCTGATCAAGGCGGATCGGTAGCTAGGGGAGCTAGCAAAGTCCACACGTCATAGTTAGTTAAAGATAAGTATTTTGTATGCTGTACTCTGTACTATCTTTCTAATTAGTGGATTTATTCTGAACTGGGCCAGGCCCCGCAGATGTAGGTGATTTACACCGAACTGCGTAACCAAGTTGTGTGTCTTGTACGCTTCACGTTATTTTTACACTTGGTTAAACTAGGTATGTTGGAACACACTAGTAAGAACTAGGAAAATTGGTAAAACTAAATTTCAATCTATAACAATACCAATACGGGTAGCTGGAAAAAATTATTCATCAAATCGAGCATGGTGAGTAATGTACTCCTTCGTGAGAGGATCAAGACATCGATAACCCTTGTACTGTGAACTGTAGCCCAATACAAGGCATACTCCAAGGCACTAATTTATGTTCAGTATAGGGCCTCAAATACAGAAAAACTCGACAACCAAATGAATGAAAACTGGAGTACCAAAAATAACGGAGAGTGGAGACTGACCAGATAAAACTGGAGTAGGTAGTCTATTGATGATGTAGACTGTTGTTGAAAATGCATCATACCAAATGAATGATGAAGGCCAGAATGAAAGAACATCGACAGACCCGTCTCAGTAAATGATGATGCTTCCTCTCTGCGTGACCATTTTGCTCAAGAGTATAAGGACAAGATAGCTGGTGATGAATGCCCTTTGACGCAAAATGAGATCGCATGCGATGATTCAGAAACTCGATTCCACCATCACTCTAAAATACTTTGATGGTGGTAGAAAACTGGTTGTTCACAAGTGCCTCAAAATTCAAATAAAACTCCACAGAATCAGACATTCGTCGCAGAGGGTAGAACTAGGTGAACCGAGAAAAATCATAAACAAAAATGACATAATAAGAATACCCGTCACGAGATATGACATGGGAGGTTCCCTAAAGATCGAAGTGAACTAAATTAAGTATGTGTGGTGCACATTTTACATTATCTCTAAAAGAGAGACGCTTGCCTTTAGCCATCAGAGGAGTAGACTCAGCAAGGATACATGCAAGTTGACCAGACCAATGAATGGCGAACAATGAGGAAGAAGTGTGATGATTGGCGGCTGAAAGCGGCAGTCGAAACGGTGGAATAATTGAGTGAAGAGTTCACCGTGAACAATGGAGATGGCTTGAGGTTGGACTGATGTTGGATGGAGAATGAGATTGGAAAACTTGTGTGATCCACGACAAGGAAGGTGAGCAGAGCAGAGAAGAAGGCTGACCGGAGGTAGGACATCGGCGGAAGGCGGCGGCGGTGGGTGTCGGTGATCGGTAAAAGGTGGAGAAATTTTTTTGGAATGTTTGGGAAGAGAGATAAAATCCAGGAATATTTAGTGAGACATGACTGATACCATGATAGAAAGTAAAACCCACAAAGGATTGTGACTATGTGTAATGATATATATATATATATATATTGATATATATATATATATTGATATATATATATATATTGATATATATATATTGATATATATTGAGATATATATATTGATACATATATATATATATATATTTACATATATAATATATATAGTGAGTACGAAGGATATAGAATACCTAAACAAATATAGAACAAGATATATACAAACCAATCAGAAGGGGTATTCCTTTCTTATCCAAATTCTTTAACTATATCTCCATTAAGTTGAATTTAATTATTCTAATCATAAATTCTACATCCATTTATCTTACTATTTAAATTCAAGCTTTATTTGTATCTTTTACATTGTTAAATTAAAGACAGTAAGAATGGAAATGTTTTCATATTAAATTGAGGAATTACATGCATATATTATTTTACTTAAAGCTAGACAATAAATTTGAACAAGAGAAAATATATTAATGAATATATTAAGAGTCCGTCTCTTGAAAGACGATCTTTCCATAAATAAAGGAATGATCAAGGTTTAAACTACAAACTAAAAGAAATGAAGATCAAATTTTTGGGTTGTATTAATCGGGGAACAAATTTTATAACTACTACATATTGCATAATAATTTTTTATATTGCAACTAAAATCTTTTACCTTCTTAATATTCTAATTAAACCTCATCTTTCCATAAATCTTTGGAAAGATGGTCAATCCCAACACTTTGTCATATATTGATAATATAAAATAATATACTAATACAAATTCATATGCCATTTGAAATGAAACAGAGAAAGTATCTGTGATCATGAGGATTTTTTTATGGTGATAGATTATTTTAATTACAAAAATGTGGCGCGCACAAAATTTTTCAACCAACGGCAACATTAGCGAGAAGTTGTACCAAAGACATGTGTAAAATGAGCTAGCGAAATCGATGAATGAATGCTGCTGAGATTACGTGTAACTCCCATTTCTCTCTCTACCTTCTCTCAATCTGTTCACTTTTCTTCCCCGATAACGGTACAATTTAGCTGAAACCTACACTGGCCGCAGCTCTTCAATAATTATGTTGATAGGAAACAAATCATTCCTTCAAGTTCTAACATCTTGCCCGCACAGTTGTCCAAATCTCTTCTAGTCAATCACAATTTCAACCCAACCACTGAATTACGAGATGACCTAGCCTGTCTCTATACTGATGAGGAAGTGCAAAAACTCCTATCACAAAATTTATTCGAGGCAGGCCCACAAAGGAAGTCCTTCAAGTATCCTTCAAAACTGCTGGGTTCAAAGGAAAATTTCAGCTAGGCTCGCTCAATTTCAAGCATATACTAATCAAGTTTGAGCTGACTGAAGACTTTCAGCATTGCTGGATTGAAGGAAGCTGGGATTTCAACGAAGCTCTGATGAAATTTCTCCACTCGACACCAGATTTCTCCCGTGCTGCTGTGTCCTCAATCGTGGCAATATGGGTAACAATATGTGATGCCCCTCTCTATTATTACAACATTGTACCTATTCAATCCATTGGTAATCTGTTAACCAAATATTTAACGAGGCCCACTGCAATTAAGATATTAATCCTCTTAACCCCTTGCCTGATACCATTAGATTGGGTAGTATTATTAATAACATGAAATATAACATTGAGTATGAAGATGTTCCATCTTACTGTACCCACTGTCGAAAATTAGGACATTTCATTAATAACTGTAGGATTAAACACCTTGGTCTAGCTAAGAAGCCAAACTGGAAACCTACCGGTAAAAACTCTGAACAACCCCCAACAGTTATAAATGATGAATCCGACTTGATTAAAGATAATCAACAGGTTGTCCCTCAAGCCGATCTAACTCCATTTTCACCTAGAGTTTCACCTAGAGCTACAACAGACCTACAATCTGCTAAAGAAATTGACCTTGGAAAAACAAAGGTTACCCCATCCCAAGAAAAGAGCTTTGTGACCATTTCTTCCACCCAGCCTCTAGATAATAACATACTATCCAACCAATTTAGCCACAGACATCAATCCAAGATCCTTCCCTGAACTATAACCCAGTCGCTTTCTCACAATCTAGGAAGTCCAAATCAAAATTTTAAAAATACCCTCTCCCAGTCACCCAATATCTAATAAATTATATTTTTCCAGAATTTATGCAAAAGATTATTTAAGTCTTCTTGTATCAGGAAGGCTTTATTTTATTTCTAATCAAGTTATTCATCCAGTTGACAAGTGCTCTCCAATAGTTACAAATCAATTTCTACCTCTAGTGGATGATCAAGGTTCAGATGAAAGGTTTTCTGGTGAATTTTCAAGTTCTAGAGTGCTACAGGTGGATCAGGTGAGCTTCTCTATCCCCACTAACACTGCCGAGAAACCTAAAAAGCCTACTTTATTTTCCCAGTTGAAGAAAATGACATTGAGATCACCTTAAAAAAGATCTAAAATTCATAAATATGAATAGACAAAACATTAAAATTAACTGTTTGATATGGAATCTGAGAGGCATGGATACATCAATGTTAAGACTTAAAAAATTGATTCAGACTCATAAAATTAAATTTCTTTGTATCATAAAACCAATGCATGATAACCTTGAGTGCACTGCATACATGCATAGACTCAATTTTCATGATTGCTTACAAGCTGAAAATGGTAAAATATGGCTAATGTGGAGTGATGATGTACAAAGACAATTCATTACCACAAAAATCCTTTTTAAAAATCTGAATGTTGACTTGGAAGCCAATTTTGTGTATGAACTAACAAATAATATTGGTAGAAAGGCCATATGGTCTCAATTTAGTGGACTCTTGGATGCTAAAAGAATTTTGACAGGTGATATTAATGTCATATGCTCTGTAGCTGAATACAAAGGACCTAATAATCCTAATAGGGGCAGTGTAAATGAATTCCTTAATTTCATCCTAAGTAATGCTCTGCAAGAAATGCCTACTGTGAAAGAGGGCCAAAAATGCATGCAAGGGAGTACTCTTATCATAGCATACCTTTCTGCAAGCTCACTCTCTCCTCTAAACCTAGCTGTCGCACCCTTCTTTTTTTCAATATTTTTCCCCATCTTCCCATTAGGGGAGATGGAGAACAACAGTTTATTTTAATTTTAATTTTTGTTATTCAATAAGTGTGAGATTTTTCTCCACATATTAGTTTTGTTCTTCGATCTGATCGATTAGATCGTTGTGTTCATGATGATAACTTGATTTAGTTGTTCACGTTGATGTATTGTTCTCGATCTATTTGTTCAGATTGTGTGTTCGTAATTTTGTGTATGGTTTTATTTTTGGGTTTCCATTAATTTGGATTCGTCAGATCTGTGTTTTTCAAGGTGTTTATAGTTTAGACAACATGGATTATGGTTGGATCAAGTGGTGTTACAGTTGTGTAAGATCCCTATTTGGCGCAGTGGTATTGATGCGTGATACGCTCCTCTCTGCCAAGTGGTCATGATTTTTGTGGGAATTAAGTTAATATGCCCAAGGGCGATGTTACAATTTTTATTGGATCTATTATCTGTAATAGTACAGACGATCGGTCTGGTTGACATGTCATGTAGATATCCTTGCAATACGTTAGTTATTGCTAGAGGCCAGTTAGGTTGGATGTCAATTCCACTCATTGTAATCGCTGCTGGGCATTTTCCCCATCATCTTGGAATGACTAATTTTTTTCAAAAAAAAAAGAAATACCTACTGTGGGTAATCTCTTAATCTGGTCTAATTGTACAGTATATAACCCCACATCCAAAATATTGGATAGAGGTTTATTTACCCAACAATGGTCTGATTCCTTCCCAGATAGCTCCATCCAGATTTTACATAAATTTCTATCAGATTATTCTCCTTTATTTTTACAAATTGGAACCTCTTTCCTATCTGCCTCCAAGCCATTTAAATTTATAAATGTTGGGTTCAATAGACCTGAATTAAAGCCTTTAATTTCAGAGAACTGGAACCAAACAATACAAGCTTCTCCCATGCTAAAAATATTTCTTAAATTAAAAAGACTTAAACCGGTTTTTTAAAGCTTGGTATAAGGAACACTTTGGGAACATTGATGAAAATATAATAAAAGCTGAAGATGATTTAAAGGACAAAGAGATTGTGTTTCATAACTCAAACACTGAAGCAGATCTAATCAAATTGAACAGATCTAAGGCATTATTATTGCGAGCTTTAAAAGAAACAAGAGTTGATTTGGAAACAAAAAAATCAAGGTGAAGTGGTTAAAGGAAGGTGATAATAACACACAAATTTTCCATAAATCCTATCGAAAGTCCAGAGGTAAGTTGAGGATTTCTAAAATTAAGGATGGTAATGGACAATGGATGGATGACCAAAACTTAATAGAGCAAGAAGCCATTTCTTTTTAAAGAAAACTATTATCAGATGACCAGGATATCAACTATGGATCTTACTTTCAACCTTTTCTTAGCCAGATATCACCATTGATCACAGAGATGGATAATCAAGATCTTATAGCCCCAGTTTCCCTTCAAGAACTGAAAATGGCAGTTTTCAATCTTAACACCAACAGTGTCTCGGGGGCCTGATGGTTACTCCTCAGCTTTTTACTCAAATGTGGGATCTAATTAACATAGATCTTTTAGATGCCACATAAGAGTTTCTGGCTAGAAAAGCTATCCCTAGGGGCATCTCTAGTACATGGGTAAATTTTATACCTAAAAAACTGACACCATCCACATTTGGAGATTTTAGACCAATTAGTATATCTAACTTTATTAATAAAGTTTTCTCTAAAATACTAATGGAAAGATTAAAGCCCTTAATGGGAAAGATAATTTCTCCACAACATAGTGAATTTTTACAAAATAGGGATGGATCTGATAATGTAATTTATCTCCAAAAAATGATGAAATTCATTAATTTGAAAAGAAAAAAAACCTAACTGCTTGCTAAAATTATATTTAACAAAAGCTTTTGATTGGGTAAGCTGGCCATTTCTTAATAGCATCATGCTAAAATTTGGTTTTAGTGGTTTATTTGTTAAATGTATTCTAAACAACATTTCCCAAGCCTAGTTTTCAATAATAATCAATGGGAAAACAACTAGTTTCTTCAAACCTAGTAGAGGTATCAAGCAGGGAGATCCATTATCCCTATACCTCTTCTACATCTTCACCGAGGCTTTCTTAAGAAGTCTGCAGTTTTGTTTCCACACGGGGAAGCTCCCACAAAAAGCAATCCCCATCTCCCATCTTAGTTAAGCTGATGATACCATTCTTTTTTTTAATGGTTACCAAACTGAACATCATTACAATTAAGGCATTTTAAGCTAAATTTGGAATTGTTTAAGGTAAACAAATTAATTATCTTAAGAGCAATTTCTATATTGGGAAAAATGCCACACAAATTGAGATAAACTTGGTAAAAAAATACCCTAAATATTTCCCAAGGTACTTATCCTTTTAAGTATATGGGAGTTCCCCTATTTACAGGTAGAACCAAGAAATCTTTTTTTTCATCCCCTCCTTGAAAACTTTGACTCTAAGCTTTCCAATTGGAAACATAAATGGTTAAGTGCAGCAGGAAAGGCTACATTTATCCAAACTTGTCTCTTATCTATGCATCAACATATCTTTGCAGTCATACACCCCCCAAAATCTGTCATTAAAGAACTGACGGAGAAAGTCAGTATCTTTTTCTGGGGTGAAATAGATAATGGTCCTAAATAGTGATGGAAAGCTTGGAAATACTTATGTTTTCCCAAAGAGGAAAATGACATTGGTTTTTGTTACGAATCCCTCGAGATATCTATTAGCCCAAAAAGATGGATAACAAAGACAACGTAAAGAAAATAAAGGAATAATGGACACAAGAATTTACTTGGTTCGGTCAAATTGACCTACATCCACGGCCGGAGGAGACCGGAAGTTTCACTATATGTGGAGAATGTATTACAAGACTTTGCCTACCACCTATGAAGGAATTATGAGGCAAAATATAAAGAAGAGGGCTTTGGCTTCTACAACTACAAAAGGAGAGCTAAAGGGAGAAGAAAGCAAGTAGAAAAGGAATGCTATGCTTGAGGTGTGTTTGAACTACTAAGTTCATCCCCTATTTATACTACTCCAAGTTCACCAATGGCCAAGAGCTCTCAAACAAAACTTATCCCAATATCCCAAGAAATCCTCCTTCTTACTTCAAGCATGGGTTGTGAACATTACTTCCAAATGGTTCTTGCCAAAAAGTCATGATAGTTGAGTCCCAATAGTCAACGAAATAATTCTTCAACTTGCTAAGCATGGGATGAGAATAGTGCTGCAATTTAATGCTTTTAATGATTGTCTTTGCTATCCTCCAAAAAAGTTAATGTTCATGGACAATTGGGTAAATACCCCATTTCGTCACAGTTTTAGGGACCTAAATGTGATCACCTCGGCTTATGCTTTGAAATTATGGTAGAAATTCCAACAGGTAAACACACCATGGACTCAATTAATTTGGTCTTTGTCTCCTAAATCAAAAAAGTCTATGAATTATAGCCGAATCAAGAAAGTTAATCAGGTGGCTCAACAAAATATAGTTGTCATGCATGGTAATGGAGCTGCAAGATTTTGGGAATCTAACTGGACTTCTTATGGTCCTTTAATTGATGTTTGTGACCCTAATCTCACAAATTTTCCACTGCGCATCTCCATTACTAATTTCATTCAAGATAAAGATTTGTATCTTCCTTCAATCTCTCCATTTTTGCAACAGGAAACCATCAACTTTCTACGATCAGCAATAACCACTCAGAGAGAGGACATGATGATCTGGGCTCCAGATTGGAAGGGGTGATCCAACCTCAAATCTGCTTACAACCTACTGAGGGAAAATAATAGAAGTTTCAACTCACTTAACAGGTATGGAACAAAAGAATCCCAAATAAAATATCTATTTTCATGTGGAAATTATGCAATTCCATTCTGCCATTTGATGATATTTTACAATTGGGATAAGTGCCAATATAACCCTATCTACTTGAGTAAGTACCAATATAACTCTATAATAATTTTTAGTGCAAATATAACCCTAACTAGTTAATAAAAGTGCCAATATAACCCTTAGACCTCATTTCCGGCATTGACCTCAATTTTCCAGCGTTGACTTTATGTAAATTGACCAAAATACCCTTTGGGCTGACTCTGAAATTGGGTGGACAATTTTACCCTCATAGTTCGCCGGACCGCCATAGTTCGCTGAAATTAGGTAGGGTTACATCAGTACATTATGCAATCTTATTGGGTTATATCAGTACATTCATGATGTTCGTAGGGTAATATCATCATATTTCTAATGTTTGTTGGGTTATATCAGCACATTCATGATGTTGTAGGGTTATATCATCATATTTCTAATGTTTGTTGGGTTATATCAGCGCATCCTTTAAACGTATAGGGTTATATTGGCACTTTCACTAACTATATAGGGTTATATTGGCACTTTCAAATATTGAAAAGTTATATTGGCACTTATGTCAGCTAGACAGGGTTATAATAACACTTTTTTCTTTACAATTTCACCATCTGAATCTAGCTTCTAGATGCATATTATGCCATCTGGATGCTGATTCTCTAGAACATACTTTTAATGAATGCCCAAAGGTTATTCCTGTTTGGAAAAAATTACATGACATGCTTTCTTTTCCATTTCAAATGCAACTCTCGATATGGGATAGATTCTCTATCTGCTGATCTTTTGCAGGTTTCACTGATATACATACTCAGTTAGTGAGACTTCTTCCTTCTTTTGTTTGCTGGAATGTGTAGAAAGTTAGGAACTCTTTTATTTTTGGTGCAAAACCTTTTTAACCATAATAGTATTTTTAGATCAATTAAGGAGGATGTGCATCAATTAAGGAGGATCTGTATCTAGCTCTATATGTCTGGCCAATACACTCAAATTCTACCTGGGATAAATTTTGGGTGAATAATGGATTAATACCTCATGTTAGACCTATTCCCAAGCCCCTGGTTATCAAAGTTTGTTGGAACAAACCAAGTACTGGTCTTAAAATTAATGTTGGTGCCACAACTTCTTGATTTACCTAGAGTTTTTATTTGAATGTTTGATGTTGTTGTGGTGCTTCTTGAAAATGGAGAAGGTGGAGGACGCATTACCCTAATGCGTCCTCATAAAGTCCGTTTTGTTTTTTTGCCACAATTTAACAGAGGACGCATAACCTATATGCGTCCTCATGATGCCCTTAATTTTTTTTTTCGCAATTTAATAGAGGACGCATAACCTATATGCATCCTCATGCCTTAATTTATTTTTTTCAAAATTTAATTGAGGATGCATAACCTATATGCGTCCTCATGATGGCCTTAATTTTTTTTCGCAATTTAATAGAGGACGCATAACCTATATGCATCCTCATGCCTTTTTTTTTTGAAATTTAATTGAGGACGCATAACCTATATGCGTCCTCATGATGCCCTTAATATTTTTTTTCGTAATTTAATAGAGGACGCATAACCTATATGCGTCCTCATGCCTTAATTTATTTTTTTTCGAAATTTAATTGAGGACGCATAACCTAGATGCGTCCTCATGATGCCCCTAATTTTTTTTTGCCAATATTCGGTAAATTGGCTGAAATAAGCGTTTGGGGAATTTTAATTATCTGGAAAAATGCTTATTCCCAATGATCGTTATGCGGGATTTTTTTTTAATTGTAGCGATTTTTTCTCAGTTTTTTCCCGATTATGAAATCGTGTCATGAATTCAACCAAAGTGTATTTTTCAGAATAAGTCGTGAATTTAAGCAATAAATTATCCTTAAATGCTGCAATGTATAAGTTATTATTTCTCATCCCATTATTTTCTGTGGTGATTCTGCATAAGTAAACTTGTGTTTGCCTGATGATATTTTGAGAACTAGTTAAACGATAAATTAGGGTAGCGTGAGTTAAAGTTTTTTAACCAGTCCTGAATATAGGTGTAAGAATGAAGTATTGCATAGTTAGAATGGGTATGAATTCGCATAAATGTACAATAGTCGAACAATACGTGTGAAATGTAATGCAAATCAGTGTTCAATGGCATGCATTATCCTAGTGACGATCTCTGCAAAACTTTCCGCCCGTTCCACACGGTGGAGGACGTATGGTCCTGGATGTCCGTCGTGGAACTGCCACCTGTGTAGGTACATGCACTTCCTCCTGTGGAACTCCCTCTGGTATTTCGTCCTCCATTTCGTCTCCTGCCTCTTCACGATAGGTATGTGGAACAATACGCGTATGTAATGGAGTGGCAGGCGACATGTATAGATGACTGGCTGTTGGAGTGACATATACAATGTATTCCGATGTAGGCATGTTGTAATGTGATGGTTCACCATGTGATGGTCCGCCAATCTGTGGACTCGCATGTGAGGGTCCAGCTTGCGATAGACCAACGTGTTCTGTTTGCCCCCTAACACGCGGCCTCTGACCTTCCTGTCGACCATGTGGAGCCTTACAGTGGCTTCTGAGGTCCGTATATCTCACACCAGGGGGAGGATCCTCACAGTGCACAAACGACTGATAATACTGCAATCTAGAGGCCTGATGCGCGTGTTGCAGACCCCGTGTGACCACTTCATTGATTCCCCTGAGAGCATCCAAATTAATGCTCGACCTGATGTGCACCTCAGTGATTATCTGTAACTACAGAATCGAGGTAAATATGTTAGATATGCAGTGTTGGGGAAATTAGTAGCATTATTTCTTGACAATATCTGAATTTTAGGAAATACCAAGTACTCCGTAGTTGCACCGTCTCCATGGAAACCCTCTGTAGCCGTTAGAGGCCGTCCTGGCTGATCAATCATGGTCACCGTCTTGCGAAAGTACCACTCTATGTATTCACGGCTGGGACAATATGGATCTGCATACCCAAGTGGGTTTACTTGTCACTCGGATCGTTGTTCCCAAGCATCGGATATCTTCTTAGTTCGACAAGCCAATCCATGCCAGACCTGCCTCGACGGTCTCTAGTATGAAGTAGTTTATATTCATCCCCACTGACCAACTGGGTGAGTATTGGCTGGATTAGGCCAAACTGCCTGAGAACACAATGTGCATGGTGAAACTCTACGACGTGCCAGCAAATGAGGTCAACGCAAACTAGCCAGTTGTTGCTATCAGTTGTACAGTACCACGGGAGTTGTTGCACGATATCCGCCGTGTATGGCTCCCAAATAAACTAAAAGAACATGTAGGTGTTGCGGTTAGGTAATCAAAACCATTTTTCCCACGGAGTCATAAAAATATAATCCAAGCTGGCTCATACCTGATTCTGACTGAGAGATGTGATCTGATCGCGATACACTTTCAAAACATGCATCGGTGATTGTGATAAATCGTAAGGGGTTCTCCACCTACGAGCGAAAGAGTGAATTATATTAGCTAGTATATGGAATTGACTATGGTATAAAAAATTGCTCTCTCAAATTTTTTGGCACGTACCGGGACCCAACATCATTCAGCGGCACTGTTATTGGTAGAGCACCTGCAGGTCAGATGGATGGAATACGCTCCCAGGCCCACAACTGTCAGTAAATAAAATTAAATGTAATACAAAGTAATATAATGGACATTATGTACAAACGAGTAGAATGGCAGACTAATTTACCTGTAGCAAGACAAGGGGTCCAGAAATGGATTTAACCTGTGGAATTGCAGTGTCACATAAGCACCGGTACAAGTGTGCAAGAATGGCACTCCCCCAACTGTAGTTACGTGCTGCACCTAGGTCCATCAGTACCGACAAGTAGAGCAACGAGATTAGATAGCCAGATGTGTCTGACATGAGCATTCCCCCAACCAGCAGTAGAATGAAAACTCTCGCCCGCAGTTGACATTGGACCTTAGTGGGGTGAGCAGGGAACGGACTATGTAATAAGTTTCCCAACCATCTTGCCCTAATGCGACCCCCTCGGATAACACTGGGGTCAGGTGTAGCACCGAGGTAGTCCGTGCACACTATTATTCATTCCTCCGTACACCTACTGATGTCTACTCCTGTGACTGGGATCCCATCGATCGAAAGACCCCAGAGCATCCCCACATCCTGCAATGTGACCATAGCCTCCCCCATCGGCAGGTGAAATGTGTGCATCTCGGGTCGCCACCACTCCACTAGGGCAGTGATGAGTGAATGGTCTATGCGTATCAGTGCAGAATCCAGGAGTCCCTGGAATCCTGAATCACGCACGTAGCTCATAACCGTGTCCGGCATAGCTTCGGTCCAACATGCCCTGTCGAACCGCCTGAACTGAAGTGCCTCATCCTCTAAGTGACCGTTTTACAATGCACGGGCACGATGCTCCTCAAGAAGGTACAACAAATCATCCTCCATGGGTCCTGGATGATAATGATACATTGTTTGTCCTTGTTTACAATTATAACATGTCAACATTAACCCCTCAAATGATTACCATGTCAAAAATATTAGACAAATAAAAGCTATACTACATTATAAGATAAATATTCCACGTTCAGAAAGTAATACTACAAGTACTAAACTACAGAGCTAATATTATAGACACCATATGACAACACGACACTAAGCACGGCCACGCCTACGGACACCCCTGGATTCACCCGGCACCCTGTCATCCATCTGATTCCTTATCCTCCTCTCCGCAAACTGTCCACGCCTCCTGTTGCGAAACTTTTCTGCATCAGAAATCAACCTCCAACGGGCACGTTTCCAAAGTGATGGATCTTGCACGGGCATGAAACCCTGACTGTATTGCTACACATATGTGGTCGTGTGATACACCCTGTCACATAGACTAGCAGGATCGTCACGTCTATGCCGACAGATGGCCAAGCCATGGGAACAAGGGAAACGGAATATTTGCCATTTACGACAAGTGCACTCTCTTCATCGGTATTTGACCGTGTACTGTCGTTCACTAATTCTCCTATCGATGTTCCTTGTCACAACCCTATAAGTCTGCGGCGCATGGCCAAACAAGGTTACGATATGTCCCTGTGCCCATGTATCATGCTTCTGAAACTTTTTCCCGTTCCTCTTAGGAAACACGGACCTGGACAAACGGGCAATATTTTAGAATCCAGAAACTGGTCTACGAACACATACAAAACTGTAATTAAGTGAAAAAGTACCTCCAATTCGTTGCGTCCATAAGCCTTTGCGCAAACATTTCATCTGTTCACTTGAACGTCGCTTTGACACACGCTGTTATCGGGAGATGGTGTGTGCGCCGTAAACAATTATTGAAGCTCTCTGACAAATTCATCGTCAGAATTCCCCAACGTCGATCACCCTCATCAAAAGCAAGACACCATCTACTTCTATCTTGTCGTTCCAGCCAAGCCCAAGCAGATGGGTCTATACTTTCCAGCTCCTCCTTGTACTCCCTCCACTTGCTCTCTCTCCTGGCACTACCAAGCTGCCACAACAAAGTCTTCATAAGCGTATTCTTGAACTTCCCACGATCATATGATAGGAAGTTGGACTGAAAATGCCACAGGAAAATTCGATGGTATCCAGCTGGCTCCATCTACTCCTCTACATGTGTCAACGCATTTATAAGTCCAGCATGCCTATCTGATATGATACAGATTGGCCTGCTATCACCACCAACAACGTGAAGATGGAGTCTTCCCATGGACCAGTTCCAGCTTTCATTTGTTTCCTCGTCAACAATTGCATAAGCGATGGGGAGGATGTAATCATTTTCATCGTGCGTCACGGCGACCAGCATTGTGGACTTATATGCACCTCTCAAATAAGTGCCATCCATGCTAATGACTGGCCTGCAATGGCGAAAGGCCTCAATTTCCTGACCAAATGCCCAGAACACAAATTTAAATTTCCTACACCCGGGACCGTGTATTCTGTCAGGTACGTCAGCCCAATCAACAATGGTGCTCGGATTGGCCCTGACAAGCTCATCCATAAAAGTTGGGAGCTGTTCAAAAGAATCCTCCCAAGTTCCGAATACCATGTCAATTGCCTTCTGTCGAGCATACCACACCTTCATGTACGAAATGGTGACATTGAACTCTTCCTTCACTTAAGCTTGTACATATTTCACTATGTATGAAGGGTTTACATCAATGTGGTGGCGGATTGAACGAGCAATCATCACCGACGTCAGAATCACATTACCTGTCGACCAGCCACAACACACCCATGGCTACTAGCCCATCTGGTGATCTCCCACATGCCATGCGAAGCATTTTTTGAAGCTCTGCAAACCCAAAGACAATTCCTAGTTCCTTCGAAAACGTCCTTGCATTTCGCATACCATGTGCATGATCTGCTCTCCACGACTCTGTGTTCCCTGTTCATCATGGAACTCCACCGAGAAATAGCTTCAACCAACTGGGGCTTCGTCTGAGATTGCAAACCCACCTTCACTTCACCAGTCTCTTGATCATAAGTAGAAACTCCGGACCCATAATGAGTTAGGTCATAGCTATCCTCATCAGGACCCCTATAATCCCTATAGTAGGCCCTTGTATCTGGGTTCGCCAGAATATGAAACGACGTGGGTACATTGTTCGTGCACACCACTTGTTCTTCCTCGTCCCCAGGATTCGAATCAGTTGATAACGAACGATCATCCTCACTTCCACCGTCAAGTTCAGCTTCCTCACCATCGTCTTCGCTACCATCATGCCGAACAACATGGTCGCTAACGTGACCCACGTAATCATCGTCAAAGACATTATGCTCGTCATGGTCCATACCATACATACCACCACTTGTGGATGGCTAAGCACAATCCACGTGGGCATACCCACCAGGTTGGCTGGACTCACCAATTTCAAAACCTCGGCTATGAACAGGTGGTAGTATACTTGGTACAGCGGCATAGTTCTACATGTTGCTCAACAATGACATGAACGTGCTTGGCCGCGTGCCCCGTCATTAGCGCTTGTCAACTGTTCCATAACAATGAAAAATATGTGAACGACAACGACAATCGATCAACAATGTTGAAGAAGAATGCGGTTGACTCATCATCTTCCACATTATAACACCGATAGTATACCGCCAAACCAATCAGTTCAGGACATCGGTAATATATTTTCAACAAATACCTCTCTCTCACAATGCCCAGTTTCGTGACAATTAAATCAACTAATTCTGAGTGGTTCAACCTCCTCTCGAGAGTCACAACTCGCTCCGGTATTGGAGGATCATAATATGCACCCACAGTCAAATTAAACTTAATCTGACCCCCTCTATACATATACACTGTCAAAAACATCGTACAACTACAATACACACATACATAACTTTGAATTCCTTTTCATTCGACATTCCTTTTCATTGTATCCTCAAATATGTACATGTACTCCACTCGGCCACATTAACAACACTATTAATACAGACATAATACATTCATCAGTACACGATTATACAAAGACATCACTTTTATTTCCTTTTCATTCGACATTCCTTTTCATAGTATACTCAAATATCATTACTATTGCTACAAACTTAATACATTAATTTTAAACAATTCACATAATTACTTCATTCAGTCATACATCAGCATTAAACGCTATCAAAGCATCGGACCAAACTTAATCATTAAAACTACACACAATCATACAACACAATCAAATTAACTAAATTATTTTGGGTTCTCCACAACAAACTTTCTACGACAACTCACAAAATTATTTAGGGTTCAAAAAAATTAAAATATGAGTGGGTGGGAGTCCGAGACTCACGGACAAGGTGGCAAAATTGGAAGTCAACGGCGGTCAACGACAGGTGCTTCAGGCCAATTTTGATCTCTACAACCAAAAATCCAGTAAAAATTTGACGGGAAGAAAACCTTAACAAAATCAAACAAAAAAATACATTACCGGATATTGTGAACAAACTGAACGGCGGAGGAGAATGGCAGTGTGCCGGTGAACAAGCGGCGCAATGGTGGAGGAGAGTGGCAGTGAAGTCTCAGGTAGGTAGAAGGGAGGTGAAATTAACCAAAAAGGATGGAAAAATTCGAATGAAAAGATGAAGACAGGAGGAAAGGAAGAGAAGAAGAAGCTGGGAATTATAGGGGAAAGTGGATAAGAGGACGCATAACCTAAATGCGACCTCTCCACGTGTCAAACCCTCCTCCCGCCAACGCATTACCACAGCTGGCCCCTCCTGCAAGTTTGACCAGATAGGAGGACGGGAAAGCTAAATGAGTCCTCTCCTCCACGTGGCGCACTGTCATTCCGCCAAAGCTGCCTCCTTCTGCCCCTTATGCATGTTTAATCGTATCAGAGGACGGGAAAGATAAATGCGTCCTCTCGCCAGCAAAAATTAAAAAAAAAATCTCGCCAGCAAAAATTAAAAAAATCTCGCCAGCAAAAATTTTTAAAAAAAAGGAGGAAGAGGATGCATATTCGAAATGCGTCCTCCCTATTCTCTTCCGTTTGTGGCAACGGTAGCCACAAACATGGAAATTTCTCTGGTGCCACTTGGAACATAGATAATAATCAAACAGGGATAGGTCTAATTTGTAGAGATGAAAGGGGTAATTTCATCGGAGCAAAAAACTAAGTCTTTATACAACATCCCCTCTGGATTCAAAACTTATAGCTATACAACCAAGAGGTCTCTGTGGTAAATGGAAAACTTCTAATATCGATGTCTTAATGCTACAAGATATCTGAGTAATCCACAATCAGATCCACGAAGATCTTTTACTTTGGTTTGTAAAGTTAGACACTATAGAAGGTTGCTTTATCTCTCACTTTTTTTTATTAATTGCACCCTAAGGTGAGGGATATATATTAGGTTCCCCAAACCTATGTAGAATCAAAAGAAGTACAAAGATGTTTGGGATATTACATCGGTAAGGCAACCTCGTTGCCTTCAAAAGAATAAACTAATAGTAGTGGCCTGGCGGATGAAATCTGAAGGGAGCAAAGCTTGCTAGGTCGAGGTCTGGTGGTGTGCTCGAGGTGTCGAGTGCCTTAGTTCTCGAGGGGTGGTGTGCTCGTGTTCGAGGGCTCCATAGTTCAGATATTATTGCTTTATCTCTCACGTAAAAAGAGAAGGAAATATGGTTGCAGATATTATTGCTCACGTTCCAGCTAGAACGGAGACATTATTTTCATTCTTTGTCTGATTACACCAGAGGGCTGATTCATTTAGACAAAATTGGATTTTATGATTATCCACCGTAGAACAGATAACTACTAGGAATTCTATTTTTGCAGGTACAAGGAGCTATTTAGACAAGGAATTATTCCTCATGCTACTCCGCAAATATCAACCCTCTTGCTACAAGTTACTGCCACAGTCATCAATTTTCCTATTCGACTGGTAACTAATTGAATCTTAGCTCTTTTGACGTAGTTTCTATTACATCTCTGTAAATATGGTGGATTTTAGGTCTTTTTGAAAGTCTGGCCTAAACTACGCTAACACAGGGGTGGAGGTGAGCCATAGGAATCACTTCCAAATACACATTTATCCATATATCTCATCTCCTATCTACTTCACTAGCATAAGGCTTGTAAATCAAACTATATCATACGTTTTCATATTCTATTTTGGGGCTAGGAGAGCCTAATTTATTTCTCCCATCCACCATTAGTGGATGATTTATTTTTATTTTTAAAAAAAGAAATCGATGATTGAAATAATAGGTCGATGAGAGGTAAAAGAATTCATTGAGGTTGAGTTCTTCAAGTTATTTTCCGATTTGATCTAATATCCGTGAATCCATATGATTTGATCAGAAATAATTTCAGATCAGATTGATTTTTTGATATGGGAAAAGAATTTGATTCAAAATATAAATAATGGATTCAGGGTTAGCATATATTGAGCAATCTCCAGAAACCCTACCATCCGCCGTCTCTCCATCTTCTCAAAAAAACTCAAAACTTTTTTCTTCAATCTTCTTTTCCCCATCTTCCCCTCATGGGGAGATGTGGGGAAGCAATAATTTTTCAATTGATTTTATTTGAGTATTTATGTTATTGAATAAGTATGGATTTGTCTCCATACATTAGTATTTTTCTTCGACTTGATATATTAGATCATTGTGTTCGTGATGATCACTTGATTTAGTAGATCGCGTCGATGCTTTGTTCTCGATCTGGTTGTATAGATTGCGTTTATGCAATTTTGCTTGTGTTTTTGAATTTAGGTTTCCATTAATTTGGATGAGTTCAGATATGTGTTTTTCAAGGTGTTTACAGTTCGAACAACATAGATCGTGCTTTGGATCAAGTGGTGTTACAGTTCCTGAAGATCCATATTTGGCGAAGTGATGGATGCTAATATGCTCATCTTTGCCAAGTGGTCATAATTTTTGCGGAAAGCAAGTTAATATCACGATGTCGATATTACAATTTTTTATTGGATATTTGATTTGTAAGTTAATATCACGATGTCGATATTATAATTTTTTATTGGATATTTGATTTGTAATAGTATAGACTATCAGTGTAGTTGACATGTAATTTAGATATTCTTGCAATTATTTAGTTATTGCTTGAGGCTAGTTGAATTAGAGGTCAATTCCACTTATTGTAATCGCCCGCTGTGCGTGTTCCCATCACCTATTATTGATTTTTTTTAAAGCACATATTGAGCATTGGTCTAAAAGGGAAACGCGACAAAAGTGGTCTTTTATTTATACTATAAACTCAAACACATTTCGAAATTGATACTTTTGAGAGAAAGCTGATCCGAATCAATCCAATATAGTAGATAAGTTTTTAATTTCGAGTCAATCCAGTGAATGGAAGTCCTAATTTTGTAAGTATCTTAACAAACACATTGATGCTTCACACAAACTGGATAATCAGATTCAATAGGACAATCCGTACAATCCCTCTGGTAGTTGCAGTATTGGTTAACCTCTTCCTTCTTTGATCGCTCGGAAGCTGTAAATCATTATAGTTAAACTCAATTAGTGTTTTTTAGCTAGACCGGATTTAAATTTCGGATCGGATCAAGCAAATGACAAGTCATAATTATTACCTGCACCTCGACAAATACAATTATGGCTGTCGCATAATTGTACTGGACATGTCAAACGACAATCGCTTGCGGCGTTGCAATATTGGTTAACCTCTTCCATCTTTGATCCCTCGGAAGCTGTAAATTAGTATAGTTAAATTCAATCGGCAATTTTTAACTTAGAGGGGAAAAGTGTATTTTTTCACATTAAATTTCCGACAAAATTCTACTTAAAAACTTTTTTGAAATGAATTTTTCTAACGTCTTTCTCCACATATGCAGATTCCACCGTAACATTTCGAACCAAATGGACATCCTTCCAATATAGGGCAATCCGAATCTTTCTTGCACTTGTAGCCAAGATAATCGCGCGGTCCGGCTGTCACCTTTGTAAACGACCGACCTGAAATTTATTCAATTATGTTTATTAATATATGAGGTTTTTAGGCCCTATTATATGAACCGATCTGGTCTTATCTGAACTGATTTGAATTGAAATTAATTAAAAATAAGTGTGTTGAAAAATAGTAATAAATAAATAAAGTTAAATTTTGCCAAATTTAATTTAAGCTGAATTGAACTAAAATAAAGTGCATACAAGCGCTAGAGAACAAGCACCTCTTTAATTAGATATAAAGAAGTAGAAACAACCATTTTTTATTTCCAATTCTTTTTCTCCTTAGAAATACACAATTTGAAAAGAGGTGAGGTTCAGAGGAGAGATGTATACAGATCTTACCGGATGCGAAAAGAAAGGCAGTGAAAATGAGAATAATTTTGATTGACTTTTCCATTGATCGGGGTTTATGGTATAGAGCTAAGAAATTGGATATCACTTTTTGATGCGGTTCTATTGATATCAGTGTGCCTTAATTTATAGGAGACTCTACGTATTAATAATAATAACTCTTTGAGATTATGTGCATATGGTTATTCATACTACCTTACGGATTACTATATGAATGTGTATTTGGAGAATCTTCACTAAATTGTCTGACTTTAAGTGGGTAGAAATTAACTTTAAACTATAATGAGATTATGCACATGGATACTTTTTGTGTTTATTAATATAATACTTTGAGATTGTGTGCATATGATTTTTCATACTTCACCGATTATTTGAAATATATTCGAAGAATTTTCACTAAATTAATTTTTCCAATAAACATGTAAAATGTAAAATTTGGGGTTTTGGATTTTGGATTTTTCCTATTTTCAGAGGCATGTTTAGAAAATAATGTTAGTAGGAATACCATTATACGTTTAAAAATATATTTTTATATCAATTAAAAAATTGATAAAGGATATTTTGAATATAAGGTGTGATATAGCTCTCTATTAATTTGATGTGTACGAATGTTGAATTTCAAGGTATCTTAGGCTTCCATCTTAAAACCAATTGGTACTAAGTGGAGGTGACCCAAGACCTTATATATAAGTCATTAACTTTGTAAAAAACCGATGTGGGATATATCTTTCAACACGCCCCCTCACGTGCAACGTGGAAACACTCCACGACCCATATAGGGCCAAATTAAAGGGGATCCATACATCGGCCCAATAACCCAACCCGGGCTCTGATACCATGTTAAATTTCAAGGTATCTTGGGCTTCCATCTTAAAACCAATTGGTGTTAAGTGAAGGTGACCCAAGACCTTATATATAAGTCATTAACTTTGTAAGAAACCGATGTGGGATATATCTTTCAACACGCCCTCTCACGTGCAACGTGAAAACACTCTACGACCCACATCGGGCCAAATTAAAGGGGATCCACACATCGGCCCAATAACCCAATTCGGGCTCTGATACCATGTTGAATTTCAAGGTATCTTGGGCTTCCATCTTAAAACCAATTGGTACTAAGTGGAGGTGACCCAAGACCTTATATATAAGTCATTAACTTTGTAAGAAACCGATGTAGGATATATCTTTCAACAATGAAATAAAATACTTACTTTATTCACTCATTATTCATGCAATCAGATTATCTAAAATAACTAATTACATTGATATATGTAATATAATGTGGATAATGAATTCAATTTAAATAGGATAATACATTAATTCTAACAATTAAATAATTAAAATATTTAGTTAAGCCAAAATACTAATCTAGTTTAATAGGAATTATTATATTTATTAACATTTACTTTATAATTAAATTAATTGTAAATATACATTGGAATAATGAGTTTGTTGGTATTTTGATCTTACCAAAATATTTTATTTATAGACTTGACTGTTTGGTTTACTTACTCGTGTTTTAATTCGCATTTGCGTCAACTGTGTATCAATGTGTGTTTCACAACTCTATATTTATTCAGAAATTACACAGAAAATCATCTAATCCTCCCTCTGTCCTAAATCTATTTGCACTGTGTACCATTTATTTAGTCAAACTTTGTAACTTAGAAAAGTAAATTTGAAGTAATACATAAAATAATATATTATCATGTACATTATCATGTACGATATATTTTTTTTAAAAAAAATATGTATAATTAAAAATATTAATGAACAAAATTAATTCCGTTCAATTTTATCGCACCGGGAACAGGAGGAGTACTTATATTGTATTATTTTGAGGTCTAAGAATGAAATGAAAAGAGAGACGCGTGACTCCAATAACCCACCTTAAATCCGACCAACAAATCGGGCCATGCAGATCAATTTTGAAAACACGGAATACACTAGCTGCCTTACTTTATGAAGTGGATGGCTATTTCACGCTATGCATTTTACTTGATTATACCCTGTATTTATACTATTTAATATATAATATATATTTTTAATTTAATTTAAATAATGTAAATAATTTAATATTTAATTGCTCCGCCGGCCTGCCGCCGCCGCCGGTTCTCCACTCCGATTCTTTTCGGTCAAGTGGCTCCAAACGGCCTTTCGGCTCTCCACGGCCAAGTGGCGAACCGGGCTTGCTCCAGCTCTCCTCGGTCAAGTGGCTCCAAACGGCCTTCCGGCTCTCCACGGCCAAGTGGCGAACCGGGCTTGCTCCGGCTCTCCTCGGCCAAGTGGCTCCAAATGGCCTTCCGGTTCTCCACGGCCAAGTGGCGAACCGGGCTTGCTTTGGCTCTCCTTGGCCAAGTGGCTCCAAACGGCCTTCCGGTTCTCCACTCCGGCTCTCCTCGGCCAAGTGGCTCCAAACGGCCTTCCGGTTCTCCACGGCCAAGTGGCGAACCAGGCTTTCGGCTCTCCTCGGCCAAGTGGCTCCAAACGGCCTTCCGGTTCTCCACTCCGGTTCTCCTCGGCCAAGTGGCTCCAAACGGCCTTCCGGTTCTCCACTCCGGCTCTCCTCGGCCAAGTGGCTCCAAATGGCCTTCCGGTTCTCCTCGGCCAAGTGGAGAAC
Organism: Rubia yunnanensis; assembly: GCA_037428765.1. Lineage (NCBI taxonomy): Eukaryota > Viridiplantae > Streptophyta > Magnoliopsida > Gentianales > Rubiaceae > Rubia > Rubia yunnanensis. The sequence continues at coordinate 71,909,690 of CM075071.1, read as the reverse complement.
CGGAGTCGCTCCCGTTCTCCTCGCCTAAGCTCGGTCCCGTTCTCCTCGGCCAGTGGAGAACCGGGTCTCCCTTTGAATTTTTCAGCGTTCTCCCACAACTACCATCTACCCACATTTAATGTCATTTACTCCTTCTTATCCGAAAAAGTCTATTTTTTTCTATAAATTGGGTAAAAATCTCCATTGGGTAAAAATCACCAATTTTTTACTCCAAACAAGGGTGTTGAAAATTCCATGTCTATGGAGGTAATTTCTCTAATTATTGTCAAGTCTATAAGTAATAGTTAAATTTATTATTTATTAGTTTTTTAAGTAGAAGTTTATGTTCATCTTATTATTGTAATTGATTAATTGTAATCTAATAATTATTGCAATTTACTGTATTTGAGTATAGTAGGGATTTATTTAAATTTCAATACTGTAATGTACTGTATGTATTTATTGTATTGTAGTGTATAAATTTATTTTATGTATGTATTTTCTGTATGTATTTATGTACTATTTTTATTTAACCCTTTTTTGGATATAAAATTATTTCACGCCTCTTTTGACTGTATTTATCTACTCCTAATTAGTGAATTGTTAGAGTTAAAATTTGCTTAATTGAACTACGCTAATTTGTTATTTTAATTTATAGAAATGTAATTACTTTATTTTACTTTATATTATGTAAATGTAATTATTAACAGTTAATCTGAAATGGTTTAATGCAATTTTATTTTCAAAAGTTGATTATTAAACGTTAAAATGGAAGAATGTAATTTTAGTTTAATTAATCAATTATTAAACTTAAATCTTATAACCATAATTTTATTTCATCTAATTTAATTTTTACTTTATTATATTTTTATATTTTAATCCATGTTTTAGCCGTTAATTGAAAATGGAGCAATGCACTTGTAATTCCAAAAGTTAATTATTAAACATTAATTTTGTGACGTTAATTTTATATTATTTTATTTAAACCTTAATTTGAAATGGATGAATGTAATTTTAGTTTTGGGAGTTAATTTATATATGCAAATTGTGTAACTTTAATTTTATTTCATCTAATTTAATTTTGGCACAATCCTAATGCTATGCGGTATACCCTGTACGAGACCGAACTGGCGCACAACACGATCTGCCATGTACGCCTCCAAGTACATTTTTCAATTACTTACTCCCCATGCAAATTTTTACAAATAAACGACATATTGACTAATTCATGGAAAAATGTAAATATAACGTAAAAAACCAAACTCTACACAAAACATTTAATTCTTTTCAAAACTCATACAACGAACTATTTATTTTTATTATTTACAAATTAAAAAATAATTTACTAAATCATTACACAATAATTTAATTTTTTACAAAGTGACATTATTATTATTATTCAGTGAAATAATTATTAAAACATATCATAATCATTTACTACACAATTGTTTTTATGAGATTAATAAACTAGATTTTCATAATATTAATTTAAATAATATTATATTCTATTATGTTACATATACTTTCCAAATTACTACAATAGTTATCATTTTGAAATTTAAACTAAACAATTTGTAAAACTAACAATTTCTTCATTTTAATTCCAAAGTTCATACAATTCATAATATTATATTTTTCAAATTTAATTTACTATTTAATTTTCAATTTTCTGATTAAAGAATTTATTTTACAATCAAACCTTCAAATTTTCTAATATTTACAACCAAACCCCTCATCTTCCTCATCCCTCCAAATCCAAACTAAACACTAAACCACCTACCACCGCCGGCGTCCTCCTCCGCCACCGGACGCCGCCCCAGCACCTCCGCCCGAAGCCAGCTCCTCCCCTCTCCTTCTCCTCTCCTTCTCCTTCTCCACTAGCTCTCCTTCTCTTCCTCTGCGACGCCACCTTCCCACCGCCGCCGGCGTCCCCGCTCTTCCTCACCACGGCCCGACGCGCGCCGCCCGCGTAACCTTCCCTTCGCCGCGCGTCGCTCATCCGCACCACGCCCAACCCGGTTCATCTCCTCCAGCCCAACACCACCTCCGGCCATTTCGTACCACCAATCCGACATTCATTCCAGATTCAATAAATTTCTAACAAACCCCAATTCTAACAATTCTAACAAGTTTAAATAAATTCTAATAGATGGCAAACACTCAGGCCATATTCAAACGAGTCCTACGAAAATTTAAATTTTTTTCTCAAAAAGTTACGTTTTCCGGCGAGCGGCGTCGGTGGCCGTGGACAGCGGTGGTGTCCGGCGAGCGGTGGCCGTGGACAGCGGCGGCGGCCGGCGGAATCCTGCGACGGGTGCAAGCTGTTGGAAGAAAGGGAGTGAAGCAAGTTTGGGCAAATTTTGGTCTCATTACAGCAAACCTAAGGCTACCTTTATACTACTTTCTCTCAATGAAAATTTTTATTTTAAAATATAAATACATGTATTTATACGTATTAGGGCGTGGATAGTAATTTACAGGGTGTGATATAGCAATTCCCTTTATAAAAGAGAGTTTGAGTGTAAAAGAGGCCAAGTTCATCTTCTTTGGAATTTATCTGAATTGATTTAATCTGATTTAATTTGAATTAAAGTGATTTGAATTGAATTAAACTGAACTAAATTAAATTAAAAATGAGTGGGTTGAGAAATAGTAATATATGACTAAATTAAGTTAAATCCCACCAAAGTAAATTTGTGCAAAATTGAACTGAACTAAATAGAACTTATTCAAACTGAACTAAACTGAATTAAAATGCAAATAAGTTCTAGAAAACAAGACCTAAGAGTATCTCCAATGGAAAGAGCATCATCCACAAATATATGAGCCATATGGCTGATTATTATAGGGTTGCTTCCATGAATGTGACGAGGATTAAAAAGCTTTAATAACAATGATTGGTGAACTTTTGGTTTCCAATGCAGGCATCGTAAACCAAACTTCAATGTGATGTGTCACAAAATTTTATCATTAATTATTACATAAAATATTATATTTATTTTTAGGGGAAAATGCAAATATAACCCTATATAATTAAAAAAGTGCAGATATAACCCTGAGATAATTTTTAGTACAAAAATAACCATAACCATTATACATAAGTGCAAATACAACCCTAAACCCTATATTTCGGTATTGACTGGTCATTTTCGGCCATTGACCAACCAAAAATTACTAAAATGCCCTTTCCGCCTAATTCAATAATTTGAAAGACAAAAATGCCCCTTGACCCACCAGTATACTGCCACCACCGCCACTGCTCCACCACCTTCACAGTGCCGCCGCCGCTACTGCAACTAAAACTCATCCTTTACCATCTTCCCTCCTTTCACAGCTTGGTGTAAGGAGTCCCCGGAAAATCAATGGGTACCGATAGCAACCCGGATACAATAACTTTGTAAACATTCCACAGAGATTGAACAAGTGTAGGATCTTGCACGCCCAAAAACAACCCATAAGCCAGTAAAAAAGTGTACAGTGCAAATAGCCCTTAACATGCTCGAAAGGAGCCCAGTCAGTCTCCAGCTACTCACGAGCAACTGAATCCATCACAAACACATACTTTTTAAGCTATTTAGGCTTTAGAGGCTCGACAATATAGCCCTCCATCACCTAGTCCTACACCACCTCCTCATCCCTAGCCCACCACCACCACCGACACTCCACCACCTCATCCTTAACCCTAGCCCAGCGACCTCCCCTGCCCTAGCCTCCCGCCTCCTCCTCCTCAACTCCGTTGACCACCACCATCAAGCCCTCTCCTCGCTTGCCACCTCCATAGAAAATTTTGACATAAAACTGACTGAATGAAACTATTCCCCTTTTATAACCTAGGGCAAAGCAATCATTTAAACAGATCCATGACTTTAAATCTAGATCATAATCAACTTGTAAATGGAAAGGAGATCGATCACAATATCAATACGAACAAAGAATGAATGATTTGATTTATACCTCTAGTTCCAGTGGTGAGAGAGGAGATGTTTTCGAAAACTGGTGCACTAGAGTTGGTGGTCCAGAACGGCGTGTTGTAAGCGCTTGACGTCCGGAACTGCACCAAAAAACTAGAGGTATAATTCAATTTGGAGAAGAGAAAGCTGCGGGTGGGGGTGGAAGAGGGCACCCAAAATTTTAGGGTTTCAGGGCTACATAAGTAATTTCATTGCTTTTTGTATTTTTATTTTTTTATAACGGGGTAAAATTTTCTTTTCATCATAATCCGACCTCAAACAGTCGGAAAAGGTTATATTTGCACTTTCAATTATCACAGGGTTATACGTGCACTTTCGTCAATTATGTAGGATTATATACTCTCTTCGTCTCAGCCTATTATGCACAGAATCTTTTTTTGGTCATAGATGTCAAACTTTGACCATATATTTGAATAGGTATATGAATTATAATTTTATAGTATGAGATGTTGTTAGATTCGTCGTAATATGTGTTTTCTAAATATTAATTTTTTGTGTGTCATTATTGTCGGTAGCTACACATATTTACAATCAAATATGTTTATTGGAGACCATGAAAAGATTCTGTGTAGTATAGGCTGGGACAGAGGGAGTATGCACTTCGCTCTTATTTTTAATTAACTCTCTACTAAACTATATTGAAAAATATAGTTTATAAAAATATTTTTATTTTAGTTTGAATGTTATAATTGTATAAATATATATATTTTTAAACATAAATCTGCATGATGATTCAAATTATTTTAAAAATTTTTATATAAGTTTAAAAACCATCACTAATTATATATTTTTAGAAATGTAGGATAATTTAAAAGTTAAAATATTTAATATTTTTAATTGGTACTCCCTCCACCCTTTTTTTTGCACTTTTGCTTTTTGCACACTATTCTCTATCAAAATTTGGCCGCATATTTGAATAGATATATGAACAACAATATTATCACATATGATATTGTTCAAATGGTCATAACAAGTAGTTTTTAAGTATTAGATTTTTATATTCCGTTATTATATGTAGGTTAAGATATTAACGGTTAAACATGTGTTTTGGACAGCGTGCAAAAAATAAAAGTGTAAAAACAAGTGGGACGGAGGGAGTATAATGTAAAATATAATATAACTGAACTAATATCTAAAACAACTAAATATATGTTTGTTTGTAATTTGTGTATTTATCTAACAAAATTAAAATCATGTATAATTTGTGCAATTAAAATAAATACATTAAAATTGATCTATTTTTGGCAAGAATGCTGACTAGGCATATTGACGGGCGTCGGTATAAGCCTCCAATATCAGAATGTCTATTTGATTGGGTCACTTCAAATTTTAGCCACGTCAAATTAAAGGTTGCAAGCATTGGATATAATTTTTTTACCTTGAGCCTCTATTATGATGATGTGGCTTGTGACTTTTAACATTTTGTACTGGAGGTTCTCTGAGAGGTGTTTAAGTTAACATAAAATTTATGATGTTTGTGATTATGATGAATGAGATATAATTAATGAACATGTTCAAAATGAAATTGAGAAAAAACTTTCCGTATAGGTACATTATTCACAAATTTTTGGTGCAAACTGAAATTTTCAACCAATGGCAACATTTGCGAGAAGTTGTACCAAATGGGTTATATAAGCAAGCGGAATAGAAGGATGAAATAATTGATCGATGAGAGAAAATAATAATAATTGAGGCTGAGTTCTTCATGTTATCCGCTGATTTGATTCAATATTCGTGAATCCATATGATTTGATCAGAAAATAATTTCAGATCAGATTGGTTTTTTTATTTTTGGATGTAGAAAATAATTTGATTCAATATATAAATTGATGAACTAGTGTTAGAACGTATGGAACAATGGTCTAAAAGGGAAACATGATAAGAGTGGTCTTTATTTATATTGTAAACTCAAATACATTTTGAAATTAATAATTTTGAGAGAAAGCTGATCCGAACCAATCCGGCCAATATAGTTGATTGATTTTCAATTTCGAGTCGAATCCACTAAATGAAAATCCTAATTTTTACTAGTATTTTCACAAACACATTCATGGTTCAAGCAACGTTGTACTGGACCTGCGCATATGGTTAAATGACAATCTTTGTCAGTGTCGCAATATCCCTCAATCTGATTGGGCACCTTTGGAAGCTCAGAAGCTGCAAATCATTATAATTAAATTCAATTAGTAATTTTCAACCATGCCGATTTTAAGTTTCAAATCAATTCTGACAAATGACAAGCCCTAATTGTTACTTGTATCACCACAGACAAATCTACGATTATCGCAAAACTGTGAATCACTTGAACATTTCAAACTGGTGTTGCAATGTTGCTCAACCTCTGCCACCCTTAATTGCTCCCGAGCTGCAAATCGATGTAGTTAAATTTAATTAGCATTTTTCAATTAGAAGGGCAAAAGTATAACTTCTCACATAAAATTTGCAACAATCTTTGTTTTTACTTCTTTTTCTCCTTAAAAATAAGCTAGTTGAAAAGAGTTTGACGTTCAAAGAAGAGTGTAAAGTCAAGTGGTTTTCATTGAGTATTTTAATTGGCAATTTGTGACAAATTTGGAAACGAAAAATATTCCATGTTGAAACATGCGGACAACCACACTCACGCCTACAAGATGTTATTGAAGAAAAACTAAATATTATGGTGTTTGTTGATTTATGGAATCTGAATACTCTGCAATATATTAGGCGGTGGTAGAAGCATATTAGGTTTATGAAAAATCACTACATATATGGTATTGGGTTTATCGAATATATGGGATATATGGTGATAAGAAAAATCCCTTTATTTATGGGATTTGGATATGCTTCAGAAGCAGATAAGGAATAGGAATATGATGGATATAATCATGGAGAGTTCCGATCTGCTCATGGCTTTAAAAGGGGACATTACAGCTGCATTAAACTCACAAACTTAATTGAAAAAATCTGCACACAGATTTTCTATCTTTTCCGAGTGTCTTGCGAGAGCCAGATCTATATGTTCCAACATACGTGACCTGCCATTCAAAGTTTAGAATCGTATGCCTTAATTCCTCGGAAGGAGGAGATCCAGCGTCGACGAGTTTCGAGGTCAGAGAGAGTCTGATCAAGGCAGATCGGTAGCTAAGGAAGCTAGCAAAATTCACACGTTTAATTAGTAAAGATAAGTATTTTGTATGGTGTGCTTTGTACTGTATCTTTCTAATTAGTGAATTCATTCTGAACTGGGCCAGGCCCCAGAAATGTAGGTGGATCTCACCGAACTACGTATCCAAGTCTCGTGTCTTGATGCTTTACTTTATTGCATACTTGGTTAGATAGGTTATGTTGGAACATAGCAGTAATAATTAAGAAAATTTGGTAAAATCAAATTTATTTGGTATCAGAGCCCGGTCACTTTTTTTTTCTTGGTTATGTCAAGGAAAGTGTGATCCAGTTTTACCATGACGACCAAAGAAGGAGCTTCGGTGTCTCAGCCACCTCTACTAGAAGGCAACTACAATTATTAGAAGACACACATGATAGTTTTCATCAACTCACTGGATGAACTTGCTTTGTACTATGTTGAAAATGAGTGGAATCACCCTAGTGAAGATGTTGAAATAAGCTCTAAGGAAAAAGAAGGAGATTCAAGTCAAAGGGAGCAGAAACTCAAAGACAAATCTACTTGGTCTCCTGATGAACCCAAGGTCTCACTGGAAAATTCAAAAGCATTAAATGCTATGTTCACGAAAGTTGATGAATATCATTTCAATCTCATCTCCACATGCCATTATGCCAAGAAAGCATGGGATATTCTGTAAACTGTTCATGAAGGAACTAGTCGAGTTCGAGAATCTAAATTATAGATATTAGCTACAAAGTTCGAGGAACTCAAGATGGAGGAAGATGACACTATTGTTGTATTCAACAGGAAACTCAGGGACATCTCAAATATGGCGTATCAACTTGGAAAAGCTACAAAGAGGCAAAATTGGTGGAAAAAAACCTTGAGATCACTTCCTAAAAGGTTTGCAATGAAGGTTGCAGCAATAGAAAAAGCAAGATATGTAGCCACCATGAGCTTAGATGAATTAATGGGATCATTACAGACTTATGAGATGACATTCCAAAACACTACAAAAAGGTTCCAAAAGGAGTTGGTGTTCAGAACATCGTCATCAAAGGACAATCACAAATCTGACAGTGATGATGAATCTGAAAAACTTGCACTTATCACAAAACATTTCTCAAGAATGCTGAAGAAAGTAGTAAATAAGATATTATAGGAAAGGTTTGGTGGAAATAGACCAAGGCCACAAGAATTTGGAAATAATCATGGGACACGATTTGAACAAGAAAATCAGCAGTTTCCCAGAAATTAAAATGTGAACCAAAACAGCCTGGACAAATTCAATGCATAGAATGTGAAGGATATGGTCATATTCAGGCTCAATGTGCAAATACCCGGAAGAAACAGGGAAAATCATATGTCACCTCATGGAGTGAAGATGAAAAAGACGAGAAAGATGAAGAGGAACTTACAAGCAACTTATGTGGCATCTAGAGAAAAAATTCATGATGCATCGGATAACGAATGTTCCAACACATTAGATAGAATCGAAGTTGTATGTTCCAACATAGATTCGTATGAGTCTAGCGATGATGATAGACTTGCTGTAAGTGATGAAGAAATTTACAGTTGATACGAAAAAATGTATGCTATGTGGCTCCAAGTTATTGATACAAACAAAGTACTGAAGGAAGAAAAAAATCATCTGGCTGAGATAGAAAGGGAGTTTCACGTGGAAGTTGTTGAACTCAGAAAATAGAATGATGAGTTGAATGTGAAGCTAATTTCTAAACAAGTGAAGTGTAAGATCTCTAAACAAGATGAAGGATCTCTGTGACACAGAAAACTTACATTGATAAGCACATCAATTACAAAACCTTGGTGAAGATTGCAAATGCAAAGGCAGTACGAGGTATGCCTACATTAATAAGCAAAGGCGGAATTGCCTGTGGACCATGCCTACACGGTAAACAAATTTGATCTCCCCACTCTTTAGATCAATATATAACTACCTCAAGAAATATGGAACTATCGCATATGGATTTGATGGGTCCAGTCAATACACTGAGTGTAGGTGGCAAGAAATATATCTTTGTATGTGTTGATGATTTCTCCAGATTTACCTGGGTAGCTTTTCTAAAACAAAAATCTGATACTGTGGAAGTGTTTAAAAGTCTTGTGATAAAATTACAGACAGAAAAATGAAGTCCAGTCGGGAAGATTGTTAGAATTCGTAGTAATCATGGTAGGGAATTTGAAAACTCTCAATTCAGTGACTTCTGTGATGAGCTTGGAATTCAACAAGAGTTTCAGCACCAATCACTCCTCAGCAGAATGGGGTTGTAGAAAAAAAAACATGACTCTTTAGGAGATGGCTCGAGTCATGTTAGCCGAGAAAGAAATTCACAAAAAATGGTGGGCAGAAGTCATTAATATAGCTTGCTATACAATCAATCGAGTGTATCTGCGTCCATTCACAAGCAAAACATCCTACGAGATTCGGAAGGGCAAGAAGCCAAATGTCTCATACTTTCATGTGTTTGGAAGCAAGTGCTACATTCTCAGACATAGAGAGCAATTGGCAAAATTCGACAATCGCAGTGATATTGGAATCTTTCTTGGTTATTTTGTGAACAATCGGGATTATCGTGTTTACAACCTTCGGACAAATACACTCATGGAATCCATGAACGTTATTGTGGATGATTCTAAATTAACTTTTAATACCAAATTATTCTCCTTTCAATAATAATAATAAAAAATCTCCTTTTTCTTCCTTTTTAACTTTTTGGATGCTTGAAACTAGTGTGGTAAATGGGCGGACGGGTCTAATATTTAATGGGTAATATGAATAATTTAAAAATATTGATCTAATTCATTTCAACCATTTTATGACGGGAAAAAAATTGGATAGTAGGGGTTGTAAATAGACTTGTTTATATTTTAACCCACGTGATATGGATAAAATGAGTAATGGGTTAAGGGGTAATGGGGTCAAATAGTATTTGAAAAATATGGGCCAGAGAGGTGGGTTTGTGTGGGTTTGCCGTGGGTTTACCTATATGGGCTGAAACCTGTGGGTTAACCCATATGTGTTGGTATATAAATCCATGTACGTCAATATGTAGATTGAAACCTGTGGGTTTTATCTATATGAGTTAGTACATAAATCCATATGGGTCCATATATGGGTTGTATCCCGCAGGTTTATCAATTTTTGACCTGTGAGTTAAATAATTTTTGACCCACTGGTTGAACGGGTTTTAACCTGACCCATTTTTTACCCATCATAAAATTGGTCGAAATGGATCATATACCCATATTTTTAACTACCCATATTAACGTCCAATATTTAACCCATATACCTATATAACCAGACTAGTATATGATGTATCTGCCAATCTAACCCTGGGCGTTGTTAACTTCAATTGTCAACGGGAGATTTAGCCGGAATTCAAGGAAATGAAAATTTTACCCCTAGATTAAAAAGGGTAAAATGGAAATATAGCTTTTGGGGACAAGGATATTTTCAACATTTGAGGTCCAATTAACACCGAAATTGATGAATCAACGCCAGAATAGTGACAAAAGGTTAAAACTACACATTTTGTCATAAAGTTGGGGTTATTTTGGCACTTTCTCATCTTTTAGGGCTATATTGACACTTTCAGCCTAAAGTTAGGGTTATAAGTGTAAAATCCCTTATATATAGAAATATTAATAACTAGGGTTTGACTTTATGTAATCAACAGTCAACCCTTACTCGGCCCTATATCTATACACACTAAAACTAGGGTTTAACTTTAAATAATCAACAATCAACCTTTAATTTTCAATATAAAGTCATACTCCCTCCGGTCCCTTTATAATAACCTCAACTTTTGGGAACAATATTTTTCAAAAAGGAAAATGAATGGTAAAGATTGTATTGAAAGTATAAAAATTAAATTATGTGGATGTAAATAATCTAGTATTTACTAAAAGGGGAGGAACCAATATAAAAAAACTATCCCCGAAAAGGAAACGAGACACTATTATAGAACAGGAGGAAGTACCATACCTATAGTAAAAGCACAAATCCTTTCTTTGGTTCCCAAGGTACGGTGACCTTTCTTTCACCCTCACCTCTCATTTCTCCTCCCTGTTTCATCTGTTTGCTTCCTTCCTGTTGTAGAGTCCTGCCACCCACTATATCAGGTTGACAACCGGTGGAAGGTAGGCGGTCACCTTCCTAGTTTTTTTCCTTTAACCTCATTGACTTGTGTATACCGCCTACACCGGTCGCCTTCCTTCTAGTTTGAGTATTCATGGAATGTTTTCCATTTCCAGCAGATTTGATTCGAGTATTCATGGAATGTCTCGGATTTGGTGAGTTGGTGATTGGAGAATATTCTTCTCTAATTACAGAAAATCAGAATATCACGTTTCCACGATTAGGATCTCTTAGAGCAGTATAAATAGAGCATCTAAGTCAGTCAGAAAACTCACATCATTCTCAAGTTCCTCATTTCTTCTAAACTTGAGCCTAGCTTCTTTCTTTCTCTATCGGTGGTAGTCCTCCGGGCCTTGCGTGAATCCCAGGTAACTCTTATGTGTTAATTGTTACCTGCGATGGTTTTACCCTAGGAAACGATGTCCACAACGAGACTCATTTATTTCAAGGGCAGCGAGTGTTACTCGTGACTTCATCACTCTGTGATTACCCAAAAATGTGATTTATGCTTTGATTATTTGTAATTTAATTTTTTCGATTGTATGCATAAATGATTAATAAAAGATTATTATTCTTGCATATGTTAATTGTTCATTCAATTTTTATTATTTAATTTTTTCATGGTATCATCAATATATATGCTCAACATATATAAAGGTGAAAATGGAATTGATCGGGGCCACAAATTTGAGCCAATGCTAGAATCATAATCTTCCTCAAAAAGGTTGTCATGCTGACTCTATCACACCTCTAAGCTAACCAATTGGATAGCCCCCATTCTCTTCCTCATGAGTACTTGTTAGAGATTGAAATTTGGTTTACCTAATTAATTCAATCATCACTAATGTGCTCCAACATAATTTATCTAATCAAGTATGCAATAAAGTAAAGCATAAAGACACAAGACTTGGTTACGCAGTTCGGTGAAATCCACCTACATCTGTGGGGTCTGGCCCAGTTAAGAATGAATCACTAACTAGAAAGATACAATACAAAGTACATCATACAATTATACTTATCTTATCTAACTATAATGTGAATCATGCAAGCTCCTCTTGCTACCGATCCGCCTTGATCAGACTCCATCTGACCTCGAAACTCGTCGACGCTGGATCTCCTCCTCCCGAGAAATTAAGGTATTCGATTCTGAACTTTGAACAACATGTTACGTATGTTGGAACTTAGAATTCTGGCTCTTGCAATACTCTCAAAAGATATAAAATCTGTATGCAATTTTTTTCTATTAAGTCTGTGAGTTTAATGTAGCTGTGGTGTCTCTATATATAGTCCATAAGCATATCGGAACTCTCCATAATTATCTGTATAATATTCTTATTCCTTATCTGCTTCTGAAGCATATCCAAATCCGATAAATAAAAGGATTTTCCTTATTTCAAATATCTCATAAATCCTTTTCCATAATTATCGGGATTTTCCATAAATCCAGTATGCTTCTACCACACACCGAAAATACCATATTGTGAAATATCCTTTCTTCCATAAATAAATATCCACGCAATATTTAGCTAACAGTAAAAACCATTTAGGCTTCAGCTTTCCGTATGTTCCAACTTGGAAAGTCTTTGCACAAATGAAATTTATTCCATCTCCAATTCTGATACACATGAAGTCATGTGCAAACCTAATTCCTTCTCCACATAATATTTAGATTACAATCAAATCCTTGGAGATTGGAATTATCAAATCGAATCCCTTAAAGAAAGGAATTAATCTATTCCGTCCAAATCCTTTCCCAAAGCATATAATCAATTCCAATTTTCATAAATTCAATCTAATCCCATAGGAATTGATATATTCTGAATTTAAACTCCATGGACGAAATATTTCTTTCTCAGATTTCTTCGCAGACTTCCATAAATCTTGATCATTCATTCTTTGATGTTTCAACACGACAATTTTATATTTGCATAATTTTCACAAATTGTGAACTAGATAAATCTAGACTTTACAGAGATTCTCATATGCCTTCCCAGAGCACAAGAAAGGGTCGTCTGAACTTGGGTTTCCCAATGCTTGTTGGAGTTCTTGACTAACATACGTTAGTTCTGGAAGTCTTCTTTCCTTTCTCGACGGTGAAGTAAGACCAAGCCCATGAGCTTATTATCCTAGGTCGGAACAAAACAAGTTGATAGGATCCTCCTTTTTATGTCCCCCCATGTGGCGAGTTCTTTAGTGTCTTCTTTGTTACTTTTCTTTTTCTTTCCTTGTCTAAAACCACAAATTAAAATTTATGAAAAAATAGGAGACTACAAATGAAATTATTTTTCTCGCACCCAGCACACTGATCAAGGGGTAGTAACTCATACCACGGGAGGAAACTTTGCAGGGTCATCTGAACTTGGGTTTCCCAATGCTGGTTGGAGTTCTTGACTAACATACGTTAGTTCTGATTATGTTGATATTTGACATTGTTAAAAAACAAAGGCATTGTGTGGGTATATATGATCCATTTTTTGTTGGACTTTGTTCAGTCCTCTTTTGGTTGTATGGTGTCTCACCTGCCGCGTTGTAAGAAGAAAAGCAGCAGCAATTGCAGAATGGAAATCAGCAGCCTACTGGACTGCCACGCCGATATCAAGGACAATCTCTCTGGTTTCTTTCAATAGCCGTTGCTGCTCACTTGTTTCTTCTTGTTGCACTATTTGCTTGTTTGCGAATGTCTTGAACAATTTACAGCGGCAGTGGTCCAGTTCTTCGTGCTGCAAATTCGGCCATCGCCCATTTGCAGTGTGCCAATGTTATTCTTGGAGGATGGATGGTCTTTTGTAAAAGGTGAAGAATTGCAAATCCGGGTTCACTGACAACAGATGTTACTACAAATTAAATCTATCATAACACTTTCCTTACAACACTTATTTAAAATGTTACAATAGCTTATAAAGTATTGTTTAAACCTCTGAAAAGTGTTACATAAGTATTGAAAAGTGTTATCTAAATTTTAAAAAGTGTCGCGTTAGATCTAATATAACGCTTAAGTTAATCCTTGTAAAAGTGTTACCTTAGGTTCAAAGTGTTACTTACAATAGCACCTAAAGTAACACTTATACCGGTATTACCTTAGGCGATGTTACATTAGATCTAATGTAACACTTTTTAAAATTTAGGTAACACTTTTCAATATTTATGTAACATTTTTCAAAGTTTAAGTAACACTTTATAAGCTTTTGTAACATTTTGAATAAGTATTGCAAGGAAAGTGTTAAATTAGGCTTAGTTTGTAGTAGTGCATCCTCTCCCCTCCCCCTCGTCGTTGCCCTCCTTCTTCCCCGATCAAATAATTGGAGATGGTGGAAGAGAAATGAGAAATCGGAGGGCAGATACATCTTTTCTCATTTTTTTCCTTTTAAAAAAAATCAAGGGCAAAATTGTCATTTCACTACATTCTGGTCAAATGACCGTTGACTGAAAAGTCAACCAAGTCCAGGGTTAGATTGATACATTCTCAAACTGCAGGATTATATTGGTAGTTTCTGCCAAAATGTAGGGTCATTTAAGCACTTTTTTCTTGTATTTATTCATAACAATCAAGTGATTATCTATATTCTCTTACTTATTCCATCCCCTGATGAAGCAACACCTGGTTAACTTTCTCGAATCACGTTTGACCATTATTGATAAATTTTGTTAATGAAAATTATTTAAAGATGTTGGAAAAAATGCCCAGCAGTGATTACAATAAGTGGAATTGACATCCAACCTAACTATACTCTAGCAATAACTAACATATTAAAAGGATGTCTAATTTAAATGTCAACCAGCTTGATCATATATATATATATGTACTATTACATATTAGATAATCAATAAAATTGTAATAATACCCTCGGGGATATTAACTCGTTTCCCACAAAAATCATGACCACTTGGCACAAAGAACATTCTAAAATAGTATTCGCTTTTAATTGAAATACACAGTTTGGTACCCTATTTTTTAACTTGTCCTTTAAAAATACTTGATTTTTCATTCATGCCCCAAAAAGGTACATTGAAGGGGAAAAAAAGATTCCATTTTAAATCAAAGTGGTATCCACTCTTAATTGAAAAACACCTTTTCAGAACAAAAATAAAAAGCGGGTACATTTTACAAACAAATTTAAAAATAGGGTATTATTATGTGAATATCAATTAAAAGTGTGTACCATTCTCAACATTTACTCCTGATTGAAATATTTTCCACAACATCTCCACTACGTGCATTTGACATTCTACCAAAAATTATAAACAAAAATGCTTACTGAGAGACCACCCAATTTTTTCTCTTTCTTTTAAAAACATAAAAAATAGAAAAATAATTAGTTTTTGATAGTTGGTTGATTGCAAGTATTGTGTGAGTTAATTGAGATGGATAAAGCATGAATAGATGTCTCGTTTTGTTGAATAGGATGGGTGTCGTATATCCCAATGAATTGTAAGATAATTACTTGGAATATTGGAGGGATTATGAAAGGAGTTACTAGGCTTAAAAAATTGATCCACACACAGAGACTAGAATTGCTGATAATTATTGAGCCTAAGCAGGATCTGAGCAAACTAGATGCCTTCAGAATACAACTAGGTTTTGACGATACTATAGCTCTTGATGATAGCCACATTTGGGTTCTGATAAAAAGCTCTTTAAAGGCTGAGCTAATAGTTAAGCATGGCAGGTTCTTACATTTTAATGTCACACATCTTAACTCTTGAACCCAGTTCAGTGCCATTTCAGTTTATAGACTTCACACAAGATCAACTAGGTTGCGAATGTATAATGACTTGGATCTAATCCTGACTAACCTAGACACTCCGATATTAGTAACTAGAGATTTTAATGCCATTCATAACATAAGTGGTACAAACTTTGATTCGATTTTAATGACTCATAATCTAAAAGAAGTAACCATTGTGGGAAACTCATTCACATTGACTAATGGGAGAAAATCAGTACATAGAGTGGTCGTAAGACTTGATAAATCACTAGGTAATTTAATCTAGTTTGATAAATTCATTAACTCCTTTGTATAGACATTAGGAAGATGTAATTTTGATCATAATCCACTAATTTTGAACATACCATTCTCTAACAAACTGTACCCTAAGCCATTTAGATTTTAATCCATGTGGTTTAATAGAACAAACTTTGTAGATCTAATGAAAGAAAATTGGGAGCAACCAGAAGCTACACAAAGATTGGTAGGGCTGGCCTTAAAATTGGGAAGACTTAAAAATTCTTAATAACATGGAATAAAACCCAATTTGGAAATGTCATTGACAATGTTTTGGAAGCAGAAAAGGTTGTAGCTGAACTAGAGATTAAAATGTAATAGAGGTGTAAATCAATTAGAATCAGGATTAGAAAGGAATACCCTTTCTGATTGGTTTTGTATATATCCTGTTCCATATTTGTCTAGGTCTTGTATACCCTTTGTACTCACTATATATATATATATGAATACACACAGCCACAATTATTTGTGGGTTTTACATTCTATTATGGTATCAGTCAGGTTTCACTAAAATTCTCTAGCTTTTCCCAAAATTTTCCACTCTTCTTTCCCGTGTCTTTTCCAATCTAGGTCGTGCCCACCCGCCTTATTTTTCTGATCATCGCCGCCGTTCTCAGGTTGCCGGTGATCGCCAATCAGAGTTCTCGATGCTGCCGCTTCCTGCATCGTCACACGCGCTGCCCGAAACCGTTCATGCTCTTTCGTCTTCATCGCACGTGCCGCTGATTCGGCCACCGGTGGTCTGCTTTTTCTGCTGCTGTTCATTGTTGCTCACTTGTCCACGCACAAAGTTAAATTAGTCGTCCACTGCCATTCACGAGCTTGTTGTTTGTTTTGTGCGATTTGATTTATCTCTTGTGATTGGATCTGTCTTTGCTTGTTCTTGATGACGTCCATTATGCTTCCATCGTTGATCAGCTGCATCACCATTAAGCTTGATGGTTCCAACTATGATCATTGGCGTACTCAGGTTATTTATGTTCTTCGTACTATCAATTTGATTGGTTTTGTTGTTGGATCTGCCAAGTGCCCTGATCTCTCTGTGAGCTCGTCTTTCGAAGAAACCGATGACATGGATTCTGCGGAGGATAAGGCTCGTGATGCTTGGATCCAGCAGGATCAGCTGGTCCAGGCTTCTCTTTACTCATCCCTGTCACCAGCTGCAATGTCAGTACTAGACGGTATGGTCACTATTGCTCAGGTATGGGATGCTTTAGCCACAAAGTACCAGAAAAATTCTCGTTCTTCTTTGTGATCGTTTGTACGACGTTCTTCAAGATGACCATTCTGTTCAGGTTTATTATTTTTTGTTTTAAGGACATTATTGATGAACCGCGTGTGCTCAAACATCCTCTCCTTGATGAGGATGTTACAGTTCTCTTTTTTCGTGGTTTGAACTAACAATTCTCTAATTTTTCCAATTTTGTCATGTTGAGAGATCCATTACCACCTTTATGCTCTATTGTTGCTGATGCTGAGGCTTTGGAGTTTCATCTCAAAGCTCGTTCGTCAAATTCTATACCTGCACCTGCTACTTTTTCTGCTAGTCAACAGGCATCTGGACAGGCTAACCGCAGAAGGGGAGGCCGCGGTAACATATGAGGAAGGGGGAGAGGTCGCAGCCGTGGTGGTGGCGGTGGCCGGAACCCATCGCCGGTCGGTGGTCCTCCATCCGCACTGGGTGGCCATGGCAGTGGCACCTACATCTGCCAGTGGTGTCATCATCCTGGTCATCTTGCTGAATTCTGCTACAAGCTTTCTCATGTTGGTTGCGATGATATTACAAATACCACAGACACGGGCTACAAAGTACCAGAAAAATTCTCGTTCTTCTTTGTGATCGTTTGTACGACGTTCTTCAAGATGACCATTCTGTTCAGGTTTATTATTTTTTGTTTTAAGGACATTATTGATGAACCGCGTGTGCTCAAACATCCTCTCCTTAATGAGAATGTTACAGTTCTCTTTTTTCGTGGTTTGAACTAACAATTCTCTAATTTTTCCAATTTTGTCATGTTGAGAGATCCATTACCACCTTTATACTCTATTGTTGCTGATGCTGAGGCTTTGGAGTTTCATTTCAAATCTTGTTCGTCAAATTCTATACCTGCACCTGCTACTTTTTCTGCTAGTCAACAGGCATCCGGACGGGCTAACCGCGAAAGGGGAGGCTGCGGTAACAGATGAGGAAGGGGGAGAGGTCGCAGCCGTGGTGGTGGCGGTGGACAGGGACATTTTACTGCGAACTGGCATGCAAGACTCTGCACCAGTTGCTATTCCATTTGTGGATTTTTTGCAACTATCCAGCTCTTCCGGTAAGCCGTTCGGAAACCCCACACTTTATCATTCTTTGGTTAGTGCGCTACAGTATCTATCGACCACACATCCCGACTTGTCCTATGCTATGAATACGGCCAGTCAGTATATGCAGGTTCCTACTGATGACCATTACCAAGCTGTCACTCAGAATTTGCGCTATGTTTGTGGTACACTTCACTATGGTCTTCAGTTTCGCTCAAACTCTTCTGCTTTACCAGTTTTGGGTTACTCTGATGCTGATTGGGCTCGTTGTATAGAGACTCATCGGTCAACGTATGGTTATGCCATTTTTATTGGTGGCAACCTGGTTTCCTAGAGTGCTAAGAAGAAGCCTACAGTTTCTCGTTCCAGTTCAGAATCAAAGTACCGTGCTATGACAAATAGTGCTACGGAGTTAGCTTGGTTGATGAATCTTCTTCGGGACTTACGTGTGACGTCGCGCGCCCCGTCCATATTGCTGTGTGATAATAATAGTGCTCTTTTCCTGGCTCAGAATCCTGTTTCTTATAAGAGAGCTAAGCACATTGATACTGATTATCATTTTTTGCGTGAGATGGTGTCTTCTGGAAAGCTCAAGGTTGCTTATGTTTCTACGGACTTGCAGCTTGTTGACATCTTTACGAAGGGTCTACCCCATCCTCGGTTTGAGTTTCTATGCTCCAAGCTCTGCATTATGCCCAGTCATATGCTTCGCTTGGGGGGGGTAGTAGAGGTGTAAATCAACTAGAATTCAGGATAAGAAAGGAATACCCTTTCTGATTGGTTTTGTATATATCATATTCCATATTTATTTAGGTCTTGTATACCCTTTGTACTCACTATATATATACACACACACAACCACAATTATTTGTGGGTTTTACATGCTATCAAACTGAATGCTTATTATAGAATACAAACCCAAATTCAATTAAATGAGACTACTGCTAAGCTAACCAAATCACTGAAAGAGGAACAAGATTTTTGGAAGCAAAAGACAAGAACTAAATGGCTTAGATCAGGTGACTTAAACACAACTTTATTCCACGATAGTGTCTAGGATAAAATAAGTAATCACTGTGGGGAACCCATTCACATGGACTAATGGGAGAAGATCAAATAGAGTGGTCGTAAGACTTGATAGATCACTAGGTAATTTAATCTAGTTTGATAAATTCATTAACTCCTTTTTATAGACCTTAGGAAGAGGTAGTTCTGATCATAATCCACTAATTTTGAACATACCATTCTCTAACAAACTGTACCCTAAGCCATTTAGATTTCAATCCATGTGGTTTAATAGAACGGACTTTGTAGATCTAATGAAGGAAAATTGGGAGCAACCAGAAGCTACACAAGGATTGGTAGGGCTGGTCTTAAAATTGGGAAGACTTAAAATGTTATTAAAAACATGGAATAAAACCCAATTTGGAAATGTCTTTAACAATGTTTTGAAAGCAAAAAAGGTTGTAGTTGAACTAGAGATTAAGCTAAAATAGAAGTGTAAATCAATTAGAATCAGGATAAGAAAGGAGTGCCCTTTCTGATTGGTTTTGTATATATCATGTTCCATATTTGTTTAGGTCTTGTATACCCTTTGTACTCACTATATATATGAATACACAACCACAATTATATGTGGGTTTTACATTCTATCATGGTATCAGTCAGGTTTCACTAAAATTCTTTGGCCTTTCCCAAAATTTTCCACTCTTCTTTCCCGTGTCTTTTTTGGCTCTAGGCCGCACCCACACGCCTCATTTTTCCGATCATTGCCACCGCTCTCAGGTTGCCGGTGATCGCCGATCGGAGTTCTCAACACTGCCCTTCCCTTATTGTCTCACGCACCGCCTGAAGCCGTTCACATGCCTCCATCTTCATCGCACATGCCGCTGATCCGGCCACCGATGATCGGATTTTCCAGTGTTTTTTGTTGTTGCTCACTTGTCCACGTACAAAGTTAAATTAGTCGTCCACTGCCATTCACAAGCTTATTGTGTGTTTGGTGCAATTTGATTTATCTCTTGTGATTGGATATGTCTTTGCTTGTTCCTGATGACGTCTATTACGCTTCCATCGTTGATCAGCTGCATCACCATTAAGCTTGATGGTTCCAACTATGCTCATTGGCATACTCAGGTTACTTCTGTTCTTTGTACTGTCAATTTGATGCATTTTGTTGATAGATTTGCCAAGTGCCCTGATCTCCCTCTGAGTTCGTGTTCCGAAGAAACCGATGACATGGATTCTGCAGAGGATAAGGCTCGTAATGCTTAGATCCAGCAGGATCAGCTGGTCCAAGCTGCTCTTTTCTCATCTCTGTCACCAGTTGCAATGTCAGTAGTATACGACATGGTCACTGCTGCTCAGGTATGGGATGCTTTAGCCCCAAAGTACCAGAACAATTCTCGTTCTCATCGCCCTTGTCTTTGTGATCGTTTGTATGACGTTCATCAAGATGACCATTCTATCCAGGATTATTATTCTTGCTTTAAGGACATTATTGATGAACTGCATGTGCTCAAACATCCTTTCTATGAGAGGATATTACTGTTCTTTTTTGTCGTGGTTTGAACCAACAATTCTCTGAGTTTTCCAATTCTGTCATGTTGAGAGATCCATTACTACCTTTATACTCTATTGTTGTTAATGCTGAGGTTTGGGAGTTTCATCTCAAAGCTCGATCATCAAATTCTGAACCTGCACCTGCTGCTTTTTCTGCTAGTCAACAAGCGTTCGGAAAGGCTAACCGCGACAGGGGAGGCTGCGGTAACGAACGAGGAAGGGGGAGAGGTTGAGACCGTGATGGTGGCGGTGGCCAAAACCCATCAGTGAGCAGTGATTCTCCATCCATGCAGGGTGGCCATGGCACCTACGTCTACCAGTGATGTCATCGTCCCAGTCATCTTGCTGAATTCTGCTACAAGCTTTCTCATATTGGTCGCGATGATACTGCAAATACCGCAGACACAGCTCGGCCACATTACTATCATCAAAATAATGCAACTCCGGATTGGTACATGGAATCTAGTGCTACCAATTACATGATAGCTTCTGCATCCAACCTGGATAGTGTCGCTCCTTATAATGGTAATAGTCGTGTTTATTTTGGTAATGGTGCCTCTTTGCATATTTCCCATATTGGTAATTCCCAAATTTCTTATTCCTTTACTTTATCCGATGTCTTGGTTGTTCCCCACATCACCAAGAATTTATTATCTATTGCCAAGTTGACCAGGGATCTAAATGTTGTTGTTTGTTTTAATGACAATGTTTTCACTATTCAGAACAAGGTTACTAAGGAGCTCATGAGCCGAGGACACAGTGAGGGAGGTCTCTACATTTTAGATTATGGTGGTGCTGCTTTAGTGTCTTTTGTTAATGCAAATAAAGCCAAAGTCTCATTTGAGCTCTAGCATAGTCGTTTAGGACATTTTCCTTTACATGTAATTTCTGGTTTAAGTAAGACTGGTCATTTGTTAGTCACTAGTTTGTTGTCTGTCATTTGCATTCTTCTTGTGAGATGGCTAAGGGTAAGCGTCTTTCTTTTTATGATAATTTAAAATATGCACAACGCATATTTAATTTAGTTCATTGTGATCTCTGGGGACCCTCACCTATTGTCTCTCGCGTCAGGTACTTTTATTATGTTATTTTTATTGATGATTTCTCTCGGTTTACTTGGTTATTTACTCTACGACGAAAGTATGATTTTGTGGAGGCATACATGCAATTTGAAGCTCTTGTTGAGGATCAGTTCTCTACCACCATCAAGGTATTTTAGAGTGATGGTGGAACCGAGTTTGTAAATCATCGCATGTTGACTCATTTTGCGTCTAAGGTCATTCATCATCAGCTTTCCTGTCCTTACACTCCTGAGCAAAATGGTCGTGCAGAGAGGAAGCATCGTCATATTATAAAGACAAGTTTATCGATGCTCTTTCATTCTAGCCTTTATCATTCATTTTGGTATAATGCTTTCTGTACGGCGATCTTCATCGTCAACAAACTGCCTACTCCCATTTTATCTGGTCAGTCTCCACTCTATTATTTTGGGCACTACACCTGACTACTCCAATTTTCATCCATTTGGCTGTCAGGTTTTTCCTTATTTGAGGCCATATGCTGGGCATAAACTGTCCCCTCGGAGTATGTCTTGTATATTTTTGGGAAACAGTTCTTAGTACAAGGGTTATCGATGTCTTGATCCTCTTACATAAAAGGAATACATCACTCATCATGCTTGGTTTGATGAGTTATTTTTTCCCACTACCCGTACTGGCACTGTTATAAATTATTCATCACTAGACATTTCTGCCTTTTTGGAGCCTTCGTCAGTTCCATCAGAAGTGTTTGATCCATCTTCTCCAGCCCAACAACCAATTATTTTGGAAAATCTAAATTTTCCAACTATACAGGAAGCTTGGGGTTATTCAGAAAATTGCATTTGTTTGCCACAAGGTGAACAATAGCGTGCCCGACACTAGCTAGCATAGCCAGTACAGTCACCGCCGCCGCTGACTCACACATCGGCCACCTCGGCCTCGCGTGTACATTATGCGCTACCTCTACAGACGACGCCGGCATCTTCACCGCACTCAACAACCACCCCTACTTCTCCAGTGCCATCATCACCGCCACCTGCTGGGCTGCCGCCATCTACCTCGGGTTCCATGCCCGTCGCCTCAGTCTCTGTATCATTCTCGGCATTTAATGACTACTCGCCTGTGAACTGGTTCTCTTCGGTACAAGGATTTCTCTCAATATGATAATTCTGGTTTCCTGAGTGCTTTATTTTCCAAGACTAAACCGTAGATTCATCGCTCGGCTGTTAAGGATCCCGAATGGGTTGCTGCTATGGACTTAGAGATGGATGCTTTGCGCACTCAACAGATATGGGAGCTGGTTCCCCGTCCTTCCCATGCAAATGTTGTTGGTTCAAAATGGTTTATCGATTGAAGTATAAATCCGATGGCTCCCTTGATCGACACAAAGCGAGGTTAGTTACTCAGGGTTTTTTGCAGTTGCCTGGTTTTGATTATGATCATACTTTTAGTCCAGTAGTGAAGGCTTCTACTGTTCGTACTGTTTTATCCATTGCCATTTATCGCAATTGGCCATTGCGATAGCTTGATGTAAAAAATGCCTTTTTAAATGGAATTCTGGAGTCTTTGGTTTACATGGAGTAGACTTCTGGATATAAAGACCCTATGCGTCTTGATTATGTTTATTGTCTACGCAAGGTCATTTATGGTTTGAAGTAAGCTCCACGCGCTTGGTTTCAGCGCTTTAGTTCCTTTTTTATTGGCCTGGGTTTTGTATGCAGTTCTTCAGATACCACCTTATTTGTTTTCTCACAGAGTGCCTCTTTACTCTATTTATTGGTTTATGTTGATGACATTATTATTACTGGGAATGATGGTCTTCTTATTCAAAAGTGTATTGATCGAGTCAATCAGGAGTTTAAGATTGCCAATCCTAGAACTCTACAGTATTTTTTGGAATTGGAGGTTGTTCATACTTCCAACGACTTGTTCCTTGGTTAATCCAGATATGCCAGGGACATTTTACTGCGAGCTAGCATGCAGGACTTTGCGCCAGTTGCTATTCTATTTGTGGCTTTTTTGCAACTATCCAGCTCTTTTCAATCCATTCGAAAACCCCACACTTTATCATTCCTTGGTTGGTGCGCTACAGTATCTATTGATCACACGTCCCAACCTGTCCTATGATGTGAATACGGTCAGTCAGTATATGCAGGCTCCTACTGATGACCATTAACAAGCTGTCACTCGGACATACTCTTCTATTTTGCAAATACTCTTATGTTTTTACCAGTTTTGGGTTACTCTAATGCTGATTGGGCTCATTGTATAGAGACTCATTAGTCTACGTATGGTTATGCCATTTTTGTTGGTGGAAACCTGGTTTCCTGGAGTGCTAGCTTACATGTTCTTGTTCTAGTTCAGAATCAGAGTACCATGCTATGGCAAACACTACTGCGGAGTTAGCTTGGTTGATGAATCTTCTTCGGGACTTACGTGTGACGTCGTGCGCCCCACCCATATTGCTGTGTGATAATAATAGTGCTCTCTTTCTGGCTCAGAATCCCGTTTCTCATAAAAGAGCTAAGCACATTGATATTGACTATCATTTTGTGCGTGAGATGGTGTCTTATGGCAAGCTCAAGGTTGCTCATATTTTATGGACTTGTAGGTTGCTGAGATTTTTATAAAGGGTCTACCCCATCTTAGTTTGATTTTCTACGTTCCAAGCTTTACGTTACGACCAGTCCTACGCTTCACTTGAGGGGGATAATAGAGGTGTAAATCAATTAGAATCAAGATAAGAAAGGAATACCCTTTCTGATTGATTTTGTATATATCACGTTCCATATTTGTTTAGGTCATGTATACACTTTGTACTCACTATATATATGAATACACACAGCTACAATTATTTGTGAATTTTACATTCTATCAAGCTGGATGCTTATTATAGCATACAAACCCAAATTCAGTTAAATGAGGCTACTGCTAAGCTAACCAAATCACTGAAAGAGGAACAAGATTTTTGGAAGCAAAAGACAAGAACTAAATGGCTTAGATCAGGTGACTTAAACACAGCTTTATTCCATGATAGTGTATAGGATAAACACTCCAGATTAAGGATTAATGAAATTCTGATTGATAGTGGCGAATGGTTAGATGATCAAGATGCTATAGGAGAACATGCTGCCTCCTTGTATCATAAGCTCCTGAGTGATGAGTGTTGTGATCATTCAAGATACCAAATGGAGTATTTGCTTAAATTTATCCCTCAGGTTATCACAGATCTAGATAACATCCCATTGATGAAGCGTGTCTATCTCGATGAGCTACATTAAACTGCTTTAGCCTAGAGAAAAATAGTGCACCCGGACCGGATGGATACTGCAGTAGCTTTCTATAGAAAATCCTGGGAATTCCTCAAGCTAGATCTCTTACAAGCAGTATGAATTTATGTGTGGAGTTTGGGTACATAAATCTATTGGGAGTACATGGATTACCTTAATCCCAAACACTCATACTCCCAAAATTTAAGCTCAACTCACTTTTCTAATAAAATCTTATCCAAGATTTTAGTAGATGGAATACGGCCTTTACTTCCTAAATGCATTTCCCACGAACAATCTGCTTTTATACAAAATAGATAAATTTATGATAATATACTCATTATGCAAGAAATAGTAAGGCTATCGGACTCAAAAACTTAATCCATGAATATGATTGCAAAAATAGATATGTCTAAGGCTTTCGACCGTGTTCTATTAAAATTTGGATTCCATGGACATGTAGCAGCTCTAATAATGGGTAACATTAACAGCTCTTGGTTCTCGGTTATGATAAATGGCTGCCCCTGTGGTTTCTTTAAACCTTCAAGAGGTTTGAAACAAGGGGATCCACTTTCCCCTACTCTGTTTGATTTCATCACTGGATTGCTTAATACGGGGGTTTCAAGTTTTTGTTCCATAATGATTATATTGACAAATTTATTTTGCCTAAAGGAGCTGAAACTATCATTCATTTATCCTATGCTGATGATATGCCTATCTTCTTGAGAGTGACCAACAAATATCTAAAAAAACCTGGTCCTTTTCTTAAAAACATATGAGGTAGCCACGAGACAAAAGGTTAATTTTTAGAAAAGTGCATTTCTAATAGGCAAACGAGCTAGCTCAGTCAGGGTTAATCTGATAAAATGTAAGACTGGAATGCTACACGGTCAGTTTCCATTTATTTATCTTGGTTAACATATTTAAGGGCAAAAAAAAGGAATATATACTTTCAGTATTTAGTCGAAAGAATTAACTCTAAAATAGGTTCATGGAATAATAAATGGCTAAACCAGGAAGGGCGATTAATTATGATTAAACATGTCCTTCTATGCATCCCACAACACACATGGTGTACCAAATCACCAATTGCACACACATTAGACAAGATTAGTTCTATATGCTCCAATTTTCTTTGGTGCAAAACTGATCAATGATTTAGAAAACATTGGAAATCCCGGTCTTCGCTGTGCTACCCTAAGGATGAAAATGGCCTAGGGCTCAAAGATTTCAGGACTATCATTGATGGATTCTTGGTTAAACTGTGGTGGAAAGCTCAACAAGGGATAACACTATGGGCCAAATATATATGGTCCATCGCAAAAACCAACAGAAAGTCCAAGGCCTGGAGAAGGGTGGTCTATGTTTTAGAGATATTGATAGGGAGAGGCAGCTGCAATTTTTCACTTGCTTACTGGCTCGGAGATGGCCCTTTGTGGGAAAAATGGACTCAATCAACATCCACCCCCTATATACGGTTATTGTCACAAAAACAACAGCACATTTCTCTTTTGCAGGGTGTTATACCAGATTAGGAAGTACAAAAACTTGCAAAAGAGGTAACTCTCGCTGACAATGAAGATGAGATGATCTGGACATTAAATAACTCAGGTAAGTTCACCCTTTCATCCGCGGTTCAACAGCTCTAGAAAAAAAGAAATAAGGCTCAGTCCTTATCACATGTATGGCACAGGTACGTTCCACCAAAATTGTAAATCTTTATGTGGGAAGTGCTAAATGGTATTCTGCCCTTTCATAATGTGTTGCAGAAAATGGGGAAGTGCTAAATGGTATTCTGCCCTTTCATAATGTGTTGCAGAAAATGGGAATATCGCTTGTATCTAAATGTGCTCACTGCCCTCATACTGACACATTGACTCACTGTTTTTAATGATTGTCCTTTTGTACTAAGAATCTAGGACTATGTTTTTCATAGACTTGGAATTGCTACAAGACCATTTGATCACATATATAATAGACTACTTAGTTATTTCTAAATCCAATTTCTATGCTTTATCATTTGCTGATTGTTTGGAGATTTATTTTGTGGATATGGTTATCTTTGTGCACTTCCTTTGTGGATATGGTATTTTCTAGTGGTGCCCCTTGAATTTTTATAAATAAAATGGTGTGTTAGAAATAGTAAGAGAAGTGGACTTGGAATGTAAATACATAAATAAAAATATTACAGGGGGGTAATTGAAAAGGATGGTGACTTTATTTTTCATCTCATCTTAGCCAAAAAATTGTCAGAAAATGACCCAGTAACAAACTTCAGATTTTGTAACAAACGCATATTTCTGTGGGTTGACATTCACCACCTGAGAAGCCTTTGGCAATACATTTATTTTCACATTCCTGTTGAGTGGTGCATGTCAATGCGCCTCTCTTATTCTTAATCCTCGTGGGGTGGAGGAACCCTTCTACCTTCGATCCTGAAAATGTTTTAGATTGATTACAATAAATAGAAAGAAACAACTAACATAATGAAAATGAAGAAAATGAAAATGCATGAAATATTTTACTATTTCTAACGGTAAGATAATGAACCTCCTTATAAAATGAAATACACAAAATATCCCCTGGGATACACTGTTCACATTACAAAAATAAATAAATAAAATCATTAGTGACAGATAAATAAGTGTCAGAAAGTTTACTTCGTCTCTAGGCGTCACTAAATTTTAATGACACAAGTATATGTCACTGGACCAAACTACTAGCTACATCACCTAATATTTATCGACTTTCTACGTACAATGGTGACATAAAAAAGTGGAACAAAAGCTCAGTGAAATGAGAGAAAAATACATTATCATAAATACATTACGGAGTTTTTTTTTCTCCTAACCTTGATCTGCAGTAACCGCAACCGCACAAACGCATGGACCTGCGGTTTGAAACAGTTAGGCCTATTGCAATGTATATATACACCTACATATATTAACTTATCTTATGTAACGATGTTCATAAAGTTGAAACCATTCACAATAAAGGAGTAGGACGCATGAGCTTGTTTGTTTCACGCACGCGTGGTAACATGCGCTTCTGGAAGAGCCCGACAAGCGCGTGAATCTGACGATAAAGCTGTGATTCGAGTCTTGACTCCTTGAACCACTGGGTCACCAGGAACGATGCAGGGATGCCGGAGAAGACCTCTGAACAGAGATCTAAAGAGTCGCGATCGGAGAAGCAAAAATCAAAGGAGTAGACTTGGCTGCGACGCATGTAACTTGACCGGACGAATGATTGGCGAACGACGAGGAAGAACTGTGATGATTGGCGGCGGAAAGCGGCGGTCGAAACGGTGGCAGAAATTGAGTGAACAGTGTGCCGGGAACAATGGAGATGGCCGGAGATCGGACTGATGTTAGATGGAGAATCAGATCGGAAGACTAGTGTGATCCACGACAAGGAAGCTGAGCAGAGCAGAGAAGAAGCCTGACCGGAGGTCGGACAGCGGCGGTGGGTGCCGATGATCGGTAAAAGGTGGAGAAATTTTATGGAATGTTTGGGGAGAGAGATAAAAGCCAGGATACGACTTATACCATGATAGAAAGTAAAATTCACAAATTATTGTGATTATGTGTATTGATATATGGTGAGTACAAAGGATATGGAGGATCTAAACAAATATAGAATTGAAAATAGTATTCCTTTCTTATCCAGATTCTTAAGGACTATATCTCTATGAAGTTTGCTTCAATTATTCTAATCATAAATTCCACGTCCATTTATCATACTATATAAATTCAAGCTTTATTTGTATCTTTTACATTGTTAAATTAAAGACAATAAGAATGGAAATGTTTTCATATTAAATTGAGGAATTACATGCATATATTATTTTACTTAAAGTTAGACAATAAATTTGGACAAGAGAAAATACATTAATGAATATATTAAGAGTTCGTGTTTTGAAAGACGGTCTTTCCATATATATTATTTTCGATAGGATGAAGCTTATATATAAATGTAGACGAAGCTTGATCATAAAAAAATGTAGAAGAAGGGTGACGAGAAGTACTTGATAGAGAAAGCAAGAAAGTGACTAGAATAATAAATTTGATTGAGTTCTCCATTTTCCTGTAATTTGTCTAAATATCAATAATGTGAACAGAGAAAAGCAATACTCGTGTGATCCATTTCTATGGCTTGTCTTAATTTATAAAAGATTTTGCATGGTTGATAATTATGTTAATGTTACGTACTGATTATAAATTGGGATGATTTTATATTTTTACAGTAATGATAACTATGTGTCATTGAGAAACTCAATTTCCATGTGATTTAGAACGATATAAGAACGTGTGAAATGAAGATTTTACTTGGTCAAATATGCCCCGTACTTGATATATAATCGGGAAATTGGAAACGACCTATCAATTTATTTTAAAATATCTACGATTCATCACTTTTCTGTCAAAAACTATCATACTGATAAGTTTTCTTTACCATAATAATAACATTTCTAAACTAGGTAACAGGTAATTCAGGATTCAGAATTGATAATAATAAATGGCTCCCAAATAATACTCCCTCCGTCCCATAGAAATTTGCATAATTACTTTTTTCAAGTTAAATTTAAAAAATTTTGACCCTAAATATAATTTAATATATTCATAATAAAAGTATCACGTGTGATCTTGTTAGATTAATCTTAATATATATTTTTTAAATATTAATTTTATATGCGTAATTATTATATGTAGCTAGAGATATTAACGGTCAAACATGATCATTGAAGATTGTGAAAAAACAATTGTGCCAATTTCTATGGGACGGAGGGAGTAGTAATTACACCTAGGCCATGTTCTCTAGAATTTATCTAAATTGATCGAAATTAATTTGATTTGATATGATCTGATTTGAATTGAACTGAACTAAAAATAAGTGTGTTCAAAAATATTAATGTATGACTAAATTAAGTTAAATTACATGTAAATAAATTTATACTGAACTGATGTGAAGTAACAGATTGCAACTGAACTGATTTCAACTGAATCGAATTAAACCGAAATGATTTAAATTTATCTGAACTTGCATATAAAATCGAATGAACTTGGCCTGGTCATGTGACTTTGGTCATTTGAAAAGGGCTATGGATCAATTGTTTTAAATTGTTTTTTGCTAATGCGAGTTAGGTTCCTACAATGTGTTGTACGGTTGGTAGCACTTAATTTTGAATTAATCTATGTTAAATATATTTTATAGATAATATGATAATAATAAATGACTCTGTCTCTTAAAATACTTTTTTTCATGAATTGTAAAAAATAAATCAAACTTGAAACTGCAAAATAGAAGAAATGAACATAAAATTTTCATGTTGCGCTAATCAGATTATAAACTTATAACTAATGCATATTGCAGATAACATTTTAATATTGCTATTAAAACCTTTTACCTTTTTATTATTTTAATTAAATTCCATATTTCCTCAGACTTGTGGAAAGATGGTTTCCAATACTTTGCATTATTAAATTATTCGTCAATTTATTAATGGAGTAGAACATAATTTTGTATATATATATGGAAGTGCTTTGACCATTAATGTAAATTGAAATTGAGTGATACAAGATAGTATGTTTATATGGAAAAATAGTATGTTCTATTTATATACTATAGTACAATAATTGAAATCAATAAGGTAATACAATGATATTTATAGCAATCAAATCATAATCAAAATAATTTCTATGAAGTAAATAAAGTAAAACAATGTCGCCAACTGATATCAAAAGTCATTAATACCCCCCAATTGATATCAAAATGGGACCATAAAAATTAAAGTATAGTGCTTTGGCAAATATAGGTAAAGCAAAGCAATGTCTTTTGTCAAAGGAGGGGTAGTTAGATATATACAAAGTCTACCTCAAAAAAAATGTAAAAAGTCTTTAGGATGTGTTTGACAATGTTGGGGGTGTTTAGAAGAGTTTTGCTTATAAACAAAGTTAGCTTATTTTGAAAAGGGAGATCAACTTTTATTTTTTTTTCCAAAAAATAGTTTGAGTTTTTAAAAGTGACCTGTTTTTTAACACTTTACCAAACACTAAAAAATGCTTATATTATAAGCAAAACATCTTAGCTATGTTTGGAAGAGTTGTGTGCTTATACGCAAAGCTGACTTATTTTGAAAGTAGGGGAGGACTAACTTCTGTTTTCCCCCAAACATTATTTCTACATTCAAAATAAGTTGTTTTTTTTGGCACTTTAATAAACACTAAAAATTGTTTTGCTTATAAGTAAAGTAGCTTATAAACTCTGCCAAATAGAACCCTTATGATACGATGTCAAAATTGTTATTTATTGTAGTTTTCTTAGTTTAGTATAAGTAAGATGACACTATACTCTTTTTCCCAATGAGTTTTTTAATGTATTAGTGTAATCATTTGGAGTTTATTGATTTCATTTTGTCAAAAGAGGGATAGTCAGATAGATAAAAAAGTCACTAATACCCCCGGTTAATAACAAATCAAATGATACGAAAGCGTAGTACCTTATTGCATAAAGGTTGGGATAAATAAAGCGAAACAACATTTTTTTTCCAAAGAAGAGTCAAATATATATATATATATATATATATATGCACAATTTCCTGGAATGTAGGCAGTGGTTATGATCGATTCGATAGAAGGGAAGGCATAGTGTGTATTTTTCGTTGGGGATTCCCTGGCAAAAATCGTCGCATATTCCTCCGATTCCTTCTAAAAGATATTCAGTCGATTCGAATAGAAGTTAAAGAGGGTATTTATGCTCGTCGTGTTCTTTATATGGACATCCGCGGACAGGGGTCCATTCCTTTAACTCTTACTGATGATAATTTGATTCCACGAGAAATTGAGCAAAAGGCTGCTGAATTGGCCTATTTCTTGCGTGTACCGCTTGAAGTATTTTGATAAATCCGTGGAAAAGAGAGGCCTTTACTCAACAGGAGATAAAAATGAAATGAAAATAATCTTCCTTTTTCGATAACATAACAAAATTTAGGTGTGAAGTCTCATTCGAGCCAAAGCATACGGAACAACCATAAAATGAAACTTTTTTTGTGGTTTTTTATACGTATGCAAATCCACACGAAATTTAATTTAAACACGTAAGAAATCGAAAAAATTCATATATCAAACCATTTCCGTATAAAGAGATTTATTCTTTTTTGTTAAGTTTAATAATTGTTGAAATTACTCCTTTAAATCCAGATAAATCCTATCTTGTAATTTTGTTTTCAATCGATGTTTCTTTTTATCCTTTATTTTGTGTTCCTTAATAAACAATCCAAAAAGAACAATCCAATCTCATCACTAGACAATTTTGGTTCTCTTTTGTCGTAATCTCTTTTCGTCAATTATTCTATTCCTGACTGTGAGTAATCCGTGAATTTTGTTTTTTTTTTGTATATTGGCTATTTTGATACAACGGGAGTTCTTTTGTCTCACAATTTAACAAATATTCATTAGTTATAAGGGGTGGGTTCTTTCCATCCTTCATCCAAAGGAGACAATTGGTGACCAATTGAGATCTCGCGAAACAATATTTGGTTAGTATTTCTTCATTCGAAGTGGTTTCTTAGTTGATTTCTCTATTCTTTCTAGATTCAATAACAACAAAGAAAATCAATTGAATTTATAGGTTTCATATCTTGTATATAACTCATGCGTGAAAGAAATATTTGATTGCATAGAGTCAACAAATGAGGTGGGTTGATTAACAATTCACCGATCAAAAAATGACAAAAAAGAAAGCATTTCCTCCCTCGTTAAAGCTTCTATTTCTAGTATTTTTACCCTGGTACCTTTCTCTCTCATTTAATAAAAGCCTGGAATCTTGGGTCACTAAGTGGTGGAATGCTGGGGAATCCGAAATCTTTTTGAATGATATTCAAGAAAGGGGAATTCTAGAAAAATTCATAAAATTAG
Source organism: Rubia yunnanensis (assembly GCA_037428765.1). Classification (NCBI taxonomy): domain Eukaryota; kingdom Viridiplantae; phylum Streptophyta; class Magnoliopsida; order Gentianales; family Rubiaceae; genus Rubia; species Rubia yunnanensis. The sequence goes on along the minus strand of CM075071.1, from coordinate 71,876,387 downwards.
AGGAACTCCTCGTATTGGAGGAAATAATTGAAGAATACTCGGAAACACATCTACACAAACTGCGTATAGGAATCCAAAAAGAAATGGTTCAATTAATCAAGATACATAATGAAGATGGGATCCATACGATTTTGAACTTATCAACAAATATAATCTGTTTTTTTATTCTAAGCGGTTATTTTGTTTTGGGTAATCAAGAACTTGTTATTCTTAACTCTTCGGCCCAGAAATTCCTATATAACTTAAGCGACACAGTCAAAGCTTTTTCTATTCTTTTATTAATGGATTTATGTATCGGATTCCACTCACCCCACGGTTGGGAACTAATGGTTGGCTCTGTCTACAAACATTTTGGATTTGTTCATAATGATGAAATTGTATCTGGTCTGGTTTCTACTTTTCCAGTCATTCTGGATACCATTTTTAAATATTGGATTTTTCGTTATTTAAATCGCGTATCTCCTTCACTTGTAGTTATTTATCATTCAATGAATGACTGATTGATAGAGGATCTACTAAAATATTAATCTAACTAAATCATTAAAAATCGCACTTAGGCTTTCTATTTCGACCCATTTGCGAGGTTCATCTTATCTTATATTATTCCACTAAAATATTATTCCATTTAAATTATTCCCCAGTAACTAGCAGAATCGTGGATAGGAAACTATACTAGCAACTTACCCCATTTATTGTAGAAATTTTGGGATGAAGATTGGACTATGGAAACTCGAAAGATTTTTTATTGGATAAAGGAACAGATTACTCGATCTATTGCCGTATCGCTCATGATATATATCCTAACTCCGACAGCCATTTCAAATGCATATCCTATTTTTGCACAACAGGGTTATGAAAATCCACGAGAAGCCACTGGGCGTATTGTCTGTGCCAACTGCCATTTAGCAAGTAAGCCCGTCGATATTGAGGTTCCACAGGCAGTACTTCCTGATACTGTATTTGAAGCAGTTGTTCGAATTCCTTATGATATGCAATTGAAACAAGTTCTTGCTAATGGAAAAAAGGGGGGTTTGAATATAGGGGCTGTTCTTATTTTACCGGAAGGGTTTGAATTAGCCTCTTCCGATCGTATTTCTCCCGAGATTAAAGAAAAGGTAGGCAATTTGTCTTTTCAGAGCTATCGCCCCAATAAAAAAAATATTCTTGTGATAGGACCCGTGTCCGGTCAGAAATATAGTGAAATCACCTTTCCTATCCTTTCCCCTGACCCTGCTACTAAGAAAGATATTCACTTCTTAAAGTATCCTATATACGTGGGCGGGAACCGTGGAAGGGGTCAGATTTATCCCGACGGGAGTAAGAGTAACAATACAGTTTATAATGCTACAGCAACAGGTATAGTAAGCAAAATCATACGAAAAGAAAAGGGGGGGTATGAAATAACCATAACAGATATGGGCGGACATCAGGTGGTTGATATTATCCCCCCAGGACCAGAACTTCTTGTTTCAGAGGGTGAATCCATCAAATTGGATCAACCATTAACGAGTAATCCGAATGTGGGTGGATTTGGTCAAGGGGATGCAGAAATAGTACTTCAAGACCCATTGCGTGTACAAGGACTTTTGGTCTTCTTGGCATCTGTTATTTTGGCACAAATCTTTTTGGTTCTTAAAAAGAAACAGTTTGAGAAGGTTCAATTGGCTGAAATGAATTTCTAGACTTGCAGATTTATAAATTTTGCTTGTTTAGACTTTTTTTCTACTCGAACTGGATGAGACGGAGATGCTGGGAATTTAGTGTACCACATTGTTAGTCATAATATGTCAATTTTGAAGAAAACTCTTGGGTGGGGCTTTACCCCTCTTAACTTTTTTTATGCAAATTGGGATGATGATGATGTGGTTATCTTATTAATGCCATAGTTAACTATATTTAACTATGATATGATAAAACGTATCAATAATTTTGTTTTCGACTCAAAATCTAATCCAATTGAATCAGATACTAGACAGAAGTAATCGGTTATTCGGTTATTATAGAAGGGATAACTGCGGCAAACGGCGAATGCGAGGAGAGAGCATTCGTCTTCCGAGTAGTCTTCGACACAAGAAAGGGAATTTTTGAAACTCTTTCTTGTGCCGAAAGAGTAATGATTCTTAATCCTGTTCTTCAATGATTCCTAGTCGTGTTTTTGATTTTTCCCGATGTATCAGAAAACTTTTTCGATTTATTATGCGATAAATTTATTATGAAATAAGAATTTATTATGAGATAATATAAGTATAAGAGGTAGTGGGCAAATAAAAATAAAAAAACAAGATAGGACTTAGTATAATTATAAAAATTTTCAATTAGTATAAATAGAAAATCAATATCAATTTACACAATATTAAATCGAAGAAAAATTCTATCCTACAAGGAATTGAGTGATTCTTTCTTTCTTCTAACTTTGAAATGAAAGTACCTATAGATATTAGCAAGGGGCAGGTGTTCTGAATCAATTAATGAAGCTCATTTTTCAAAAATATTATCAGAACTGAGGTTTTTAAAACAGCCGAAAAGGAAATCTATTTTGTCAGTTATACGAAAAAAGAGTATGATTCTTAAGAACTCAACGGGTCTGTCCCCCTCAAATCAGACAAAGAAAGAGGGGAATCCCGTCGAGTTTTTACGCTTTCATGTCTATAACTCAATTCATTCGATTACTATAGGGATGACCCCAATCCAGAATATGAACCATAAAAGAAAACACCTAGTAAACCGATCACAAGAATACCAGCTACAGTACCTATTATCCAAAGAGGAATTCTTCCAGTAGTATCGGCCATTTTACCCCACTTCACTCCGTATTTCATCAAGTGTTCGTGCTAGAGACATAAACAGTCATGGATAATTATTAGATGAGATCCTTCCGAATGCGCTAAGAAAATATCTAGAATTCTTAGTAATTCTCTTTCATTTTCTTAATTGAAGAAATAATTGGAAAATAAAACCGCAAGTACAAAAATGAGTAATAACCCCCAGTATAGGCTGGTACGATTCAATTCAACATTTTGTTCGTTCGGGTTTGATTGTGTCATAGTTATAAAATTCGGATATAGGTTTATCGTTGGATGAACTGCATTGCTGATATGGATCCTAAAAAGAAGACGGTAGGGACAGCCAGTCCGTGAACAGCCAACCACCGTACTGTAAAAATTGGATAGGTTCGATCTATAGTCATTAGGTCCTCCTAAAAAGATCTACTAAATTCATCAAGTTGTTCCAAAGAATCAAAACGGCCAGTTATTAATGGAATTCCCTGTCGATTTTCTGTGAAATACTCGTTTGGCCTAGGACTTCCAAATACATCATAAGCTAAGCCGGTGCTGACGAATAGCCAACCCGCAATGAAAAGGGAAGGTATAGTAATGCTATGAATGACCCAGTATCGAATACTGGTAATAATATCCGCAAAAGAACGTTCTCCTGTGCTTCCAGACATTATATATATATATATATATATACACCAATTGCTGAGGATCGATAATAACAGTAATGCAGTAGTAAATTAAACAAAATGGAGAACAAAATAAAAACTTTAAACAGTAGAATAATAACTTAAAAGAGTGTTGAATAGAATTTTCTTTTATATTGAAATAGGCTTAGGCTTACTTTGGACAAGGAACCGAAGTATGTACATTCAGCTCAGATGGAGGAGATTGTAAGAAGTACTAGAAGGGGCGATAATTCAAGTGTGCCCTTCAACTGAATTGAAGTTCTCTACTTATAGGAAATTTTGAAACTCTAATCTATTACAAAATGGAATCCGTTGTTTGAGATCCATGAATCTTGATCGTTGATTTGCTTCTTTGAATCTGGGCCTTCCTTTTTCTTGATGAGCGGCAAGTGGGACCCACCACTATCTTGTGTTCTGGCTGATTGAATTTGGTGGAAGCTGGGATCCACCACTATCTGCTGTCTTCTTTGACTTTGGTGGAAGCTGGGATCCACCATTAGCTGTTGTCTTCTGGCAAAGTGGAGTTTGGGTCCCTCCATGATTGCCTGTGAGTTGTGGATTACGTCATTACTTACCTCCCTTACATTTCAAAGGGATCTTGACTGTCTTGGAAAAAATCATCCATTTGAGAATCTGCTTCGTTCTTGATAGCTTGTTTTTTACTGACCAATTGTTTGTAGAATTCAAGAATTTTTTGGAGGTCTTCATCCTGTTCTACTTTTGGATTCATCATTGCTGGAATTTGTGAAGTGCTGACTTGCCTGATTGGTGTTGGGCAAGGAATGTGAGGATACATGGGAATAGGTGAAGGAAGTGTTTGTTGAATAATTGGTTTGAATGAAATTTTTAATTTTTCTCCGGTCTGGAAGTAATGAGTTACTGCCTTGGGAGAGCAAAACTCTTATTTATAATTACCCCACCATTTTACTCTGTATTGACAAACCAGAGAAAAGGGTCTAGTAGGGTGGACTGATTTTATTTGAAAGCTCCAAGCAAATATCCAAGGAACTCTGAAAATAGCATGGAATAATATGTCTTTTTCATAGGGTTTGTAATGGCTAAGAGTCTGCTGGCTAAGGGTCTGGAATGTTTTAAATCCTTTCAGAATTGGCTGAGGAAGGATATCTGGAGATGGTCCGAATTTGCACCACCAGTCAATAAACCAAAGTGGAATGTGGTTATTAAATTTCTGGTGAAAATTAATAAACCATGAATGGTCAAGGACATGATAAAGAAAGCTCTATACCAGGATTGAATGTAATCAGCATAATTAAATCCAGGAGGGAAATAATCAACTGAAAAGGAATTGATGGAATGAATACTGGGAATTTGGCTTGGACCCAATATCTGCTTGATGTAAATTTTTGAATATTCTATTCTATTGGGGTCCTGTTGGTTATGAATGTGTTGGATTTCAATAGACCGGGTATCTACCAAAATCAATTCATAGAACTGTTGAGTTTTGACAATATCATCTGCCAACCAAGGAGATGTTGGCAAAAATATACTGGATACAAAGGTTTTTAGTTGTGGAATTTCTGGTTCGGACTCAAAATGGGTAACTAATATGTGTTCTGGATTACGTTTATCAAAATAAGTTGGAGAAGGTTTTGAGCTAGTAGGAATGGATTTTTTGTTGGGAAGTGGAGTATGAGCTCTAGTCAAAGGTGTAAAATTTGAAGTCAAAGAAGGAGTTTTGTTTTGAAAAAATCTAGCATGTGGAGTTTGTGCTATGGTAGAATAGGTAAGTGGAGGAAAATCTTGGGATGGAATAGTTGGAGTAAGAGGCTTTGGGTTAACATGGTCTTTGCTGGTTCTTGAGTTGGAAGAACTTGAAGATCCTGAATTTTTACTCATGGTTCCCTGTAAGGAATTCACGAGTCAGAAAATCTGGAAGGAAATTATCCTTTTCTTTTATAAATTGAATATCAAAATAAAAAACTGATAAAATAGCTTGCTATCTGGCAAAAATCTGTTTTGAAACTAAATTTTTGACATCTTTTTGTAAAATATCCTTTGCCGATTTGCAGTCAATATTTAATAAAAAAATTATTATATAAATCATCCTGAAATTTTGAAATGCATAAAACTATGGATAAAACTTCTTGTTTAACTGTTGAATAGTTTTTTTGTGCATTAGACCAGAATCCTGAACGATATCTTACTAAGGATATTTTCCCTAAATATTTTTGTTTTAATATGCCTCCATATCCTATGTTGGATGCATCTGTTTCAACTATCATGAATGCTTCTGGATGTGAAATTCCTAAACATGGTAATGATTTAGCTTTTAATTTAATTTCTTTTACTAAATTAGTATGGTTATCTGACCATGCAGGGGGATTGGATTTTAATCTTTCATATAAACTTTTACATATGATCTTAATGTTGGGAAAGAAATCTGAAATATAATTGACACATCCTAAAAATCTTTGTAATTGATTTTTATCTTTAATTTCATCTGGAAATTTTTCTGCAAATTCAATGGATCTTTGAATGGGTCTAATTTTTCCTAAATGTATGTCAAATCCTAGAAACCTAATATTTGTTTGAAATAATTTCATTTTAGGTTCGGATATGACCAAACCATTTGCCTTTATTATTTTTAGTAAAATATGTAGATGTTTAAAATGACTATCAATTGTACTAGAATAGACTAATACATCATCAATATATACTATTGCAAATGATGAATAAGGATTAAAAATATCATTCATTATTTTTTGGAATTCAGATGGTGCATTTTTTTAATCCGAATGGCATAACATTCCATTCATATTGACCAAATGGAACTACAAATGCTGTTTTGTAATTATCTTTGTCATCTATTTGAATTTGCCAATATTCTGATTTTAAATCAAATTTTGAAAATATTTTTGCATTTACTATCTATTAATCAAATCTCTTTTATTTGGAATAGGATATCTGATCCATTATAATACTTTATTTGGTGGCTTATAATTTATGACTAATCTTGGAACTCCTATTTCTTTTTCTGCATTTTTGTTTACATAGAATGTTGAGCAACTCAATGGAGATTTGCTTTTTCGTATTAATTTTTTATCTAAATGATCATGGATTTCCTGTTTACATAATTCTAACAATTCCGCATTCATTTGAATAAGTCTTGCTTTAGTAGGAATGTTTTGTTCATTAAAATCCTTTTCATAAGGTAATGAAACTATATGTTTTTTCCTGTCCCAAAATGCATTGGGATGGTTTGAGCATATTTGACTTTTAAATTCTTGTTCTAGATTTTTTATTTTTTTCTTTTATTATTTTATTACCTAAATGTTCTTCTAAGTAACTTAATTCTTCTTTTAGGAATAAAATATCTTTTTGTTTTCTGTTTAAAATACATATTCTTTTGTATATAGAATTAGTTTGTAATAGATGTAACTCTACTTGACTAGGAGGACTTATGAAAGAAAATAATAATTTTTTTCCTAATATTCTTGCGCTAATTCCCTCTTGAGTCTTTTTAAAAGGAATTATTTGATATAAGAATGGGTTTCCTAATACTGCATCATAAGATACATTTTCTAATATTAGAAATGAGTGTTTAATACAATAATCATTATTACATATAAATCCATTAGATAATTTCTTTTTAATAATCATTGGAGTACCATTTGCTGCTGATAATTGCTCATTAGTTTTTTCTAAATATTTACTTGGAATTATTCATGATCTTATACAGGATTGGTCTGCTCCACTATCAATTAATGCTACTATGGTTGTGCTAAAATCTTGAACCCCTATTGTGATTAAGAAATACCATTTTTCCATATTAATTCTATTAATAGTATTAAAGAACTGTTGATTAGTTGGGGTTTCACTTGAAATAGGAATGATAGAACTACTGGGTTTTTCTAATAATGTTATTTTTAATTCTAATTCTAAATCTTTTTCTTTTAAAGTATCTAATTCCATATTGATATGAGTAATTTCTGATTTTAATAAATTAATTTCTTTTCTTAAATCTTGAGCATCAGTTGGACTGACTATGGATTTCTTTTTCTCTAATTCCGAATATTTTTTAATTGTTTTACTTAAAAACTAAAAGCTTCTGTTATTCTTGGTTTATTTTCTTCTAATACTAGATTTTTTAATCTTTGTATATATTCTGTTTTTTCTTCAGAGTTTCCTATCTTATCTATTATATCTAGTAATTCTTTCTTTTTATTATTTGTACTGTTTAACATATTAATGGTTGGAATTCTACACTGACATGTGTCATTAGATCCACTAGTGGAATCTGATTCTGATTCATAATCTGAATGTTCTGTTTCTAAATTATCAATTAATATAGGTAATAGTTTATTTCTTAATTCTGTATCCTCCAATGCATTTATTTTCTTTTCTATTTTGCAATAATTTGCAGTATGACCATATTTTTTACATTTGTAACATTGAATATTTTGGAATTTATTGTGTTTTTTTATTAAATCTCTTTTTCCTAGGTTTTTCATAATCTTTTTTTATGGTATGGTTTTTCATAGTTAAGATAATCTCTTTTTTGGTAATATTTATGTTTATGTTTACTAATTTTATGCTTTTTTACATACTTGTGATGAGATGAAGGGGGTTTTATCCTTGTTATACCAAATTGTTGACAAAATGATCCCATTTCTTTTCTTTCTGATCCATATTTATGTTGAATTTTTAAATCTTGACATAGAGTTAAAGCTTCTTTCTTTACAAAAGCAAAAATTTGACCAAAAGTTATTGTATTATAGTCTAATTTATCTGTTCCTAATGCTTTATGTATATTTGTTAATATTCTTTGAGAAAATAAATTTGGTAATCCTGTAATAAATTTTTCTCTCCAAAATGGAGAGTTTGAATCTGTTCTTCTAAATACTTGGGTTTAAAATATATCTTTATACCATTTGAAATCAGTTAATGTTGGACATCTTAAATCAGTTAAACATATTTTTGAACTCTCTAGTGCTTCTTCTGGATTTCCTACAAAGTACATTGATATAGCATATACTAGGAATGCAGATCCATCTTGGACCATAACAAAATTTATGTCATCTCCCTCTCCTTGGGCTTCTTCTGTTTCGTGATTCATTATTGTTTGTTTATCTTGTAAAGTGAGATGATTATCCCACCAACCTTTTAATTGACCAGTAAATCCTGTTACTAACAACATTACTATACTTGGTTCAGTAGTATTTAAGTTTTCTTTGTAGGCCATTCTGGCCATACCCATTTCTTGTAATATATTTAATATTTGATATTCTGATAATCCATCTATGTTCCATTGGTATATGGATGAACCATCATAACTGTTGAATGACTAATTTCTTTCTTCATATTGAATATCTGGAGGAGTAGGCCTAGGGTAATAAGCTTTTGTATTATGTGTTTTCCAATTGTTATTATGATTTTTTAATTTATTAATTTGCATTTCAGGTTTCTCTTCTAAATGTTCTTGAAATTGTTTTTCTATTGAATAAATTTGTTTATCAAAATTATCTTCTGATTCTTCTTCTGATATTTCATAAGAGGAATCATCCGAGCTTTCTTGTGGATTTACTTGAGATATTACTCCTATTTGTTTAGAACTACTAGGCTTATCAGTTTGTTTTAATGATAATGACTCTTCCATTTGTTTTGAAAAAGGTGATACTTGAAAATGAGGTTTAGTAAGTTTATTTTGAAATGTTTCTGGCTTGTTATCTAATTTAGTGGAGATAAAATTAACTTGGTTTGCTATAGTGTGTAATATTTGATTTGAATAATTATTCTGTTGATATACTTTTTTAATATCTTCTAAATTTAAAGATTCCGTGTCAACTCCTTCTCTTCCTGATTTAAGAGGAGAGACTATTATTGTAGTATTGTCAGTGGTGATGTGTAGTGATTTTAATGGTGGGTGTATAGAACTAACTATTGTATTATTTTGTAATTTCCATTTTTTGTAAAGATTGGACTGAACATTTATAACTGGAATTTCAGTAAAAATATCTTTTTTGATTATTTTTTTCTTTTTTAAAATAATATTCTAACCACATAAAAAATTTCATTTGTCTTATTCTCTTAGTTGTGAGTTCATTATAAAATTCTTTCTTAATTTGTTCTCTGTTATCTGTACTTAGTTTTTCAAACCAAATTCTATTTGTATTATTTTCTGAATTGTAATAATCATTATTTAAATATTCTTTATCAATTGTAAATTCTTTTTCACTATTCATCATATTTATTTCAGATTGTCTCATTTGACTTAGAGTGGGTGAACCTATTGAAGAACTAGTATTTGGAATGATTTCTGGCAATGGAGTAGAATATCTTACCCTTGTATCATTAAAATGTGTTGGGATTTCTGATATTGAATGTCTATGGGTTTCATAACTATTATTGCTTGAATACCTAGAAAATGGACCTTGTGAAAATCTACTGAACATGGATTTGTTAAATTTAACTAATACTTTTCCATCATCTTGTTCTTCTATTGCTGAGGGTTCAGTAATTCTTAAGTTCCTTTGAATTTCTATTGGTCTTTATGCTAATATTTCTTCGGGAATAGTTATTTCATTCCACCTTAATAACTTAGGTGTCTCTATTGATATATTATCTGAATTGGTTGTCACATAAACTGATTCTTCTTTTTCTGTTGGATTTAATTTTAATGCTGTTGGGATCATGGATTGCATTAATTTGAAATATTCTCTGTAAATTAACACAAAGTGTTCTGTATCATTGACTATCCTATCTTGTTTTAGTTGGATGTCTAATTTTAAAGAATCCATAATATGTGGGTCTGTTAGACTAACTGAATAATTTGGAATACAATCGAATCTTATTATTCCATTACAAATATTAGTTTGAACCATCGCTAATATAGAGTCTTTATATCTTATTAATCTATTATCTCTAAGTGCCATGAATATGGGTGTATCTATGTCAAATCTGACTAAAGGATGTAATGCAATTTGTACTAGACCAAAATGTAAGAATCTATAATTTTGTTCTATATATTTTTGAATAGCCCTAGATGATAATCTAATTGATTGTACTTCCTGGTTCATAGGTAATATTTCCTCATGAATTTCAATAGAGTATGACTTATTAAATTCTAGAACGCCCTGTTGATAAATTGATTTTAAAGTTTTATTTGGTAAAATTTGTTGAATTTCATGACTTTGTAAAACATTTGAAGATGTAGATCTTGTACTAGTAGTACTGGAGCTTCCGAATAAAAATCTTTTTATCCTTTCTCCCATATTAAAACTATTTATAGTTAATCAGTATAACCGTTGTATTAATCACGTGTATCCTATCGGGACCACACCATACCATACGTGGACCACCTCTCCTTTGGGCTGACCAACCGATTTACAGGTATAACGCTAAGATATACAAGTCAATAGCAACGGTAAACCTTTCAACTTAAAATAATCTTAATACTGATTATCTCTTTTTTGGTAATATTTATGTTTACTAATTTTATGTTTTTTTACATACTTGTGATGAGATGAAGGGGGTTTTATCCCTGTTATACCAAATTGTTGATAAAATGATCCCATTTCTTTTCTTTCTGATCCATATTTATGTTAAATTTTTTAATCTTGACATAGAGTTAAAGCTTCTTTCTTTACAAAAGAAAAAATTTGACCAAAAGTTATTGTATTATAGTCTAATTTATCTATTCCTAATGCTTTAGGTAAATTTGTTAATATTCTTTGAGAAAATAAATTTGGTAACCCTGTAATAAATTTTTCTTTCCAAAATGGGGAGTTTGAATCTGTTCTTCTAAATACTTGGGTTAAAAATATATCTTTATACCATTTGAAATCAGTTAATGTTGGACATCTTAAATTAGTTAAACATATTTTTGAACTCTCTAGTGCTTCTTCTGGATTTCCTACAAAGTATATTGATATAGCATATACTAGGAATGCAGATCCATCTTTATGTCATCTCGTTCTCCTTGAACTTCTTCTGTTTCATGATTCATTATTGTTTGTTTATCTTGTAAAGTGAGATGATTATCCCACCAACCTTTTAATTGACCAGTAAATCCTGTTACTAACAACATTACTATACTTGGTTCAGTAGTATTTAAGTTTGCTTTGTAGGCCATTCTGGCCATACCCATTTCTTGTAATATATTTAATATTTGATATTCTGATAATCCATCTATGTTCCATTGGTATATGGATGAACCATCATAACTGTTGAATGACTGATTTCTTTCTTCATATTGATATAATTTATTTATTTAGTACAATAATTTAAATTTCATAATTGATATAATGACATGCTACATCAACCAAATCATAATCAAAATAATTCTTGTAAATGAAAATAAAAGCAAAACGACATCCATTTTGTCAAAAGAGGGATAGTCAGATGCATAAAAAAGTCACTAGTACCCCCGGTTAATAAAAAATTAAATGATACGAAAGCGTAAAAGCCTTATTACAGAATATGTTGGGATAAATAAAAGTGAAACGACTTTTTTTTCCCAAAGAAGAATCAAATATATATATATATATATATATATATATATATACATTTTTGATCATCTATATAAAAAAATAAGTATAAGCCCCTTAATTTTAAATTGATTATTAATTGAATAATAAACTAGATACAACAAAAAGTAGGAAAAAAATTGTTTTCATATCTATTAAATTGATCGAACAACTGCCCTAATTTTCATTCTAGTCCATATTCAAAATCTTGTAAATTTCGGATCACAAAACCTTTTCACAAAATAAAAAGCCTCTAGCCTCTAACTAGTCTATATTCAAATTATTATATTATTATTATATTATTAATATTATATTATTAATTTATTAATAATAAATTATATATAAATAATATATTATATAATATATTAATTTTCTTATTCTATGTAATATTATTATATTATATATTATTTTTCTATGTAATATTATTTTATATTATTAATATTAATATTAATATAGTAAAATAAATCACTATAATATCATAAACTTTTACTTAATTTTATTATTTTATTTCTATTTAATTTAATATTATTAAATTAAATATATTAATATATATAATATTTATTTTTATTTTATATATATATATATATATATATATATATATATATAAATATATTTTATATAAATATAAAAATAAATAAATATAAAAATAAAAATAGAATTAAAATTTTTTTAATCAGAGATTTATTAACACTTTTTTAATTATTAAGTTGCTCTTGTTTTTTATTTTAGCCTAATGGCTACATAAACTTACGGCTATTAAGTTTGAGTGAATTTGATTGGTACCAAAATAGTTTGAATTCAGAAGAATTCCTAAATATAACTACTTCGTTTACTTAGAATCTAAAGAGTAATAGATAATTATAGAAAATTCCATTTTGAATAAAATCCAAAATAGATATGCAAGAGAGGGCTTTTCTAAATAACTAACTTACCTAACTCTAAATAGAAAAGAAAAGGTTTGAAAATATGATCAAAGGACCAATCAGCTTTTAAAAAAGGAAACTCTCCTAATCCATGTTCCCACCTTACCTAGATTCTAAATAAATTAAATTATACCCATTTGTAACTAACTAGATTAGTTTTTTGTTTGTGAAAAAGAGTATGATTCATAACAGAAAAAATAATAAGAACGAAACGCATTTGACCGAAAATTCAACCTTAAATTTAAGTAGAAGCGTCTTTTTTCTATTCTAAAAAAGTGCCTCTGGGACGGAAGGATTCGAACCTCCGAATAGCGGGACCAAAACCCGTTGCCTTACCACTTGGCCACGCCCCATTTAGATTTTTATTCAACGCCAATTAAAGCCTAATATTTATAGCAGTTAGTTGTCAACTCCGGTTTCAATATCTACGGAATTCTTACTAGTATTTTGATAGGTGTGGATCTAGAATTCAATGTCATTTATTGATCATTAGATAAAATTCAATTAAGATATTGTATGAAAGTATGATTTCTTCTATTCTCTCTTGAGAATTGGAGAATTTTTTATCGTATGGGTTCAAAAGAATAATTTTTTGTCGACCTTACTTTTTTTTGCCTTTTACTTCTATCAAAAACTCAATCAAAATACAATTATGTTCAAGAAAAAAACGTATGTTATGCTTAATATCTTTAGTTTGATTTATATCTGTCTTAATTCTGACCTTTATTCACACAATTTTTTCGTCGGAAAATTGCCTGAGGCCTATGCTTTTTTGAATCCAATTGTAGATATTATGCCAACCATACCTCTCTTCTTTTTTCTCTTAGCTTTTGTTTGGCAAGCTGCTGTAAGTTTTCGATAAGATCTTTAATTTTTAATTTTAAAATCTCCTAGAAAATTCAGGATTTATTCGAGAAACAATTCTAACAATTACTAAGATCAGATAAGTTTTAGAATCGGAACTTTACCCCCAATTCAAACATTGAACTTCTTTGATAGTCAAGATAAATTTGGTTTACCTCGTTTTGTTCTTCTCATTTTTTCATCTCTTCTTCAGTAAAAGTCCTGCGAAATCCTATTCAAATTCAAATAATATTAATTAGAAAACTCTAATTAGGGTTTTGGGTAGTATTTAATGGAGATGTGAAACATATTTTGGTTAATGAAAAGCTTTTATTCCAAATTACTTTTTGAAATGCAAATTCTTTTCGATTTCTTTTCTAGAAAGGACCTAGTTTTTTTGGTATCTAAATAGCATATGAGGTAGAAATTTGAGGGTCTATTCTCTTTTTTCAAAAAAAAAAAAAGATCTTGGAGATTATGTAATGCTTACTCTCAAACTCTTTGTTTACACAGTAGTGATATTTTTTGTCTCTCTCTTCATCTTTGGATTCCTCTCTAATGATCCCGCGCGTAATCCTGGGCGTGAAGAATAAAAGGGGAGTTCTCTTTTACATTTTCTTAGATTTTTAGGGTTAACTAAGAACAAAGGATTTGCAAAATTTGAAAAAAAAATCAAGTCATCAACGAAAACGGAAAGAGAGGGATTCGAACCCTCGGTACGAATAACTCGTACAACGGATTAGCAATCCGACGCTTTAGTCCACTCTGCCATCTCTCCTAATTCAAAAAGATAATTACTATGTTAGATTAGATTAAACAAAAAGTAAGAAATATTTCTTTCTTATGTACAACTTTTATCATAAATTTGATTGTTATAAATAATATATCATATTCAAAGTATATGGACTTGAAAGTTCCAACAATCTAAAAATAAAACAAAACTAAAGAAGACCGACAAGACCTTTACCTTGATTTTGTTCGAAAGGCCCTTCTTATTGCCGCGGGCGGGCCCGGGCAGTCCCTAGCCGGGCCTTTTTTTGTTTCCAATAAATTTCTAGATTCTAGATAAGATTCTAGATATAATAATAATTTAGATTATTTGTATTTGAAAACCAAATTACTTAATTCTATTATATATATATATATATAGAATTACTTAATATATTATATAATATATTATATAGAATTTATAATTCTAATAAATTTTTATATTCTATTATATATAATAGAATATATTCTATTTTTTTATATTCTATTATATATATAGAATTACTTAATATATTATATATATTTAGTATATAGATATAGAATTATCTAAGAATTAT